>CM056815.1:73308599-74558599 GCA_029852735.1 Persea americana
TGTATAGGTATGTGTATACATACATATACATACATATATATATACACACATACATACATATATATATATATGTATATGTCATGAATATAAGTGACATTCTGGAATATTGTGAAATTGTCATGAAAAATTCATAAGATGAATTTATCTAAAGAATCTCGTGAGACTTTCAAAATATCATCAATACTATGATCTATTTGGAGATTGTCACCGGCTTTATCCACAATCACCAATATTCAGCATCTATTTAAGAAAAAAGAATTAATAAATTATAACCAAAAAAAAATTGTCCAAGAAATTCTGACAGGCAAACACTTTTTCTTGAAAATGAACATCCATTATATGGAAAATTGTTATTTACAACATGTTGAATTATTTAGAGTTCATGTCTTAAGCTGACAGGTGAGTTGATGCTTATACTTCACTCTCTTTCAATATTATTTTTTTGGCTTTGGGGAGAAAGTGCTCAATACATTGCCCTGATAAGAAATTAAGCTCTGAGCAACTCACCTGGCCAATATTATATGAAATCATTCGCAAGAGAGACAGAGAAATGTCTTCAGGTCTGTACTCAGAGAGCTCCTTATTTTCAGAAATTGCCTTTCCAAAACTAGAAGCAATAGTTGATGCTGAAAGACCAATCTGAAACAATTCAAAATTTAAGGACTAAGTCATTTAGCTATGAAAAACCAAGACGACCTAAGTGTCATTCTGAAATTAGCGAATGCAAAAAGATCTGACAAAATACAGAATCAAAGAAAATATAAAGTTAGAGATACAAAGCTAAAAGAGAGAACTAAAAAGGATTTATGAGCATTTCTTTCAAACTTGGGGAGACAGTCATTCAGAAATGAAAAATAACAAAAAAAGAAAAATCATCTGTCATGTTGACACTATCCAACACAAAAATTTTATGGAAAAAGGAGAATAAAAGATGAAAGAGTGATGGCCTGATACAACGCTAAGAAAGAAAACTGCCAAGGATCTATTAGCAGTGTCTCTCTTGTAGTTCATCTTCTTGCTTAGATACTAGAAACTACCATGATAACCCAAGGAATGATAGACAGAGAGGCTTGCAAAAGAAAGACAAATCATCTCCTAGAAGGGTTGATATTATGCACATCTCAAGCTTGAGATGAGTCATTAAGATATGAAAAACCTAAATGTAATGTTGACACTACGCAATGCAAAAATTTTATAGAAAAGAGAATAAAAGAAGATATAATGAGGGCCTATTACAAAGCTAAGAAAAAAAACCTACTAAGAATCCTCTTGAAATTCATTCTCTTGATAAGATACTAGAACCTACAATAATAACCAAAGGAATGATAGACAAACAGGCTTGCAATCCTCTCATCATGAAATTAATGAACAAAACCAAAGCTCCTACTCATAGAGACAAGGCCAACGTGTTAAATTCCCTAGATTGCACTCAACCATGAGTAGACTGAGAAGTTATTCAGGGAAAATTTCAGACTTATGATAAGCATCTGAGTTCTGCCCTCTTTCACACTCAGCGCACTTCTTAAATCTGATAACTTAATAAAGGTCTCTTCGTTTCTTAGGGAGCTTCCTCTCCCTGCAGGTTCAAACAACTTGTTCGATCAAAGATAAATTCAGGAATCTGTAAACGATTGCAATTCCCAAACAAGGATTACAGAGTTTTAGATAAGATTTGTTTTGACAGAATATTTAAAAATAATAATTTGGGTAAAATCCAAAACGCCCTAAATTTCAACATATTTACTCCCAAACTGTATCTACAAAATGGCTTTTGGCCTTTTGAAGAATTCACTTTAGTTATTTCTCATCAACAATGGTGCATGAAAAACCGGGGAAAAAGGCAAAATAAAAAAGACAAAACATTTTATACCTTGGAATAGTCCATACCACCATAGATGTCTCCAACAAGCATGTCTATAGCTCTGCTATCTCCCCGTTGACTCAACTCTAGTAACTCATCGAAACTGAAAAATAACTGGATGTGAGGGTTCAGGATAGAAGATTTAGATTTAAACAAGATAATAAGCAACCTTATGAAAGTGTGCAAAATGTCAAAACAACCTCTTGCACTTTGTTAGAAGCTTTCCCAAACCCCAATAAGTACCACCTCCAACATTTGTCCCGCTGACCCGCTGAAAGCTCCCATCTCCATCCACCTATAACCAGCTCAAGAAGAATAGCATAATTAAAAAAAGGCAGCATTTTATGCTTGACCGAGAGAATAAGCAGTTCTACTTTGACAAGAAATGGTAAAATGGTCTGGCATTCAGTAAACTCATTTGGTGAATCCTCCTGACAATTTATGCCATCTGGTGGGCTCATCCATGGCATATACCATGCACTAATTATCTTCCCCAATGAATGGTCATATATCCAGTCACTGGCTTGTAGAAGGACAAGTATAGAAAGTCCAAATTTCATGATGATGAAGTCATTGTTAAGATCATCTACTGGGAGACATTTGACATTGTCTTTCCCCAGTTGGGGTTGATTCACGTGAAAGTTCTGGCTCAAAATCACCAAATATGGTTCAACCTGTACTGCTCGCAGAGATGAGAAATGATTCATCCGGACGAATTTCATTGTATCAGAAATATGAGATCTCGCAGAGATTATCCATAGCAAATAAGGGAGAAGAAAGCTTGATTAAATACCTTAATCATACCAACACCAGAGCCAATATTAACAAGAAGATATGGGAACAAATCATTGTGATCAATCTGCACAAACTCCTTCTGGCCCTCCATGTGCGTGAAAGCTTCATGACGGATTGCCTGTCAAACCACTATTTAGAAATGCATCCTAAGATATCAGAGAGTAAATAAATATATATATGTGTGTGTGCGCGCGCGAGCATGTGTGTGTGTACATACATACATGCATATGGGTCCTTCTCTGGTAAGTGCTGGCACTCAGCATCTTGTGGCTGGGGATGGGACTAGTGAGAACTGAAAGATCATTCCTCCACAACCCCCCCGCTCCCCCCGGCCCTGTGTATGGTAATGAAGGCTCGGATAATCATTCTAACCACTTGATTGACAGCCAATAAGTTTTCACCATCCAAAACAAATGCACAATCGATCCAACGGTTTGGTCTATTCAGATGGGTACCAAACCCCTGGACCCTTAACTATCAGAGAGAGAAAAAGGGGGAGGGGGGGTGGGGGGTTGGTTCCTGGCACTCAGCAGAGGTTTTCCATGTATGTGTGTGTGTGTGTGTTGGCACACATACACAAAAAAAGGTGGAAAGAACGAGAGAAGAAAGAAGAAAGGAAGAATAAGAAGTAGTAGTTTTGAAAGGGAGGCGATCAACTTCAGGAATTTACTATATCTTTTTCTTGGCATGAAACATATGATATGCCATTTCCTAGTTGTGTTCTTTGAATGAGTAATCTTGTTTTTTACACAGTATCAACGACAACTCAGTCACCATAAGATCAAGCAACCTGGCCAAGTTCGGCAAGCCAGTAGAGCAACTACGGGTCAACTTGGACTAGGCTGAGTTTAAGTCCCTAGGATAAAATCTAAAACTTTGATTTTTCCTCACTTTTAATCAAAAGAAATGCCACAATATCAAGAAGAAGTAATATATGATGCTTGATTGAGATTTGAGACAGTGTTATACTCGTTCAGGCAGAAACCATGTGGGGGATACCACCTTCCAGCTATCTAAGACAGGCATATCATGAGTTCAGTTGCAGGATGGGTCAATACTCGATATGTTCTCTATCCAATAACCAGAGTGATCTTATTGGCAACTTGCAAATTCACAACTACATTGAATCCAGAATAAATGAAAGGAAGATTGGATATGAGGATCATTCATTAGTGACCAAAGGCAGGCCCAACAAGCAAAAATGATAGGTACAATCTAATAGTTTGATTCCATATTTTCTGCGCCATGAAGCAGATGTGGCCAAGACCTTTTAGCCAAACAAAGATGACATTAGAAGATTTGTTTGTCGGGCAATAGTAATCACTCCCATTGTATGTTGTATAGCCAGTAATAATTTCTCTCCATCTTTATGTTTTTCGGCAAGTGTTTAACATTAACAGAAATATTTATGTTAACAATAAAAAATTTCTAACAATTTGAATGAATGATACACAATAAAAACTTTTAATCATGAGAGAAATAGAAAATACAACATCACCCTTGTGGACAGTCTGGCCCCACTAATATATACCAGAAAGGAGTAAGCAGTCTTAGGATCACACCTTAAGCAAAAAATTTGCTCCAGCTACAAGACAGTCCATTTCATCTTCCTTGTCAAGACTAACCCCAAGCCTCTCCTTGAAGATATCTGCATATTTGTATGCACCACCACCTGTGGCCTTCACATGAACTCTAATTAGCCAAAATATCTACATATATTTAGAGCAAATATAATCCTTGAATCCATATCATTAAGTAGTTCACCGGTTTGAACTACTTGAGGAAATAAGACAAGTAAAAGAAACTACCAATGCACTAATTATCTTCCCCAGTGACACGTGGCAAATTACTGATGTAGATGGGAAGTTGAAGGTTCAAAACTTCAAATCCTCTATGGCTCATTTCATATGTAGTAATAATTTTAAAATTTTAGAACTAAAAGAAAACACTATTAAACTTGAACCGGCCCATAGCTGTCACAGGAAGGTTGATAGCACAAATCAAAGACCCATCATTGGACAGGTTGGATTTGGATGGGTAAGTGTGAGCCGAGGAGGCTTCAGGATTGGCCTGACCAGTCCCAAACGTGTCCCATTGCCATCCCTGTGCTAGATACTCATTGCATTCATTTCCTTTTAAAAAATTTTGTTTTTTGTAAAGCAGATTTACCTTATAATGACCAGAAATAAGTTCATAACTTTGTTTAAGTGGAACAGTAACCCACTTCCATGTACCACATAGTTGAGTTAATAGATCAAAGTTTAAATAGTTAGAAATGGTGTATATCTACATTTTGGAAATATCAAAAAGTAGTTCTAGTACAAAGTTTACCTTAATTACTGCATTATCCACAGTAGAACGCCATGAATGCAAATCAATCCCTACAGATTCAATTTAATATGGACAAATCAGTTCCAATTTCCTGATGCAACACCTCATTGTACAAAGCGATAACAGCTACCTTCGATACTTAGTGACTGAAAAGAACATGGATATGGGAACTTGTGAATTGTTATACCATTCTGGAGAAAGGAACACCCAGGCCTGTGGGTCCCACTAGGACCCCCTATGAGCAATCAAAACCCAAACCATCCACCCACCCCCAAAAAAAAGAAACGAAAAAAAGGTGAATTAGCACTCGCACTCACCCAAAAATGACACTCATCCAAGTTTTGTAGACCCTTGGATTGATCATGCAAATTTGACATTCGTCCAACTTTATCTAACAACTAGGATTGAACAACTTTGAGGTACCCAAAACAATGCTTAATCATCAGTTGATTCCATAAGACCTTTCAACTACACAAACATAGTGTCTGAACCTTAAAAGATAGTGAACCAAATAAATCAATCAGACAGTGGGATACTAGTTAAAGGGAAATTTGCAGGGATGGCCCACCCCTATCATAAATCAAACCCCCACTGCCCCACACACACCGCGCACACAAAAAAACATGAATTAGCACTTGCCCAAATATGACAGTCATCAAATTTTTGTAGACCCTTGGATTGATCATGCAAATTGATCACTCGTCCAACTTTATCTAACAGCTAGGATTGAACACCACAAATGCGCCCCCCGGAGGCCTCTTCTCCCTCTGCCTCCTTCCTCCCTCTAGGGGCAAAACCCAACCCAACCCCACTACCCACCCATGCAACTCCCCCACCAACCCCAGCATCCTCCTCTCCCTCTGCCTCCTTCCTCCCTCCAGGGGGCAAAACCCTACCCAACCCCACTCGAAAGGATTGTCACGCTTTCAAGTGGGCCATTTTTTTAATCAAAACCGATAGAATTTTCCTAAAAAAAAAAATTCCCGGTTTATACACACACACACACACATTCTGTATCCAGTGAAAGAAAAAGGTAAATTTTAGTATTTGTTAACATTTTTTTTTTCTAGGTTTGAAATTGTTTTCATGAATAAGGATTGCACATACCACCACGATGAAGCTGCTTGGAAGAAATAAAATCCAAACACTCATTCAGATTTCTGGTTTCAAACTTTACAAAATGAAGTCGCCCACCAAGAATAGGATAACTCCTCCTATTACCATTGGAAACACCCAATCTCTCCTTTATAGACTTCTTCCTCCTATCATCATTTGAATGATCCGCATGTCTCGAGAAATAGACCAGCTTAATCAGAGACCCTATCAATGAACCAGAGAAAAGCATCTTAGGTTCTGACTAATATGTCATAAGGAGGTTAGATAAGCCTAAGAAAAAAAAATCTCAATGTGTTTTATTCAAAGTCAAATCAAATAATAAGGCAATGTTAAAATGATAAATTAAAGGAAAAATAGAAGCTAAGAATATCACCTTCCATTTTAAATCAGATACACACTCTGTGAGATAAAATCATTTAGAGTGCCATAAAATATCCAAATTGAATGAGATTGAACAAAATAGGAGGCTAAAATGGACTAGTAAATACTATCAACCTATAACCAACCAACTTGTAGTCATACTAAAAAGATTCCATTAGGTCCTAGAAAGTGGTGATCTCCCTCAGTTCTTAGCTGAAAGAATGCTAGTTAAATAGAGGGGGCATGGTATAGATCATTCAGCAGTGAATTCCCCATAATCCAAACCTGTTTGCAAGCTGAAAAACCTCTCACCAATTATACAGCATAAGGCTAACCAATTATCTTATAAATAAAAAAAGGCAATGAAAGAACAGCACATACCAACACACACACACACACACACAACAACAACAACAACAACCTCACCTCCAATATCCAGAGCCAAATGAGAGATGTCATCAGACTGATTGGGTAAAAGAATTGTTGGGTTCCGCTCCTCGAAGTTGCCTTGAATGGCAGCGCCACTGAGGTCGAGCTGCGGTCTAGAGCTCGACCGATGCATTGCGGTGAGCGCCATCTCTGCTTCTTCTTCTTCTCCCACAACCTCTTTCTCCTTGCAGTCATCCTTATCCCTATCCTTTTTATTGAGTTGAAGAGCAGTTGTTGGGGGTTTTGGTAGATCAGCCATTACTCAAAATTCTCCCCACCTGGTGCCTACCACCAACTGTATCCAACCGTACACGAATTTCCTATGTTACACAGATTGAAAAAGAAAACTTGGAAAAAACGAAAAATGCCCAGATTTTAAATTTTCAGCACTTTTTTTACCAAGAGAAAAAAAAATCCAATCAACAAGTAAATCAAAGAAAACACAAGAAATCACCCCAAAAAAAAAGAGTAATCCCAACCAAGAAATGATTTTTTTCTATTATTCAGTCAACAAAAGAAAAACCCAACTCAGATTTCTCAAGTTTTGATGAGATTCAGATAAAAAGATCACAGAACAGGGGGAAAAATACCTGGGTCTTCCAAGTGTAATACTGTTGAAACAAAAGATCAAGGGAAAGATTTTTTTTTCCCCAGCTTGATTTACTCCACAACAGAGAAGTATTAATAATCAAATGCAATTTTCAATTTGGGTTTGGTTCTACTCTGTTTAAGGGAAGCAGTTTTGATGATCAAAAGACAAAAGATCATATATTTCAAAGCACATTCAAACCCCTTTATGCATGGGTATTATTCTAACTTGCTTTGGTTTTTGATAAGGACTACCATATGGATAGCATTTCAGATGGAAGAATCAGAAGCCTTCTTCTTCTGCTGCTCTTTTTCACCATAGATAAAAAACATTGACTTGAGGTGGATGTGATGAAAATTACACTAAGCAGTGAAAGCTGTTTTTCACCCTCTTTCTTTTGTTTTTTTTTAACGCTCGGCTGTTGTCATGTGACAGTGACGGTAGCTGATGTAATGGAACGTTGGAGTGCTTATAATATAAAATTTTAAAACGAAGTAGGGATTTTTAAGAAATATATTAAACTTAAACCATAATTAATGGTTTTACGAAGAAAAAATATAAAATGACGAAATAGTTCATATATTTTTTTGGACAAAATTATCCGAATTGACGATATTATAATCCAGTTAATGATATCTTCAATCTGGTTGATGATATCGTCTAAACTCATGATCCTTTCTCCTTTTGATTCGACTTTTCTTCTTCTTATTTGATGGTTCTTAGGTTTGGAGGGTAAATGATGAAATTTGGTGGAGATAAATATCTATTTCGCACAAATGAAAGAAAATTGAATAGAGGTGATGAAAGCATCAAAGAAGAAGGGTTTAATTCATTCTTAAAGTTGGTTTACAGTTTCTAGATTAACAAATCACATAATGAAATGTGTTCAATTCATCCACTATCAAATCCTTTATTAAAGTTGTTTTAAACTTAAAATGTTCACAAAAGCATACATAGATTCATCCCTTCCAACCTCACTTGAAAATCAAGAGAAAATCTCATATAGGCATTTCACCGAACACCTTGTACTCCACACTCGAACTCTCAAAACTCTTACGAAGGGGATAACAAATTAGTAGAATCTAAACATGGGATCCACACACCTAAGGAAGATTGCCGAGACCACTAGGACACAAAATGTAATTATTTTCATAAGCTTTTCATCACTATGTAGAAGAAGATGGAGCAAAATATCATATTCTCAAATGAAGGTTGACGATATCATCAACTAATTGAAGCTATCGTCAATTGGGTGATTTTGTTTTAAAAAATTATACGAACAGTTATCTTGTCATTTTTTGATTTTCCTTAATAAAATTCTATAATTAAGGTTTCAGCTTAATTTCTTCATAAAATTTTTCAAAAAAGTATAAACTTTTGGCTCATTTAAAAAACTTGTACATGAAGATATGAATACTTAAAGAAAGTATATAAAAGTTTTCCAAAACTCCTTCAATCAAATCCTTTCCATAAATCTTTTTTTTTTTTTTTTATAAATGACAAGGATATATACCATTATCTCATGAAAGATTTTTCTCATTTCTTAATCTCTATCCTCCCCAAATTGGTTATTTTCATTTTGACGATGATAACAAAAGATAAAGCTAGTTTTTTAGTCATTCGGGATCTCCCTTTTTCTAAAAATCGATGTTTAAAGGTGGTTGAAGTAGGCCCCACTAGGTCATTTGAGATAGACTTGATTATTTCTCTCAAATGATTTATTAAAGAAAAATCTTAAAAAATGATGTAACGGTTTTTTTTTTTTCATTTCTCTTCAGTTTTTTATGAGGGGGACTTGATCGAAAGAACTGTAAAAAATGTTTATACGTTTTTGAAATATTCAAATCTATATGTATACTTTTGAGAAAAATGAGGCAAAAGTTTTATACGTTTTTTAAATCTTCCCTTAGTCTAGTCAAATGGAGCCTATGGAGTGGTGTTTGTTGGAATTCTATTTATGAGCAATGTAAAGCGGGCAAAAAGATATTAATATAATGGGAGTCCACATGGTATTGAGGCTTTGACTTAGAGAACCCTAAGCTAATGAAGCTATTTTTATTAATGGCAATATTATTGGTGCATGTGGTTCCAAAGGCCCAATGTTCTGTTCAGCCGAAAAGTTAGAAGCAACTAAGGATCGTAGGTTCCCCTTTGTCGCTCTTTTCTCAAACACACTTGCAGTTATATGTAAAAGCCATTAATGGGAAGATGGATTGGAGGATAAAGCCATTGTTCGTGGCATTCAAAGTATGGCTAGGAGGCTCTTAGAAGTTTTTGTCATCGATCATGTCCCGGCCCGGGAAGCTTAATGGTATTGTACATAACATTCCTAAGCTTGGAGAGTGTTTTATATATATATATATATATATATAAAAATCCTGGCTAAGGGGTTGGGACCTTGCAAAACTCTCACTTGTAGTGAGGCATAACTCATACATGTAATGTAATAGCAACTCACGTACGCAAGGAAAAGGTAACCAGGTTCCAAGCATGGACCATCCAATGACCGCTACTTACCACTTGGGTAAAGAGTCATTCTCAACCCTGGAGAATTAGGATTATTGTGTAGTTGTCCTAGTTTTGATACTTGATTTTGTTTCGGATTTCTTTCTTAATTTTTTTTTAATAATATCACCTTCATTTATCGAAAAAAAATCACTCTAATAGAACTTGATCACATTGGAAGAGTGACTAATCGGCAAAAATGTCATTAACATAATTTTATATATATTCATTAATCACATTTACCGTAAAACAATCAAACTTATTGTGAGACCAAATACTGTTTGGATAAAATTTGAGGGCATGTCAACAAAAACAATTTTGTTTTAATTTTGAGCGGCTCAGATTTTAAATAGATGCGCTCCATTATAAAATTACACAGCTTCACACGAGATTTATCTGGATAAAAACTAAAAGAAAACCCTATTCCAGATGCACTAGATAGGGATCCATCTGCAAGTCTTATGCCACTAGCAGTCTCAGTTGAAATTTGGATTGGGACCTGCTGGATTAACGTTATCGATCGTGCCATGAGCTAATCTGACCACCCATGAGTCTTGATTTCTCAAATGTGGGCTCTACTTATATTGGACTCACGCTTGATTTTGTATCCACGCTCTTGAATTTTGTATTTGTCAGAAGCCGACGTTGATTAGTTGACTTTAAGTATGCACGCTCTTGAATTTTGTATAAGTGGGGCAGTGACCCTTTTGTGGTCACTGGTTGAATAGCTCCAAAAAAAATGGGGCAGCAACATTGGATCTTTCAAAAAAATTCAACAAGCATTCCTGTGACGCCCCGGAGTCCCACATCGACTATAGAGAGGAAAGTGAATGGGTTTATATGTAGAGCCTACACCCTTACCTTGCATGAGGCCTTTTGATGGGTTCTGGCCCATCAGAAACAAAACCGTGAGGCCCGTGGGCCAAAGCGGACAATATCATGCATGCGTGTAGGGTAGGGCGTTACAATTCCTTTAAAAAAAAAAAAAAAAAAAGAAACGGCTTGGACACATGAAACCCAGTTGTCACAGTTTCTTTCTTCTTTTTTTCCCCTAAAATTAATGTTTATTAAAACCAGAGGTGCTCATGGCCCAGGCCAGCCCGCTTTGGTCTGGACCGGACTCGAATATGTAATTAGGGCCCGTTTAATAATTGGTTTCGGATTGGATTAAGTGATAGAAAGCCCAAAGTTCGGCCCGTCCAGGGCCATGTAAAGAATGCATGGGATTTAATGTAATTAGTCAAAAAATTGGTCAAATACCCACAAAAGTGATAAAAAGCCTGATTCTTCCCAGCTCAATTGATTAAATGGGTGTGTCCAGGCCTGACTTTTCGGCCTGCGCCAGGCTTGGGCATGGGATGATCCCTAGAACTTAGACTATGTGAGTTTAGGACTGGGTTAGTTAACCATTCCTCCCATATACAAGCAAAAACTAATGATGATGATGAGTATGAACAATGTAAATTTAATCTACATCTCATTAAGAGGATATTAAATGTCCACCTAACTTAAATGTTGTTATAGATTCCAAAGGGTAAGTAGTTCGTCCCCCGTTGTTGCTCAGTTGACTGGGGAATTGCATGGTGGAATGGGTAAGTGAGTTTGAGTCTCTTCTATTTTTTTTTTTTTTTAAAGGCTTAAAATAATGAAGTTTCCACATCATAAGTTGCATCCTTAGCCTCCTGGCAAGCTTTCAAACGAGAATTATAGATAGAAACTTAGAAGATGACAAGAAAATAATCTTTTCAAAAACAAAATGGAAAAAAAAATCTTTAGCCATTAGTTATAGTTCAGCTGGTTAGGGATACGGGTGGAACTAGAGGGGGCCTGGCTCCCAAAATTTTAGGAAACCCCTTATGGTTTTAAAGAATTTAAAAAAAAAATTATACTTTTTTATGCGTGGCCCTCCCAAAATCTTATTTCTACAAATTGGCTCCACCAAGGAAGAATTCCTGGGTCCGCCCCTAGATATGGATGAGTTAATTCAAATACTCGTTCTGACATAAAGAATTGTAATGGCCAAAGAATACCAGACACAACCCATTTCTTGCCAAATAGATCTTATTAATATTTGATGAACCCATGTAGTTTTAGGAGTCTAGGTCCTCTGCAAGATGACATACGAAGCCGGAAAAAACCCAATTCGACCTAGGAGGTGAGAAAGGGAAATCCTCGGAAGCGTAGAAAATCATAAACAAAATGGCATTTTCTATAACAAAAACGAGGCGCACCAAACACTTACAATCGAAAGCGCAAAAAACCCAACACATTTTTCAAATCCTATATGCGGAAGTGTAGCTACACAAACGAAACCTAATAAAAGTGCTCCACGGGATCCATATAAAGAATTTGCTTCTTTCAAGCCTCCATAATGCCCTTTTTACTAGGGTACTTTTTTTCTACTCCCTCTGTTTACACCTACCCCCATTGAATTAGAAATTGGATCACATTTAGCATTAGTCACCACTGAATTTAGCACAAAAAAGATAAAATCACGCCGTTTAACTATGGAGAATGTTCCCCTACGAGTGGACTGGATATGCAGTCCAACACTTTGTAGCTCACCTTTGAACAGTGCAGCCCCTTTAATTTGATGCTCTTCTCATTTCATGATCTGACATTAGGACTAATATTAGACTAAATGAACATTCACTCACCCTTGGACTGGATCTAAAAAAAAAAATCTACAATTAAGACGCCATTAAATTAAAATTTTAAGGCATTTAAATCAAGGTCTAAGATTATCTAGTGGGGCGGTTTTCTGGACCCCCCATTGTCCATAAAATGAACTTTCCATTTGCCCTTCTCCTATTGATAGACATGCAACTAAGTGGGCCTCACTAATATGGTGTCTGCTCGTAGGAAAACATTATCCATTCAACTTTTAAGTTTCAAGGGCCTAAAAGTAATGGCTAGGATCATTTGATCAACCCCATATTATATTGATAATTGTACCCCAATCCATGTCCAACCCTATTCATCGCTCAGCGTCGATTTTCCAGGTGAATGCCATAGGAGATGACATTTTTTTCAAAGGGGATGCGCGACTTGGCACCAGTATAATGCGGCTCTTTATAGTCAATATCCTATCATACTAACAGGAATTAGACAAAAATCATATAGAAGTTACCATGAGAAAAATCATATAGAATGCATAATAAATCCATCTGTGGGAGCATAACTTGTAAAATTCAAACGGCTCAAAATAAAACATTCCTGTCTATTATCTACGAACCAAATTTAACCCCTATAAAGTTCGATCTCACCGACAGATTGGTCCTGGCCCCACCAATTATTTCTTTTTTATGAGAAATTTTTTTTTTTAACATTTGACCGTCTAAATTTTTTCTCTCAAGAAAAGTTCCAGACTCTATCACTGCACACTTCATCCTAATACTTAATAACCGAAAACAAAATGACATGGTAGAAAAGTGAAGTTGTCTGATAAGATGTTCTATTTGGTTTTTTCTCTAGAAAACCAAATTTGTTACTTGCAAGAACTTTAATGAATAATTTTATTTTTGAATGATCTTCTATCTAACTCATTTCTACTATCTTTGATATACCAAGCCCACATTTGTACATGGCCGTCTCCCAAAACATTTTACTTTTACGAGAATATCATTTTTGTCGAAACCGAGATTGAAAACTACAGCTTACGCAGTTCCAATTTTCATTGTTTGACATGGTGAACATTTTCTGCAGTGAAATGCATTCTCTAGGTTTAAAAACCACTCCCTGGAACCAGCATCAAAATTTACTTTCCTTATCAACCACCTAAAATAACACCATCTCAATTAAACAAATTCACAAAAAAAAAAAAAAAAAAAAAGTATCAACAAAGAACTACAATATTTGCTCCACCTACTTCTTTTTTCAATTTGAGAAAGAAAACCAAGTCAATGAAAATTGTTGACCATCTCCACACTTGAAACGGGTAGCAAAAAATAAAAAATAAAAAATTTACTCTTCAATATACCTACTTCAACTTATTAAAGTATATTTTAGTCATCAATAACCATTAGCTGGACACACATGGCTAAGAACTTGTAGATCCGCAAAAAACACAAAACACAGACATGGACACCACTTGAAATTTTATATTGGCTCGTGAGGAGTTTCACATCAAACAAGAGGCAGCTTTTAGCTCCCGGTCATACGTATAGAGATGGACACTTGAGACTGAAATTATTAGTAGGCAAACTTTAACAACTCCCTTTTAACAATCTTTTAGGCAGCTGAGGGTGTAGGAACGTAGGAAACTGTGGGCTCAGGCAAGCCAGCCATGAGCGAAGGCCTTGTGCAGGTATCTCCCTCGGGAACTGGGTGGTGTTCGGCCTTGAAGTCAAGCGAATCATTGTTGTAAATATCCCACCATTTTGCTATAAGCATCTTGATATCCTCCCTGTCCATGTTCTCTTCTTTCCCAGTGTACCTCCATGGCTTAGACCCCTATTTGTAATTTAAAGATAAGTGTAAGGAGTGTGAAGCAAAAAAAAAACATCTAGGATTATTGATGTATTGTTTGGATGTCCCTGGTTGCAGTAAAACATAATTGTATAGCATGTGATTTAAAGAAATGAGTATGAGTGAGTGTAGCTAGTACTCAGCTTGACTCACCCACGTAAATGAGTCAAGTCCATTGAGAAACTGTGCTTTGATCTACAAATTGGCATAAGACTATGGTACACGTAGCTTCAAAATACACAATGCATCATATTGTATCGTATCCGATATTTCATTTTTTATATGTAAAATCTATGTCCCTCATGTATCTATGATGCGGCTCCAATATTTTTATCTCGTATTTGGACATGGTAGGTGTAGGGCGCTCTCTCTCTCTCTCTTTATTTTAATATACACATGGTTTAAAATCTCGGTTGATACCGGTTCATATCGGCCGATATGAACCGGTATCGGCCGATACCGTGACGCTATTTTGCCGCGATACCGAGTCAGGCCGATATGGTCAAAATATCCCCAAAATATCGGTCCATCTCGGCCGATATGGTCAAAATATCGGTTTTACCGATATCTCATCGATATCTCAGCCGATATTTTGAAAATATCGGCTGAGATGGACTGCGATGGAATAATGGTAAAAAAAAGTAATTTTTTGTAACTTTTTCCCTATTCTCCAGTTTTCTTCTCCTCTCCCCTCATCTCCTTAGAGGAACCATGTCTCCATAACTCATTCTCTCATGTTTTCCAAATTCCAAAACCATTTTTTGAAGAAATCATTTTATTTAGTAAGAGAAAATCAAGTACTTAACTACCTTATTTTTACTATTATGTGTTTTTTATTTTTTATTTTTAGATAAAGGATAAAAATGAATGAAAATATCATTTGCATGTCATTTTTTGGTTTATGTTGTGTTCTTCACTTAGATCTACACACTTTTATGCTAGATCTACTTATAAATATGATTTTGGGTATAAAAAAATGGTGCTTTTTAAATCTTCTACTTAAAAAAAAAATTGTTGAAGTATTTATGCTACTAGATAGTAAATACTAATAGCTTATTAATAGTGTATAGATAATTTTTATATTATCTTTGTTTTCTTATATTTTACACTAATAAATTGATTATGAGCATCAATAATGGTTGCATTATATGAAATACTGGATAAAACAGCGAACTGCGATACAGATAGGGCTCATAACTTAAGGTGACCGAGATTTCTATTTATTGTTGTTACTAATGGAAAAAAATATTGTTTTCCACCATTTTTTAATATTCTGGATTTTTTGGATATTTTTGCGATTTTTTTTATTAAAAAAAAATTCACACCGCGACGACCGCGACAGATCGATATCCGCGACCGATACCGATATAATATCGGTTTTTCGGCCTGGCCGAGACCGCGACAGATACCGCGATTTTAAACCATGAATAGACAAGTGTTTTAGGAAGACTTACAGCAGCACAGTAGTGGACCACCTTAACTTTCTCGAGCTCCACCTTCTCCGGGTGACGCCACAACATGGCTAGAACAAGGTTGTAATCCACCGGAATCGGTTTGTATACTTTCTCAAAGAACACATTCATGAAATCCTATCAATGCAATGTGGGAAAGAAAAATAAGAAGCTATACAAGTAGATTAAAAATATATATATAAATAAAATGCTCATGACAAATAGCCGTTGCTATCACCATCACCATCAACAACAACAACAACGTAACATCATCTTTTATTGTGACCATCTTTTTTTTATTCTTTCTTTTGTTCTAAAATGCAACAGGGATAGATACGCGTTCTTGGGGATCGTTCACCTGCTCCGCAAAGAGGGGTGGGGTGCGATCCATCTTGTAGAGTGTTATTATCAATCAATAGAAGATTTTTCTCCTACAAAATTTAGGTATGAGAATGTTCCATGGCCACCTTTAATTTAGGGGTTTTCTAAATAAAGTTAGAGACGGGTATCTGATTCTCCAATTATCCGAAAGTTTTGACTCCAAAAAATTGTTTTTGGAATCTATTTTAGGTTCCAATTGATAACGGTCCAGGTCCGGAACCCAATTTAAGTTTCAATTGATAAACGGTCTTACATTTACGTCCATATAGGTTCTGACCCGTGGACGGGCTCGGGAACCGACATATATTTGCAAACTATACCTCAAAATCAACCCTTTTTTTTAACATTTTTATGTATAAACTGAATATAGTAAACTAGATTCGTGGTTATAAATTGAATGACAAGCTTATTTTAAGAAAAAAAAATGAAGAGAAGGCGGAACTGGTTGTGGAACTAGATTTCAGTCCTCTAGGTGGACCCGGTTTTGAAACCGTTATTTAGAACCGGGTCTGGGTCCAAGTCGAGTATGGTTCCATCTCGTTTGCAACCCTACTCATCATCATATGGTGGGAAACATTAGCTTGTTGCAGACGTTCCAAATGAGTAAATTTAAGCTAGTAAGTATAATAATAAGCAAACTTGCGTTCACTAGAAAGAGGAGCAAATGAAGCATGGATAAATGGGGATCGTAAAGGATCATTCACCTGCTCCGCAAAGAGGGTTGGGGGAGTGTTCTGCATTGTCTCAATGAGATTTTCACAGGTTAACCGGCTGGGTTCGAACACGAACATGCCAGTGTTGAAGTAGAAAGAAGGAGCCTTCCCCATCTCTGCAGGCCATTTCACCCTGTCAGGGCACTGTTGGCAATAGCCGATGGAGTACTGGGGCGACTGGCTCCATGACTTCTCACAGAAACAGTCATTGACCGCGTAGAAGTAGCCATCCGGCAAATCGAAGAGATGGTCTATGTTATCATACACTTGAATATCCGCATCCAGAAACACCAGCTTGCTGTACTCCTCTAGCTGTCATGAAACAATCCATTATCAATCCTTCAATCTACATGGATGGATAATATAATATATTCACACTCCGAAAACATGCATTCGTTTGTCTATAGGGATTTTTACCATATGGGTTATAAAACATGCATTTGTTCTGTGCAGCCTTTTCTTGTAAACTTTAAAGGCTGAATAGAGTTTATAGGGATTTTTACCATATGGGTTATAAAATATCGTAAATTTCTCAAAATGGTGTTGACCAAAACTATATCACAAATATGGGCACTATATATGAGACCCCAATTTCTCTTTCCAATTCTACCAATTTTGTGCGATATCACATAAACTGTTCGATCTCCCTCTTATATTTTACTCCATTCCCATCTCTCAAAGCACTAAACCTTTTTTTTCGAAGTGCGACCTTTCCATTCCTACTACTTTCTAGATTGTTAAAAAAGGTTAAAAAAAGAAAGTAGTATTTCATTCTCTTCACCTAGATATGATTCATGAGAAGCCGTTCCCAAAAAGTGTACATAGACCACAAAATTTTACAAGGTATAGATATTGTGGATCCATCCATTGTCTTCAAGGAAAAGTTTTCACAACAAGACAATGACCAAATGGAAAAGAAAAAGGAAGAAAAGTTGGGAGAAACCTTGAGATACTTTTGGATAAATGGAAAAGCAATGAAGAAACCCTATTGAAAACCTTTTTAAACGATTGAGAAAGTAGTAGGGACGAAGAAAGTAGCAGGAAGAAATAGAGGTTAGTGCTTTAGGAGATGCGAACTGAAGAAAATATAAGCGGGAAATCCTTTATTTCCACCTTTAGTTTGTGCGATATCGCACAGATTGTGCAATATAGCACAATATGTGCAGAATTGGGAATTTGGAGCCACATGTACAATAACTACATTCGAGATATAGTTTTGGTCAACACCATTTTGAGGAATTCATGATCATTTATATCCCGTATGGTCAAAATCCCGAGTTTATATAAAATGAGTTATATGGACCCTAAACAGAACCATCCCATTTACATCCCTATTCTTATTCACATCTATATTTGATTTTCAGCCTTTATCATGTCCTATTATACATTGTGCATATTTTATTGTGCAAACATGGTTGGTTGTTTTCCTGTGTAAAGCTAGCACAATTGCTATAATAAATAGACTACTAATCATCATACAAGCACTAAACATAAAAGTACTAGAAAATTTATAGAAATTGGAGAATTCATATTGGAAAATTAAAAATCTCTCCAAATAAATACCATTTCTCTGGAATTTCATAAATTTGCCTTTAGTATTTATTTTTAACCACCTTATGATGTATTCAATTCATATATATATTCTAATGCAAACAAAGATGCCCAAAACATTATCAAACAAGTCGATGGTAAGACAAGCTGTACACTACAGTACTAAGTAGAGCGTAGAAGGTTTTTTTGGTTGTGCTTGTATATGCGAAAGTATAAAACCTACGATCAACAATCAATCAAGCCACACAAGAAATGAGAAAATAACTCAAGATTTACGTAGTTCGGTAAACTCGCTTACTTCCCATAAACGCAACTTTGAGTAGTTGATAACATAATAGGCCATGGCGAATTGGGTCTCACTCTCGGGCGGGTAAACTGGCGCGATATCGCGAATGATGCAGCCTTGAGACCTGAGGATCTCACGATGTTGCTCGGGCACATCGGGCAGGACCGCCACAACAAGCGGGTATGCACTCTTCACCTTTCGGAGTCCCTTTGCCAACCCGACAACACCTTTCACGTAGTCCCCACTGCCCGCCAGGAATGCCACATATGCCTGCTTCCAGTAGACGGCGTTCATCGACGCAACCTTTCCGGTGGCAGCGAACGCCTCAACTGGGACTCCTGGGGCCATGGCCTGGAAGATACCAGCAGTGGTCGCGAGCTGAAACCTGATTATTGGAAACTTCAAGGGGGTTGTGAGGGTCAGGGAAGCAAAACAACAACACTAAGCTGCCACTCTACTTGCCTTATTCCTGACTTCCTAACATGGCACTGCTGAATGTTAAATAAGCCTCAGATGATGATTAAATGCATGCCAAATGACTTGAAATGAAACACAAATGAAAGTCAAGGACAATCTTGTCTTTCAAAACTTTTTTTTTTTTTGTTATGGTATGGGTAGAAACGAATGAATGTGGTGAAAGGTGCCATTGATCTTAGCCTTATCATGAGATTGGACGGCTGAGATTGGATTTCAGCATATTTCTAGGCTGTGGAATGTATTTATTGGGGTGTCGTTTTCCTAGTGGAATAACCTTAGAATACTATTGAAGTCCCTTGTTTGAAGTCCCTAGAAAGCGAAGGAGGGACCAAAGTGGCACCCAAGCAATCTCTACCGTAGATATGGCATAGGATGGAGCTCGGTGGATCAATGCCGTTGTTAGGTCGGTCTTGTGATGAGTCTCTATTAAACTTGTTTGGAGCGACTTAAAACTTGACTCAACTTAATTGACTCGTCGACCCAACTGAGCAGAGTGAGCGACAAATTTGATGACGAACTGGTTCGGAGTGAGTTTAACTGTTTAACCTTGACTTGACTTAACTTGGCTTAACAAAGTGAGAGGGACAAATTAGGATAGAGATTGTGTGGATAAAATATCGTAATGACGAAATTAAGTGAGGTCCGCGGTGATGCACTAGCCCACCACCTCGGTCTCGGTAATTACAGCCCAGCAGTTCGGCGGCTCGGTAAGAAGAATCGGCTCAAGAGGCTCCCCCCGTCGGCAGCTCGGCAGCTCAATTAAGAGCGTCAGCTCGGCATTTATCAGCTCGGCAGCTTGACGTAAGTGCCAACTGAGTGCCAGCCCAGTCAGACCATTCCTGGTCCTGGTAAAAGTACTGAAGGCAGAGAGTGGGCCATTACGCTCCTATGAGAAGTACGGGCGCACCCTAACAGAATAGGGGCTCTCATTTATGGCGATAAGAAGTTGGTTTTATTATCCCTTAACATCAACTAACCGAAAGCATGGAAGTTTCTGATGGGATGTGCCCTTTTTACCTACCGCCGAATGTCAAAGTAAGGCCCGATGAGACCTTACCCCACCTACCCCCACTCACAAAGAAAAATGAACGAGGAATCGTCTACAAATACACATAGGATCAGCCCCATGAAGGTACGCTAACTGACAATACGAGAACCCTTACTCAAACCCTCATTCTCTTTTTCCTCCTCCTGCTTAGTTTTTCCAGAACTAACTCAGGCATCGGAGTGCCTTCGGCTCACGGCAGTCAGGGGCTCTGACTCAAGCCATTTTCCTTCCCTTTTCAGGTTCTCAGCGTTCGGTTTTCCCTAATCCACAAATTCTACATCCTAATCTAAGTGGGTGATACTTTTATCGCCTACAAAGATTTATAGTTAAATTTGAACCTGCTTTACTTCACTAGGCTCGGCTAAGCAGAGTGCATGAATGAGACAAATTTGAATAGAATCTCAGATGGAGTGAATTAAGTACATAAGGTTAAGAGAGGCATCCGTGCTTTTCAGAATTAAAACAATGCCAGTGATGTAAAATCTTCACCTGCAGCGTGAATTCAGTTTCGTATGTTGATGCAGGGAATCCACCCATGCATTTATGCATGAGAGTAAATTTCAAGCAGGGAAGTCTGTAAGTGAAAATCTCTCGTAAAAATAATTTTCTCCTACGAACGTTCATACAAGTAACTGTCATCATATATAGTCGGTGCCATCCATTCGGGGTAGTCTCTGGGCCCCACACCTTTTTTGTTCCAAGTAACTGTCATCATATATAGTCGGTGCCATCCATTCGGGGTAGTCTCTGGGCTCCTCACCTTTTTTGTTTTTTTGCAAGTTGGCCTAGTGGCTAATGAAGAGTATGGAAATCTACCGACTCAAGGACCGATCTCTAGGTGGAAGTGTGGGAGCGGGTGTGCTATCCACAGCTATCACCCTGTCATTTTGATCTAAATAGAATCTCCCCATGCGGATGTTCCTAGATCCGAAAGAAACTAGTAGCAATATGGGTTAGGGCATTCTTAGAATGACAAGACAAATACAATCAAATCATATCCGCATGTGTCAAAGTGCAAAAGGCATTTTAAGTATTCTTGTAGAACAAATGATGATTATTGTACGAGACAATGACGCCTTTGTTTTGAGTCCAAATCCACCGAGTGGTCTTCCACACTTTCTGTGAATGGAATGCGTCGAGCTCTACTTTGGGGCCCACTGTCGGTAATCTATACCATTTAATATGAATATCATTCCCTTAATATTGACATCCTCGCATGTTACTTCAATTGAAGTTGGTCCCGCAATGTTAGCACACGAGTGAAAAAGTATTGAAAGCATAAGATTGTGCAAATCACATCAAGAGTCGTGTGCTTAATCCTACAATGACACCAACTTTTATTAAAGTAAGATTTGAGAATATGTCCCGAGGCCGTGGCAGAGTTCCACAGATCCCACTCACAATAAGAGCGCCAGAGGTCACTAAGGGGGTCTGGACTCCGGACTCCGGACTCCTTTGTTTTAAGCTTGAAAAGTAGCTAACCATACAAAATATGTAGCTTTATTGTGAAAGACAATGAAATATATCACATTTTAGCAACAAAGTTGTAATTAAACTTGTTGAATAATATGCTGGGTCAAACTCACATTGACGTGAAACTAGGCCTAGAGCCAGTTTCAATGGAGCCCATGCTTTGGAATTAAATGAATGTGGACGCTAGAATGAGTGGGCGTGCCTATACGGCATCTTATTTATTTATTTATAACGGAAGGTGTCCCATCTCTTTAGGCCAGACTAATCCCTTCGAGCCCGGGGAGTCGGGTAAATTCCACATCGCCCCAGTGTGGTAATGCAGTTTCGAACCCTCAACCTCCAGAAGCAAACTGTGGTCTTAGACAAACTTAGCTACTCCTTGAGGTTGTGCCCATACAGCATATGAATTCCACATCTTAGACCCCGCCAATTAAGAAACTATACATTTTTCCATTGATCAGTGATATAAGACTGCAAGAGCCAGGACCTATATAATCCTTTGATGAAACCACATATAAAATACGGTATGGCCTCCTCTAGATCATGGGGTGTCTCTTGCGATGGTAAACAAGTTATCTCACAAAAATCCGTAAGAGATACCTATTATCAAAACATTTTTCTACAAATCATTTTAATAATAGTACTGATTTTATAACATATACATGGTTTAGGTTAAGTACATCTCCCCTCACTGATTAAGTTTTATTGCGGGGTCTATTAAGGTGCAAACCTAAATAATATTTTTTTTTTGTTTTTTATTCTTTTTTAAATTTGCTGATTCAATTGCAGAGCTACTTGCTCTAGTTGACAAGCTTTTTCATCCCTTTGGAAGGACTAAATCTTAATTCACTAATAATATACAGGATAGGTGCCTTGCCATTGATCCATATATGGGTTTGGCAACTCCACCTATTATCATTGCTAATTGCTCTCTGTTGCAATTTTCTATGCCCCGTACAAACCCTTGCTGGGATAGAATCTAAAGGTATAGGAAGCTTAACTATTGCTCAAGTCGAGAGATTTTCTATATGCCAATTTCAATGTTTAAAATATAGATTATACAAGCTAATCTAGCTGATCTGAACTAGAACCACAACATGGCTAAGTCAACCAGAACCACAAGTCCCTCACAGATTTGTGTGAACCATGCGGTCCAGCTGTTGAACCATCAGAAATGCCGAGGGACAAAATGGCTTTCCTCGACCACATCATAAATGCCGTTATGAGGCGTCTCTGTCTCCGCTGTACGTAACAGCGACGATAACGTCGCGTATCGGAATGTGAAGGAGAGGATACGCCCGGATTCCATGTACGCCAGGCCTAAAAGGACCAATCACCGTTAACCCTATGTTTGGGAAGTGGAGAGGAGAGGGGAGGGGAAGAAAAATTAATTTTCCCTCTTATTTGGATAGTAAAAAAGGAGGAGAAAGAAAAGTGAAAAAAATAGGATTTTGTTTGTTTGTGAGGTAGAGAGAAAATTACTAATTTACCCTTATTTTGTGAAAAAGTGAAAAGGTGATAAGGGCATTTTAGTAAAATTCCCTCCCCTCCCCCCTTTCCCTCATACTTTTTCTCCACTTTCCCCCCATTTTTGAGTTGAAAATTTTAAGGTGAGCCCCACAAAAAATTTACCCCTATTTTCCTTTCCCCCACTTTTCCTCCATCCTTCCCAAACACTATCAATTTCCACTTTCCATCCATTTTCCTCCCTCTTTTTTCCTCCCCCTACTTTCCCTCCTTCCCAGACAGAGGGTAAGTGGCAGAAATTTCATCACCAATGGGATGCCGACACATTTCAGCTTCACATTGCATTGCAGTTCATGCACATCTTTGAGAAAGAAGACGGCGGATTCGTGAATGCCACGTGTCATCCAAAGCACAAAGTAGACCCAAGTGGAATTCTCGAGGGGGCCAATGTATAAATTAATTAGTGGGGCCCAACTCTAAGCATTCACTGTTCAAATATCATATAGGGCTGAAAATGTCACAAAGGACTTGATCCTTTTGCTAGAATCTAGGAAATTTATAACTTGAGAATTTATGGGTTTTTCAAAAAGAGTCTGCCTCCAATGTCTCCTGGCGTGAAATTTATGGGTTTTTCAAAAGAGTATGCCTCCTATGTCTCCTGATGTGGAATTCATGAATTCTCCAATTAGATAGAGGATCTATAAATATCAAGGAGGTTGAAAATTTTAAAATTTTCACAAGTAATTTGAAATCTTAAATAGTGGTTAGAAGTTGAAGTTCTAGCAAATAAACATGGAATTTGCTAATGTAAGAGCAACTCCAAGCATGTTATTTTGCCACATAAGCATCCAACGTCTAAAAAAAACATTATGCACATGCTCCAAGAGAGGAGCCATATTCTTGCTGAATTTTGGCATTATGCCAAAAATGGCATGGGAAAAGTGACATGCCATTTTTTTTTTTTGAATTAAATAATGATTGGAAGAAGGAAATGAAAGAGCCGTTGGACTTTTCACTCATTGAACTTTTTTTAAGCCTCCAACGGTCACCTGCCATTTTCAGTCATTGGAATTTTTCTTTTTACCGTCTGAAAATTTTGATTATGTTAATTTGAGAAATTTTTGGAGCTGGGATATCTATAAATAAGGAGTGTTTGAAGTCCTTTTTTTCCTCATTCACACTATGGATTATCAATTCTCTCAATTTCCTAATTTTTCTACCTAATATTCACAATATTTCGGTGAGGCTTCCGAACTCCCGACTGATGATGCCCCAAAGAAAAAGGGTGTTGGTAGAGGTGCCGGCTTCAATATAGAAAAAGACCGTCTTCTCGTTGGTTCATGGTTGAACATCAGTCTGGATGCTGTGCATGAAAACGAGCAGAAACTTGGGGCTTTTTGGGAACGAGTGGGAGAATACTATCACAACAATAAGCAATTTCCCAGTGATCGAACAGAGAAAATGTTGTCACAACGATGTCAAAAGATTCAAGCTTCTGTCAACAAATTTTGTGCATTTTTTTATTTTTTAATAATTTATTACTTTAATAACATTTAAATCGCACCAAATCCCATTAAATATAAGTAAGATATATGTAATAAAGTAAATCAGGATTAAATGAAAAAAGAATAAAATAATAATTTAACATCTCTCTTGGAGTTGCCCAAGTGAGATGCCAAATTTATATATGCATTTTTTGCCACATAAGCCTTTATTTTTTAAAAAGGCATATGGAGAAATGAAGTACCTGTTGGAGATGCTCTAAGTAAACAAGTCATCATGTTCCAACATCTAAAGTTTTGGTAAAAGAACACGTCCTAAAGAATTGCTCCCCATTAGCTAGTCAAGGATGTGAGTATTTGAGTTAATAGTGCATGAGTTTGAATTCTCAATCCAATGTAAAAGAAAATATGTCTCTAGGAGCTTAGACCCACTGCCAGATTCATCATTTGTATATCATCAGTATGAATCCAAGCTAGGCAAGTAAACTTAACTATAAAACCAATCTCATCAAATTATCCTAGTTCTTTATTTAATAGGCATAACATTTAGTGGACTTTTAACCATAGATTTCATGGAACCTGACTGTTGCTCAACCCATTGGATTCATTTATTTCTATGTTTGGGTTTAGATCTACGGAGTTGACTGAGAAGATATTTGGGTTTGGGTCCAGATC
This sequence comes from Persea americana, assembly GCA_029852735.1. Taxonomy (NCBI): domain Eukaryota; kingdom Viridiplantae; phylum Streptophyta; class Magnoliopsida; order Laurales; family Lauraceae; genus Persea; species Persea americana. The sequence continues at coordinate 73,334,077 of CM056815.1, forward strand.
CATGAAGTTCAAGACCCGAGGATTCGGGCCTTAAAAAGTTATATTATACATACACAATTCATACTACACACTTAAAGATATAATACATTGATACCAATAAAAACTCATATTAAGAATACACAAATACATCATATATTATGTAGTTCTTTCTCCTTGGACACAAATCAGACCTAGACCCAGACCCAAATCTAAATCTGGTAACTTTATCAGGTTTGGGTTGGGTCCTATGATTGAGAACCAATCTAGATACAGACCTGTACCCGAAACTGATGACAATTTTTCTCTACTTTTTAAAAAAAAATTCATTTGTTACTTGGGTCAGGATATCTCTAGATGCAGGAGCCAACCCATTGCCATACCTAATTCTATGTGTTGAATTTTGGCCTGACATCAAAAGTAAAGATTTGAACCAAATCAGACCTGCTAGAGAACTTGGATTTGAGTTCAAGTGTTGATCTATGAAATATTGGCCCCATGTTTTTCTTTTTGTCTTTCTGGTAGGGCTAAACTAAAGTTAAAAATATTAGGCTCGTGTATATTTGTGTGGTAATATTGGTCAGGATCCAATGGCATCTTGATTTTTTCTTCTAATCCAAATCTCTAGTGGAACCAAAACTATGGTCCTACGCAGTTCTTTTGGGATTGAAAATGCAGCTTCATTGCACCGCCATGACAATTGGTATGAAGTATTGAGGTTTGGAGGGTTCTGTGGCAAAAGATAAGTAGGGTGGCAAAAACGTTAATTTGATCCATTTGTTGGTAAAGTTGGATAAAATAATTATAAAATCAATGAGAAAAATCACGATTAGGTAAAGGTAAAGTAAATTTTTTAGTAAAAAAATGTTAAAAAGTAAAGTGAAATGAGAAGCCGCCAAGTGGTAACGTAACTATGTATCTTTTATGCGGCAAGTTTTTAGGATCCCATACGGTAGAAGTAAACTTTTTTTTTAGCTTAAACTTTACTTTTCCACTTGTTTCTTCCTATCCATAATGACAGAGTTCAAGTTTGGCCACTAGGATTAGTTACCACATATTTTACTTTTATCACTTGGAAATAATCCCTGCCCTTCATTCTTTTCACCCCTTCCCAAAATATCTATGGAGGGGAGACACATGAAAGCCCCCTCCTTATCCATGAATAAGATATTTTTGAAGATCAAGCTCATGACTACAAGCTTACAAAATAAAAAAGTGGGCCATGTAAACAAGCCAGGGACATGTGGAAGCGTGTGGGAGGACCAGGCCTTCCATGCCAATCCAATGTGGGCATTGCTGCTAGCCCTTCGAGAATTTTCAGGGTTCATGTAGTTCTCTGGTCCCAATCAGTAGCAATAATAGCAGTATTATAACACAAATATTATAACCCGAGTCATCGTTCTCCAAGATAACCAATTTCACAGCAACTTTCTCCAATTTTTATTTTATTTTATTTTATTTTATTTCTTTTGCTATCGGAGGTTCCAAACCCTTTAAACTGAACTAATCCCTCCGGGCCCATAGGGAAGCCAGGTAAACTCTCTTGTAGCCCAGTGTGGTAGTGCAGTTTCGAACCTACAGCCTTCGATGTAAACCGTGGTCTTAAGCCAACTGAGCTACTCCAAAGTGTTTATATGTTTGTGCAGTTACTTTTTCGTAGAAAAAATAAGTGTTTCGAATTTCATTTTTGGTTCAATCACTTCCTCTTAAGAAAACAAAAGGAAATAAATTAATTTTTTCACGATTCCACAAAAAAAATATTTTTTATGAGGAAGGTTGGAAAAGGTTTTCTACATAAAATAAGAACATTTACCATGAAATTGTCAATAACAAGGAAAGGCATCAAAGAATAGTCACCAAAATGTGGAGGCAACAACCATCGGATTGTAAACGGCTGTTTGAGTGTGTGTGTGTGCGCGCTTAATAAATAAAGGGATTTTTACCAAAAAAGTGTTCCAAAACATATATACGCCCATTTTAGCTTAGAATACATGGAAACACTTGTATTGGTGTTCGTACACGCATTTTGGACGCTTTTACCCCTCATTTTGCGAATGACATCGTCATGGAATTATAACCCTAACACCTCTTTATTCTTCGAAGCTTCTCTTTAGCAAAATGCTCTGTCTTCTTCCATCTCTCCTCAAACAAAAGTCTCTGAAATCTGATCCAAGGAAAAGCACTATGATCATCAATGACGATTGGGTCGGGAGGATCAAGTGTCATTGGTAGCTCAGTCCTCACTTACCAAACCTCGTTGAGGGCATCTTCCTGTCGATCTTCTTTCCTCTTCACTTCCTCCTCTCTCTCTCTCTCTCTCTCTCTCTCTAATGGGTGGTCTGGGATGATCCTGGCCGTCGGTTTCTTGACCAAATGGATAGGAAAGTGTGTTGGTGGTTGATCATCTTGAGATGGGTGATCTTCCATATATGGTTACCACTCACTAGATCATCAACTTCCTCTAATGGATCCTGTTCCTGCTCTGTGCACTGGGATGATCTTAGTCTTTGAATCTTTGACCCAAATGGGCACGAAAATGGAGTGGTGGTGGTGATCTTATGATGCTCCATCTTCCATGGTGGCCCATCTGGGGAAGGAAATGGGAGTAGGCGGTGATGTTGCTACATTGGTTGGTGGGTTTTGTTTTTATGTTTTGATATCTTTGGTGTGTATGGTCTTTGTGTTGGGATTCTTAGGGGTAACATGATTTTGCTAAAGGGAGGAGGAGGAGAAAGAGGGTAAATGAAATGGGAAGTGCTTCTTGGAGTTGAGGTGAAGGTCTCTGGGGTTTAATCTGTGTGTGATTGAATGAACATCAGTACAATTTACTTAATTTATTATATGCTTTGCTTTATCAAGAAAGAGAATTATATAGGAAACACATCTAGATGTCATGCTACTAAGGTTTTATCTCTGGTGTTTCACCCTTGATTGGTATCATCCTTCATATTATCAAACATGTTTTGATCCATCTAAATCTAGGCATTGGCTTAATGATATGTGTACAACTGGCCTTTTCCTCTGTTGTTGTTGACCCCATAGAATTTTTATATGTTCTAGTTTTATTTTTATCTTTTACAGCATAGATATTGTGAGAAATGAAAACATGCATTGATGCAGGAATTCTTTTATGCATGCAGTAATTTATTATTTTATCTGCCCACTACTCTCTGTGCTAATTTAGCTAATTTCAAACCAGTAATTGAATTTAGATTTCAATTGTTTGCTTATCCAACAATGATTCAACCCAACATGGCAAGTTTTTGGTAGAATAAGTAATTTCTTAGTCAAAATTACTGAACTAACAATACCTACCCAATGCCTTTTTATGTCATTTAAAACCAGTTTTAACCTTTTTCTCCCTTTACTCTTTTACTTGTGAAAGGTGGGTGAAATCCTATGCCTCAGTCCTCTCTTGCCCTTTTCCCATAAATGGTGTATATAAGTACATAGTCTAAACCGTCTTTGGGCCACTGGGGGGAATCCATGCCTCTTCCAACTCCCACTGACACAATTGAAGGAAGTAGAATTCCAAGATGTATATCTACAGTTTGCACTAGTAGGAAAGTCTCATTGAACAATACAAAATTAGTAACTTGGCTCCTAAATAAAGTTTGTAGGATAATGGCGTTAAATAAGGGTTGCTGTTAATGATGATGTATCAACATATTGACTCCAATAGACTTTAGTAGGAAATAGGAATATAAATGAGTTAGGTTTGATTAAGTTTATATATTGCCTCAACATGAGTCTGCAGGTTTTTGTAATTCTACCTTTGAGAAAGAAAGGAAAAAAAAGTATGGGTTTTTACAAAAAGACTCTGCCTTAAAAAAAGATCAAGTAGTTTGATTGTTTGAATGAATTGTATGGTTAATGAGGAAGTTTCGCATTCTGAATTTTCACGCTTATCTCCAGATGTTTGATGATTTGGTTCTTCCCATCCATAAGCCAACTTTTATTATTATTATTATTATTATTGTTATTACTACCATTACTATTACTATTGTTATTATTTGAAATAATCCGTCAATGTCAATGTTGTAGATTGTAAAGCATGGCCTAATTATTGAATTCACTGACCCTAATTATAATGTAGGGAACAAATGCAAAAAACTTGCCCGAGGTGGCTGTCCATGAAGGTATATTTCATTTTGAGGTGATACTCAAATCTTCACTTGCATGTGCTTCCATTTAGTTTCTAGTGAAGATCTATCAGTTGGCAACAATATTGTTGAATGAAGTGCTTGATATTTGTGTCTGAGTTTTATGCATGGCTGAAGATCATACTTTTATCCTTTTGATTGGGATTTTACAGCAAACGAATACAACAGAGATGTTGGATATGGCAGTTCAGCACATCGAAAACCGGAGAGTGTGAGGGAAAATTCTATGAGAATCCAGCCCCTGTTTTGAGTAGCATTTGGTCATTAACTTCCTTTTTTCTCCTACACATAAGCATTATATTCTTCGTATAGCCCAAAATCTCGCTAAGATGGTCAACCAAATGTTGTACACACCTCAAGAGGTTAAACAGTGAATGCATTTTTGTTTCATTGTCCTTGAATGAAGTAGTGGGGAATGGAATGATAGATTGTGGAGAGATATGATGAACATGCTTTTGAGGGTTGAGTGGAAGAATGGAACTAAAGCCGGTATTAGACAGCTGGAACAAGGCTTTGATGATTGTGATTATGATGGGTGATGGATTCTGGCAATACTTGGATAGAATAACGCAACATTCAAGTTTTCAAAGTATTGCATATAATGTTGATTCCTTTTTTTATTTTGGTCATTAGCTTAAGTTCTATTATATTGCAATTGTATAAAAAAACCTATGGATTTCATTTTGCTGATAATAATACTCCTCTGTTGATAATTAAGAAGTTCATGGTTATCATCATCATAATCATTCTTTCAACAATTTTTCTAATCATGTTTCTTATAAAAGATTCATATTTCCTAAATGTATAGGTATGACTATAGGAAAAAAAAATGCTTCAATGCAAGGTCTAGTTTTGATCCATTTCGATGACTAGTTAACAGTTAGTGGGTTCAGTGATTGTGTTCTCTGATTTTATGATGATTGCAGAGAGGGGAGGTGACTATAACGTTGAGGTCAAGGGAGTCAAGATATCTCCATATCCAGTGGTGAGAGGCAAGCCAGCTACTTTCAGCATCTCTGCATCTTCAGGAAAATGGATGACAAGAAGCGCCCACGTGAGTTTGTACCTGAAGCTGATTTGCAAGGAATACAGCCACTTCCTTCTGATTTTGATAAGTGGAAGAGATACAAACTGGAAGACGATCGTAGAGGGTATTCTTCAGAAAGAGGGAGGCAGTCTGCAGGTATGGTATAGCCTGTCCTGAATAAGGTTGTGGAATTGGGCTGCAGTCATAGACAAGAAGCCAATGACCAAGCATCAATGCAAAAATCTATGCTCTATTCTTAGCTTTATTTTTGGTCGGTATTTAGTGAAGTTTTGGAGTTGATTATTCCCACGCCATATACTTTGTTCATTTTAGCTATGTTCCTGTGTGTATTGCATGTGTAATGTATAAAATCCAAATTCTTTTTATTTGTTGCATTGGAATCTTATAGTTGTGTTTTGACAAGAATGTATGATCATAATAAAATGGGCCATGTCTTATTTTTTTCACCAGATTGAGTCCAAACTCCAAACTGTGTTGGGAGTTAATGATTTTTGGTCTGAACAGTGGCATGAAAATGTGGTTGGCAAATACAGATAGTGTGACAAATATTGTATGACCTAACTACCTAATTCTATCCGTAGACATGATTATGAGCTCTCCAAAAAGAGAATTCCATATACACTGAGAATCATTAACTCAGACTTCAAACTCAGTCACCCTGCTTTTTTTCTAAATTTCAAGTCAGCCTGTGCCCGTTGTTTAAAGATCCGACATATCAATCTGAGCAACATCCATGAATCTTTCCCATTATTTAAAGATCACATTTTAAAATCAAGGCCATCAACTTGCTAAATAACAAATTTGAGACTGAAATATCTAAAGGACAGTAACGATTTCGTTGTTTGAATATTTGCAATTTGGTATTCTTGGTAACCTCCGTGAGTCTTTTTCATTGTTTATGTATCTAAACTAAGTCTTTCAAATGCATTCACAAATGGTCAAATGGTTCCCTCAATATATTTCAGCAAAAGAAGCATACAGTTTACTTAAGTCCTCTGCAGAAAAATCACCGTCTTCACAGATGCTTGATTATTGTGAAGCATGGTCTAGTTCAAACCTGAAAAATTGGGAAGCTTGCTGCCTAATTTTGGACACTGCTTATAGTTTCAGCCACTAAATTCAATTATTGCCAATATCATAGGGCCTACATCAAGGAGCAACACCCGTCTTCTGTGGATTAAGCATACAGTTTACTTGCTAAGCCATTTTCCAGACAGCCCAAAGGTTCGAACTCTCAGGAGGAGAGTTCGAACCTTCGAGGCCTGCACTTGCATCGCCATTTTCCAGACAACCCAAAGGTTCGAACTCTCAGGAAGAGAGTTCGAACCTTTAAGGCCTGCACTTGTTAGGCCAGTTTCCAGAAAGCCCAAAGGTTCGAACCCTCAAGATGAGGGTTCGAACCTTCGAGTCCTGCATAAGCTGAGCCATTTTCCAGACAGACCAAAGGTTCGAACCTGCAAGATGATGGTTCGAACCTTCGAATCCTGCACTTGCTGAGCCATTTTCCACACAGACCAAAGGTTCGAACCCTCAAGATGAGGGTTTGAACCTTCAAGTCCTGCACTTGCTGAGCCATTTTCCAGCCATACCAAAGGTTCGAACCCTCAAGATGAGGGTTCGAACCTTCGAGTCCTATACTTGCTGAGCCATTTTCCAGACAAACCAAAGGTTCGAACCCTCAAGAAAAGGGTTCGGACCTTCGAGTCATGCACTTGCTGAGCCATTTTCCAGGGAGCCCAAAGGTTCAAACTCTCAGGAGGAGAGTTCGAACCTTCTTGTAAGTGCATGTTATATTTTTCTTTCTTTACATGAATATACTGACATATGAATCTGAGCAGCATCCATGAGTCTTTCCCATTCTTTAAAGATCACATTTTAAAACGGAGGCTATCAAAGTTACTGGATAACAAATTTGAGACTGAAAACTCTAAAGGACGGTAACGAATTCGTTGTTGGAATATTTGTAAATTTATATTCTTGGTAACCTCCGTGAGCCTTTTTCATTATTTATGTATCTCAATATATAGTCAAGGCCAATCTCGTTACTGGACGGTGAAAAAGGAAACAAAAAACTCTAAAGGATTGTGACGATATCGTTGTTTTTATAACGATATCGTTACGATCCTTTAGAGCTTTTTCTCTCAATTTGTTATCCAGCTATGAGACTAACCCTAACTATATATTGAGATACATAAACAATGAAAAAGGCTCATGGAGATTACCAAAAATACCAAATTGCAAATATTTTAACAACGAGCCTTCCTGTAAGTGCACGTGGATATGCCATTTTCCAAGGAGCCCAAAGGTTCAAACTCTCAAGAGGAGAGTTCGAACCTTACTATAAATAGAAGCAATGGTTTATTCGGAGGAATTGGATTCCATCACGCCACATTTTAGCTCATGTACATCTTAGTTTCCCAAAAGGAACCTATCCATGGAATTCAAGAGAGCATGCAAAACTCACTCCAAATCAGCACCCACTGTAACACCTGGGATTCAGAGAACTATTACACTATCGGGACGCAAAATTGCTGATTACAACACTAAAAAAGAGAACCCAATCAGAAAAAAAATTCATTTATTAAGCTGATTACAACACCCAGAATGAGAATACAATCAAGAAAAAAATTCCATTACATCCCCAATTATTGCTAGAAAGCCACACTACTATTTTAAGCCACAACACAACATAAATTGCTTTCAGTTTGTTATACAATTTCCATCAAGTGGTCATAGTTTTATTGAAAAAAGACCAAATCTGAAATATGATTTCCATCGTGGTTGCTCATCTGAGCAGGAAACGGGGTGGATAGTATTGCCACAAATTCGTGACTCCATATTTTGCACAACCCTAGGACATCTGCAGATCTTTCCACCCTTCTCCACGCATGATCAGCACGATGAACATAACTGATACTTTAATCTGCTGCTTTCACCTCCCAAACCTGTGATGGAAAACCACTAATTTGAGAAAATGGTGCACATGAATTGATGGATCTTAAACATGTTTTTATCACGTATCCTCAATAGTTTAAATAATTTCATTATTTAGATAAATAATACAAAGTTTCTGTATATGACATTTAGAAAATGGAAGAACTAGTTAACGTTGAAGAACACTCAACAATTAAATAACAAGACAAGTTATGGAAGGGAAACGGATTTTAAGTAAATAATGCATCAGAGGTTATGAACGTCATCTGTTGGGAAAAGAGAACCTACCTTATTTACCATGGAAAATTACTACAATAGAACAATAGACACCATCTTTAACTGAAACAATTGAAAATTTTTCAATCCACCATATTGAATTTTAAAACCATTGTGGCTTACATTGAACAACTGAAATGGATGAACTCACACCATGAATCTAGTAAGAAGGTCTATAAGTTATTTTTTACATTTATTTACAGGTTATTTATTCACTGACTCTCTAAGGTTTAAACAATCATCATTATCATCATAAACTTATCCCATCAATCTATTTGAGGTTTGGCTTTGTTACTTTGTATCTATTTTAATACTCAACCTCAAGATTTAAACACTATTATGGATGAAAGATTTAAGAATCAACAGCTAAAGCACAAGAGAATCCTTAATAGAAATGCGGAAACATAAACAACAAACATTATACTAAAACCCAACTTGACCCGGTTGTCATGTCATAATAGCAAAAAAGTAATGCCATAAACCAAAGCAGTAGAATTGTAGAAACGAAAATTAAAAATAATTATTCATTCACGATTCACACTTCAACTTAATATCAGAAGTCAAGTAAAAATAATTTGGATCCTATCTCTACATGATAAACGAGCTCGCATCTATCACCAACCATAAAAAAAACATGACTAGAAAACAAAAGAAAAGGGGATAAATCAGCATAGTAAGGTAAAATCACATGCCTAAATCTTTAAGAACTTGAATTCCTACTCATACGAACTTGAATTTTGTGCCATTTGGATTTTTTTGATAACGATATCGTTACCATGATTTAAAGTTTCTTCATCCATTTTTTGTGTCCAACAAGAAAATAATGGTCACTTTATATTAAGATGCATAAACAATAAGAAAGACTCACGATTTCACTCAAAACCTAATTTTCAAAATTTTCTGATAACGATATCATTACAATTATTTATAGGTTCTTCATTCATTTTTTGTCTCCAACAACAAAATGACAATGCTTTTATAATGGGGTGCATAAACAATGAGAAAAGCTCACGGATTTGGCTCAGAAATGCATTTTCCTAATAGGTATAGTTTGCGGCTCGCAGATTCTACACTTGGGTCATGAGTTCCCTAGTATTGGTTCCAGTTTCTTCTTCTTCTTCTTTTATGAACTGAACCTATACAAACACATCCCTCTTGCTTTTAACATACACGAACAGTCATTATTTTTGTGTATGGATAATCGGTTCAAGGCCTAATTTAAAAACATCTTCTACATCCATACTTTATGCCCATAACAACATATTCAAAGGAACATAAAATGCGAGAGTTACTTCCTAAGGATGCAGAAACTTGTTGGGTTAAATGAAAATTTAAGAAAACAAGTTAGGGGGGAGGAACTGATTTCAAGTAAATAATATATCAGAGGTTCTGGCACTGTACTCTGTAAGCTTAAATCCATATCTTACCAAACTGCACATGGATAAAGTATTTTTTTCATGGTTCACAGGTGTGTTTTGTGGGTCTTGGCTTTGGTTCATCAGTTATCACACCCTGGTTTAATAGGGATACTTCTTACATGTCCAAATCTCCTCTCAGTGATTCTTCTACATTTGTCACTCTTAAAGATAAAATCAGGGGAGGCGATAGGTTGGCGTGGGCTGGGTTTGGTGGATTCAATTTAGTATTGTGGATAACTTGTAAAGGCTCAACTTGTATTCAACCTATTTATTATTCAGGTTGAACATGTCAATCCAAATCCAAAGCAAAAATTAATAGAGTATACTGGAGCATAAAATAAACAGGTTGGATTCAGGTTTGATGGGCACTTCATAGTGCAATTCCTAGGTTTGTTGATGGTTCAAATAATAAGAATAGGCTTAGCCTCAACCCAACATGTTTATTAATTGTGTCAACCTGAGAATAGAAAGGGTCATATGAGACCAATCATAGGTGCTGGCACTGCAACTCAACTCCCATTCAACCTTTCATATCTCCGCAAACCCACCTTCTCTTCTTCTTGATCAACATCTCAGTCCTTCACTTTCACCATCACTGACCATTCCATTTATACAAGTTTCAAAATCTCTAAAACATATCCAAGCCTAAAAATCACTCGACCATACCCAAACCCACCTGCAACTCATTGCACCCATTTGTTTCCATCAACTTTTCAGCCCGAAAACAACTTATCATTATCTTGACCACCAGCTGAGGCACTGGTCTTCTTCTCTTCTCATCAACTGTACCCATCTTCTACTTCAAAGGAATGACCCAGACTCTACCCTCTTGAAACAAAAAGAACCCAATTTCTTGTTGCCTTCATAGAAGTCCTCATTACCTGTTTCTATATCCTTTCATTTATTTGTTTTTTCCATGATTTGTTCTATTTTCAGTTTCTCTTCATTTCCTTGTTTTCCTTCATGCTCCGTTTTTCTACATTTTCTCATCAACTTCATCTAAAAAACTCAACACATTCAATCACCTTTCATTCATCACCATGCCATCTCTATGCCTTTTCCACTATGCCCACTTTCACAAAGTGCCTCACCTCTCCATTTTCGACTTTATCTCTGGATTATGTCTTCCATCAACCCAATGCACAAGTAACATCAAATTGAATTTCCAAGTCAACTTACCCATTTAATCCCACCCAACTCCCCACCCTTTTCTTAACACACACCACCTATCGACCATAACCCATTTCCACTTTCCAACCTTGAAACCTTCATCTTTAGCACCAACTCATTCCATTTTCTCACTATACTTATTGCTTCTCTTCTATATTCTACAACTCAGCCCATGATCACTCTCATTTCTCTGAATCACTCATCCATCATCTCACCTCTGCAACGAACCTAATCCAAACAGGCAAAGACCCCAAAACAGCAGTGTTCAAAGAATGGCTTTTAAGTATTAACAAACCTTGGATTTCATCCATCCATAGCTTTTGGACAATGAAATGGAAAAAGGCACAAAAAATCAGAAAAAAACTAGGGAAAAAGAAGCAAATAAAAAAAAAAAAATAGAACACTCGACAAATCAAATGCAGGAAAATCCAAACACCAAACTTCAAAAGAAAATCAAAGGCATTTCCATGCAATTACAACAACAAAAAATGGATAATATTTGCAGTAGATACAAGTAAAAAGGACCTGACTTTTCTTGGTTAGAGAAGCCCTATTTTGGATTCTCTCTTTTCAACAGCAACTCCGGCGACGAGCAACGGTGGCTGGCGGTGTGAGAGGATCCAGCCGGAAGAAGGAGCGGGAGAGGGGGGAGAGGGTAAGGAGAAAGAGAGCAAAAAGGTGGGAGGAAAAAAAAGCCTTGAAGACGATGGGGAAGGAGGAAAAAAAAAAAGCCTTTAGCTGGAACGGGGAAGGAAGAAATTATGTGGGGAATTAGAGATAGAAAACGGTGGAGGTGTTTGAAGATGACATGTCTGTCGTCTGTGCAAATGGAAAAAAAGTCCTCGTCCCTAGTTGAGTGGAGGGAGACAGAGAATCCCCTATGTAACTCCCTTTCTTCTCCGCTCAGCATATCGAAGATCGGAGAACCCTTATCCTTCGTTTTTCGCTTCTTCCGGGAAACACTTTGGCAAGAGAGGGAGAGGGAGAGGGAAGGAGAACGCAGCAACTGGAGAGGGAGAGGGAGAGGGAGAGGGAAAGAGAGAACCGAAGCCACAGGCAGGATGAGGAGGGAGCGAAGGAGAAAGAGAGAAAAGGCGGGAGAGGAGAAATATGGGGAAGAGAAGGAGAACCAGATCGTTCGATTGAGGTGGTGTTAGGTTATAATTCCATGACGATGTCGTTCGCAAAATGAGGGGTAAAATGGTCCAAAACGACTGTACGAACACCAATACGGGTATTTATGTGTATTTCTAACTTAAATGGGATAATACATGTTTTGAGACACTTTTTTGGTAAAATTCCCATAAATAAATACCGTCATTCCTCCACTGAAAAATAGGCATTCAATCATGCAACTCGATCTAGATTGCAATCTATTAATTGACAGAACTATGAAAATACTCAATTGGGTCCTATGTATACAAGGTACGTCACTACTCAAACATACATGGATGACTATGGAGACGTTTTAAATCAATATCGTTCCATCATTCTTACCCAAAAAACAAATAATGTTATATCATTATCATCGTGAAAGCCTTGTTGCAACTATGATGGATCGGTTAATGAATTTTGTTTCTCTTTCGATCTATCATTGGCCAGATCCTCTAATAGATTGCACTTCTTCAAATCGAACCTTATTCCATTAATGTCCTCTTTGGCCTACCCCACTTCCTTAGCAGGCCATCAACTTGAAATCAAGACCCTTTAAATTAAATGGTGTATGTTATTTCCAATTTTTCCGCCTGCCCCAAATTAGACAGATGCAAATCAGAAGTCCGAAGAAATAATATCCGGCCTCAAGCAGGAATTTCACATCCAGGAAACCCACACAAGGGTGATAGAGATTTCCAATTCCCACTCCCACAAAGTAGTAATCCCCTGAATTGAAAGGAGACAGAAAATCCTGCACGAACTGCAGGAGGCTCATACCTGCGGCCTAGATGTCTATGGGATGAAGCATTCCATCATGGTTTTTTTTTTTCTAAGAGAATAGGAAGACTTCATGGTTCTAGTTCTCACTGTCTGCAGTGATGGGAGAATGTAATAATACAAACAGTAGTGGACCAAGAATTTTTGTTTTGATTGGAGTGGACCCAATTAAGTACTTGGATTTTATAGACCGACTCAAGATTTTCATATAAGTTTTGGGGGCGATTTCAGAGTTTTCGTGTGGGTTTTGGAGGCGGGACCCAAGAGTTTTGAATGCGGACCAATCACAAGCATGTGGGTTCGACCCTGAATACAATACTAATAATGTAGTTCCTTCTCATACGCTAGTTTGTTCTTTTAGTTTTTAGTAAGTATTAATATTATGGTATCATATTGTTTGGCATGAATTTCATCACATTGGACCTTCAGTTGTTTTTTTTGCTCAGTTGACTCGGTGGCCAGGACATAAGGATGAAAGAACATGAAAGGTTGCAGTAAAAGCCCTCTCTGTACAGTGACCCTTTTTTTCTTTACAATAGTTTAACATTGACGAATCTATTTGATATCCTATAGATGTAGGATATCTCACATTGAAAAAAGTAAATTTTCTGAATGGTATTTTTCTTGGAAAGCATTTTCTAAATGTGTTTTTTTAAAGTTGTTTTCAAAAAACTACCTTTAAAAAAGATAAATTTTCATGGTCAACAACTGACGGACAAAAATCAGGTTTATTGACACCTGTATGGTCAAAACCCCATATTTTATAATTTTTTCTCTCATTTTTTGGTGCATTTTGTAATGATGTGCTCCTACAGCATAACAGAAAATTAGCTCTTTTAAGGATCAACTTTCTACAGATTAAACAAACAAATTAACATACTGTATATTTTATTCATTCTGCTAAATCAACAACAAATATGCTATTTTTGTATGTCAAACAAACTATGTCACATGTATGTGTGACCATGTGAAATTGTTTTAGTGCATGTTAGCTCTCATATCCAATTATCAATGTCATAGTCTAAAATAATATAAAAGAAACGCATTCATGCAGGGCAAACTAGTACCTAAATCAATAGGTTTAAAGTTACAAAAGCAATTTAAAATATTGGATAAATCGTTAAGCCACATTACATGATTGTGGCCCATAGTCAATGATGTTAATACAACATTGTTTTTAATTGCACTTCATTTATATCGCTTGAGGGGCCAAAGACATTTTCTTTTTTAATGAAGCAGTTAATATTTTTTTGGAAAAATTATACTAGCATCCCTGATCAGCAGAAATTTAGTCATTTCAGCTTGTCCATTAAGCAAAAATCTTGGTCAAATAGTTTTATAAACTGATAAACAAATCAAAATTGACAACTATCACAACAACCCATTGAACAAAAATCAAAGTTAGTGAGAGAATGGGATAGAGATCCCAAAGGGCCAAACCACAAGATGATCAAGCATTCAATGGGGAATATGCAAAGATGCTCTCAGATTTTATCACATAATCAAATAAATAACGGCTCATGTTTGGTTTTATTTTTTTGAATGGTAATAATGGTTGATTCTTTCCCATGTAAAAGAGATTGCACAATCCTATCAACCTAGAAATTCTACTATCACCTGGTCATTCAAGTGGTCCATGCAAGTCTGGCCGACTTGTCTGCCATTTGGATGCTTTACCAGAGAATCCATACTCGTAAAATGTGAAAGGCCCTAGAACATCTATTTTCATTCACATGAATTTGTATGGCGAGCTTCTCATTATGCGGACAGAATAGTCAAGGATGTGATTTACTGACACGTTGTCTGCTTCTTCCCTCTTGTCCTTCCACTTGGGCCGAACCAAAAGATAGGAGAATGATTTGAGGAGATTCGTCTTTCTTTCCCTGGACTCTTGCATCTGTATCTTTCTTTCCCTGAACTATTGCATCTGTCTTGTTGCGCTGGTTTTTGGCAAGTTCAATGAGAACAAGCTCTCTATAAAAGACACAAGAAGAGGAGAAACTCAAGGCCCGCCAGTGGAAGGGTGTCTCCTCTCACACAACCGACCAGGGAATGAGTAGGTTATACCATATGTACTGACCACCTACTACCCAATCTAGCAAAAAAAGACCCAAGAGGCTCAGCCTCTCATCTTGTAGTTGTCGGACACCTATGGAATCTGTTAGTCCTAAGTATTTGACATTGTTGACCAATAATCTTCAATAGAAACTCTTGTTTGGCAAGTCCACTTGAGAAAAATGGCAGTATTCTGCTCACTAAAATCAACTGGCAAGATCATGGGGCAGTGTCAATGGGTCATCTTGCCTAATTAGCTTTGATTGGAAGATTATAACCTTCTGACCAGAGATCGTCGGATATGTTGCCAACAATCTTAAAAAGCAGGTATTTTATTGACTTATTAAAAAAAGGAAAAAGAAGACATGATTCTCTCTCTCTCTCTCTCTACCTTTTTAGTGGCACGAGAAGGTATTTTATTGACTTATTAAAAAAAGGAAAAAGAAGCCATGATTTTTAAACTTTGGTGCTTTTTTATTTGACCCCCGTTATTTTCTTCTCTTTTAAAACGACCATTCACTTCACTATACAAGTGAATTGCCCAAATAGGCTAGGTTTATGTTTCAAAAATGTATTTATTACATATTAGGAATCTTTACTTTCTACTAGTACTTTTCACTTCTGGCAGCATCTAAGATTTTGTAAGTACTAGTTGGGTTGAATTATCCAGTTGGAGGGTCGGATGGGTCGGATTGGGCTGACCCTCCTCAGGTGCGGGTTGGAGATCCACCCCTACATCCATATAAGAGCTAGAGGGGTATTGGGACATCTATTAGAGAACATGAAAGGATCCAAATCCTTGAGGAGACATGACTTTAAATTGGCACAACGATAATGCGTGGGGACCATATATGAAATTCAGGACACTGTATCACGGGCACAATAGATCTTGAGATATTGGAGGCGATGTGTATTAGCCATATATCAAAATGGACCTCACGATATTTAATTATCGATCCTTATGAAACCTTCTATCGTTTGGGCTGTATCCACTAAGAATAGACCATGAATTTCAGAACTCAAATGGCGCCGCTTAGATGAATGAAAACTAGAAGGTATAATTTTGGATAAAAAGCACAAGGACCACTACAAATCCAAACCCTTAATTTTAAAACCTCAAGGTCCAAGGGTTAATGTGGCACAATTATTTTGATTAAATTTATCAAAGAATAATGATTGGTCCAATATTTGAGAAAGAAGTGGATTGACTTTAATAAAGATCAATGGTTATTCAAGAAAGTAGCTATTTGAGGAAGAATTGGATTGATTCCAGATGGACCTCTTTTTGTAATAAAATAAAATGGTCGTCCGCTCGAATTCATTTTGAAGGAATTGTTTTGAAGACAGCCCCCGCTTGCCAAATCGAGAGGTGGATTCCACCATGCCAAATCCAAGCTACATCACAGGCCCTACAATTAAACACCACCATTTTTTTCCCCACCTTCACTGTAAAATGTAAAATATGGTATAGTGAAAATTGAGTCAGTATCCATACCCGTATCCGGGCATCATAGCATAGCATACATTAGCACAAACATATCAGCCTCCACAAACAAGGGGCAGGTGTGGTTACTATGAAGATATATAATGTCATATATTAGTTTCTGATACAGCTAAAAGGATTAGCCAAACAAAATAGAAACCCAAATGAAAACCAGTAATGAAGTATGAAATCTGATCTTCTATGACATATCACAATCACAAAAGATAAAACACCCACTAACATATCACTGCCACCACAATCCCTTACCTCAGAAGACCCAGATAATATTTACCCCTGCATCCAGATAAAAACCCCAAGAAACTGCAACACCAATGTCTTAGGCCTGCAAAACCCAGCAAAACAATCATTTCATCATACCTGTTAAGAAATGAACAAGAAAATAAGCAAAAGTCCACAATGTAGTGAATGAGACTTGAGAGCACTTTAAACTATATAATTTGAAACGTGGGTGCTCATGCCTTGCTAGCAATGTTGTTGGAAAGCCAATCCAACCCTTCATACAGGCCCTCTCCACTGGTTGCACACGTACTCTGGATGTACCTGCAAGAAGCCACCAAGAAGATCCCATACTATAATTCCAAGAAACACATTAACAGAAGGAGCTACAATGTTTCAACATTTTGCATGAGCCTACATATACATTTAGTAACCAAAATTGTTCATATGATGATCTGGTGGTCAAAAGGAGATAATCCAAAAATCCCATGCACAATTCTCAGCAACTGTCCGATTGGGCCAGCACAAAAAGTCAATTGCAGGTTTTATTTTATCCAATTTTCATTGGATGATTGGTCTAATGTGGCGAGATAATTGAGATTGATCCATACTTGGGATCTAGAAAATAACTGATATTGTCATTTTCTCATGCCAGTCAAACAAAGAGATGCAATTCCTTCCAAACAAGCATCATTGCCTCTGGAAAAAAAAATTGCATTTATTACTAGACAAGGGGAGTTACCAATGGCGTTGACGGAGAGAATGAAGGCCAAGCTTATCAGTTATCTCTGCTGCATTCATAGCATTTGGAAGATCTTGTTTGTTTGCAAACACAAGCAAGACAGCATCTCGCAGCTCGTCCTGTCACCAAATATATAAAGAAATTTAGCCACACCAGTTGGTCTGCCCTTTTTCATCAGATAAAATTCATAGAAGAAATATAAAATGTAGAAAACAATCGGTACTGCAAAACACCCTTTTTTTCCCTGAAATTACACTAGGACACGTTCTAAATTCCATCTCGTGTACTGCAAAGAAGACACTAAGAAGCAACTACCCCTACTCTCAAACCATAAACTCCTACTGCACCTACTACCGGGATGTAGACCCAGCTCATAATGGGCATGAACCTACGAAATACTCTCACACCCTAAAGAAGACATCGGGAAGCAACCATTCCTATTCTTAATCCATGAACTCCTATCTGCACCCAGCATAGACGAAGCCAATAAGTAGCATGAACGTAAGAAATAATGATTTTAATTTCTCTTTGTTTTCTATTTTACGCTGTCTCTGTATTAATTTTTGCTCCCCATTGTTTTTCTATTCTATATTTTTATTTTAAATTTCCATTCACCATTACCAATACGACACTTTTACCCTTTTATCAACCTTTTTCTGAAAAAAAATTATTTCTGTTTTAAATAATATCAGCTTATGGAATATTAATAACAACTTTCTATTATTTAAATATAATAATCCATTAAAAAACCTCTACTAATTCATTTAAGGGATTTTGCCTGTACAGCTACGTTTAGACCTGACATTTGCCCCTAGACGTTCAAAGTTTAAATAAATATTTCTCACAGAGTAGCTCGTGTGATATCGCACTATGAGATATCCTCCGACCGTGCGATCTATATAGCACATTTGTTGTACAAACAAATCTGTGGGAAGTATTTAAAATTTGACCATTCAGGGACAAATGTCGAGTGTAAGGGCAGTCAAAATCCCTTCTTCTAATCTTCACCACTATGAAAATTTATATGTCAATTTGTGGCCGTCCTGTTTCTATCTCAGCGTTTTTGTGCTATTAATGTTGGTACTTTGTATTTTAAAATCTTGTTTTGATCCTAGCATCAACTTTTGATTAGTTTCATTCTTCATTTCTCAATTTATTTTCTACCATCATTTTTGGAGCAGAATTTTACCTAGTAATTTTTTTTTAACCTTTAACATTTTTTTACCATCCTTTTAAGATTTTGAATTTCTTTCTCCGCTCAAAAATTGATATCCTGTTTCTCCCTATTTTATCTAAGTGCTGTTTTTGTGTATTATTATTATTATTATTATTATTATTATTATTATTATTATGTAGAGTTATCCTCAGCCTATGAATTGCCTGGGCTTCTTGCTATCACTACATATCAAAACACCAACACCAAAATTTTCATTTGTTATAAACTAAGGGTGAAAAAAAAAAAAGAAGGAAATACAGAGAAACTGAGGCAACACATTAAAATACAGAAAACTTAGATGACATGTAAGCCTGAATAAAAGGAGCATACAGGCATGGTGTACCAAGTTTATCTATGTAGAAATAAATTACTCAAGCTTTATGTACGCCTTTTACAAGGCATTTTACATTCATGTAATTCACCGTTTTCAGCTCGCATCACCATCGATGATTTTCATTGGCAATCAAATCTGTCATCCTCACAAAATAAGGTGATTACTCATAGGCACCATGATATTAAATTTTCATCTCAAAAGTGAGCTATACTATAATTCCAGAAAATGGTTAAAACCAGTACCAAGCAAACACATGCAACATTGGCAAGTTCAAACTTCATCCAGGAAATGTCACAAACACAAGGAGTTATTTTATATGAACTCAATCTTAGGATGCAACAAGAAGCCTTCCTGTTGGTCATACATAAACAGACAAACAAAGAAGAATCACGGAAATAGAAATTTTTGTAGACACAATGACGAGCCAAGGAAAACTGAATCTGTGGAAAATTCCGCCCATCATATACATAGGAGTGGTCAAAAATAAATACAGCTCAGATAGCTAAGTTTGGGTACACGTGTGCATGCTGGTGGAAATGTGAAATGCGGTAACAAGCAAAATAACTTGGAGTATTGAATTCCATAACTAAATACCTCATTCAACATTCTATGCAACTCGTCCCTTGCTTCAACAACACGATCTCTATCATTGCTATCTACCACGAATATAAGACCCTGCGTATTTTGGAAGTAGTGCCTCCACAATGGTCGGATCTGTAGAAGACATAAAGAAACAATCATGAGAAAATACCTGGACAAAAATCTATAATAACCAAACATTATATATTGGGTGCTGTAAGCTAAGAAAAATCATTTTGTGGATGTTGGTACAGTGGATAGCTATCCATTTCGCAGTGCCTTTGGATTGGCTGCAAGGATATAGAGATTAAATATACATATCATTTTTCAGCCTTTCCTAAGTCAAATCATATCAAAACTAATCACTAATAACAGCTTGGAGAAGAAAAGGAGAAGCATAGTTTCCTATCTAATGTGGTCCCCTACTTTAACACAGAGAGAACACAGTCTACACCAAATAGATTTTGGACACTATGAAGTTAGGTAAATCCAAAAAAAAAAAAAAAAAAAACTAAACACAATCTTAATTACAGGAAATTCATTGAAGTTCTACTTTTCATATTATATGTATGCGCACATGGAAAAGGTGGAATTTCCAGCTATGGCCAATGGGACGCACTTGGCCCACCTCATGGTGAATCTAAACCTCTCACACACATTACCACCCATATAGCACTCACCAAAAGTTTGACACTCATTCGAGTTTTAAGGCCCTTGGATTTTTTTGAAAAAGGCCCTTGGATTGACTATGCAAGTTTGGCTCCCATCCAACTATACACTAGCTAGATTTGGGCAACTTTGAATCCCTGAAATATATAGCTTCCACGATGAGATGGTTAACAGTTTTTTTCACAAAGGTAAGTCATAAGGAGACAAGCCCAGCCATGTCATTCTACCAGGTGGGTCCCAGAGGCCAGGCCACACTTCAAAACTAAAACCATGCTTCACATTTATATAACACTATTTGGGCCCAATATTCATGAATCAAAGTTGCTCATATTGACAGGTGCACACACAGAATCATATTCAGAAATCACTTCAAATAGAGAGTAAACCATCATTTTTTTATTACATCTAAAATACCCAATTAACTCCAATGGAAATAATCATTTTTACATATTATCACTCCAATGGCAGAGTACACTCCTATTGGAGAAAATTTTGGATCAATACCAATTCATTTGGGTATCGTGTGGGAGAGCATCTTGTGAAAAGAGAGGAAGGGATTGGTCATAAAGAGGCCCACAGCACAAACTTCAAAAAATGGGTGATAAAATCATTTCTAGAATACGCATATCATAGATGGGCATCGTTCATGTGATAACAGTTCCCACTTTTCTATATGGAACCATTTTTTGGGCTCACCTGGATGCATGCCAATCAAGGAGGGTAGGGGTATAGGAGAATCTACGCAAGGAATGTGAATGTCCGAAAGTCAGATCATTGAAAATTTTGATTTTGAGGACCAAATGATGAATGGAGAAAACATATATTTAGAAAAAAAAAGGCATTCTAATCCAATCGAGTACCAGTTGGATGAGTGAGGATTATTTCTTTTTCCTTTTTGATTGGGTCGGTCAGAAGGTGGAGGGTAGTGATTGAGAAGATGGTAGATTGGTCATAGGTTGGTCCCCACAGTTTAGTTCTTACAAAAACGGTCTAGCTGATCCCATGCAAGGAACAATCTGACCTATGGAGCCCACCTGCAAACCCCTCGACCCCAACCTCAACAATTGCAACAAGTCCAAATTTGACACCCTTCCAAATTTTGTGGGCCCCACAACTGATTGTGCAAAATTTGACATATTCAAATTTGCTCAAGGATTGGAATACTTTTGAGGCCATCAAACAATCTCTCTAACAATCAGATGGCTGCCATTCTTTACACATAGGTAGCTCATAGGGAGAGCTTTCAGACCCCTATCCCCTCCATGTACTGCTTCCAAGTGGGTCCCATAGGCTAGACTGATCCTAGCAAAATAACTGGCCTGACAAACTGGTTGTTCCATTGTAAGAAGCTTATCTCTATCTACCGATATACATTCACACATGCACGCGCAAATGATCTCCTGAACAAGACTATTCATGCAACATGCTTGGGCAAGAGCCCCCTGTGAGGTCCACCTTTGATCCCATCCCCTTGAACTGCCAAGAACAATCTCACGCAGGAGATATGTGATATAATATATACAGAACACATAGGAGATATGTGATATAACATATACATATATATGTACACGTGCGCGCAACACACATCATACATACATACATACATATGGAGAGTTTTATTCAAGTAAGTGCGATAGTCTGGTTGTGCGGTCCACTTGGGACCACGCCAATCATAGGGAAAAGAGCGGAAAAGATCTCAGCAAGGACTAGGAGTGTGAAATTTATCAATCTGCTTTGGTCATCCAACCCCTTCATCAATGGCCCTCAAGTCTAAGTGATGCAGTACGGAACAGGCCCAAGAAAGAAACTGGGCCCACATGATTGACTCAGATGTCAACCTGGTCCATTGGGTTCATCAGTCCACAGGCCCAATTGACTGAGAGCTACTGTGGCAATTTCCTTTTATCCTATTTTTATTTTATTTCCTTGTTTATTGTTTGATTAGGATTAGAAGTCTTAGTTGCTAAGAAACAATTCTAATACTCTATATATAGTTGAGTCCTTCATTGTAGTTGCTTATACGTATTCCAGTTAATAGAAGAATTCCTAAGTTTTTCAATTATGGTGTGTTTTATGGTTGTGAGTGTGCCTTTGGGCTGGAATCCATCATTGGATTCGATCAATCCCACGGGAGATTGATTTATTCTTTGATTGCGGATCCAGGGTTGCACCACTAAGGGTTTCAAGAGCCTTCTTTTTTTTCTTTGGATTTCATTTCAACAATAACGGTTGGATGAGCATCAAATTTGGGCATGTAGCAATTCACCCAGAAGAAGAAAATGTGGGGGAGGGGGGACCTGATCATAGGAGATCAGGAGGCACAAAAACTAGGACAGTCCAAACTGTTCTTTATGCAGACTATTCTCACCTAAATATTTCTGTGAAAGCATGTAAAATTCTCACCTGAATATTTCTGTGCATGTGTGACAGATGATATCAAATAGCATCACAAGTTGACATATAAAATGGGCATGAGGCATGGAAGAATACCTTGTCCTGACCACCAACATCCCAGACAGTGAAACTGATATTCTTGTACTCCACAGTCTCCACATTAAAACCTGAAAATAACAGTATCTTGCTCACATCATTCAAGAGAACATTATTTTACAATGTAAAATTTAGAATAGTAGGGAGAAAATTCAGTTCAAGCCTCCAACTTTAAGGCACAAGCCAAATCCTGAGCTCAGAGATCCAAATTTGAGAGGAAATGATAAAGCTCTGGCATAACAGAAATTGATTAGGTAATTGCACAACATGACCTACTGGGGCCAAGCAGTAGCAAAGATTTAAAGAACCAGGAAAATAAAAGGCTGAGTCAACGACAAAAATCATGAAGTCCATAGGAGCGTGTGAATCTTATGACCCCAGGATGCTTATACCAGCCTACAGAAACAGATGCTAGATATGGTGAGGACTCAGCTTTCCCAGCCAAATTCTATATATTAAGGCTGCTGATTTTTAATGCCTCAATTTTGATTTTGACTTTTCAATTTTAATTTTCACCACCCCATTGATTTCAATTTTACATGAAGCCTGCACAAATTAGACTGACATTAGAGCCCAACATCCCTATAACAATGGGTCAGATTTTATATGGGGAAGCCTAAACCCTAATCGGCATTGATAAAAAGCTAAAATATATAGCTTGTAAATATTTGAACTCATAACCTCTCCCTTAGCATTTGAAAAGTTATTCCAACCACTGCACCATATAAAACTTTCATAAAAAGATTTGTTAAAAAACCTCACAGATGAGAGGAGACCCAGAAGGAAAAGAGACTAGAAGAAGACCCATATGATGCCCTTTTTTCCCTGCAACCTGCATGATATCTATGGTTCTGTTTTTTTCAATTTTTTCAGCACCTCCATGCAATAGATAAATTTCTCTGCTCTCTAGCAAAGTGACAATGGGGAAGAGAGACTAGAAGAAGAATTTTGAGGGATGGCAGACAATTTTTTTTCAAATATCAGCTGAGAGTGATAATTTTGGCCAAAATTCTAAGAATATCAGCCAAGAAAACCCATACGATGCCCAAATTTTTGTGATACAAGCTGCTCGTACCCCAGGGCGATATCATCATGGCATTGGCTGATAGTGGTATGTGATGGCCGATACATACCGGTATCGACCGATATTTTAAACCATGTGACAAGCCAATAATCCCTCCCTCTCCCAAGCCATGATCACCTGTCTCTCTCAAACATCTCTCTTGCACTTTTTGTTTTTTGTATCTCAGTTTTTTCAAGCTGATTTCATCATCTATACTATATTTTCATATACCAGCATCTAGCAACGAGTTCCTATACACTCGTAGAACAACCATACCCATTCCTAGTTCTCAGAAATATTAAGTAAATGAAAGACAGAGGGAAAAAAAAAGGGATTTTTATAAGTCACAGAGAGAAAGTACCGCAATATCAGACCTCCACTGCAGACTTACCAATGGTTGGAATAGTGGTTACAATCTCTCCCAGCTTGAGCTTGTACAAGATGGTGGTCTTACCAGCAGCATCAAGACCAACCATCAGAATACGCATCTCCTTCTTGGCAAAAAGCCGGCTGAAAAGCTTCGTGAAAGTAAGCCCCATGGTTCTTTCTGGCTAATAGACCCATCCAAGGAAAAGGGGAAAAAAAATAAAGAACCATTCTATGGAGTAAAGAAAAAACAAAGCTAACCCTAAACAGGATCATTTCTACAATAACCACAATACCCAATGATCATCACCGAAACACATGGTTCACAATATGCTATCAAAAGAAATCTGTGATCAAACATCTCTTTACATCCATATGAAATCAATAGGCTATACATAGTAACATACAGAGCGATGGCACTTGCAGAAATTGAGGCAGAAAAAAAGTACTTTTTTTTCAAAACATGCATTCTGAGTCTCATATCTAGGCATCATGGAAATGCAGAAAACCCGATATCTTCCGCATTTGATTGCAGAAAAACCAATGGAAAACCGAAACTACATGTTGTTCCGAAATTAATTTAAGGATCGCAATGGACTTTACAGATTCATTCATCTGTGCAGACTGGTAAATGATAAAGGATACAAATAATCGCGAAGAAAACACAAAAATTAGGGATTCAGAGAGTGAAAACACTAAAGATGATTTTATGAAATGATTCCAACAGGAAATCAGCAGACGAATGAAAAAAAAAAAAAAAAGGGTTCATCGATTCAGAAGAATTCGTGGCAGATCAAAACAACTCGATGCGAGAACAAGAGGATTCGTAGGGATCTATTGAGAAGAATGAAGAATCCAATAAATGATGAAAAGTTGAGAAGATCGGGATTGAGCATTTTTACCTTTCGAAGAAGATGAAAACCTATAAAGCGAGGACGAGAGAAGAAATGGAGAGGCCCTTTTTCATCGGCTCGGGATAATAAAACGAGAGCGGCTAATCCCACGTCGCAAGCTTCTCTTTGCACGTCCCTTCTCTCTACACACCCCAATTAAGTGAAACTTTTTCCAAAATTTCTCTATACACACTCCATTATTTCCAAAGTACCCCTCCCTCCACCCTCACTCTCTAGGTTCACTCCCCTTCTTCCCCCTCTCCATCTCCTTGTCGCCACCCTCTCTCCCTCTCCCTCTCCCTCTCTCTCTTTCCCTCTCCCTGCAACCACCCTTTACTGGGCACCCAGCTCGTTGCCCTTTCTCCCCCTCCCCCTCCCCCTCCCCCTCCCTCTCCCTCTCCCTGTCACTGCCCTCCATTGGCCGCTTTGCCCGCCACCCCCTCTCCTTCTCCTTCTCCTTCTCCCTCTCCTTGCCCGTCTCCCTCTCTCACTCTCCCTATCCCTCTTCTTATCCCTCTTCCCCTCCGACAGCACTACGGGAGGGGACAGTGGGGGTTGGGGTGAGTGTAAAAAGAAGTTGGGGAGGAAAAGACTTTTGATAGATGTCCTTTTAGGTAAATTTATACAGGGGTATATTGGTCATATATAAAAGGATGTAGAAAAATGAAAGTTACTCCCTACAACACACTACAAACACTTTTCCACACACTACATTTAAAAATAAAATAAAAAATAAAAAGTTCCTAAACTACCATCCTCCCTCTATTTCCCTCTCTCTCCCTCTCCCTCTATTTCCCTCTCTCTCCCTATCCCTGCTCCCACTTCTTTTTGCACCCACCCACATCCTCGCCCCCACCATCCCTTTGTTGTTGTCGAAGGAGAGGGAGCGACAAAAAGAAAGAGAGGAAAAGGGAGACTGGGCAGGAGAGCCGAGGGAGGGGAGATGGAGAGGGCTGAGGGCTAGCAGGGAGAGGGCAAACGGGAGCTGCAGCAGCAGAAGAGGGGGATAGATAGTGAGAGAAAGGGGGAAGGAGGGAGAGGGACAAGGGTTGCAGGAGGTGTGCGAGAGGGAGAGAAAGGGGGAGAGGGGAAGAAGGAGAAGCAAAGGGTGGGCAGGGGCTTCCAGCTCTGCGGCGAGAGAGGTAGGGAGAGGGAGAGGCAGAGAGAGGGAGAGGGATCGACGGCGGGCGGTAACGGGGTTGGGCAGAGGTGATTGGAGCATGGAGAAGGGAGAGAGAGGGAAGGAGAGGGAGAGGCTAGTTTGGGGATTTTCTTTAAAATGTAGTCTATAGAAAGATTTTTGCACTGTGTAGGTAGCCACTCTAGAAAAGAATTCTAGGTTGTGGAAAAAGAAGTTTTAGGTGTGGTATTAGTAGCTCTCTAAAAGAGGGCGCATTGTTAGATCTGATATGGTTTGTAATAAAACATCAAACCTATAGATCTAGATTTATGCATAAAACAATATATGATTTCAAACATAAAAGCGTACCTTGTGCCATGATCTTGATGATGAGTGGATTTTCTTTTTCAAATAGGATTTCTCATATCTCCCTTATCACCCACTCCAATATACGTGAAGTTGATGGGTACTTTTTA
This sequence comes from Persea americana, assembly GCA_029852735.1. Lineage (NCBI taxonomy): Eukaryota > Viridiplantae > Streptophyta > Magnoliopsida > Laurales > Lauraceae > Persea > Persea americana. The sequence continues at coordinate 73,360,717 of CM056815.1, forward strand.
GATCTCGTAGGTTAAAAGAGAGGACCGGAAAACCATATATGTAGATAAGCCTTGGAGAGATTTCTTCCCATCATATAAATCTAATAAATATAAGTTTCATTAATTCCCTCAAGAGTCCTATTTGATTGGGCTTACTAAAATTGAATTCAAGATAAACTTAATAAAACAAAAAACTAGGAAGGGGAATGTAACTTAAATTAATGGGCTCAAACTGTTGGTCCCAATAATGTTGGGTACCAAATAGCCCTTACCTTTTAGGATGAATAACGAGACTACCACCTGTGTTTTAAAACTTGGCCGAGTTAGAGTCGACTCATCATCGGACTCTTTCAATCTCTCAACAACTCTCTCTCTCGACATTAATTTTCTTTTTCAGGAGTTTTTCTACAACCCTCTTCCATCTTCCATCTTCCATCTAGTGTAAGCTTTAAAAAAAAAAGCCTCTCCTGTGCTCTTGCTCTCTCATTCTCTTAGGGCCTCTTGTTTTACAAGAATTTCTGATAAGAATTTGTCATGTTTGAGTTTTTCTTTAGACATAATACGACATTATGGTAAAAAAATATTGGCAGATGAACTTTACTTTACTACACAATTTTTCCATCCAACACATGGTAAATTACATATAAACTAAGTATTTAATAAAACACATTTATAATAAATTTTACTGCGATCAATAATATAAATTCATTGTTATTTTAGATTTTTAAATATATATTAAATTCATAGCACCTTTCAAATAATTTAATTTAAAATCCGTAATATTTTTTAAAAATTATCAAAAAATAAAAAAAAAATTATAATATTACATATTCTATTATTTTTTGTTTTATCTTTATAATATTTACATACGTAAATATTGTATTATGTGAACATCCAAAGGGGCCAAAGAAATTCTTAGCCCTAGATTTGGATTTTTCCCCAAACCAACTCCCAAGCTGTCCCACGATATTAGCTTATAACCCGGGCACTATTTTGAAAATTTTCCTTCCAAATCTTTGAGAGCCGCCAACATCCCTCCCATCTTCAGAGACTTCCTGAATCTTTCTCTCCCAATCTCAAAAAATGCAGTCTCAGAATCTCGAACCTCCCGAAGCCCCTGCAAATCTAAACCCGCCAAAACCCATTTCGAAAAACCCCATAACCAGCATCCAAAACCACTTCTCTTCATTTCTACAGCAAATCTCCGGTTTCCTCCCCCCAAAACCACCATCTCTCCCTTCCTTCCCTCAAAACCCCACATCTCTAAAAACCCACTTCGACAACACCATCCAGACCATCGGAAACCATGCCAAACAAGCACTCCAAATGGGTTTTCCCCAACCCCTCTCCACCAATGCAAGAACCCCAAATTTCGCTCGGGCTTATCCCCTCCAAAGAGTCCCTCCCGAAGCCCGGCCGATGCCCGTCGAAGCCATCGAAGAGCGCCTCGCGGGCATCCCGGTCTATGCTCTCAGCAATTCTGCTGAAGAGTTCGTTTTGCTCTCTGGGGTGAGGACGGGGAAATCTCTGGGGCTCTTTTGTTTCAAGAAGGAGGACGCGGAGGCGCTTCTGGAACAGATGAAGGCCATGGACCCCGGTATGCAGCGGGGTTCGAAGGTCGTTGCTGTCGCGCTGAATAAGGTAATTGGAAATTGATACATGCCCCCACATTTGCATTTTATCTTATACATGGTATGTTGTGGTTTTTTATTTTTTTGTTGGGTTTAGGATTTCAGCAATTCATCTACACTGTTCATGTGCACTGGTTGAAGAATGGTACCGTCTCCGCTTGTTAGACTAATCGCAATTTGGTCCTCAGCCGATTTTCAGTATTTCGTTTATTCAAACACCTTCTGCTCGCTTGGTTTATGGGTGTAGTGTACCTGAGTTTTTTTTCAACTGGGGTACATTCACTTTTGGGTGAATTGAAAGATGAAGGTAGCTTTTAGACACCATGTTGTGGTGGCATGTAGAAATGGAGGAAATTTTTTATGTCAGTTGGATTGGTAGTATGCACTGTGGATTACAAGTAACATAAATTTTATCCCAAGTAAATGATGACAATGGCCATCTCATGGAGTGGTCTATGAAGTAGAATCAGAAGTTTTATACATTTGGGAATGTTGCTTCTGCAATCCCTTGATGATCGTGATCTAGGTGTCTTGGGCCACCTTCCATCCAACTGCCCGTTGTGCACGTAGGTGTACCACACAGTGCAACCTGTGTAAAATTATGACAAACTTGATATTGGGAGTGTATTTCCTACATAAAAATGAATTCTATTCACCATATCATCCAATGAATCCAATGAATCCACTGGATACAGTTGCACTCCTATTAACATGGACAAACTTGATTGATAAGGTATAACAGATTATGTAATCTCCCTCAACATTTGTGCTACCCCTTATGCTGGTTAAATTTTCCTTTTATGAATTGGCAGTAGTAAAAGGTTTTAATAGTTGTTAATGCCTATTCTTTTCTTCAAACTGGAGTTCTGCACGTTAGTTTTCTTTGTCATTTTTTCTTCTTTTATAGCTTTACTAATTTGTCCCGCTAAAATGCTTTCCAGGTCTTCCAGCTCAAGGTTGATGGAGTCGCCTTTAGGTTCATACCTGATTCAAGCCAGATCGTGAATGCACTTAAGGTGAGTGCTTTCTCGGCTTATTCAGATGGGGCATTTATTTGGATATATATCATTCTAACAGCATTTGTTCCATTTATGTAAAATGAATTATAGCATTTCATTCTTACAGAGTTTGGATACAGGTTAGAAAAGAACTGCATTTGATTGGCTTACGTAGACCATGAGTCATTTGTTCCAATTATATATCATATATTTTCCATTCCTGCTCTCCTTCATTCTTTTATTCATCTGATTTGCTCTGATCCTGTTTTCTTTCTGCTCTGCCTTCATCCATCTAAATGTTGTCGTCCTACTTCGGGCCACTGAACTGATGTTAACCTGCTACAACATTTTATCGTCAGAAGTTAAAAAATGGCCCACTGTTGGTCCTTTGGTCCTCCATTACCAGTTTTGCAACTCTCTGAAAATGAATAGGTCCGTTAGCCAGCTGCCCCATTTTTTTGTCATTAAGGACCCGTTGCTGCGTTCAGCTTTGCCATTATGCCTGTAAGATTGACCACATTGCCGGTCATTTCTTGCTCTCACATGATCCATTTCAGTCTGAAACAGACTACCAAATACGAATTGTTCTTTTCTTTTTCTTCTTATTTCTCCTTCCAACCTCTTTCAAAACCCAACTCTAGTTTCAACAATTATGTTACTACTATTATTGTTATTGTTTCTTGTGGTTCCTCACTTTTGTCTTAAAAACAAATGATATATATATATATATATATTTGTTAATATTGAAGCCTGAGATGTTACATAACTTGTGTCTGTCTTTTCAATTTCACAAGAATTTTGTTCTCTTTCTAAATAATTTTGTTTTTCTTTCTATAGGAAAGGGAAAAGGTGGGAGACTTGGCCAACGGCTTCTCTGGAGTTCCAGTTTTTCAGGTTTTCTTTTTCTTTCTTTAGTTGGGGCTTCAATCAGAAGTAATGAAGTATCAGTTCTAGGGATGGCGATGGGTTGGGTTAAAACAGGCGCCATGCCCCCTGGTCGCCCCCCGGTGCCCTCCCTTTCCCCAAGGAAACAAAAAAAAAAAGAAAACCCACTGGCCATTGGGTCCTTTGACCCAAGCTGAGTTCAGGTAGTGGGTGCACTTGACCTGCCCAGTTATATACTTTATAGATTATTTTGTAACAACTACTCTATAAGAGTGTTAGGTCATAAGATCTTAGGCTTAAGTCCCACCCTCTACATGTTAAATAAATTTTTCTTTAAAATTAAAAAATACCATCAGTGCAAAACAGATAGGGTTGGGTTTGGTATTACAATAAATAAACTTGTCATGGATCGGGTTGGATTCAGGCGGGGAATATGCCAGTCTGGTCAGCTCTGGATAGGCCTAATCCCAAACCTGACCTGACCCGTTGCGATCCCTTATTAATTCACTTAGAATTAAACACGTGATCAAAGATTTCCTAATACCGAACTCATTCATGGATAAGTAGGACAGGATTCTGATGATGATGCTTGAACTAAATACCATTTCTTTATAACATCACTGACATGCGCATTCAATGGGGATTGTTTTCTGTAAGTAGAATAGTTCTTGTAATTATGCTTTTCAAATCTCACATCATTTTTTATAATATATTGTCACTGTTCATATACATATATAATATTACCTGCATGCTTGCCACGTTCTACAAGAATTGAATACTTAAGGTGCTGTAAGCTGTGAGATCCAAGTGTGGCTTTTCAGTTTCTTTTTTACTCTCTCTCTCTCTCTCTCTCTCTCTCTCTCTCTCTCAGCCATTCAACTTGTCATGGAAGCTACCTTATTTTTGTGAGATTTAGGGCACGTTAGGCAGCAGTCCACGGAGCTGATTCCTTGCCAGTTTTCCTCGGGAGGAAAATCCATGTTTGGCTGAAAGCAAACCGTATGAGAAGAATTCCCTTTATACACAAAAGTCATAAAAAAATGCAGAGAATTGAGGCTCGACCTCCCCAAGTAGAATTCTGCAAATCCAAGCGCTTACTGATTTGCGGATGAACAGTGAAATAAGCGGTCATGTTACCGGTTTTTTACTTTGAAAACCTATCTTATGGGTCCCATAATCACAATCCGAACCGTGCATCATAGAATGACCAAAACAGCTAGTATATAAAAAATCAACCGTTGATCCATCATATATTTTGAGATATTTGTAAAAACACCCAGACCGTTGATCATGATTTCTGAACCTCTGTGGGCCCCATTTGCAAAATCTGAACCATTCAGTCTTTTCAAAAGGCCTTGAACGGACATGGGGTCAATTTTGGCGGCCTGATTCTCGTGGGTCATGAAAAAATGGGGAAAAACTCTTGGCTGTTGATCATCCACGATGCCAAAAAAACTCTGATTTGCGAAGTAACATTGACTCAGGAGGTTATTTGTGGTGACCCATTTTTTACTTGGAAACCTATCTTATGGGTCCCATAATCAAGATCCGAACCGTTCATCATGTTTAGAATGTCCAAAATGACTCGCAGGTCAGTTTTTTGCCATTGATTCATCATAAATTTTGAGATATTTTCAAAAAAGTCCACACCGTAAAAATATAATTTTTTTAATTTCTGTGGGACCCACAATGAAAATCTGAATTGTCTATCTGTAGGAGGCCAAAAATGCCCATGGGTTCAAATTTTATGGTTATTCATCACGGATTGCGAGAAAATGGCAAAAAATCTGTGACTGTTGGATGTGGCATATGTAAATCCATAGGTTCCTTGCCTTTGCCAAATGTGGAATGCAATGAATTTTCCTCATGAGAAATTCTCAGTGTGGATAGCATCGTATAAGAAGAAGGAAAGAATCCTCTGGATAGAGGATTCCTCTCTGGTAGCCAAACGTGCCCTTAGGATATAGTTGAGTACCATCCAAATGTGTCAAAATCTTGCAAAGCATAATTACCACCCTTTGGTGATGGCTTCCAGCTATCCAGGTAATAGACCATCTATTAGATGTGCCATAGCCTGGATTCGGCCCTTATTGGAAATCTATAGTTTGGGGGGTGGATCAAGTGGAATAGTTGAAAGATGGTCCTTTCCTCCATCTGATTGATGGATGTTTAATGTAGATAGAGTTCCAACCACTAAGCAGGGTCTAGCTGGGGTGGGAGGAGCCCTTCATGATGATCATATTGTAATGTGGGCTATCTTTTTTCAGGTCTGGTTAGGCCAAAGTTCTTGCAATTATGGTGGGTGATACAATATTAAAAGATGCAAAACATGAGACACGGTTTTTTCCGTGTTGGGTCAACGGCCCAGGCACGGCCCAGACACGGTTTTTTCCGTGCTGGGTTTGGGCGGCCCGCCCAGATTTACATGCCTAGTCCAGGTTTAGGGCTGATTCGAACTTGACCAGGACATTTTTCCACTACATCAACTCAGGAATGAGGACTCAAGGCCTCCCACGTGCCTGGTTTAGGCCCCGGTGCTCGTGTACATTGAATTGTTGCAAAACAATGGAACCTCCACTTGAGCATGGTTATATTTTCTAAGAAGAGAAACATTAAATCTTTTTTTTAATGTTTGAGAAATGATAACATAGTTGATCTCATAGGCAGAATTTCTGTGTTTCTTTTTTCGAGAGTATATAAATTATGAGAGGTGCTTTTAGTTGAGAAACAGCTAAACAATATACTAATTAGTTATTGTTGACAACCACTTACTCTAAAAGCTTAAGCTAATAGAGAATGATGTAACAATGTATATCACAACAGCCCCCTGCACATGCGGTATGTAGACGGGAAACACACACACAACACCCTCCGTGGGAGAACACAGGACAACAAGGTGCTACACAACCCGGACGTCCCACTCTAATACCATGTTGACAGCCTCTTACTCTAAAAGCTTAAGCTGATAGAGAACGGCATAACAATGTATATCACAATAGTTATATTATAAATAGTGAGATGGTTTCTAATATTTATTAAATTGGCAAAAGAGTACAATCATCCAGTTACAGTTCCGATAGAACAGCTCAGTATTGTCAGAGAGGATAGTATACTGTATAGATTTACAGAAAAGAGATAGTCTCATGTAGAAGATGTCGTTCAATTAATACCCCCAGCAAGTGCGTCAACAATAAAAGTTTCCAGCCTCAGAATATGCTGACTATATTGTCATCAGATCCTTGGTCTTTTCTATATAAGCTACTAATTGCTTTGGATTACCAGAGATGACTACATAAGTCTCCAGGAAACAATTCTGTGCAAACAACATGTGTGCATCAAAAATAAAATTTCCAACCTTGGAACATGCAGAGATGTGAAGTTATATACTGATCAAATCCTTATCCTCTTCTATATAATCTGCTAATTTCCATGGAGAATCTGGATTCTGAATCCACTCTTAGCCCTTCTGTTTGCATTGACTGATTGCTTTATTATTGTAAATTGCAGTCTCGAAGTCTGATCCTGATGAGCCAGAAAAAGCGATACCGTCCAGTTTTCTTCAGAAAGGTGAGCAAAGCAGAATTTCTTTCTTTCCACTTTGTACTGATTAGTTTTGACTCACATACTAAATTTGTTTCCTTATGCCTTTATAGGAGGATCTTGATAGGTCACTCCAGAGAGCTTCTAAACAGCGGAAGCAACTAAATCCTGCCCTCAGAAAAGGAGATGTTCAGGTATTGTCTTGGATGCTTCTTGTTTGATATCGTGAAAAGAGAGCTCTCACATTATTTCTGCTCTTTCCTGTAGGTCTGTGTCCTTGAGGAAATAATAAAGGGAATGAAGGTATGGGCTTGTAATGTTTCATTTTTATGCGTTTGTATTGGTAGGAGGACACAGACATAATCTAGGAGGTTCATATGATAACTTATCTGTTAAAGGAGAAAACAAATCATTCTAATTGGTTGATGCAATATGTTCAACCCTGTTGTGGAGTAGACCACATCCCACTAACTCACCTATCAAATGATCAAATCCATTTAATTCAAGAGGACAATTTACAGCTACTTAGTTTGCAGCTTGACTAATTTGCATTCCAACTTTGTAATTCGCTATTTAGTACGCGCACTGTTACTGAAAAAAAAAAGAAAAAAAGAAAGAAAGAAAAAGGTTTCCAATTGGGTTTTTTTTTTCTGAAAAGGTGACTATAAATTGCTCAAGAAATTTACAGTATAAGAGCTCTATACTGAAACCCAATTCCAATATATTGGATTAGGTTCATTTAATTTGCCCAAACTGTAGTACTAAGTAATGTATTCAGTTTTTGATGTGGATTGGCTTGCATCCATTCATGAAGACCATGGATATTTTGAAGATTGCATAGCTGTGCATTGGCCTTTATGGAAGGATTTGTTTGAGGCGTCAAGCACATGGGGTGTAAACTCATTTGTGCAGGGATATAGGCCCCATGGAAGAGACGTCTCTTGAAAGAGCCAAAAAACAGTCCATAAACTCATTTTGTAAATACTGGATTTACAAAATCATCCATTATTGGACACTTTTTGATTAATTTTGAGGGCTGTGGGCCCATTGCAGGTCCACATTTGGACCCTAAAGGCCACCATAAGGTGTGCTAGGTCCTCTAGGGCTTGCACCCCATGAAAAACAGACCCACTTGAGCCTTTGTTCCCTCCATATAATGTGCGGGGCACATATGGAGGCTAGCAACCCTGTGGGTTTGGACCCAGATTCAGTCGGCCAGCTACCAGCTATAGAAGCTGTGCACAACTTGGTAATTAATGCGTTTATATGCAAGTTGGGTTTTTTTAGTTTTCTTTATTTGCTGCATGCAAATCGCAAGAATTAGAGTATTTTGATGCTTTTGAAGTCAGATCTACGGACTGGATTTTTTAAAGGTGCACTTGTGCAGTCGCATTTGCCATGGAAAAGGATAGAAAACCCGGCGCCATTCTTCATTACATGTTTGGTGTAGCAAGGATCTGGATTTTCCATCAGTTGGTTTTACGCTCTTTTCTTTGCCGGTGAGGATCCGGATTTCTCACCTCCCCTGGTTGGACCGCGAAAGTTTCCTCTTCCACAGCTCCTGCACAAATGCTCCCTATATGTAAACTCATTTACATCATATTAATAATGCAATGGAAGAACCAGCGGCATCGTTGTTGGCTATTTTCTCTTGGTATACTCTTTCCGTAGTCCCCAAGGGACGTTTGAGGCAAAACTGGGATTGGCCATGTGGTTTCATGCACTGCAAGTGACTGCATGGTTGATCTTTGTTTTTTCTTTTCTCCCAATTCTTGCTTCTCTATTGCTGTTTTCAAGAACATCCAGCGCTCTATTTGCTTCCTTTTTCAGGCATCCGAGCCTGGTTCAATATTGTTGTTCAGTATATAGCTTCCTTACTTCCCGAGTCAACTTAAACAGGTTGACTTGGATCAGCAAGTTGAGTATCTGAGTCATGTGGGTGGCTCTTGTTTGCTCACTGCTCAGGAATCTGCTGTCTCATCTTCTTATGTAGTTTGATTCAGTTGGCTTGGTTCATAGGTCCAATTCAAACAATTTATTGTTGCAATATTGATAGTCCTCTTGTTATCATAAAAGAATATTGGTAGTCCTCTTCTAATATATAAGTTTATACCCCAGTTTTCTTCTATGGGATGTCCCTCACAGATGGTAGGTTCACCCCTCCTAGATGTGTCCAGACTCATTGCACTCAAACACCACCCACACGCCAAACACAAAAGGAAAAAACCCCTATTTGTCATGGACTCAGAATTGTCATTGATCGGAATTGTATCCACTGCCGAACGGACCTAGAAAGAAAGGTATATATTTAAACCTCATGGAGCATAAATCTACCCCTTGATTGGCATCGGGTGGACACCACTGGCTTTCCTTCATAGAATTCCATGCAGGATGTCCCATAGCAGAAATTTTTTTTTTTTCTCAGTGACAATGATCACCTTGTCCTGTAGCAGAATATTGCCCTATCCCATTGCAGCTTCACAATTTTTTGTATTGTGAAAATGCAGGGATGGACGAGTTTCTCTTGAATTTTTTTTATTTATGCACAAAATAATGTGCTTCAACTTCTTTCACATTTCCACATCTTCCTCGGCTACTTTAGTACCCGGATCTCATCTAAAGGGTAGATTAAAAGTTGGGATTTGGTTGCAAAGGAAATGGGGTGATCCAGCCCAATGGCAAGGCTGCAGAGATCCTGAAACCGGAGTTGATCCAGCCCAATGGCAAGGCTTGTCCTTTCAAGGGAAGACTACTGTAAGAGTTCCAAGAGGTCTTGATGATAGGTGATTTTCGTAACCGTGCTGGAATGTAGGGTGAAGAAATTCAGGGCACTGGCGATGGGAATATACTGATGTAAGCAGAAGACCGTCAAGTGCAACCATCTATGGTTGTAGCAATGTGAAGGGTAAGGTGGAAACATATGGCAGGTGAATTAAACAGATGCTATAGGGCAGATGACATAATGAACCAGAAAAGGCCCGGTGTCAGGTGGGTAGGTATGTCAGTGCCGTGCCAATGGCTAGATGGGCTGAGACCATGTTCACAAACAGGTCTTTGATACCATGTCAATGAGTTTGGTGGCATGAGAAACCAAGGATGAATTGCAGTAGCTTGCAGCTGTAGCAAGGATGTCGAGTCTTGTAGGGTTGACGGTTGGTTGGTGGTGACAGGCAGCAAATGAGATATGGGCAATGATGGAGATGACTATAGAATTAACGCTCTTAACTGGCAGAAATGGCTGGTGGGGGTTGAGAATTGAGATGATGCTTGCAAATGAGGTAGAAACCTAAGCTGTTCACAAACGAGGAGCAGAGGCTGCTGTAGATCTTAGAGAAGTGAGTTGATGTAGTTACATGCTGCAAGGTGAGCCAAAAGTACCTTCTTTTCTGTCTTCCTGTTTGTGTGAATATGGATGTATGGTGAGCATACACTAATGGCAATTGACTGGGAATTGGAGCTTGGGAATTGAAGATTTTTCTTCCTACATGTGCTTTGGCATTTCTTTGTCGTAATGACTGTTTGGAAGTTGCAAACAAACAGGTCAACATGTTTATAACATAACCCATATACATACACATACATTCTTACATATTTATTTATATTTGGGATGTATTTGCTAAGGGACATCCCACATGGAATCCCTATTGAGACAGCTTGCTAGGCTCACTTGGATGGATGCTAATCAAAGGAGTAGATGGATGTGAAGCCCCTTTCATGGATGACGAGCCTGTAAAATATCAGGCCCAGCTGACAACTGTATCCCTTGATTCAAGGGTCTAGAAGCTTTATGGTTTTTTTGTATGTTTTCTTTTTCTGATCAATCCAGTCGTGGATATAGCTCTGATCAGGGTCAGTCAAATTGTGGGTACCTGCAACTGGGGGGAGGGGGCGGATTGATTGTAGGTGGGTCCCACATAGGTGGTGTGCACAGATTTTTCAATGGACATCCCTCAGTAGAAAATTGGCCTTGTGTGTAAGATTCTATTTCACCTCATCAGAGCTTATAAATTCTTAGTGTGGTCATTGAAGTATCAAATTAATTATATCCAATTCTCAAAAAAGAAAAAAAAAAACCTTTAAACAAAACAATCAAAATATGCATGCAGTATGTTCAACACAAATAGAAATAAAAATATGAAACGATATGAGCAATGCATGGAAGACCAAAAACTCGCTCCTGCAAGACGTATTGAAGGACTGCATCTGCAAGGAAACCTAGAAAAAGAGATCTTTTAGAGCCTGTTTGTTTCCTGCAATTGATAGGTATTCTAAATTTCTAAGATGCTATGTTTTGTATAAGTGGTTAAAAATAACAAATCAAAGGTGAATATCCAAAAATGACAACCAAATAACCTCCCGTTAATGGAAATTAAATCAAGGAAAGATGGAAATTAAATACACAGCCAGCACCCTAGTAATTCAAATTCTAGGAAATTTAGTGTCCCATATACTTCGCTACCTTGCATCCTTCACCCCTTACCTCTCTAATAATCCTTTGGTGGAGCTCATTTGGCCATAAGTTCATTTGTATTCTTTAACAAAGAGAGAAAGAGACCGGGAAAGGGGGAAGACTACTAAAGACCTCAACTGAAGTGGCAAGGGAAGTTGATCCCACATTGAGGAGGTGATGTTTCAATTAAAATAATGAGAATGTAAAACGAAATTGAACTCACAAGCTAGAAAGCACCAATATCAAGTAGTTACTGAGTGATTGATTGAATTGCAAATTGTTTGAAAGAACAAGTTGGTAGTTCAAACCAGTTAATTATGAGACAAGTCCCTATGATCCAACTTTAATGGGTGTCCCAAATTGATCATTAAGGTTATATGGAGAATACATTTGGGGGTGGTCTCTCATTCACCAGTTGGCCCAATGTGTTTTGGGTCTTTAGAAGCTGAACTCCATGTACAATCTCTTTCTCATAACACAGAGTACTATGTTTTTGCAGGAGAGTTCTTCATCAAATTGGGATGATGTTGTATTTATACCTCCTGGTTTTGATGTTTCGACCAATGTCAGCCAGTAGGAGAAGCTCCAACCATGACAAAGCTCCTGTAAGATTGTCAACTTCTCTAGAATGTTTTCAGGCATTTCCTATTTACAGCTTTGTGGCAGAAGCCTATTCCAGGGAAGTGTATTGTTTTCTTTTAATTTGGACTACCTGGGTCCTATACATGTAAATGATGGGGTAAAATGGATGAGATTATTAACAATTTTCTTCTGTGCACCTATTGTCTTTTGATTTACTGTTGTAGGAAACATTCCCAAATTACTACTGAATTCGGAGGGTGTCCTTGTAAATGAGCTTCTATAGAAGGGGCTAGGACTAAGTCTCAATTTGCTCTTACCTTTCGATGAAAGCCCTCTTTCTATAAAAGTGAAGATGTCAAAATTTAATTTCATGCAGTTGTTAAATTCTAACTTAATATTTTTCTCATAGTTTTTCACATTTTACATCTTATAATTTAAATTAACCCTTTTTTTTCAATATCTACAGGCTTTCACATTATAGAATTTTTACTCTCTCTCCTTCTGCCATCTAAGGGCTCGTTTGTTTGACTCTTTGGAATTATAACCCATTCCTTGTGGACTAAAATTTAAAAAAATAAAGGTGAAGATTTACTCATGGTAATCAAATTGGTGGGAATTGATTACCTAGCCATCACCCTAGTAAAGTGAGGCACCTACCTCATCTCTACCTCATGCCCGTCACCCCACTTATTAAATTTTTTATCTCCCTCCTCACTTTATAATATGGAGCAAACTAGGGGGTTCTTAATAAATCTTCAGCTTTTTTTCCTCTTTATTCTTAAAAAAAATTACAAAATGTTGAAATTCAATTGTTGAAATCTTTATATACTGGTTTTAGTTGTCTCTAAATTTATGCCCCACCTATTGAAGTTTTCTGTTTCTTTCTTATCATTTTTTTACTCAATAATATTAGCAAAGGGTAAAATTCCTCTAATTGATTTTTTCATTTTAAATAAACTTATTTGAATCCATCATGAATGGCTCCTCCTTGATTTCTTACTATTTTTTTCCCAGTATCTTCATGTTTTCATATTTCTAATTTTTAATTGATGCCCTTCATATTCTTTTTTTTTTTAATTAAGTTTAGGGCATGATGTAAGCACAGGCCACAATGCTTACGTTTCTATATAGTTGAGGAAAATTTTCACCAGTAAGTCAAAATAGAGCTGCATGGCATGAGAGCTAGTTCATTGGCCCTGCCATGTTAAAGGACAATAAACATGGAATCTGCAAAATTAGACTCACACTAAAATCTTAGCTGCTGAGGCAAATTATTTTTGCAAAATTTGACACTTGAAGGCCAACATTGTTACAAAATTCAATGTGGTGCTTATTAGCCACTACACGTGTAGATTCATTGGTTGTTTCAAGCTGTCTGTGATGTAAAGCCATGAAATGAGCAAACCATCATCCATGCACAGAGATGTTTCTCTCTATATATGCAATGACCTTTCGTCTAATGACTGTCCATCAAATAGCTAACAACATCCAATGGATCTGGAGTTTAGACCCACCCTAGCAAAGTAATATAAACTATATCTTATGAAATAATCAGGGCATTGGATTTTAGAGTTAAATGCCAGATAACTGTCCAATAAATCCTTTGATTGAATGGCTATGATCATTTGAGTTTCGACTAGTGGGGCTTTTCAATTTTAGGCCATCAATGGTGGGAAGTTTTTGGTGGATATCAAGCGTTGGCCCAAACGCATTGCTTTGCAGGGCAAATGATAGGCCAAACTCATTTATGGAATTTCATGGACCAATGAACTTCTCAATTCTAAACACTCAACCTCATCTAAAGGGGTTGGCCTAGCCAGAAATATGTTAGACGAATGGGCCTAATTTGCTGAAATAGGTTGGTCATAGGTCTGACTTTCTGGTCCAATGATTTGATCAGAAGAGGATATTACGCCCAATAGTTGAAAAAGGTTGGGCCATTGGCTAGAAAAACTTAAGATTTGGTGTTGGACAAAATTTAGTCTATCAAACTTGGGCTAATCTACAGGTTGATCGCGTGCAAAACATTTGATTCACTCTCTTTTATTTTTTCAATCACATACTTCATAGACGATCAATCTGATTTATGCTTGATCTTAAGGGTTTGAGTCCGTCATCGGCAAGAACTTATGGTGGATAATTATGAGGAAGTAGTAACGGGGGACTGAAACCCATGACCTCTCACAGAAGGTGATATAATCAAACCAGTTGAGTCGGCCTAGGACATGACAAGAAAACCATTTTTTTTTTGTTTTTCTTTGATGATGAAAGAATAGAAGAAAAAAGTGAAAAATGATGTAAAACAGGAAAGATATGCATGCCTAGAGATGCCTGATTGATCTTGCTATGCTGCAGGAAATCTGATGCAACCTTGCTGAGTACCCACGCTTAGGCCATTGGAAAAAGGTCTTTTCGGAATTATTTTACTCTGAAATTCTGGGGTTCCTAAGAAATACTCCCATGGTTTGATTCTACAAAATCCCAATTAAAAAGAACACGTCTAGACCGGTTTGGACAATTGGGTTCGCACCCCTCACTTTACTTCATCGCTGAATGACAACTCGGGCCTTGAGTTTGCACGATTGGGTTCAATCTACTAAGCCAAAACAATAAGAGACTTGATCCCTATCAAATCAACCGCATGGATCTGGGAGCACAACTCTCTGATCGCCCGAGTGTTTGACTTAGTGAAATCAAAAGCTGGAGAAGTTAAACTCGATCCACGGCGAGCTCCACCTACTGAAATCCAATCCACTCAAAACCAGCTCCTTTCTTTGTACATGGATAGCCTCAGATTGTATCGAAAGCAGAAGTCAACCCAAGCGTAAGAGCTACTACTTGATAAAACAAAAAAAAAAAAAAAAAAACACTAATAAAAACAATGCAATGATTGTGTTATATATATATATATTTCTTTTTTTCTTTTTTTTTTCCGATTTTGGATCCCCGGCAAACCCCCAAATACATAGCTGTGATGTCAAGTATGTATAACTAGGCCCCATCACTAGACGGGCCCCACAAAAAGTTCGTGCGGCGACTTCGCAAGAAGAGTTCAAAATCATCTTTTGGTGTAAGTACCCCACCGGCGGACCCGGCCCGGCCCATAAGTCGGTTTGCCACTTTTCCTCCGCTCAGAGTGGAGGAAATCCTGCAATTGCGGCATTACCGCCGTATTCATCCGCGGAAACGCTGCAGCATTGGAGTTTGCCACTTTTCCTCCGCTCAGAAAGGAGGAGATCCTCGTGTGCAACATTACCGCCGTAGTCATCCGCGGAAAAGTCGCAACTTGGACTTTACCGCTGTCTACATCGGCGGAAATACTTCACATTGGACTTTACCCCGAATGCCTTCGGAAAAGCTGCAATTGAGACCTTACCCCTGGTATAAGAAGCGAAAAATCGGTACAGTCTTAAACGGGGAGAGATCTAGAGGGTAGATTAGAAGTTGGGATTTGGTTGCAAAGGAAATGGGGGCAAGCTCCACAGATCCTGAAACCGGAGTTGATCCAGCCCAATGGCAAGGCTTGTCCTTTCGAGGGAAGACTACTGTAAGAGTTCCAAGAGGCTCTTGATGATGGGTGATTTTCGTAACCGTGCTGGAACGTAGGGTGAAGAAATTCAGGGCACTGGCGATGGGAATATACTGATGTAAGCAGAAGACTGTCAAGTGCAACCATCTATGGTTGTAGCAATGCGAAGGGTAAGGTGGAAACATATGGCAGGTGGATTAAACAGATGCTATAGGGCAGATGACATAATGAACCAGAAAAGGCCCGGTGTCAGGTGGGTAGGTATGTCAGTGCCGTCCCAATGGCTAGATGGGCTGAGACCATGTTCACAAACAGGTCTTTGATACCATGTCAATGAGTTTGGTGGCATGAGAAACCAAGGATGAATTGCAGTAGCTTGCAGCTGTAGCAAGGATGTCGAGTCTTGTAGGGTTGACGGTTGGTTGGTGGTGACAGGCAGCAAATGAGATATGGGCAATGATGGAGATGACTATAGAATTAACGCTCTTAACTGGCAGAAATGGCTGGTGGGCGTTGAGAATTGAGATGATGCTTGCAAATGAGGTAGAAACCTAAGCTGTTCACAAACGAGGAGCAGAGGCTGCTGTAGATCTTAGAGAAGTGAGTTGATGTAGTTACATGCTGCAAGGTGAGCCAAATTACCTTCTTTCCTATCTTCCTGTTTGTGTGAATATGGATGAATGGAGAGCATACACTAACGGCAATTGACTGGGAATTGGAGCTTGGGAATTGGAGATTTTTCTTCCTACACGTTGAAGGACAGTGGACATGGAATCTGCAAAATCAGACTCGCGCTAAAATCTTAGCTGCCGAGGCAAATTATTTTTGAAAAACTTGACACTCGAAGGCCAACGTTGTTACAAAATTCAATGTGGTGCTGGTTAGCCACTACACGTGTAGATTCATTGGTTGTTTCAAGCTGTCTGTGATGTAAAGCCATGAAATGAGCAAACCATCATCTATGCTCAGAGATGTTTCCCTCTATGCAATGACCTTTCATCTAATGACTGTCCATCAAATAGCTAACAACATCCAATGGATTTGGAGTTGGACCCACCCTAACAAAGTGATATAAACTTTATCTTATGAAATAATCAGGGCATTGGATTTTAGAGTTAAATGCCAGATAACTGTCCATTAAATCCTTTGATTGAGCGGCTATGATCATTTGAGTTTCGACTAGTGGGGCTTTTCAATTTTAGGCCATCAATGGTGGGGAGTTTTTGGTGGATATCAAGCGTTGGCCCAAACGCATCGCTTTGCAGGGCAAATGATAGGCCCAACTCATTTATGGAATTTCATGGACCAATGAACTTCTCACACTCAACCTCATCTAAAGGGCTTGGCCTAGCCAGAAATATGTTAGACGAATGGGCCTAATTTGCTGAAATAGGTTTGTCATAGGTCTGACTTTCTGGTCCGATGACTTGATCAGAAGAGGATATTACGCCCAATAGTTGAAAAGGGCTGGGCCATTGGCTAGAAGAACTTAAGATTTGGTGTTGGACAAAATTTAGTCTATCAAACTTGGGCTAATCTACAGGTTGATCGCGTGCAAAACCTTTGCTTCACTCTCTTTTATTTTTTCAATCTCATACTTCATAGACGATCAATCTGATTTATGCTCGATCTTAAGGGTTTGAGTCCGTCACCGGCAGGAACTTATGGTGGATAATTATGAGGAAGTAGTAACGGGGGACTGAAACCCATGACCTCTCACAGAAGGTGATATGATCAGACCAGTTGAGCTGGCCTAGGACACGGCAAGAAAATCTTTTTTTTTTCTTTTCTTTTCTTTTTTAAATTTCCATGGGACTAACGTGAGTTGGGCTCGGGCTTCATCATTTCCATGCGGGCTAGGCTCAGGCCAACAACTTCAGGCCTGACCTAAGCTTGGGCTAGGCTTAGGTTCCTAGTTTATAAGTTGCGCCGTTTTGGACATTCCGCAGCCTAACCCGACTTGGTCCGTGAACATCTATAGTTTTTTTTTTTTTTTTTTTTTTTCATTCAGTGGCATGAGAAAGTGACTTTTTAACATTTTATCGGTTAAACGGAAGAGGCGGTTTTTGAAATTTAGTTTTTTCTTATTTGATCCCTCTCTTTTTATTGTCTCTTGAATTAACCATTCACTTTACTTCTTTGGTAAAGTAAGTTTATCAAATATGAAGTAGCTAGTGAGTGAAAAGTGAACAATTAAGAGGGTGGTGTCCACTCGCGTTTAAATCCTACGGTCAAAAATCATTATCGTCTGGGTGATTGGGATCGGATCCTTAGTCCTTACAGATGAAAAGTGAGTTTTTCTCAACTAATGTTGTAAGGACCCGATCCCGAAAACCCATATGATATTGATTTCTGATTGTAGCACTTATCACGAGTGGACCCCACCCATTCGATTACTTTTACTCACTAATTATATATATATATATATTAGTTGTTAATCGCTTGTTGTATTTATGTTATTGCATTTATTTGTAAATCATATATGTATGCTCATTCATTATAGTGGGCTCGACCCTCAACCCACGGACCCACCCCGTGACTAGACCCAGGGCCCGGACAAAAGGAATGAAGAAAAAAAGAAAGGAAGAAAGACCTATCGATCGATGAGGAAAACCGCAAATAAAGGTTTTCCGTTGTTGGGATAGTGGAAAGCCGGCAAATATAAGTTTTCCGCTGCTCCGATAGGTGGAAAACCAACAAATGCAGATTTTCCACCGGGCTGAAAACATACAATTACAGGTTTTCTGCTTATTTAATCGGCGGAGAACTTGCATTTTCATGTTTACCCTACGCGCCGATCTTTTTCTCTCCTTTTCTCATGGATAGGTTCACGGGTTGAGGGTGAGCTCTACACGATATTGTACGTGCATATGACTAACAAGTAAAAGTAATAACATGAAAAAAAGTAAACAATTAACAATTATGGAATGAAATGCGATCAAAAGGGTGGGGTCCACTAATGACATGTCCTACGGTCGCAATTCAATATCATCTGGGTCTTTGAGACTGGGTCCTTACAATGTGAGAGATTAGGTTTCACTGTGTAATTCTTCTAGCCCGAGTGAAGTGTTTGGGCTCTCGTCTTTCGAGTGTCCGCAAATCATGTGAGAACTAACAGTGAATGCGAAATACCCAACAATCCTTCTCTAATTTAGATCCTCATGTCTTACAGTTTGTCCGTCTAAAGGCGAGATCCCTCGAATTTAACTGGGTTTCGTGCGATGAACCGCACTGATGCGTAGTGCACGGGTGCGGAGGAGAAAACTGTCCCCATCTAAAGAATGAGCCCATTTTCTTAAGTCCAAATCGTCATGAAGTCGGTTCTCGTTTATTAGCTTTGGTCCAGACTTCATTCCACTATGAGTGGGCCATACTGTTAGATTAACATGTTGGGCGAGGTTTGCCCTTGATCATAGATGGGGCAAGGTTTTTTTCCTATTTGAGTATCGGGTAAAAAATATGGTATGGATTGAACCTGTTTACCATCAATCATTGGTTAAGGTTGATAGAAACAGATCTTAGTAGCTGGGTGTGGATTCTAATGGGTATCGTATTATCCGAGTATTGGGGTCCTGGGATTAGGGGTGCTCAAGAGTAGGGCGAGCATGGGCCCAATTATTGGCCTCGCCAGCTTTTGGGACGGATTTTAGAACTTGGGCCGGGTATTGATCTAATTTTCAATCCCGTGCAGCATATGGATTGGGCTTGGATTAAGTGATAGGACTCCCAAAGGTCGCCCCGCCCAAAGAAAGTCACGCGTACAGTTTAGTGGCTGAGATTTGCTAACCCAATGCTTGCCCCCAACCCCATAAAAGTAATGCGTGTAGTTTGGTAACCGATTTACCCAACAAATGATTAGAAAGCTCGGTCGAGCCTTAAATTTGTAGGTATTTGCGGGCTCCAAGTGTAGAGCTTCGATTGTAGTCTAGTAACCAGGTGAGTATGGGGTCGATCCTCAGGGAGCGGTTTGAAATTCATGTCCCTTTTCAACTTCAAAACTGTACCTCATTTAAAAAAAGAGAGAGTATATAAAGGCTTTAAATAAACTACGACTCTCTAACTCTAGAACTTTCACAATTACTCAAGATACTTCAAAGCAATTCCAATTGAGAAAAAACTCTAGACCAATTAGAAATCTAACCTATCTTGACCGCTTCTAACCTAAGATTTCCATATTTCTGAAAAATCCCAAATGAATTTGATCCCATCATTCAGCACGGTAAGAATCATTCAAACTCTGGAATGCTCCTAAAAATCAGTGAGAATAAAAATTAAGCCGCCTAAGTGCAAGTTCCCTAATGGTCTAGAACTATGCATGTTAGTATCCTAATCTAGCTCAAAATCTAATTAATCTAAATTTCAGTTAATCATCCTAGACTCCTAATTAATTCTAATAGCTATTTTAATGGAAGAATGAATGAATTACGCAACCTAACTTGAAAGTAATGCAATCCAAAAATGAAACTAATGCAAACCTAGAAAAATCAAACTCTACGATGAATGCATAAATTCTTCTAATTCTGAAAAAACTGCGTTATATGCCCAACTTCTCAAAACTGAACGCAAGACCTAATATGATCTAATCCTAAATATTATAGCTGAAATTTAAACTTTGATGATGAAAGAGTAGAAGAAAAAAGTGAAAAAGGATGTAAAACAGGAAAGATACGCATGCCTAGAGATGCCTGGTTGATCTTGCTATGCTGCAGGAAATCTGATGCAACCTTGCTGAGTACCCACGCTTAGGCCATTGGAAAAAGGTCTTTTCGGAATTATTTTACTCTGAAATTCTGGGGTTCCGAAGAAATATTCCCATGGTTTGATTCTACAAAATCCCAATTAAAAAGAACACGTCTAGACCGGTCTGGACAATTGGGTTCGCACCCCTCACTTTACTTCATCGCTGAATGACAACTCGGGCCTTGAGTTTGCACGATTGGGTTCAATCTACTAAGCCAAAACAATAAGAGACTTGATCCCTATCAAATCAACCGCATGGATCTGGGAGCACAACTCTCTGATCGCCCGAGTGTTTGACTTAGTGAAATCAAGAGCTGGAGAAGTTAAACTCGATCCACGGCGAGCTCCACCTACTGAAATCCAATCCACTCAAAACCAGCTCCCTTCTTTGTACATGGATAGCCTCAGATTGTATCGAAAGCAGAAGTCAACCCAAGCGTAAGAGCTACTACTTGATAAAACAAAAAAAAAAAAAAAACACTAATAAAAACAATGCAATGATTGTGTGTTATATATATATATATATATTTCTTTTTTTCTTTTTTTTTTCCGATTTTGGATCCCCGGCAAACCCCCAAATACATAGCTGTGATGTCAAGTATGTATAACTAGGCCCCATCACTAGACGGGCACCACAAAAAGTTCGTGCGGCGACTTCGCAAGAAGAGTTCAAAATCATCTTTTGGTGTAAGTACCCCACCGGCGGACCCGGCCCGGCCCATAAGTCGGTTTGCCACTTTTCCTCCGCTCAGAGTGGAGGAAATCCTGCAATTGCGGCATTACCGCCGTATTCATCCGCGGAAACGCTGCAGCATTGGAGTTTGCCACTTTTCCTCCGCTCAGAGAGGAGGAGATCCTGCGTGTGCAACATTACCGCCGTAGTCATCCGCGGAAAAGTCGCAACTTGGACTTTACCGCTGTCTACATCGGCGGAAATACTTCACATTGGACTTTACCCCCGAATGCCTTCGGAAAAGCTGCAATTGAGACCTTACCCCTGGTATAAGAAGCGAAAAATCGGTACAGTCTTAAACGGGGAGAGATCTAGAGGGTAGATTAGAAGTTGGGATTTGGTTGCAAAGGAAATGGGGGCAAGCTCCACAGATCCTGAAACCGGAGTTGATCCAGCCCAATGGCAAGGCTTGTCCTTTCGAGGGAAGACTACTGTAAGAGTTCCAAGAGGCTCTTGATGATGGGTGATTTTCGTAACCGTGCTGGAACGTAGGGTGAAGAAATTCAGGGCACTGGCGATGGGAATATACTGATGTAAGCAGAAGACTGTCAAGTGCAACCATCTATGGTTGTAGCAATGCGAAGGGTAAGGTGGAAACATATGGCAGGTGGATTAAACAGATGCTATAGGGCAGATGACATAATGAACCAGAAAAGGCCCGGTGTCAGGTGGGTAGGTATGTCAGTGCCGTCCCAATGGCTAGATGGGCTGAGACCATGTTCACAAACAGGTCTTTGATACCATGTCAATGAGTTTGGTGGCATGAGAAACCAAGGATGAATTGCAGTAGCTTGCAGCTGTAGCAAGGATGTCGAGTCTTGTAGGGTTGACGGTTGGTTGGTGGTGACAGGCAGCAAATGAGATATGGGCAATGATGGAGATGACTATAGAATTAACGCTCTTAACTGGCAGAAATGGCTGGTGGGCGTTGAGAATTGAGATGATGCTTGCAAATGAGGTAGAAACCTAAGCTGTTCACAAACGAGGAGCAGAGGCTGCTGTAGATCTTAGAGAAGTGAGTTGATGTAGTTACATGCTGCAAGGTGAGCCAAATTACCTTCTTTCCTATCTTCCTGTTTGTGTGAATATGGATGAATGGAGAGCATACACTAACGGCAATTGACTGGGAATTGGAGCTTGGGAATTGGAGATTTTTCTTCCTACACGTTGAAGGACAGTGGACATGGAATCTGCAAAATCAGACTCGCGCTAAAATCTTAGCTGCCGAGGCAAATTATTTTTGAAAAACTTGACACTCGAAGGCCAACGTTGTTACAAAATTCAATGTGGTGCTGGTTAGCCACTACACGTGTAGATTCATTGGTTGTTTCAAGCTGTCTGTGATGTAAAGCCATGAAATGAGCAAACCATCATCTATGCTCAGAGATGTTTCCCTCTATGCAATGACCTTTCATCTAATGACTGTCCATCAAATAGCTAACAACATCCAATGGATTTGGAGTTGGACCCACCCTAACAAAGTGATATAAACTTTATCTTATGAAATAATCAGGGCATTGGATTTTAGAGTTAAATGCCAGATAACTGTCCATTAAATCCTTTGATTGAGCGGCTATGATCATTTGAGTTTCGACTAGTGGGGCTTTTCAATTTTAGGCCATCAATGGTGGGGAGTTTTTGGTGGATATCAAGCGTTGGCCCAAACGCATCGCTTTGCAGGGCAAATGATAGGCCCAACTCATTTATGGAATTTCATGGACCAATGAACTTCTCACACTCAACCTCATCTAAAGGGCTTGGCCTAGCCAGAAATATGTTAGACGAATGGGCCTAATTTGCTGAAATAGGTTTGTCATAGGTCTGACTTTCTGGTCCGATGACTTGATCAGAAGAGGATATTACGCCCAATAGTTGAAAAGGGCTGGGCCATTGGCTAGACAAACTTAAGATTTGGTGTTGGACAAAATTTAGTCTATCAAACTTGGGCTAATCTACAGGTTGATCGCGTGCAAAACCTTTGCTTCACTCTCTTTTATTTTTTCAATCTCATACTTCATAGACGATCAATCTGATTTATGCTCGATCTTAAGGGTTTGAGTCCGTCACCGGCAGGAACTTATGGTGGATAATTATGAGGAAGTAGTAACGGGGGACTGAAACCCATGACCTCTCACAGAAGGTGATATGATCAGACCAGTTGAGCTGGCCTAGGACACGGCAAGAAAATCTTTTTTTTTTCTTTTCTTTTCTTTTTTAAATTTCCATGGGACTAACGTGAGTTGGGCTCGGGCTTCATCATTTCCATGCGGGCTAGGCTCAGGCCAACAACTTCAGGCCTGACCTAAGCTTGGGCTAGGCTTAGGTTCCTAGTTTATAAGTTGCGCCGTTTTGGACATTCCGCAGCCTAACCCGACTTGGTCCGTGAACATCTATAGTTTTTTTTTTTTTTTTTTTTTTTTCATTCAGTGGCATGAGAAAGTGACTTTTTAACATTTTATCGGTTAAACGGAAGAGGCGGTTTTTGAAATTTAGTTTTTTCTTATTTGATCCCTCTCTTTTTATTGTCTCTTGAATTAACCATTCACTTTACTTCTTTGGTAAAGTAAGTTTATCAAATATGAAGTAGCTAGTGAGTGAAAAGTGAACAATTAAGAGGGTGGTGTCCACTCGCGTTTAAATCCTACGGTCAAAAATCATTATCGTCTGGGTGATTGGGATCGGATCCTTAGTCCTTACAGATGAAAAGTGAGTTTTTCTCAACTAATGTTGTAAGGACCCGATCCCGAAAACCCATATGATATTGATTTCTGATTGTAGCACTTATCACGAGTGGACCCCACCCATTCGATTACTTTTACTCACTAATTATATATATATATATATTAGTTGTTAATCGCTTGTTGTATTTATGTTATTGCATTTATTTGTAAATCATATATGTATGCTCATTCATTATAGTGGGCTCGACCCTCAACCCACGGACCCACCCCGTGACTAGACCCAGGGCCCGGACAAAAGGAATGAAGAAAAAAAGAAAGGAAGAAAGACCTATCGATCGATGAGGAAAACCGCAAATAAAGGTTTTCCGTTGTTGGGATAGTGGAAAGCCGGCAAATATAAGTTTTCCGCTGCTCCAATAGGTGGAAAACCAACAAATGCAGATTTTCCACTGGGCTGAAAACATACAATTACAGGTTTTCTGCTTATTTAATCGGCGGAGAACTTGCATTTTCATGTTTACCCTACGCGCCGATCTTTTTCTCTCCTTTTCTCATGGATAGGTTCACGGGTTGAGGGTGAGCTCTACACGATATTGTACGTGCATATGACTAACAAGTAAAAGTAATAACATGAAAAAAAGTAAACAATTAACAATTATGGAATGAAATGCGATCAAAAGGGTGGGGTCCACTAATGACATGTCCTACGGTCGCAATTCAATATCATCTGGGTCTTTGAGACTGGGTCCTTACAATGTGAGAGATTAGGTTTCACTGTGTAATTCTTCTAGCCCGAGTGAAGTGTTTGGGCTCTCGTCTTTCGAGTGTCCGCAAATCATGTGAGAACTAACAGTGAATGCGAAATACCCAACAATCCTTCTCTAATTTAGATCCTCATGTCTTACAGTTTGTCCGTCTAAAGGCGAGATCCCTCGAATTTAACTGGGTTTCGTGCGATGAACCGCACTGATGCGTAGTGCACGGGTGCGGAGGAGAAAACTGTCCCCATCTAAAGAATGAGCCCATTTTCTTAAGTCCAAATCGTCATGAAGTCGGTTCTCGTTTATTAGCTTTGGTCCAGACTTCATTCCACTATGAGTGGGCCATACTGTTAGATTAACATGTTGGGCGAGGTTTGCCCTTGATCATAGATGGGGCAAGGTTTTTTTCCTATTTGAGTATCGGGTAAAAAATATGGTATGGATTGAACCTGTTTACCATCAATCATTGGTTAAGGTTGATAGAAACAGATCTTAGTAGCTGGGTGTGGATTCTAATGGGTATCGTATTATCCGAGTATTGGGGTCCTGGGATTAGGGGTGCTCAAGAGTAGGGCGAGCATGGGCCCAATTATTGGCCTCGCCAGCTTTTGGGACGGATTTTAGAACTTGGGCCGGGTATTGATCTAATTTTCAATCCCGTGCAGCATATGGATTGGGCTTGGATTAAGTGATAGGACTCCCAAAGGTCGCCCCGCCCAAAGAAAGTCACGCGTACAGTTTAGTGGCTGAGATTTGCTAACCCAATGCTTGCCCCCAACCCCATAAAAGTAATGCGTGTAGTTTGGTAACCGATTTACCCAACAAATGATTAGAAAGCTCGGTCGAGCCTTAAATTTGTAGGTATTTGCGGGCTCCAAGTGTAGTCTAGTAACCCGGTGAGTATGGGGTCGATCCTCAGGGAGCGGTTTGAAATTCATGTCCCTTTTCAACTTCAAAACTGTACCTCATTTAAAAAAAGAGAGAGTATATAAAGGCTTTAAATAAACTACGACTCTCTAACTCTAGAACTTTCACAATTACTCAAGATACTTCAAAGCAATTCGAATTGAGAAAAAACTCTAGATCAATTAGGATTCTAACCTATCTTGACCGCTTCTAACCTAAGATTTCCATATTTCTGAAAAATCCCAAATGAATTTGATCCCATCATTCAGCACGGTAAGAATCATTCAAACTCTGGAATGCTCCTAAAAATCAGTGAGAATAAAAATTAAGCCGCCTAAGTGCAAGTTCCCTAATGGTCTAGAACTATGCATGTTAGTATCCTAATCTAGCTCAAAATCTAATTAATCTAAATTTCAGTTAATCATCCTAGACTCCTAATTAATTCTAATAGCTATTTTAATGGAAGAATGAATGAATTACGCAACCTAACTTGAAAGTAATGCAATCCAAAAATGAAACTAATGCAAACCCAGAAAAATCAAACTCTACGATGAATGCATAAATTCTTCTAATTCTGAAAAAACTGCGTTATATGCCCAACTTCTCAAAACTGAACGCAAGACCTAATATGATCTAATCCTAAATATTATAGCTGAAATTTAAACTTTGATGATGAAAGAGTAGAAGAAAAAAGTGAAAAAGGATGTAAAACAGGAAAGATACGCATGCCTAGAGATGCCTGGTTGATCTTGCTATGCTGCAGGAAATCTGATGCAACCTTGCTGAGTACCCACGCTTAGGCCATTGGAAAAAGGTCTTTTCGGAATTATTTTACTCTGAAATTCTGGGGTTCCGAAGAAATATTCCCATGGTTTGATTCTACAAAATCCCAATTAAAAAGAACACGTCTAGACCGGTCTGGACAATTGGGTTCGCACCCCTCACTTTACTTCATCGCTGAATGACAACTCGGGCCTTGAGTTTGCACGATTGGGTTCAATCTACTAAGCCAAAACAATAAGAGACTTGATCCCTATCAAATCAACCGCATGGATCTGGGAGCACAACTCTCTGATCGCCCGAGTGTTTGACTTAGTGAAATCAAGAGCTGGAGAAGTTAAACTCGATCCACGGCGAGCTCCACCTACTGAAATCCAATCCACTCAAAACCAGCTCCCTTCTTTGTACATGGATAGCCTCAGATTGTATCGAAAGCAGAAGTCAACCCAAGCGTAAGAGCTACTACTTGATAAAACAAAAAAAAAAAAAAAACACTAATAAAAACAATGCAATGATTGTGTGTTATATATATATATATATATTTCTTTTTTTCTTTTTTTTTTCCGATTTTGGATCCCCGGCAAACCCCCAAATACATAGCTGTGATGTCAAGTATGTATAACTAGGCCCCATCACTAGACGGGCACCACAAAAAGTTCGTGCGGCGACTTCGCAAGAAGAGTTCAAAATCATCTTTTGGTGTAAGTACCCCACCGGCGGACCCGGCCCGGCCCATAAGTCGGTTTGCCACTTTTCCTCCGCTCAGAGTGGAGGAAATCCTGCAATTGCGGCATTACCGCCGTATTCATCCGCGGAAACGCTGCAGCATTGGAGTTTGCCACTTTTCCTCCGCTCAGAGAGGAGGAGATCCTGCGTGTGCAACATTACCGCCGTAGTCATCCGCGGAAAAGTCGCAACTTGGACTTTACCGCTGTCTACATCGGCGGAAATACTTCACATTGGACTTTACCCCCGAATGCCTTCGGAAAAGCTGCAATTGAGACCTTACCCCTGGTATAAGAAGCGAAAAATCGGTACAGTCTTAAACGGGGAGAGATCTAGAGGGTAGATTAGAAGTTGGGATTTGGTTGCAAAGGAAATGGGGGCAAGCTCCACAGATCCTGAAACCGGAGTTGATCCAGCCCAATGGCAAGGCTTGTCCTTTCAAGGGAAGACTACTGTAAGAGTTCCAAGAGGCTCTTGATGATGGGTGATTTTCGTAACCGTGCTGGAACGTAGGGTGAAGAAATTCAGGGCACTGGCGATGGGAATATACTGATGTAAGCAGAAGACTGTCAAGTGCAACCATCTATGGTTGTAGCAATGCGAAGGGTAAGGTGGAAACATATGGCAGGTGGATTAAACAGATGCTATAGGGCAGATGACATAATGAACCAGAAAAGGCCCGGTGTCAGGTGGGTAGGTATGTCAGTGCCGTCCCAATGGCTAGATGGGCTGAGACCATGTTCACAAACAGGTCTTTGATACCATGTCAATGAGTTTGGTGGCATGAGAAACCAAGGATGAATTGCAGTAGCTTGCAGCTGTAGCAAGGATGTCGAGTCTTGTAGGGTTGACGGTTGGTTGGTGGTGACAGGCAGCAAATGAGATATGGGCAATGATGGAGATGACTATAGAATTAACGCTCTTAACTGGCAGAAATGGCTGGTGGGCGTTGAGAATTGAGATGATGCTTGCAAATGAGGTAGAAACCTAAGCTGTTCACAAACGAGGAGCAGAGGCTGCTGTAGATCTTAGAGAAGTGAGTTGATGTAGTTACATGCTGCAAGGTGAGCCAAATTACCTTCTTTCCTATCTTCCTGTTTGTGTGAATATGGATGAATGGAGAGCATACACTAACGGCAATTGACTGGGAATTGGAGCTTGGGAATTGGAGATTTTTCTTCCTACACGTTGAAGGACAGTGGACATGGAATCTGCAAAATCAGACTCGCGCTAAAATCTTAGCTGCCGAGGCAAATTATTTTTGAAAAACTTGACACTCGAAGGCCAACGTTGTTACAAAATTCAATGTGGTGCTGGTTAGCCACTACACGTGTAGATTCATTGGTTGTTTCAAGCTGTCTGTGATGTAAAGCCATGAAATGAGCAAACCATCATCTATGCTCAGAGATGTTTCCCTCTATGCAATGACCTTTCATCTAATGACTGTCCATCAAATAGCTAACAACATCCAATGGATTTGGAGTTGGACCCACCCTAACAAAGTGATATAAACTTTATCTTATGAAATAATCAGGGCATTGGATTTTAGAGTTAAATGCCAGATAACTGTCCATTAAATCCTTTGATTGAGCGGCTATGATCATTTGAGTTTCGACTAGTGGGGCTTTTCAATTTTAGGCCATCAATGGTGGGGAGTTTTTGGTGGATATCAAGCGTTGGCCCAAACGCATCGCTTTGCAGGGCAAATGATAGGCCCAACTCATTTATGGAATTTCATGGACCAATGAACTTCTCACACTCAACCTCATCTAAAGGGCTTGGCCTAGCCAGAAATATGTTAGACGAATGGGCCTAATTTGCTGAAATAGGTTTGTCATAGGTCTGACTTTCTGGTCCGATGACTTGATCAGAAGAGGATATTACGCCCAATAGTTGAAAAGGGCTGGGCCATTGGCTAGACAAACTTAAGATTTGGTGTTGGACAAAATTTAGTCTATCAAACTTGGGCTAATCTACAGGTTGATCGCGTGCAAAACCTTTGCTTCACTCTCTTTTATTTTTTCAATCTCATACTTCATAGACGATCAATCTGATTTATGCTCGATCTTAAGGGTTTGAGTCCGTCACCGGCAGGAACTTATGGTGGATAATTATGAGGAAGTAGTAACGGGGGACTGAAACCCATGACCTCTCACAGAAGGTGATATGATCAGACCAGTTGAGCTGGCCTAGGACACGGCAAGAAAATCTTTTTTTTTTCTTTTCTTTTCTTTTTTAAATTTCCATGGGACTAACGTGAGTTGGGCTCGGGCTTCATCATTTCCATGCGGGCTAGGCTCAGGCCAACAACTTCAGGCCTGACCTAAGCTTGGGCTAGGCTTAGGTTCCTAGTTTATAAGTTGCGCCGTTTTGGACATTCCGCAGCCTAACCCGACTTGGTCCGTGAACATCTATAGTTTTTTTTTTTTTTTTTTTTTTTTCATTCAGTGGCATGAGAAAGTGACTTTTTAACATTTTATCGGTTAAACGGAAGAGGCGGTTTTTGAAATTTAGTTTTTTCTTATTTGATCCCTCTCTTTTTATTGTCTCTTGAATTAACCATTCACTTTACTTCTTTGGTAAAGTAAGTTTATCAAATATGAAGTAGCTAGTGAGTGAAAAGTGAACAATTAAGAGGGTGGTGTCCACTCGCGTTTAAATCCTACGGTCAAAAATCATTATCGTCTGGGTGATTGGGATCGGATCCTTAGTCCTTACAGATGAAAAGTGAGTTTTTCTCAACTAATGTTGTAAGGACCCGATCCCGAAAACCCATATGATATTGATTTCTGATTGTAGCACTTATCACGAGTGGACCCCACCCATTCGATTACTTTTACTCACTAATTATATATATATATATATTAGTTGTTAATCGCTTGTTGTATTTATGTTATTGCATTTATTTGTAAATCATATATGTATGCTCATTCATTATAGTGGGCTCGACCCTCAACCCACGGACCCACCCCGTGACTAGACCCAGGGCCCGGACAAAAGGAATGAAGAAAAAAAGAAAGGAAGAAAGACCTATCGATCGATGAGGAAAACCGCAAATAAAGGTTTTCCGTTGTTGGGATAGTGGAAAGCCGGCAAATATAAGTTTTCCGCTGCTCCAATAGGTGGAAAACCAACAAATGCAGATTTTCCACTGGGCTGAAAACATACAATTACAGGTTTTCTGCTTATTTAATCGGCGGAGAACTTGCATTTTCATGTTTACCCTACGCGCCGATCTTTTTCTCTCCTTTTCTCATGGATAGGTTCACGGGTTGAGGGTGAGCTCTACACGATATTGTACGTGCATATGACTAACAAGTAAAAGTAATAACATGAAAAAAAGTAAACAATTAACAATTATGGAATGAAATGCGATCAAAAGGGTGGGGTCCACTAATGACATGTCCTACGGTCGCAATTCAATATCATCTGGGTCTTTGAGACTGGGTCCTTACAATGTGAGAGATTAGGTTTCACTGTGTAATTCTTCTAGCCCGAGTGAAGTGTTTGGGCTCTCGTCTTTCGAGTGTCCGCAAATCATGTGAGAACTAACAGTGAATGCGAAATACCCAACAATCCTTCTCTAATTTAGATCCTCATGTCTTACAGTTTGTCCGTCTAAAGGCGAGATCCCTCGAATTTAACTGGGTTTCGTGCGATGAACCGCACTGATGCGTAGTGCACGGGTGCGGAGGAGAAAACTGTCCCCATCTAAAGAATGAGCCCATTTTCTTAAGTCCAAATCGTCATGAAGTCGGTTCTCGTTTATTAGCTTTGGTCCAGACTTCATTCCACTATGAGTGGGCCATACTGTTAGATTAACATGTTGGGCGAGGTTTGCCCTTGATCATAGATGGGGCAAGGTTTTTTTCCTATTTGAGTATCGGGTAAAAAATATGGTATGGATTGAACCTGTTTACCATCAATCATTGGTTAAGGTTGATAGAAACAGATCTTAGTAGCTGGGTGTGGATTCTAATGGGTATCGTATTATCCGAGTATTGGGGTCCTGGGATTAGGGGTGCTCAAGAGTAGGGCGAGCATGGGCCCAATTATTGGCCTCGCCAGCTTTTGGGACGGATTTTAGAACTTGGGCCGGGTATTGATCTAATTTTCAATCCCGTGCAGCATATGGATTGGGCTTGGATTAAGTGATAGGACTCCCAAAGGTCGCCCCGCCCAAAGAAAGTCACGCGTACAGTTTAGTGGCTGAGATTTGCTAACCCAATGCTTGCCCCCAACCCCATAAAAGTAATGCGTGTAGTTTGGTAACCGATTTACCCAACAAATGATTAGAAAGCTCGGTCGAGCCTTAAATTTGTAGGTATTTGCGGGCTCCAAGTGTAGTCTAGTAACCCGGTGAGTATGGGGTCGATCCTCAGGGAGCGGTTTGAAATTCATGTCCCTTTTCAACTTCAAAACTGTACCTCATTTAAAAAAAGAGAGAGTATATAAAGGCTTTAAATAAACTACGACTCTCTAACTCTAGAACTTTCACAATTACTCAAGATACTTCAAAGCAATTCGAATTGAGAAAAAACTCTAGATCAATTAGGATTCTAACCTATCTTGACCGCTTCTAACCTAAGATTTCCATATTTCTGAAAAATCCCAAATGAATTTGATCCCATCATTCAGCACGGTAAGAATCATTCAAACTCTGGAATGCTCCTAAAAATCAGTGAGAATAAAAATTAAGCCGCCTAAGTGCAAGTTCCCTAATGGTCTAGAACTATGCATGTTAGTATCCTAATCTAGCTCAAAATCTAATTAATCTAAATTTCAGTTAATCATCCTAGACTCCTAATTAATTCTAATAGCTATTTTAATGGAAGAATGAATGAATTACGCAACCTAACTTGAAAGTAATGCAATCCAAAAATGAAACTAATGCAAACCCAGAAAAATCAAACTCTACGATGAATGCATAAATTCTTCTAATTCTGAAAAAACTGCGTTATATGCCCAACTTCTCAAAACTGAACGCAAGACCTAATATGATCTAATCCTAAATATTATAGCTGAAATTTAAACTTTGATGATGAAAGAGTAGAAGAAAAAAGTGAAAAAGGATGTAAAACAGGAAAGATACGCATGCCTAGAGATGCCTGGTTGATCTTGCTATGCTGCAGGAAATCTGATGCAACCTTGCTGAGTACCCACGCTTAGGCCATTGGAAAAAGGTCTTTTCGGAATTATTTTACTCTGAAATTCTGGGGTTCCGAAGAAATATTCCCATGGTTTGATTCTACAAAATCCCAATTAAAAAGAACACGTCTAGACCGGTCTGGACAATTGGGTTCGCACCCCTCACTTTACTTCATCGCTGAATGACAACTCGGGCCTTGAGTTTGCACGATTGGGTTCAATCTACTAAGCCAAAACAATAAGAGACTTGATCCCTATCAAATCAACCGCATGGATCTGGGAGCACAACTCTCTGATCGCCCGAGTGTTTGACTTAGTGAAATCAAAAGCTGGAGAAGTTAAACTCGATCCACGGCGAGCTCCACCTACTGAAATCCAATCCACTCAAAACCAGCTCCCTTCTTTGTACATGGATAGCCTCAGATTGTATCGAAAGCAGAAGTCAACCCAAGCGTAAGAGCTACTACTTGATAAAACAAAAAAAAAAAAAAACACTAATAAAAACAATGCAATGATTGTGTTATATATATATATATATATATATTTCTTTTTTTCTTTTTTTTTTCCGATTTTGGATCCCCGGCAAACCCCCAAATACATAGCTGTGATGTCAAGTATGTATAACTAGGCCCCATCACTAGACGGGCCCCACAAAAAGTTCGTGCGGCGACTTCGCAAGAAGAGTTCAAAATCATCTTTTGGTGTAAGTACCCCACCGGCGGACCCGGCCCGGCCCATAAGTCGGTTTGCCACTTTTCCTCCGCTCAGAGTGGAGGAAATCCTGCAATTGCGGCATTACCGCCGTATTCATCCGCGGAAACGCTGCAGCATTGGAGTTTGCCACTTTTCCTCCGCTCAGAGAGGAGGAGATCCTGCGTGTGCAACATTACCGCCGTAGTCATCCGCGGAAAAGTCGCAACTTGGACTTTACCGCTGTCTACATCGGCGGAAATACTTCACATTGGACTTTACCCCCGAATGCCTTCGGAAAAGCTGCAATTGAGACCTTACCCCTGGTATAAGAAGCGAAAAATCGGTACAGTCTTAAACGGGGAGAGATCTAGAGGGTAGATTAGAAGTTGGGATTTGGTTGCAAAGGAAATGGGGGCAAGCTCCACAGATCCTGAAACCGGAGTTGATCCAGCCCAATGGCAAGGCTTGTCCTTTCAAGGGAAGACTACTGTAAGAGTTCCAAGAGGCTCTTGATGATGGGTGATTTTCGTAACCGTGCTGGAACGTAGGGTGAAGAAATTCAGGGCACTGGCGATGGGAATATACTGATGTAAGCAGAAGACTGTCAAGTGCAACCATCTATGGTTGTAGCAATGCGAAGGGTAAGGTGGAAACATATGGCAGGTGGATTAAACAGATGCTATAGGGCAGATGACATAATGAACCAGAAAAGGCCCGGTGTCAGGTGGGTAGGTATGTCAGTGCCGTCCCAATGGCTAGATGGGCTGAGACCATGTTCACAAACAGGTCTTTGATACCATGTCAATGAGTTTGGTGGCATGAGAAACCAAGGATGAATTGCAGTAGCTTGCAGCTGTAGCAAGGATGTCGAGTCTTGTAGGGTTGACGGTTGGTTGGTGGTGACAGGCAGCAAATGAGATATGGGCAATGATGGAGATGACTATAGAATTAACGCTCTTAACTGGCAGAAATGGCTGGTGGGCGTTGAGAATTGAGATGATGCTTGCAAATGAGGTAGAAACCTAAGCTGTTCACAAACGAGGAGCAGAGGCTGCTGTAGATCTTAGAGAAGTGAGTTGATGTAGTTACATGCTGCAAGGTGAGCCAAATTACCTTCTTTCCTATCTTCCTGTTTGTGTGAATATGGATGAATGGAGAGCATACACTAACGGCAATTGACTGGGAATTGGAGCTTGGGAATTGGAGATTTTTCTTCCTACACGTTGAAGGACAGTGGACATGGAATCTGCAAAATCAGACTCGCGCTAAAATCTTAGCTGCCGAGGCAAATTATTTTTGAAAAACTTGACACTCGAAGGCCAACGTTGTTACAAAATTCAATGTGGTGCTGGTTAGCCACTACACGTGTAGATTCATTGGTTGTTTCAAGCTGTCTGTGATGTAAAGCCATGAAATGAGCAAACCATCATCTATGCTCAGAGATGTTTCCCTCTATGCAATGACCTTTCATCTAATGACTGTCCATCAAATAGCTAACAACATCCAATGGATTTGGAGTTGGACCCACCCTAACAAAGTGATATAAACTTTATCTTATGAAATAATCAGGGCATTGGATTTTAGAGTTAAATGCCAGATAACTGTCCATTAAATCCTTTGATTGAGCGGCTATGATCATTTGAGTTTCGACTAGTGGGGCTTTTCAATTTTAGGCCATCAATGGTGGGGAGTTTTTGGTGGATATCAAGCGTTGGCCCAAACGCATCGCTTTGCAGGGCAAATGATAGGCCCAACTCATTTATGGAATTTCATGGACCAATGAACTTCTCACACTCAACCTCATCTAAAGGGCTTGGCCTAGCCAGAAATATGTTAGACGAATGGGCCTAATTTGCTGAAATAGGTTTGTCATAGGTCTGACTTTCTGGTCCGATGACTTGATCAGAAGAGGATATTACGCCCAATAGTTGAAAAGGGCTGGGCCATTGGCTAGACAAACTTAAGATTTGGTGTTGGACAAAATTTAGTCTATCAAACTTGGGCTAATCTACAGGTTGATCGCGTGCAAAACCTTTGCTTCACTCTCTTTTATTTTTTCAATCTCATACTTCATAGACGATCAATCTGATTTATGCTCGATCTTAAGGGTTTGAGTCCGTCACCGGCAGGAACTTATGGTGGATAATTATGAGGAAGTAGTAACGGGGGACTGAAACCCATGACCTCTCACAGAAGGTGATATGATCAGACCAGTTGAGCTGGCCTAGGACACGGCAAGAAAATCTTTTTTTTTTCTTTTCTTTTCTTTTTTAAATTTCCATGGGACTAACGTGAGTTGGGCTCGGGCTTCATCATTTCCATGCGGGCTAGGCTCAGGCCAACAACTTCAGGCCTGACCTAAGCTTGGGCTAGGCTTAGGTTCCTAGTTTATAAGTTGCGCCGTTTTGGACATTCCGCAGCCTAACCCGACTTGGTCCGTGAACATCTATAGTTTTTTTTTTTTTTTTTTTTTTCATTCAGTGGCATGAGAAAGTGACTTTTTAACATTTTATCGGTTAAACGGAAGAGGCGGTTTTTGAAATTTAGTTTTTTCTTATTTGATCCCTCTCTTTTTATTGTCTCTTGAATTAACCATTCACTTTACTTCTTTGGTAAAGTAAGTTTATCAAATATGAAGTAGCTAGTGAGTGAAAAGTGAACAATTAAGAGGGTGGTGTCCACTCGCGTTTAAATCCTACGGTCAAAAATCATTATCGTCTGGGTGATTGGGATCGGATCCTTAGTCCTTACAGATGAAAAGTGAGTTTTTCTCAACTAATGTTGTAAGGACCCGATCCCGAAAACCCATATGATATTGATTTCTGATTGTAGCACTTATCACGAGTGGACCCCACCCATTCGATTACTTTTACTCACTAATTATATATATATATATTAGTTGTTAATCGCTTGTTGTATTTATGTTATTGCATTTATTTGTAAATCATATATGTATGCTCATTCATTATAGTGGGCTCGACCCTCAACCCACGGACCCACCCCGTGACTAGACCCAGGGCCCGGACAAAAGGAATGAAGAAAAAAAGAAAGGAAGAAAGACCTATCGATCGATGAGGAAAACCGCAAATAAAGGTTTTCCGTTGTTGGGATAGTGGAAAGCCGGCAAATATAAGTTTTCCGCTGCTCCGATAGGTGGAAAACCAACAAATGCAGATTTTCCACCGGGCTGAAAACATACAATTACAGGTTTTCTGCTTATTTAATCGGCGGAGAACTTGCATTTTCATGTTTACCCTACGCGCCGATCTTTTTCTCTCCTTTTCTCATGGATAGGTTCACGGGTTGAGGGTGAGCTCTACACGATATTGTACGTGCATATGACTAACAAGTAAAAGTAATAACATGAAAAAAAGTAAACAATTAACAATTATGGAATGAAATGCGATCAAAAGGGTGGGGTCCACTAATGACATGTCCTACGGTCGCAATTCAATATCATCTGGGTCTTTGAGACTGGGTCCTTACAATGTGAGAGATTAGGTTTCACTGTGTAATTCTTCTAGCCCGAGTGAAGTGTTTGGGCTCTCGTCTTTCGAGTGTCCGCAAATCATGTGAGAACTAACAGTGAATGCGAAATACCCAACAATCCTTCTCTAATTTAGATCCTCATGTCTTACAGTTTGTCCGTCTAAAGGCGAGATCCCTCGAATTTAACTGGGTTTCGTGCGATGAACCGCACTGATGCGTAGTGCACGGGTGCGGAGGAGAAAACTGTCCCCATCTAAAGAATGAGCCCATTTTCTTAAGTCCAAATCGTCATGAAGTCGGTTCTCGTTTATTAGCTTTGGTCCAGACTTCATTCCACTATGAGTGGGCCATACTGTTAGATTAACATGTTGGGCGAGGTTTGCCCTTGATCATAGATGGGGCAAGGTTTTTTTCCTATTTGAGTATCGGGTAAAAAATATGGTATGGATTGAACCTGTTTACCATCAATCATTGGTTAAGGTTGATAGAAACAGATCTTAGTAGCTGGGTGTGGATTCTAATGGGTATCGTATTATCCGAGTATTGGGGTCCTGGGATTAGGGGTGCTCAAGAGTAGGGCGAGCATGGGCCCAATTATTGGCCTCGCCAGCTTTTGGGGCGGATTTTAGAACTTGGGCCGGGTATTGATCTAATTTTCAATCCCGTGCAGCATATGGATTGGGCTTGGATTAAGTGATAGGACTCCCAAAGGTCGCCCCGCCCAAAGAAAGTCACGCGTACAGTTTAGTGGCTGAGATTTGCTAACCCAATGCTTGCCCCCAACCCCATAAAAGTAATGCGTGTAGTTTGGTAACCGATTTACCCAACAAATGATTAGAAAGCTCGGTCGAGCCTTAAATTTGTAGGTATTTGCGGGCTCCAAGTGTAGTCTAGTAACCCGGTGAGTATGGGGTCGATCCTCAGGGAGCGGTTTGAAATTCATGTCCCTTTTCAACTTCAAAACTGTACCTCATTTAAAAAAAGAGAGAGTATATAAAGGCTTTAAATAAACTACGACTCTCTAACTCTAGAACTTTCACAATTACTCAAGATACTTCAAAGCAATTCGAATTGAGAA
This sequence comes from Persea americana, assembly GCA_029852735.1. Lineage (NCBI taxonomy): Eukaryota > Viridiplantae > Streptophyta > Magnoliopsida > Laurales > Lauraceae > Persea > Persea americana. Next base: position 73,398,046 of record CM056815.1, read on the forward strand.
AAAACTCTAGATCAATTAGGATTCTAACCTATCTTGACCGCTTCTAACCTAAGATTTCCATATTTCTGAAAAATCCCAAATGAATTTGATCCCATCATTCAGCACGGTAAGAATCATTCAAACTCTGGAATGCTCCTAAAAATCAGTGAGAATAAAAATTAAGCCGCCTAAGTGCAAGTTCCCTAATGGTCTAGAACTATGCATGTTAGTATCCTAATCTAGCTCAAAATCTAATTAATCTAAATTTCAGTTAATCATCCTAGACTCCTAATTAATTCTAATAGCTATTTTAATGGAAGAATGAATGAATTACGCAACCTAACTTGAAAGTAATGCAATCCAAAAATGAAACTAATGCAAACCCAGAAAAATCAAACTCTACGATGAATGCATAAATTCTTCTAATTCTGAAAAAACTGCGTTATATGCCCAACTTCTCAAAACTGAACGCAAGACCTAATATGATCTAATCCTAAATATTATAGCTGAAATTTAAACTTTGATGATGAAAGAGTAGAAGAAAAAAGTGAAAAAGGATGTAAAACAGGAAAGATACGCATGCCTAGAGATGCCTGGTTGATCTTGCTATGCTGCAGGAAATCTGATGCAACCTTGCTGAGTACCCACGCTTAGGCCATTGGAAAAAGGTCTTTTCGGAATTATTTTACTCTGAAATTCTGGGGTTCCGAAGAAATATTCCCATGGTTTGATTCTACAAAATCCCAATTAAAAAGAACACGTCTAGACCGGTCTGGACAATTGGGTTCGCACCCCTCACTTTACTTCATCGCTGAATGACAACTCGGGCCTTGAGTTTGCACGATTGGGTTCAATCTACTAAGCCAAAACAATAAGAGACTTGATCCCTATCAAATCAACCGCATGGATCTGGGAGCACAACTCTCTGATCGCCCGAGTGTTTGACTTAGTGAAATCAAAAGCTGGAGAAGTTAAACTCGATCCACGGCGAGCTCCACCTACTGAAATCCAATCCACTCAAAACCAGCTCCCTTCTTTGTACATGGATAGCCTCAGATTGTATCGAAAGCAGAAGTCAACCCAAGCGTAAGAGCTACTACTTGATAAAACAAAAAAAAAAAAAAACACTAATAAAAACAATGCAATGATTGTGTTATATATATATATATATATATATTTCTTTTTTTCTTTTTTTTTTCCGATTTTGGATCCCCGGCAAACCCCCAAATACATAGCTGTGATGTCAAGTATGTATAACTAGGCCCCATCACTAGACGGGCCCCACAAAAAGTTCGTGCGGCGACTTCGCAAGAAGAGTTCAAAATCATCTTTTGGTGTAAGTACCCCACCGGCGGACCCGGCCCGGCCCATAAGTCGGTTTGCCACTTTTCCTCCGCTCAGAGTGGAGGAAATCCTGCAATTGCGGCATTACCGCCGTATTCATCCGCGGAAACGCTGCAGCATTGGAGTTTGCCACTTTTCCTCCGCTCAGAGAGGAGGAGATCCTGCGTGTGCAACATTACCGCCGTAGTCATCCGCGGAAAAGTCGCAACTTGGACTTTACCGCTGTCTACATCGGCGGAAATACTTCACATTGGACTTTACCCCCGAATGCCTTCGGAAAAGCTGCAATTGAGACCTTACCCCTGGTATAAGAAGCGAAAAATCGGTACAGTCTTAAACGGGGAGAGATCTAGAGGGTAGATTAGAAGTTGGGATTTGGTTGCAAAGGAAATGGGGGCAAGCTCCACAGATCCTGAAACCGGAGTTGATCCAGCCCAATGGCAAGGCTTGTCCTTTCAAGGGAAGACTACTGTAAGAGTTCCAAGAGGCTCTTGATGATGGGTGATTTTCGTAACCGTGCTGGAACGTAGGGTGAAGAAATTCAGGGCACTGGCGATGGGAATATACTGATGTAAGCAGAAGACTGTCAAGTGCAACCATCTATGGTTGTAGCAATGTGAAGGGTAAGGTGGAAACATATGGCAGGTGGATTAAACAGATGCTATAGGGCAGATGACATAATGAACCAGAAAAGGCCCGGTGTCAGGTGGGTAGGTATGTCAGTGCCGTCCCAATGGCTAGATGGGCTGAGACCATGTTCACAAACAGGTCTTTGATACCATGTCAATGAGTTTGGTGGCATGAGAAACCAAGGATGAATTGCAGTAGCTTGCAGCTGTAGCAAGGATGTCGAGTCTTGTAGGGTTGACGGTTGGTTGGTGGTGACAGGCAGCAAATGAGATATGGGCAATGATGGAGATGACTATAGAATTAACGCTCTTAACTGGCAGAAATGGCTGGTGGGCGTTGAGAATTGAGATGATGCTTGCAAATGAGGTAGAAACCTAAGCTGTTCACAAACGAGGAGCAGAGGCTGCTGTAGATCTTAGAGAAGTGAGTTGATGTAGTTACATGCTGCAAGGTGAGCCAAATTACCTTCTTTCCTATCTTCCTGTTTGTGTGAATATGGATGAATGGAGAGCATACACTAACGGCAATTGACTGGGAATTGGAGCTTGGGAATTGGAGATTTTTCTTCCTACACGTTGAAGGACAGTGGACATGGAATCTGCAAAATCAGACTCGCGCTAAAATCTTAGCTGCCGAGGCAAATTATTTTTGAAAAACTTGACACTCGAAGGCCAACGTTGTTACAAAATTCAATGTGGTGCTGGTTAGCCACTACACGTGTAGATTCATTGGTTGTTTCAAGCTGTCTGTGATGTAAAGCCATGAAATGAGCAAACCATCATCTATGCTCAGAGATGTTTCCCTCTATGCAATGACCTTTCATCTAATGACTGTCCATCAAATAGCTAACAACATCCAATGGATTTGGAGTTGGACCCACCCTAACAAAGTGATATAAACTTTATCTTATGAAATAATCAGGGCATTGGATTTTAGAGTTAAATGCCAGATAACTGTCCATTAAATCCTTTGATTGAGCGGCTATGATCATTTGAGTTTCGACTAGTGGGGCTTTTCAATTTTAGGCCATCAATGGTGGGGAGTTTTTGGTGGATATCAAGCGTTGGCCCAAACGCATCGCTTTGCAGGGCAAATGATAGGCCCAACTCATTTATGGAATTTCATGGACCAATGAACTTCTCACACTCAACCTCATCTAAAGGGCTTGGCCTAGCCAGAAATATGTTAGACGAATGGGCCTAATTTGCTGAAATAGGTTTGTCATAGGTCTGACTTTCTGGTCCGATGACTTGATCAGAAGAGGATATTACGCCCAATAGTTGAAAAGGGCTGGGCCATTGGCTAGACAAACTTAAGATTTGGTGTTGGACAAAATTTAGTCTATCAAACTTGGGCTAATCTACAGGTTGATCGCGTGCAAAACCTTTGCTTCACTCTCTTTTATTTTTTCAATCTCATACTTCATAGACGATCAATCTGATTTATGCTCGATCTTAAGGGTTTGAGTCCGTCACCGGCAGGAACTTATGGTGGATAATTATGAGGAAGTAGTAACGGGGGACTGAAACCCATGACCTCTCACAGAAGGTGATATGATCAGACCAGTTGAGCTGGCCTAGGACACGGCAAGAAAATCTTTTTTTTTTCTTTTCTTTTCTTTTTTAAATTTCCATGGGACTAACGTGAGTTGGGCTCGGGCTTCATCATTTCCATGCGGGCTAGGCTCAGGCCAACAACTTCAGGCCTGACCTAAGCTTGGGCTAGGCTTAGGTTCCTAGTTTATAAGTTGCGCCGTTTTGGACATTCCGCAGCCTAACCCGACTTGGTCCGTGAACATCTATAGTTTTTTTTTTTTTTTTTTTTTTTCATTCAGTGGCATGAGAAAGTGACTTTTTAACATTTTATCGGTTAAACGGAAGAGGCGGTTTTTGAAATTTAGTTTTTTCTTATTTGATCCCTCTCTTTTTATTGTCTCTTGAATTAACCATTCACTTTACTTCTTTGGTAAAGTAAGTTTATCAAATATGAAGTAGCTAGTGAGTGAAAAGTGAACAATTAAGAGGGTGGTGTCCACTCGCGTTTAAATCCTACGGTCAAAAATCATTATCGTCTGGGTGATTGGGATCGGATCCTTAGTCCTTACAGATGAAAAGTGAGTTTTTCTCAACTAATGTTGTAAGGACCCGATCCCGAAAACCCATATGATATTGATTTCTGATTGTAGCACTTATCACGAGTGGACCCCACCCATTCGATTACTTTTACTCACTAATTATATATATATATATATTAGTTGTTAATCGCTTGTTGTATTTATGTTATTGCATTTATTTGTAAATCATATATGTATGCTCATTCATTATAGTGGGCTCGACCCTCAACCCACGGACCCACCCCGTGACTAGACCCAGGGCCCGGACAAAAGGAATGAAGAAAAAAAGAAAGGAAGAAAGACCTATCGATCGATGAGGAAAACCGCAAATAAAGGTTTTCCGTTGTTGGGATAGTGGAAAGCCGGCAAATATAAGTTTTCCGCTGCTCCGATAGGTGGAAAACCAACAAATGCAGATTTTCCACCGGGCTGAAAACATACAATTACAGGTTTTCTGCTTATTTAATCGGCGGAGAACTTGCATTTTCATGTTTACCCTACGCGCCGATCTTTTTCTCTCCTTTTCTCATGGATAGGTTCACGGGTTGAGGGTGAGCTCTACACGATATTGTACGTGCATATGACTAACAAGTAAAAGTAATAACATGAAAAAAAGTAAACAATTAACAATTATGGAATGAAATGCGATCAAAAGGGTGGGGTCCACTAATGACATGTCCTACGGTCGCAATTCAATATCATCTGGGTCTTTGAGACTGGGTCCTTACAATGTGAGAGATTAGGTTTCACTGTGTAATTCTTCTAGCCCGAGTGAAGTGTTTGGGCTCTCGTCTTTCGAGTGTCCGCAAATCATGTGAGAACTAACAGTGAATGCGAAATACCCAACAATCCTTCTCTAATTTAGATCCTCATGTCTTACAGTTTGTCCGTCTAAAGGCGAGATCCCTCGAATTTAACTGGGTTTCGTGCGATGAACCGCACTGATGCGTAGTGCACGGGTGCGGAGGAGAAAACTGTCCCCATCTAAAGAATGAGCCCATTTTCTTAAGTCCAAATCGTCATGAAGTCGGTTCTCGTTTATTAGCTTTGGTCCAGACTTCATTCCACTATGAGTGGGCCATACTGTTAGATTAACATGTTGGGCGAGGTTTGCCCTTGATCATAGATGGGGCAAGGTTTTTTTCCTATTTGAGTATCGGGTAAAAAATATGGTATGGATTGAACCTGTTTACCATCAATCATTGGTTAAGGTTGATAGAAACAGATCTTAGTAGCTGGGTGTGGATTCTAATGGGTATCGTATTATCCGAGTATTGGGGTCCTGGGATTAGGGGTGCTCAAGAGTAGGGCGAGCATGGGCCCAATTATTGGCCTCGCCAGCTTTTGGGGCGGATTTTAGAACTTGGGCCGGGTATTGATCTAATTTTCAATCCCGTGCAGCATATGGATTGGGCTTGGATTAAGTGATAGGACTCCCAAAGGTCGCCCCGCCCAAAGAAAGTCACGCGTACAGTTTAGTGGCTGAGATTTGCTAACCCAATGCTTGCCCCCAACCCCATAAAAGTAATGCGTGTAGTTTGGTAACCGATTTACCCAACAAATGATTAGAAAGCTCGGTCGAGCCTTAAATTTGTAGGTATTTGCGGGCTCCAAGTGTAGTCTAGTAACCCGGTGAGTATGGGGTCGATCCTCAGGGAGCGGTTTGAAATTCATGTCCCTTTTCAACTTCAAAACTGTACCTCATTTAAAAAAAGAGAGAGTATATAAAGGCTTTAAATAAACTACGACTCTCTAACTCTAGAACTTTCACAATTACTCAAGATACTTCAAAGCAATTCGAATTGAGAAAAAACTCTAGATCAATTAGGATTCTAACCTATCTTGACCGCTTCTAACCTAAGATTTCCATATTTCTGAAAAATCCCAAATGAATTTGATCCCATCATTCAGCACGGTAAGAATCATTCAAACTCTGGAATGCTCCTAAAAATCAGTGAGAATAAAAATTAAGCCGCCTAAGTGCAAGTTCCCTAATGGTCTAGAACTATGCATGTTAGTATCCTAATCTAGCTCAAAATCTAATTAATCTAAATTTCAGTTAATCATCCTAGACTCCTAATTAATTCTAATAGCTATTTTAATGGAAGAATGAATGAATTACGCAACCTAACTTGAAAGTAATGCAATCCAAAAATGAAACTAATGCAAACCCAGAAAAATCAAACTCTACGATGAATGCATAAATTCTTCTAATTCTGAAAAAACTGCGTTATATGCCCAACTTCTCAAAACTGAACGCAAGACCTAATATGATCTAATCCTAAATATTATAGCTGAAATTTAAACTTTGATGATGAAAGAGTAGAAGAAAAAAGTGAAAAAGGATGTAAAACAGGAAAGATACGCATGCCTAGAGATGCCTGGTTGATCTTGCTATGCTGCAGGAAATCTGATGCAACCTTGCTGAGTACCCACGCTTAGGCCATTGGAAAAAGGTCTTTTCGGAATTATTTTACTCTGAAATTCTGGGGTTCCGAAGAAATATTCCCATGGTTTGATTCTACAAAATCCCAATTAAAAAGAACACGTCTAGACCGGTCTGGACAATTGGGTTCGCACCCCTCACTTTACTTCATCGCTGAATGACAACTCGGGCCTTGAGTTTGCACGATTGGGTTCAATCTACTAAGCCAAAACAATAAGAGACTTGATCCCTATCAAATCAACCGCATGGATCTGGGAGCACAACTCTCTGATCGCCCGAGTGTTTGACTTAGTGAAATCAAAAGCTGGAGAAGTTAAACTCGATCCACGGCGAGCTCCACCTACTGAAATCCAATCCACTCAAAACCAGCTCCCTTCTTTGTACATGGATAGCCTCAGATTGTATCGAAAGCAGAAGTCAACCCAAGCGTAAGAGCTACTACTTGATAAAACAAAAAAAAAAAAAAACACTAATAAAAACAATGCAATGATTGTGTTATATATATATATATATATATTTCTTTTTTTCTTTTTTTTTTCCGATTTTGGATCCCCGGCAAACCCCCAAATACATAGCTGTGATGTCAAGTATGTATAACTAGGCCCCATCACTAGACGGGCCCCACAAAAAGTTCGTGCGGCGACTTCGCAAGAAGAGTTCAAAATCATCTTTTGGTGTAAGTACCCCACCGGCGGACCCGGCCCGGCCCATAAGTCGGTTTGCCACTTTTCCTCCGCTCAGAGTGGAGGAAATCCTGCAATTGCGGCATTACCGCCGTATTCATCCGCGGAAACGCTGCAGCATTGGAGTTTGCCACTTTTCCTCCGCTCAGAGAGGAGGAGATCCTGCGTGTGCAACATTACCGCCGTAGTCATCCGCGGAAAAGTCGCAACTTGGACTTTACCGCTGTCTACATCGGCGGAAATACTTCACATTGGACTTTACCCCCGAATGCCTTCGGAAAAGCTGCAATTGAGACCTTACCCCTGGTATAAGAAGCGAAAAATCGGTACAGTCTTAAACGGGGAGAGATCTAGAGGGTAGATTAGAAGTTGGGATTTGGTTGCAAAGGAAATGGGGGCAAGCTCCACAGATCCTGAAACCGGAGTTGATCCAGCCCAATGGCAAGGCTTGTCCTTTCAAGGGAAGACTACTGTAAGAGTTCCAAGAGGCTCTTGATGATGGGTGATTTTCGTAACCGTGCTGGAACGTAGGGTGAAGAAATTCAGGGCACTGGCGATGGGAATATACTGATGTAAGCAGAAGACTGTCAAGTGCAACCATCTATGGTTGTAGCAATGTGAAGGGTAAGGTGGAAACATATGGCAGGTGGATTAAACAGATGCTATAGGGCAGATGACATAATGAACCAGAAAAGGCCCGGTGTCAGGTGGGTAGGTATGTCAGTGCCGTCCCAATGGCTAGATGGGCTGAGACCATGTTCACAAACAGGTCTTTGATACCATGTCAATGAGTTTGGTGGCATGAGAAACCAAGGATGAATTGCAGTAGCTTGCAGCTGTAGCAAGGATGTCGAGTCTTGTAGGGTTGACGGTTGGTTGGTGGTGACAGGCAGCAAATGAGATATGGGCAATGATGGAGATGACTATAGAATTAACGCTCTTAACTGGCAGAAATGGCTGGTGGGCGTTGAGAATTGAGATGATGCTTGCAAATGAGGTAGAAACCTAAGCTGTTCACAAACGAGGAGCAGAGGCTGCTGTAGATCTTAGAGAAGTGAGTTGATGTAGTTACATGCTGCAAGGTGAGCCAAATTACCTTCTTTCCTATCTTCCTGTTTGTGTGAATATGGATGAATGGAGAGCATACACTAACGGCAATTGACTGGGAATTGGAGCTTGGGAATTGGAGATTTTTCTTCCTACACGTTGAAGGACAGTGGACATGGAATCTGCAAAATCAGACTCGCGCTAAAATCTTAGCTGCCGAGGCAAATTATTTTTGAAAAACTTGACACTCGAAGGCCAACGTTGTTACAAAATTCAATGTGGTGCTGGTTAGCCACTACACGTGTAGATTCATTGGTTGTTTCAAGCTGTCTGTGATGTAAAGCCATGAAATGAGCAAACCATCATCTATGCTCAGAGATGTTTCCCTCTATGCAATGACCTTTCATCTAATGACTGTCCATCAAATAGCTAACAACATCCAATGGATTTGGAGTTGGACCCACCCTAACAAAGTGATATAAACTTTATCTTATGAAATAATCAGGGCATTGGATTTTAGAGTTAAATGCCAGATAACTGTCCATTAAATCCTTTGATTGAGCGGCTATGATCATTTGAGTTTCGACTAGTGGGGCTTTTCAATTTTAGGCCATCAATGGTGGGGAGTTTTTGGTGGATATCAAGCGTTGGCCCAAACGCATCGCTTTGCAGGGCAAATGATAGGCCCAACTCATTTATGGAATTTCATGGACCAATGAACTTCTCACACTCAACCTCATCTAAAGGGCTTGGCCTAGCCAGAAATATGTTAGACGAATGGGCCTAATTTGCTGAAATAGGTTTGTCATAGGTCTGACTTTCTGGTCCGATGACTTGATCAGAAGAGGATATTACGCCCAATAGTTGAAAAGGGCTGGGCCATTGGCTAGACAAACTTAAGATTTGGTGTTGGACAAAATTTAGTCTATCAAACTTGGGCTAATCTACAGGTTGATCGCGTGCAAAACCTTTGCTTCACTCTCTTTTATTTTTTCAATCTCATACTTCATAGACGATCAATCTGATTTATGCTCGATCTTAAGGGTTTGAGTCCGTCACCGGCAGGAACTTATGGTGGATAATTATGAGGAAGTAGTAACGGGGGACTGAAACCCATGACCTCTCACAGAAGGTGATATGATCAGACCAGTTGAGCTGGCCTAGGACACGGCAAGAAAATCTTTTTTTTTTTTTTCTTTTCTTTTTTAAATTTCCATGGGACTAACGTGAGTTGGGCTCGGGCTTCATCATTTCCATGCGGGCTAGGCTCAGGCCAACAACTTCAGGCCTGACCTAAGCTTGGGCTAGGCTTAGGTTCCTAGTTTATAAGTTGCGCCGTTTTGGACATTCCGCAGCCTAACCCGACTTGGTCCGTGAACATCTATAGTTTTTTTTTTTTTTTTTTTTTTTTCATTCAGTGGCATGAGAAAGTGACTTTTTAACATTTTATCGGTTAAACGGAAGAGGCGGTTTTTGAAATTTAGTTTTTTCTTATTTGATCCCTCTCTTTTTATTGTCTCTTGAATTAACCATTCACTTTACTTCTTTGGTAAAGTAAGTTTATCAAATATGAAGTAGCTAGTGAGTGAAAAGTGAACAATTAAGAGGGTGGTGTCCACTCGCGTTTAAATCCTACGGTCAAAAATCATTATCGTCTGGGTGATTGGGATCGGATCCTTAGTCCTTACAGATGAAAAGTGAGTTTTTCTTAACTAATGTTGTAAGGACCCGATCCCGAAAACCCATATGATATTGATTTCTGATTGTAGCACTTATCACGAGTGGACCCCACCCATTCGATTACTTTTACTCACTAATTATATATATATATATATTAGTTGTTAATCGCTTGTTGTATTTATGTTATTGCATTTATTTGTAAATCATATATGTATGCTCATTCATTATAGTGGGCTCGACCCTCAACCCACGGACCCACCCCGTGACTAGACCCAGGGCCCGGACAAAAGGAATGAAGAAAAAAAGAAAGGAAGAAAGACCTATCGATCGATGAGGAAAACCGCAAATAAAGGTTTTCCGTTGTTGGGATAGTGGAAAGCCGGCAAATATAAGTTTTCCGCTGCTCCGATAGGTGGAAAACCAACAAATGCAGATTTTCCACCGGGCTGAAAACATACAATTACAGGTTTTCTGCTTATTTAATCGGCGGAGAACTTGCATTTTCATGTTTACCCTACGCGCCGATCTTTTTCTCTCCTTTTCTCATGGATAGGTTCACGGGTTGAGGGTGAGCTCTACACGATATTGTACGTGCATATGACTAACAAGTAAAAGTAATAACATGAAAAAAAGTAAACAATTAACAATTATGGAATGAAATGCGATCAAAAGGGTGGGGTCCACTAATGACATGTCCTACGGTCGCAATTCAATATCATCTGGGTCTTTGAGACTGGGTCCTTACAATGTGAGAGATTAGGTTTCACTGTGTAATTCTTCTAGCCCGAGTGAAGTGTTTGGGCTCTCGTCTTTCGAGTGTCCGCAAATCATGTGAGAACTAACAGTGAATGCGAAATACCCAACAATCCTTCTCTAATTTAGATCCTCATGTCTTACAGTTTGTCCGTCTAAAGGCGAGATCCCTCGAATTTAACTGGGTTTCGTGCGATGAACCGCACTGATGCGTAGTGCACGGGTGCGGAGGAGAAAACTGTCCCCATCTAAAGAATGAGCCCATTTTCTTAAGTCCAAATCGTCATGAAGTCGGTTCTCGTTTATTAGCTTTGGTCCAGACTTCATTCCACTATGAGTGGGCCATACTGTTAGATTAACATGTTGGGCGAGGTTTGCCCTTGATCATAGATGGGGCAAGGTTTTTTTCCTATTTGAGTATCGGGTAAAAAATATGGTATGGATTGAACCTGTTTACCATCAATCATTGGTTAAGGTTGATAGAAACAGATCTTAGTAGCTGGGTGTGGATTCTAATGGGTATCGTATTATCCGAGTATTGGGGTCCTGGGATTAGGGGTGCTCAAGAGTAGGGCGAGCATGGGCCCAATTATTGGCCTCGCCAGCTTTTGGGGCGGATTTTAGAACTTGGGCCGGGTATTGATCTAATTTTCAATCCCGTGCAGCATATGGATTGGGCTTGGATTAAGTGATAGGACTCCCAAAGGTCGCCCCGCCCAAAGAAAGTCACGCGTACAGTTTAGTGGCTGAGATTTGCTAACCCAATGCTTGCCCCCAACCCCATAAAAGTAATGCGTGTAGTTTGGTAACCGATTTACCCAACAAATGATTAGAAAGCTCGGTCGAGCCTTAAATTTGTAGGTATTTGCGGGCTCCAAGTGTAGTCTAGTAACCCGGTGAGTATGGGGTCGATCCTCAGGGAGCGGTTTGAAATTCATGTCCCTTTTCAACTTCAAAACTGTACCTCATTTAAAAAAAGAGAGAGTATATAAAGGCTTTAAATAAACTACGACTCTCTAACTCTAGAACTTTCACAATTACTCAAGATACTTCAAAGCAATTCGAATTGAGAAAAAACTCTAGATCAATTAGGATTCTAACCTATCTTGACCGCTTCTAACCTAAGATTTCCATATTTCTGAAAAATCCCAAATGAATTTGATCCCATCATTCAGCACGGTAAGAATCATTCAAACTCTGGAATGCTCCTAAAAATCAGTGAGAATAAAAATTAAGCCGCCTAAGTGCAAGTTCCCTAATGGTCTAGAACTATGCATGTTAGTATCCTAATCTAGCTCAAAATCTAATTAATCTAAATTTCAGTTAATCATCCTAGACTCCTAATTAATTCTAATAGCTATTTTAATGGAAGAATGAATGAATTACGCAACCTAACTTGAAAGTAATGCAATCCAAAAATGAAACTAATGCAAACCCAGAAAAATCAAACTCTACGATGAATGCATAAATTCTTCTAATTCTGAAAAAACTGCGTTATATGCCCAACTTCTCAAAACTGAACGCAAGACCTAATATGATCTAATCCTAAATATTATAGCTGAAATTTAAACTTTGATGATGAAAGAGTAGAAGAAAAAAGTGAAAAAGGATGTAAAACAGGAAAGATACGCATGCCTAGAGATGCCTGGTTGATCTTGCTATGCTGCAGGAAATCTGATGCAACCTTGCTGAGTACCCACGCTTAGGCCATTGGAAAAAGGTCTTTTCGGAATTATTTTACTCTGAAATTCTGGGGTTCCGAAGAAATATTCCCATGGTTTGATTCTACAAAATCCCAATTAAAAAGAACACGTCTAGACCGGTCTGGACAATTGGGTTCGCACCCCTCACTTTACTTCATCGCTGAATGACAACTCGGGCCTTGAGTTTGCACGATTGGGTTCAATCTACTAAGCCAAAACAATAAGAGACTTGATCCCTATCAAATCAACCGCATGGATCTGGGAGCACAACTCTCTGATCGCCCGAGTGTTTGACTTAGTGAAATCAAAAGCTGGAGAAGTTAAACTCGATCCACGGCGAGCTCCACCTACTGAAATCCAATCCACTCAAAACCAGCTCCCTTCTTTGTACATGGATAGCCTCAGATTGTATCGAAAGCAGAAGTCAACCCAAGCGTAAGAGCTACTACTTGATAAAACAAAAAAAAAAAAAAACACTAATAAAAACAATGCAATGATTGTGTTATATATATATATATATATTTCTTTTTTTCTTTTTTTTTTCCGATTTTGGATCCCCGGCAAACCCCCAAATACATAGCTGTGATGTCAAGTATGTATAACTAGGCCCCATCACTAGACGGGCCCCACAAAAAGTTCGTGCGGCGACTTCGCAAGAAGAGTTCAAAATCATCTTTTGGTGTAAGTACCCCACCGGCGGACCCGGCCCGGCCCATAAGTCGGTTTGCCACTTTTCCTCCGCTCAGAGTGGAGGAAATCCTGCAATTGCGGCATTACCGCCGTATTCATCCGCGGAAACGCTGCAGCATTGGAGTTTGCCACTTTTCCTCCGCTCAGAGAGGAGGAGATCCTGCGTGTGCAACATTACCGCCGTAGTCATCCGCGGAAAAGTCGCAACTTGGACTTTACCGCTGTCTACATCGGCGGAAATACTTCACATTGGACTTTACCCCCGAATGCCTTCGGAAAAGCTGCAATTGAGACCTTACCCCTGGTATAAGAAGCGAAAAATCGGTACAGTCTTAAACGGGGAGAGATCTAGAGGGTAGATTAGAAGTTGGGATTTGGTTGCAAAGGAAATGGGGGCAAGCTCCACAGATCCTGAAACCGGAGTTGATCCAGCCCAATGGCAAGGCTTGTCCTTTCAAGGGAAGACTACTGTAAGAGTTCCAAGAGGCTCTTGATGATGGGTGATTTTCGTAACCGTGCTGGAACGTAGGGTGAAGAAATTCAGGGCACTGGCGATGGGAATATACTGATGTAAGCAGAAGACTGTCAAGTGCAACCATCTATGGTTGTAGCAATGCGAAGGGTAAGGTGGAAACATATGGCAGGTGGATTAAACAGATGCTATAGGGCAGATGACATAATGAACCAGAAAAGGCCCGGTGTCAGGTGGGTAGGTATGTCAGTGCCGTCCCAATGGCTAGATGGGCTGAGACCATGTTCACAAACAGGTCTTTGATACCATGTCAATGAGTTTGGTGGCATGAGAAACCAAGGATGAATTGCAGTAGCTTGCAGCTGTAGCAAGGATGTCGAGTCTTGTAGGGTTGACGGTTGGTTGGTGGTGACAGGCAGCAAATGAGATATGGGCAATGATGGAGATGACTATAGAATTAACGCTCTTAACTGGCAGAAATGGCTGGTGGGCGTTGAGAATTGAGATGATGCTTGCAAATGAGGTAGAAACCTAAGCTGTTCACAAACGAGGAGCAGAGGCTGCTGTAGATCTTAGAGAAGTGAGTTGATGTAGTTACATGCTGCAAGGTGAGCCAAATTACCTTCTTTCCTATCTTCCTGTTTGTGTGAATATGGATGAATGGAGAGCATACACTAACGGCAATTGACTGGGAATTGGAGCTTGGGAATTGGAGATTTTTCTTCCTACACGTTGAAGGACAGTGGACATGGAATCTGCAAAATCAGACTCGCGCTAAAATCTTAGCTGCCGAGGCAAATTATTTTTGAAAAACTTGACACTCGAAGGCCAACGTTGTTACAAAATTCAATGTGGTGCTGGTTAGCCACTACACGTGTAGATTCATTGGTTGTTTCAAGCTGTCTGTGATGTAAAGCCATGAAATGAGCAAACCATCATCTATGCTCAGAGATGTTTCCCTCTATGCAATGACCTTTCATCTAATGACTGTCCATCAAATAGCTAACAACATCCAATGGATTTGGAGTTGGACCCACCCTAACAAAGTGATATAAACTTTATCTTATGAAATAATCAGGGCATTGGATTTTAGAGTTAAATGCCAGATAACTGTCCATTAAATCCTTTGATTGAGCGGCTATGATCATTTGAGTTTCGACTAGTGGGGCTTTTCAATTTTAGGCCATCAATGGTGGGGAGTTTTTGGTGGATATCAAGCGTTGGCCCAAACGCATCGCTTTGCAGGGCAAATGATAGGCCCAACTCATTTATGGAATTTCATGGACCAATGAACTTCTCACACTCAACCTCATCTAAAGGGCTTGGCCTAGCCAGAAATATGTTAGACGAATGGGCCTAATTTGCTGAAATAGGTTTGTCATAGGTCTGACTTTCTGGTCCGATGACTTGATCAGAAGAGGATATTACGCCCAATAGTTGAAAAGGGCTGGGCCATTGGCTAGACAAACTTAAGATTTGGTGTTGGACAAAATTTAGTCTATCAAACTTGGGCTAATCTACAGGTTGATCGCGTGCAAAACCTTTGCTTCACTCTCTTTTATTTTTTCAATCTCATACTTCATAGACGATCAATCTGATTTATGCTCGATCTTAAGGGTTTGAGTCCGTCACCGGCAGGAACTTATGGTGGATAATTATGAGGAAGTAGTAACGGGGGACTGAAACCCATGACCTCTCACAGAAGGTGATATGATCAGACCAGTTGAGCTGGCCTAGGACACGGCAAGAAAATCTTTTTTTTTTCTTTTCTTTTCTTTTTTAAATTTCCATGGGACTAACGTGAGTTGGGCTCGGGCTTCATCATTTCCATGCGGGCTAGGCTCAGGCCAACAACTTCAGGCCTGACCTAAGCTTGGGCTAGGCTTAGGTTCCTAGTTTATAAGTTGCGCCGTTTTGGACATTCCGCAGCCTAACCCGACTTGGTCCGTGAACATCTATAGTTTTTTTTTTTTTTTTTTTTTTTTCATTCAGTGGCATGAGAAAGTGACTTTTTAACATTTTATCGGTTAAACGGAAGAGGCGGTTTTTGAAATTTAGTTTTTTCTTATTTGATCCCTCTCTTTTTATTGTCTCTTGAATTAACCATTCACTTTACTTCTTTGGTAAAGTAAGTTTATCAAATATGAAGTAGCTAGTGAGTGAAAAGTGAACAATTAAGAGGGTGGTGTCCACTCGCGTTTAAATCCTACGGTCAAAAATCATTATCGTCTGGGTGATTGGGATCGGATCCTTAGTCCTTACAGATGAAAAGTGAGTTTTTCTCAACTAATGTTGTAAGGACCCGATCCCGAAAACCCATATGATATTGATTTCTGATTGTAGCACTTATCACGAGTGGACCCCACCCATTCGATTACTTTTACTCACTAATTATATATATATATATATTAGTTGTTAATCGCTTGTTGTATTTATGTTATTGCATTTATTTGTAAATCATATATGTATGCTCATTCATTATAGTGGGCTCGACCCTCAACCCACGGACCCACCCCGTGACTAGACCCAGGGCCCGGACAAAAGGAATGAAGAAAAAAAGAAAGGAAGAAAGACCTATCGATCGATGAGGAAAACCGCAAATAAAGGTTTTCCGTTGTTGGGATAGTGGAAAGCCGGCAAATATAAGTTTTCCGCTGCTCCGATAGGTGGAAAACCAACAAATGCAGATTTTCCACCGGGCTGAAAACATACAATTACAGGTTTTCTGCTTATTTAATCGGCGGAGAACTTGCATTTTCATGTTTACCCTACGCGCCGATCTTTTTCTCTCCTTTTCTCATGGATAGGTTCACGGGTTGAGGGTGAGCTCTACACGATATTGTACGTGCATATGACTAACAAGTAAAAGTAATAACATGAAAAAAAGTAAACAATTAACAATTATGGAATGAAATGCGATCAAAAGGGTGGGGTCCACTAATGACATGTCCTACGGTCGCAATTCAATATCATCTGGGTCTTTGAGACTGGGTCCTTACAATGTGAGAGATTAGGTTTCACTGTGTAATTCTTCTAGCCCGAGTGAAGTGTTTGGGCTCTCGTCTTTCGAGTGTCCGCAAATCATGTGAGAACTAACAGTGAATGCGAAATACCCAACAATCCTTCTCTAATTTAGATCCTCATGTCTTACAGTTTGTCCGTCTAAAGGCGAGATCCCTCGAATTTAACTGGGTTTCGTGCGATGAACCGCACTGATGCGTAGTGCACGGGTGCGGAGGAGAAAACTGTCCCCATCTAAAGAATGAGCCCATTTTCTTAAGTCCAAATCGTCATGAAGTCGGTTCTCGTTTATTAGCTTTGGTCCAGACTTCATTCCACTATGAGTGGGCCATACTGTTAGATTAACATGTTGGGCGAGGTTTGCCCTTGATCATAGATGGGGCAAGGTTTTTTTCCTATTTGAGTATCGGGTAAAAAATATGGTATGGATTGAACCTGTTTACCATCAATCATTGGTTAAGGTTGATAGAAACAGATCTTAGTAGCTGGGTGTGGATTCTAATGGGTATCGTATTATCCGAGTATTGGGGTCCTGGGATTAGGGGTGCTCAAGAGTAGGGCGAGCATGGGCCCAATTATTGGCCTCGCCAGCTTTTGGGGCGGATTTTAGAACTTGGGCCGGGTATTGATCTAATTTTCAATCCCGTGCAGCATATGGATTGGGCTTGGATTAAGTGATAGGACTCCCAAAGGTCGCCCCGCCCAAAGAAAGTCACGCGTACAGTTTAGTGGCTGAGATTTGCTAACCCAATGCTTGCCCCCAACCCCATAAAAGTAATGCGTGTAGTTTGGTAACCGATTTACCCAACAAATGATTAGAAAGCTCGGTCGAGCCTTAAATTTGTAGGTATTTGCGGGCTCCAAGTGTAGTCTAGTAACCCGGTGAGTATGGGGTCGATCCTCAGGGAGCGGTTTGAAATTCATGTCCCTTTTCAACTTCAAAACTGTACCTCATTTAAAAAAAGAGAGAGTATATAAAGGCTTTAAATAAACTACGACTCTCTAACTCTAGAACTTTCACAATTACTCAAGATACTTCAAAGCAATTCGAATTGAGAAAAAACTCTAGATCAATTAGGATTCTAACCTATCTTGACCGCTTCTAACCTAAGATTTCCATATTTCTGAAAAATCCCAAATGAATTTGATCCCATCATTCAGCACGGTAAGAATCATTCAAACTCTGGAATGCTCCTAAAAATCAGTGAGAATAAAAATTAAGCCGCCTAAGTGCAAGTTCCCTAATGGTCTAGAACTATGCATGTTAGTATCCTAATCTAGCTCAAAATCTAATTAATCTAAATTTCAGTTAATCATCCTAGACTCCTAATTAATTCTAATAGCTATTTTAATGGAAGAATGAATGAATTACGCAACCTAACTTGAAAGTAATGCAATCCAAAAATGAAACTAATGCAAACCCAGAAAAATCAAACTCTACGATGAATGCATAAATTCTTCTAATTCTGAAAAAACTGCGTTATATGCCCAACTTCTCAAAACTGAACGCAAGACCTAATATGATCTAATCCTAAATATTATAGCTGAAATTTAAACTTTGATGATGAAAGAGTAGAAGAAAAAAGTGAAAAAGGATGTAAAACAGGAAAGATACGCATGCCTAGAGATGCCTGGTTGATCTTGCTATGCTGCAGGAAATCTGATGCAACCTTGCTGAGTACCCACGCTTAGGCCATTGGAAAAAGGTCTTTTCGGAATTATTTTACTCTGAAATTCTGGGGTTCCGAAGAAATATTCCCATGGTTTGATTCTACAAAATCCCAATTAAAAAGAACACGTCTAGACCGGTCTGGACAATTGGGTTCGCACCCCTCACTTTACTTCATCGCTGAATGACAACTCGGGCCTTGAGTTTGCACGATTGGGTTCAATCTACTAAGCCAAAACAATAAGAGACTTGATCCCTATCAAATCAACCGCATGGATCTGGGAGCACAACTCTCTGATCGCCCGAGTGTTTGACTTAGTGAAATCAAAAGCTGGAGAAGTTAAACTCGATCCACGGCGAGCTCCACCTACTGAAATCCAATCCACTCAAAACCAGCTCCCTTCTTTGTACATGGATAGCCTCAGATTGTATCGAAAGCAGAAGTCAACCCAAGCGTAAGAGCTACTACTTGATAAAACAAAAAAAAAAAAAAACACTAATAAAAACAATGCAATGATTGTGTTATATATATATATATATATTTCTTTTTTTCTTTTTTTTTTCCGATTTTGGATCCCCGGCAAACCCCCAAATACATAGCTGTGATGTCAAGTATGTATAACTAGGCCCCATCACTAGACGGGCCCCACAAAAAGTTCGTGCGGCGACTTCGCAAGAAGAGTTCAAAATCATCTTTTGGTGTAAGTACCCCACCGGCGGACCCGGCCCGGCCCATAAGTCGGTTTGCCACTTTTCCTCCGCTCAGAGTGGAGGAAATCCTGCAATTGCGGCATTACCGCCGTATTCATCCGCGGAAACGCTGCAGCATTGGAGTTTGCCACTTTTCCTCCGCTCAGAGAGGAGGAGATCCTGCGTGTGCAACATTACCGCCGTAGTCATCCGCGGAAAAGTCGCAACTTGGACTTTACCGCTGTCTACATCGGCGGAAATACTTCACATTGGACTTTACCCCCGAATGCCTTCGGAAAAGCTGCAATTGAGACCTTACCCCTGGTATAAGAAGCGAAAAATCGGTACAGTCTTAAACGGGGAGAGATCTAGAGGGTAGATTAGAAGTTGGGATTTGGTTGCAAAGGAAATGGGGGCAAGCTCCACAGATCCTGAAACCGGAGTTGATCCAGCCCAATGGCAAGGCTTGTCCTTTCAAGGGAAGACTACTGTAAGAGTTCCAAGAGGCTCTTGATGATGGGTGATTTTCGTAACCGTGCTGGAACGTAGGGTGAAGAAATTCAGGGCACTGGCGATGGGAATATACTGATGTAAGCAGAAGACTGTCAAGTGCAACCATCTATGGTTGTAGCAATGCGAAGGGTAAGGTGGAAACATATGGCAGGTGGATTAAACAGATGCTATAGGGCAGATGACATAATGAACCAGAAAAGGCCCGGTGTCAGGTGGGTAGGTATGTCAGTGCCGTCCCAATGGCTAGATGGGCTGAGACCATGTTCACAAACAGGTCTTTGATACCATGTCAATGAGTTTGGTGGCATGAGAAACCAAGGATGAATTGCAGTAGCTTGCAGCTGTAGCAAGGATGTCGAGTCTTGTAGGGTTGACGGTTGGTTGGTGGTGACAGGCAGCAAATGAGATATGGGCAATGATGGAGATGACTATAGAATTAACGCTCTTAACTGGCAGAAATGGCTGGTGGGCGTTGAGAATTGAGATGATGCTTGCAAATGAGGTAGAAACCTAAGCTGTTCACAAACGAGGAGCAGAGGCTGCTGTAGATCTTAGAGAAGTGAGTTGATGTAGTTACATGCTGCAAGGTGAGCCAAATTACCTTCTTTCCTATCTTCCTGTTTGTGTGAATATGGATGAATGGAGAGCATACACTAACGGCAATTGACTGGGAATTGGAGCTTGGGAATTGGAGATTTTTCTTCCTACACGTTGAAGGACAGTGGACATGGAATCTGCAAAATCAGACTCGCGCTAAAATCTTAGCTGCCGAGGCAAATTATTTTTGAAAAACTTGACACTCGAAGGCCAACGTTGTTACAAAATTCAATGTGGTGCTGGTTAGCCACTACACGTGTAGATTCATTGGTTGTTTCAAGCTGTCTGTGATGTAAAGCCATGAAATGAGCAAACCATCATCTATGCTCAGAGATGTTTCCCTCTATGCAATGACCTTTCATCTAATGACTGTCCATCAAATAGCTAACAACATCCAATGGATTTGGAGTTGGACCCACCCTAACAAAGTGATATAAACTTTATCTTATGAAATAATCAGGGCATTGGATTTTAGAGTTAAATGCCAGATAACTGTCCATTAAATCCTTTGATTGAGCGGCTATGATCATTTGAGTTTCGACTAGTGGGGCTTTTCAATTTTAGGCCATCAATGGTGGGGAGTTTTTGGTGGATATCAAGCGTTGGCCCAAACGCATCGCTTTGCAGGGCAAATGATAGGCCCAACTCATTTATGGAATTTCATGGACCAATGAACTTCTCACACTCAACCTCATCTAAAGGGCTTGGCCTAGCCAGAAATATGTTAGACGAATGGGCCTAATTTGCTGAAATAGGTTTGTCATAGGTCTGACTTTCTGGTCCGATGACTTGATCAGAAGAGGATATTACGCCCAATAGTTGAAAAGGGCTGGGCCATTGGCTAGACAAACTTAAGATTTGGTGTTGGACAAAATTTAGTCTATCAAACTTGGGCTAATCTACAGGTTGATCGCGTGCAAAACCTTTGCTTCACTCTCTTTTATTTTTTCAATCTCATACTTCATAGACGATCAATCTGATTTATGCTCGATCTTAAGGGTTTGAGTCCGTCACCGGCAGGAACTTATGGTGGATAATTATGAGGAAGTAGTAACGGGGGACTGAAACCCATGACCTCTCACAGAAGGTGATATGATCAGACCAGTTGAGCTGGCCTAGGACACGGCAAGAAAATCTTTTTTTTTTCTTTTCTTTTCTTTTTTAAATTTCCATGGGACTAACGTGAGTTGGGCTCGGGCTTCATCATTTCCATGCGGGCTAGGCTCAGGCCAACAACTTCAGGCCTGACCTAAGCTTGGGCTAGGCTTAGGTTCCTAGTTTATAAGTTGCGCCGTTTTGGACATTCCGCAGCCTAACCCGACTTGGTCCGTGAACATCTATAGTTTTTTTTTTTTTTTTTTTTTTCATTCAGTGGCATGAGAAAGTGACTTTTTAACATTTTATCGGTTAAACGGAAGAGGCGGTTTTTGAAATTTAGTTTTTTCTTATTTGATCCCTCTCTTTTTATTGTCTCTTGAATTAACCATTCACTTTACTTCTTTGGTAAAGTAAGTTTATCAAATATGAAGTAGCTAGTGAGTGAAAAGTGAACAATTAAGAGGGTGGTGTCCACTCGCGTTTAAATCCTACGGTCAAAAATCATTATCGTCTGGGTGATTGGGATCGGATCCTTAGTCCTTACAGATGAAAAGTGAGTTTTTCTCAACTAATGTTGTAAGGACCCGATCCCGAAAACCCATATGATATTGATTTCTGATTGTAGCACTTATCACGAGTGGACCCCACCCATTCGATTACTTTTACTCACTAATTATATATATATATATATTAGTTGTTAATCGCTTGTTGTATTTATGTTATTGCATTTATTTGTAAATCATATATGTATGCTCATTCATTATAGTGGGCTCGACCCTCAACCCACGGACCCACCCCGTGACTAGACCCAGGGCCCGGACAAAAGGAATGAAGAAAAAAAGAAAGGAAGAAAGACCTATCGATCGATGAGGAAAACCGCAAATAAAGGTTTTCCGTTGTTGGGATAGTGGAAAGCCGGCAAATATAAGTTTTCCGCTGCTCCGATAGGTGGAAAACCAACAAATGCAGATTTTCCACCGGGCTGAAAACATACAATTACAGGTTTTCTGCTTATTTAATCGGCGGAGAACTTGCATTTTCATGTTTACCCTACGCGCCGATCTTTTTCTCTCCTTTTCTCATGGATAGGTTCACGGGTTGAGGGTGAGCTCTACACGATATTGTACGTGCATATGACTAACAAGTAAAAGTAATAACATGAAAAAAAGTAAACAATTAACAATTATGGAATGAAATGCGATCAAAAGGGTGGGGTCCACTAATGACATGTCCTACGGTCGCAATTCAATATCATCTGGGTCTTTGAGACTGGGTCCTTACAATGTGAGAGATTAGGTTTCACTGTGTAATTCTTCTAGCCCGAGTGAAGTGTTTGGGCTCTCGTCTTTCGAGTGTCCGCAAATCATGTGAGAACTAACAGTGAATGCGAAATACCCAACAATCCTTCTCTAATTTAGATCCTCATGTCTTACAGTTTGTCCGTCTAAAGGCGAGATCCCTCGAATTTAACTGGGTTTCGTGCGATGAACCGCACTGATGCGTAGTGCACGGGTGCGGAGGAGAAAACTGTCCCCATCTAAAGAATGAGCCCATTTTCTTAAGTCCAAATCGTCATGAAGTCGGTTCTCGTTTATTAGCTTTGGTCCAGACTTCATTCCACTATGAGTGGGCCATACTGTTAGATTAACATGTTGGGCGAGGTTTGCCCTTGATCATAGATGGGGCAAGGTTTTTTTCCTATTTGAGTATCGGGTAAAAAATATGGTATGGATTGAACCTGTTTACCATCAATCATTGGTTAAGGTTGATAGAAACAGATCTTAGTAGCTGGGTGTGGATTCTAATGGGTATCGTATTATCCGAGTATTGGGGTCCTGGGATTAGGGGTGCTCAAGAGTAGGGCGAGCATGGGCCCAATTATTGGCCTCGCCAGCTTTTGGGGCGGATTTTAGAACTTGGGCCGGGTATTGATCTAATTTTCAATCCCGTGCAGCATATGGATTGGGCTTGGATTAAGTGATAGGACTCCCAAAGGTCGCCCCGCCCAAAGAAAGTCACGCGTACAGTTTAGTGGCTGAGATTTGCTAACCCAATGCTTGCCCCCAACCCCATAAAAGTAATGCGTGTAGTTTGGTAACCGATTTACCCAACAAATGATTAGAAAGCTCGGTCGAGCCTTAAATTTGTAGGTATTTGCGGGCTCCAAGTGTAGTCTAGTAACCCGGTGAGTATGGGGTCGATCCTCAGGGAGCGGTTTGAAATTCATGTCCCTTTTCAACTTCAAAACTGTACCTCATTTAAAAAAAGAGAGAGTATATAAAGGCTTTAAATAAACTACGACTCTCTAACTCTAGAACTTTCACAATTACTCAAGATACTTCAAAGCAATTCGAATTGAGAAAAAACTCTAGATCAATTAGGATTCTAACCTATCTTGACCGCTTCTAACCTAAGATTTCCATATTTCTGAAAAATCCCAAATGAATTTGATCCCATCATTCAGCACGGTAAGAATCATTCAAACTCTGGAATGCTCCTAAAAATCAGTGAGAATAAAAATTAAGCCGCCTAAGTGCAAGTTCCCTAATGGTCTAGAACTATGCATGTTAGTATCCTAATCTAGCTCAAAATCTAATTAATCTAAATTTCAGTTAATCATCCTAGACTCCTAATTAATTCTAATAGCTATTTTAATGGAAGAATGAATGAATTACGCAACCTAACTTGAAAGTAATGCAATCCAAAAATGAAACTAATGCAAACCCAGAAAAATCAAACTCTACGATGAATGCATAAATTCTTCTAATTCTGAAAAAACTGCGTTATATGCCCAACTTCTCAAAACTGAACGCAAGACCTAATATGATCTAATCCTAAATATTATAGCTGAAATTTAAACTTTGATGATGAAAGAGTAGAAGAAAAAAGTGAAAAAGGATGTAAAACAGGAAAGATACGCATGCCTAGAGATGCCTGGTTGATCTTGCTATGCTGCAGGAAATCTGATGCAACCTTGCTGAGTACCCACGCTTAGGCCATTGGAAAAAGGTCTTTTCGGAATTATTTTACTCTGAAATTCTGGGGTTCCGAAGAAATATTCCCATGGTTTGATTCTACAAAATCCCAATTAAAAAGAACACGTCTAGACCGGTCTGGACAATTGGGTTCGCACCCCTCACTTTACTTCATCGCTGAATGACAACTCGGGCCTTGAGTTTGCACGATTGGGTTCAATCTACTAAGCCAAAACAATAAGAGACTTGATCCCTATCAAATCAACCGCATGGATCTGGGAGCACAACTCTCTGATCGCCCGAGTGTTTGACTTAGTGAAATCAAAAGCTGGAGAAGTTAAACTCGATCCACGGCGAGCTCCACCTACTGAAATCCAATCCACTCAAAACCAGCTCCCTTCTTTGTACATGGATAGCCTCAGATTGTATCGAAAGCAGAAGTCAACCCAAGCGTAAGAGCTACTACTTGATAAAACAAAAAAAAAAAAAAACACTAATAAAAACAATGCAATGATTGTGTTATATATATATATATATATTTCTTTTTTTCTTTTTTTTTTCCGATTTTGGATCCCCGGCAAACCCCCAAATACATAGCTGTGATGTCAAGTATGTATAACTAGGCCCCATCACTAGACGGGCCCCACAAAAAGTTCGTGCGGCGACTTCGCAAGAAGAGTTCAAAATCATCTTTTGGTGTAAGTACCCCACCGGCGGACCCGGCCCGGCCCATAAGTCGGTTTGCCACTTTTCCTCCGCTCAGAGTGGAGGAAATCCTGCAATTGCGGCATTACCGCCGTATTCATCCGCGGAAACGCTGCAGCATTGGAGTTTGCCACTTTTCCTCCGCTCAGAGAGGAGGAGATCCTGCGTGTGCAACATTACCGCCGTAGTCATCCGCGGAAAAGTCGCAACTTGGACTTTACCGCTGTCTACATCGGCGGAAATACTTCACATTGGACTTTACCCCCGAATGCCTTCGGAAAAGCTGCAATTGAGACCTTACCCCTGGTATAAGAAGCGAAAAATCGGTACAGTCTTAAACGGGGAGAGATCTAGAGGGTAGATTAGAAGTTGGGATTTGGTTGCAAAGGAAATGGGGGCAAGCTCCACAGATCCTGAAACCGGAGTTGATCCAGCCCAATGGCAAGGCTTGTCCTTTCAAGGGAAGACTACTGTAAGAGTTCCAAGAGGCTCTTGATGATGGGTGATTTTCGTAACCGTGCTGGAACGTAGGGTGAAGAAATTCAGGGCACTGGCGATGGGAATATACTGATGTAAGCAGAAGACTGTCAAGTGCAACCATCTATGGTTGTAGCAATGCGAAGGGTAAGGTGGAAACATATGGCAGGTGGATTAAACAGATGCTATAGGGCAGATGACATAATGAACCAGAAAAGGCCCGGTGTCAGGTGGGTAGGTATGTCAGTGCCGTCCCAATGGCTAGATGGGCTGAGACCATGTTCACAAACAGGTCTTTGATACCATGTCAATGAGTTTGGTGGCATGAGAAACCAAGGATGAATTGCAGTAGCTTGCAGCTGTAGCAAGGATGTCGAGTCTTGTAGGGTTGACGGTTGGTTGGTGGTGACAGGCAGCAAATGAGATATGGGCAATGATGGAGATGACTATAGAATTAACGCTCTTAACTGGCAGAAATGGCTGGTGGGCGTTGAGAATTGAGATGATGCTTGCAAATGAGGTAGAAACCTAAGCTGTTCACAAACGAGGAGCAGAGGCTGCTGTAGATCTTAGAGAAGTGAGTTGATGTAGTTACATGCTGCAAGGTGAGCCAAATTACCTTCTTTCCTATCTTCCTGTTTGTGTGAATATGGATGAATGGAGAGCATACACTAACGGCAATTGACTGGGAATTGGAGCTTGGGAATTGGAGATTTTTCTTCCTACACGTTGAAGGACAGTGGACATGGAATCTGCAAAATCAGACTCGCGCTAAAATCTTAGCTGCCGAGGCAAATTATTTTTGAAAAATTTGACACTCGAAGGCCAACGTTGTTACAAAATTCAATGTGGTGCTGGTTAGCCACTACACGTGTAGATTCATTGGTTGTTTCAAGCTGTCTGTGATGTAAAGCCATGAAATGAGCAAACCATCATCTATGCTCAGAGATGTTTCCCTCTATGCAATGACCTTTCATCTAATGACTGTCCATCAAATAGCTAACAACATCCAATGGATTTGGAGTTGGACCCACCCTAACAAAGTGATATAAACTTTATCTTATGAAATAATCAGGGCATTGGATTTTAGAGTTAAATGCCAGATAACTGTCCATTAAATCCTTTGATTGAGCGGCTATGATCATTTGAGTTTCGACTAGTGGGGCTTTTCAATTTTAGGCCATCAATGGTGGGGAGTTTTTGGTGGATATCAAGCGTTGGCCCAAACGCATCGCTTTGCAGGGCAAATGATAGGCCCAACTCATTTATGGAATTTCATGGACCAATGAACTTCTCACACTCAACCTCATCTAAAGGGCTTGGCCTAGCCAGAAATATGTTAGACGAATGGGCCTAATTTGCTGAAATAGGTTTGTCATAGGTCTGACTTTCTGGTCCGATGACTTGATCAGAAGAGGATATTACGCCCAATAGTTGAAAAGGGCTGGGCCATTGGCTAGACAAACTTAAGATTTGGTGTTGGACAAAATTTAGTCTATCAAACTTGGGCTAATCTACAGGTTGATCGCGTGCAAAACCTTTGCTTCACTCTCTTTTATTTTTTCAATCTCATACTTCATAGACGATCAATCTGATTTATGCTCGATCTTAAGGGTTTGAGTCCGTCACCGGCAGGAACTTATGGTGGATAATTATGAGGAAGTAGTAACGGGGGACTGAAACCCATGACCTCTCACAGAAGGTGATATGATCAGACCAGTTGAGCTGGCCTAGGACACGGCAAGAAAATCTTTTTTTTTTCTTTTCTTTTCTTTTTTAAATTTCCATGGGACTAACGTGAGTTGGGCTCGGGCTTCATCATTTCCATGCGGGCTAGGCTCAGGCCAACAACTTCAGGCCTGACCTAAGCTTGGGCTAGGCTTAGGTTCCTAGTTTATAAGTTGCGCCGTTTTGGACATTCCGCAGCCTAACCCGACTTGGTCCGTGAACATCTATAGTTTTTTTTTTTTTTTTTTTTTTCATTCAGTGGCATGAGAAAGTGACTTTTTAACATTTTATCGGTTAAACGGAAGAGGCGGTTTTTGAAATTTAGTTTTTTCTTATTTGATCCCTCTCTTTTTATTGTCTCTTGAATTAACCATTCACTTTACTTCTTTGGTAAAGTAAGTTTATCAAATATGAAGTAGCTAGTGAGTGAAAAGTGAACAATTAAGAGGGTGGTGTCCACTCGCGTTTAAATCCTACGGTCAAAAATCATTATCGTCTGGGTGATTGGGATCGGATCCTTAGTCCTTACAGATGAAAAGTGAGTTTTTCTCAACTAATGTTGTAAGGACCCGATCCCGAAAACCCATATGATATTGATTTCTGATTGTAGCACTTATCACGAGTGGACCCCACCCATTCGATTACTTTTACTCACTAATTATATATATATATATTAGTTGTTAATCGCTTGTTGTATTTATGTTATTGCATTTATTTGTAAATCATATATGTATGCTCATTCATTATAGTGGGCTCGACCCTCAACCCACGGACCCACCCCGTGACTAGACCCAGGGCCCGGACAAAAGGAATGAAGAAAAAAAGAAAGGAAGAAAGACCTATCGATCGATGAGGAAAACCGCAAATAAAGGTTTTCCGTTGTTGGGATAGTGGAAAGCCGGCAAATATAAGTTTTCCGCTGCTCCAATAGGTGGAAAACCAACAAATGCAGATTTTCCACTGGGCTGAAAACATACAATTACAGGTTTTCTGCTTATTTAATCGGCGGAGAACTTGCATTTTCATGTTTACCCTACGCGCCGATCTTTTTCTCTCCTTTTCTCATGGATAGGTTCACGGGTTGAGGGTGAGCTCTACACGATATTGTACGTGCATATGACTAACAAGTAAAAGTAATAACATGAAAAAAAGTAAACAATTAACAATTATGGAATGAAATGCGATCAAAAGGGTGGGGTCCACTAATGACATGTCCTACGGTCGCAATTCAATATCATCTGGGTCTTTGAGACTGGGTCCTTACAATGTGAGAGATTAGGTTTCACTGTGTAATTCTTCTAGCCCGAGTGAAGTGTTTGGGCTCTCGTCTTTCGAGTGTCCGCAAATCATGTGAGAACTAACAGTGAATGCGAAATACCCAACAATCCTTCTCTAATTTAGATCCTCATGTCTTACAGTTTGTCCGTCTAAAGGCGAGATCCCTCGAATTTAACTGGGTTTCGTGCGATGAACCGCACTGATGCGTAGTGCACGGGTGCGGAGGAGAAAACTGTCCCCATCTAAAGAATGAGCCCATTTTCTTAAGTCCAAATCGTCATGAAGTCGGTTCTCGTTTATTAGCTTTGGTCCAGACTTCATTCCACTATGAGTGGGCCATACTGTTAGATTAACATGTTGGGCGAGGTTTGCCCTTGATCATAGATGGGGCAAGGTTTTTTTCCTATTTGAGTATCGGGTAAAAAATATGGTATGGATTGAACCTGTTTACCATCAATCATTGGTTAAGGTTGATAGAAACAGATCTTAGTAGCTGGGTGTGGATTCTAATGGGTATCGTATTATCCGAGTATTGGGGTCCTGGGATTAGGGGTGCTCAAGAGTAGGGCGAGCATGGGCCCAATTATTGGCCTCGCCAGCTTTTGGGACGGATTTTAGAACTTGGGCCGGGTATTGATCTAATTTTCAATCCCGTGCAGCATATGGATTGGGCTTGGATTAAGTGATAGGACTCCCAAAGGTCGCCCCGCCCAAAGAAAGTCACGCGTACAGTTTAGTGGCTGAGATTTGCTAACCCAATGCTTGCCCCCAACCCCATAAAAGTAATGCGTGTAGTTTGGTAACCGATTTACCCAACAAATGATTAGAAAGCTCGGTCGAGCCTTAAATTTGTAGGTATTTGCGGGCTCCAAGTGTAGTCTAGTAACCCGGTGAGTATGGGGTCGATCCTCAGGGAGCGGTTTGAAATTCATGTCCCTTTTCAACTTCAAAACTGTACCTCATTTAAAAAAAGAGAGAGTATATAAAGGCTTTAAATAAACTACGACTCTCTAACTCTAGAACTTTCACAATTACTCAAGATACTTCAAAGCAATTCGAATTGAGAAAAAACTCTAGATCAATTAGGATTCTAACCTATCTTGACCGCTTCTAACCTAAGATTTCCATATTTCTGAAAAATCCCAAATGAATTTGATCCCATCATTCAGCACGGTAAGAATCATTCAAACTCTGGAATGCTCCTAAAAATCAGTGAGAATAAAAATTAAGCCGCCTAAGTGCAAGTTCCCTAATGGTCTAGAACTATGCATGTTAGTATCCTAATCTAGCTCAAAATCTAATTAATCTAAATTTCAGTTAATCATCCTAGACTCCTAATTAATTCTAATAGCTATTTTAATGGAAGAATGAATGAATTACGCAACCTAACTTGAAAGTAATGCAATCCAAAAATGAAACTAATGCAAACCCAGAAAAATCAAACTCTACGATGAATGCATAAATTCTTCTAATTCTGAAAAAACTGCGTTATATGCCCAACTTCTCAAAACTGAACGCAAGACCTAATATGATCTAATCCTAAATATTATAGCTGAAATTTAAACTTTGATGATGAAAGAGTAGAAGAAAAAAGTGAAAAAGGATGTAAAACAGGAAAGATACGCATGCCTAGAGATGCCTGGTTGATCTTGCTATGCTGCAGGAAATCTGATGCAACCTTGCTGAGTACCCACGCTTAGGCCATTGGAAAAAGGTCTTTTCGGAATTATTTTACTCTGAAATTCTGGGGTTCCGAAGAAATATTCCCATGGTTTGATTCTACAAAATCCCAATTAAAAAGAACACGTCTAGACCGGTCTGGACAATTGGGTTCGCACCCCTCACTTTACTTCATCGCTGAATGACAACTCGGGCCTTGAGTTTGCACGATTGGGTTCAATCTACTAAGCCAAAACAATAAGAGACTTGATCCCTATCAAATCAACCGCATGGATCTGGGAGCACAACTCTCTGATCGCCCGAGTGTTTGACTTAGTGAAATCAAAAGCTGGAGAAGTTAAACTCGATCCACGGCGAGCTCCACCTACTGAAATCCAATCCACTCAAAACCAGCTCCCTTCTTTGTACATGGATAGCCTCAGATTGTATCGAAAGCAGAAGTCAACCCAAGCGTAAGAGCTACTACTTGATAAAACAAAAAAAAAAAAAAACACTAATAAAAACAATGCAATGATTGTGTTATATATATATATATATATATTTCTTTTTTTCTTTTTTTTTTCCGATTTTGGATCCCCGGCAAACCCCCAAATACATAGCTGTGATGTCAAGTATGTATAACTAGGCCCCATCACTAGACGGGCCCCACAAAAAGTTCGTGCGGCGACTTCGCAAGAAGAGTTCAAAATCATCTTTTGGTGTAAGTACCCCACCGGCGGACCCGGCCCGGCCCATAAGTCGGTTTGCCACTTTTCCTCCGCTCAGAGTGGAGGAAATCCTGCAATTGCGGCATTACCGCCGTATTCATCCGCGGAAACGCTGCAGCATTGGAGTTTGCCACTTTTCCTCCGCTCAGAGAGGAGGAGATCCTGCGTGTGCAACATTACCGCCGTAGTCATCCGCGGAAAAGTCGCAACTTGGACTTTACCGCTGTCTACATCGGCGGAAATACTTCACATTGGACTTTACCCCCGAATGCCTTCGGAAAAGCTGCAATTGAGACCTTACCCCTGGTATAAGAAGCGAAAAATCGGTACAGTCTTAAACGGGGAGAGATCTAGAGGGTAGATTAGAAGTTGGGATTTGGTTGCAAAGGAAATGGGGGCAAGCTCCACAGATCCTGAAACCGGAGTTGATCCAGCCCAATGGCAAGGCTTGTCCTTTCAAGGGAAGACTACTGTAAGAGTTCCAAGAGGCTCTTGATGATGGGTGATTTTCGTAACCGTGCTGGAACGTAGGGTGAAGAAATTCAGGGCACTGGCGATGGGAATATACTGATGTAAGCAGAAGACTGTCAAGTGCAACCATCTATGGTTGTAGCAATGTGAAGGGTAAGGTGGAAACATATGGCAGGTGGATTAAACAGATGCTATAGGGCAGATGACATAATGAACCAGAAAAGGCCCGGTGTCAGGTGGGTAGGTATGTCAGTGCCGTCCCAATGGCTAGATGGGCTGAGACCATGTTCACAAACAGGTCTTTGATACCATGTCAATGAGTTTGGTGGCATGAGAAACCAAGGATGAATTGCAGTAGCTTGCAGCTGTAGCAAGGATGTCGAGTCTTGTAGGGTTGACGGTTGGTTGGTGGTGACAGGCAGCAAATGAGATATGGGCAATGATGGAGATGACTATAGAATTAACGCTCTTAACTGGCAGAAATGGCTGGTGGGCGTTGAGAATTGAGATGATGCTTGCAAATGAGGTAGAAACCTAAGCTGTTCACAAACGAGGAGCAGAGGCTGCTGTAGATCTTAGAGAAGTGAGTTGATGTAGTTACATGCTGCAAGGTGAGCCAAATTACCTTCTTTCCTATCTTCCTGTTTGTGTGAATATGGATGAATGGAGAGCATACACTAACGGCAATTGACTGGGAATTGGAGCTTGGGAATTGGAGATTTTTCTTCCTACACGTTGAAGGACAGTGGACATGGAATCTGCAAAATCAGACTCGCGCTAAAATCTTAGCTGCCGAGGCAAATTATTTTTGAAAAACTTGACACTCGAAGGCCAACGTTGTTACAAAATTCAATGTGGTGCTGGTTAGCCACTACACGTGTAGATTCATTGGTTGTTTCAAGCTGTCTGTGATGTAAAGCCATGAAATGAGCAAACCATCATCTATGCTCAGAGATGTTTCCCTCTATGCAATGACCTTTCATCTAATGACTGTCCATCAAATAGCTAACAACATCCAATGGATTTGGAGTTGGACCCACCCTAACAAAGTGATATAAACTTTATCTTATGAAATAATCAGGGCATTGGATTTTAGAGTTAAATGCCAGATAACTGTCCATTAAATCCTTTGATTGAGCGGCTATGATCATTTGAGTTTCGACTAGTGGGGCTTTTCAATTTTAGGCCATCAATGGTGGGGAGTTTTTGGTGGATATCAAGCGTTGGCCCAAACGCATCGCTTTGCAGGGCAAATGATAGGCCCAACTCATTTATGGAATTTCATGGACCAATGAACTTCTCACACTCAACCTCATCTAAAGGGCTTGGCCTAGCCAGAAATATGTTAGACGAATGGGCCTAATTTGCTGAAATAGGTTTGTCATAGGTCTGACTTTCTGGTCCGATGACTTGATCAGAAGAGGATATTACGCCCAATAGTTGAAAAGGGCTGGGCCATTGGCTAGACAAACTTAAGATTTGGTGTTGGACAAAATTTAGTCTATCAAACTTGGGCTAATCTACAGGTTGATCGCGTGCAAAACCTTTGCTTCACTCTCTTTTATTTTTTCAATCTCATACTTCATAGACGATCAATCTGATTTATGCTCGATCTTAAGGGTTTGAGTCCGTCACCGGCAGGAACTTATGGTGGATAATTATGAGGAAGTAGTAACGGGGGACTGAAACCCATGACCTCTCACAGAAGGTGATATGATCAGACCAGTTGAGCTGGCCTAGGACACGGCAAGAAAATCTTTTTTTTTTCTTTTCTTTTCTTTTTTAAATTTCCATGGGACTAACGTGAGTTGGGCTCGGGCTTCATCATTTCCATGCGGGCTAGGCTCAGGCCAACAACTTCAGGCCTGACCTAAGCTTGGGCTAGGCTTAGGTTCCTAGTTTATAAGTTGCGCCGTTTTGGACATTCCGCAGCCTAACCCGACTTGGTCCGTGAACATCTATAGTTTTTTTTTTTTTTTTTTTTTTTCATTCAGTGGCATGAGAAAGTGACTTTTTAACATTTTATCGGTTAAACGGAAGAGGCGGTTTTTGAAATTTAGTTTTTTCTTATTTGATCCCTCTCTTTTTATTGTCTCTTGAATTAACCATTCACTTTACTTCTTTGGTAAAGTAAGTTTATCAAATATGAAGTAGCTAGTGAGTGAAAAGTGAACAATTAAGAGGGTGGTGTCCACTCGCGTTTAAATCCTACGGTCAAAAATCATTATCGTCTGGGTGATTGGGATCGGATCCTTAGTCCTTACAGATGAAAAGTGAGTTTTTCTCAACTAATGTTGTAAGGACCCGATCCCGAAAACCCATATGATATTGATTTCTGATTGTAGCACTTATCACGAGTGGACCCCACCCATTCGATTACTTTTACTCACTAATTATATATATATATATATTAGTTGTTAATCGCTTGTTGTATTTATGTTATTGCATTTATTTGTAAATCATATATGTATGCTCATTCATTATAGTGGGCTCGACCCTCAACCCACGGACCCACCCCGTGACTAGACCCAGGGCCCGGACAAAAGGAATGAAGAAAAAAAGAAAGGAAGAAAGACCTATCGATCGATGAGGAAAACCGCAAATAAAGGTTTTCCGTTGTTGGGATAGTGGAAAGCCGGCAAATATAAGTTTTCCGCTGCTCCGATAGGTGGAAAACCAACAAATGCAGATTTTCCACCGGGCTGAAAACATACAATTACAGGTTTTCTGCTTATTTAATCGGCGGAGAACTTGCATTTTCATGTTTACCCTACGCGCCGATCTTTTTCTCTCCTTTTCTCATGGATAGGTTCACGGGTTGAGGGTGAGCTCTACACGATATTGTACGTGCATATGACTAACAAGTAAAAGTAATAACATGAAAAAAAGTAAACAATTAACAATTATGGAATGAAATGCGATCAAAAGGGTGGGGTCCACTAATGACATGTCCTACGGTCGCAATTCAATATCATCTGGGTCTTTGAGACTGGGTCCTTACAATGTGAGAGATTAGGTTTCACTGTGTAATTCTTCTAGCCCGAGTGAAGTGTTTGGGCTCTCGTCTTTCGAGTGTCCGCAAATCATGTGAGAACTAACAGTGAATGCGAAATACCCAACAATCCTTCTCTAATTTAGATCCTCATGTCTTACAGTTTGTCCGTCTAAAGGCGAGATCCCTCGAATTTAACTGGGTTTCGTGCGATGAACCGCACTGATGCGTAGTGCACGGGTGCGGAGGAGAAAACTGTCCCCATCTAAAGAATGAGCCCATTTTCTTAAGTCCAAATCGTCATGAAGTCGGTTCTCGTTTATTAGCTTTGGTCCAGACTTCATTCCACTATGAGTGGGCCATACTGTTAGATTAACATGTTGGGCGAGGTTTGCCCTTGATCATAGATGGGGCAAGGTTTTTTTCCTATTTGAGTATCGGGTAAAAAATATGGTATGGATTGAACCTGTTTACCATCAATCATTGGTTAAGGTTGATAGAAACAGATCTTAGTAGCTGGGTGTGGATTCTAATGGGTATCGTATTATCCGAGTATTGGGGTCCTGGGATTAGGGGTGCTCAAGAGTAGGGCGAGCATGGGCCCAATTATTGGCCTCGCCAGCTTTTGGGGCGGATTTTAGAACTTGGGCCGGGTATTGATCTAATTTTCAATCCCGTGCAGCATATGGATTGGGCTTGGATTAAGTGATAGGACTCCCAAAGGTCGCCCCGCCCAAAGAAAGTCACGCGTACAGTTTAGTGGCTGAGATTTGCTAACCCAATGCTTGCCCCCAACCCCATAAAAGTAATGCGTGTAGTTTGGTAACCGATTTACCCAACAAATGATTAGAAAGCTCGGTCGAGCCTTAAATTTGTAGGTATTTGCGGGCTCCAAGTGTAGTCTAGTAACCCGGTGAGTATGGGGTCGATCCTCAGGGAGCGGTTTGAAATTCATGTCCCTTTTCAACTTCAAAACTGTACCTCATTTAAAAAAAGAGAGAGTATATAAAGGCTTTAAATAAACTACGACTCTCTAACTCTAGAACTTTCACAATTACTCAAGATACTTCAAAGCAATTCGAATTGAGAAAAAACTCTAGATCAATTAGGATTCTAACCTATCTTGACCGCTTCTAACCTAAGATTTCCATATTTCTGAAAAATCCCAAATGAATTTGATCCCATCATTCAGCACGGTAAGAATCATTCAAACTCTGGAATGCTCCTAAAAATCAGTGAGAATAAAAATTAAGCCGCCTAAGTGCAAGTTCCCTAATGGTCTAGAACTATGCATGTTAGTATCCTAATCTAGCTCAAAATCTAATTAATCTAAATTTCAGTTAATCATCCTAGACTCCTAATTAATTCTAATAGCTATTTTAATGGAAGAATGAATGAATTACGCAACCTAACTTGAAAGTAATGCAATCCAAAAATGAAACTAATGCAAACCCAGAAAAATCAAACTCTACGATGAATGCATAAATTCTTCTAATTCTGAAAAAACTGCGTTATATGCCCAACTTCTCAAAACTGAACGCAAGACCTAATATGATCTAATCCTAAATATTATAGCTGAAATTTAAACTTTGATGATGAAAGAGTAGAAGAAAAAAGTGAAAAAGGATGTAAAACAGGAAAGATACGCATGCCTAGAGATGCCTGGTTGATCTTGCTATGCTGCAGGAAATCTGATGCAACCTTGCTGAGTACCCACGCTTAGGCCATTGGAAAAAGGTCTTTTCGGAATTATTTTACTCTGAAATTCTGGGGTTCCGAAGAAATATTCCCATGGTTTGATTCTACAAAATCCCAATTAAAAAGAACACGTCTAGACCGGTCTGGACAATTGGGTTCGCACCCCTCACTTTACTTCATCGCTGAATGACAACTCGGGCCTTGAGTTTGCACGATTGGGTTCAATCTACTAAGCCAAAACAATAAGAGACTTGATCCCTATCAAATCAACCGCATGGATCTGGGAGCACAACTCTCTGATCGCCCGAGTGTTTGACTTAGTGAAATCAAAAGCTGGAGAAGTTAAACTCGATCCACGGCGAGCTCCACCTACTGAAATCCAATCCACTCAAAACCAGCTCCCTTCTTTGTACATGGATAGCCTCAGATTGTATCGAAAGCAGAAGTCAACCCAAGCGTAAGAGCTACTACTTGATAAAACAAAAAAAAAAAAAAACACTAATAAAAACAATGCAATGATTGTGTTATATATATATATATATATATATTTCTTTTTTTCTTTTTTTTTTCCGATTTTGGATCCCCGGCAAACCCCCAAATACATAGCTGTGATGTCAAGTATGTATAACTAGGCCCCATCACTAGACGGGCCCCACAAAAAGTTCGTGCGGCGACTTCGCAAGAAGAGTTCAAAATCATCTTTTGGTGTAAGTACCCCACCGGCGGACCCGGCCCGGCCCATAAGTCGGTTTGCCACTTTTCCTCCGCTCAGAGTGGAGGAAATCCTGCAATTGCGGCATTACCGCCGTATTCATCCGCGGAAACGCTGCAGCATTGGAGTTTGCCACTTTTCCTCCGCTCAGAGAGGAGGAGATCCTGCGTGTGCAACATTACCGCCGTAGTCATCCGCGGAAAAGTCGCAACTTGGACTTTACCGCTGTCTACATCGGCGGAAATACTTCACATTGGACTTTACCCCCGAATGCCTTCGGAAAAGCTGCAATTGAGACCTTACCCCTGGTATAAGAAGCGAAAAATCGGTACAGTCTTAAACGGGGAGAGATCTAGAGGGTAGATTAGAAGTTGGGATTTGGTTGCAAAGGAAATGGGGGCAAGCTCCACAGATCCTGAAACCGGAGTTGATCCAGCCCAATGGCAAGGCTTGTCCTTTCAAGGGAAGACTACTGTAAGAGTTCCAAGAGGCTCTTGATGATGGGTGATTTTCGTAACCGTGCTGGAACGTAGGGTGAAGAAATTCAGGGCACTGGCGATGGGAATATACTGATGTAAGCAGAAGACTGTCAAGTGCAACCATCTATGGTTGTAGCAATGCGAAGGGTAAGGTGGAAACATATGGCAGGTGGATTAAACAGATGCTATAGGGCAGATGACATAATGAACCAGAAAAGGCCCGGTGTCAGGTGGGTAGGTATGTCAGTGCCGTCCCAATGGCTAGATGGGCTGAGACCATGTTCACAAACAGGTCTTTGATACCATGTCAATGAGTTTGGTGGCATGAGAAACCAAGGATGAATTGCAGTAGCTTGCAGCTGTAGCAAGGATGTCGAGTCTTGTAGGGTTGACGGTTGGTTGGTGGTGACAGGCAGCAAATGAGATATGGGCAATGATGGAGATGACTATAGAATTAACGCTCTTAACTGGCAGAAATGGCTGGTGGGCGTTGAGAATTGAGATGATGCTTGCAAATGAGGTAGAAACCTAAGCTGTTCACAAACGAGGAGCAGAGGCTGCTGTAGATCTTAGAGAAGTGAGTTGATGTAGTTACATGCTGCAAGGTGAGCCAAATTACCTTCTTTCCTATCTTCCTGTTTGTGTGAATATGGATGAATGGAGAGCATACACTAACGGCAATTGACTGGGAATTGGAGCTTGGGAATTGGAGATTTTTCTTCCTACACGTTGAAGGACAGTGGACATGGAATCTGCAAAATCAGACTCGCGCTAAAATCTTAGCTGCCGAGGCAAATTATTTTTGAAAAACTTGACACTCGAAGGCCAACGTTGTTACAAAATTCAATGTGGTGCTGGTTAGCCACTACACGTGTAGATTCATTGGTTGTTTCAAGCTGTCTGTGATGTAAAGCCATGAAATGAGCAAACCATCATCTATGCTCAGAGATGTTTCCCTCTATGCAATGACCTTTCATCTAATGACTGTCCATCAAATAGCTAACAACATCCAATGGATTTGGAGTTGGACCCACCCTAACAAAGTGATATAAACTTTATCTTATGAAATAATCAGGGCATTGGATTTTAGAGTTAAATGCCAGATAACTGTCCATTAAATCCTTTGATTGAGCGGCTATGATCATTTGAGTTTCGACTAGTGGGGCTTTTCAATTTTAGGCCATCAATGGTGGGGAGTTTTTGGTGGATATCAAGCGTTGGCCCAAACGCATCGCTTTGCAGGGCAAATGATAGGCCCAACTCATTTATGGAATTTCATGGACCAATGAACTTCTCACACTCAACCTCATCTAAAGGGCTTGGCCTAGCCAGAAATATGTTAGACGAATGGGCCTAATTTGCTGAAATAGGTTTGTCATAGGTCTGACTTTCTGGTCCGATGACTTGATCAGAAGAGGATATTACGCCCAATAGTTGAAAAGGGCTGGGCCATTGGCTAGACAAACTTAAGATTTGGTGTTGGACAAAATTTAGTCTATCAAACTTGGGCTAATCTACAGGTTGATCGCGTGCAAAACCTTTGCTTCACTCTCTTTTATTTTTTCAATCTCATACTTCATAGACGATCAATCTGATTTATGCTCGATCTTAAGGGTTTGAGTCCGTCACCGGCAGGAACTTATGGTGGATAATTATGAGGAAGTAGTAACGGGGGACTGAAACCCATGACCTCTCACAGAAGGTGATATGATCAGACCAGTTGAGCTGGCCTAGGACACGGCAAGAAAATCTTTTTTTTTTCTTTTCTTTTCTTTTTTAAATTTCCATGGGACTAACGTGAGTTGGGCTCGGGCTTCATCATTTCCATGCGGGCTAGGCTCAGGCCAACAACTTCAGGCCTGACCTAAGCTTGGGCTAGGCTTAGGTTCCTAGTTTATAAGTTGCGCCGTTTTGGACATTCCGCAGCCTAACCCGACTTGGTCCGTGAACATCTATAGTTTTTTTTTTTTTTTTTTTTTTCATTCAGTGGCATGAGAAAGTGACTTTTTAACATTTTATCGGTTAAACGGAAGAGGCGGTTTTTGAAATTTAGTTTTTTCTTATTTGATCCCTCTCTTTTTATTGTCTCTTGAATTAACCATTCACTTTACTTCTTTGGTAAAGTAAGTTTATCAAATATGAAGTAGCTAGTGAGTGAAAAGTGAACAATTAAGAGGGTGGTGTCCACTCGCGTTTAAATCCTACGGTCAAAAATCATTATCGTCTGGGTGATTGGGATCGGATCCTTAGTCCTTACAGATGAAAAGTGAGTTTTTCTCAACTAATGTTGTAAGGACCCGATCCCGAAAACCCATATGATATTGATTTCTGATTGTAGCACTTATCACGAGTGGACCCCACCCATTCGATTACTTTTACTCACTAATTATATATATATATATATTAGTTGTTAATCGCTTGTTGTATTTATGTTATTGCATTTATTTGTAAATCATATATGTATGCTCATTCATTATAGTGGGCTCGACCCTCAACCCACGGACCCACCCCGTGACTAGACCCAGGGCCCGGACAAAAGGAATGAAGAAAAAAAGAAAGGAAGAAAGACCTATCGATCGATGAGGAAAACCGCAAATAAAGGTTTTCCGTTGTTGGGATAGTGGAAAGCCGGCAAATATAAGTTTTCCGCTGCTCCGATAGGTGGAAAACCAACAAATGCAGATTTTCCACCGGGCTGAAAACATACAATTACAGGTTTTCTGCTTATTTAATCGGCGGAGAACTTGCATTTTCATGTTTACCCTACGCGCCGATCTTTTTCTCTCCTTTTCTCATGGATAGGTTCACGGGTTGAGGGTGAGCTCTACACGATATTGTACGTGCATATGACTAACAAGTAAAAGTAATAACATGAAAAAAAGTAAACAATTAACAATTATGGAATGAAATGCGATCAAAAGGGTGGGGTCCACTAATGACATGTCCTACGGTCGCAATTCAATATCATCTGGGTCTTTGAGACTGGGTCCTTACAATGTGAGAGATTAGGTTTCACTGTGTAATTCTTCTAGCCCGAGTGAAGTGTTTGGGCTCTCGTCTTTAGAGTGTCCGCAAATCATGTGAGAACTAACAGTGAATGCGAAATACCCAACAATCCTTCTCTAATTTAGATCCTCATGTCTTACAGTTTGTCCGTCTAAAGGCGAGATCCCTCGAATTTAACTGGGTTTCGTGCGATGAACCGCACTGATGCGTAGTGCACGGGTGCGGAGGAGAAAACTGTCCCCATCTAAAGAATGAGCCCATTTTCTTAAGTCCAAATCGTCATGAAGTCGGTTCTCGTTTATTAGCTTTGGTCCAGACTTCATTCCACTATGAGTGGGCCATACTGTTAGATTAACATGTT
This sequence comes from Persea americana, assembly GCA_029852735.1. NCBI lineage: Eukaryota > Viridiplantae > Streptophyta > Magnoliopsida > Laurales > Lauraceae > Persea > Persea americana. The sequence goes on from CM056815.1 coordinate 73,438,443, forward strand.
GGGCGAGGTTTGCCCTTGATCATAGATGGGGCAAGGTTTTTTTCCTATTTGAGTATCGGGTAAAAAATATGGTATGGATTGAACCTGTTTACCATCAATCATTGGTTAAGGTTGATAGAAACAGATCTTAGTAGCTGGGTGTGGATTCTAATGGGTATCGTATTATCCGAGTATTGGGGTCCTGGGATTAGGGGTGCTCAAGAGTAGGGCGAGCATGGGCCCAATTATTGGCCTCGCCAGCTTTTGGGGCGGATTTTAGAACTTGGGCCGGGTATTGATCTAATTTTCAATCCCGTGCAGCATATGGATTGGGCTTGGATTAAGTGATAGGACTCCCAAAGGTCGCCCCGCCCAAAGAAAGTCACGCGTACAGTTTAGTGGCTGAGATTTGCTAACCCAATGCTTGCCCCTAACCCCATAAAAGTAATGCGTGTAGTTTGGTAACCGATTTACCCAACAAATGATTAGAAAGCTCGGTCGAGCCTTAAATTTGTAGGTATTTGCGGGCTCCAAGTGTAGTCTAGTAACCCGGTGAGTATGGGGTCGATCCTCAGGGAGCGGTTTGAAATTCATGTCCCTTTTCAACTTCAAAACTGTACCTCATTTAAAAAAAGAGAGAGTATATAAAGGCTTTAAATAAACTACGACTCTCTAACTCTAGAACTTTCACAATTACTCAAGATACTTCAAAGCAATTCGAATTGAGAAAAAACTCTAGATCAATTAGGATTCTAACCTATCTTGACCGCTTCTAACCTAAGATTTCCATATTTCTGAAAAATCCCAAATGAATTTGATCCCATCATTCAGCACGGTAAGAATCATTCAAACTCTGGAATGCTCCTAAAAATCAGTGAGAATAAAAATTAAGCCGCCTAAGTGCAAGTTCCCTAATGGTCTAGAACTATGCATGTTAGTATCCTAATCTAGCTCAAAATCTAATTAATCTAAATTTCAGTTAATCATCCTAGACTCCTAATTAATTCTAATAGCTATTTTAATGGAAGAATGAATGAATTACGCAACCTAACTTGAAAGTAATGCAATCCAAAAATGAAACTAATGCAAACCCAGAAAAATCAAACTCTACGATGAATGCATAAATTCTTCTAATTCTGAAAAAAATGCGTTATATGCCCAACTTCTCAAAACTGAACGCAAGACCTAATATGATCTAATCCTAAATATTATAGCTGAAATTTAAACTTTGATGATGAAAGAGTAGAAGAAAAAAGTGAAAAAGGATGTAAAACAGGAAAGATACGCATGCCTAGAGATGCCTGGTTGATCTTGCTATGCTGCAGGAAATCTGATGCAACCTTGCTGAGTACCCACGCTTAGGCCATTGGAAAAAGGTCTTTTCGGAATTATTTTACTCTGAAATTCTGGGGTTCCGAAGAAATATTCCCATGGTTTGATTCTACAAAATCCCAATTAAAAAGAACACGTCTAGACCGGTCTGGACAATTGGGTTCGCACCCCTCACTTTACTTCATCGCTGAATGACAACTCGGGCCTTGAGTTTGCACGATTGGGTTCAATCTACTAAGCCAAAACAATAAGAGACTTGATCCCTATCAAATCAACCGCATGGATCTGGGAGCACAACTCTCTGATCGCCCGAGTGTTTGACTTAGTGAAATCAAAAGCTGGAGAAGTTAAACTCGATCCACGGCGAGCTCCACCTACTGAAATCCAATCCACTCAAAACCAGCTCCCTTCTTTGTACATGGATAGCCTCAGATTGTATCGAAAGCAGAAGTCAACCCAAGCGTAAGAGCTACTACTTGATAAAACAAAAAAAAAAAAAACACTAATAAAAACAATGCAATGATTGTGTGTTATATATATATATATTTCTTTTTTTCTTTTTTTTTTCCGATTTTGGATCCCCGGCAAACCCCCAAATACATAGCTGTGATGTCAAGTATGTATAACTAGGCCCCATCACTAGACGGGCCCCACAAAAAGTTCGTGCGGCGACTTCGCAAGAAGAGTTAAAAATCATCTTTTGGTATAAGTACCCCACCGGCGGACCCGGCCCGGCCCATAAGTCGGTTTGCCACTTTTCCTCCGCTCAGAGTGGAGGAAATCCTGCAATTGCGGCATTACCGCCGTATTCATCCGCGGAAACGCTGCAGCATTGGAGTTTGCCACTTTTCCTCCGCTCAGAGAGGAGGAGATCCTGCGTGTGCAACATTACCGCCGTAGTCATCCGCGGAAAAGTCGCAACTTGGACTTTACCGCTGTCTACATCGGCGGAAATACTTCACATTGGACTTTACCCCCGAATGCCTTCGGAAAAGCTGCAATTGAGACCTTACCCCTGGTATAAGAAGCGAAAAATCGGTACAGTCTTAAACGGGGAGAGATCTAGAGGGTAGATTAGAAGTTGGGATTTGGTTGCAAAGGAAATGGGGGCAAGCTCCACAGATCCTGAAACCGGAGTTGATCCAGCCCAATGGCAAGGCTTGTCCTTTCAAGGGAAGACTACTGTAAGAGTTCCAAGAGGCTCTTGATGATGGGTGATTTTCGTAACCGTGCTGGAACGTAGGGTGAAGAAATTCAGGGCACTGGCGATGGGAATATACTGATGTAAGCAGAAGACTGTCAAGTGCAACCATCTATGGTTGTAGCAATGCGAAGGGTAAGGTGGAAACATATGGCAGGTGGATTAAACAGATGCTATAGGGCAGATGACATAATGAACCAGAAAAGGCCCGGTGTCAGGTGGGTAGGTATGTCAGTGCCGTCCCAATGGCTAGATGGGCTGAGACCATGTTCACAAACAGGTCTTTGATACCATGTCAATGAGTTTGGTGGCATGAGAAACCAAGGATGAATTGCAGTAGCTTGCAGCTGTAGCAAGGATGTCGAGTCTTGTAGGGTTGACGGTTGGTTGGTGGTGACAGGCAGCAAATGAGATATGGGCAATGATGGAGATGACTATAGAATTAACGCTCTTAACTGGCAGAAATGGCTGGTGGGCGTTGAGAATTGAGATGATGCTTGCAAATGAGGTAGAAACCTAAGCTGTTCACAAACGAGGAGCAGAGGCTGCTGTAGATCTTAGAGAAGTGAGTTGATGTAGTTACATGCTGCAAGGTGAGCCAAATTACCTTCTTTCCTATCTTCCTGTTTGTGTGAATATGGATGAATGGAGAGCATACACTAACGGCAATTGACTGGGAATTGGAGCTTGGGAATTGGAGATTTTTCTTCCTACACGTTGAAGGACAGTGGACATGGAATCTGCAAAATCAGACTCGCGCTAAAATCTTAGCTGCCGAGGCAAATTATTTTTGAAAAACTTGACACTCGAAGGCCAACGTTGTTACAAAATTCAATGTGGTGCTGGTTAGCCACTACACGTGTAGATTCATTGGTTGTTTCAAGCTGTCTGTGATGTAAAGCCATGAAATGAGCAAACCATCATCTATGCTCAGAGATGTTTCCCTCTATGCAATGACCTTTCATCTAATGACTGTCCATCAAATAGCTAACAACATCCAATGGATTTGGAGTTGGACCCACCCTAACAAAGTGATATAAACTTTATCTTATGAAATAATCAGGGCATTGGATTTTAGAGTTAAATGCCAGATAACTGTCCATTAAATCCTTTGATTGAGCGGCTATGATCATTTGAGTTTCGACTAGTGGGGCTTTTCAATTTTAGGCCATCAATGGTGGGGAGTTTTTGGTGGATATCAAGCGTTGGCCCAAACGCATCGCTTTGCAGGGCAAATGATAGGCCCAACTCATTTATGGAATTTCATGGACCAATGAACTTCTCACACTCAACCTCATCTAAAGGGCTTGGCCTAGCCAGAAATATGTTAGACGAATGGGCCTAATTTGCTGAAATAGGTTTGTCATAGGTCTGACTTTCTGGTCCGATGACTTGATCAGAAGAGGATATTACGCCCAATAGTTGAAAAGGGCTGGGCCATTGGCTAGACAAACTTAAGATTTGGTGTTGGACAAAATTTAGTCTATCAAACTTGGGCTAATCTACAGGTTGATCGCGTGCAAAACCTTTGCTTCACTCTCTTTTATTTTTTCAATCTCATACTTCATAGACGATCAATCTGATTTATGCTCGATCTTAAGGGTTTGAGTCCGTCACCGGCAGGAACTTATGGTGGATAATTATGAGGAAGTAGTAACGGGGGACTGAAACCCATGACCTCTCACAGAAGGTGATATGATCAGACCAGTTGAGCTGGCCTAGGACACGGCAAGAAAATCTTTTTTTTTTCTTTTCTTTTCTTTTTTAAATTTCCATGGGACTAACGTGAGTTGGGCTCGGGCTTCATCATTTCCATGCGGGCTAGGCTCAGGCCAACAACTTCAGGCCTGACCTAAGCTTGGGCTAGGCTTAGGTTCCTAGTTTATAAGTTGCGCCGTTTTGGACATTCCGCAGCCTAACCCGACTTGGTCCGTGAACATCTATAGTTTTTTTTTTTTTTTTTTTTTTTTTCATTCAGTGGCATGAGAAAGTGACTTTTTAACATTTTATCGGTTAAACGGAAGAGGCGGTTTTTGAAATTTAGTTTTTTCTTATTTGATCCCTCTCTTTTTATTGTCTCTTGAATTAACCATTCACTTTACTTCTTTGGTAAAGTAAGTTTATCAAATATGAAGTAGCTAGTGAGTGAAAAGTGAACAATTAAGAGGGTGGTGTCCACTCGCGTTTAAATCCTACGGTCAAAAATCATTATCGTCTGGGTGATTGGGATCGGATCCTTAGTCCTTACAGATGAAAAGTGAGTTTTTCTCAACTAATGTTGTAAGGACCCGATCCCGAAAACCCATATGATATTGATTTCTGATTGTAGCACTTATCACGAGTGGACCCCACCCATTCGATTACTTTTACTCACTAATTATATATATATATATATATTAGTTGTTAATCGCTTGTTGTATTTATGTTATTGCATTTATTTGTAAATCATATATGTATGCTCATTCATTATAGTGGGCTCGACCCTCAACCCACGGACCCACCCCGTGACTAGACCCAGGGCCCGGACAAAAGGAATGAAGAAAAAAAGAAAGGAAGAAAGACCTATCGATCGATGAGGAAAACCGCAAATAAAGGTTTTCCGTTGTTGGGATAGTGGAAAGCCGGCAAATATAAGTTTTCCGCTGCTCCGATAGGTGGAAAACCAACAAATGCAGATTTTCCACCGGGCTGAAAACATACAATTACAGGTTTTCTGCTTATTTAATCGGCGGAGAACTTGCATTTTCATGTTTACCCTACGCGCCGATCTTTTTCTCTCCTTTTCTCATGGATAGGTTCACGGGTTGAGGGTGAGCTCTACACGATATTGTACGTGCATATGACTAACAAGTAAAAGTAATAACATGAAAAAAAGTAAACAATTAACAATTATGGAATGAAATGCGATCAAAAGGGTGGGGTCCACTAATGACATGTCCTACGGTCGCAATTCAATATCATCTGGGTCTTTGAGACTGGGTCCTTACAATGTGAGAGATTAGGTTTCACTGTGTAATTCTTCTAGCCCGAGTGAAGTGTTTGGGCTCTCGTCTTTAGAGTGTCCGCAAATCATGTGAGAACTAACAGTGAATGCGAAATACCCAACAATCCTTCTCTAATTTAGATCCTCATGTCTTACAGTTTGTCCGTCTAAAGGCGAGATCCCTCGAATTTAACTGGGTTTCGTGCGATGAACCGCACTGATGCGTAGTGCACGGGTGCGGAGGAGAAAACTGTACCCATCTAAAGAATGAGCCCATTTTCTTAAGTCCAAATCGTCATGAAGTCGGTTCTCGTTTATTAGCTTTGGTCCAGACTTCATTCCACTATGAGTGGGCCATACTGTTAGATTAACATGTTGGGCGAGGTTTGCCCTTGATCATAGATGGGGCAAGGTTTTTTTCCTATTTGAGTATCGGGTAAAAAATATGGTATGGATTGAACCTGTTTACCATCAATCATTGGTTAAGGTTGATAGAAACAGATCTTAGTAGCTGGGTGTGGATTCTAATGGGTATCGTATTATCCGAGTATTGGGGTCCTGGGATTAGGGGTGCTCAAGAGTAGGGCGAGCATGGGCCCAATTATTGGCCTCGCCAGCTTTTGGGGCGGATTTTAGAACTTGGGCCGGGTATTGATCTAATTTTCAATCCCGTGCAGCATATGGATTGGGCTTGGATTAAGTGATAGGACTCCCAAAGGTCGCCCCGCCCAAAGAAAGTCACGCGTACAGTTTAGTGGCTGAGATTTGCTAACCCAATGCTTGCCCCCAACCCCATAAAAGTAATGCGTGTAGTTTGGTAACCGATTTACCCAACAAATGATTAGAAAGCTCGGTCGAGCCTTAAATTTGTAGGTATTTGCGGGCTCCAAGTGTAGTCTAGTAACCCGGTGAGTATGGGGTCGATCCTCAGGGAGCGGTTTGAAATTCATGTCCCTTTTCAACTTCAAAACTGTACCTCATTTAAAAAAAGAGAGAGTATATAAAGGCTTTAAATAAACTACGACTCTCTAACTCTAGAACTTTCACAATTACTCAAGATACTTCAAAGCAATTCGAATTGAGAAAAAACTCTAGATCAATTAGGATTCTAACCTATCTTGACCGCTTCTAACCTAAGATTTCCATATTTCTGAAAAATCCCAAATGAATTTGATCCCATCATTCAGCACGGTAAGAATCATTCAAACTCTGGAATGCTCCTAAAAATCAGTGAGAATAAAAATTAAGCCGCCTAAGTGCAAGTTCCCTAATGGTCTAGAACTATGCATGTTAGTATCCTAATCTAGCTCAAAATCTAATTAATCTAAATTTCAGTTAATCATCCTAGACTCCTAATTAATTCTAATAGCTATTTTAATGGAAGAATGAATGAATTACGCAACCTAACTTGAAAGTAATGCAATCCAAAAATGAAACTAATGCAAACCCAGAAAAATCAAACTCTACGATGAATGCATAAATTCTTCTAATTCTGAAAAAACTGCGTTATATGCCCAACTTCTCAAAACTGAACGCAAGACCTAATATGATCTAATCCTAAATATTATAGCTGAAATTTAAACTTTGATGATGAAAGAGTAGAAGAAAAAAGTGAAAAAGGATGTAAAACAGGAAAGATACGCATGCCTAGAGATGCCTGGTTGATCTTGCTATGCTGCAGGAAATCTGATGCAACCTTGCTGAGTACCCACGCTTAGGCCATTGGAAAAAGGTCTTTTCGGAATTATTTTACTCTGAAATTCTGGGGTTCCGAAGAAATATTCCCATGGTTTGATTCTACAAAATCCCAATTAAAAAGAACACGTCTAGACCGGTCTGGACAATTGGGTTCGCACCCCTCACTTTACTTCATCGCTGAATGACAACTCGGGCCTTGAGTTTGCACGATTGGGTTCAATCTACTAAGCCAAAACAATAAGAGACTTGATCCCTATCAAATCAACCGCATGGATCTGGGAGCACAACTCTCTGATCGCCCGAGTGTTTGACTTAGTGAAATCAAAAGCTGGAGAAGTTAAACTCGATCCACGGCGAGCTCCACCTACTGAAATCCAATCCACTCAAAACCAGCTCCCTTCTTTGTACATGGATAGCCTCAGATTGTATCGAAAGCAGAAGTCAACCCAAGCGTAAGAGCTACTACTTGATAAAACAAAAAAAAAAAAAAACACTAATAAAAACAATGCAATGATTGTGTTATATATATATATATATATTTCTTTTTTTCTTTTTTTTTTCCGATTTTGGATCCCCGGCAAACCCCCAAATACATAGCTGTGATGTCAAGTATGTATAACTAGGCCCCATCACTAGACGGGCCCCACAAAAAGTTCGTGCGGCGACTTCGCAAGAAGAGTTAAAAATCATCTTTTGGTGTAAGTACCCCACCGGCGGACCCGGCCCGGCCCATAAGTCGGTTTGCCACTTTTCCTCCGCTCAGAGTGGAGGAAATCCTGCAATTGCGGCATTACCGCCGTATTCATCCGCGGAAACGCTGCAGCATTGGAGTTTGCCACTTTTCCTCCGCTCAGAGAGGAGGAGATCCTGCGTGTGCAACATTACCGCCGTAGTCATCCGCGGAAAAGTCGCAACTTGGACTTTACCGCTGTCTACATCGGCGGAAATACTTCACATTGGACTTTACCCCCGAATGCCTTCGGAAAAGCTGCAATTGAGACCTTACCCCTGGTATAAGAAGCGAAAAATCGGTACAGTCTTAAACGGGGAGAGATCTAGAGGGTAGATTAGAAGTTGGGATTTGGTTGCAAAGGAAATGGGGGCAAGCTCCACAGATCCTGAAACCGGAGTTGATCCAGCCCAATGGCAAGGCTTGTCCTTTCAAGGGAAGACTACTGTAAGAGTTCCAAGAGGCTCTTGATGATGGGTGATTTTCGTAACCGTGCTGGAACGTAGGGTGAAGAAATTCAGGGCACTGGCGATGGGAATATACTGATGTAAGCAGAAGACTGTCAAGTGCAACCATCTATGGTTGTAGCAATGCGAAGGGTAAGGTGGAAACATATGGCAGGTGGATTAAACAGATGCTATAGGGCAGATGACATAATGAACCAGAAAAGGCCCGGTGTCAGGTGGGTAGGTATGTCAGTGCCGTCCCAATGGCTAGATGGGCTGAGACCATGTTCACAAACAGGTCTTTGATACCATGTCAATGAGTTTGGTGGCATGAGAAACCAAGGATGAATTGCAGTAGCTTGCAGCTGTAGCAAGGATGTCGAGTCTTGTAGGGTTGACGGTTGGTTGGTGGTGACAGGCAGCAAATGAGATATGGGCAATGATGGAGATGACTATAGAATTAACGCTCTTAACTGGCAGAAATGGCTGGTGGGCGTTGAGAATTGAGATGATGCTTGCAAATGAGGTAGAAACCTAAGCTGTTCACAAACGAGGAGCAGAGGCTGCTGTAGATCTTAGAGAAGTGAGTTGATGTAGTTACATGCTGCAAGGTGAGCCAAATTACCTTCTTTCCTATCTTCCTGTTTGTGTGAATATGGATGAATGGAGAGCATACACTAACGGCAATTGACTGGGAATTGGAGCTTGGGAATTGGAGATTTTTCTTCCTACACGTTGAAGGACAGTGGACATGGAATCTGCAAAATCAGACTCGCGCTAAAATCTTAGCTGCCGAGGCAAATTATTTTTGAAAAACTTGACACTCGAAGGCCAACGTTGTTACAAAATTCAATGTGGTGCTGGTTAGCCACTACACGTGTAGATTCATTGGTTGTTTCAAGCTGTCTGTGATGTAAAGCCATGAAATGAGCAAACCATCATCTATGCTCAGAGATGTTTCCCTCTATGCAATGACCTTTCATCTAATGACTGTCCATCAAATAGCTAACAACATCCAATGGATTTGGAGTTGGACCCACCCTAACAAAGTGATATAAACTTTATCTTATGAAATAATCAGGGCATTGGATTTTAGAGTTAAATGCCAGATAACTGTCCATTAAATCCTTTGATTGAGCGGCTATGATCATTTGAGTTTCGACTAGTGGGGCTTTTCAATTTTAGGCCATCAATGGTGGGGAGTTTTTGGTGGATATCAAGCGTTGGCCCAAACGCATCGCTTTGCAGGGCAAATGATAGGCCCAACTCATTTATGGAATTTCATGGACCAATGAACTTCTCACACTCAACCTCATCTAAAGGGCTTGGCCTAGCCAGAAATATGTTAGACGAATGGGCCTAATTTGCTGAAATAGGTTTGTCATAGGTCTGACTTTCTGGTCCGATGACTTGATCAGAAGAGGATATTACGCCCAATAGTTGAAAAGGGCTGGGCCATTGGCTAGACAAACTTAAGATTTGGTGTTGGACAAAATTTAGTCTATCAAACTTGGGCTAATCTACAGGTTGATCGCGTGCAAAACCTTTGCTTCACTCTCTTTTATTTTTTCAATCTCATACTTCATAGACGATCAATCTGATTTATGCTCGATCTTAAGGGTTTGAGTCCGTCACCGGCAGGAACTTATGGTGGATAATTATGAGGAAGTAGTAACGGGGGACTGAAACCCATGACCTCTCACAGAAGGTGATATGATCAGACCAGTTGAGCTGGCCTAGGACACGGCAAGAAAATCTTTTTTTTTTCTTTTCTTTTCTTTTTTAAATTTCCATGGGACTAACGTGAGTTGGGCTCGGGCTTCATCATTTCCATGCGGGCTAGGCTCAGGCCAACAACTTCAGGCCTGACCTAAGCTTGGGCTAGGCTTAGGTTCCTAGTTTATAAGTTGCGCCGTTTTGGACATTCCGCAGCCTAACCCGACTTGGTCCGTGAACATCTATAGTTTTTTTTTTTTTTTTTTTTTTTTTTCATTCAGTGGCATGAGAAAGTGACTTTTTAACATTTTATCGGTTAAACGGAAGAGGCGGTTTTTGAAATTTAGTTTTTTCTTATTTGATCCCTCTCTTTTTATTGTCTCTTGAATTAACCATTCACTTTACTTCTTTGGTAAAGTAAGTTTATCAAATATGAAGTAGCTAGTGAGTGAAAAGTGAACAATTAAGAGGGTGGTGTCCACTCGCGTTTAAATCCTACGGTCAAAAATCATTATCGTCTGGGTGATTGGGATCGGATCCTTAGTCCTTACAGATGAAAAGTGAGTTTTTCTCAACTAATGTTGTAAGGACCCGATCCCGAAAACCCATATGATATTGATTTCTGATTGTAGCACTTATCACGAGTGGACCCCACCCATTCGATTACTTTTACTCACTAATTATATATATATATATATATTAGTTGTTAATCGCTTGTTGTATTTATGTTATTGCATTTATTTGTAAATCATATATGTATGCTCATTCATTATAGTGGGCTCGACCCTCAACCCACGGACCCACCCCGTGACTAGACCCAGGGCCCGGACAAAAGGAATGAAGAAAAAAAGAAAGGAAGAAAGACCTATCGATCGATGAGGAAAACCGCAAATAAAGGTTTTCCGTTGTTGGGATAGTGGAAAGCCGGCAAATATAAGTTTTCCGCTGCTCCGATAGGTGGAAAACCAACAAATGCAGATTTTCCACCGGGCTGAAAACATACAATTACAGGTTTTCTGCTTATTTAATCGGCGGAGAACTTGCATTTTCATGTTTACCCTACGCGCCGATCTTTTTCTCTCCTTTTCTCATGGATAGGTTCACGGGTTGAGGGTGAGCTCTACACGATATTGTACGTGCATATGACTAACAAGTAAAAGTAATAACATGAAAAAAAGTAAACAATTAACAATTATGGAATGAAATGCGATCAAAAGGGTGGGGTCCACTAATGACATGTCCTACGGTCGCAATTCAATATCATCTGGGTCTTTGAGACTGGGTCCTTACAATTTGAGAGATTAGGTTTCACTGTGTAATTCTTCTAGCCCGAGTGAAGTGTTTGGGCTCTCGTCTTTCGAGTGTCTGCAAATCATGTGAGAATTAACAGTGAATGCGAAATACCCAACAATCCTTCTCTAATTTAGATCCTCATGTCTTACAGTTTGTCCGTCTAAAGGCGAGATCCCTCGAATTTAACTGGGTTTCGTGCGATGAACCGCACTGATGCGTAGTGCACGGGTGCGGAGGAGAAAACTGTACCCATCTAAAGAATGAGCCCATTTTCTTAAGTCCAAATCGTCATGAAGTCGGTTCTCGTTTATTAGCTTTGGTCCAGACTTCATTCCACTATGAGTGGGCCATACTGTTAGATTAACATGTTGGGCGAGGTTTGCCCTTGATCATAGATGGGGCAAGGTTTTTTTCCTATTTGAGTATCGGGTAAAAAATATGGTATGGATTGAACCTGTTTACCATCAATCATTGGTTAAGGTTGATAGAAACAGATCTTAGTAGCTGGGTGTGGATTCTAATGGGTATCGTATTATCCGAGTATTGGGGTCCTGGGATTAGGGGTGCTCAAGAGTAGGGCGAGCATGGGCCCAATTATTGGCCTCGCCAGCTTTTGGGGCGGATTTTAGAACTTGGGCCGGGTATTGATCTAATTTTCAATCCCGTGCAGCATATGGATTGGGCTTGGATTAAGTGATAGGACTCCCAAAGGTCGCCCCGCCCAAAGAAAGTCACGCGTACAGTTTAGTGGCTGAGATTTGCTAACCCAATGCTTGCCCCCAACCCCATAAAAGTAATGCGTGTAGTTTGGTAACCGATTTACCCAACAAATGATTAGAAAGCTCGGTCGAGCCTTAAATTTGTAGGTATTTGCGGGCTCCAAGTGTAGTCTAGTAACCCGGTGAGTATGGGGTCGATCCTCAGGGAGCGGTTTGAAATTCATGTCCCTTTTCAACTTCAAAACTGTACCTCATTTAAAAAAAGAGAGAGTATATAAAGGCTTTAAATAAACTACGACTCTCTAACTCTAGAACTTTCACAATTACTCAAGATACTTCAAAGCAATTCGAATTGAGAAAAAACTCTAGATCAATTAGGATTCTAACCTATCTTGACCGCTTCTAACCTAAGATTTCCATATTTCTGAAAAATCCCAAATGAATTTGATCCCATCATTCAGCACGGTAAGAATCATTCAAACTCTGGAATGCTCCTAAAAATCAGTGAGAATAAAAATTAAGCCGCCTAAGTGCAAGTTCCCTAATGGTCTAGAACTATGCATGTTAGTATCCTAATCTAGCTCAAAATCTAATTAATCTAAATTTCAGTTAATCATCCTAGACTCCTAATTAATTCTAATAGCTATTTTAATGGAAGAATGAATGAATTACGCAACCTAACTTGAAAGTAATGCAATCCAAAAATGAAACTAATGCAAACCCAGAAAAATCAAACTCTACGATGAATGCATAAATTCTTCTAATTCTGAAAAAACTGCGTTATATGCCCAACTTCTCAAAACTGAACGCAAGACCTAATATGATCTAATCCTAAATATTATAGCTGAAATTTAAACTTTGATGATGAAAGAGTAGAAGAAAAAAGTGAAAAAGGATGTAAAACAGGAAAGATACGCATGCCTAGAGATGCCTGGTTGATCTTGCTATGCTGCAGGAAATCTGATGCAACCTTGCTGAGTACCCACGCTTAGGCCATTGGAAAAAGGTCTTTTCGGAATTATTTTACTCTGAAATTCTGGGGTTCCGAAGAAATATTCCCATGGTTTGATTCTACAAAATCCCAATTAAAAAGAACACGTCTAGACCGGTCTGGACAATTGGGTTCGCACCCCTCACTTTACTTCATCGCTGAATGACAACTCGGGCCTTGAGTTTGCACGATTGGGTTCAATCTACTAAGCCAAAACAATAAGAGACTTGATCCCTATCAAATCAACCGCATGGATCTGGGAGCACAACTCTCTGATCGCCCGAGTGTTTGACTTAGTGAAATCAAAAGCTGGAGAAGTTAAACTCGATCCACGGCGAGCTCCACCTACTGAAATCCAATCCACTCAAAACCAGCTCCCTTCTTTGTACATGGATAGCCTCAGATTGTATCGAAAGCAGAAGTCAACCCAAGCGTAAGAGCTACTACTTGATAAAACAAAAAAAAAAAAAAACACTAATAAAAACAATGCAATGATTGTGTGTTATATATATATATATATATATATTTCTTTTTTTCTTTTTTTTTTTTCCGATTTTGGATCCCCGGCAAACCCCCAAATACATAGCTGTGATGTCAAGTATGTATAACTAGGCCCCATCACTAGACGGGCCCCACAAAAAGTTCGTGCGGCGACTTCGCAAGAAGAGTTAAAAATCATCTTTTGGTGTAAGTACCCCACCGGCGGACCCGGCCCGGCCCATAAGTCGGTTTGCCACTTTTCCTCCGCTCAGAGTGGAGGAAATCCTGCAATTGCGGCATTACCGCCGTATTCATCCGCGGAAACGCTGCAGCATTGGAGTTTGCCACTTTTCCTCCGCTCAGAGAGGAGGAGATCCTGCGTGTGCAACATTACCGCCGTAGTCATCCGCGGAAAAGTCGCAACTTGGACTTTACCGCTGTCTACATCGGCGGAAATACTTCACATTGGACTTTACCCCCGAATGCCTTCGGAAAAGCTGCAATTGAGACCTTACCCCTGGTATAAGAAGCGAAAAATCGGTACAGTCTTAAACGGGGAGAGATCTAGAGGGTAGATTAGAAGTTGGGATTTGGTTGCAAAGGAAATGGGGGCAAGCTCCACAGATCCTGAAACCGGAGTTGATCCAGCCCAATGGCAAGGCTTGTCCTTTCAAGGGAAGACTACTGTAAGAGTCCCAAGAGGCTCTTGATGATGGGTGATTTTCGTAACCGTGCTGGAACGTAGGGTGAAGAAATTCAGGGCACTGGCGATGGGAATATACTGATGTAAGCAGAAGACTGTCAAGTGCAACCATCTATGGTTGTAGCAATGTGAAGGGTAAGGTGGAAACATATGGCAGGTGGATTAAACAGATGCTATAGGGCAGATGACATAATGAACCAGAAAAGGCCCGGTGTCAGGTGGGTAGGTATGTCAGTGCCGTCCCAATGGCTAGATGGGCTGAGACCATGTTCACAAACAGGTCTTTGATACCATGTCAATGAGTTTGGTGGCATGAGAAACCAAGGATGAATTGCAGTAGCTTGCAGCTGTAGCAAGGATGTCGAGTCTTGTAGGGTTGACGGTTGGTTGGTGGTGACAGGCAGCAAATGAGATATGGGCAATGATGGAGATGACTATAGAATTAACGCTCTTAACTGGCAGAAATGGCTGGTGGGCGTTGAGAATTGAGATGATGCTTGCAAATGAGGTAGAAACCTAAGCTGTTCACAAACGAGGAGCAGAGGCTGCTGTAGATCTTAGAGAAGTGAGTTGATGTAGTTACATGCTGCAAGGTGAGCCAAATTACCTTCTTTCCTATCTTCCTGTTTGTGTGAATATGGATGAATGGAGAGCATACACTAACGGCAATTGACTGGGAATTGGAGCTTGGGAATTGGAGATTTTTCTTCCTACACGTTGAAGGACAGTGGACATGGAATCTGCAAAATCAGACTCGCGCTAAAATCTTAGCTGCCGAGGCAAATTATTTTTGAAAAATTTGACACTCGAAGGCCAACGTTGTTACAAAATTCAATGTGGTGCTGGTTAGCCACTACACGTGTAGATTCATTGGTTGTTTCAAGCTGTCTGTGATGTAAAGCCATGAAATGAGCAAACCATCATCTATGCTCAGAGATGTTTCCCTCTATGCAATGACCTTTCATCTAATGACTGTCCATCAAATAGCTAACAACATCCAATGGATTTGGAGTTGGACCCACCCTAACAAAGTGATATAAACTTTATCTTATGAAATAATCAGGGCATTGGATTTTAGAGTTAAATGCCAGATAACTGTCCATTAAATCCTTTGATTGAGCGGCTATGATCATTTGAGTTTCGACTAGTGGGGCTTTTCAATTTTAGGCCATCAATGGTGGGGAGTTTTTGGTGGATATCAAGCGTTGGCCCAAACGCATCGCTTTGCAGGGCAAATGATAGGCCCAACTCATTTATGGAATTTCATGGACCAATGAACTTCTCACACTCAACCTCATCTAAAGGGCTTGGCCTAGCCAGAAATATGTTAGACGAATGGGCCTAATTTGCTGAAATAGGTTTGTCATAGGTCTGACTTTCTGGTCCGATGACTTGATCAGAAGAGGATATTACGCCCAATAGTTGAAAAGGGCTGGGCCATTGGCTAGACAAACTTAAGATTTGGTGTTGGACAAAATTTAGTCTATCAAACTTGGGCTAATCTACAGGTTGATCGCGTGCAAAACCTTTGCTTCACTCTCTTTTATTTTTTCAATCTCATACTTCATAGACGATCAATCTGATTTATGCTCGATCTTAAGGGTTTGAGTCCGTCACCGGCAGGAACTTATGGTGGATAATTATGAGGAAGTAGTAACGGGGGACTGAAACCCATGACCTCTCACAGAAGGTGATATGATCAGACCAGTTGAGCTGGCCTAGGACACGGCAAGAAAATCTTTTTTTTTTCTTTTCTTTTCTTTTTTAAATTTCCATGGGACTAACGTGAGTTGGGCTCGGGCTTCATCATTTCCATGCGGGCTAGGCTCAGGCCAACAACTTCAGGCCTGACCTAAGCTTGGGCTAGGCTTAGGTTCCTAGTTTATAAGTTGCGCCGTTTTGGACATTCCGCAGCCTAACCCGACTTGGTCCGTGAACATCTATAGTTTTTTTTTTTTTTTTTTTTTTCATTCAGTGGCATGAGAAAGTGACTTTTTAACATTTTATTGGTTAAACGGAAGAGGCGGTTTTTGAAATTTAGTTTTTTCTTATTTGATCCCTCTCTTTTTATTGTCTCTTGAATTAACCATTCACTTTACTTCTTTGGTAAAGTAAGTTTATCAAATATGAAGTAGCTAGTGAGTGAAAAGTGAACAAATTAAGAGGGTGGTGTCCACTCGCGTTTAAATCCTATGGTCAAAAATCATTATCGTCTGGGTGATTGGGATCGGATCCTTAGTCCTTACAGATGAAAAGTGAGTCTTTCTCAACTAATGTTGTAAGGACCCGATCCCGAAAACCCATATGATATTGATTTCTGATTGTAGCACTTATCACGAGTGGACCCCACCCATTCGATTACTTTTACTCACTAATTATATATATATATATATATATATTAGTTGTTAATCGCTTGTTGTATTTATGTTATTGCATTTATTTGTAAATCATATATGTATGCTCATTCATTATAGTGGGCTCGACCCTCAACCCACGGACCCACCCCGTGACTAGACCCAGGGCCCGGACAAAAGGAATGAAGAAAAAAAGAAAGGAAGAAAGACCTATCGATCGATGAGGAAAACCGCAAATAAAGGTTTTCCGTTGTTGGGATAGTGGAAAGCCGGCAAATATAAGTTTTCCGCTGCTCCGATAGGTGGAAAACCAACAAATGCAGATTTTCCACCGGGCTGAAAACATACAATTACAGGTTTTCTGCTTATTTAATCGGAGGAGAACTTGCATTTTCATGTTTACCCTACGCGCCGATCTTTTTCTCTCCTTTTCTCATGGATAGGTTCATGGGTTGAGGGTGAGCTCTACACGATATTGTACGTGCATATGACTAACAAGTAAAAGTAATAACATGAAAAAAAGTAAACAGTTAACAATTATGGAATGAGATGCGATCAAAAGGGTGGGGTCCACTAATGACATGTCCTACGGTCGCAATTCAATATCATCTGGGTCTTTGAGACTGGGTCCTTACAATGTGAGAGATTAGGTTTCACTGTGTAATTCTTCTAGCCCGAGTGAAGTGTTTGGGCTCTCGTCTTTCGAGTGTCTGCAAATCAAGTGAGAATTAACAGTGAATGCGAAATACCCAACAATCCTTCTCTAATTTAGATCCTCATGTCTTACAGTTTGTCCGTCTAAAGGCGAGATCCCTCGAATTTAACTGGGTTTCGTGCGATGAACCGCACTGATGCGTAGTGCACGGGTGCGGAGGAGAAAACTGTCCCCATCTAAAGAATGAGCCCATTTTCTTAAGTCCAAATCGTCATGAAGTCGGTTCTCGTTTATTAGCTTTGGTCCAAACTTCATTCCACTATGAGTGGGCCATACTGTTAGATTAACATGTTGGGCGAGGTTTGCCCTTGATCATAGATGGGGCAAGGTTTTTTTCCTATTTGAGTATCGGGTAAAAAATATGGTATGGATTGAACCTGTTTACCATCAATCATTGGTTAAGGTTGATAGAAATAGATCTTAGTAGCTGGGTGTGGATTCTAATGGGTATCATATTATCCGAGTATTGGGGTCCTGGGATTAGGGGTGCTCAAGAGTAGGGCGAGCATGGGCCCAATTATTGGCCTCGCCAGCTTTTGGGACGGATTTTAGAACATGGGCCGGGTATTGATCTAATTTTCAATCCCGTGCAGCATATGGATTGGGCTTGGATTAAGTGATAGGACTCCCAAAGGTCGCCCCGCCCAAAGAAAGTCACGCGTACAGTTTAGTGGCCGAGATTTGCTAACCCAATGCTTGCCCCCAACCCCATAAAAGTAATGCGTGTAGTTTGGTAACCGATTTACCCAACAAATGATTAGAAGGCTCAGTCGAGCCTTAAACTTGTAGGTATTTGCGGGCTCCAAGTGTAGAGCTTCGATTGTAGTCTAGTAACCCGGTGAGTATGGGGTCGATCCTCAGAGAGCGGTTTGAAATTCATGTCCCTTTTCAACTTCAAAACTGTACCTCATTTAAAAAAAAGAGAGAGTATATAAAGGCTTTAAATAAACTACGACTCTCTAACTCTAGAACTTTCACAATTACTCAAGATACTTCAAAGCAATTCGAATTGAGAAAAAGCTCTAGATCAATTAGAATTCTAACCCATCTTGACCGCTTCTATCCTAAGATTTCCATATTTCTGAAAAATCCCAAATCAATTTGATCCCATCATTCAGCACAGTAAGAATCATTCAAACTCTGGAATGCTCCTAAAAATTAGTGAGAGTAAAAATTAAGCCGCCTAAGTGCAAGTTCCCTAATGGTCTAGAGCTATGCATGTTAGTATCCTAATCTAGCTCAAAATCTAATTAATCTAGATTTCAGTTAATCATCCTAGACTCCTAAGTAATTCTAATAGCTATTTTAATGGAAGAATGAATGAATTATGCAACCTAACTTGAAAGTAACGCAATCCAAAAATGAAACTAATGCAAACCTAGAAAAATCAAACTCTACGATGAATGCATAAACACTTCTAATTATGAAAAAACCGCGTTATATGCCCAACTTCTCAAAACTGAACGCAAGACCTAATATGATCTAATCCTAAATATTATAGCTGAAATTTAAACTTTGATGATGAAAGAATAGAAGAAAAAAGTGAAAAAGGATGTAAAACACGAAAGATATGCATGCCTAGAGATGCCTGGTTGATCTTGCTATGCTGCAGGAAATCTGATGCAACCTTGCTGAGTACCCACGCTTAGGCCATTGGAAAAAGTTCTTTTCGGAATTATTTTACTCTGAAATTCTGGGGTTCCGAAGAAATATTCCCATGGTTTGATTCTACAAAATCCCAATTAAAAAGAACACGTCTAGACCGGTTTGGACAATTGGGTTCGCACCCCTCACTTTACTTCATCGCTGAATGACAACTCGGGCCTTGAGTTTGCACGATTGGGTTCAATCTACTAAGCCAAAACAATAAGAGACTCGATCTCTATCAAATCAACCGCATGGATCTGGGAGCACAACTCTCTGATCGCCCGAGTGTTTGACTTAGTGAAATCAAAAGCTGGAGAAGTTAAACACGATCCACGGCGAGCCCCACCTACCGAAATCCAATCCACTCAAAACCAGCTCCCTTCTTTGTACATGGATAGCCTCAGATACAATCGAAAGCAGAAGTCAACCCAAGCGTAAGTGCTGCTACTTGATAAAACAAAAAAAAAAAGAAAAGAAAAACACTAATAAAAACAATGCAATGACAGTGTTATATATATATATATATATTTTTTTTTTTTCGATTTTGGATCCCCGGCAAACCCCCAAATACATAGCTGTGATGTCAGGTATGTATAACTAGGTCCCATCACCAGATGGATCCCACAAAAAAGTTCGTGCGGCGACTTCGCAAGAAGAGTTCAAAATCATCTTTTGGTGTAAGTACCCCACCGGCGGACCCGGCCCGGCCCATAAGTCGGTTTGCCACTTTTCGTCCGCTCAGAGCGCAGGAAATCCTGCAATTGAGGCATTACCGCCGTATTCATCCGCGGAAACGTTGCAGGATTCGAGTTTGCCACTTTTCCTCCGCTCAGAGAGGAGGAAATCCTGCGTGTGCAACATTACCGCCGTAGTCATCCGCGGAAAAGTCGCAACTTGGACTTTACCGCTGTCTACATCGGCGGAAATACTTCACATTGGACTTTACCCCGAATGCCTTCGGAAAAGCTGCAATTGAGACCTTACCCCTGGTATAAGAAGCGAAAAATCAGTACAGTCTTAAACGAGGGGAGATCTAGAGGGTAGATTTGAAGTTGGGATTTGGTTGCAAAGGAAATGGGGGCAAGCTCCACAGATCCTGAAACCGGAGTTGATCCAGCCCAATGGCAAGGCTTGTCCTTTCAAGGGAAGACTACTGTAAGAGTTCCAAGAGGCTCTTGATGATGGGTGATTTTCGTAACCGTGCTGGAATGTAGGGTGAAGAAATTCAGGGCACTGGCGATGGGAATATACTGATGTAAGCAGCAGACTGTCAAGTGCAACCATCTATGGTTGTAGCAATGTGAAGGGTAAGGTGGAAACATATGGCAGGTGAATTAAACAGATGCTATAGGGCAGATGACATAATGAACCAGAAAAGGCCCGGTGTCAGGTGGGTAGGTATGTCAGTGCCGTGCCAATGGCTAGATGGGCTGAGACCATGTTCACAAACAGGTCTTTGATACCATGTCAATGAGTTTGGTGGCATGAGAAACCAAGGATGAATTGCAGTAGCTTGCAGCTGTAGCAAGGATGTCGAGTCTTGTAGGGTTGACGGCTGGTTGGTGGTGACAGGCAGCGAATGAGATATGGGCAATGATGGAGATGACTATAGAATTAACGCTCTTAACTGGCAGAAATGGCTGGTGGGGGTCGAGAATCGAGATGATGCTTGCAAATGAGGTAGAAACCTAAGCTGTTCACAAACGAGGAGCAGAGGCTGCTGTAGATCTTAGAGAAGTGAGTTGATGTAGTTACATGCTGCAAGGTGAGCCAAATTACCTTCTTTCCTATCTTCCTGTTTGTGTGAATATGGATGAATGGAGAGCATACGCTAATGGCAATTGACTGGGAATTGGAGCTTGGGAATTGGAGATTTTTCTTCCTACACGTTGAAGGACAATGGACATGGAATCTGCAAAATTAGACTCGCGCTAAAATCTTAGCTGCTGAGGCAAATTATTTTTGAAAAATTTGACGCTCGAAGGCCAACGGTGTTACAAAATTCAATGTGGTGCTGGTTAGCCACTACACGTGTAGATTCATTGGTTGTTTCAAGCTGTCTGTGATGTAAAGCCATGAAATGAGCAAACCATCATCCATGCACAGAGATGTTTCTCTCTATATATGCAATGACCTTTCGTCTAATGACTGTCCATCAAATAGCTAACAACATCCAATGGATTTGGAGTTGGACCCACCCTAACAAAGTGATATGAACTTTATCTTATGAAATAATCAGGGCATTGGATTTTAGAGTTAAATGCCAGATAACTGTCCATTAAATCCTTTGATTGAGTGGCTATGATCATTTGAGTTTCGACTAGTGGGGCTTTTCAATTTTAGGCCATCAATGGTGGGGAGTTTTTGGTGGATGTCAAGCGTTGGCCCAAACGCATCGCTTTAAAGGGCAAATGATAGGCCCAACTCATTTATGGAATTTCATGGACCAATGAACTTCTCAATTCTAAACACTCAACCTCATCTAAAGGGCTTGGCCTAGCCAGAAATATGTTAGACGAATGGGCCTAATTTGCTGAAATAGGTTCGTCATAGGTCTGACTTTCTGGTCCAATGACTTGATCAGAAGAGGATATTACGCCCAATAGTTGAAAAGGGCTGGGCCATTGGCTAGACAAACTTAAGATTTGGTGTTGGACAAAATTCAGTCTATCAAACTTGGGCTAATCTACAGGTTGATCGCGTGCAAAACCTTTGATTCACTCTCTTTTATTTTTTCAATCACATACTTCATAGGCGATCAATCTGATTTATGCTCGATCTTAAGGGTTTCAGTCCGTCACCGGCAGGAACTTATGGTGGATAATTATGAGGAAGTAGTAACGGGGGACTGAAACCCATGACCTCTCACAGAAGGTGATATGATCATACCAGTTGAGCTGGCCTAGGACACGGCAAGAAAATCTTTTTTTTTTCTTTTCTTTTCTTTTTTAAATTTCCATGGGACTAACGTGAGTTGGGCTCGGGCTTCATCATTTCCATGCGGGCTAGGCTTAGGTTCCTAGTTTATAAGTTGCGCCGTTTTGGACATTCCGCAGCCTAACCCGACTTGGTCCGTGAACATCTATAGTTTTTTTTTTTTTTTTCATTCAGTGACATGAAAAAGTGACTTTTTAACTCTTGCCTAAAGCCGATACTTTGGCTTACGAAAATTGGGTCAGGCTGGGTCCTACGGTTCCAATTGGCACTCAAACCCACGGATTTTTCACCGATTTTCCACATAGTCAAGAAAACCCCACGCTTGACAATTATATATACCTAAGGATCTATTTCAATGGAGATCCTCATATTTGCATATTTATAAATCCCCACTTACGAAAGCCCCATGCAGCGATAGCATTTTTTCTCAACTATATTCATGGATATGCCTTGATATCAATGCTATAAAATCCTCAGTTATAAATATTCCCTATTCTAAGGCAATGAGAAATCCTTGCATATGTGGATTCCTCACCTGTCACTCACATGCACCAAGGGTTTGTTTGGATCCAGAGAGAAAAAAGAGTCTATGGTTCAATTTTAAACGTAAATAGCTTTCTTTTTCATCCACTCTTCCACCTTTTCACATGAACTTGTTTAAAGGCGTAAAAAGTAGCGGAGAAAATCATTTCTCTAACCATAATCTTATTTCTTCTTTTCAGACTTCATTTACTGGAAAAAAAAATTCCCCACTACAAGTTGCAAAAAAAGAAAGAAAAAGAAAAAGAAAAAGAAAGGATAAATGTTTTTTTTATCGAGGGAGAGAAAATACCTTTTTTCTCTGACATTTAACCATTTCATAGTTGATATTAATATAAAAGAAGTATTAAAAGGGTTGTTTACCAACATAACTTTCTCCATTTAACTCTGTTTACCGAAAAAAAGTTCTCTATTTAAATCCAAATGCAGTGGAAAGACACTATTAAAAAAATTGTAGATCTCCATGAAAGAATTCACCTCCTATTTCTCCATATGGAGAACATTTCCCTTCTCTTTATTGCTCCACATATCAATTTTTCCATAGCCTAATTAATGATCCTTTCAAAACGATTAACACTTTGTCAAATCGCAAAAAAAAAAAAAAAAAAAAAAAAAAAAAAAAAAAAAAAGGCCTTAATCAGCTATTACAATAATTGCATTTGTGAATATTTATAGAATAATTTTTAAGCAAATAAAGATGATTAGACATTCATGAAAAAGGAATACACAATTACCTATTTAATCAAGGTCACGATATAAAAAGCCTATTTTTTTGCTAGAATTTAAAAAATTTATATATGAAGAATTTCTAAATTTTATAATTGATGAAATCCATGAATGCTCTCTCGTACTTATTTCCTTGCAAGAGGTGAATTACTCACATGAAAGCTCTTTACTTTACTTTACCCAGCTCAAGGTGAAAAGATATTGAACGACTGGAACTTTCCGCTCTACAGATGGCAGCCACTGCTGCATTCTGTAGTAGTCAGATAACCTGGTCCACCAACCCCTCTTGCCCTTGCCAAGTGTCAATCATATTTATTTGAACGGTTGAGATCATACAAACAAATTGAAAAAAAAAAGGTGTGAGATTCGAGTATCATGTTTAAAGTACCCTTCAACAAAGCTTGACTATCAACTTAAAATTGCCCCCATAACAACCGGAAATTACACGTCCTTAAAGACATGTTTTGGGGCAACACTTTATGTGATAAAAATAGTAGCTTTCACCCATAAAAAAACACATTTTGAGTGGAATTCCAGGTGTCCAGCATGAGAGGAAACAAAAAAGCTGCCTGCCTGGTGTTGGCACCTGGTTATCACTCATGTGCCTAAGGTTATTATTCACTTCAGTAGCCCAATATAGAAAAAATAAATGAAGTGTCTGGATGTCTAATTTAATTAGCTATTAGCTTATATCTTCCCATTTTAGAGTAATTGAAAAAATGATATTTTTCAAATAGACTTAAGTGGTTATAGCAATCAAACACTTTCTATATTTTTTTTTCTTATACAAGTTTGCCCTTGTAACTTTTATAACATGACAATCTTCTCAGTACTATTTTTGCTATGTTATAAATTTATTACATGACAATTTTATTCATATAACTTTTATACAGCATGATACGTTCGCTTTTTTAATTCAATAAAACATGCTAAATAGTTTTTTTTTTTTCAAAATGGTTCTAACTAAAGTAGATTTATTATGATTGTTTTTATATTAGACATGTGAATTTTGCCAAACAACTTAAAATATTTCAAACAAACAATTGTTTGAATAAATTTATATGAATATCTTGCTGAGACTACTTGGAAAAGCTCAAATGAATGTCTAAGTTAATCAGCTTTAAAACCTTTTTTCCTCTTTTCAATCAGTTAGAATATCAACTGGAAATTACCCCTCCTTTTTAGGTATTCACCACCAACGGTAAATTATGTTTACTAAATGACAACTTTAACCATATATATTTATAGCATAACATATTTTTCTTTTCTAATTGAATTAGATATATCAAATAGTTTATTTGTAAATGGGATCTAATTGAAATAGATTTATTCTAATTAGTTTAATATCAAACATGTAAGATCTTCTAATTAAACAAGTCATTAAAATGACTCAAATAAATGTTTAAGTGCTTTAGACTGTCAAGTAACTTTGCATGAATGCCTAATTGAGATTGCTTGTGAAAAGGTTTGTATAAGTGTCAGATTCAAACAACTTTACAACCTTTTAACAATTTTTCCAATCAGCTTTAAAATATGATGAATTTGCCTAAACCTTCTATGGTCCTTTTTAATCTATATGGTCACGTTTGGCAACTAAGTCCTCAATGAGAAGATTTCTGTTTTCCACCCACTCATGCAAAATCCATGTTTGGCAATTGAAAATCCCCGAGGATTTGGACCTATGAAAATCCTCATTTGTTTGGATTTTCAAATGTGACCTCTCCCTATAGGATTTGGAAATCCTCACTTCTGCGGATTTACGCTTGAATCAAGTTTTCTCATATATATGCACCGATATTGATGTAAGATCTTCAGCTATACAAATCTTTAGCAAGGAATCCTTATTCCAAGAGTAGTAAGGAATCCTCACATCTGTGGACTCCTCACCTTTTGCCAAACATGCTCTATAGGTATTCACAATCACCACAATATAGGGCCTTCAAGCCTCAACTAACCTTGACCATCAAATTGTCCCTTTGCAGCAATTGACGGTTAGACATCTTTTTCTTGAGAATATGTTTGTGCGACAACGCTTAATGTGATAAAATAGTATATAGCTTTCACACATTAATAAAGTTCCGCAAAAGGAAAAAGAATTACTATTATCCAATTTACGTTTATATGGGTGTCTGATTCAATTCGCTTTAAGTTTTTACTATTTTATTTCTTTAAATAATTATAAAAAATATAACTTTCAAGTAGGTATATGGCAATTAAGCACTTCTGTATACTTTTTACTATTATTTTACAAGTTTTCCCATATAAGTGTTACAATATAACAAGTATAACCTAATATGAATGCTACTTTGACTTGATGACAAATTTTCTTGTATTATGTTTATTAAATAACAAGTGTAACCTAATGTCAATGCTACTTTACTCGATGACAAATTTACTTGTATTATGTTTACTAAATGATAGCCTTGTCCATATAACTTTTATAGCATGGTACATTTGCCTTTCCTAATTGAATCAAACACATGCCAAGCAGCTTTTTTGCAATTGGGATCTAATTGAAATAGCTTTGTTTTAATTATTTGTATGTTAAAAATGTAAATTTTGCCAAGCAAGCCATTAAAATGATTCAATGTTGGAGTGCTTTATATTATTTTATAACTTTACATGCATGTCTAATTGAGATTGCTGGAAAAAGTCCGTGTAAGTGTTTGATTCAATTAGCTTAAAAACCGTTTTACCTCTTAATTTTCAACAAACTTTAAGATATGACGAGTCTACCTAAACATTCTATGGTTATTCCTAAGCTTTCTAGGTATTTGTAATCATCACATTACTAGCCTAAGGATAGTGAGGATGTAATACTAAATGGCCTAAGGTGAGTCATTTTTAGAAAAAAAAAAGCCCTTTCTAGTTGGACCCACTGGGATGCATGATGATCATGACAGTTCATTGGATGAAAAGATCTATATAAAATCTATTTATGTACAAAACTTTAGCTCCATAAAATCATCCCAGCCCTTTGTTCCGTGGCCCCAAAATCTAATGGTTTTAGAGGCATCATTTTCTTATGATCACAATCTCATTTTCAAAATTGGACTTCTTTCGCTATTCATTTGTTGGGGGGGTCTCATGACCAAAAAAAGAGGGGGCAGAATATCTATATATATTATGGTGAACTTTTATTTCTTTTCATAAAGCTCTAAATGTGTGGTGTTTGGCCTTCTTTTTGGTCATCAAGATGGTGTGTTATTATTATTATTTATTATTTTTTTCAAAGAAAAAGTTTTATGTAGTTTCAATTGAAATGTGACCCCGAGATCAATTTATTGCATTGGACGCCAAAAAATATATAAATTCAGCTATTAAGGGCTCATTTGTTTGCACGGAATTGATCGTGAACGGAGTTTAAAAAAAGATTATTAAAGAGTGGAGAGATGATGGAAATATGATGGAGATGTAGATGAGACCCTCACTTTTCAATTATTTGATTTATCGGATGGTAGCTATGTATTTGACTTTCATCTCCTATTGGTTTTCTTTATAATTATGGCCATTTATCATCTTGACATTTCGTGACTTCAATTTTAGCCAGCAATTTTAGCCACCTTTAATAATACACTTCTTAAGACTCATATAAATTCAATTCCATAAAAACGAGGAGGGCCAAAAAATTACGGCTATGTACAACTAGAGAATATTTTGTTGACAAAGTATTCACATTCAATTTCATTAAAAGTATTAAAACTTGCCTCTTAATATTTCTATATTTATCTCTCTGCCAACTCAGAAACCAAAGCTAGTTGTTCATGGTTCAAGTTGATCCATTTTACTCAATTAAGTTCAGATTAATAATATTTACCTAACCTGAGTTTGCTTTAAATTGTGTACAAATTGACTTGTTATTCCAACCAACGCAACCAATTGTACTACAACCCTCACAACCTAATTCAAATATGGATTTTTGGCTAAGAATTTGGGTTGACCCTTTTAACTTGCAGGTTAGGTTTAGGATAACATTTTATTTCAATTAACAAGTAAAGGATTCAACATTAAACTCAAACCATTTATTACCGTTTTAGAAAAGCTAATTAAAATCAAATTAAAAAAACTTCAATTCTAAATATATTTTTAGGCAAGGTTCTTGTTGTGTGCGTGCATGCGGAAGTGCAAGTACCTGCGATTGATCAACTATGCCACACAAGAGAGACTAGAGGATTTTACAAGATTTGGTAAACCACCTACATCTATGCAAAAGAGCAATGACTCAAATTTTGACTCTCTTTAGAGTCTAGGGTTTTATATATATATATATATATATAATCCCCGCTTTCTTAGCCCCTAAGAAAGCCTCAATACAATGACCACAATACCCTTGACCTTGAACCCAGTCATTGGCTAATCTTATGGACCACTCCGACAAACCCGGAATACAAGTCACAAACCAAACAATGTTGGTCAGGTTGGAGAGAAAAAAAATTGCAGTGGTCATCACTCATACTTGTCCTAATAAAAAATCAACCAAAGCTCATGAAGTCAATAGAATTTAAATTTTCATCATTCTAAAGGCAATTGTGTCATATGTTATATGTAGTTTTACGATAAAAGTTACACTTTATTAAGTTGAAAAAACCATATATTAACTAATATAGTTATGTATTTTCAAGTATTATATATATATATATTTCTTCTGTAAAATTGAAAAATGACTGTGCATTTATAAAAAATAAATGAACGACTATCTTTATAATTAAGGTTGTGAAATAGATGATTGATCTAATTATCATATTAATTACTATTGCAAGTGGTTACTTACTGGCATCATAGCTCCTTTATTTATTTATTTTTATATAATAGAGGTGTCATAGGCTCCTAGCTCTTTTGATCCGACTAATTCTTATGTCCTAGCGGGAGACAAATAAATTTTTTAAGGCCCAAATATAACAGCGCAGTTCCGAACCTTCAATGTCAAAAATATCAAATCGTGGTCATATGCAAATTGAAGCACCCCTCGATTCTACTCCTCTCTTCACTTAGCACAAGGTAAAAGCTATTGGACCAGTGCCCCTGTATGCTTGACAGTTGGGAGCCATTGTGGCACTGTATGATAGTCACATAATTAATCTAGTCCACCAAACCCTCTTCTATTCGCCACTTATTTGTCACGATTGAAAAGGTGTTGACCGATATATATTTGAACGGTTGAGATCATACAAAGGACACTGAGAAAGGTGTGACATACGAGCATATTGTTTAAAGGACCCCTCAAAACAAACTTTGACTGCAATGTACAAACTGCCCATAGCAGCAACTGAAATTACAAGTGGCCTTTTGATGTCAGGTATGGGCGGCACCGCTTTGTGATAAAGATGGATAATGCTTTACCAAATGTAGTCCAACTTGTCGAGCCCATTTAGATATAAATTTATTAATGGGATGAGGGAAAAAAGTTCTCCTTATTGCCAAATAGAATAAAGAAAATCAGCATCAACGCATCATCCTAGCTAGCACTTAATTTAATGATCTCAAAGTTTAATAGCATTTTTATTATGGATTTCCTTGGGATTCTATATAATGGTGAGTGAAGAGGTTTGTTGAGCGTAAATTGGCCGTGACACCAAGGTATGGGATGAAAATAGTATCAAATTGGCTGCACTGCTTAAAGGTGGGCCCAACTAGACCCCATTGTGCTAGATTGCACTTACAATTGCCTCGTAAATAACATTTTTCGATGAAAAATGAAGCTTTCTACGTAAATGATGAAGCGATGTATACGCTCACGACTATAGCACATCTAGTTAGGGACATGAATGTGTGTGAGTGCATTTGTTAGTCTCTAATACAAGAAAGAAAAAAAGATCATATTTTTTTTTCTAGGTTGATCTACTAATTAGGAGTGATACTTTCAACTTGAAGACCTAGTGACTGATCCACATGCATGTGTGTGATACAGAGATGCCAACACCTCCAACCATGGATGTGTTGGCTAAATAAAGGTATTGTTTTACCAATTATAGATTTTCAATATATTTTATTTAAACATGTCACTTAAAACTATCTAAATAGATTCTTGAGCACTTAAGACTGTTGTCGAAGTTTACTACAGTTGCTAATTCAATTAGCTTCTTGCTTTAATATATCTTGCATTTTTTCTTCGAAAAGTATTAAAAATAGCTTTATTTTAAACAAATCACTTGAAGCGACTCTATTTCAAACTTGCCAAACAAACCTTAAAAACTGGCTAATAAAACATCTCAGATAGCGTCTCCTAAGTTCTAACTCATTATTTTCTCTAAATCTTTGTCCTCTTTATCCTCTATTATCCTTTCATACATGCTCATTTAAGTCCCCTTCATAGGAAAATATTTTCACTACTTGAGATTTCTCATAGTAAACCATCCATCTTCTCCCAAGATTGTCTCTTGACGCTTTCATTTAGTCATACTTAGGGAGCATATGCAGTAATGATATGAATCATGTCTTCCTCTAACACTACTTCAATTACTATAATTCTATCACCCAACATCTTTATCCCCGCAATTTTCTCTTTCAAGTCCTCATCTACAATTATTTCCACTCCATTTCTTGTATTATTTTTTCCTGCATAAAAAAGTTTGTAACTATTAGTGGGCTTTATCCCCTTTTCACTTTGTCTGCAGTAGACAGATTGCACTAGCTCTTCTTCTTTTTATTACCTTGACCACATGCTCTTTCTTGACAAGTTTCCTATATATTCTAAGTTGTAAGTTGAGTCTTCCTTTTCTTCTGTACTAACTTCTTTATGCTCACTCATCTAGTATGATGCGATAGCTCTTTCCTAATTTTCACTGAAAATAGGTGGTGTCACATCGCGTCGCTTAAAACAGGGAAACCCTAGCATGATATTGAAATGTTCTTATCTCAGAATTTATGTTTGGCTCGTGACAAGATTTTACACTGGCTATCAATCTACCTAACACAACCCTCCTCCTTTACCCGGGCTTTGGACAGATGGTAAAAGCTTGCCAAGTTGACAAACAAACCTTCAAAATTCTTTTCTTTTGTCGGGAAGGATGACCAATATGGCAACAATGAGACAACTTACCTGCCTAGAGATTGATCATTAGCCGTGTGAGAAAGACACCCTCACCACTTAGGCGTCTCTTGTTTCTCAAACAAACCCTCCATTTTAAAACTATTTGCCTCTAAAGAAAAATAATAGAAATGCAGTTTTCTCATTGACATAAAATGTGCAGGCAATAGACCTTCCATGAGTTTTTTAAGACAAGTTTTCTCTTATAACTTCCATTATATTATAAGTTTGTGTGTGCCACTTCATGTCATACTTTTGCTTGTATTACTTTTACCATATAACACATTTGCAAGCTTGATTTTTACTATTTATTAAGATTGATTTTTTTTTAATTGAATCAGATATAGTAATAGGTCTATTTCTAGTTTCATTAATACAATTCTATTTTAGATAGAACTATTTGAATCAACTCTATTTCAAACTCATTAAACTTACCAAACAAACCTTGATATAATGATGTAAAGTTTTATCAGAATTTATAATAAATTTTAAGCATTCTGAAGTTTAAGTGATAACATTTAAGTATGTGTTTGTCTTCCCTCACCTATGCACAAAAAAAAGGAAAAGATTCCAATAGATTTTGCAAGCGATGTCATTTTTGGAGATATTCAAATGTGCCTAGGAAGACAATAATAAAAGGAATC
Organism: Persea americana; assembly: GCA_029852735.1. NCBI lineage: Eukaryota > Viridiplantae > Streptophyta > Magnoliopsida > Laurales > Lauraceae > Persea > Persea americana. The sequence continues at coordinate 73,469,304 of CM056815.1, forward strand.
CGGATCCCTTGTTTCAACCAATCCACATTCACCACCTATATAAAATCTTTAATTTCATACATCATAGCACAAAACGAAAAACAAGAAATGAATGCATTTTATTCAATTCGGGGAATGTGGATCCCAGCTAAAAAAAAGATGGTCTGAATATATTGCACGTTAGGCAGTAGTTTATGGGAAGGTTTTCTATTGTACACTTGTGCACCACACGCAGCACATTAATGACATTTGTTAAATACGATGCAAAGATATTCTTGCCTTTGGCGAATATATATATATATATATAGGGTGATGCTCCTATGAGAGATGCTCACCTTACTATGAGAGATAAGGTGCGGACCCTCACATTTAAGTTGTTGGTATTAAATATGGATGTGATGACCCCCACCTTATCTCTCAGAGTAAGGTGAGAGCATCTCATATATATATATATTTATGAGGGTTGAAAACAAAAAAAAAAAAAAAGCATTTTAGGTTGATTCCTTATTCACATTCCAGCCTTTCATATGGAGATATAGTTAAGTGGGAGTAAGCAATAATTGACAATAATATTTATATTTCTAGATTTATTCTTAATTATTAGAAAATAAAGTATAATTTGCGAATTTCAAATAATGCAAGAAAATTAAATATGAAAATGCCTTAATGCTTTTAGATATAACTCTTGTGACGGTAACTGAAACACAAAAATAATAGGGCTCGCAGTAATAAATCTAGCCGCTCATTATAATCATTTTTTTTTTTATTTTAGCGTTGAGAGTAGTATCTCATTATATTCAAAGAGGACCCATGCCAAATTAATCACATGCAAGTCAATCCATCCATAACTAGTTAATGAAAAGTTATTAATTGGTTACTTGTGATCATTTGATTAACCATCGTGCTTGTGGTAGTCCTGTATGGCTGAGAAGGCCGCATTAAAATACATTCACTATTTATAAAAAGATGATTTGTAAAGGTGCAGATACTCAATCACAATGTGACTAACTATTATTGAATAATTGAATTAAATTTAAAACCGGATGGCACTTATTGAAATTCTTATGGACATTTAACAGCTATATCTACACTTTCTAATATTAGTGTTAATAAATTTCTAAGGAGGAATCTTTGAGCAATGTCCAAAGAAAATCCATTAGTAAAGAACTCACCTAATATTACCATTGACCACCAAAGCACAAATAGAATTGCGAATATGGGACATGGTAAATAAGTTAAATTATATTATTATCTTCTCAAAATTTGAAGCTATTTGGTGTAAATTTAATTGATGAGGAAAAGATCAAACCAACAATTAGCTTGTCAATTGAGCCTGTTAAATGGGTAACTGACCTTACCCAAGCTCGAAAATATAGGGAATTAAAAAAAATTGAGCCCGAAAGGCTGGGCTTGGACAATGATTTTAAAGCCCGTTAAATTGGGTAACTGGCCCCTCCCATAGGGAAAATTTATCTAATTTTCCATGATTTTACTGAAATTGCCCCACACTACCTGCTAATTAGAAGGGGTAGTTTTGTAACTTCGTCTATCATAATCGTCCCCCCTTATAAAAAGGGAACCCTCCTCAACCGAACCCTAATACCAAATCTTTTGTCTCTGCTTAAGCTCTCGCCTAGCCGTCGCACGCCACACGCCCTCTGTCTCCCTCCCTCTCTTGCCCTCGCCTTCCCTCTCTCCCTCCTTTGCCCAGTCGCCCTCTCTCTCTCTCCCTCCCTCCCTTGCCCAGTTTTCCTATCTCTCAATCTCTTTCTCCCTCTCCCCTCTTCCTCTATCTCTGTCTATTTCTAATCTCTTTCTTCCTCTCCCTGTTCCTCTCTCTATTTCTCGGTTTTTGCTTGGATCTCTTAGCTCTCACAGTCTCACTACTCACGGTCTTTCACTGCTCACGGCCTCTAGTAAGTTCTATTTATTTATTATTTTTTGTATTGAAAAGTTTATTGATGGTTGTTTTAACAAAGTATATGGCCTTACAAGTGATCGCACTACAACAACCATCCTACCACTTTTCGGACTTCTAAAAGGCTTCCAAGCCTAGTTCATTGAGAAGTGATCCTGACCCTGCTAGGAACGTGGAAATGTTTAGCTATCTATATTATGGATTGATGGTAAATTGGGATGGACCTGGATAGTTTGGTTATTCTCTAAGATCCTTAAGTCTTAATATAGGGTATGTTTGGATGCATAAGAAAACACAAGAAAATAATATTTTATAGAATTTAATCTTTCATTTTCTAAAGAAGAAAATCTTGTGCATTTGGTAACCTAAGAAAAATTTTAAGAAAAGATTATTTTCTTTCAAAAAGCTTAATATTTTCTCCTACAGCTCCCCCTGTAGAAAACTTTATACAAGATAAGAATATTTCAAAATAACGATGACAAAGTGGTAGAATAAATTAAAGAGTTTAGTTCACCAAATCTATCATGATGTGTTTGTTTACATATACGGTAAAGTCAAGTAAAAGTGAATACCACAACACAACAAATGTGGGGTAAAGTAAAGGTGGGATAAAGTATATGATGAAGTAAAGTGAGAAGGAATGGTAAAGTAGTTTCGTTTTTCTTTTTACTTTATTTTATCATATTTTATTGTAGTTTTATAAGGTAAATAAAAAGTGACTTGTTTACAGGTGTGGTAAAGTAAAATAAAGAATATCATAGTAAACGGTGAGGTAAAATAAGGTGAGATGAAGTATGTGTGGTAAAGAAAAGGGGGAGAGAGAGTTATAGAGTAGTTGTGTTTTTTTTTTTTTTTTTTTTTTTTTTTTTTTTTTTTTTTTGTACACTTTACCATGGTTTTATGTGATAAAAGAAAAGTATCTTATGGTAAAAACATGATAGTTGAACTTTATTTTGCCACGCTACTTTTTCACCAAGACGTGGTAAATTACATATAAATTAAAATACTTAATTGCTCAATTTAAGACCTGTAATATTCTTTAAAAATTGCCAAATAGTAAAAATATTATAATATTATAATATTACATTATTCTATTCTATACTATTTTATTCTTGCAATATTTAAATCTGTTAATATTTTATTCTATAAACATCCAAACGGGCCCTTAATATATTGTATGATATTAGATCTGTCTCTTTTTTATAAAGTTATTGGCTGACTTTAAGTTGATTTGTCTAATTGTCGCTTGAATTGCCTTTAATATGCTGGTTATTGTTTCACCCAAAAGAGGAAAAATGTTATTTTGCCTTGGTGAGTGTTATGTATGGGCAGATGACTTTTTTCTGTGCCAACAGCTATCATCGCATAAGGATGCATAAAGGTGTCTATTATCTTTACTTTGCTTGCATCCACAATAGTTATAGCATATTCTATTGACTTTGATTAGGTTTTTAGATCGTGTATAATTAACTTTCATAATGCATGTTGATCCTCCCTACACTGGACAAATTCTAGCTGACAATGTCACTCTTAATATACTTAATTGAAATATTGAGAATGAATTATCTTGTTTGACGTTAGATGATTGTTTGTGAATTATCTTGTTTGACGTTAGATGATTGTTCTACAAACAATTGTATTATAAGAATACTTAGAAATCAACATATGAAAACCAACGCCGTCATCTTAAATGGTAAATTTTTTCATATGCGTTGTGCTACACATATTCTTAACCTTATAGTGAAAGATGGACTTAAAGATATTGACCCAATTATTGAGAACACCAGGGAAGTAGTAAACTATATTAAGAATAGCTTAAATCGTATACATCAGTTTTGAGAGCTTGTAAGTGCGAAAGGGTCAAGTTCTACAAGGGGATTGCCTCTTGATGTTCAAACTAGATGGAATTCCACATATCTTATGGTATCGTCGGCATTACATTTTTAAGATTTTTTTTTTCTTATTTATCTCTAACATATGACTTACACTATAAAACTTTGGTTCATTCAGATGAGGATTGGGATATTGTTGCTACCCTTAATTATTCTTTTTTTTTAAAGGCTTGATGAAGCTACAAATAGATTTTCTGGTAGAAAATATCCAACTTTACATACCTTTTAACCTAAAGGATGTACAATACATAATGAGTTGGTATAAAAATTAGGTGATTTTGATTTTGTTTTTCCAAGAATGACTAAAGTGATGATGGGAAATTTTGAGAATTAATGGAAGAATTATAATCAACTATTTGAAATAGCTATATTGCTAGATCCCTCCTCTAAGATAGTGTGTTTGGAATAGATTTTTAAGATATTTTATGAAACAAAGGAATGTAGAAGTAATCGTATGGCAGAAGCTTGTAATCTATTTTAAAAAGTTTTATGAGGAGTATCGTGTGAGATTTGATGCTAAAGATAGTGATCAGACGGTAGATAAAAATGATGCAATAAGTAGGCAATCTAAAAGAAAGGCTAGTGAGGATGAACACGAAAAATATCATTTTTTTATGGATCGAAAAGAAATTATCAATAAGGCAATTGTAGAAGAAAAAACGAAATTAGATCATTATTTTGATGACAAGCCTGCAGAAAAGATGACACAGTAGATATATTATAAAGGAGGAAATTGAATCCAGCTAAGTATCCTAGTTTATCTCATATGGCTAGCAATATTTTAGCTATTCCTATGTCTACGATTCCTTCAGAGTCAGTATTTGACCCACATAGAACTTCTTTGAGACCGACTATGGTAGAAGCATTAGTTTGTGTCTAGGATTGGTTCAGTTACGATCCAACTAGTGATGATGATTCCAACAATGATGGGAATGCTCTAAATGATCTTTTAGGCATATTAAAAGAAAATTGATTTTTGTTGATTTTTGTTGAGTTCTTTTAGACATTACTTGACCCACATAAGATGCTTATACGATTTTTGTTGATTTATTTTGGTTTTCTGATTTTCTAGCTACTCTATCACCGACCAAAAAAAAAAAAAAAAGAGAACCCCGCCATGTTCCTTTTTGCAATGCATTGTTGGTCCCAAGACCGGAAAAGAGGAGGAGGGTTTAAAGTCCAGTTCATACCCGGTGTCCTATGGCAGTATATGAATAATTACAGAATGTTTAGCTTATATTCAAAAGTGTGCTAAACTTTGATTCGCACGGGACGGGATTTGACGTAGGCCTATTCAATTTAGGGCCGAAATCCGACAACCCTCGGCAAGCCCATTCAATATTCAGGACGAAATTGGATAGCCAATGCCCAGCCCAGCCCATTGATAGGCCTACCACCAATTTCTATATTCAATGATATATGGCTAAGACATTTCATTAAAAACTGTTCTTAAAGCGCATGTAGCTAACATTTTGCTAGATAAGTGTGATGAGACCCATAAAATATAATCATATATCAAAATCCATTTCGATAAACCCTTTATTAGAGCAATAAAAAGAACCCACTTAATTTGTCTGACAAAATCAAAATCTTTGGATGGGATCCACTTGATATGCCAATTGGAGGCACATAAATACATTTTAATGCTCCTAGGATTTGAGCTCACAGTTTGAACTTATACCATATTAAGATTGCAATAAAAATACGAGTTGTTAATAGATGCAACATAAATATTTTTTAATACTAAATTGGTGATATGGGATTTAGGTTGATTGATTTTATTTCCAATTTGTTCTTGAGCTAATTATTTGATATAAATTTGTACAGTTTGGATTCTAGCCTAAACATATGCCGGATCGGGTCGGCAGGCTAAACGCTAAACACGAATTTTTGACATCGAGCTCAACCCATTATTACCAAAACGAAATGTAAAATTCAATTCAACCCAAAAAAAAAAAAAAATTGTGAATTTCAATTCAACCCAAAAATAAAGATCATTTTTTTTTAAGTAAGTTCAGGTGGGTCCAAGGCTAGAGTCAGAAAATGTCACTTATAACTGTCCTATCAAACATCATGCAACGGTCATTCATGGTCAGGATTTTCATCATTAGAAAGGGCACTTGGACCCTCTATCTTATACATACATTCCCAATTGAAAAAAAAAAAAAAAAAGAGTTCTACTTCAACAAATTTCAGAAAAGGGACTTTATAGTTATCAAATTTGCATGGACTTCTGAATAATAATAGAATAATTCATGCTAAAAAAATAATTTATAATTTTAAATTATATATTTATAAATAAAAAAATAAAAAAATAAAAATATTAAATATAACATCTAAGGTGATGAAGTGAAAGGCAAAATAATAATTTCTTCCAACCTCTCAATAATTGCTATTGTTTTTAGTGACTACATTCTCACGTGCTTCCACAAGCTGCCGGACGATTCCTCTATACAAGACACGCTCTGTGGTATTGTACACTGCTCGGTAACCTGGTCCACCAACCCCTCTTGTGCCCACCACTTGTTCATATCTTTTGGACACATGTGGAATGATATCAATTTGGACGGTTCAGATTATCAAGAGCACGTTGAAAAAGGTGTAATATTATTGGTGTTCGTTCCCTTCCCTTTTGATGCCTAAAGTACCCTTCTCCAAACAAAAACTCTTCCACTCACCCTTGAAATTGCCCCTATCAGCTGTTTGAAATTTCCAAAACAGGACATTTGCTTTGTTTAAGGGCACGTTTGGGCAGCAACGAAAAATATTTCGTTAGCTTCACGAAAAATAGATTTCCCGACCGGATATTATTATTATTTTTTTTTACAGATTCTTTCTGGAAAATTGTAATTTTAAGAGTTTTGAAGTTAATGTGGGATGGGTTTAGGCATTCGGCTTTTGGCTTCATAATCTCTCACCTAAAGAAAAGAAATGGAAATCCTATGCCAAATATTATCAGTAAAAATGTATATAATATATGCAGTAAGTCATGTTATTTGTGGCTATTTTTAATGATTCCTAAGAACCATTTTTATATATAGATGTCTTTGAATGGACAAAAATACATGGTAACATGAGCTCCAATAAAGGATAATTAAAGACGATGAGATATAGATGCACTATTAAATTTTCTGTGATTGTAAATAAATTTATTAGGGTGATGGGTGGGTATTTATTCTCCATATCTTCATGATTCATTTTCTATAAAAAGGGACTCTATGAGATGATCACTTTTTAATATTCACCTTTGAGTGTTTTATAAAATCTTTTCTAATTCTAGCTATCTTTAAAACACAAAATATTAGAATTACTACAAATTCAATTACATGAAACAAATCGGCTAGCCCAAGAGTCTAATCTTACATGGCCAAAATTCTATAGATACTTGTGCATCTTTAAGAACTTAGTTTTATCGGTTGATGCTAATCTTTGAATCCGAGAAAATAAAATTACATGGTTATAATGATTTTACCTTACGTTGCATTTTAGGAATTAGTTTTATTTTAGGAATTAGTTTTACTTAAATGTAAAAAATGATTAAAAATAACAGCAAACTTAATTTTATGTAGATACCTAATACTTTAAAAATTGTATTTTTTAATTATCTATTTTGTTTGTTTTCATTTCCTCTATTTTTCTTAATAATTACCCTTATAGAAGTTAAAACGCCGATGTTTTGAAAGATCTCCGTAGAATGTAAGCAATTAATCGGCAAACGAGATTCGTGTGAAATCCCCCAACGCATTTTCAGCGTTGCATTTCCCGCCCGCATCTTTCCGTAACTGCAGAAGCGCATTTTCGTAAATTAACTAGGCACCCCCGTTATTAACTCAACAACTTCGGACATTATCGTAATTTCACACCTCCATTTTCGTCCCAGCTCTTATGCCCTTTCTCTTCTCGCTTCGAAGAGAGGACTCTTCTTCGCTTTACCTCTGCAAGCGAATATCCGTACATTCCTTTCCATTTCTGGAAATTCAAGCTTTCTCCTCCCGCCATTGAAACCCTAATTCCATCCATGTCTAACAAAGGATAGAAGAAAGATAGCATTTACTTTTCATCCAAATCTTACCTCTTTCAGGTAAAATCGCTCTCGATTCCAAGGAAAATCGGGTCCTTTTCACTTGTTTCTACTGCAAATACTATTGCCTCTTGGTTGTTGCAATTGCATGGCAGTGTCTTTGGTTTTTTTTTATTGATGTCTTTGATTATTTATTGAAGTTTGGTGATTAGATTATGCTGCATTCGATTTGTTGAGTGTTCTGTTTGGATCTTTTGCATGAATTCAGTTTGCTCCGTAGTTTTTAGGGCATGTCGGAGCTTTTTGCGTGGAAAGTTAGAGAATTTGTTTTCCTCGAAGAATGGTTTCTCTGTTTTTCCGTGATTGCATTTTCCTGTTCTTAGCTGAAATCGTTTTCCGCAGTTTCTGCTGTAAGTAGATTCGAGTCGAATAGGAACAGGAAACCATTTTCCGCGATCTTAGAGAAGAGGTGGCATTGCTTGCAGGAATGGAATCGTAGAAACCGGAACTGTCGAAAATGAAGTCTCCGGTTTCCATTTTCCGTAGAAAATGAAGTTGCTGAGGAAATGAAATGAGGGGAAACTGTGGTGCGCAGAACATCAACTTAGGGCTCTGCATTGGTGTTTTGAGGAAATGTTGGGGATTTTGGTGTTAATCTGAGAGTACTAGGAGTTTTTCCTTTGCAATTTGAGTGAATTTATATTTTCTGATTTCGTTGTTGTTCATGCAAAGCATTTTATACAGTCGGGGCCTCCACCTTAGGTGATCAGTGGGAAGGAACAATGCCAATCATCTGATCGACTGTCCATGCATGCCGGTTTTCTGGTGGATATGATTGTTCCACCAATCGTCCATTGTGGGTCCCACCAGATTGACGATCTCAATGGCTTGAAAATGCGCGCAGTCTGTATGATGAAATGCTTAGCAGGAATAGACTGTTATCACTTTGTTGTTTGCTGATCTCACACTTATAAGTTTGGTGTTCTCATATGTTCATCTTTTGGAAAGATCGGTAGGCTGGAGAAAGGACTATAAGTACTCAGTTTCTGGATCTGTTTAGGTGTGCAAAGGATAAGAAAGCAAAGGTTAATTCTTGTATGAATAGGATTGGAGGGCAGGTGGTTCGGTGTCCTACTTTTAGAAGGAACCTGAAGGACTATGAAAAAACCCAATTTATATCTGTGGGAAGCCTCGAAAGATGGGACTTTTTCAGTTTCCTCTTTCTTCAAGACTATTCTTAACAATCCGAGGGACTGGAATGTAGTGTACAGCATATGGAAGCTGAAGGCTCGTCCAAGGGTGATCGTCTTTGGGTGCAGGCCCTCCGGAAAAGAATTCTTACTATGGATACTTTAAGGAGGAGAGGGATGACTATAGTAAATGGCTGCCCTTTGTGCTTGAGGTACGAGGGATCCGTGGACCATCTCATGCTAAATTGCAAAACAACTCAATCTATTTGGATGGCAGTGGTAGGGTGGTTTGAGTGTAGCAGGGTCCTCCCTAATTCTCTCATCGAGCTCTTCTAGGCCTGGAAGGCTCCACTAGGGTATCCTAGAGGCAAGGAGATGTGGAGGTTGACATTTCTAGTGGTAATCTGGACAACTTGGAAGGAAAGGAACTCAAGATGTTTTGAACGGATACCATCCAAAGAAAGTAGTTTGGTGGAGAAAACAAAGTTTTTTTAGTGGCTCTCGGGGTGTCCATCAACCCGTCTTTTAAAGGGTACTCCATAGATCAAGTAGCGTATCAATGGAAAGAGCTGGCCTTCTCTTAAGCAGGGCCTTAGGTGGTTGGTTTTGGGTTCTTGTAATTATTTGTTTTCCTGCTCTCCTGTTTTTCCTTGTTAGTACTCATCTCTTGTACTGTTTGCTTTTTTTTAATCAAAGTAACCATTCAAAAAGAAGATGTTCATTTAAGCCAAACACAGTATTTAGATGACTGACTGTTAACTTCAGTTCATTTAGGGAAGTATACCTTTTTTTTGGAGCTTACATATCTTTGGCTTCTGTTCTGATTTTTTTTTTTTTTTTTAGGAATTTGCGCCTGTGGGGGACTAAGGTTTTGAAGAAATGGTGAGTTTCTGTTATTTTCCTTGTTATTATCTGTTTTCAGGTTTCTTCCTCTGTTCTTTGTGACTTTTGTATGGTTTTATAGGCTGGGAATACGGCTGATGAAGGGAACGACAGCTTCGACTGGGATAGTGAAGATGATTTAGAAATCCAGAATTCATCTGCCTCTTCTCGGCCAGCTGTTGTAAATCCTGTCAAAGAAGAAGGTTTGAGCGCAAGGGAGGTGTGAACATATCTTGAACTCATGTGATTTTCTTTCATTGCTGTTTGTTAGTTAGAATAGTGTCAGAATTTATGTTATAACTGTAGCTTAATTAAACAAAAAATATTAGCAGGGAATGAGTTCGTATCAGATTAATGTGGTGGTTAAGTACTAATTTTTATCGAGGCATGATAGATGGCTTATTTAGTAGATTCTCTTTGATCTTGGAGGAGGAAAAAGAGTTAAATAAGAAAGTTGTAAAGAAGAAAGTGAAATGTGGCTGTGTTTATACAGGAGCATGCAGTGCTAAATCTTGATAGAACTACAATTGATACCAAGGTCCGCTACGAGTCCTTATCACTTATGGTTTATGATTTGCCTCGTGTTAGAACTGGGGAGTTAATGTGCATTGGGGGCCATGATTTTATATCATTGAATAAGAAATCTGATATGAGAACTATGTGCTCCATATTGATTTTTGAGATTCATCTTTAGTCAAACTTGCTTTTTGTCATGCAAATCTCATTTAATTTGGCCAAATGTTTTGCAGCTAAAAAACTCAGTGTTTATCATGTTCTTCTTTTCTTCTGATTTTTATTCTTTTTGAGAATTTATTGGCTGTGTCAGCATCTATCAGACTTCGCTGAGTCATAAGAAATTAGTGGTCACCTGAAAAGTTCGAATCATACTGGTTCTGTTTTTGGGTTTGGAAACCAAGACTGTACCAGTGAATTCTGGCACCAAGTTGACTATACTGGCATGCCTAGCATAAAAGTATTTTCAACATTGTAAATTTAATATTATTACATGACGCTCGTGGGGGCACTTTTCACACCTTAGTTAGTGACCAAGCTTCAGTTTTTTGGGCATTTATTATCCCCACATAGATTACCAAAACACAAGTAGCGAATAGAGTTTTCAGGGACCTTTAATCCTTATTGGCAATGGTATTATATTTTAGGATTTACATGTACCTCATGTTGAGGTTCCTCATGATGGTTTGATGAATCGATCTAGAGGGCAGGCCTCATTCAAGCTTGCATATGGATGAAATCCGAAGTCCAAACACATGCTAGATTGGTACCATTTCCAGTACACGTATATGAGGCAATGTTGAAGCTTTACATTGGAATGTTGCTAGCACAAATCAAGCAAAAGTTCTAGCATAGCATCAAGTATTAGGGATCTGCCAACAAGTGTCATCGAGAGAAGTTTGTCAAGGAGATGGGGTTGGGTTGTGTTTCTGGAACAAAATAACTTTGATACTTATAATAAGCTGAATGCTAAGAGGGTAGAACCATGCCAAGTTTGAGGGGACATCTATGTCAACTCTTATGAAGCGGAAGTACCACATGACTTGGAGTTGGATGTCTCCCCAATCAACGTCACTGAGATATGAGTTCTTGGGGAGACACCTGCCTTTCAAAGGAAATATTTAAATGGTCAAAATTTAAAATTTATGATGGCATTAAACAAGTTTCACATGGGGAAAAAAAAACCAAATATGGTTGAGAACACAAATATTACTCACTGAAATTGACGTTGATGAAGCATCTGAGTTTCAGATGAATGGCTAAAGATTGAACATTGATTTACTCAGGCTAAGCATGACAAACAACTCCTTTATAGTTCAAGGCTTCAATCATTCTCCACCATTCCACCAAGGAATGGTGCATGCTGTGGATCCACAAATGATGCAAGTGTCAGTCAACATAGAGCACAAAAAGCCCAGAGAGGCGGAAAGGAAATATTCAATTCTGGAGTCAACCAATCGATTTAAGTAATTTCGTATCTGGACGTGAATTGATCAATTTAGGTATGATTTTCTATGAGAATATGACGGGATTAGAATGTTTCAGCCATTGAGAAACTCGAGACACACCAGTTGCATGGGTGTCTCATCTCACACTGCTGCCCAGGTATCAATCATTGGGCAGGCAGGTTGTATCACCGGTTTTGCACTGCTCACCCATCTAGCCAAAAAAGAAAAGAAAAATTCAGCCATTAATTGGGTCTCACTGAAAGAAGCAAAGTTTTTTATTTACAGTGAAGGATTTGTGGTCTTCCTTAGATGTAGTATTTATTAAATGGGCAATGAAGCAAATCAGGTTGATTCTGCTTTGGCAAAACAACAGTCTATAAAGAAATATCTTCTTTAGGTCCTCTCTTGTAATAGTGTTTTACAGGGGGAAGAACTCTCTTTCCTTGTGCAATGAAACTTCTTTGTTACTGGAAAAAACTGATGGGATTAGAAGTTACAACAATTTGCATATGAGGGATGATTACTGCTGCTCTAGCCTCTACATTTGTATAGCAGTAGTGTTGGGAACTTAATGGAGTGATCTAAGATGGTAATTATGAGAAAAAGAAAGATAACACAGTGTGTTCAGGGGTGTTGGGTTCTATAGAAGGGTCATGAATGTGTAACAAGGCATTTAATGATTTCGTCTTCTAAGTATTTGTTTGTAAGTATTCTTTTTATGAAGTTATTTCCTAATAAAGTTGTTTGCTGTCCCATTCTAGTGAAAATCTTCGTTGGTACTTTTTACCTGTACTGTGCAAATTTGGGCATGGAAACAACGGGTGTCTCCAAACCCAAGTAGCAGTGCATAATTATTGAATTATGCTCAGTCCTTTGCTGTTTGCTTTTCTATTCAATTGGGCATTAAAGGGCCATTGTCTTTATAGCCATATAGCAACAAGTCTTTATGACATTATGCTTTATCCATTGGTGCGTACTTTTATAAATTATCAATTTTTTTTTTTTTAATTTATTTCCTTTCGTTTTTCTGTTTCAGTCATGTGCTGGTCCTTCCAGCTCCAAGTCCAATTTAATTCTTCATTTTGTTGGAATGGGCTTCTCTGAAGAAATGGTTGCCAAAGCAATCAAGGAAAATGGTATGTTCAGTTTTGATGATTTGAGATGCAGATTATTGTATTATCGGAAGAAGTTGCATTTTGAATGAATTTCTATTTCTTTTTAATATGTAGGGGACGGAAACATGGAGGCGGTACTAGAAACCTTACTTACATACTCAGTGAGTAAATTTATGGTCTCCTTAGTTTTTTAGTTGTTTCTAATACTTTTTGATTTTGTCTTGACATATAGTTGAGGCAGCTGCTCATGTGCATTGGCATTTGCATTGCCCCCTAGATGAATGATACAAAACTTATTGGTGTAGGTATGTTCACCTCTTGTATCATTTTTGTAGTTCATTTGGCCCATGTAGAATGAGATCAATTTGGCTGAAAGTTAAAATGGTTTGGTGAAGCGAGGGTAAGATCGTTATGTGAGATATTCATGCAAACATTAAATTATCAACAACTTCCAACCTGGTGCATTTTCATAATGTGCACATGTGGGTGCATGTTTTACGGTGTCCCTGTTGTGTAATCTATAGATTTTTCATGTTTACCGATGTATGCACTTATGTTAATGCATGCATCACCACCGTTTGGATAAGAGTGGCAATTTTTTTTTATGGAAGGTCGAAGGTTATGTCGATTTTCCTTATTGTACTTTGGAGGATACATTTGGAATATAGACATGTTGACTGACATTTTATCCTTATCCTTCAATATCTGTATTGCCTCGGAATGCCACCACCATTACAACTGTCGTTGTTGCCGTCGCCTTGTCCCGTCTATATGGGGTTAGCAAAATATCTTGTATATGGTTTTATTTTTATTTTTGTTTTTGCTAGGTTGGGCTATTGGTTCACGAGTGATGCTTTAACATGAGTTCCCAGGGACGGGTCCCTAGGAAGCGTGTGAGCCTAAGGTGCCAACACCAGTCATCCACGGGTGTGTTGGCATCATCTTGTTTATGGCTATTTCTAAGAAGAGTTAAATACAATTTAACCCAGGGTTTAAAAATCTGGACCCAGACTTGAACTCGGCCTGTGTCAAGTCAAGTCAGAGCGGCTCGACTTGGCCAAGTCGACCAAGTCAGGTCCACTTCAACATTTTAGGTTTCTTTTTTTTCTGGATTTTAGGGCTTTCTTTGGGTTCTTTTATACATCTCTATAGTGGGAGAGAGAGTTGAGACTACTTGAGATAGACAGAAACAAAATCTTCAAATTGCAGAAGGAGAAGTGAATTAGGCATGGAAGAAGAGAGAGGGTTCTAGACAACTTGAGGTTGTCCTCCTTCCTCCAATACCATCTCTTGAGTATCATCCAACAAACTACCCCCTCCTTTCCCTTGTGTGGATGGTGTTTTTCAGAAGACATGGAATAAGAACAAGGGTTTGGGGTTTTGACGGCCTTTGTGTGAAACTGGAGTTTTGAGAGAGAGAGAGAGAGCCTTGGAAGAAGAAGAAGAAGAAGAACAGGGAGAAGAGGAAGCAGAAGAAGAAAAATAAAGTTGGTAAGGGACTTGGCTGAGTCCGGCTCAACCCGACTTGGACTTGGCCGTGTGTTAACACTCTGATTTATCCTATTGACTCTTTTCCTAATCCCTTTCTAACTCTTTGTTCTCTCTACTCCTTTCTTTAGATTGCCACCTTGAAAGGTCAACATTTATATAAGAAAAAAATCACCATACATCAAACAACTTTTATTATTATTTTCTCTCGTAAGTGTTATGTTTACTTGAAATACATGTTCATATCATGTTGGAAACTGTTTTTCCCCCTTCTGGAGGACCAATATGTGTTCCTATAATGTCGGAATTTTTTTATTTTTTATTTTTTATTATTATTATTTTTAAAGATTGGAAGTACTTCACATTTGAATGGGTGTTGGCCTTGGGGTTTTTCCTTGTCTGGAACATGTATTTTCTTCAAAAGGCCCACACCCATTAAGTTTACCATACTGACGAGCAAATGGCACAGTGAAAGGTGCTTGCTGTTGCAACCTTGAGGTTGTTTGTTCAAGTCAAGTTATGCTTGCTGTTTCAACCTTGAGGTTGTTTGTTCAAGTCAAGTTATGCTTGTTGTTGCAACCTTGAGGTTGTTTGTTCAAGTCAAGATATGTAAATAACTTAAAAATATGGCAGGACCAGCATACACAAGCAAACTAGTTATGCTCCACCAGATTAATATAACATGAACCAAAGAATCCATCTCACTGTGATCCAATGTATCTCTGACTGAGCACGAAGGAATCTTTGTGAAATAAAGGATGATGCTTATCCTGATGCAGGGATATTGGAAGCTATTGTTAAGCTCAAATCCAGGAAATGGTGTTACCAGTATCTAGAAGACAGGTTTCATCTTCGTCGAAGTGATTGCCAGTCTTGGGCAGTTCTGATCCTCCATGTTGTAGTTGTTCCTAGTTGCTGCATTACTAACCTCTACCGCATCCCCTGTTTCCGCTTTCCTTATTTGATCATTAGCAGGCAAAGAACATTGACATTGTTGCCTTTCAACCAGGAGGCTCTTTACCTTCAATAGATTATGTAAAACCTCAAAAATCAAAACATCTACATGAGAAATGACTTCATCTGATTTTGGGTTGTTATCGTGGATTTGCTAGGAATAAGCTGCAGATATCTATAACAAGGAAAGACATGATGGATCTTGGAATTACTGAAAAACATGGCTACAATTAGAAGTGTAACTCTTGAAACCAACCTGAAATAGATGGGATAAGGGTTTGATGATGATGATGAAGCTGCGATTATGTAACCATTTGGATGCATTATGTATCCACCAATCTCAGCAATACATTTGAGAAGAGCCATCCACCAATCCCCGCACTGCATTTGACAAGAGCCATCAGAAGTGAGGGACTGGCTTCACTTGGGGCCAGTCGTCTCCAGCCGTTTCTGCATTTGGAGCTCTAATGGTTTTCAAATTCATTTGGATTTCTGAGACACAGTTTTCTGCATGTCCCAAGTCTTTCTGATTTGTTCCACTGTAGATGAGACTTTCAGCTTGCGGTTTTGAAAGGCCAATACATTTTGGTTCTTCCAGATAATCCAAATTGCCTGAGCAAGCATGTTTCTTTCCTATTTTGATCTCCAAGAATGAGCAGGTGGCAAAAGTCATGGGTTTGCTCCCCGTGTCTTGTGTTTGAAACCTGCCCCAGATTTGCCCATCATGCATTTGTGTGAGTTTAACGGGCGCCATCTGGGGGATTATCCTTGTTGGGTCAAAGACCTCAGGGATACCCATGTCATCACAAAAAAAAAAAGAAAAAAAAAAGCAGGTAATTGATTGGATCTGACAAATATTACACTGTATTTGTTCCTGTCACATAGGAGCAATATGCTACCGTTTGTGCTCCTTCCACATTTTTGTTGTGACTTTCCACCCGGAAGAAAATTTTCTCTGGTGAAGGAACTCTTGTTTGCAGCCAGCCATCAGAAACCTTCCACAGTAATTTGAAGCGGTTCTATTTTGATTGATCCAGATTGATGCATAATGAATGACCCAAGTGTGGGGCCTGGCAAAGTAGTTTAGAAATTATAAAAAATTGCTTCTTATTAAATTTCCAATTTTATTTAAGGAGTATGATTAGGATATTTTCTAATTTAGTTTGCATTCCTAGTTGATTAGGTTTCTTAGCCATCAAGTTTGTTTCCCTATTTATATTACATTGTAGAGATGAAAAATCTCAGACTTGATGGAGAAAGCTAAGTTCTTAGTCGCAGTTTGGGTGTCCATTAGTTCGTCTTTTAAAGGGTACCATATAGAGTAGATAATGCTGCATTGGAAGGAGCTAGCATTTTCTTTTGCAGGGCCAAATTAGTTTTATAATAGGGGCCTTTTCTTGTTTCTTTTCTGGTTTCCTATTTTCCTGTTTTGGCTTGTTAGTATACATCTCTTGTACTACTTGCTTTTGTTGATGAAAGTAACTATTCGAAAAAAATAAAATAATAAATAAATAAAAATCTCAGACTTGATTATTGGAATAAAATCATCGTGGGCTGTCTTCACTCGGAGAGGTGCATTTTCATATTGAAGTCTCTGTGGAGACATGTTTGAAGTGTATGCGGACATGTGCTTCGGCACCCTCCCAAGCCCTAACTCTAGGGCTTGCATCATTTTAATATATTGACATTGGCACACATATTCATTGTGTTCTAGTACAAAAAATAGTACCTACAAAGCATATCCAAATTCTGTTTCCTGCTTTTGTTAACTAGCATGCTACAAACTTTACCATGAATGGGGAGAATCCAGATTTTTGAAATAAGTTTAGCATTTTAATATATTGACATTGACATGCAAATGCATTGTGTTTCTAGTATGAAAAATAATCAACGAAGCATATATCCAAATTCCATTTACTGCTTTACTCTATGTGAGAGAGAGAGAGAGAGAGAGAGAGAGAGAGAGAGAGAGAGAGAGAGAGAGAGAGTATCAATATGGTCATGCCTCATCAGTCATCATTGCGTGAGATTCCATGGACCCTCATGAATTTTAGACTTGAGATAGAAAATTACTATAGTCCTGAGGAATAAATTTTCAATATTGTCATTTGTCATCATCATTCATCAGGGCAGGGCCATGGACCCTTCCAAGATTTTTAGGCCTTGTCACATCTAAGATGATACTAATCACAATAATAACATAGAATATCACTATAGTTTCTTTCTCTTTTTTATAACATTTACTGTTATCAAAAAGAAAGAAAAAAAAAGAGTATCAATATAGTAGTCCCTGGGAAGGAATTCTCAATATGGGTCATCCGTCCTCATTTGGAGGTGGGGCAATGGACCCCCAAGAATTTCAGAAGTCCCATAGGCAATCTTAGCCATCTGTTAGGTGGGTCACCTATGGATGATAGATTCTTTTTGAAAGAGTTTAGTTTATTTTTATTCGGGTGATGAGCCCTTCATATGTGCCGTGTGCATCATGGATGAAGATTTTAATAAGTTAATAACATCTTAGCTGGTCCTTATCACATTGAAGATGGTACCAGTCACAATAATAAAAGATAGAAAATCACGATAGTAGTTCTGAGTAATAAATTTTAAATATGGTCGTCCTTCATCATTGGGGAAGGGTGGGCCTGTGGAGGCCTTGAGATTTTTCAGACCTTGTCACATCGCAAGGAGTGTTCGTTAGTGTCACATTCATGCCCCAACATCGCATGCCACATGTGCCGTTTTTCTATGGCACCATACATCCAAGCAGTTCCAAGTTAATTAGTTAGCCTCTTCAGAGTCTTTTTTCCTTCTTTTTTTTTTTTTTTTTTTTTTTTTTTTTTTTTTCCAGTCATGGAAAAATTCATGTGTCAAACAATGTAAAGGATTGAAGTTAGGTGTCTGTCATGGGTTATTCAATTATCTACCAAACCAGATCAAAATTGTGGGATTCCCTACAATGATTTTCGAAGTTTTGACCTATTGTTAATCCATTTGCGCACCAACCCCCCCACACCCCCCCCCCCCCCCCCCCCCCCCCCCACCCCCTTGATTGGTAAAATGAAGTTGTGGCCCATTATTTGATTGGTTGAAATTAAATTATGAGATTTATTGAGTTCGTGTCCAATAGGGCCACTTTGTCAATTTACTATTAAAGTAAAAGTGATGTAGAGCATAAAATCAAGAGAGAATAAAATATAAGGGGGTTATGATGGTTTTTTGTTTTTAGTGGATTGGTAGGGAATCTGTTTGACCTTTTGTGTTAAAAGTGGGTATTTTTTTGTCATTTAGTGGAGAAAAATGGAGGCTTTGCATTACTTTTTTTAACCTAGTAAATTGCCAAACGGCCTCTTGAGAAGTTTGTTAATGTTAGAAAATTCTAGAAAAATTCTATAAAGATACACATGCTTTCAAAATTGTGATGGAAAAATTAAATCTCAAACGTCTTTTATGTAGACCACTGGAAGCCAAATGTCCCACTTGAATAATGCAAGTTTCTGGGTTTAAAAATCACCCTCTATAGAAATGACATGACACCTAATACCAAATTTCAAGATCACCCACGAGATATCCTTTCAATCCATTTTCAAATAAATAACAGTTGGGAATGTTCAATCCTCAATAGATAATATTTTGCACAATTGGGGAGCTTGTTTGGTGATGGGGACTTCAAAGGAGGAAGATAGTGTGTTTGAGTCCACCTTCACAGGGATCATTAAAGTTGAATGTGGATTGAGCAGCTTGCAGCAAATTGGGGCATGCCAAAATTGACAGTTCTTAGGAATCATAAAGGAGAGTGGTTGTATATATTCTCAAAATGTGTGGGGGTCAAAGATTCTAATGAAGGAAGACTTTTGGCTATCTTGGGACCTCATCGCATCTAAAGGCGCTATTTCCAACTTAGCCTCATTGTGGAAAGCGACTCAATCAATGTTGTATCATGGGCAGGAACTCTTAGAGGCCCTTGGAAAAATTAAACATTTATCATCAGCTATGATATCCCAGATAGTTGTGCAAGCCCAATGTATCCATATCAAACTAATTTGTCGCTTTTATTGATACCTGATATTGCACCAATACTTCTATGGATTAAGTTTATCATATCCTACTTATAAAGTCCTTTATTTCTTATAGTTCTTTAATATGAAGTCCTTTATTTCATATAGTTCTTTTAATATGTCTACTTCTCACCATTAAAAATGATAGAAAGGGACGAAAACAATGACAATTTCATTTATTCAAAAGTGATTTAAAGAAAAAATTAGGACATTCGTATCCGTATCTGTGTACTAGATTTTCAAAAGTGAGGAGTCATATCACCGATAACTGTATCAATGTCCGTATCCATATCCGTATCTTGGCTGCATAGATCATCAGTGTTTAATGTGTCTTTTCATCATGTTAGTAAGTCTGCCAGTGGAATGGTAGACATTAGCTAAGCAAGGGGTGAATCAATTATGTAATATAAGTGCTTCTATCGTGTAGTTTTTTGGGTGATGCATGGTATGTCTCTTATACCGGCACTCTTTTGTTAGTGGCTTTGACAAAATCCCGATGCATTGATTTTTCATAGTGATATATAGTATTGTTACCATCTTCAAAATAAATAAATAATTATAATAAAGAACAGTCTGCGGAAATATTTGGCCTTTAGGGGAAAAAAACCCAAAAAAAAAAGGAAGGAAATCTTGGAAAATGTTGACTGCTTGATTGTTTGCTCCCTTTTCCATTTAGCAATCATTAGCTGGCCAGAAAGTGGGACATATTTCTCAGCACAGGAGAACAAATTCTCTCTCTCTCTCTCTCTCTCTCTCAGTAATGAAGATGACATCAAGTAATATCTTAGATGATTTTTAATAACAATCATTTGAGAGTATGTTTGCCCTTAGAAGTACATATCAATATGGTCTTTAGTCCACATACAGTTCTTTGCAGGAGTAACATGCATAATTGTCAATTTTTCTGGGGACCCTTTTTTTGTTTTGACTCTCGGCTGAAATGTTTCAGCTGACTCAATTTTTTGCTGTTTGTTATCATTTTGGAGTTATTCTTGTCAAATTTTAAAAATTAAAAAATATATAATAGTAAAAGGTGAGATTGATTTATTTACTATATTGATTTAATTGATTCTACGAAGTGCAGTGTGCTAGTTCTATATAGTATATACCAAACAAATAATTTATAACAATACGTTTGACTAAAATTATGACATCCATTCTCAACTCGTATCTTCAATTTTTAATGTCATAGCATAAAATAACATAAAATGAGCACGTTCACATAATCACTACACAACAGAAAGGGTAAATCAATACAAAGATTTTTTTAAATGAAAAAAAGAAAAAATTGCACCACCATCCATCCATCCCTATTAGCTGAAATCTAGCCAGTTCAGTCCGTTTGGGCTGAACAGGTCTATATATACCATTTTGCTATGCTTTCAACATTGTTTTCTCTTTTATGTATTTTGGCAACTATGCTTCAAACCATTTGGGTTGATGCTAACCATTTGAAGCAGGAATAACATATTTACTGATTATTTGTGCCGTTTTTCCCTTGTCCTGTATTAAATGATAAAATAAATGCAAATTTACCTTCTTTTGGTTGGCGTAATTGGTAAAGCTAGAATGCTTATATTTCTGGTTTCTTGGTATTTTTATAATGTTGAATCTAACAGGCTCTTGAGAAATCTGGTCCGTCATGTCCTTTTGAAAATGAAGAGGCTACTCTGGATGAACAACTCTCAGATGTGGATAGTTTTCTTGAAGATGAGGTACTTCTTCTTCTTCTCCTTAATAGTAATAATCACAAGAGAAATAAATTATATTATACCTGTTGTTTTCATTTGGGTGGGCAAGGGGTTCATTGGAAATTGATTGAGACGAGCAAAAGCAGGTACACAACGACCATGAACTGGATCATATGATGTGCACCAGGTGGAAGAGTCCCTTAACCACCATGTTTCTTGCATGGTTGGCGCTGGGGTAGTTCATTTTGTTAGCCACTTGCTGAATAGATTCACTTTATTCTGTTTCTTGAAGTAAATATCTTGTTCCTGACGTAAGTATGGATGACTGTTTTATACAAATAATTGTCTGCATGGGGATATTTAGAGCATGAGAGGAATCTTGTAGGATTTGATAGTTTGGCTTATTCTGTATTTGTTTGACTTTGTTGCACAATTATGGTTGACATCGATATGTTTCTCCTTTAGCCACTGAAAAATTAGCCATTGAAGTTTGACACCCATTTGAGTGCATAAAGTGCAAAAATTGGAGACAAATTTATTTGGTTGCTTCCCATTGAACTGGCTGGACATGCACATATTGACATAGTTCAAGATAATCAAGGTTTGAAGACTGTTATTTGCACAAGTACATGAGCAGGTTTGGCCAGGCCAAGTGCAGGATCCATGCAAACACTTCAAGGTCCGTAATGGGATCCAAGGTCCAGAGATTACGGGCACTGGGGCTACATGGCTACACAGTGCTGCCTATATGGCTTGGATGTCCAACCCTTTTGGCGTTCTGATTTAATTTTAAAGCTCAGAGAAGGATGAAATTAAGCTGAGGGGGCATATCAGTCCTCTTTGCTTCTAATAATGTTATGTAAGGTGGTGATTAATACATCTTATTAGGTTTCATGCTTTGCTTAGAGGTAGATGGTTTCTAGCAAGGATGGAAAACTCGCGACTCGGACTCAACTCATACAAAGCAAAATTTATTTTTGACTCGGATAGAGTCAACGCGGAGACTCGGGAGAGTAATGCTTTTAAAAAAATAATCTTAGACATTTAAAATTGAATCCATTACTTATTAAATCTAAAAAATACATTTATTTACATTATTCATAATAATCAATTCATATTAACAAAATTTATAGAGGAATTTACCTAAAAAATACCTTAGATGGCCACTAACCAAAAAAGGCCCCAGTAGTTTTTATGAAACAAAATCTGTCTTCTCGCCAAAATTCTCTTTTTTTGCCCTTTTTTCAATGAGCGTCGACGTCTTCACTCATTTCAATGGGACCAATTGTTTCAAGATTTTGCGGAGCGACTACGTTGCTCATTCTAGCCTTCAGCAAGTCTTCATAAATTGTTGGGCAACGACGTCGATGCTGATTTAAACCTATGATGCACGGATACTTCAAAATGGGCAACGTATCGTGTCGTATCGTATCTGATACTTCACTTTTTATATGTAAAATCCATGTCCCTGCTATGCCCACAACGTGTCCCTGCTGTATCCATGTCGTAGCTGGGCATCATAGATTTAAATTGTAAAGTTTGGAAGTATATTCTGTCAGGCAACGACGTCGACGCTGATCTTACTTTGGGAAAAAAATTCAGTAGATTCCCTATGATGTGCGCACACACTACATGATCCAAAGAAAATAACACATATCCTCTGCATGCTTTATTGCAAGCACAACTACAAAACATGGAATACAAGATCAAAAACTTCATATTCAAACAACTTACCTACCACCACCCTACGCTGATCAATCCCTAACAAGTTTCCAACATTATCCGTCTACATTTGAAAAGCTCAAAACTAAGAGAATTACTGGTAGCGACCTTCTAGGCTATTTACAACTAAACAACAGTAGTGTCTAATGGTTGGCTAACATAACAATACATACAACAAAGTTTCAGATTAGTACAAAAAGGCCAAAAAACTTTGGGTTCAACAACATCCTCTTCAGGTATAACTACATCAATCGGAAGCTCTTCAAGATTCAATCAGTGTGCTTTCAACTCCCACCTCTTGAAAATCTCATGAACTATCTTGGAAGGTTGAAGGAAATGGAAAGAAGATGAAGAAACACTGACAAATCGTCATTTTTGTAAACAAACAATGGGAAGACAACAAAAAGAATATCTTCACATGATGGGATGCTCGAATCTATGATGCCTTAATCCAAAGGAGGCTGGAAAATGACCTCTGGGACCACGTTGCAGGCTGTTGAGGAAGGAGGCAATGAAATCGCTAGACAGGGGAAAACGATTGGGAGGAAGAAAGGGAAATAGAATTTCAGGGGTTTTGTAGGGTTTAAACGAGCAATGGCGTCGTCGCTCAATAAAAACTTTAATAAGAAAAACGAAAGTGGTCCCGTGTCATATGAACTACTGGGCCTTTTTTGGTTAGTGTCCATCTAAGGTGATTTTTTGGGTAAATTCCTCATAATGCATGAAAAGTACTACAATAAGGGAAAAAATAATTATTGCATAATATATAATTTGTTAGTCCAAATATCAATATAAAAGATCAAATTTAAGTTTCAAATTACATTCCAGCCGTCATTTTCAAATTACTGACTCCAAACCTCATGCATAATTACTTATATATAAATCTTAATTATTTTAAAATTAGATTTGCCTATTAAATGGTTTGAAATGCATACAACTTCTTAAAATGAGGTGACTCGGTTGAGTCTCCCCTATTTTTGACTCGGTCCTTCGTCAAAACGTGATGACTTGGGAGAGTCAAGAGTCTACTCAAAGATTTTTCCAACCATGGTTTGTATGGGGATAGATTGTAATTGCTTTTCAAACATAATATTCATCAAATAACAAACCAGTTAACCAAACTGTTTTTGCTGATTTCTTATTTATAACTTCATCAAGCCCATAGATGTGAATGCATAACTTTTGGGATGCATGCTTCTAGTTGATTCCATCCAAGTTATTTCAGTGAAGCTGCATGTTGGTTTGTGCTGTGATTTTTCCTTCATATTGATTATTGGACTGCTGTCCTGGTTGATTGATTAAGGTTTAGATTCATTTAGATCTAGCCTTCTTTGATTTGTAGTTTGCATTCTAGTTGGGTGTAGCCACGTCTGCGTGGTATTTGAGCCAACTCTCTCCCGTTTGCTCTTCTTGTGTAGTCCCTTACATGTTTGTGATGCCATGCAATGGAGTAAGATGCCATAGGATGCAATTGAGTTTTTTCTTCCTCTTGGCATGCCACTTGCCCTAATGGGCAACAACTTTCTTCCATTGCCAGGAATCGAATCCTGGTGTGCCCAATGATAGAGAGGTGCCTTGCCACTGATCCACTAAAAGGTTGACGTCAAAATCGTGATCTTGGAGCATGCAAGGAGATTATTATCTCGATTGGATAGATGCCTCAAAAAGGATGTTTGATTAAAAGGATGTCATGGAAAAAAGTAAAGTCTAGCACATTGTTGCAAAGGTTGAAATAAGTATGTTCTCTCTAGTATCCCTATATATTTTCTGTCTTGCTTTAAATGTCTGAAAAGTGTGATGCGGCAAATGGAGAAAATCCAACGTGGTTTTCTTTGGAACGATACTGTTGAGCAAAGGAAATATCATTTAGTTAGATGGGTGATTGTTATATTTTCTGTCTTGCTTTAAATGTCCGAAAAGTGTGATGCGGCAAATGGAGAAAATCCAACGTGATTTTCTTTGGAATGAAACTGTTGAGCAAAGGAAATATCATTTAGTTAGATGGGTGATTGTTATATTTTCTGTCTTGCTTTAAATGTCCGAAAAGTGTGATGCGGCAAATGGAGAAAATCCAACGTGATTTTCGTTGGAACGATACTGTTGAGCAAAGGAAATATCATTTAGTTAGATGGGTGATTGTTTGTAAACCTCTTTCTAAAGGCGGATTGGGGATTTGTTCTATTGAAAATATGAATAAAGTGTTACTTGGGAAGTGGCTATGGAGGGTGAGCGATTTGACTTAGGGTTTATGGAAACAAATACTTATTGATAAGTATAATGTCACGACCCAAATTCCGGGGCTTTATCGGATTCCGAATCGTGATCATTTAACAAATATTCACCACATATCATCAAATATCTTCCACAAGGAATCAGGCATTTAGTTCAAAATATACTTCTAATTAAATTATGAATATCAAACAATATCAATAATCTCTGAGTAGTCAAATTCCATATTCTAACTCAATTCAAAGATAACCTGAAACATTTAATAAAATTTCCTAAACAAGGGTTAATCCCCTTATCAACTAATTGAACTTTTCTCATTCTCTCCCGTCAGCCACGCATGCCAAAATCTATGTACTAAACGTCGTTCTGCTCTGTCCCACCCGAAACGTGATTACCTGAAGGGGGCAATACAACATCAGTATTACTGGTGAATGAATTATCCTAATTACATAAACAGCGTAAAACATAATATTACATAAACAACAAATCCGAATCCATAGATCAATTACCATTAAAAGTACATCTATAAACATATTCGTGCCTATGCACAGTACCACGCCACCAAGGCTTATCGTATACATGTATACTGGCCACCATGGCCCTGTCTCATCGGACACGTCCAACAAGGACCAGCCACTTTAACGGCCCAAACTCTAAGTCCAACATCCCACGTCTGGGACCCAGTGCACAATATCTCATAATCACATAACAACCATATTTCATTATTATTAACAATTTACACAAAGAATAGTGTGGGACCAATTCCATACCAATCCCCATTGGATTAGTGCCCCACTTCTGATCATAACAGGTAAGGGATGATATAGGAGTGGCCCACCTTCATAGAATATTAATCAAGATGACAGAATCATACCAACTATTCCAAAACAGCCCATACAATTTATCATAGTTACATGAAAACCTTAATTAATTTGGTAGAAGGGTTATTTGGTAATTACATACCAAGTCAAAGGTTATCTTCCCAAATCACAGAACCCATACAGCCATGAGTATGCACACAATACTCATGTAACAAGTGTCTCACGCCTGCAGATACTTAATTATAAAATTCAGTGGGTCCCACTGGATCTAATCCATGATCAGACCTAGACTACATGGTCGCCCAGGGTTAAACTTCCATCCTATAGGATTTGATTCATCATCATATCATAGCTTGGGGCTCACTAGTCAAAACAGGTTCAACAGAACTTTGAAAAGGTAAGTTACGTAGTGCATAACATGATCCCAGGATGGTCCACCAGATGGGACCCACTTCCATTGGGTCCACCAGAACTGGGGTAGCCCAGGGGCCCCCTTCAAGATGTGGGTTCTGATCTCTGATCAAGTCAGGCAGTGGGTCCCACAATCATCATCGACCTTCAGGCCTGTTTCCGTCAAACTCACGCCAGAAACATTAAAATCAAGTGGATGGTGGCCCAAATGGGGCCCACCTCCCTTGGGTCCATATCCTCCTCGGTCGACCAAGGGTAGACCTAATACTCCTTCGTCCAGATCATCCATGCAATGAACCAGGGGGTCCCACAACCCTTGACCACAACCCAGAGTCTGGGTGTGTCGATTGTCATAACAGTCCATCAACTGGATTCCTCAAACATCAATACACCAATTAATTCATGAATTAGAATCATCAAGGAAAATCCACTCACCTTGTGTACGTGATCGTTGTGTTTGCAATATGCGGGCGTGAATAGGACATCCGTCACTGATTGCCTTCTTCTTCTTCTCCTGAATTTCAGCGCACAAGACTCTCTTAGAATTTCTCCAAAGGAAGAAGAATAGAATACCCTCGTAAGGGTCGTTGGTTTGTTTATATATACAAAGTAGAGTCCTAATCCTTCTCTTATACTTTCTAATTTCTAATCTTTCTCTTATACTTCCTGATTAGAGTTGTTGTACAACTCCTCCCCTTTCCAAAACCAATCACGTGAGACACTACTAATTCAAAAATAAGTTAAACAACTAAGGGCCCTACCTGGGCCAAACTAATCCTGGGCCCAGGTAGCTCAGGATATTACATATAATAAGTTGGGTGAGGATGGGTGGCCTGTTTGGGTCTAGAGTTAAAAGGCTTCAGGTGAATGGTGTGGGCAGTCAACCTTGAAGAGTCGGTTTCCTTGTCCTTTTGTCTTGGATAGGTGGCAACAGGTGGCTATTGTAGAAAATTTTCAATCAGTGTGTGGTTCTATAGTCTGGGATTTTTTATTTCGTTGAAATTTTCATGATAGTGAAGTTGTTGATTTATTGAGAATGCTCTCTTTGCTAGGGGGGATTTATTTCTGTAGAGAGAAAGGAGCCTGACACTAACAGTCAATTTTGGGTTAAGTCCTTCTATAATGTCTTGTCTGGTGCTAACGCTAGGATGGTGATTGGAGGCATTTTTGGGACTCTTACATTCCCCCAAGGTTGCTGGTTTTTTGCTAGGTAGCGAGTTTGCAAAAGATTCTTACAATGGATCAATTGAGAAGGAAAAACTGTATCATTGTCAATGGATGCCCGTTGTGTTTAAATGAGGAAACGGTTAATCATTTGTTGATTCATTGAAAGTTTGTGCATAAAGTATGGTTTTCAATTATTGATATGTTTGACATGCGTTGGGTCATGCCTTATACTGTTATGGATCTTTTTCAACAGAGGAAATATAGAGGTAGTTCAATCCGAGGTCGTATATAATGTTGGTTGTCTCTTTATGCTGGCCTTTAGAAGATTTGGTTGGAGAGGAATAGTAGAATTTTCAAAAATAAAAGCAACTTTGCTGATGAGATTGTTCAGTCCATTGTTTGGAATGTTTTGCAGTGGGCTAGTAAAAAGGTAGAATTTGCAGGAGTTTCTTCAAAAAAAAAAAAAAAAAACTCATAAAAATAAATAAATAAATAAAAATTGCTGGAGTTTCTTTAAATGGTTTGAATAGATCTTGGGCAACCAATTTAACAGGGGGATGCCACTCCAAGATTGTGCATAGAATGAAGTGGAACCTTCCTCCTGTTGGTTTCCTAAAGTTGAATTTTGATGGCAATTTCTTTAAGCATATCCATTTGGGAGGGATTGGAGGTGTTATTTGGGACTCTTCAGGGGTGGTTGTGAAAAAACTTTCTGGTCCAGTGAGTTCATCAGATTCCAATGGTGCTGAAGTTTCTGCATTACTTTTTGGCTGCCGTGAGTTGTGTAAATTGGGAGGCTACAAAGCAATCATTGAAGGTGACTCATTTTCAGCAATTCAATGGGACTGGAAAATCTACTTTCCCATGGAGATTGGCAGATTTGGTAGAGGAGGTGCAAGATATCTAGAATCAGTTAGTGGCTTCTTTTAATCACATTCAGCATGATCACGCTATGGCGGATGGTCTAGCGAGGGATGGCGTGTCTTGGTTAAATATTGCTTTCGATGTGTAGTTATTTTTTTTTTTTTTTTTTTTTTTTTTTTTTTTTTTTTTTTTTTGTTTTTGTTTTTTTCCTGGTTCTTTTCATTAATAGAATTTACCGTTAGACAAAAAAAAAAAAAAAGGAACTCCGCAGACTATCAAACACTTGACATTTAAGAGAAGTAATTCTGGTTAGAATCTTACTTTCAATCAATCAAATGTAAAAGCAAAAGGGAAAATTACTGAAACGACAACTAAATGCTGAAAGGTAATTTGAGCACAAACATGAGAGGCACATGATGGCTTTGTTGTACTTAATGGCGGGCTTGGACAATTGGACACATGCATGTGCCTCACAGGCTGCAGCAAAATTTTATTAGTGGAGACATTGTTAGTTTGTTACACCTTGAGTTGGTCTGAAATACAGCATGCTTATGTTTTCATGGTTATGGGGTAATATTAAGCTTCTTGTTGACAAGTTGGGGATGGTAGATTTTTATTCCTACATCTAAAAATCAAGTAGACGTTATGCATGCTGTTGTCCAGCTTCTCCACTCTAGGCCAAAAACCCAGATGACCTAGCACATAATCCACAACACCAATCAGTTTTGCTTTTGTTTCTTGGATTTTTCTTTTTTTTGTTTGGATTATGTTATAGGGCTCTGCTTGTTGACAGTATTACCTTAGTGGTTTGCTCTCTTGATGTTTGTTTTGGTAATTTTTTGGGGGGAATAAAATTAAGTAACCTTTTAAATATATATTCTCTCTCTCTCTCTCTCTCTCTCTCTCAAGACACAAAAACTTGTTTTTCTTCTCTTAATATTGTTGATATGATCTTTCTGATTTCTTACAGAAAAAAGTAGAAACTTTGTCTGAGAAGGATAGGAACTTGTTACTTTTGGTGGAAATGGGTTTCTCCACGGAAGAGGCTGCTTCAGCTGTGGATAGATGTGGTGTGTATCTACCATTCAGTATCATAATTGTATTTTGATTTGCAAATTTTCATTCCAATATTGATTGCTATTTTAATATTCTCTATGTATCTATTTTTATTTTAATCCTGAATTCATTGTTAAAGCTGCTGCTGCTGTGTTATTTTAATGTAGAAAGAATTTTGGATCTCTTTCTGCATTAGGAAACAGTTGTCCTCCTAGGTAGGCACCAATAGTTGTTGCCCAAGACAGTTCTATGAGGGTTTAGCATATGGAAACATTTCCCGTATATAGATTATGATTAATGAGCACTATTTGGATGTCAACCATGTGCAACTTTTATGTTGCTGACTTTGGTTGTGGGCCTACTTGGATGCGCAAATCAATAGGATAGGGAGGATTGGAAGGTCTCATCATGGATTAGCGGACAGGCCAAATTTGGGCACAATCAATTGTAACTATTTGATCAAGGGCTATATATGCACTTATAAAGCCGATTGATTTTGGAGCCCATAGATGTTTGTGAGCATCAGACTATATGCTTATATGGGATGCACTCTCTTAGCCATGAGATCTACCAATCTTATCCATGATGAGATCTACCAATCCCCCTACCCTAGTGATCTGCAGTCATCTAGGTGGGCATCACATCCAAGGTTCACAGCTCTTATACAATAATAC
This sequence comes from Persea americana, assembly GCA_029852735.1. Lineage (NCBI taxonomy): Eukaryota > Viridiplantae > Streptophyta > Magnoliopsida > Laurales > Lauraceae > Persea > Persea americana. The sequence continues at coordinate 73,499,394 of CM056815.1, forward strand.
CATCAGAGGGATGTTTATTGAGCTCTAGTCATGAAATCATTGTGGGGGCCGCTAGGGAGGTAATGCGCGGATGGAATGGTTTATTCATCGATGAGGGGTGAACTGAAAATCAGCTTTGAAATGGTTTAGGTATTAAGGCTTCAAAATCAAGGGTGGGTGAGCGATTAAAAAAGTTTCAACGTAAAATCCAATATAGTCTGCAGGAGACAATTTGGTTATGATGTCAAATCTTATCCTTTCTGTCTTCTTTGTGCGTTGGGATTTTTTTTTTACCCCTCCCCCCCCCTCCCTTTTGATTTTGGGCCTAATACCTAGGCCATCAGATGGCCAATCAGGTTGATTTTTGGTCTATCCCCTATCCAGGTATTAGGCTTTCCATCTCCCTGTCCCTTTTGATTGGCATGCACTCAAGTGGGACCCATAAAGCCATACCCTTTGATTGGCATTTTCCTTTAAAAAGCACCCACTTTTAGTGGGGACCACTTGGATGCGTGATGATCAAGTGATGCACGGCAAGGAAAAGGTTAGAACGTGGATCAGGGGAATACAAGATATAGAGCCAACTAAATGATCCTAGCTCTTAGTTTAAGGCCCTCTAAATTTAATGCTCATACATTGTGCAAATTTAACTGGTAATGTAGCAAAAAAGAAAAAAAAAATGTGGTAAAGTAACTCCCTTATCAGTCCAAACAACAGATTTGGAAAACTTCGTTAATACAATGGATTCAGCATCATAATATACCAATGTACCCTAGCTGGAAACAAGCATAAGCTGTTCCATGCTCCAAATAATTTTGTAATAATTAACTGCTCCATTTTTATGAAATATAAATTTATATGCTGTATCAAAGTGATGTAACCTTTTCTGGTGGCATTCTGCGATTGTGTTTCTTTTGAGGCATGAAATTTCTCAGCTCCTCTGAAGTCTGAAATCTCTGCTTTATGCTTGTTGCGGGTATTCTATGTTCACCAGTGAGTTGTGTCTGTAAGCAATATTGATTATTTCTTGTATATGTACTTGTTTGGTTTCAAAACATATGTAGGTCCGGATGCTTCGCTTGCGGAACTGACAGATTCGATATATGCTGCTCAAATGGCAATGACATCTGATGCTCGTCTAGGGAAGCGACCACATTCAAGTTCTGATGAAGACGAGGTGTTTTATTCTGATGAAGATGAGGTGCCATTCCCTGCACATGAATCCCCCCTTTTCATTTCAGGTTCTGTGATGCTTCGCATCTAGAAGAATACCAGTCAGGCTGTCAATAAATCTGGACCTGGACTTGCGAAAAGTGAAATTCTGAAGCCTGTCCCAACCTGTTGGGAGGCTGAAATATGGAGTTCAATAGTCCCAATGGGCTGTTTGCTATGTGAATATCATCGGGCCTGAATTAAGTCCCACCTAGCCCTTAGTGAGAACATAAGCTCTGAAAACTGTTGACCTTTTCATTGTAAATCTATATTAATCAAATTTTTATGACAACTGACCTCCTTTTTACCCATTTTTCATGTTAGGGTGTAAGCTCTTGGGATGATGATGAGTTTCCAGGAGACGTGAAAAGGATGAAGTGGTCCAAAGAAGAAGGGAGCTGCAGGCAGAGGTCACATTCTGATGGTAGACAAAAATATTTTCCAAAAAACATTAAAGTTAATAATGAACATAAGATACTGTCAAGCTTCTACATTCCGAAGCACATGATTGGCTTTGGGGTTCCTACGCTGCCACAACATAGGGTTCACCGGAAGCTTCCAGAAGCAGCAATTGGACCCCCATACTTCTATTACGAGAATGTGGCCCTAGCTCCAAAAGGAGTTTGGGAGACAATATCACGTTTCTTATATGATATTGAGCCAGAATTTGTTGACTCCAAGCATTTCTGTGCTGCTGCTCGGAAGAGAGGCTATATTCATAACTTCCCAATTCAGAATAGGTTCCCTTTGCTGCCACTTCCACCTCGGACGATACATGAGGCGCTTCCCATGACCAAGAAATGGTGGCCATCATGGGACACACGGACACATCTCAATTGCTTACAGACATGCACTGCAAGTGCCAAATTGACTGAGAGAATACGCACTGCCCTTGCAAACTCAGATGACCCACCACCTTTGAGAGTCCAGCAATACGTCCTTGCTGAATGTCGGAAATGGAATTTGGTATGGGTTGGGCTTCATAAGGTTGCACCTTTGGAGCCGGATGAGATTGAAATGCTGCTGGGCTTTCCAAGGGACCACACAAGAGGGGGCGGGATTAGTAGGACAGAGAGATTTCGATCTCTGGGTAATTCTTTCCAGGTGGACACAGTAGCATACCACTTGTCTGTTTTGAAGGATATCTTCCCAAATGGGATCACGCTACTTTCGCTCTTCTCGGGTATTGGCGGAGCTGAGGTTGCTCTTCATAGGCTTGGAATCCCTCTGAAGACTGTTGTCTCCGTTGAGATATCTGAAATAAATAGAAACATCATTCGTGGTTGGTGGGAACAGACTAACCAGAGGGGCACTTTGATTGATATTGCGGATATACAGCAGCTGAATGGTGATAGGCTGGAAGAGATGATTGCTACATTTGGTGGGTTTGATCTTGTCATTGGTGGCAGTCCTTGCAATAATTTGACAGGTAGCAACAGAGTCAGTAGAGATGGGCTTGAGGGTAAGGACTCTGCTCTTTTCTTTGACTATTTCCGCATTTTGGACCTTGTGAAATGCATCATGGGGAAGAGCACATGATAATGGCAATGAAAAATGCTACTGAATAGGCTTTCATAACAAGGAATCTCCTGCTTGACAACCATGTAGCTCATTGTGGTGCCAAATTCCACCATGCCAAATCCCACCAAAGATCTAATCAGTAGTGCAGATTGTTAATTCTTGCGGACCCCGCTGACTATTCGCTGATCTAAAGGATCCTGCATTTTTTTTTTCTTTTGTAACCGACATTCAAATTGATCATTCTTGTTCCTGTTACTCCCATTGTCACAGATGTTGCTGATGTTATGAAGCCCTGCAATATTTGTGAAAGAAATTTGTGTAATGAGATAGATCCCATGTAACTGTGAAATTTTCTAGCTGTCATAAAATCTCTTTCCTTCACAATATTTGTGAAAAATCTACCTGGATTATCATTATTTTTCTGCACTGGGGACTCGAAAACACACCCCCACTCTCACACGCATGTCCCAACAAGTGTCTTCGGGGATGTTCCTAATTATATCCCTCTAAAAACCCATAAAGTTTTAATCTTGTTGGCATTCATTTTTTAAGATGCCCAAAGCATGCTGATACTAGGTCTGTGACAGCTATATGTTCAAATGTTCAGACATACTTAAGAGTCATCGAATTATCCCTATGCATCCTCATCTTTTATGTGAAATATATGATGCATTAGACCATTGTAGCTGGAGCTTGATCCTGATTGAAGCTTTGCATAATGAACGCTATTACACACTGCACAATTTCTGATTCTTCTTGAAGGCAGGAATGGGTGAAACTTTTAGTGGACAAACATTTGTACAGCCGAATGAATTGTATAAAGGGCGGGCATAGATCTCTTCCCCCACTTTTAATGTACAGACATTTGTACAGCCGAAATCATTTTGCCTATGTAATCTTCTTTTGCTTAGTACAGTTTATCGTAAAGCTAAAAAAAAAAAAATGCTACAAGGGTGGCCATAGATCTCTTCCCCAACTTGTTGATCCTGCTTTGTGCACTAGTTAATCCTGCTTTCCATTAATCCTGCTTTCCATTTTCTTTTGGTTAGGAACTTTGTATTATTATTATTGTTATTATTAGGACAGGACCCATTTTATATTAGGGGTGCGTTGGATTGACTCATGATTTAAAAAGTTGCCATTTGTCATAGATCGAGTGAATCTCCGTGACTGCACTTGACTAGGCGATGCGCTCTAGCGAGTGAGCCCACAAAAAGAGGCCGAGGGATTGATTAGCTTGACAATGCTTCTGTTACTAATGTTCCCTCAAAGTTGCTCTCTCTCTCTCTCTCTCTCTCTCTCTCTCTCTCTCTATTTATTTGGTCGAGGTGAACAGGTAGATAAATTTGTCTACCGTTGAAATTTGTAAACTGTAATAGACTGATTTCTCCACCTATCTTCTCGTGGAAAATCTGCATTTTGTATCATCCCAGGTGTTCAGAACCGATGATTGCTATTGTTATTTTCTAAGCCAATTCCTGTCGTCACCTGGTTGCACAGGCCATCAGAGATCTGATATTTAAGAATATTATGAAAAACCCATGTTTTAACCCATGTTTTAATGTTTGATGAATTTGACTGTGGAGGAGGATATTTATTTAAACGGTATAGTTTTATTATCACAGCCTATTTGTTCCACGTAATTGAATTCTTAGGAATTCTAAGACTTTGTATTTCAAGTGGTTAAAAATGAAGAATCATAGGTGAATATTAAAAAATGTCCTTCAAATAGTCTTTTTTTTAATGAAAATTGAATCAAGAGAAGATGAGAAATGAATAAACAATAACCATTGTAAAATTCAAATAATAGGAAGGTCAAGTTCTTGTCCGCACTAGTTTCTAATATCCCCCCCATAACTTTCATAATCCTTCAGCGGAGTTCATTAGACCATGAATTCTCAAGTATCTAATTCTTGGGTTCATTGGAGACCATCATCAAGTTCACCTCATTAGCAGATACATACTTCCAATGGAGAGTAAATGTTCATTAAGCAATAAGCATAAAGGGGCCATGAAGCCATACTGTGGGGTACTAAGAGTGTGAAAGGAGATTATCTAGTACTCATTGCACAGAGAAGTCTTTCCTGTTACTTACATTGGATGGGATAAGGTAACGGAGACCAAACCTTTGGCAAGTTTTCACAATGTGGCTAATCATGGGTCTCGAACCTGTGTTATCAAACATGGCACCCAAGACTATTACCGTTGCACCAAAGCAATGACCCTGATAAGGATTCCAGAGTATTAACATGTTGAAATTAAATCCTAAAGTTCTTATTGAATAAAAGGGGGAGAGAGATCCTAAAAGTATTGTTGCAATATGAGCATATTTCTATTCCTGGCTGTGGACTGCAAGCCTGCAACAAGGTCAGGTGCATAACTTTCGTGCGTTGGGTGGACCATGTCTGTTGGTGTCTTGGATCTGGTAACATGTTGTATAAACTTTCACCCAGGCTCGGTACTTCTGGAGTCGGGTCTTGAATCCACTCTGACCCACCCACTTGTGCCTACACGAAGCTAGAATTGCACTATAAACTACATCACCATCATTATCATTATATATTAGAACTAGAACTCATGCACTTGCGCACATCTTTGTCTCTAGCCAGCCGCACCGCGGACATGATGGTCACATGTTCCTATCTGATCTGTTTGTGATCTGGATATTGGATCATGACAAGTTCGATCAGAATCCAAGATTTCGAGATCCTTACCCTAAAAGAAAAAAAACCTGAATGCTGAACCAAAATCATGTAGAACATTTGATAAAATGAACTATAGAGAACCTGCCCCCGAGTTCTGGATCTGGGGCCCAGATTTTGAATTGCATGTGTAGCCCCGGTCTAAATACTTCATCATCAGCCTTACTCTGTCGATCCAAGGTCTCTGTGAGATCATTATTAACCAAGAAAGTCCCTATTCAGGACGATATACCAGGCAGTGATTCAAATAGAGAAATTGAGGAACAAATGCAGGGGGAGAAAAAGTCTTATTCAAAGTTTTGTTGGATAATAGCAGAACCAAAAAGAAGCATCAAAAGAATACAACCATCCCAATAGGAACCAAATGGTGCTCAATGTCAACTACACTACTTTATAGAAACCTCGAGAATATTTTGTCTATTGCTATAAATACATCCCCATCAAAACCGAAAAAGCATACCCATTTGACTGAATTACCACGGTCGATTGGGTATGCTGAGCTCATGCCGCCTTTGGCTTTATCCGCTTCACCCTGGAATAAAGAAACACTCCAGCAAGTGCCACACCCGTTCCTGCAATAAGGTCAGCCATGAAATTTGAATTACAATTGAACGTAGAATGGGGAGAAACATGAGACCCATCTCACACTGCCATCCAGGGATTGATCCCTAGGCAGGTAGGTTGTCTCGGTGCTGTACCACTGATCCAATCAAGCCAAAAAACGAAAAAAAAAAAAGAAGAAAAAGTAGACTAGGACACGCAATGCTCAATCCCACAACTTATTGGGCTTCCAAGTGCTTACGAGAGGCCCAGTTTTTGCTGAAGAAAACAATCTAATTATTGGTCAAATCATGGATGGGTGATACTCCTAAAAATTTCCAATATGGTCCTGGCCATCTGATTATCTTTTATACACGAGGAAAGCTGACTGATTGTCTACTTTTATGTTGCAATGAAATAGCTAGAAGCATAAAATACGATAAATATTAGGACATGACTTATCCCTTCAATGGGTTGACTACAAATATATTAATGGACAGGTTGGATAAACACACAGAAATGACCCCAGGCTGCCTTCAGTATGATGGAGACAACAGCTAAAAGCAGCTAAACCCAATTTATCAAGTGTGATGCCCAACCTAGTGTGGCAAAACTCACCCAGATCATGCGGACACATCTTTATAGGAAAGGATCCAACCTCTCTAACCGGAGTGATCCGAGCCATTGGATTGATCATATGTAAAATATTATTATGCTTTCCAAACAAGTGCAGTCCTTTCGGAGAGAAATTTGAGGCAGCAACTATGAAGGGATTTTAGCAAAGGAATAAATAAATAAAAAGAAAGAAGGAAGAACAATACAAAGGGGTTCTATGTGAGATGAAAGGGATTGATCATGCAAAAATGGGACCCACACAGGATTAACCAGATTTTAGCTGCTATCAACACCATACTAACAGCAGAATGGATCATTTCTCAATAATAATAAAAGTCTCTTATTTGACTGATCATAGTATGATTCTGCAAGATACTGATTCTCTGATAATCAAGAACTATTTTGATAGTGGTCTGTCAACAGGTGGAGACATTACCGAGTGAATTGATTGGTGAGACGGGGGTCCTGAAGAAGAGAACTGATGTCACAATGACCACCACCCGCTTCACGCAATTGCCGACAGAGTGGGTAACAGGCGATACCCTTGCTAATATCATGTATGAAACCTGCCAGAAATTTAGAGCAAGGATCAGCTGTCAGAGCAAGGATCCTTGTGTTTGCAAGCTACACCACACAAGCAAACACAATTGGAGTAGAAACATTAACAAAACAAGATATAGAAACTCACCTGCTGATAAGCATGAAAACAGAGCCCAGCAATGAGGGACCTCACATACACTTCATTAATATTCAGGCCCTAAAGATGTCAATAAAAATAAAATGAAAAATGAGAAACCCAACTTTAATGCAACATGTTTCTTTTCCAACAAGTATTTATCTTATATAAAAAAACCGTGGTCAACAATACGTACAGCAGATTGCAGATATGAAGGAGTGAACTTGACACCTTCCACGACTAGAGTTACAGGAGCCAAAAGAATAAATGACATGATTGTTATAATTGAAAAGAGAGTTATATTGTCCAGGGATTCCTGTTAAAAAGGAAATCAGTGGTTAAGGCTCAAGCTTCAAGTGAGAAAGAGATTACTTTTCATAAATATATTGTCTGGTACAAAATAAGAAGAGGAGAATACAAATACTATAATCTATCTCAATATATTGTCTGGTACAAAATAAGAAGAGAATACAAATACTATAATCTCTCTCTCTCTCTCTCTCTATATATATATATATATATATATGTGCACACATGCGCATTCATCATCATTATCATCAAAGCCTTGTTCCAACTATGTTGAGGTCGGCTATATGAATTTTGTTTCTCTCCATTCTAGTATATCATGAGCCAAATCCTCAGATAAGTTGCACTTCTACAAATCTATTTTTATTACCTCCATCCATGTCCTCTTCCGCCTACCCCTACCCCTGAGGGGGCCATCAACCTGCATAGCCTAATTTTTCCTTACCGGCGCCATTGCCAGCTTGGGTTGGACATGCCAAAATCATCTCAAAGTGGTTTATCTAATTTTATCTTCTATTAATGCTACCCCTAAATGCTCTTGAAAGCACTCATTTCTAATTTTATCATTTTTAGTTTTATTTTACAACACATGCACATCAACATTCTCATCTCTGCTACATCCATTTTTTTGCATATGTTGCTTTTTGATTGGCCAACATTCTGCTTTGTGTCATAGCCAGTCTAATCGGTATCCTGTAAAATTCTCTCTTCAATATTGTTGGCATTCGTCGGTCACAAAGCATTCTAAACGCAAGTCTCCACTTCAACCATCCTACTTTTCTTCTATGTTTGACATCTTCAACAATCTCCCCATCCTCCTTTTTTTTTTTTTTTAACAGAGGGTGTCCCGGCCTTTTGGGCTAGAATAATCCCTACGGACCTAGGGGGAGCCGGGTAAATCCCCCGTGGCCCTAGTGTGGTAGTGCACTTTTGAACCCTCAACCTCCGGGTGCAAACAGTGGTCCTCGGCCAACTAAGCTACCCTTGGGTTACAATCTCCCCATCCTTACCTAATTATTGAGGAAAATTTAATTCCCCTCCTAAGAAAATCTTCTCACCAGTTGGAATTTCTCATAGTAAACCATCTATCTCTTTCCAAAATTGTCTCCTGAAGCTTTCATCTAATCCTGCTTGTATGCCCTGATGATATGAATTATGTCTTTCTCTAACACTAGTTTAATTGCTATAATTCTATCATCCAATTTCTTTACCACCACAATTCTCTTTCAAATCCTTATCTACAATTATACCCACTCCATTTCTTGTATTATTCTTTCTTGCATACAAAGTTGATGCCCCAGCCGTGACCATCAGTGAGCTCCTTAGCTTTATCTCCTTTCCACTTTATCTAGACAGGCTAAACTAACTCCTTTTTTTCATTACCTCAACCAACTTCATGCTCTTGCCCGTCAAGTTTCCTATATTACAAGTAGAAAGTAGAATCTTTTTCTTCTTCTGGACAAGCTTCTTTAGCTGCACTCGTCCAAAATGGAGCATTAGCCCTTGCCTACTTTTCACTGAAAATGGTCAGCGCTGCAATGCGTTGCTTAAAGCAGGGAACGCTCTAGCATGATCTAAGAATATTGTTATCTTAGAATTCATATTTGGGTTGCGACAAAATTTTATGCTGGATGTCAACCAACCTAACCCTTCTCCTTTGCCTGGGCTTGGGACCGGCAGTAAAAATTGGCAGAGTTGTGTGTATAAACAGGAGTGATCATGTGTACACCATGCATGCCTTACTATGGGACCCACGTGTTGGCCCAATTTGGGAGGGGGGTGTTTGTGGATGGGTGGGTTGGGTTGGGGGTGGGGGTGTTCTGAAGGGATGTTTGTGTTGTCCGCCATAATGGGGCCCACCTAATGGTCCATCTGATTGGACCACATGATAGTTACATGTCCACTAGGTTTGCACCCAAGCGAATGGACTGGACTAATCCATTGACCGTGCACCCATTTTAGACCGTGAAATTTTGTGGGCTATGGATAAAAAGGGTTAGGATGATCAAATGGGTCTATTTTTTGTAAAAAAAAAAAAAGAGAGGGCCCACCTAGATCTTCAAACTCGCCCACCCCCGGTCCCAGCCTTAGGTGGGCCCCATAGCTAGGTGAGCACGGATGCTCAATGCGCCTAGCGCACATCTGATAAGGACTATATAAATGTATATATACATATGGGAAATTCTACAAAATGCCCCTTGGTGTGCACGGATGCTCAATGCGCCTAGTGCACATCTGATCAAGACTATATATTTGGGAAATTCTACAAAATGCCCCTTAAAAAAAGGGCATTTTTGCCCCCATCTAACCTCCAATGAAACAGTTGAATGTGTATTCTTTTAAAAGCCACATTGATTACATTATCTGTACCACTTTTTCTTAAAGATTTTCTTAATCTCAAAATCATGGGGCTAAGAATCCATTAGTGGGGCCCTCTTATAAATCATATGGTCCTTACAAATGGATTCAACTACTAAATTTGTACGATATTTCATAGTGGGTCCCATTGTAGAAGGCCCTTACGAAATTAGCACCCTAACCATAATAAACCTATAGAGAATCTAAATATTTTTATTAAGAAAAAAACCATCAGTGGGGCCCTCTTATAAAATCTGAATCCCTAGATCCAAGCCTATAAATCTATTAGGGGCTTGATTAATCATCAAAAACATCATTGTATAAAGGGTCCCAGGTGAGTTTCAAAAGTCTTAAAATGGAAGGCTAACACAACTCACGATATTTTTTTGAAAGAGAAAAACATGGAAATTTATAACTTCCAAGTTCCAATATAGCTAATCATGCATTTGTCATTTAAAAAAAGAAAAAAGAGGAGCCATTTAAGACAACTCCATGTCAAGAGTAGGTTTTCATTCGTTAAACAACAGGGGCGTTTCGCTTTACAAAAAGCACGGGCGTCATGTAGCGCTCCTGTGTGTGAGTGTGTATTCGTTAAACATGTATATTATATATGAGAAATGCTACAAAATGCCCCTCCTCAAAAAGGGGCATTTTGCCCCTCTATACCATCCAATAAGAAACGGATGTATTTAATACTATTCTGATGGCTATACATTGGATTGAGTGTCCAGCTGTATGAGGAGAGAGAGAGAGAGAGAGAGAGAGAGAGAGAGAGAAGGAACCATTAATAAGTGAGTCATGTAAATCTTAAACGGATTCACTTCTTTCTTTCTTACATGTTTTGGTCTCTTTCAAAAATTCATATGGTGCCCACAAATGATTTAGCAAATTCTATTTGTATGATGTTTTTACTGTGGGTCCCATTATTTAGATAGTATGATCATATCTGAATCCTTTGGTTCCAAATGTAAAAATTCATCAATGGGGCCGTCTTATAAATCTGATGGTAGGCCTGCTAGGATACTTAATTCATGTTTTGAATAATCACGATGGACCAACTGATTGTACTTGTATTAGTATATGGTCCTTTTATAGCGGGTCCCATAAATTTGATTTATAGCTTCTTTTAGACTCGTACGGAAATTTTGCAAATGAAGCCTATTTACAAAAATCCACTATCCAAGCGGTCAAATAAAATGATCCGATTGATTTGTGCCCAAAAGTTGCAATGACATCTTATTTTAATAAGGAGAAGTAGGACCCACTGGTTTGTTCCCTATAAACTTGCCATAACTTCTAATTTTAAAAAGCAGGAGGAAAGTTAATTAATATTGTTTAGCTTTGTTTTTAAGAGGATAAGGATGCCAACTAAGCAACTGCTATCATTAATTCCTTTCCTCATTTTATTTGTTGAACAAGAGGGGTGCTTTTCATCTCCAAAATGCCACACATTTTCTAGCGTGCTAATATATAAATATATATATGTTGTGTGTGTCTATATATATAAATATAAAATCATTGATTTCAAGATAATCGGGGAAAAGAAGCAAGAACTCCTCACAGGAACTGGGACAATAAAAGTATATTACAAGTTGCAAGGACCATCAAATTAGGCTCTAGTTGTGTCAGATACCTCTTTCTTGACCATGAACTTCTTGCTTAGTACATTACGAGACTGATTGGTAAGATTAGAAGCCATCGCACTCCAAAATCCAGCCCTGTTTCAAGAACAAATTGATTACAAACCAATTTCAGTCAGAGTAGCATTTTGAATGGAAAAGAGCTGTGATACATTGATACTGAATGAACATGCTCGTGCCAAAATGCAAACATGCTTCTTTTCCTTTATTAACCAAGCTTACATGTAGGTTGCGTTTGTGCAACACTAGAATTCCGCGACACCACTTCTTCCTTTTCCGTGGTCGGACGGAAAAGCAATTCCTACCCCCTCCCATAGGAAATGGTTTTCAGCAAAGTAGAGGAAAAATAGTTCATTTTTTTCCTCTTGCAATGCAGAAAAACGTTGCACCAAACAGAGGTAAAATGGAAAGCACATAAAATAAGAGGCTTTTCCATGCTACTAAGGAATCATCTGCACCGCACAAACATTTAGATAATGTCATTACGATTTTCTTACCAATTAAAAGAAGCTTCAGTCATTGATGCCAATGCCACACCACCAACAATTGGCAAAAGAGAAGATACGACCCAGAGAGTAGGCAACTGCATGCATATGACAACCAAAGTGAAATCATAACATTTTCTGTCAAAGCAGTGAATAACATGATGTGAACATAAAGTTAGAATGATGGTGAACCAATATTCTGTGCTGTGAATGCAGGCAGGCACTAGCACACCAGTAACACAACTAAAATTTGCTTGTTCCAACAATAGGGGAGGCACTTGTGCTTTCAGTCCCAGTGGTCAGGCTTGGATCTTCATACTGGGGATGAGCCTGATACACCAAATAAGGGCTTGTTTGGCAACTCTTACTTGTTTTAAGACGATCTTAATGAAAAAGATCTATTTCAAATGGGCCCTATTTGAAATAAATGTTCTTGAAACAATGCGCTTGGTAACACAACATAACTAATTGAAATAGATTTTTTAAATCCAACCATAAATAATTTTTCTTTAATTTCTCCATACCCACAAGGAATCTGAGGCTAATTTATTACCCCATGGATGACCTAAGTATTATCAAGAGAACGAACGGTTCGGATCTTGAAATAGGGGCCCACAAATTTCAGAAAATTAGACCAAACATTCTACGTGTTTTTGCAAATTGGTCGAGATCCGTGATAGATCAACGGGTCAAATTTGATCACATAGTAGTTCTTACACTCCTCTAGCTATCCAACGGTATGGATTGTGATTTATTGGTCAAGAATTCAAGTAAAAATAAAAAACACAGACTGTACATTTTATAGTTTCTTCTCTCAAGATTTTCACTTGTACAATCCAATGGTTCTCCGATTTTTCACATTTTCTTGAGTTATGGAACACATCAGAGGCTAAAATTTGGACTCACAGCCGTTTTTAGTCTTCCAAACAGTATGAACGGCTTGGATTGTGATTATCAGGCCCACAATGTCCGGAATATTACATCAAATGGCTCACGTTTTTATGCAAATATCTCGAGTTCAAGAAAGATCAACGGCTGAAATTTGGACACGTGGCCGTGTTGGACCTTCTTCACATTTCTAACGGTGTGGATCATAGTTGTGGGTCCCATTAGGTAAGAACAAATTGAAAAAACAGTACAGGGATCATTAACATCAATTCCTACTGTTCATAGGAATGTCATTCCGCTTCAGAAGTTTGTGTCTATTTGAAATCCTGCACTTTTCTTGACTACATGAAAAAGACATTTGATGTCTTATCCTCTTTTCAAATGGACACAGTAAAATGCATTTCCAAACACTCTAATGTCTGTTTTGAACCGGTTTAAGACACTAAGAAGTAAATTTAAGAGATGCCAAACCGAACCTAAGTAAATGAACTAGAGATTGTCCAATGCTTGACAAATCTGCAATCAGGCCCAGCAAAACCCCAAACATATTGCCATGCATTCTTGTGATTGGCTGAGCCAGGACTGAATCTCATCCCTGATAAATGGTGGGTTGTACCCAGGATTCAATGGTTAATCCAAAAGGCAAAGTATGGTGCTCTGGCTGACATGATGGTCCAATGCCAACCCTAGCCAATTCACCCCGAAGCAGAGAAGATAGAACAATACAACAAAGATTTAGATAGTTCAGGAATTTGCCAGAAGTATCGCATATCCATGTTCAATATGACGGACAACATTAAAAGGTATCCCGTTCAGAAAGATGATATGATTGTGAATTAGAAACATCCCAAGCGTACAATCTAGATAGCAAATTGAAGGATAATTGATTTTCGCAGCTCATAAGATTCCATTGATGTAAGGAATGAAAAGAACAAGATGAAATAAATCAAAAAACACCAAACAACTCACCTCTCCAAGAAACATGGCAGAGAGTACCACTGAGAAAAAGGGCTCCATGGCTTTGATTGTGTGAGTGAAGGAAACAGCAACTTTTCCAAGACTCATATTTGTGAAAAGGTTTCCTAATGTGTGGACGATAGCCAAAGGCAGGATTGCTACAAGCTGTGAAGTGTACAGTAACAATCAAAAGATAAGCTTAAAAAATCATGGCACATATAATATAACTAGATTATAACACATGCTAAAGATTAGCCAAAACAGTCACAACACCTGTCCAGAAGAGATCTTAGGCTTCCTGTAAAGCTGAGTTGACCACATAAAAAGAACAAGTACAGTCCCAATAGCAAATTGAAATGTTGTGATGGTTATTGGGAATGGAAAAACCTTCAGAACCTGCACGAACAACAGAAAAAAAGTTATTTCTAGCTCACTTTCTCAGGCTTCGGGGTTCTTAAAAGCATTTCAAACAATCAAGCATGCAGAAAGCTGTACCAGAGAAGAGATAATCATGAATCAGGAGAGGACATTTAGATGACGTTTCAACCAAAATAAAATTTTCCTCTTTTTTCAAAAATAAAAAATTGGGAAAGGTACATTGGTTCAGAAGAACAAACTAGTAGTTACTGACCAATGTGGGGGTTGAAGTGGAAATGGGACTTGGCGATTGGGGAGAATTGTTAACCTAAAGTGGATGATGAAAACGGATGTAAATCAGCAAATGGATTCAATGTAAAATTGGCGGGTCACAGTTCATGCCGTCCATCGTGCATTCAGGCTGGGGGGCAGGAGTTTGGTCCAGAGGTCTTAAATTTATATTTCCAGCAGATGGATTCAATGTAAAGTTGGTGGATCACAGTCTGTCATCCAACATACATTCGGGCTGAGGCAGGAAAACTGAGCCTGGTCCAGAAGTTTTGGATTTATATTTCCTTTACTCTGTCCTAGTTTATAAGTGGGTTTTTGTTCATTCTAAGGTAGTATTATAATTATTACATGTTGGTTTGCATGTTTTCTTTCTACATATTTGATATGATTAAATTGTTTCTTTGAAGTCTTTTTGAGTTATTCAAAAGTTCATTCTTGAGCCCAAAAAAAAAAAAAAACAAAAAAGTTCATTCTTGAGAGAAAAAGTTCACTGGAGGTATGAAATTACATTATTTCATTATTTTGTAAAGTGATTTACCTTTTTACTCATTGGAATTCATCTTTAGGTCCTTTTTTTAATAGTTTGAATATTTTCTTCATTGTTTATATTGAGACGGTTTTTTTTTTCTTTTTTTCAGGCAAATGTTTCTAGATGTGTTTTGAAGTGCTATAGCTGAGCTTGAAAGTGAGATTTTCTTGGATATGGTCATTAAGAACGTAGTTTAAATGGTACATTTATCTTGCAATTGACAGGTCACTGTAAGGTTCTTCCATCATGTGGGCAAATTGTAATATTCTGTTAAAGGATCATATTTATTTACAATGGATACTGGATAGTTTCTCTTTGATATTATTTTGGTCAGTGACGCAGGCTAATCTCCAAGACAAAGGCTTAGGGATAAGCATCCATAGGGATCAGAAGTCATAAGTGTCTTGGTCTCACACCAGACACACAACCGAGAGAAAACTCTATGGATAAATTTTTATCAATCAATAGAATTTCTGAATGAAAGAGAGATTATAGTCCTTTATATAGAGTCTAGAGTCCTAATCCTAATTTAGAAACAATTCTACTTAAAATAAAAATCTAAAGCAAACAAGATTCTTTGCCATAAAACTTTCTAAATATTTTCAAGTTTATCCCTAAAATTCAGCTACTACTAAAATAGAGACTCTTGCACAATTTGAAGATCTTCCTTTTTCTGGTCTTGAGCCCAGTGGGTTGGCAGATCAGGCCTGCATTTTTTTTATAACATAGATCTGGCCTGCATCAGTAAGCTATACACAGACTGTTTTGTTTGGCCTTTGATGGAGAGTTTAAATCGATCATTGGATGCTCCACAGATTAGTGCAGAGTATGTCCTTTCTTCTTAATAAATCTGTTTTGTTACCGATAAAAAAAAATCAAGTGTAGAGTATGAAATGCCATCTTTTGATTCTTCATTGTGTTTTATTTATCTTTTGGATGGTGGCTTGGTTGCATAGCATACATGGCTGATTTGCGCTGATGGCATTAGTTATTAGAAGATACAGCACTACTTTGTGTTTTGATAGTCTATATCGGTTGTGCTAACTATGGACACCTGATTAAAGGTGAAGGTTGTGAATTGTTTGCCGGCACGATGATGTTCAATATTCATGTCAAAAATCATTCTTTGCGCTTATCCATCCATTCTACGAAAAAAATGCAACCCAATTGCTTCTTTTCTTATTATAAATATTGGAGGCTCGACAGATGGTAAGAATATGATTTCAGAAGGATTTCCTCTGGTTTCATTTTTCCAATTTTAGTTATTCAATTTCTTGCTCCTTATATAGTTTCTTGTTTGATTTAGGCAAACGGCGTTCTTGGAGGCCCACTTAATCGCTAGTACCTTAAAAAATGTGAAAAGTAGCATGTTGGTTATATGAATTCAAGCGAAGTAACATAAAATAATAATTAAAAAAACATATGCACGAGTATATATGATTTTTTTATCCCTTCGGAATGGACGATCACCACAGTTTTCAAGTGTAGGATACATTATTCTTCACAAAGAGGGGCATCATAACAATATCATGTGGATAAAGTAAACTCATTTATTTTAATTCTTACTAAGCTAAAAATTATAGTTTATGAAGTTTATGATCAGTGTTAAGTACAATTCCTTCCTTTTTTTAATTCTCTTGATGATTCTGACCTATGATGAGATTCCAATGGGTAATCATCATCATTATCAACAAAGCCTTGTCCCAACATAGTTGGGATGAGATTACAATGGATGATATTGAAAATTGATTTGGCTGGAGAGAAGAAAGGAAGATGTAGAAGTGTTTTAATCTATTAGAAAATAAGAGTGGATGATATCGAAGATTAGTGTGCTTGTGGAATATATATATATATATATATATATGAATTCTAAAGAATGCCTTCTTAAAAAGGGGCATTTCAGCCCCTATTTCTCGTCCAATGAGAGAAGGTTGAGAACTTGAGATGGAGACCTTTTCTCCTTCTTTAAAGGGACAATTGATTACCTTCTCCTATTTTCTCTCTTCTTTAAAAAAAAAGAAAAAAAAGAAAAGAAGAAACGTATATGAGTTGGTGGACAAACATTTATGAGTTTGATTGTACATGTGTTGATGAGTTTCACGTAAATATTGTTTCTTTTATCGGTATTCACATAGAGATTTTTCTTCATGAGAATGGATTTGAATTTCCATAAGTGTAGATCATGAAATTATGGGCCCACAAATTTGGTATGAAATGAAAATCTCCCATGTTTGTAGGAGAAAACAAAGGAAGTAATTTTCATTTCTGAGAATGGAACGAATGAATGGATTCAGTTTTCCATAGGTGTAGATCATGAAATCAAGGGCCCGCAAATTTTGTATGAAACAAAAATCTCCTATGTTTGTAGAAGAAAACAAAGGGACTAGAACAGAGAAAGGTTTAAATGCGGAAGCTACATTGGGAGCTATCTTTATTTTCAAATTTTCAAGATGCCTTTTTTTTTTCTTTTCTAGTTTCTTAATTTTCTCCACTACATTAAATGATGCATAGCACATGGATGCTTTTTACCGGACGAGGAAAGTGTGCGTTCACACTTTCACTTTTGAAAATGTCCGGGCGTCATGTAGACCTCCTCGTACATTTACATACATGCATATATATATATAGAGAGAGAGAGAGAGTGTGTGTCCAATTCAAGGCTCGATCTGAAAAAAAACATTCAAATTTCACTTAAGAAACAATAGCAGGATTTCTGATTCCCAAACTATAAATGAGAAACGATCCCATGATGTTGTCAGCATGGTGCTGACCGCAGCTATCCACCCGATTAATCTATGTGTCTGGCCAATTTTACATGATCAAACCCACTCATATCACATGGAACCCTCCAAAGAGTAACTTCAAAAAAACCTCACTTCAACCGGACTGTCATGAACTGTTGAATTGATCATGTGTACAAAACATTATATAGTTCACACATGATCAATCCATAGTGCATATCACTCGGATTGAAGTGAAATTTCCGCTGGTGCAAAGATAAAGAGAGAGTCATATAATATGAGCAAGACGGATCAAACAAAGCTAAGCCCACGCGTGTTAAATCAAGAGTCAAAATCTGGTACTAAATCCTAACGTACTTCAAAAGAACAGGACCAAAGAATCCAGATAAATCTCCTACCTACTTTAAGTTCTATTTCAAGGTGTAGCAACTACAACAAATATATAATCCACAATTTATCATTCAACAACTACCTACTCTCTCTTTGCATCCACACAAACCAACATTTAGCTCAAACAAAAGAAGAAAAATCACAACAGATCGACTCACAAACTGACTAAAACTGACATTCATCTCAAACAATAACTCAAAAGTATCATTTCAAATCCAAATCGAATCAAAACGAAAGATCAGTAAACTGCATATTCAACAAAGCCGGATCTTCTCAAACAAATACCATATCAGAACAGATTTAAAAAATAAAAATCATTACAGATGAATCGAAACTGCAGATCGCAAACAAACATTCATCAAAAACATAACAAAACATCAGCGGATCTACTCAAAACGAGCATGCGAAATCGAACCTGCTTGTTGTAGATGTTGAAATAGATATTGAATAGATACCAGAGACCAAACAGAGATCCCAGCACCAACGTTTGCATAATTCCAGCTGATTTCTCTCCCTCATCAGCGCTTTCAGGAACGGATGCGGCTTTAGCTCTAACATCGCTCGATCTGCTCGATCCATGGTCTGGATTGAGAGGAAGAGCAGAGATCCAAGACGGAGACGGTCGAGATGATGAAGATCTTGGAGCGAGAAGAGCGGAGACTCCATGGATCGGAGAGAGACGGAGGGTTTTGGGAGGAGGAGAGAGCGAGATTGAGTTGAATCTAGGGTTTGAGGTTGGTTTGAAGGGTTTTTGGGGTTTTAGGAAGGGGTTTGAAGGGGAGAGAGCGAAGGCGGCTCTCTGCATCTTGGGAGAGAGGAGTTGAAAAGATGCGGAGAATCCAAGAGAGCAGGGGGTTTTAGAAATTTATATTTGAATTTGGTTCTACTTGGAGAACGTATGTATGTGTGTACTCCTCTTGAATTTTGGCATTTCTTGAGAGAGAACATTTTCAGATTAGCAAGGAAAGTACCTGATGGTCATTTTTTAACTTCATTTTTGTTTTTCCTATTATAAGATTTTTGTTAGGATGCTTTTGAGAATGCATTACTTCGAATTTTTTAGGGTTCAATTTCATGAAAATAAAAAGGGTTTTAGGGACGCATATGTGTATTTGCGTCTCCGCAAAAAAGCCGAGAAAAGTTGATGACCTTCTTAGAACCAAAGGTTTTCCTATTTTGTGCAGTTGAATTTTTTAGTAAGGAATGCAAAAAGGTAAGTTAAATATTTTATGATTATGCGAAAGAAATTTTCCGAGGGATAAATGAAATTATATGAAGAAGCAGTGTATTTAAAAACCAAGTTTTCAGGCTTTCAAAAATGTCTTAAATAGAGAAGAGAATTTTTCTAATTTTTCATGAGTGGAACATATTTTCCGTGTGAAAGGATAAATGATCTAATTTTTCTTGACAAATAGGATATCAATTTCATGTGAGTGGGTTGAAATGTTACATTATTCTCTTTCCGTCGAAACATAAATTCGGGTAGAGCAAAAATTTCTTATCGCACAAATAAGTCATTAAATGTCAGGTTAAATTCTCTTTTTTTTTTTTTTTTTTCATTTGATAGTAAATTTAGTAGTATATATTATTTTAATTAAAGGAAAACTTGAGCTTCTACCTATCCTTCTTATTATTATATGAATAGATTGTATCAAGTTAAACTGATGCCCACTTGCTTCAACATAATAGATTATTTCTCCTAGAGTTGTTTCTTCTTGTTTTAGCTGATTCGTCCAACTGCTTGCCAATCCAGCGACCCATTCATAGGCCTAAAATCGAGCAAAAGATCCTGATCGTCTAACTCTCACTGTGGAAAATATGATTGCCGATCATTTCCTCTGGAATATCCTCAAATTCCATGTTGATGCCAGAATAAAATGACCCAAGGTGCTGAGAAACACCTGTATTTTGGATGTGGTACGGTAGACCTACCAACTTTGGAGACTTCTTCCAAAACCATCTCACAAACTGCAGAACCACCCAAAATTTGACCCTTGATATTCACAGGTCCCACCTTTTTTACTAACAGTCCAAATTCGTGCTCCTAAAGGAGTGTGATCAGGAGAAAAAAATTTCATCTCAGATTATTTTTGCCCATTCACGTGACGCATTGTATATCCTTGTCGTTTGTCATGCACGACCTGGTGAAATTCAGGAAGTCCCGCGTAATGTTTCTTAAAAACGTAGAATGCGTTCCTTTGGAAGAATGTTTCTTGATTAATGGAAGGCTTCTAACATTTAAATAAAGTTGGACCAATGGGCAGACCTATTGGGGGTGGTCGTCCCATTGGACCTAGTTTCACTGATGAAGATTTTGCGTCCACTTTTTAGAATCCACATAAATTTTTTGCATCTGCTTCAAACCTACGTGAAAATCATCAGCATGTCCCTAAAATCCAACTATTTGTTTCGATCTGTACCTTCAAATGAAAATCCATGAAAAATCCTTTGTGGGCCACTGATTGGACCAACAATCGATTAACAACAAAAGCAGTGAATCTTCTACTCCATACTAATCCCCCTGGTGTGAACGGAATATGGAGCAGGAGGACATTGGCGCGGGCCGTAATTTGAAATGGTCCAGCGAGCCATCCGAATTTATCATTTTGCCCATGATATTTGAGGTCTTGGTCCTTGGAGGTTCCGCTAAGAAAAGAGAGTTGGTGGCGGTTGGTAGCTACTGACCATGTTTGGTATTAAAAAACGTGGTTCTCATGAATTTCTCGAGATGTTTCTTATCGCGATATTTTTTTCTAGCAGCCAAGCTATAGATACAATGCACCTCCCCGCTGACCACCTATTCATTGACTCAAATGACTCAATTGCTGAGGGTCCAGTGGATTTTTTTAGCTGATATTTATAATTGGGTTTTCCAAAGCCTGGAGCTAAAGCTATCACATTGAAAAATTCCGAGTGAAATAGAGTATAATACTATAGTAGAGCCAACCTATTAAAAATTCTATATTCAATATGAACGCTTCAAATTCGTATGATAAATCATAATAAGAGTTGTCCTGCCATGCATTGACGAGTAGAATGTGATTAATGAAACTTGTAAGATTGTGTAACTCATATTTTCCTGGAAAGGGTCGAAGCTGGAATGCCAAATTTGGGCACGAAAAGGATCTATCCAACTTTTAAAGTTTTAGCCCGTAAAAAAGCCGGCAGAGAGTCTCACGTGGGGGTATGAATATGATCCAACTTGTTCACTTGCACTTTACCTAACACAATTAGCTAGGAATTTCTCGTGCTGCCGCGAGTCACGATATTATAGTGTGCCAAACGGAGAAATTTTAGGGATTTTTTTTCATTTAGGTGTTACGGGATCTTGAATTTATGGGTAGGTCTCAAATTTCCAAAATTTAACTAGCAGATGGTTGTATCAGTGCAAGTTACTTCTTTTTTCTAGCTTTTACGAAAATGGCCTCTTGCTCTAGTGGTAAGACACGATACTTCTCAATGAAAGTTACTTTGTCATTCATCTTTGTATGAAATTGCACAATTATAATATGTAATAGAGGGAGGTTTCAGATTTAATTTTGACTATGAGTTGGGATTTTGACTTTAAGTTATTATGTTTTAAATCTTCTCTTTTCACTCATCCAACTACTCACTTTATCTCATTATCAAAACCACTCATAACCACTCCCACTTCTCTTTTACTACTAAAACTCCATTTCAATCCAAACTTTACTACTCTCTTTCTGCTCAATTTCTCCTCTTGCTACTACTAGCTCCTGGATTATACTAGTAGCTCTTGGATTATATATACGCCTACTATCATAACCTTCTTATTCCTTTGCTTTTGTTTTTCTTTCTAAAACTTAAGAAAAAATTATGCATTTTCAGAATGCATGAATATTTAAATTAAGCACGGATTATTATGCTAGCTCACCTTATATAGTAGTGTTTTACTTTTACCTTCTAGAATCTTTAGTTTCTAATTTTTCTATCACCCACATAACAATCGGCTGTTTCAAGCTTCAGCTCTTACTCCATCACAAGCTCCCCTCGGATTCCTCAACAGGAAGCTCGTTAGCTATGTTTGACATCTCCATCTCATTCCCTTTCTCCAAGTGGATGCAGCTCAGAATCTTCAGATTTAACACCATCCACAACTTTGATTTGAGATTCTTGATTGTCTCTACCTTTTACCACCAATTCTAATTCCTTTATTCATGGGAACCATCAACACTCAAAAAATAAAGAAAACACCATCCCTTCTCCACAAAGCAACCATTTGCTATGAAACTTTCACTACCCTACTGGAAACTGTCCTCTTTTAACCATGGAGTTTGTAATTTTAGGCACTTCTTAAGCCTACCTTCTTAGTTGCATGCCTCGAGTCATCATTGAAAACATCTCAGCAGCCCTCCTCATCGAATTGTGCGATATCGCACAGATGAATTGTGCATATCACACAAAACTGAGCTCTTTTGCAATTTCCACTTATAAGAACACATGCCTTGTAAATTTGAAAACCTGACATCCACCCAGATAAGTTTAGGGTCTAAAGTGCAAACAATAAATCAGAATCCAGATCCTCTTAGGCCAGGGCAACAACCACCATCATATTAATCATTTGCACAAGTAGTGGTTTGAATGGGAATGAAAAACACTTGTGATTTGAATAAAAGAAAAACAAAGGAATAAAATCATATGTTTCACGAGTGATCAATCTGATAATATTCTAACTTTGATTGGAGTGGAATTTGGCCATGCAACAATTTGAAGTTCAACGGTGAACCCTATTGTTGGGCTTATAATTCTAAAACTTGGCCCTTGGATTCCAGATTGCTATCAAATTACCTGGATTTCACATTTCAATGACCTCATATGCTAGGAAATACATGTGGAAGGGGTAAAGGGTGGAGATCTAAAGGGCCATTGAATACAACAGTTTAAATTGCTCATGAAAGTGCAAATGTTATGCAAAAACAATAGGCTTTATTATTGCAATTGATGATTGAATACAGGACACATCGTCTAGTTGAATTCAAGAAATTTGTAGATTATCTATAGAAGATAAGTTTCACTGTAAACCATTCACTGCTTTCATACTTGTCATCTGACTTATTCAAATAGTTAGTTGCATTTGATGATGCTAAATTTTGACAACCACCAAATCTAGCAAAATCATATTTTCCACGTTCACTCCTCCTAGTCTTAGAATCACCTCTTTGTGACGAATATCTCCTGCTTTCACCTGTCATCACAATAAAGATAGAAAATCCATCTTTACACAAGCAAGACTCCCTCTTGTTTCAAAGTATTCTATTGTACATCATCACATTTGATCCTGTAGGCTGTATATGCTCACAAATGCTTATCTGCATCATGACCAACATGTAAGTAGGGTTTGATGGTCTCCAGTTGAACTGAGCTCAGACCCAGCATTATCTGAATCCCCTGTTAAACATACCCTGAATCAAGTTGGGTCTATAAATAAAATTGAACAGTTAAAATAGTATGAAGAGGCCAAATTTCTCACACCCGGCCATGATTATTTTGCTACATGTACATAGTACAGCCTACAGAAAATCCTTCTCCATTTTGGAATGCAGGAGGTCTATGCGTTTTGAAATGCAGCAGACCCACCTTGAATTCAAATCACTCGAAAGCATGTTTTTCCTCCACATGTACTTGTAGCACAAGTTCAAGTTTCACTCCAATTAGAGTCGTGTCTACCTATAGACTGTCATGGGTAAAATAAAATGTATTGAAATGAAAAAAAAAGGGCATCCACTCCAAAATAAAGTTTGCAACATCACCTGTGGAGGAGTTGGCCTCAACTCAAAAGCAGAGCACCAAAAAAAAAGGAGGGTTTTATTTATTTATTTTTTTCAAAACTAGGGTAAAAGACAAGTACACTGCCTTCTCTTTAAAGGGGATTTTTTTTGGGTCTATGAAGTAAATATAGTATCTACCTACAAGAACACTGCCTTCTCTTTAAAGAGGACCCTTTTTTTTTCTATGAAGTAAATATAATCTCTACCAACAGGTACTATTCCATAATAATAAAAAGTCACCACCAAATGTAAAACAATAAGAAGGCCTTTAAAGAGGGATTTGTTTGAGATCCTCAAATGGCTCAACCATAAACAATCACAAAAATACTACAGTGTTAAAATATTTTTCTTTCAAAATTTTGGAACTTCTCCGCAACAAAATACCTACATTTCTAGGCTCATACTACAAATAGGTTAGAAAATGCATACCCTTTCCTTTGGCATCAAACACCATAGGCCTGCCTATGTATCAGGTTAGCTCATAATTAGAGGCATTTTAGCCTTGCAAATGTTAAATAACCAGTATGACCTCTTGTCTCACCACATGGCCTAGCCATTACAGAACCACCCTTGGTTTCCTTCCCGTTGCTTCCTTCACTTGAAGAAGGCAGCCTCCTCTTTGAAGGGCGAGGACCTGGGGAAGCACCTTCATTATCTCCCCCACAATTCATCTTCCCTTCTCGGACTTCATACGTGCGGAGGAGAACCTCAAATGTTCTTATATCTACATAAGCACAGTGATGTTAGCATGACCCATGGTTTCTATGATGGTTGAAAATGGCATTATGAAATGGTTTTGGTCTAAAATATTAGGTGCATATTCACTGATATATTGATGGAAACAGATTGAAACTTTTCAACACTGATTGAGATAACAAAAGCTACAACTAACACATCAATATATACCAGTCATACCAAAATATTGGCTGATTCAATACATATAATTTGAAGCTCATGTGCAAACTTACCAGTAAAATGCATTCTCAATGACTCGCATGAGCGCTGGACTTGCTCTATGCAAGGGGAGAAAGAGCACAATATCCCATCTTGCTTCAACATTTTTCCAGCAGACGGTATGGCTAGCCAAGGTTGGGGAAGGTCAAGGAAGACTGAATCTACTGCCCCACAAAATTCATCAGGAAATCCCTCACCTTGGATATCCTGAATGCCTACTGTAACTAAGCTGCTCAATCCAATTCTCTCAAAATCCTCCCTGTACCAAAAACACGACCCAGATTTCAGATTATAACTGAACAAGCAATGCAATATGCTATCATATGAATTTGCATCAGTTTTTTCTCCTAGACAACCATGAGACAATTCATTTCAATTTTATCATTGTTGCATGCAAATTAGACACCAATAAGTTGGAGATTGCTTTCCATCTATGCTAATTGGTTGATAGTGCTTTATATGTTGTTAAAAATACAGTGCAGCCTTATATATCTGCTTCCCAAAAAAAAAAAAAAAAAATACCCAGAACTTAGAGTTTGGATATGTAGCACAGGTTTGTGCAGTGCTGTTTATAGTGACGGTGGTCTATAGTGAAGGACCATTTTCAACCCAAAGGACTATGATGCACGGATACTTCACACTGAGCAACATATCGTGTTTGTATCTGATACTTTGCTTTTTATGTGCAAAATCCGTGTCCCTGCTGCGTCTATGTTGTGTCCTTGCCATATCCATACGATATCTGGGCATCATAGCCAAAGGATCTTTGTGAGCATGTTATAGCAGTCAGTCAAGATAAAAACCTATCAAAAGCTCCTCAGCAAGAAACCTTTTTCTTTCTACAGGCTGAAATCACTTGCAACTTGAATGATCAACTGAGACTCAATGAGAGCATTATTCAAGTTGACTAAGACTTGGTCAGAAAGATGAGGTTTCAAATCGACTTACGACGCAATCTGATTTCATGAGCTATCAAACCAAAATTTCCCAGATTTTATGGGATTTTCACTACTTCTCAAAGCACTTGGTTTCCGCTGATCACTCCTTAACTAGAACTCAGTTTTGATTAAGTCAAGATGGACCATTGAGCTCTTCTAGTACTTGGTAGACACAAAAGTTTATAATAAAAGGGCCCTCTATTAGGAAAGGCAAAAAAGAAAGAAAATAAGATGAGACGAAAGAAAGAAAGAAAAATTAGATGAGAAAAAAGAAAGACAAAAACAGAAGCAGGAACACCTATAAGGAAAAAATGAAAATAAATCAGCAGCAAAAGTTAGTCAATAGAAAACTGAGACCCAAAAAAAACAAAAAGAGCTATCAACTCCTAGGCAAAGGACTCTATTCAGAATTCCCCTCTTTGAAAAGGATTCCTACGATGCAGATATAAAGTAATAATCTCACCTGCCACATCCACATCCACAAATCTCATAGCATGTTTCCCTCCCAATGTCCAAGGACATAACCACCTTCACAGCAAAGGATCCAAGAGGTGCTAAAGAAAAGAATCTACACCATGCTGCAATACACATGTTTCCACCCCTTTTGGTCCATCAGACCAAATGACAAGGACAGACATCAGACAAGCTCAGCACTTCTAATTAAACCTCCCTCTTAATTGAGCTTTAGGACTTACGAGAGCCCACGGAGTAAGCCTTTCATCTTTTGACACACCTATTGGCTATCAGCTTCAACTGCTATCAACCTCTTTCCAATGCCATTTCATTGTTGTCATTGTCCAAAAGTATCTATTCCTTCCTCACACACTACATAGTACGCTAATAATTATGTACTTAAACTTTTTCATACTCCACGTCTGCTAGTTCTGGCCAGTATCTAATAACCTTGCTTTTGCTCGCCGCTGGTGCACCTCTCCTAGAAATTGCCCATGCTCCACCTTCTGTTTGATTATTTTCTCACTCTGCTTTTTTCATAAACTTTTTTTTTTCAAGAAAAAAAAATCTAAGGAGCAGAACCTTTTTCATTCGGTGGTAGCCTAAATACCAAGCACTCCATAAACCATTGATAAAAGATCAGATTAACCAACTCATGCAACAAAGAAATCCAAAAATAGTACTGTGCCAACCAAGTAAATAAACCATCGCCAACCTACCATGTAAAAGATTCATCTATTTAAAATTTCCACATTTTGATGCTCAAGATGATCAATTACAAAAATTTCCCACCAATATAAAGTAAGAACTCAAGAAGGAGCTGGAATAGACCAGATTGTAGCACCTAAACAGGCATGGACTGAGAACTCAAGCAGAACCACTTCCAAACCAATGGTTTTTACCCTTATAAGGATGTTTCTAACCTATTAACCAACTAAACCAAATATTTGAACTCCGCATCCCTCCATTTTTATTCCAAGTAGGATTTTGGTGTGCATGCATGCGTGTGAGAGAGAGAGACGCTGCTAACGAAGACTTGGAAAGCACCAGTTAGAAGCAATGGGTTGCATTTTGGGGAAATGAAAAACACACCCCCTTAATAGGATGACAGAAGAGAAGTTTTCGTGAAGGCAGCCCTAGATAGATGGGATAGCCGAAAAGACTTTAATGATGATAAAGATGATGATGATGCCTTATGCTCCTAAACTTAGGGAACTATAACTTTCCACTCAACCAACTTATGTGAACTGGCATCCTGCTTAATAGTTAGTACTTGGTGGGGTGTTATAATGTCTAAGAAACTGAATTGCCGGTTCTCCATCTGCACCAAACCATGGAGAGAAACAATAGAACTACATTCTAATTTGTATTAAAATAGACACGCCATCCATTTCAAGTGGCTGGGCGGATTCTGTTTTCTGTCCCACTATGAACTCCATGCCGATTTACCAATTGCACATGCAACTTACCGTATGTCCCAATACACCCAAAAGTTTCTACAAGGTTGTGGGTGAACTTGATTGTAGATATCCTTGCTTTTACTGTGCTTTCGAAAATAACAGTTGGAGAAATTAACAAGGATGGAAGTCTCATGTTCGAGTAACATGCCATAACCCCACACACTCCACTTTTGACCGATTCCCATTCAATGTCCAAGAATTTTCAGTCCACAATATCAAACCTAATATGCCTCAAGCAAAGTTGACCTAAAATGATGACCTTAAAGCAAGTAATTAAGATGCAAGGCTAGAAATAAATATTAAAAACAGAAACTACCATATAGAATAAATCTACTGTGAACCAAACTGATTAAAAAAAAAGATCAAAACTTGCTATGAGCATCTAACATTATCATTTATTCGTAGCACCTTATCACTAGTAGAAAATAACCAACAAGACGACCATTCACATTCCACACTGCATAGGACCAAAAAACAAATCTATTCAATAAAAAAACTCATGTGAGACGTGATTCGTGGAACTCATCATGTAATGGGCCACAGTAAACTCCCCTATGATAATGATCCTAGCCATCTAAACAACCAGTGGTCCATATTGACATACATGTGATGTGGAGTTCTAGTTGGATGGTTAGGATAAGTCATCCCAGAGTAATTTGCTCGGTGGCTCACTATGTAAACATTTTGCTAAATTAAAGGTAGGACTCTCACATAAATTTTGCTACACTGATCAAATACTCAATAAAACAATGCATACTTCCAAGTCTCTTGATATCATCCATGGAATCAATAGCATACCTCGCAGATGCCGCCCTCTGTTCATGAAAGTCAAATGTATAAACATGGCCAGAAGGTGCAACAGCCCTAGCGAGGGAAGTAGTGAGAGAGCCGCTTCCAGTGCCCGATTCAAGAACCACGCAACCTGGGATGATTTCCAAGTATGAAATAACAAAACTGATATCTGCAATATATAGAATCTGAGTCCGATGGCTAAGAACAAGAGTCCACAACTCAGGAGTGGGAGCTAGTAGATAAACAAATCCGCCCTTGTTGCTCAGCGCCTTGGACCCAAATGGTTTCCCAATCCAGTCAGAATGTTTGAAGACGCCAAATCGATTCTGAAGCTCCAAACCATCACATACTTTAACAGACTTCATGACATCATGTCTCTCATACACAATAACAAGATCTCCATCACATATCTTACGCTGAAAAGAATTCTTCTTTGCAGGATCAATGGGCAACATACTTTTAATTTTGTATTGTATACAAGACAAGCAACTTCAGTGTACTTTTCCCTGCAGCCATATGAATTCTGTGAGGCATGGATACAGGTGAAGTGACAGTTCCATGATAAAATGGATAAGGACACTCTATCTAATAATCTTCAAGATGTTCATATTCCAAAAACAGTGAAATGCATCATACCCATGGAATCACCCAAACAAAACCTACTTTTATGGATTGGGTGTAGGAGATTTAGGACACATTACAAGTAGGGGTGGCAATTCCTGAACCACCCCACCAACCCAATTAATGAATGGCTCAGGGTTTGGGTTAAGGATGTACATTCTACTCAATGAACCAATCCGACCAATGAACTTGGTGTTTGTGTCCACACTCATTATCCTAAGATTGAGAGAGAAAAAAGGAGAAGGAAAGAAGGGCTTAGGGTTTTGGTTAGAAAACTTCAAAAGTTTCAGTCGATTGTATACTTCCCACTTCCCCTTTTTCCTCATAGCGGAATTTGAAACTCTCTTTCAATAGTTTTAGTATCGTTTCATCGACGAAAATCACAAACATGAATTTAAGGAAACGGAGAAGAGAACTGTCAGTTAGAATCAATGAGGATCGAACAATTTTTTTTAATGGACTTCATGTACCTTGAACAACAACGTGGAGTGATCAATCTCTTAAACCCTAGAGCGACTCCTTGCAGCTTCAACTGATTTGTTTCTGTTTTGATATGACGATCACTCTACTCTTTTATCTTAAACCCGGGCTTGTTTGACAACTCCACTCATACTCGCATAGTCAGAGTAAAGTAAAGTAAAGTCTTTAATTTTTAAAAAAAGTCACATAAAAAATATTTTAATTTAAATTTTCACTGTATTTTTCAAAAAAAAAAAAAATAACGTCATTTCTCCACTAAAAGACAACATAAACCTCCACTTTTCTATACAAAAGTAAAAAAAACTCCTTACTAAACAACTAAAAACAAAATATCATCATAACCCACTTATATTTTATTATTTCTTCAAAATAATATTTACTTCACTCAACTGCATTAGCAAAGACTTCAAACAAGTCTGCTAGTAGGACTCATAAACCTCCTTTGCAGTAGAAACTTACTTTTATTATGCTATTTTAGAAAAAAAACAACTTGTGTCATGTTCTCTTTAGAGAGAATTATTATATTAAAAAAAGGACAAATGTTTTGGGAGATTCACAAAAACAATCCCACTAAAAAATAAACCCACAATTGAGAACCCTAAATTTATTTAACATCAGGGGAGGACCTCCCGCCCAAAGCCCTCTTTGTTTTTCCCATTCTACTCCTAATTTGTTAATGTAAACAAATATGCAATGATCGTCAATAAATGGAATAAGTATAATTTGTCGATATCAACAAATAAGCATTAATAGTCCTTTTTTAATTCACAGTGTAAAATAAAGTTTTCGTCGATATCAACAAATGGACCGATAACTGTTATTTAGCTCACAGAGTAACTATAATATTTATTGATGTCGACAAATAATTCATTGATATCAACGAATGTGAACTGATAGCCAATTTTTAGTTGAGACAGTAAAACACAATATTCGTCAATGTCGACAAATGATCAATTGACATCAACAAAAAATTAGTTGATATCAACGAATATGTATTAATAACATTCAGTCCTAAATATACATATTTGTTTGGAAAAACTAATTTGTGTTACATTCAAAAAGTTCTTCTTAATAAATATTGGAACGTTCAAATATAGAATAAAAAAACCACCCACATTTACAATCATCCTCATTAAAACTTGTTTAATTTTCATGAGAATTATCCATCCGCATCAACAATCATTTGAGGACATGTTTAAAAATATATGTCTGCATTGAAAAATCAGTTCCGTACAAACAACATGTTCCATACATACCGATAACCTGTTCCTCATAGATAAGAAGCATCCACATTTAGAATATATTCATCGTAATAAATTTAGCATCGTCTATAACATGTACATCATATTAACGACTTATTTCACTTTCCAAACAACAATCAACCATTCACAAAAATCACACCACAAACAAATTTGTCACAAGTTAAGATATAAACACTCGTTTGCACTAATCCCTTGTTCTACATGAACAACAAATTCCTATGTTATGCATAGCAATGAACCATCAACATTTCGAACCTCTTTATCATAAAAAAACTTAGCATCATCTACAAGCTGCTCTAGTGATATTAAGGACTTGTTTCACTTTCAATATATCTTGAATTGACGCGATGATACGAGGGGTTATTTTGTCATTCATATTGGAATCAGAGGGGTCATTCCTTAAATATTAGAAACTTCTTTGTGCCTTCGCTTTCGGTTCACCTCCCTGTTGTAGCCAGCCAGCCGCCACCGTACCTCACCATGCCCTCCTTTTTGCCAGCGTTATGTACACGTGGCATAAAGTCGGGGCGTCCCTTGAACTTATGCCAGGTGGCAGGTGAATTGGCTATTAGTGCTCGGTCTAGGCTCGAGCGGTTTCCATGCCGTGGCACTCTTCACTAGTCTGCAGACTATCGAAATTCATTCGTAGCAAACGACGTATCTACACCTTACTTCATGATGGACGGATATTTGTATGCCTTGTAGGCGGGGTTGTAAATGGGTATTCGATTCTCCAACTATCTAAAAGTTTTGATCCATAAAAAAAATCAGGTCTGCAACTATTTTAGGCACCGATTCATAAACGGGTCCGGTCCAGATTCCAATTTAGGTTCCAATTAATAAACTGGTTTAGTTTTGGGTCCATATAAGTTCCGACCCGTAGACCTAGGATGTAAGGCCCTACCGTTTGTGGGCCCTCAGTTTGATTTAAATAATTATTAATATGTTATTTCATATTTTAATATATTAATTAATAGGAAGTAGTAGGATAGTTTCTAATATACCTAAGTCTTAGAATGTAATTTTTATATAATTTTTAATAAATATTAGGTACTTAATGTAGTTAGTAGAGTTTTAATTAGATTAGGATTTGTTGTTATTAGAATTGTTAATATGAGGGATATTAAGGGTTTAGAACATTCTAGAATTCCACCTAATGACTTAATTACCGATGGCCCCACATCCTTTTCATTTACAACCAAGTTGCCCTTTTGATAATTAGCCTAAACCCTAAACTATATAACCTAGTTATTGCAAACATTGACCTAAAACCCTAATTCACTCTCATCTCTCAATTACCATATCTTTCTCCCCAAGAAAACCCTAATTCCCCTAAGTTCCAGTACAAAGAGGCTAAGAGGCCACCCCAATTACTCAATCAACACATTAGGAGCTTGGAATTCTCATATCTCTCTCTCAACTCTATCACTAATTTCGAATTGAGACAAGTACCCTATGCTAATTTCACTTGATGCATGCTCTTTTCTCTTGATTTTGTAATTTCAATTCAAATAGATAGAGATGTATGTTTAGATCTTCTTTTGAGCTTGTTTTTATGGAAAATGACCATTTGATGGATGAGGTTCTCCCATTTGGAAGATCAATGGCTCGGAATGGTGATGGATGGAGATTATTGAAGTGTTCTGTGGTTTATCTGTGTATATGTGGTGTATGGAGGTGATTTGGGATGAATTAGATGAAAAATGGATTGAGAAGGAGAAATTCCAGAATTCTGGAATTACAGCTCTCTGCGTGTACTCGGTCGACTGGACTCTCTCTCGGTTGATTGGGCAAACTGGAAGGTCAGAAAAACCAAGTCCCAGTTAATTTTCCTGAAATGTTACAGACAGTGTACCCGGTTGACAGGAACCGAGCACACAGAATTTTGCAGAAATAGCTGAGACTTGAATTTTTCATACAGAACAGGAATCTTGTGCACCCGGTCGACATCACGGCCATGTTGTCGACTGAATACACTGCGCATCTTGCGGAACCCCCCAGCTGTTTGGCTCCAGGTCACAGTGGACCCAGTCGACATCACGGCTATGATGTCAACTGGGGACATTACAGGATGTTGACCTGGGAGGTTAACATCCAATTCACCCGGATGATGTCGACTGGGCAAGCTGTGAATAGTGAGATTTTTTAGACTTATGTGACTTTGATGTTTGATCATTTGTGGGGTCCATTGACCATCCAAATAGGCTTCTATCATGAGTGCCAAGCACGAATCAATGGCATGGCTCACCCTTGACTCGTGGGGTCTACCAATTGAAGTTTTGGGATTTGAATCATCAATGATTAGGTCCTTAAATGTAGTTTATGATGTCCACAACTTCAGGAGCACCAAGTTTATTATCTTTGACATCAACGGCTATAATTAGGGATCCAATTGTATGATGAAGCCCTGAACTAAGAGTGGACCATTACCTAGGATTGGACCTTTGTCTATTTCCAATTGATTCCATAATTTAGAGGATTCATGTGCTATTCTTCTCTCTTATCCTTTTTAATGTTATGAACCTGTTAATTAATGGAAATTGGAGGACCTGAACCTAGGATTACTTAGAGGTGACCTTATGATGTGTTTGGAGAAAAATGACCTGTGTTTGTGGCTAGGCGGACCCTCATATGGCCTAAGGTTAGGTATGTGAAACCATAGAATGAAGAGGTTAGGTTAAATGGTTAATGGCTTATTGTGCATGAGCATGGGATTACTTGTGGATTGTACATGGTGTTGCACTTGTGTTGCTTCAGGCTATGGTTGTGGGCCTCGGTATGGACCCAATGATGTTGGATTTGGACTTGGATATTGGACTGTGTTCCATATTGTTATACCTTAACATCTTCGAGACTCGGTTAGGACCTTGCTCACGCAAGATAAGCTTAGACAGACACAGACCTGTACTTGTTTCTAGAGTCGGCACCAAACATTTACTCAGTTGTTCTAAGTTCAGCCAGTTGACTGATCATCACTGGTAGAGGCTATATTGGTTACTTAGAGCTATTGTGATAAGCTGTGATTAGACGAACAGTGTGATACCGGGTCCGAGTTAATCTAATAAAGGGGTGTGATCGGTGTGATAAAGGGGTGTGATCGGTGTTATATTTATGTATATTATTATTAGCAGTGCTGTTATCTCTTGCATGGTTATTACCCTTTTTCCCACCGCAAACTGTTTACAGTATGGGATGTTTACAGTATGGGAGGGCCGTGGCATAATATCCTACGGTGTATATAACTTGTGTGAATGTGCTCTTTGTTATCTGATTAGATTAGTTTATTTTACATTTCTGATTCTAGACTACTATTACTGCTCAATTGCATAGATCATGTATCTTTGTTACTCTTATGATTACATGCATGTCTCTATTCTCCTTTGTTGTATACATCCGGTGTTATCTGCATATAGTGCCTTGCCAGATCCTTGGATCTGACCCATCTTTGGTGCTTAGGTCCCGACCATGATCTTGCGTACAACGCGTTCTATGAGGCGCCTGTAGTTGGTGACTACGGGTGGGGCCCAGCTGACCAGGTGGTCGAGCCGGAAGACGGAGCGCGTGCATAAGGGGATTGAGTGCAGTTCTATTTCTTTTGGGTTAGAGAGTTTCTATGTAGTGAGATTTGGGTTGATAGTCAGTTTTGTAGAAACTTGATAATTACACTTTGAGATTTTATCAGACTTCCGCATTGTTATATTTGACTCATTTACATGATGCTATTGCTTCAGCTATCTTTTCTTACGCTTCCGCATTACAACTATTAATTACGTTATTGTTTAAAAAGTTTTTAAAATTTGACCTCACTGCAGACTACGATCTTGAAAGTTCTAGTATTTTCCGGAAAGTAGCGCACCAACTTCGGGTACCTTAGCGTTATCTTCGGTATTCGGAATTGGGGTGTTATATAGGATCCAACGCATGAGTCTTTGATATTGCAAACTGTACTTTAAAATTAATTTTTGTTAATATTTTAATATATAATATTGGAGGCAGTAGACTTGATGCATTATTATAAATTGAATAATATACTTATTTTAAGAAAAAAAAATGAAGAGAAATTAAAACCAATTTTAGAACTATATTCCAGTCCTGTAGGTGGACTCAATTTTGGAACCACATCTATCATCCATATTCACCATATTCCTCATAAAAGATTCACATAAATAACTCACAACAATGCCATTAATAAGAACAACTTATTTCACATTCAAAATAAACAACAATAGGTTCCACATCAACAACCTATTTCTTATCTTCCTCATTGAAAACTTAGCATCATCTATATAACACCGTCTTTCTCATTCAAATCAACATCCATTCACACTAAAACCTCTTCCTCACGCAAATCAACATCCATCCACATTAACAACTCATTTCACTTTCAAAACAACAACCAACCACATTCAATGATAAATCTATACCAAAGCAATCAACAACCATCCACAATCTGAACATAGACATTAATGAACAACAATCATCCACATCAAAACCTATGCTCAATTAAAATCAATAAGTATCCACAACAACCATCAATAAGAACACCATATTCCACATTCAAGATAAACTACAAACACATTCTATTATAGACATTAACAAAATTAAACCAGAATGTTCGGAGGAAAAAGACAAGAATGCATGCCCTTAATTTGTGTCATATGTTAAAAATTTAGCCAGGAAAATAGAAATATTTAAATATGTGACATCGTAGAATTTTACTAATAATTATTCAAACTGCTAAATCATCTGAGAGCAATAATCAAAATTAAGTGTTAAGGACTGATTTTGTGTTTTTGTAGCCAAGTGCATTGCTTCATAAATTGTGTGTGTTTTATTACCTTTCTTTCTTTTACAGAGGAACCTTTCTGTCATTCTGTGATGATGATGATGTTGCTATAATTTATATGGCCTTTATTATTGGTCTCTTGTTGTTTTGTTTGATGTGGTTTGGAAAATTTGAATGAATTAACCAGAGGCTAGATGGGTCACATTCAACTCCTTAATCATTGGACCAGGGGACCAGGCAGGTTTATGATTGAGGGCAAATGTATTGACTTCTTACTCCTAGGCTCTTTGCCTACGTTTCCCTTTCTTCTTCTACATGAGCATGAAACTATACATCACTGTACAGTGTATTGAGTGGTGTGGGTCAGCCCTGATAATGATACTACAATAGCTGGTAACCTCTCTCTGTAATGTTTTCAGTGTTGATTAAATCTCCACTAATAAGACTAAATTCTGACTTCTTGGTCAAAAGATCAACTTTACCATCAATGTAGCCTTATCCCAAGCAAGTTGGCTCAGGGCTAAATCTTTAGGCCCCATGGACTGGGGCCAATTTCTTGACAGCTAAATGAGTTGAGCCCATGGGTTTATATGTATAAAGGCCAAAGTAGATTGTGTTGGATGTCCAGCTTGGCGCGATCCAATTCTAAGGTGAATCAGACCAGACTGTTTGTTGCTAGACATGGACATCCATTGGTCTCCCTGATCTTTAATTATATGAAGGCTTGGATCTTTTTATTCATGGTCTGAAACATTTGATTTTAGCTGGTTAGATCCGGACAGTTGGCTCTTTAATCAAGAGCAAAAAGTCTCTAATAGCAGGATCGTCGACTCTAGTCCTTTGGACCTGACCTGATTAAAGTGGTCCATCAAGACTTGGATACAGTCAGGCCTCACTAGGGTTGTGGATGATTGGTTTGAATTAAATTGATCTAGGCTTGAAGTCACTAAATCAAGCACAAGTTTAAGATTTACTATGATTGGCAATCAAGACCAAGCAAGGTCGATCTGAGCTTGGCTTGACAATACATGAAGTTTGGGCCGGTGTCGACCTTTCTGACTCAGTAATTATCAAACATTGGTAAATTTTCTTGTTGTCACCACTTATATGGGCACCATAGGACAAACTGATCTGGGATCCATTTTTGGTTGCCAAAGAAAGGGATATTTCATATTATGCCTATCCTAGATAAGAAACAGCCTAGAATCAATCTGGGCAGGTGTAGATTTCAAGGCCTTAAAGATCAGCAATGAAAGAAGCCTTAGGAAGAGTTACAGTCCATTACAAGTATTTTGGGTGGTAAGTAAGGTCAATACAACATGGGTTCAAGACATCATTAATTCTCTAGTTAATTATTATAATTTGTATTATTGTTTTAAAAGTTATCTATTATATTATAAATATTTTTTTCTAGTACACCAATTGATAATTATGGTGCAATGTCCCCATCAAACTTTTTAAAAATCCTTTTCATTTTATTTTTTACAATATCCTCAAATTCTTTCATTTACACAGTGGTCCCCTTAAAAGATAACTTTTATGCCTCCCCGCCTTCCAGGATTATCCACAGGCATGGATGAGCCCCGTGTTAGTTACCCGGGGTCTTCGTTTCATGATTTTATAAAAATCCAAACTGGGATTTATGAAAAATGGAAAAAAAAATTTCGATGTACAACAAAATTACGGCGGTTCTTTGCCATTAAATTATTGTAAACCCACTTTAAAACCTCGTTACTGTTGTAACCTTGATATACATCTGTAAGCTTAAGTATCTAGAGCAAGTAATCGTCAACATGATATCAAAGCAGCCGATAAAAAAAAAACATGATATCAAAGCGGTTTTATAAGCTTAAGCTTTTAGAATTGGTGATTTGTTGAAAGCTGCATTCAATTAATTGAAGAAACCATGAGCCTTGATTCAGACACACCGGTGATACATAGTACATACACACACCTAAGTATCTTGGACGGTAGTGATAATTAGGCTGGCGAAACTAATAATGGTGGGACCCACCGTCGACAGGGTCATCACACCTTGATATCAATGGGTCAGGTGTTGAAGGGTCCATGCCACATTCAAAGCTATATTTGGGAAAAGGAGAGAAGAGGTTGAGCCAGTGGCTTTAGGATTGGCCACGATGCCATGCTTCTCTCCAATCTCCTCTCCTCTCCCTCTTATCTCCAAAAAGACAGGATGAGGCAAACCCGCCTATGGATCTCAGTGAGAAATCGGCCCTTCGCTAAGATATCTGTGGGTAACAACAACAGTCTTTCCCAAGCCTTTCTTTTTATACACCTCACATATCTCTCATTCTCTTTTAACTTATTGTGCACTTTCGCCTCTCTCTCTCTCTCTCTTCGTTTTATTATTCTATGTTTTGTATACAATCTACCAAGGAAGAGAGAATGTGTCATGACAACAGATTTCCTTGCTTTCATTGCCACCCACAAAGCT
Organism: Persea americana; assembly: GCA_029852735.1. Classification (NCBI taxonomy): domain Eukaryota; kingdom Viridiplantae; phylum Streptophyta; class Magnoliopsida; order Laurales; family Lauraceae; genus Persea; species Persea americana. The sequence goes on from CM056815.1 coordinate 73,537,571, forward strand.
ACATCAGAATGGTAAGTCATATACAAAAGACCCATACGGAGTCTCTTATCTTGTTTGATGTTTTTCAAGTACTTCATAAGAAATGTTAGCGGAACTTGCATTTTTTTTTAGTCTCCAAAAGATATACATTTTTTTAAGGTACGAACTCACACATCTCACCGAAGTCCCTGATCACCATTAACGCTACTACCACTTATTGATCTTTAGTTGTTTCTGCGGAAAGAAAATGCCTCACCAGCTGAGCTTAATATGGTTAAACTTGGTTTTGTTCCTAGAATGGGGCTGCCAAGAGTGATAAACTTGGTTTTTCTAGCAATTGTGATGTTGATCAATGGTCTGAGAATTATTCAGAATGGCTGATGAATTTGGTTAATCCGTGGTAAGATGGTTAGCCGTTTTCTTTTTACCAAAAAGAAGGTTATTAAGGAAATTTGAACAAACTAACACCTTGATCATGAAAAACCTTTGATTTGATACAGGTTCAGCACTTGATTGAGACGTGCTTGATCCTAGGCATGAGTAGGGAGGACTGCGTTGAAGCACTTGCAGAGCATGCACACATCCGGCCACTCATCACACTTACTGGTCTCTCTCTCTCTCTCTCAGCAATCTTCTTTATGAAGTTGGTGTTTTCTACTCTGTGTCATCTTTATGAAGTAGTCGGTGTTTGTTTTCAGTGTGGAGAGAGCTACTGAAGGAGAATAGAGGTTTTTTCAAAGCCTACTTTCAAGCTATTTCTCCAAGGCATCTTACTTGTGAGCTTACGCTGCTTGACCTTTGAAAGTTCTTTATCAATTTATTGCGTATGTGTTTGTAAAGTCGACAAAAGGAGAATCAACTGCCACGAGAGGTAGTAGCTCGTGTTGGACAATAATAACTGAGTTCTTTTGGGTTTATGTTGTCCATGACTCTTGTCTGACAAAAAAGACAAGAATGTCCTTTCACTAAGTGCATGTTTAACTAATGTTGATTAGTGGAATTTTCCATTAAGAAGTAATGTGATTGGGAACCTCATGAACATAATCTTAAGACGAACTGTGTCCATGATGCACCATTTGATGTACATTTTTCTGATGTGTCATCATCATCATTTTCGCCACCATCTGATAAAAGGCTAAAGTCCGATTACAAAAGGCCCACGTCCTTGAGGTGAATCCGAATGATTGGTATCCTATTGAGTTTGAATCTCCTCAAGTCTTCTTAATGTTATGGAGAAGTCTCCTTATAAAAACATTTAGAGAAATCCTTGAACTTCATGAGTCCAATCGAGCCGTTTGGGAACTCTAATCTAATTAATAAGAGCTAATTAGATTAATCTCTAATTTTAAAGTCCTAATTTACCGTTAGTCTATTTGGTCAAATTCTACAAAAAATGACTCTTACATCATGAGGTATTTAGGTCTCACTGTTAGGAATTGCGGTAACCAGAGTCAACCTTTACAATGTAGAACCCACCATTTGTATGAGGCTATTGTCATCTAGAACAATTGTAAATCTTGCATTGTCCACCTCATAATATAAAACTCTTTAAAAAACTAGTACCTCTGAGCTTATTCTTTTAGAGACAAAAAATTATAATTTGCAAATAAGCTTTCAAAAAAAAGATAATTAGAGGTTTAACAAACAATACTATAATATGTAAATAAGCTCTAAATCACAAAATAAGAGCTTATTTTTATAGTTGTCAAATACCCCCCTTACTCTTTTATCGCAATCATCATCTTAGCTATGTCCTATCAGATCTTGGTTGATTAAGTAGCTTTAGAATTGTTCTCATGGGCTACAACAAGAGACAAAAACTATGACAGCCAAAAACCTTTTGCATGTAACCGAGTGAATGAGTGAAATAATCAGTAACTCGTTCAAACCTTGAGATGAAGAGTTATTAACATTCCTTAATAGAGGTCCCTATGGTTCAATGATTCAGACGGTTGATTCGAGTAGGTGCCACTTGCAATCTTTCGAATTGAAATTTCCAACCTCTTTGATCAATTAGATAAATGATCAATAGTTTTTTGCTACACCACAAAATGTAGCTTATTTCTGATAACCCATGCGGCTACCTTTTTATTCATTTTTACTCTTGTTAACAACCCCAAAATCTCAACCTTATGAGTGATACTACAATTCCCTTTGGTCAATGATATTCAATGTCAAATTAATGAAACAATCATGCATCCACACTGCTTCTATCCACTAGTGATCAATGAGAATGACTTCAATTAAGAAACTAAATATTATCGGCGAAAAGTGCTTTGTCCTTAATCGAAATGACATGGCTAATTTGTCTTTCGCATATTGCAACAAACATATGTCAATAAGTAGGAAGATTTTAACATTGTTAATAAGTTATGCATAAGATTTTAGGTTTGTTATATATTAACCTTTGTATAGTCATTCTCACAATATTTTTTTTAATGAACCATGATAGGGAATTTTCTATTTGAATATAAGTCAATCTCTTACATGTATGTTATGAAAGCACATGTCTATTTACTAGAATTTGACCGTTTTCTTATTTTTTTATTGGTTTCAGGTAAACAAAGGATGCCTACGTATAGGAAAAGGAAATCTTGGAAGTGAATTAGAGGGTCCAGGAGCTCCCAAAAGTGTGCTCCACAGCAGGAAATAAGCCCAGTTTAGGAGTAGAAACTTAAAAAAGTGGGCGGAGCTAATTATAGAGATCATATTTATATAGATGGAGGATTACATTTGCATGAATGATCTCTTACATTAGGTACTTGTTACTTAATTGTGGTGTGCTTAGGAAACTTGTAATTTTAATTACCAGTTGTCTCTCTACGTGTTTGTTTGCTTGCATAGAATATAGATAGGAATTGAATGTATAAGAATTCATGGACAAATGAAAACCATAGTAGAATTATTTAAAAGGTTAGGGGGGCAGGATGTAAGGTCACCAATGAAAGATATAAGACATTGATGTAGACGAGATCTTGACTTTTTTAAAATTTGAATTACTAGAGTGATGGTTTAGTATTCATTTTGTTATTTGTTAAAAAGTTTTAGATATTGGCCTTTGATTCTTCATTTTTTAAAGTAGAAACAAAGTTCCCAAATTCCTAAAATTTCAGTTATATGGAACAATCATTCTATGACTCCATAGCTGGTAATTGGTACAGCAAAGAAAAATAAAACAAATTATGGGACTTACCCTGTGACATTTACAAATATCCAAACTAATTGCACTAATGGTATGTGGTGCAAAGAGTCATATGCATAAATGAAAATGATTTTTGAGGGAGACTTTCATTTTTCATGTATAATCTTTTTAGGCTTTTAGAGAGAGACACTGGCATTTCTTGCAGTTTCTAAGGAAAGCACAAATTTGGACTCGGAGAGGTCTCTCCTTGCTTGAAGAGGCAGAAACACATTTTTAGCACAAAATATTCTGACACACCAATCAAAGAAAACTGAAATTGCATAAGCTTTAGTACTCCAATTCTGCATAAAATGAAACTAGTGCAGAAATAAAATGCCACTATCAACTCTAGTGTACATAATAAATGCCTATGAGAAAAGCTTATCGGATCTCCTAAAAGGCGTCATGGCTTAATGGTCAGAGTATCCTGCCATTGATTAATTTGGGTGTGCCACAAGCATAGTTCCTATGTTGGAAAAACATTATCCGTTCAATTAAGAATCAATAAAACTAACTGATGTTCGAACAGTAGTTTGCTTGGATATTTAACATGCGTAGGCACAATTCTAATGAAATCTTAGCTAACCTGAGTCCTAAGTCAAGATGATTAACCAAAACCTTGAATTGTCAAGTCGGTTTTAGGTTGAGTTGAAAGGTCTGAGCCCAATGAGTGGGTTGAAGTTGAGTTTAGCGAGTATGACCTAGTCTAAACCATATTTATTTATTTATCAAGTTAAAAATGACTAGCCTAAAAGTAAAACTGGTTAGCCCAAACCATAACTTTTGGGATGAGTTGGGTTGGTGGGTCAGGTTAGGAATTATCGCAGAGTAGCATTCACTTTAATTGAGTCTGGATCATGGGAAGCTTTCGACTAATGAGAAATGCATGAGGCTCCTAAGTTAAGCTAAGTTGTGAAAAACCTAACTGTCAAGAAATAAACGTCCCATGATTATTATCTTTAGTCGAACCAAATCTTACTCCAATTGAACTCATCCCCAGATTGATTATCTATAAAATTTATAAATAAAGTATTATAGACAAAACCACAAGTTACATGTTATCAGTCTCATGGAGGGCCAATTTAACCATAGAAAAACTTAACCAAGTCAAAACAAGTAGGGAACATCATTTTCTAGGGTTACATTTTGAGTAAGTGGACACCATTTTGTTCCTTAAGGATTTCATAATCCTCACATAATCCTTTACTTTTAGGATTCTTCATGGGCCGGCCGTGAATATGTGATTAGTGCGCCCATTTAATAATTGGGCCGGATTTGAATTAAGTGACAAAAAGCCCAAAGCCTAGCCAGTATAAGAGATGCCATTAATTTAATTTAATAGTTCAAACAATTGCTCAAATGCCCGCAACAGTTATAAAAAGGCAGATTCAGCCTGGCCCGATTGATTAAATGGGCGGGCTTGAACATAACTTTTGTGGGCCGTACCGAGCTATGGCCAGTATATCTAGAATCGGACCGGACCTGGATATGCCTGGGCTCTTCCTACGTGGCGATGAACACTCCTATTTACTTTCACATTCACAATGCAAAAATCTTGACAGCGATTCCACAGGCTGCAACCAGTGGAGGGTTCATTTTTGGTAATTCGCCAACCATCACGTGGTCTATTTTCGTTTCTAGATTCTACTCACTGACATAATGTGGAGGAAAACACTTGTACTTATTGGCATATATTCTTTGTGCGTTCTTCACAGGGTATTGCTAATGTGGGGGAGGCATATAACGACCCTATACCTTTTATCTTTTTTTAATTTGTATAGTACAATTATGCGCCCGGAGTGAATTGAATTCTCAACAACTTTATAAAATATATTTTTAAAAGTGACTAAAATTGAATAACCCCAAGCAGAAGATTCATAAATGCTATCCAATAATTTCACTTTCATTGGAAAATGACTCAACAGATATGAAAATGACATATCTATATCTAAATATTATATCTTATCTATTGCATTTTTTGTAATTTTTTATTTAAACTCAAGTTACCATCAAATTTTAGAAATTCAATTTAATAAAATAAATGGAGTTGCTTCCTTAAAAGTAGCGAGGATAGTTTTTTCTAAAACACGTCATAGAAGGAGGAGAATAAAAAAATGTGCCCACAACTTAATTAAAACGCCTGATTGTGGTGGAGGAAAAGCATGAACATTTCAATAGCTATGAAGTAACTCATATAGAAAGGGAGAGCAATGTAGTAGCTCATAAGTTAGCTAGACTAAACACGCCAAGTTCGTTAAATGATATGGAGATTTAGTGGTTTTCTAAGCCTAATTTGATTATCTAGAATATATATTGTGGATTCTATGTGTTATTCTTAATAATATTAATATCGAAATCTTTTCATAAAAAAAGAAGAAGAAAAAGAAAGAACATTTTTAGCGTGTGGAAGAAGCACTTATTAGTTAAAACCAAGTATCCCTGTGCACACGTATCTCTCTCAACAGACAAGAGAAAATGAAAGGGTGGTATTGAACGGAACAGGCTCGAAATCTTCGTACTTTCTAGCTAAAAACAAAAGAACAAAAAAATAATAATCGTCTTCGTCCTTTATATTTCTGAGGGAGAGAAGAGAGTAGAGTCGTGTAATCTCTGCCTCTCGGAAGCAAAGCATCTCACTTTTAAGTTCGGATGATTTTATATCCTGTAAGTATTCCTCCTTTCAGGACATTTGGTTGTTGTTTAATCGATAGAAAACCCACCTAAAAGAAAGGAATCTCTGTTTAATTTCATTCATTCATTCATTGATGTGCTTCTGAATTCAGTTGTTGGAATTAGCTTTTGATAACTTTTGTTGGAAAGATTATGGGATATGATATGGAATTCCTATATGGGTTTGTGTTTTATTGATCTTAATATTCATGGGGTCGAGCTGCATTGGATGAAATGGATTCTGCGACTTGGGTCTTTTCTAATGATGATTTTGGAGCTGTTTCCTTTGGGGATTTTGGTTTTTGAAGAAACTTAGATTTGTAGTTCAAAGTGATTGGTTGCTGGTTTGGGAATTAGGTTTTATTGATTTTTTGAACTTTTTTTATAGTACTGTTTTTATTTTTTTGTTTGGTTTCACTGGAACCCATGATTTCTCTATTTGGAATTTTTTTTTCTTTTTTTTTTTTTTTATCTCTGGGGATTATTGGATCTGTTCATTTGTTTTAAAGGCTTTCTCTTTGTCTCTCTTTCCTTGAATTTATAGTCAGAAATTTGTTTTTATTTGTAAATATTATGTTTTTGTTTTATTTCTGTTGGTAGTTTCCAGAGTCTGTAGACATGTACTTCTAGGTTTTTTCTTTCTTTTTCCCAACCCAGATATGGGTGTTTTGCTGCTGCTCTTGATTTTTGGGTGATGTATATTCCTTTCAGTTATTTTAAAATATAGAGATTTGGAAGCAAACCCACCATTTAATTAAGCTTTTGTGTAAAAAAAAACCCCATAATTCTCCATGAAATTGGTAGCAGGATCTACAGAGAGTACTTGGCAGCCAGCAATGACTTCCGAGACGAATACCTTAGATTATTGGTTGAATTGGAGAGTTTTGGTCTGTGCAATTTGGGTCTTCTCACCGATGATTGCTGCAACGATATTGATAAGGAATTACGAAGGTTCAGATGCTACAGAACACGAAAGTGGAGAGACACAGCCAGAAACAGTGGGTACATTGTATGAGGATGAGTGTTGGAAGCCTTGTTTGAAAGAAATCCATCCTGCTTGGCTCCTGGCTTTTCGCATAGTGGCATTTTTCATACTCTTGGCATTGCTCATTATCAACATAGTTCTTGATGGAGGTGGCATATTCTACTTCTATACGCAGTAAGCCAACAATTTTTTTGGTTTCATCATTCTCTGTTACATATATTTCTTGGTTTCATAACTTCAAAAATATGGATATGATTTTTAAATGAATCTAATGTCAGAAACTGTCATTGGGTGTGTGAGTTTTAAGCCCCTGAAAATTGTAGTCTGGAGGAAGTGTGGGGAGAGAATTTTCAATTGTATTTTTTGGCCTCTTCCTAAGGTTGAACATCGTCCGTAACGACAGATATGCAAGCATCATGCCAATTATCCTCTGTGGATTTATGTTCTATTAATCTATTTATTTTTTCAAGTGGTGATAGGTGATTCATCTTTATTACCATCTTCTTCTTTCTAACTCCTCACAATGTTTTTGGGTGCTTAACAGGTGGACATTTACATTGGTTACTATTTATTTTGGGGTAGGTCTCTGGCTTGAAGGAACCTCCAAGAACCCTATTTAAATGTATCATATTTGTTTTAGAAACAGTCTCACACTTTGCATCTTTATGTTGACTCGATGGAGGCCATTTCCCTTTGTTTGTACATAATAGGTATTTGGCATATCTTCTTGATTTGCATCTTCTTCTGTATGAGTTGATTCTTGGGTTTTTATGTTTACCTTAAAGACATTTGGGTGCATAGGTGTCCTGGACCAGCGATCTGATAGGCGCTTCCTTCTGTATAGAGGATTCTCAAAATTAATCCGGATTGAAACAACTAGCCACCCAATATTTGGTCCATGCTGAAATGTGGATAGCTGCTGTGTTTCCTTTTGAACTATCTGACTTCAGGTCATCAACTGGATTGGATGGATTACCCTACAAATTGTATCCACAGTGGGACCCCTCAAATCAACATCTGGATCAATTAACATGACATATGTAAATTGATATTGCTCTGCATATCCTCAGGCAGAGGATTGGATCATATGATTCCTTAGCTCTTTGTGTGATATTTTTATACATTGCTTATAATATGAACTTGGAATTGCAGCTTGGCTCATTGCTTTCCATTCATGGATGCTATCAAGTTCTCAAATCTGGCGGCGACAAGGTCAATCATATAATGTCAGAGGCAGAGAGAGGCACTTATGTTGCACCTACACTTGAGGAAAATGTGAATCTTAATGGAATGGTGAAAAACTCAGTACAGCGGGAAGAACATTATGTTCGTCGAACTGCTGGCATTTGGGGCTATGCCTTTCAAATTATTTATCAGGTGATTCTTCCTCAAGAATCAGATCCAACATTAATTTTGATTCTGATGAAGAATGTTTATACACAATAAAAAGAACAAAAGTTACAGCTCAGAAAGTAATGCAATGATTGCATTTCTATGACAAACATTCTTGGTCAGATAAAACGAGCCTAGTACCAAGTTAGGGCTACGCCTGTGGTAGAAAGGAGTAAAAACCTTTATATTATGAATCTGAATGATCTGAGGAGATGTTAATGGATACGCAGTTCTGAAAAACCACTGTATTCCAGCAGTTTGTTTGGTTGAAGAGAAAGCGCCCATGCTCTTGTGAAGACTAGTCCAATGGGTCAACCCAACCCAAAAGGGTCCAGTTATAACTGTACTATTTTTGTATAGAATACTTTATGACTGGACCTTTTGGGTTGGGTTGATCCATTGGACTTGTCTTCATAGCTCTAACAAAATGACTGATTTGTGAAACACAATTATTTTACATGTAGCACACATGTACTTTAACCCAAACTTCCGGAATGTGGCTCTTAGGTTGTTTTCGAGTAGATATGGTGGTGCGCTTGTGGTGGAAAGCAATTCGTCTAATGTGATTGCTTGGGTTTCTAACCGAAAGTCAAATCCTTGGAATTTTCAATTCCATTTCAATGAGATTAGGGAGTTATCAGCTACCTTAAATGTCTCTTTCTGTCATGAGGTTAGATCCACCAACTCCACGGCGGATGTGTTAGCCAAGCAAGGGGTCGAGAGGTTGTATCCTTGGGTGGGTGTGGTTATTTAGTTGGGGTTGGGTGTGGTTTAATGCTCGTGTACTATCCCCTTCTCCTTTCTTCCTTTCTGTCCTTTAAGCTTTGTATTTTGGGCTTCTTTTAATGAAAGTTTTTGTTACCATTAAAAAAAACGTAGCTCCCACTGTAGATGGAGACCATGGAGTTGACTGATTCAGGTATCCTAGCCCTTGATACTGGACATTTGTTTGAATTTGGGTAATTGACAATATATCATTCGAATGTCATTTATGAGCAGCAGTCTGTTAAAATGAACACTTTGGTATATCTTTTCGGTGATGTTGCGCCTCCCATCCTAACCTCCAATGATACACATTTGTTTGGAATTAGGACCATTGCCTATATTTCATTTTAACTGTCATTTTATGGCCACCATTAAGATAGTTATATCTACATGAGCAAGTTTTTATTACGTTCAATCAACATTTAGGTGGTCCCGTGGTGTACTATGTAGAAACTTGGATTGAGTAGATCTGATTGACTTTAATTTTGAAGGATTTTCAACTGACCATAGATCCTATGGGGGTGTGTACGGTTCAATTGCAGATAGTGCTCTGTTGGTTAATTTAACATACCACCCCCCACCCCCCACCCCCAATCAATTCATAATTTTTTGTTGGTTACTTTGTAGGAAAATGACTGTTTTTGTTTTCTTATCAGACGTGTGCAGGTGCTGCAATGCTCACTGATGTTGTCTTTTGGCTCATCATTTTTCCGTTTCTTACTTACAAAGCATATGCGCTGAATTTTGTAAGTATTGTGTACTTTGAATGATATTTTGGTCATTGTCTTGTGTTATTCCTTTATTGAGATATTGTATGATCGAAGATCTGGATACTGAGAAGTAGAGAGGTTCCTGATTTATCAGAAAGTGAAAAATATGCTGATTATCCTTCTGAACTGTGGAGCCTGTTGTTTGTTAATCAAGACTGTTGATTAGATGTGTCCACCATCAATCATTGGTGTCTTTAAATCTGTAATACTCTGGACTCTTGGAATCCATTTTTTTAACTACAACTAGACAACTAAAAAATCACAGAAAGTCTAAAATAAAGGACAATTATTTGATGGCTTCTAATCTAGCACAGTTGTGTGAATCTTCCTTAACAATGGGTCCATAAAAACACTGGTTGGATCCAAGCCAGTTTCTACTTATACATAATAGCTGCATCAGGAGTCAGGACTCAACTGCAACAGTGAAAACTGAATTTCAATAGTAGTTTACAGGTTTATTTGTTTTTACAAAAGGTCTAAATTTTATGTGTCATCTGCCCGTGGAAGATCAAGCAATGCAGCATCTTCTTGAGATCCTCAAATTTATCTGCCCTTCCGGCCTGCACAATTTTAGAGCAGGCTTGTGGTATGAGATCACAGAATAGTGCAGTTAAACTGGTCCTATTTTGGTATGCGATCATATCCATTGAGCGGATTGGATCTCATTCACGTGCACCTTGATCTCATGGATCTGGTGTCCGACCCCTAAAATACATCCAAGTTATCAGACCTTCTTGAGTGTGAGAAAACAAAAGCCGAGAAAACAAAGGTACACGATCTGACTTCTGAATCTGTGCACTGCCCACCTTGGGTGACCAACATCCTTAATCAGAGTGTAAATGTTGTCTGATCTTTTTGTTTGATATTTGTTAGCTACCTATGATTGTTCTCATTCATTTTCTAAACATATTGCCTTCTATTTGAACAAGGCATGCTTATTTACATTGTATGGCAGCTACTGGTTGGCATGCATTCGTTGAATGTTGTTTTTCTCCTCGGCGATACTGGATTAAATTGCTTGGTAAGTTGTAGTAAGCAAGTTTCTCCCTTTCATTGATTCTTTTGGCAACTTTAACACAGTTGTGGAAATCTTTATTTCAGCGGTTCCCATGGTTCCGAATCTCGTACTTTATCCTGTGGACAGCTACATTTGTCATCTTCCAATGGATGATCCATTTCTGCGTCTCGATTTGGTATGGTTTTTTTTTTTTTTTTTTCCCTCTAATTGCATTGTTTGCATTAATGACAGTCTGGTGTACTATGTTTAAGAGGGTAATTGTCTTTGTTATAGGTGGCCATATCCATTTCTCGACTTGTCATCCCCTTATGCTCCAATATGGTAAGCCCTTTCCTTCCATTTTATGCTTAATAAAGTGAAGAGATGTTTTGTTCAACCAACTTTTAACAATCAAAGTTGTTCTGTGGGCCACAAAAAGGGTGCTGTATCCTAATATCCCTCCTACTAAATGATTCTGGCTGTTCAATTCATTGCTTGCAACTGAACAATTTAAGTGCGACAGTCTACATTAAATAAGGGCAAGTTGATGGACTGAAACATGATTATCTGGTGAGATTTTTGGTGTATCCCTCATCCATGATAAAGTCCCATCAAACAGACAATCTGAATCACCCAGATGTAGCCCCATATGTAAAGTTAGCAGGGCCAAGGCAATTGGTTTGATTGAGCATTTGTCTGTAATTCCTATGACTGCACTTGGAAATAGGGATTCCTAGTTCCTACTTAACTGTTGAAAGAGATAAAAGGGATACATTATTTCTCCAAATATGGGATCATCTGGTGCACATAAGGGTGATCGTCATCTTCTAATTTACATCTGACAGATGGTTAATATCTCTGTTGTATAAGAAGCATGCCATGAATGTACTGCTCAAAACAAGTCAGGTATCAGTATCCAACCAATCCAATGTCCTTTTCAGAAGAAAAGGATCCTTAGCGAGTTTGCAGGTCCTTAATGCAATGGATGTAATCATCCAATCAGCATGAAATTTGGGCCATTAGCTATCCAAAGTGGCCAGTAGGCATCTCCTGCCCAACCATCCACTGTGTGAAGTTGGGCCTCACAACCCTGTGCCATATCATGGTGCGGTAGGCTCATATTGGAAGATTCCTCAATACTCATTTTATGATCTGGATCACTGATCATGGCCTGAAATGACCAAATTAAGAGCCTTCACTAGTCACTGCACATTTGTGTGTAGAAAGTCCGACCCTCTAATCCCTCTTATGGGACATGATGATGTTTGTACAAGTCAGTCTGGCATTTCCTCCACAGGAACTGAAATTTCATTACTTAAGTTGCTTTTGCACCCTGATGAGGCCTTGGCCTTCTTTCCCAGCTAATATTCTCCACTGCCCAATTGTATTCACAGGTACTTATCGGTGGCAGTGCTCCACCTTCCATGCTATGCCATCTTTGCATTGATCGTAAGGATGAAATCCTACTTCCTGTCAAGATGGTTTCCTCAGTCATACCAGTGTTCAAAGTAAATAGAGGTTTTCGACATCATCGGTGTCACAACCTCTTTGATTATTGCTATGATATTTAAATCGGTTTCCACTTATAGCAAGCCATAATCAGAAAGGCGTCCTCCAAACAAGCTGTATAGAACAGTAAAGAAAGGGAGGAGATAAGAAGAATAGTTTTTCACTGTTTTACTGAGATCAGATGGGTTTCCATGTTCAATAAGTCATTGATTAAGTTTGGGTGGGATTGTATGTTGATGACACAATTTCATGCTCTCTCAATTAGAAAAATAACTGATCGAATAAGCTAGGCTGCACCATGTAGAATGTACTCACAATCTCCCATGTTGCACACATTTTAATGATGACTGGACCAATTTGTTATAAGGGATCAAGGTTGCTGATTTCTGATGTCATTCATGATATGAATATGGGCAGTCATTTCTATTCTTATGACCCTGTCAAATGCAATATGTGTATGTTTTCTGTTTGTTTATTTTTAGATAATATACTTGGTATGTTTAACTGAGATGCCAGTTAGATTAATTTTGAGGTCAATTAAAGACAAATAAAATTATTAATAGGTGAGTGGACATAGAATTGGAAAGAAGGAAGATTACAGTGTGACAAGGTCTGGGTTTGCCTCTTTTTTGTGTCTTATTGTCATCATCCGAGCCTCATTCAGACTATGGGTGTGGTTTGTGATTTTAGAACAGGGACGCCTGACAAAACTTTTTGTGGAAAATCACAGTCCAGTTGATATTTAAGGCCAGTCCAACTGGTAACTTTTAATGAAATGTTCTCCTTAGTTGGGTGGTTAGATCTGAAAGCTCTCTTATATTTAAAGACAATTGACAGACAACACGTGTCTTATTCTAAAAAAGCGGTAGAAAGTGTCTGCCAAATTGGTCCTCTATACTTCTTGTGTCTGTCATCTATATACTCATTTTTCACAATTTTTTAACCATTTTATAGAATTTTTTCTATATTATTATGTTTTAATTTTCTAAAAATGTATTTTTATTTTATCAATATTTTTTTTATAATTGGATGAAAAAAACGTAAAATTTGCAATCAATATTGTCCCGGCAAAACTACCAAAGGGAGAACCTACATCCAAAGCTGAACCAAAATATGCATTTAAGGATCTGGACTCAAATAAATCATTGGAAGCCTAATTAGTTAGATACTAATATTATATGCCGATGCACACTTCATATATTTATTAATAAATGCCAAATATACATGATTATGACATCGGGCACTCCATCCCTCTTTTATGAAATCCATGGACCTGCAACGAGAGCCGGATATAAATTTTATTCAAGATTTATGTGATGGACTTGAACATAATCGTCATCAACAAAGCCTTGCTCCAATTATGTTGGGTCTGTTATATGAATTTTATTTCTCCATTTTAATGCATTGTTGCACTTTTCTCTGAATTTATGCTTGAGCCGCAACAAATATTTGACGTAGTTTGTCGACTTACCTAAACACAGCCCCCCTTTTATTTGGACATGGGCCCGAGGGTAAAAACTTTTTACAGTTGAGATAGGAAGTAAGAACCGTGGTCGATTATGCAATCTCTTTGGTTTCTAATTTTTAAATGCCTTCTCTGCTGTTATCTTCAGTTTTCTTTTTTATCTGTTTGAGAAGTTGCAATTTTTTTCTCTCTTTTCTTTGGAGAATCCTGGAAATCCGTTTGGATTTTAAAAAATCATTGATTCCATATCCCCTATTTCATAGAAACAAAGAGATATGGTTTAATCCCATCCGTATTCACCAACTGTGTAAAATATTATGCTGGCTAATGCACCCTCTCAATTGTTTTCTTAAATGAAAATACTAAAAAAGAAGTTTTACACAATTGGTGAATGCTTTCTTGAATTCGAAATCATTGAGGCAGGTTTTTTATTTTCCTAGAAAATAGGCATTTTTCTAGTGATTTCCCGGAAAAGTGGAGACTAGAAAGTGCAATTGGATGGCTAATTTTCACAGGAAAATCATTCCCCACTTTTCGGGCCATGAAAATGAATTTTCCCATGTGAAGTTAAGTTTGGTGGTCATTAGTAGATCTCCAACGCTTAGACCCTTTAGCCCTTTGATAAAAGCCACTTTCCTTGGAAACCGTTGAGGAAATCGAAGCGGCCTGTTTGTTTAACCGGTATGGATTTCTAGGATACATAACTAGTGCCTTTTCTGCTGAAAGCAAGGATTAAAGGTGAAGACTCACGAAGTACAATTGAAATATTCATTTTGATGAGCAAGAATTAAAACAGAAGTTGCAGTGGGTTTAGTGGTCAATGGTCAAAACGCTACATAGTGGTTATGGCGATACATAGCGGTGTGAATTCTTTAAGTGATCAAAAGAATTTACATTTTGCATAGCAGTCAATCTTGTGTTTTTGTTTTTTTGTTTTTTGAGATTTGGAAGCATATAAAGATAGAAACAACTTTAGAAAAGGTTAGTGAAGAGAAAAAATAGAAGAAATAATATTTTAAATTAAAGTTGCTTAGCTTTTTTAAGTTTTAGATCACGGCGCCGCTATTTTGAACAATGTTGATAAGATCGCAGCGCCGCTATTTTGAACCATGTTGATAAGAAGTGATTGCTCATCAGTTGCTCAATTCTATAGTAGTTTAGTGGGCAATGGTCAAAACGCTACATAGTAGTTATGGCGATACATAGTGGTGTGAATTCTTTAAGTGATCAAAAGAATTCATATTTTGCATAGCAGTCAATCTTGGTTTTTTTTTTTTTTTTTCAAGATTTGGAAGCATATAAGGATAGAAACAACTTTAGAAAAGGTTAGTGAAGAGATAGAAACAACTTTAGAAAAGGTTAGTGAAAAGAAGAAATAGAAGAAATAATATTTTAAATTAAAGTTGCGTAGCTTTTCCTCAACCCACTAAAAGGCCTCATTTAAGATAAGGGTGTAAGCTCTACATATAATCCCATTTACTTTCCTCTCTATAGTCGATGTAGGACTCTAGGGCCTTTCCCACTGGTGTGGAATTTTTTTCTGTGTGCTCCGGGCTTTCTCTTGGATCCCTACCCCTTGTTTGGGCTATAAAAAACGACAGGAATAAATTATATATTAATGTGCTAATGGCTGGCATTTCTTATGCGTAGTGACTTCTGTACCTAGGGTGGCCAAGACGAATAAGATCATGGTTATCTGATGGTGCCACTTCTTTTCTTACTGTAGCATCTATTCCAGATGCACCTAGTTTATTTTATAGACCTTTTATAATTCAAGCTTGACATCTTTTCTATGTGAGATGTTCGCATTATTACAGCGAGGATTAAGGTTCATGAGCTTAGAACAAAGTATAAACAAGCCTTCTCAACCAACTCTAGGAGTTAGAGGTCGAGGTTGCAATTGCTATGAGCGGCCAGGGTCAAAGGGGGTGCCCTGAACAAACTTTCAGAGACGTGTGTGAGTATTTGGATTTTTGTTGAGGAGTGGGCTCCATTTAAGAGGGAGTATTGAAAAGTATTTATGCTGCATCTATCAATACCTCGAGGTTTTGATAGGAATGACTAGCTAAGGAATTCTAATACTTTTTATTTAGTGACTGTCAGGTTTTTTTTTTTCCTTCATGTGCTATTAACAATTTGTTCACATTATCTGTCTTTATTGTTAATTTAATTTTATCGTCTGAATTTTTTTTTCAAATTTTTTATTCATTTTGTATGTGTACTGGTTCAGCAAGGTGATGAGGCTGTCCATTGCACATGTGCTTACTGTCTTCTCCCAGAAGCAGAAAGCTGCCTTGAGAGAAGCATACAGCAAGAAGAGGTTGTTGCCTTTGGATCTGCCTCCTAAGACGACCCGTGCTATCAGACACCCAATGCTTTTGTGCTTGGGATTTTGATATATTAGTCTTTTTTAAATTTGATTTTTTCAATTTCATGAGATAATGCAACTCTGGTCAACACTTTTTATAAAAAAGTTTTATCCCAAGTCCCATGATAAAATGCGAATAATGTGATATAAATTCCATAATATCACGTGACTTTCCAGTGATGTCATAGCTTTTATGTAGTCTTAGGATTTTCTTTTCCCACCAACAGAATATAAGATATGGTAGTTAGATGTGTATTTACTTTTCATCACGTACTGATGCTTGACCTACGATCCCAATAATCCAGTGAGGATCTTAATGGCTGAGCCATATGCTAACGTTGTAAATTTACGCAATCATTATCTATATAACCGAATAGCAAAGAAACAATGCACCCAGTAAAATTGGTATCCTCGTGTTATTTTTACTTGACAAAGAGTATAATTTTTAGTGTTGGCCCCAGGCGCGTGCATGACCTGAAACCTTCATACACCGGATAAGTGTGGGGTGAGCCTCAAATACAAGACATGGGAGCAAACTCACACCTTATGCCAATAAATCATGAACCTCACGGGTAAATTTGCACTAGATATAGCCATGAAACTTTAGAGCTAAAAGTAAGGACTTAAATCATTTGATAGGACTAATATTGAGGTCGCCATGTCTTGCGTACTCGAGACCAGACACATGTTTGGAGTTGCATACCTAAGATAAATCATCTTTGATTCTCCACATCAAGTACAAGAGTTGAATTATTTTTATTTTCTAAAAAGGAACTACATGTATTTGAGATTTCTAGTATCCAAATCCACGACCCCAAGGAAAAATAAAACAAGAGCGCATGATTGTGAGAATGCTCCCGCTGTAAAACACTCAGACTACAAAATAATGCAGCTAAGATACCTACTCTGAACAGTTGAAAGTTACAAGTAATCTATAGCTCATCGAAAACATGTACAGTATTGTGCAAACACCACACAAAATGTAGCAGATAATTTCTAAAACGTACAAATTCAGTTAGGAGTTTTTGAGTGCAGTCAATCAAAGGATTGGATATCCTGACCCACGAATCTTAGACGAATGGCGCATTAGCCATTTGACACTCGATCACTGGTCAGGATATCCAAAATATGGGCTCCAAATATAAATAATACAGAGACTAGAAAGCGGTTTGTACCCATTGGTCTTACAGAGGAATAATATAACTATATAAGCACAATCCAACAGCTGAAATCTTACATGATTCAATTCAGTTCTTACAAAGAATAACCGCAGATCAATCCCACCCAGAAAAGTCTGTAAACAGCTATCATATCGCACCAGTGGTCGTATTAAAAAAACAGAATCCCACTAATAAGAACAGGTACAACAGATCAGCCAATATCCCGACATTTTCAGTTTTTAAAATCATACAAAGAATGGATGCATTACAGAGCTGTACTTGGTAAAGAACCCATCAGGATCACTGGATTATTCTTTCTAGGTCTCCACAGGTCGGAGAAAATTCCAACTGGCAACTTCGAATCAGGTTTTGTTACCGATATATCCAACACCTCTTCTGTTCTATATTTATCTTTGTGTTTTCCTTCCTCAATGGGGCTCAATCTCTCACTCACCTCAGCAGGAATACCACATGGGCAGGTCACAAGCTTTTCGAAGCAAGATTTATGAAAGACCGAGTCGCAGGAGCCACATCTTGTGATCTCAGCTTCCTGTTAATTGGAGGCAAGACTGGAGTGTTATTGATTATTAGTAGTTAGGGTTTTATAACGAACAAACACTTTTAAGAAATGCCCACCTGAAAAGGGAAAATGAGAGAAGCAGGGTCTTCACAGGCTTGTCGAGCACAACACGGGATGCCAACATCACAGCACACAAGACACTGTTGCGTAATATGCTCAAGGATTTTTGCTGAGACAGTCTCTACCAGGGCTGGAAGTGCTGTAATGTAGAAAGTATAACAATGAGAGAGAGAGAGAGAGAGAGAGAGAGAGAGGTTATATAATACTTCATCGAGAGCCTATAGTGTCTAATCTAATGCTTGATATTTTCCTGGTCAGCTAGTAACTGTGCAGGTATGGGTTGCTAATGAACATATCCAGCCAGCCTTAATTTGCTTATGGAAAAATCATACGGCTAGAATTATCGAGTGAAGGTTTTATGGTGGATGCAATCCACAATAGGATCTGTTACATGAGAAAAGGCTTTGATGATGATAATGATGATGCCATGGTTGGTTGAAGCCTGCAGATTTCTTTGGAAGGTAAAGATATTTAATAAAGCACAACAGCTCCATACAATGGCATGCACTCATGATGAAATAGGTATGATCCTTGGTGATAAAATCATCATATCATGACGCAATTTTCTATGTATATCCTTTGCTATTGTATATAGGTACTAACAACACTTTTCTATTCATCCCATGTTTTCTTTGTCCTTTATATCTTAATGATTAGCTTAGTTAATAGTTAACCAACAATTCAATTTCTCTAAAGCATTTCAAAGCCTCTGTCAGAATGCCATCTGGCCCCGTAGCTATTCTTTCTTCATTCTCACATATGCCTTGGTCATCTAGACCACGGCTGAAGGAAGGTACTTAATCCTCTCTTAGCTTGAACCTTACGAATGTAAAACACGTGAAAACCTCTGCAACCGTGCGAACACCTCTACTTATCAAACTAAACAACAGAAGCAACAATATATTGGGGTTGTCCGCCACATACAGATTTAATTGTGAGCTTTTATCTCGTTTCATGTTCCCAAAATAATTTCCCCAAGTACTGGTAATACTTAGTAGTTAATATCAGTATCTTCAGGTCAGATTTTCTCATTAAAGGACAACTACATGCACCTAGATGAATAGAGAGGGAGAAAATCATTTGGCTTCTTTGGAAAGATGATAAATGGAAAAAAATGAGGGTTGGAATGAACCAAATATGGAAAAAAAAAAAAGAGAAGCTTATATTAAACCTCAGGAAAGCAAGATCATGACAACCACCCTGAAGAAAATGAAAAAAGGAACTGAAAGTCGGAATCTTTGATGCGATGATGTTTATGAGGTAGATTTTATTATTAAAATTGAAGTAGAAAGTGTTTTCAATGTGAAGCCTATGATTTGGGCGTAAAGCCTTTTTTTTTTCTTGGACATGAAGCCCTTCTTCTATTCAGTGGCAGGCCCAGAATTTTCATTTGAGGGGTGCGGACCCAAAAAGGCAATTGCGTTTTAGGAACAAACCCAGGATTTTCATGTGTGTTTTGGGGGCGGACAAAAGATTTTTATGTAAATTTTAGAAGTAGAGCCAGAATTTTCATTATGGTTTTAGAAACAGACTGAGGTCCAATGGGTGCGTCCACCCCCATGTGGAGGTACTTGGGTCTGCCACTGCTTCTGTTGGCAATTGTTTATCCTTGGCCTTTGTATGGATCAGATCTAAAATAATTGTCCTTCAGAATCTCTCTATCTCTTCCTTTATATATATATATATATATATAGAGAGAGAGAGAGAGAGAGAGATCACTTGATCTCTTCCAACCTCTAAAACAGTTAGTGGCTTGAAGCATCAATCTTGGATTAGAAACTATCCTGGATGCAAAAATGTGTAAGGTCCTGACAGCTGAACCATCCCATTTCAAGAATGTCCTCGCCAAAAAATTGTGCAAGACTGCTCATCAGATGACAGAATGCATGAACAACTGCCTCCTGAGTCCTGACTGACCAAAAATAACCCATGTTCTAAATTCCATGTAATACATGGTCACCTAATGAAAGGACCAGGCTGACATTTGGGCCATGACTGATGGAAGAATTGCCATAAGCCACACGGAGGCCCATCAGTGTCATGTCTATGAGCATAATTAAGCATAAACATTCATAAAATACTCAATCATGAAAAGCAAACTGCTCCAAACCCACCAAAAAAATAGGACCCCCTTAGTTAAAATGGTCAGTATCAGGCTACTCCAGTCCCGGTAATTAAAGTCAAGTTATAAAAAAAAGCTTACCAGCAAATGCCCCTTTTGAGAGATCGACAAGTTCGCGAAGTGCAAAGAATTCATTGTTTTCAAGAAGATATCTGCGGGATCCAAGGCCTCTCTGGATGGACCGTCGAAACGGACATTGAAGGCATGGAAGCATAGCTCCAATTTTCTTTCTAATACCCATAACATGGAGCAAGGTGGGGACTTTTGAAAATAGGAAAGGATTGACCGCACTTACGCAGAGCATGGGCTGCACATAAGAAAGATTGTAATATGAATATTATAATAAAAAGAAATGATTGTATTGTAATATGAATATTATAATAAAAAGAAATAATTGTAGTTACAAAGAATTATTGGTATGCTACTATGCTTTACTATCTTGATAAAGTAAAAGAAAAATATACAAAAGGTTGGCTTGAGAATATATAGGCTTTCTACTGTATCACATACACTCTTTCAACACCGATTTCCAGGAGGCCACGTGTGGATATTGCACATTACCACATGCAAACCATGTATTCTGCAGGGCCCGCTTTATCAATAACCTGGCCATAAAGTAAGCCAATCCATTCATTATGATGGTTGGAGTATTGGCCAAGTTCTTCCAACTGCCCATTTGTTTCACACACTGGACCACCTGATGGGGTGGTCTTGCCAAGGGTAAATCCCACGATGTGAAAAGCTTGGATCTTGCACATTGGATGTGGAATGTGCAGTTGCATGGAAACCAACCTGTGAAAATTTCACAAGCCTCTGAAAATACTAAGAATGCTATAAGCATGCAGAATCTGAGGTACATTAAGAAGTCAACAATAAAGCACAGGCGATAACAAGGTTTCCTTAATCAAAATGAACACAACATGACACAACAGATGGTTGATGGAGACCCAGGCATGAAGCCCATCTCATGCAAGGATAGTGCCCACTTTCTTTTAAATCCATAGGGTAGTTTTAGCTGCTTTACGATTTGATTTAGTTTACTAAAAAGTCATTATTTTTTTACGGGGCTAGATTAACGCGTCCTAATTCCTAAATTGAAGGTCATGGGATTTCTTATGTTTTAATTCTTTTGCTGGAAGTGTAAACATAAGAGAAGAGCTGTACAGTCTTTTTGACGTTTATGATGCTATGTTGAATTAAAAAATTAGTTCTTTGGAGGCCTGCAATGTTTTTCCTTCCCCTTTTTTTTTTTTTTTGAATGGTAATGTTTTTCCTTTCATAGCATCAAGTGTTTTCCTATGTTGATAAAAAGACCAACACGCACTCAATCATATGATCTTGCATTAAGATTGGCTTGATCTCACACTTCATCAGGAATCCACCATTTCTGGTATTAGGTGGTCAAGGTGCTTTTCTTGTTTAAGATCAATCAAAACATCAAATTCAGACATAAATCACTACTCTTAGAGGCTGTTAATATCCAACAGGTATATGGCCATTTATATGTTTTTGGAAGGGGTTTTGCTTTATTTTATGATTAACCATTCCATATGATGTCTCATTTGAGTGCTTGATTGGCCAAATTGGACGATAGCTTTGGAACAAGTGCTCTTTAACAAGATTGAAACTCAGAACTTATTTCAGATTTCCATCACTTCCAAATAGGTCATTATTGTTGAAGAGATTTAGTTCATTGTTGATGTGGTTATTAAGATTATTTGGTGCAACTTGGGCTACATTGAGCTAGATGAGTAAAGCAATTGAAGATCATTATCTTTGGTGGTCCATCACTGCAGCATGTGGTTTTTGAGGAAGCACCAATCCTATGCATCAATTATTTGATAAAATGTGAATAATGCCGAATAATGATAGTTGACTTGCAATTGAATAAAAAGAAAAGAGAATGCCCTCCAACAAACTACAAGAAACAGATTTGGTTGGAATTTTTTCCAAGTGCGTTACCAGTAGCAGCACAATGCTTACCTCAATTGATGTAAGGTGTCAACAAGAGGCTAGCTCAGTTTGAAATTCAATGAGGGTTTTGGAGGGTATTCTAAATTGCATATGACAAATTCTAAATGCATATGACAATGAAATTTAAGGAGAAAAATGCTAAAAGTAGGTCTGCTAGTAAACTCATCCACAGCAATGTCTAATTTGAAGGCTAATTGCTGGACTCAGGTCCAAAGATTTCAGAAAGGTCAGAAAAGAAAAAAGATTACAGCATATAAAATGGAAATTTTCATATTTTATGAAATAATCAAAATATAGAAGGTGATGAGAAAAAAATGTGACCATTTTGGCAAAAACCAAAAATTGGGATGGCCATGTGATGAATATGGGGTCATCAATTGATGACAAATCATGATCTGGAACAACATCTCCAAAATACAATGCACATTAGAGGGGAAAACTGTGCAAAAATCATTATTGATGGCACAAGCATGCATAATTCTAGATCACAGATTATAGTAGAAAAGTTACAGTTGAAGCATAAACGTTAAATGTCCTCATCCCTCAGCAGTGGATCAGCTGGTTAGGGACATGGGCGTGAGTTCAAACCCCCAATGTAGTAAAAATAGCCATTAAATGCCCTTGTCTACATCACGTTCAATGGCTGGCAAAAGAGGAGATGCAGGTTTGCCATAGATTTTTGGTCAGCTTTTCAGCTAGAGATGGCAATATAAAGGCCAAGAATGGTGCAACATGCAATGCCGACAAAATTTGATGTGTGCAAGGAGGCTGGCTTGTGAGAGGTCCACCAGAGATGGGTAGACAAACATAGAGAAGCCGAATGCCACGATATGTTGGCCTTTTTGATAAAAAAGCCATGATATTATAAATTTTATCTCAATGAACTCTTTTTTTTTTTTTTTTTTACAAAATCAATATACTTTGTAAATATCTCTACTACACGACTGGTCCAATCCAAACCATGTTTATATGATCCAGACAACTGATCTGTAAGACTCTGCCGTGGAGAAACCATGCCCAAAAATGTTTAAATTATTTCTGGGGCATGTTCTATCCACAGAAGGTTTTGTCAGATCAACAGACTCAACCTGTACCATTGGCCCAGTTATGAATTCTGCACCTACGCTAACATGCACATCTGCAGGTAGATCCTGTGATTTCTATTTCAGCATGTTTATGATGGTCATATTCATGAAATAAAAAAAATAAAATGCAGAGAAACAGAAAGAAGAATACCTGGTCATATATAGATTCCAAATATGCTTTAGCCAACTGAGAAACTGGATATAGAGAAAAATCCCAGTAATGTAACACTCTAGCTGGCAGAACAGCTGTATCATTTGTATGGCACGATGCACAAAACAACTGACCGGTGTACTCACAAAGCCGAGGTTTCCCCCACCCAAATGTATGTACAAGTTCTTGCATCAGGGATTTTCCAGTATCCAAGCGCTTGTGGCATCCGGCACATATATAAAATTGTTCTTCAAGCAACTGTTCTACAGACTTACGGGGTTTTATTTCAACAAGCAGTGATATGGTCTTTCCTAAAGCAGAAGCGCCTTCACTTAAAGTTTCCCCAGAAAATGATGATGTCAATTTATCACCCTGTGCAAATCTCCGCATAGAATGAGGCACCATAGTATTCATTGACAAGGAGCTACTAAGGGGTTTGCAAGGAGATAAAAACCAAACAAGAGAACTGGGTGTGCCAAAAGGAGACCCGCTGAGAATGGACCGAATACAATCTTGAATAAGCATGCTTCTATCACTGATAACATTTGGAGAAGCATTCCCAAAAATCTTTCTTGACTCACTGTCAATGCTTGACCAGGGAGAGGGGAGACTGCACCCACGGTCTGTAAACAAAGTCTTCAACTGACGATAAAGGGTAAAGAAATCACGGTATCGGCGTTCAACATCCCATTGGTCTGTGCCACTCCACACTCTTATTACATATACTGTATACTCCTTGACACCAACCAGTCTCTCTCCAAATGAAACATCTCCCCTCTTTTGCTTTGCACCAACTACTTCAACCCAATCAATTTTCAGAGGATATGGGACTGGAGGGTATGCATCATCTGTACCAGATGTAGAAGCAGTTGAACCTCCATCTCTAAGAGATTGAGACAGCTGAGATGAAGATCTTTGACTACTATAAGAGATCCGAGCCCCATGGGGTCTCCCTGAGTCAAGTAAAATCTCCTCCATCTCATGAACCATCTCATCATATAATTCATCCGTCTCAAGTTTTTCAACCTGCAAAATAAGAAAATTCAGACAGAGGATCCAGCAGTCAGGTTTTGCAATATCATATCAACTATTAAGGGGCCATTTGACACTTTTTTTTACATTTCCATGGGAAATGGTTTTTTTTTTTTTTTTTTGCGCGCGCGCAATGGGAAAAAGGAGTGTAGTCAACAACGAAGACGGAAGTTTTGCAGACATCAAACGATTTACTTCCGCTAAGGAGAAGAAGAGAGTATTTATCATCAAAGGCAGGCAACTTGATGGCCACGTCCATTAATTTATCATTGACCCTGCACACTTCAACCCTTTGACCAATGCCATTTACCTATGTAAACCATAGGAAAGTGAAAGAGTCTGTGTAAGTATTTGATTAGTGTCCACGTGTTTGTATTATGAACACTGAAAAGCAGAAGACACATCTGAATGAACAAAAATCATTTTATTTGTGCATTGCATGACAACCTAAACTTTACCAAGAAATGCTGGTGCCTAAATCAAGAGGAATTATATGATCTGCTGTATAAGGATCTGACCTTCAGCTTGTACAAGAAGGGCACATCGATCAAAATCCAGAGGCAGTGGATTGATCATAATGAATAGCCCCAACCATGCTCTCATTTCTAATCTGATAGGCCCCATTGTGGGCAGACCACACTCCAAATAACTCCCAAGTGGGCCAACCCTAAACAATGAGAGGATGCAAATAGATGGTTAAAGAGGGAAAAAGACAGCAATACTGTCCACATTTAATAGGACAGAGAAAAACGGCTGCAGCTATCTTCTGACCTTTTGGGTTTGGAGGTTTTGTCTATCCGCACTAGGCCATCAGATCTTCAGACTGGATAACCAAATACCGTACCCGGCTTTACAGACTCAAGACCCAAGGAAAAGAACTATTTATACATTAACTGGGCTCTGAATCATATTATTCCATTCAAAGTAAAAAGAAATCAACTATTTCATAAGTGGCACGGTGTTTTCAAATGCATAAATTGATACAAGTCAAGAGAAGCAGAGAGTAAATGAATGCCCTTATACAAATAATGTGCATAAAATGGTTGAACTGACCTCAGCTGGTGCAAGACACACTTTATCCAGGTGTACTGAAGCAGCAGAGTTCTTGGCTATCTGCATCACACTAATATGATGACTATTTCCAGCCAATGAGAGGGGTGCACTCAGTTTCTGCTGTTCACAGAGCCCTGATTCTTTATCCTGAAATGCTTCAGTAGCAGAGGACTGTAACTGGCTGCCCTTCATGTCGGAAAGGGGATCTAGTGGAAGATCAGATATACCTGATAATTCTATTTTAAGAATGTCATCCTCATTAAGACCAACAGGTTCCTCACTGTATATACATTGAAGTTTGCTTTCATGAGCTCCAACCTTGTTGGTTAAATGACTTTCAGCAGCATCAGAATCTTTGTCTGTATCGTGTGTTTCAGCTTGAATGTTTTGTGGGGGCAATTCCTTCTCCACCAAAAAGTTCCCAACCAAAGAGCCTTTAATGTTCTCTGCAGATTCATTTATATCATGAACTTGATAACTGGCAATAGGAATATCTCGTACATGTTCATCTTGTTCTATGTCTTCAGGAAACAGGGTATCAACATGGCTCCTAAGACTGGAACCCAATATTCCCAAGTGAGTTTTCTCAGTTTCTTTATGCTCTTGTTGTTGCTTAAGAGGTTTCTCCAACAGTAGAGGTGCCATATCGTTTCCCTCTGCTTCTTGCATGTAATCATCCCAATCATCAGAACCGAAGGCCACAACTGAATTCATAAGCAACACATTTTCATTCTTAGGTTTAGTTTCCTTCAAATATTGTAAGTTTCTGCGTTCTGCACAATCCTTATTGTCATCATCTGTACCATAGTCGAGTGATGAATCCTCCACATCCGAATGCTCGTATCTCAGTGACGTTTCCTCCTCACCCTCATAGACCGCCCCAGTTCCCCTTCCATCAGTTCGAACAAATTTTTCCAATATTAACTGTCGATCACGAAAAATCAAACTGTCATGTGTGTGTTCTATGGGACTATTGGCAACTTTATCCTCACACATGTCAATCATGGACACAGGATTTTCCTGATATCCCGACGATAAACACTGCCTACTTTCATCAGACAACGAAGGCAAGTCCACATTATCATTTGCTACACCAACATGCAACAAACCAGAAACACTTCCAAGCTCAGCTGACATCTCATTTGTTCCATTGTTCTCTTCACAAAAACCCCTTCCGGATTGAGAATTTCTGTGTGGACTCCATAACGATTTCGACCCACCTCCAATTCCCAATTCTTTCAAAGTTTCATCAATATCTTCTTCATAATTAGCTCTGAAAGAAGAAGAATTCACATCAGATCCCAATAACGACCCATTTCTGAAATCCGAAAACACCGATTCTCCAAGCCCCCCGTTTTCTTCCCGAAACTCATTCCCACCATCCGAAAGACAATCCAAACTCTCCGAAACCGCAACACCACTTCTACTCCCCGAACTCCTCACAAACCCTAAAATCCTCCCAGACCCAAAATCCGATCCCAAGAACTCATTACAAGTCCCGACCGAACTACACAGACTCGCAGTCCCAAGCACTGAATTCGCGCTGCAATACCTCTCGAATTCCGATTCTCCGCAAGAAGAGTAACTAGAAGGACTCCCCAAATCACCCACATCAGACCCCCGATCTTCTAACCAGGGCGATGACAACTCGTCCATTCGATCAACACGTACGATGGCAGAGCTCGACGATTTCGAATTCTCCCCAATTCTCTCTCCATTGATCATCTGCCACTCGATCAGATCCGATTCTCTTCTCAATCTGACCAAATCCGATGCAAAGATCCGAGCTTTGAATGAAATTAATGAAGAAATCAATGAAGATTCTCGGAATTAAACGATTACTAAATTAGGGTTTTGGGAGAATCCCAGCAGAACCCAATAGATTTCGATTCAAAAGGTGGGAAATGAGAGAGATTGAGAAAAATCTGACCTTTGAAAGCTGAAAGATTTGTAGAGAGAGAGAGAGAGAGATTGGCGTCCGAAAATCTTCGATAGCTTTCCGATGTTTGGCTTCGTGTGGAAATGGGGATTCTTTTCCGGGAATTTATAGTGTGTTGGAGGGCTGTCGTGTTGGTCTGTGTTTGTTATTAGCGGGTGGTAAGTCCATAGTGGACACGTGTGTGTGAATCTAGGCCGTTAATGATACGTGTTAGGGATGAATGATGGTTGGAAGCTGGGAGAATAGTAATAGCAGACGCACATTGTGTTTTGTTCCTGATGTCTTTGATGGATCTAGTTGGGCCTACACTGAAATGGTTGTCTGCGTTTGAGTTTTATAAGACTTTTAGACTGGATAGTTGGGTTGGGTCAAATGACGACTGACCCAACTATAATAAATTATATAATATTTTTTTAGTTTTTTCTTTTAATTATTAAAAATTCACTTTAGATGCGCACTATACCCAGAAGGCCCTTTTAATTGCGGTGGCACGGAATTGGTCTCTTGAAACTTATTTTTGAAATATGAGAATTATTATACAAACTTGAGTGCAATATGTGGCTGAGTTAAGTGCACTGCTCCACTTTGGAAAGATTAGGGGCATATTTGTTTTTATTAGAGTATATAGGGATTTATGGTTAAATGAGCTTCACCATGGGGTTATTAAATAGGTGTGGTGTTTTAAGCTAAAAATAAAAAAAGGGGTTTGATGTGAATTCGATAGGTGAAGGTGGAAGGATAGAAGGTAGTAATGTCAATATAAATGGGATGTTAACTTTCTTGATATTTGAATTATTAGCGTGATGATTGAATATTCATTTCTATCTTCGCTTGATTCACTTGATAGTAAAAGGGAGGTTGTTAGATAGTCATTTTTGTATATACACCATTGACCTTCATTTCTAACAAATTCGGCATGAATTTGATTCCTATTCACTGCAAACAAAAAACAATTGACACTCACACTCATCACTCGAGGTTTATTATTCACTGCAACCAGCACTATTTGGTTTAAGCAATGGTGGGATTACATACTAATCATATTTTTTAATAAAACCAAAAAAATTTATACAGTGGGGCTCACTTAATATGGATTCAAACAGTCAATTTAGTTAGTCCTCACTCTATGTATTGGTATATGCCTTATGTTTGAGGCTAATTGGAGAAAAACTGACTACTATTAAATTGGGAGCATGCGAAAACATGGCTAAATTGTATTTGTCTAATCCTATAGAGAAAATGACTATGTTTGCATAAAAATAAATTTATGGGGCTATAGGAGAGGAAATTGTCCATGACTATATTTCCCAATGCTACATTTTAGTTTTCAAGGTTTGATGTGGGAAAATATCTTTTCAATGTAAAATGTCTTTCTATACTATTCTCTGAAGTTTTCTATCCATGGTTTCAAAGTAGAGGCATTGGAGCTCATATCTCACTCTGACAAAAAAATAAAAATAAAATAAAAATATACATATTAGTAGTGTTGGCAATGTATATACCCATCAGTTCCATATCAGCATGATTCTTACAAGGGTAAAAAATCCAGGAAAATGTCTAAAAAAATTATTTCCATTTTGTGTGTGCGCTCCTCGCAATATTATAAGATGTTTCTTTCAAGGTGACAGATTATGGGTAACTTTCAACTTTTCAAACTGTCATTACTTAAATTTTTTTTAAATATAGACACTATAAATATTATAACATTTATTGTTGGGTGACTTACTTCATTGATTTTTTTTTTCTGTGGCCAAAAAGAGGAAGTCTATTGAAATGAAAAGGAGAACAAATATTAAGTTATTAATAGATAAATAAGCAAGGAAAGTACAGGAAAAATCATCCCCATAGATCATCTGTAACAGTAAAGCCCTCCAGCCAATTTTACTTTTGTTTGGAGGGGCGTCGCTTGTTTAAGTTCAAAAATAACGAGACAAAGTCAGTGATGATATCGTTGCTAAAAAAAGGTGAAAATTGACAGGAGGGCATTCACAGTTATAGAGGAATTATGAAGGCTTTTTTGGTATATCGGACATCTAAAATGATTTTTCCGATTATCTCCTTTAAAAAGAAAGACAAATAACCAGATTGAGTGTTTCAAATTATGAGCATGTTCTCATAATAAGGTACCGAGAGTTTTATGCTTCTTATTAGGTTGTCAACTAGAATATTAAAACTTTCAAATGTATGTAGCCTTTTGAAATAATTCGACGATGGATCTCACTTGTATAACACCACACAATGCAGTTCGTCTCTCGAGCCACGAAACAGACCATGGCCTTTTTTTTTTTTAATCTTGTGAAGCCCACCTCGATGCATGCTCAATATTAATTTGATCACATGATCATAGTCTTGAGTTTCAGCTCCTCCATGTAAATAATCTCTGAATTAATGCCAAACCAGAACTGAAACCAATTTGTAGGGGTAAGTTTTTTGTGAAGGGATCAAATTGATGATAGGTGGGCCCATCTACGTGGGTAAAACAAAAACACTAATGAAAGGGATTTGCCAATAATTTGCCCAATTTCTTTGCTATACGGTTATAAAAATGATGATGATTAACCACAATTAGAATTTCGGCCATTAGAATCATTGCTGAATTATTGGCAGTTAAATGTTACTGTGATCAAGCCTCAAGTGAATGATTTCCAAAACTGATACATTTCGGCCAATCCACACACTTCCTGAGTTTGAATATGCATTATTCACCCACATCTGAGTTGGTCCCGTTTGGGTCCTCAGAATTGAATTTACAGCATCCAGTTTACCTGTAACTCTATTTACTTGCAATAAGTTGACAGAATAAAACTGTCACTAGCAGGTAACTGGCACACGTGATCCTTGAGATCTACACATTCGTGCACCCTGTATTATAAGCATGTAAAAGGTCCCAATTGTTTTGATACTCATATCAGACCATTCAAGTTAAAAACTTGGAATCAAACTGAAAATGAAAACTTTCAAGAAAAGCTATAGACTACCAATAAGCCACTTTCATGTGTTTGGCAACAAGCACACCAAGGGAGTTTTCCAGTGGTTAATCTTTAGTCCAAATGACAATAATTCCAGCAAAGCGTGAAAGCAACCCTACCCCATCAATCAAATTGCAGCCACTAGGTAATTTTAATTACTTGAATTACTGAAAAGAAATTGGCGATTCATAGTTTGCAGCTATATATTCAATTAGAACATAAAATCAAAAGGACAGTTTCTCAGTGGCCATACCCGCACTGAGAAAGAAAATTGCAAAATTCAGGGCACTAAACCCACTGCAGTTCTGCAAAAGCCATCTCAAACCTTGATTGCATATTTTCTCTGAGGGAAGTACATCTCTCTTTTCTTCTCCCTCTGTGTCTTCAATGATGCCTGGAAGAGGAAGTGGAACAATGTATCATGGCAGTGATCAAGTGTATAGTTAGGTGGGCAGTAATATGTTTGCATGCATACATGTAACTACAAAAAAGAATTTCTAAAGTTGCTTGATAAAGGTACACACCTTGTGCCAAACAATGTCTAATCCAGAGTGATGATATATTGACATTTGTAATTGGTCTAACTGTGTTTGAGATAGGAGGTGACCTAAATTCACCGACCAGACAAGGTAGAAACCATTTGTTCAAAAGGAAAGCAAATAACTCTAGTGAGAGCTTTTGATACGATCCATCTATGATGGGACCTACTTGAAATGATCTGGATCACCCACCACATGGTGAGGCACAATGCATGAGACTTTCTAGCATAACCAGCAAAAGATATAGGCAGGTACTTCGGTGCTTGGTTCATACAGACAATAATAGGGCTATTTCACTACAGGAAGAAAAGAACGCCAATAATGTGCATCTCTCATTAGTCAAGGTCGACCTGATAGAGATGTCAGATCGGTTCTTTGCACAGAAGTCATACACTGCTTGAAAATGGAGTGGTCTCTTCTTCACACATTGTGCTCTACAAAAGGGGCCACGCCTGATCATGATTCTAACAAAATGTAATATTTTTTGAAGGACCATCCAAAACTTAGAATAGAATTAGACAGAACTCTATATAACCTATGTTATATAGCTTCCTTGAATCTAGAGTTTTCAATTTCATGTTTAAAACAATCCTAAAACAGTTTAATATCCATCAGAAGATGGGTTTATTTAATATTGAAAAAAGATGGGTCTATTATGATATTTGATGCGGTTAGATGGCTTCATGAATTCAGGAAATAAAACCATTTCAGTTGGTTCTGGTGTAATTCAACAGTTTCTGCAGCCTGAATTGCACCTACTGAAGCAGCTGTTTTAAAGCATGCACACACTGATTGGCATGGATAAGATACATCACACATGCATTGCCAAATGAACTGGGAGATCATAGTCAATATATTTAACCTACAAAATCCCCACATTTCTTGGATACATTGACAATGAAATCATTAGGCTGTACCTACAATATCCAGAAGAATCTGGTACGATCATTCATTTTTCCTTTTTTTTAATGCATCAAATAAAAGGCTAGGGTTTCTAGGTTCAGTCAACACGGATTTTGACCAAATTAGAGGGGATGTTCAACATTTTCATATCATTACTTCAAAAAGTAGTCAAAGTTGTGAAATTTGAAAATTAGGAAATAATGTCTAGTGTAAGGCAAAAGGTGAAGACCATCAAATTTTCCCACTTATAGCTGAATTCGCTTTCATAGGAAAGAGGATAGGAAACTATAACCATCAAAAGTGGGAAAATTGGATTGTCTTCTGTGTTAGTGGGACTCTATTGCATGTCCTTCTTTTACCCATTTCCGACCTCTCCACTTCATATGTAAACAACATGAAAATGTCAAACACCCTCTTAAAAAAACCCAAACAAACAAAAGCATGTGCACCTGATGTTTTGTAAGGCGACGCCTGATAGCACGCGTCTTCTTAGGCCGCAGATCCAAAGGCAACAACTTTTTCTTGCTGTATGCTTCTCTTAAGGCAGCTTTCTGCTTCTGGGAGATGACAGTAAGCACACGCGCAATGGAGAGCCTGACCACCTTACTGTTGCAGCACACTAAATAAAATTAAATAACAATAAAAATATAATCTTTGAACAACTGTCAATGGCAAAGATAAAGAAATCAATTGTTCATTAAATGAAAAGCAAAACACTCACATCTTTGATAGCTTGTTTGGGGCACCTCCAGTAACCTTGGCCACTCGTAACAATGCAAGCTCAGCCTTTAACTCCTTAAGCTGGTTGAGAAGGTCAGTTTTAGACTTCGTTCTAAGCTCATGAACCTTAATCCTCACTGCAATAATAGAAAAAATGCACATAAAAAAATTCCAAACTTGAATTATAAAAATAAATATAAAATAAAAAGGGTACATCTGCAAAAGAAATAGTAACAAAAAGAGTGATACCAGGAGACAGCCCATGATTGATTTATTTCATCAAGGGCACCAAAATAGAGAAGCTATGCATGAGAAATGAAAGCCACGAACCCATTTATTTCTGAAGTTGCTTGTCAATAGAGGTGTTTCCTAGCACTAAGTGGACAAAAAAAGGGAAAAGAAAAACAGCCATAGGAAATTAGAACAACTTATGGTGGGCTCATGATTTGTGCTCAAGAATTCATATCAATGGAAAGAAACAAGAGTTCTTAATATTTGGGATGAAACCGAATTGGTGTTGACGTTGATTTTGGACCTGTTTCAATACCAATTTTTTTAGGGTGCCCTCTGAACTCTATTAAACCTTATCTCCACTCTGACTGCCATAAAATATTAATTACGAGGATATTCAATGTTTTGAATTTTCTTAACATCTTTATATTACTTGTTTCATAGACCAATTCTTTGACTGGAATCAATATATCAGCTGATATGTGTTAGTTTTTCAATAGAATCACACAAGGTCCATGACTGTTCCAAAACCATGTAATAGGAGAGAAATGAATCATCAACAGAAAGAACAAATGAATGCAGCAAGAGTTCACCACAAAGACAAATACCAAAATCCTGTAGAAACAAGATTTTGTATGGGGGAAAATAAGCATTGCTTTCCTGGAATTCATTGAAAAGGGTTTTCCAAAGGAGTATTAAAAAGGTAGAATATAGGGAAAAAAAAGGTGAAGATGTAGATTGGCTCATAAATTTCCCAGAATGACAGCAATGTATTTCCTATTAAAGTGGAGATAATTCAGTGGCACCTTGCAGAGCTTCATCTTCAGTACACTGTTTCGCCTTTTTTGATAGAAAGGCAATGCTTAAACATATAGGTATTCAATATTAGAATGGCAATGCTTAAACGCATAGGAATTCAAAATTCAGTACGAAGGGCCTGTCCGTTTCGTGCAACTAGATTCCTAGAAATTCTAAGACTTGTATTTCTAAAAGTGGTTAAAATTGAAGAAAAAAGGTGACCATCCAAAAATGACCATCAAATAATCTCCCCATTAACGGCAAATGATGAATGCCAAGCCATCAACCTAGTAATTCGAATCATAGGAAAGTCAAAAGTCCCATCTACATCTTCATCATATATCCTTCACCCCTGACCTCTCTTATAATCCTTTGTCAGAGCCCATTTGACAATGACTTCCTATGCATTCAGCTCCATACAAATTAACAGGCACTAAACAAATCTAATAAAGAAAAAGTATACCTAATTGACTTAATTCTGCTTTAGGGAACATTTACCTACTTGGTACTGAATTCCCCAAATTCATGGGAATGGGGATTGTATAGGCCTATTACAAAGGTGAAGGGCGAAGGATCTAAGGTGGAGATCTAGCTTGGACCATCGCTATTTTATCTACTATGATGATTGGTAGGTGATCATGTCCAATCAAAGGGGAGAATTTGATGACCCCTTGTGAACCTTCACTTTCAGCCCCTTGGATAGAGAAGGAAAAAAAAAGAAAAAATTGCTAGAAATCCTAGAAACCCAACACTAATCAAACAATTGGGCGCTTCAGATTCCCTCAATGGTTTCCAAGGAAAGCGGTTTTGATTAAAGGGGTAAAGGGTCTGGGGTTGTAGATCTACAACTGATTACCAATTTCTCTTTCACATGATAGGATTCATTTTCATAAAATGAATAGTGGGAAATGATTTTCTTGCTAAAACCAACCATCCATTTGCATGTTCTAGCCAACCATGGCTCCATTTCCTACAACAGGATTTTCCACCCCTCCCATTTCCTAGGAAAACACTCCTAAAACCCACTTTCCTAGAAAAATAAACAGCTTTCCTAAAGATTTCTTACAATCGAGGGAAAAAACT
The DNA here is from genome assembly GCA_029852735.1 of Persea americana. Lineage (NCBI taxonomy): Eukaryota > Viridiplantae > Streptophyta > Magnoliopsida > Laurales > Lauraceae > Persea > Persea americana. The sequence goes on from CM056815.1 coordinate 73,572,051, forward strand.
GCAAATTTTACAGATTGTAACTGCAGAAGGCACTTAGAAATCAAAATCCAAAGAGATTGCAAGGAGAGCAACAACAAATCCAGAGAATGGCATAAATTCGAGTCGAGAATGAGATCTAAGTCTTACCCATTGAAGAGAAATGTAAATATGGCGATGGAAGATGCTTTGAGAAGTTGGAGCTTAGACGTGATACTGAAGAACTAGGGTTCTTTAGAAGTCACTGGTCAGAAGCCTTTTTTCTAGGGTTTCCAATGTGAGCAGTACTGGGGATGAAACGGGTCCCTCGATGGGCCAGTTCTTTTTCTGTTTTTAGTTTGGGACTGGGTTTAGCTCCATCACATAGATTGTAAATAAAATCTGGTCTGGGTTTGGATTGGAGTCCATATTTCATAAGCATAATTTACACAACTGTAGACATAGATTAAACATTCTTAATTAGGTTTTTACAGGGGTCTGAACATTTAATACGAAATTAAGTACATGTATCACCTGATTTGGGCTCAGTTCCCACATTCAAGTTTGGTTTCGAGTACAATACGAATCTGACCTTAACCCCGCTTGTTTTCATCACTAGATGACTCGGGGTTATCCATTTGCAAGAATTTAGAGAATTCTTGTAAGGAGAATTTACAGATTTTACAAATATTGTCCGTTTCCCCACCCCGTGGAAATTCCAAAATTCTCATAGCCGAAAAAGCATTTATAAATGACAAGGAGATTGGAATTCTTAGAGTTTTTCATGCAATTGGAATTCAGAATTCTAGTAAAAAATATATAGCATTTCTAAATGCCAATGGGAAGACCATATTATCAATGTAAACAATTCTCATTAGACATTTTGCAACATTTGCAACCAATGTTACAAAAATTGATATCGGGGATGATATTGATAGGAGATGAGATCATGTGAAAAATCATTGTTAAAGTAAAAATGATATTTTAATACTACGATAAAAATATAGAAGAAAAATTGTATAATTACTTTGAAAATGAATAAAGAAAGAAAAGTAGAGGACTCAAGATAAAAGCAAGGGATCACATTCTACAATAGGCCCCTCTTTACAATAGATGGAAGATGGCTTTGGAAAAAGAAAAGAAAAACTTATTTGTAAAAAGGCTCTTGTATTTGGTATGACTAATTATTATTATATATTATAGTGGAAGGTTTTCGATCTTATCCAAAGATGACAACGTCAAAGTCCGATCTATCTGGATTTATTGAATTTCAACCCATCCACTGATCTTACTGGACAAATGAATTAAACTCTTGGGTTGACATTTTTAGCAGCTGATGGGCCCTGTTATGCTGTAGCTCAAACCTGGCCATTTTAGTTATTGGACTGAGCTTTGATCCAGCCCCTGGCATGAAAGTCAAGACAGGCATTCACAAAATATACACCCTCTTGGGCAAAATATGTTGGGCTGGCGAGGATTTTGATAATAAATAGTCATGGGCCCGGGTTAATTCTCTGTTGGCCTGAAAAATGTCCCATATCCAGCCTATGCGTCTCAAAAAATAGCCCAGATTAGCCCAAAGTTGTCCAGGCTTGGGTCTGGCTTGGACAAGCATAGACATAAAGGGCCGGGGCTGGGTTCAAGTACTGAGGCTGATCCATATCATTCTAAGAGGTTAATGAAGCTGTTCTGAAAGCAGGCAGATCTTCTACAATAGTAACATCAACAGTAGGAAAACTCTTTGTAGACTTGGGTTTCCTCTTGGTCAACTAATTTAAAGCAAATTAAGGTCCCATTGATCCCAACCAATTTGAACACAAGGTCACCTTTATGTTGTTAATAAACGGTCCCACTGGTGGCATGCATCAAGGAGATTACCTTTTTTTGTAGAAGAGTTATTTAGATGTTCAACATTACTCCACATGAGCACTTTTGAACACCCTAGCTAAAAAGTTAGAAAATCATTACAAGCAGCTTAATTTATTGTTAGTAGAAACTTTGAAGTTGAACCCATATTAATAGAGATAAGAGGATGACAATGGTGATCTTTACACCACATATTTATTTTAGTATAAGCATCTTGGACACTTGCTTTGTTTCTTATTAATTTAGATGCATCATGCATCCAGTTGCAGTTACTTGCTTCCTTTTGCTTTCCTCTTGCACTGGCATTCTAATTACTATGTTCTTTATCAAGCCCTTCATTTTTTTTATTTTTTCTCTAACAATTATAAGACTTAACAAGTTGCATTGAGTTGTTTATGTTTGTAGTCTCGCTAGCATTTCATATATTTTGCCTTTTCTTTAGTTATTTTTGAACGATTTCACTTAAAATGTATTTTATCTAGTAAGATAAGGAGAGGGAAAGGAAATCAAACAATGGGCAGTCGGGTGAGAACGGCTCCCAACAATTGGGCCATCCCTTTATTCTCTGGTACACAAAGTTAGCCCCATTTGATGTTCTTATCCCTTATTTAATGGTCTCAAAGCTACAGAATTAATCTCTCTCTCTCTCTCTCTCTCTCTCTCTCTCTCTCTCTCTCTCTCTCTCTCGTTTTGACTTAATCCACCAATGATAGTCCGAAGAAAAATATTGATAAGCCACACAATCACTCAATAATAAGAGTTGTTAACTACAAGCAACTAGAAAAACATCTAGCCTAGTTGATCTATGAATGATGCCATGATACTAAATAATATTAAATTTTTTTATTTCTTTAGTAATAGGAACGTCCTATTTATTTTCTTCAGGTCACCTACTTCTTGGATAAGACTCTTAACACTGATTATTTGTTGGGCACTTCATTCCTTTGAGATTAGAAAAAAGAAGAAAATTTGTCTGTGAACCACATTGTCGGACCAAGAAACACATATGGACAAAAAACATACAAGCAGAGGTGGAAATGTTTTTGAAAAATTTATGCCTTTTACATCATGGCCCTCTGAGAATTTTTTTTTCCACTTACTAGCCCTCTAGGTTCCTGGGGTGTATTTGGCATCGTGTCATTTGGATGTTCTTATGTTCCCACGAGATAAAGTTGTGAAAAACATGTTTGGCGTATATAAATTATTGTTTCGAATTTTGATATCATGAGAAGGAATTTCAAAATCTTAACCCGCCGGTATAAAAAAGTTGGAATGAAAAAACTTTATATTTTTCACTTTATAATTTTTAAAGGTAGATCATATGGTCACAATTACAAAAGGTGGGACCATATTATAAATCTATAGTGGGGAGACCATGTTATAAATCTTGTAAATGTACGTGGGCCTTGTTTTATAGTTTATAAAAGATGGGCATCACATTGTAATTTCTAAAAGTGGGTCTCGTGTCCATAATCACAGAAAAAGGTGGTCTCACTTTATAATTTTTAAAGGTGGGCTATATGGCCATAATCACAAAAGATGGAGTTACATTGTAAATCTTATTAGTATTAATGTGGGGGCACATTGTCATCCTATGAATGTGGCCCCATGTTCAGAATTCTAAAAGTGGGTACCACATTGTAATTTTTTAAAGGTAGGTCTCGTGTTTACAATTAACAAAAAAGATAGCCACACATTATAATTTCTATAAAAGTGGACTCACATTGTAAATCGTATGAATGTGCTGACCTCATGTTCTAACTTCTAAAGGTGGGCACCACATTGTGATTTCAAAAGTTGGATTTTCTATCCACAATCATAAAAAATGTGGCTCCACTTTGTAATCCATAAATGTAAGTCACATGGTAATGATCACAAAAGGTGGACCCACATTGTAAATCTTATGAATGTGGGCCCCATATATTAATTTCTAAACGAGACACCATTTTGTAATTTCTAAAAGTGGGCTCCATATTTACATTCACAAAAAGGTGGCCCTACATTATAATTCTTATCAAGGTGGGCCCACACTGTAAGCCCTATGAATATGTGTTTCATGTTAAAAATTTTAAAGGTGGGTACCACGTTGTAATTTCTACAAGTGGGTCCCACGTACGACAGTAAGATAGTGCCGCAAATAATAAAAGGTGAGTCTTGCATTTTAAATCCTATGTTCGCTCCTTGATGCCAAACTTTCATAACGTTACCAAATATGTTCCGTACAACATATTCTCAGCACATAGAGTAATTTAATATGATATTGCCAAACAAGTTTTACAAAATATAATCTCGGCACAACCCAATCTAAGCACAACCTAATCCAAGCCCAAGTGATCAAGTGATCATTTTCAACTCGAGCCACATCAGATCATTCAGTAAGGGTGCCCACTGCATGTAATATCAACAAAAGAAAAAAAAAATCATATTACTATGAAATGGTTAGCAGGGTCAGGTCAAGTTGACCTACTTCAAGACATGGGTCTCTTTAGCAAAGTCATGGGCAACCAAACTGATAGTTATAGGAACCAAAGTGAGAATGCTAGGAATCTAATAGACAACACTAAAAAAAGGCAGAATCCTTAATTTCAAATAAAATTGGTTCCGCTCTTTAATTAGTATATATTAATAACCTGTTTGTGTAGCAAGAGGATTATGCTCTCTGCACATGCATGTTTATATTTTTGGGAGAGAGAAATTCTACTATCATACTCCTCGTAGGAGATTGATACTCCTCAAAGAAAGTCGAAATCTTCTCCATTAAATGAAGTTAATTATTTCTTTCATTTTCTATGAATTTGCCTCTCTCTCTCTATATATATAAATCATGGAATTCTCTTCTTGCACAAACGATCTTAAGGTAAGAGTTACGTCTCAACCAACATGAGTAAGCTCTTAGCCTTTTATTTTCGGATCACCTAGCCAAAAGTGGGTAGGACCCACGAGTAAACTCTTAGCCTTGCGTGTTTGGAAATTAACTAGTAAAGTAGAAGTAAATGTAAAGCCTCCAATATCCAGACAAGAAAAGACAGTGGATCATATCAAAACTAGACACATTCAAGATTCCCTCATTTTTCAAAGAAAAGTCGTCAAAAAGCAACCTCATTTTTCTACTAAATGAAAAAAAAAATCCTCTTTTTACACAAAAAGTTAAAAAAAAATTCTATCAAACAACTAAAAACAAAAAACCATATATTTTATATTCTTTTAATTTAATATTTTACCTCAATTTAAGTCAATTCACCTTACATCCAAACACTTTCAAAATTCTTTACTCATAATTAAATAAGCCACGTGGTCAAATCACTGGCATTCTTTGGTACGTCCACTTTTGCATGCCAAAGGAAGAAGCTTCCTCGATAGCTGCGTTCGTGGCAGTGCTTAATCTTTTCTCTTCTTCCAAATGAGACTCTCTGTCTCAGCATGTCCCTGTGTTAGAGGCTTAGAGCCCTTGTTTTTGCCGACTTTCACAACGTCACCATAACCGATAAAGTAGCTTCACTACCTTCTTTTCTTAGCTACCAAAGGAAATGCCTACTAGATTATTATCATCCAATAATATTTTAAAAAACACAGCATAGTCTGGCACTCGACTCGACTATCTAATGACTCAGTTGAATCAATTCATAAACTCAAACTTAAGTTTTCTTATAAAAATATGAAGGCGTTAGTAAATACAATAAAAATACTTATCAATGGTATGGACCCCTAGTTCTGCTTCTGTGATTGAGTTGATTGAATGTGAACCCGATGGACGTGTTTATAATTATAAAAAGAGTTACCTATTGGTGGATCGGATTATAATTCATGGTTTGTATGTTCTGAATCATACTATGGCTCATAGTTAACGAGGTATAGAATGAGATAATTCATAATGTTGGATATCTTGAAAAAATAAGAACCATTCTAGTTAAATCTGCTAGTGGACCATGGTTTATTTTTTAAGATTTCAAGCTGTTAACCGCGATGGCTCCAAGTTCTGATCCTAATTTGTTTGCAATCTAAATATTGAATTATACAGATTTAATTTGATTTTGGTGTAAGAGTATCTAATTTTTAACCATTGACAAATATACTCTTGAACAAAAACAATATACATCCTGTAAGTATCAGTAAAAACACCTATACATCCTGAAAGAGCGCACACACCCCACTTCTGCCTCTGATAACCGAGTTTACAAACTCACTGATATCTTAACTCAGCCGAGTTGACTCATTTGAATACAATCTCTAGTTAAGTGACACGCAATCTTTATACCCATTCATAGGAGAGAACCTATTCCCCTTTTACTCTTCTAATGAGTAAGGAATATTTATATGGAGGTGAGAAAAGATAAAGGAACAGGAGATACTTCCTGTCGGCACTTCAGCTCCTTCCTTCAAGAAAAAAAGAAGAGAGTTTCCATCACTCTGCTCATTTCCCAATGAGAGATTGGAACACTTTATTTTTTTTTCCCACTGCCACTATAGAACCCTACATTTTGCTTGTTGGTTTATGGGCCATGATTGCTTCAATCCCCATTAAGTCCTCTGCAACGAGGGTGGTAACTAACTAGAAGCAACTAACTTAAAAGCAGTCTAAAAAGAGCTCCCTACATTAGATCGACAACCTCAAAAGAAACAACAGCCCCAGGGAAAGACATATAATTCCAATTTAGTACCAAGCCCCCATGAAGACACTTGAGTGTTCTTATGATAAGCATGCATTCTTTTTTTTACTCTCGAGGGTGTGTTGGTGTGGGACATTTTCTAAACAGACCATAAACAAAAAATGGATGTTTGGCGGAGATTGATTTTACATTGCCCTGTTTTTAAGATTTTATGGTTTTCAATTTTTAAAGGTGAGAATATTGCTGTAAATTTTACGAAAATAGATTAAAGATCAAGAGGTAGAAAATTATTTTTCACCATGAAAAATGTTTTGTAGCATCAGCATCAAAACGTAACAGAAATGGAAACCATAGGAATGAAGTCTTTGATCTTCAGTTACTGCAGAAAATGAAACTACAATAGAAATAAAATAATGCATAAAAATGTTATCATGCAAAATCTTGCCATTGATAGATTTCAAATACATATGAATAAGATGTATGATAGCTGAAAAGAAGAAGAAAAAGAATAGAGCTTCAATGCTAGTGTCCTTGCATAGTATTGGTCATGGTCACACTCTTGTTAATTTGATTTAGTAACTGCTTTCCAAATTTAAGTAAAAATTGGTTCTTCAAGTCCCCTTAAGCATCCAAACGTGACAGATCAAGCTCATCCATAAGACAAGTTTCTTGGTGGGGGTAGAGAGTAACCCATAGTCATGGGATTCATCCTCTCCACTGTCGGTGGTACTCTTCGCCGTGAAGGCCTTTCGAGCTTCGCCAAACATCAAATTTATTTTCGCCCACACCATTGCCTCCCAGCGCATCTAATTTGGTGATGCTATCAAACACCGGTGGTGCATTCTGTAGCTGATCTCCATTGAAAGAATCCTCCTGAGAGCTCACACATGTTGCCACCATCCCCAATTCATGTAATTGGAGCTCCTCAGCCCAAGATAAGGGGCTCCTGTTGCTAGTACTATATGTGCCAGTCCTCATATTTCCCAAGCAAATATTATCAGTTAATGGCAATACTCCTTCAAGATAGGTTCTCTCTATTTGTTGTGACATGTCAAGTTGTTCTCCAGCATACATGTGAAGGTTCTGGAGAGAAGGAAAACTGATGGAAGAGCCTAAATCTTTCATGACATTGATATCAGAAACGAAACCCGGATCGCCGATCCCCTTGTAGCTTCCTGGGGACATGTTTTCTCCCGCTATTGTTTGGCAAGCATTCGCCATTATTGTTTGCATATACTTGCCTTGAGCTTCAATCTTCAATTGAAGGTGTTTTTGCACCTGTTCCAAGAAGGAGAGAGAGAGAGAGAGAGAGAGAGAGAGAGAGAGAGAGAGAGAGAGAGAGAGAGACCTAAATGAATTAAACTGTTTTGCGAACTAAGGGTGGATGTTATTTTGTTTAAATTTCATTGGCTTACCTCTAATTGCTCGTGCAATCTTCTCTGGACCTCCATTTGCATCCGCAGCGCTTCTGTGATGTGTTCTTTTCTGCTGAAAAGATCACCCAAAAACACATAAGATGGACCAAAAACAATAGATAAATAATCAGTGATCTTAGTTACAAAACAAGTCCCTCATTGAAACATCAACCAGCAAAAGATATGAAATTTTTTGACCCAAGCCCACATGCTTTAAACTAAATACATACTTGTTGATGCTTCTACCCATTAGACCGGACGCCGAAATGGCATTTCTTTGCACTTCCAACGCCATAGCTATTATGGAAATTGACACAATCAGCTTCAAATGATACCCAAACAAAAGGAATAAAAAAGAAACGAAAAGAAAACTCTTATACAATTTCTTGTATGTCAAATCATCTTCTCACTCACCATCTCTAGCTGACTGCTCATTGAATTCTTTATGTGGTTGCTTCCCGAGCCTGAATTTCTACAGAAACAACACCAAAATCATCCAAGATATCATTAATAAAAGAGAAACCCATGATCAAAACAAAATTAGGAGTTCAAAACAAAGGAGAAAACACATGGAATCTATTGTATATATGCTATATATGAACCTGAAGATGACTCTTGAGATGATATAGAGTAAGACCCTCGACACCCATGACTTTCATGATGGATTTTGGAGTAGCCTCTACAAATTCAAAGAGAAAATCGATTATGATACTATACTAAGAATTCACATATATCACATAAACAGGAAAGAACAAAAAGAAGGGAAGAATATTAAGTAGATGGTGAGATGAATACTATCAGGTCCTCCGAGTTGAGTCACAGCATCAACGAATCTCTCGTGAAGCTCGACTGTCCATCGGAGGCGTGGTTTGGGATCAGTGGTGAGGACGAGGACTGAGTCTCCCTGGACACACAATGGCCTCTCATTTGAATTGATAGTAGGCTTCTTGGGATGGAACATTCTCTCCAAGCTTCTCTAGAGAATTGGAAGAGATTCAGCAATAAAAGCGACGGAATTAGGGAGAAAAGAGAAGGGAATTGGATGCGTTTTTCCTATTCTTTGAAGTGGAGAAGGGTCTGCTTCTGCCTTCGGTGCCAACCTCTAAGCAAAAGCCATGGGCTTTAAGCTCTCCTTTGATAAATGATTCTCTCTCTCTCTCTCACACACACAAGTGTATGAATGCCTTTGTAATGTGCTTATTCTTCTACGAGGAGGCCTTTTATCTTAAAAAAAATGGGAGCGCCATCACTTGGTCTATCACACTTAATTTATAAGTTGGAATCAGAAAATCAAGAAAGAGATTGTACATGATAATTTTTTATTAGATAAAATAGTATTTTCTTATTTCGTAGAAACAGGGGATCTAGACTCTTTACTTACCTTCAAAGCTTCTTGGGTCTTCTGTAGTGGGCCCATGAAACATGGACGGATAATTCAGAATCATAGATTTGATGTGCTATAGTTTTAGGTTATGAGTTGTATAGTGCAACTATTTTAGATGATCCTGATTGAAAGGATAAGACAGACAATGATGGTATTTTATGTGTGACAATGATGCATTGGAACCAAAAAAATAAAAACTAAAACAAAAATAAAGTATGTGGACAAAAACCTATAACAATAGGAGATGGGTAAAATCAATAAATACCAAAATCCTTCCTAACTTGAGCAAGGTAAGGGTCTTTAAGGATTAGTCATCTTAAATAATAAGTTCATTAAATACTCCTTATAAAAAATATGAAAAAAAAAAAAGGAAAGACAAAGATTTGTTAAATGTTGTGTGGAAGAGATCATTACTTTTCTTTGCTTTAACTTATTAGGATGGTAGTTAGAATAATAATTCTCAATCAAAGAAGCTAACAATTAACACTCCTTACCATTAATATTCCATGCCTTTAAGCCCATTTGGTAAAAATGGAGACTAGTAAAGTATCCCAAATATAACTCAAATTGAGTTGACATCATTGTTGTATTTAAGTTCTTATTGTCACCCATAGAGTAAAATATGGGATCACCAACAAAAATGACTTCAAAACAGTGGTGGATATTGGCCTCTTTCACCACCCCATGGCCCTTTGATATCATCAAAGTGATTTTTGCCATTTATATAGCAAAGTAAATATACAATATCATGTATTTATCTTGTACTACGTTCTGATAATGAAAACACATCCATCTCACCCTAAAATAAAGTTAATATGGAATGGTTAAGATCATTCTAATGGGGTTGGTTCTAAGGCATGGGTCATCAAAGTTGGCCGCACTAGATCAATATCCTGGACAATTCGAACTGTGGACCACACAGGTCCAACACAATGGGACGAGATGATCAAGCAGATGAATCCACTTGAGACCGGATGTCGAGGGTACAAAGATGGTTCTTTAGTACAAAAGGTCTCATGATAGGAGTGACCCAAGGACACTAGAGATCTTTCTTGGAAACCTCTACACGGCTTTCTTTATCAAGTACGTAAGAAACTAAAAATAAAATAAAAGAAAAGGAAGGTTGAACGCCTTAAAGAGCATATATTCCTCCAGTCATCTTGACCGTACGCGTGTTCATGGGTTGAACTTTTGGACCACCTATCTGGAGGCCAAGTGGATCCATCATGTTATTATAATAGAGAAGTCTATGGTATGGCCGCCTTTTTCTTTTGACAATTAACCAAACCACCTGTGCATCTACTTTTTACATGTAACTATCTTTATCAATTTGTGAATCTCGACCCATCACATTTAAGGGTTTATTCCTTTACTAAAATTTCTCACAAAAATTTGGTGTCACAGGAAGTTGATGACATGATATGATGATTTATCCCTCCTATTTATAAATGCCATATTCTTTTTTGTAAGAGTTTCAAAATTCTAGCCACCTAAAAAGCTTCAAATAATCTTTATAGGTCACGTTTGGCAACTAAACTTTTAGGGAAAATATTTTCGGTTTATCTAAAGTTGTAATAAATCCATGTTTGATAATTTTAAATTTTCGAGGATTTGGACAAATGTAAATCTTCATTTTATAGGATTTTCAGATCCGACCACCCCTCATCAGATTTAAAAATCTCTACTTAAGTTGATTTGCACACTAAACCCTATTTTTCTCAACTATATTCATCAATACACACCAATATCAATGTGAAATCCTTAATTATACAAATTTCCAGCGAGGAATCATTATTCCAGTGGTAGTGAAGAATCATAAGATCTATGGATTCCTCGCTTGTTACCAAGCATGCCCTTATAGTTTTCAAAATTTCGGTTCCTTTGCTTTTTAGTGAAATTTCTAAATTTTCAAGTATAAGTATTCATAAATTCTAGTATGTTTGAGAATTTCAAAATCCTCTAATTAGGAACTCTTTGGATTCTAAGTAAAGAAATGGCCTAAGTGCTTGTTTGTTTGTAAGTATTTTTTACTAGAATTCTACCCGTTGGGGATTTCTTTTAGACATTGGTGTTATCCCAAGCATTCCAAATGCTTTATTTGGTACCAGTACTCTGGATGCCAGTCGACTTGAAAACCCACTACTAACCTTTTGAATTCTCAAAAATTGGCATTTGTGCATGCAAGATGGGCAATGAGGATTTGGATTTCCCACTTTTATGGGGGGCAGCATTGGGAGAATTGCAAATGCTCCCAGTCAAGAATTCCCATAATTGTTTTTGAAAGACAAGTTTTCTATATATATTATATATGCAGTTTCTTGCATTAACTTTCTGAAAAGGATACGAATCCTCTTAGATCTTGTCCACTACACCAAAAACGGGAATTTGGAACGGTTTGGGAACGGTTTAACGGATTAGGAACGGACGGATTAAGAACGGTAATCCATTCCAATTTCCTATTTTCCGTTCCTAATCCGTTAATCCGTTCCAAAAATAGGAAATTGGAATGGTTTGAGAACGGTTTAACATATTAGGAACGGGCGGATTAGGAACGGTAATCCGTTCCAATTTCCCGTTTTTGGTGTAGTGGTCTCATTTTAGATTAAACTGGGAGCAATATCATAAACATATCATTAAACTCGAATCACTTTAATCATAGTTTATGCCCTTAGTTTAATCCATCTCGAGTTATGTCTAAATTTTTTTATGTCCTTCCCTATTGCAAAATACATTGAATTTTATACATCAGTCAAAATCAAGTTTTGATTGAGAGCAAATATGGTCTAAAACTTTTAGATTACCATAGGTCAACAGTAGTAGAAATGAAAAGGTTAGTGACTATTTGCAGTTGCCAAAATTCTAGGATTGCACAGGTGTCACTCAAGATAGTTACCTACAAATAGACAGTTGAAGGTGGCCCCGATTTCACATGATTAATGACGAGCTCCTCTCATTCTTTCTCAGACGACTAGACAAATCCTTTTTTGGCAGGCCTTTTAAGGCTATCTATAATTATCTCTCTGCTCCTCCTTTGTTAGAGGTTTGATAGATTTTAGTGTCTTTTGTCTTGGTTTTTGTTTTTTTTTTTTCTCTCCTTTCCTTCTTTGTACTGTGGCCTCATTTTGCACACGCCCCTGCAACCCCCCCACCCCCCCCCCCCCCAAATTACAATTACCCTTTAGCAAAAAAAAAAAAAAAAAAGAAAAAAAGATGAAACCTTGCGCAAGTTTGTTTGTAGGGATGTGTAAAATGAAATAAAATTTAGTATCAAATTAAAATAAAAAGAAAATGGAGAGAGTGTCGAATGGGTTCCTTTTTCTTTCTTTTTTTTCTTTATTTCTTTTCCTCATAAGTTAGGGTGTTCATGGGCCTGGCCGGGCTGGGCTAGGGAATATCCAGGCCTGGCCTCCACTTAAGAAATGAAGGCCTGTATTTGGGCTAAGCCCAAAAAGGGCCTTAACTGATCGGCCTGATCTAGGCCCGCCTCAAACAATATGTAAGAACCAAGTCCACCCGTTTTGTCAATCAGGCTGGGCTGAGCTGTGCTTTCATTACTTGTTGGGCTTTCTAAGACTTGATTGAGCAAATCAATCACTAAGCTATATGCATCATTCAGTCTGGGCATGTCGTATGGTTACAGCGTAGGAATGTTCGTCCATTAAATGACCATACACATCTATGAGGAAGATAGTGTAACGCCAGTTCCAATATTTAAATACGTCGGCCATACTTATCTTTAAAATTCAAATTGTCATTAATCACTGTCTCACTTTGTTCTATTAATTATGAACAATTTTACGCTCATCATAACTATCCCAGTCATCAGATTATAATAATATGTAAAAGACAACTTTGGCTTATCCTTATTTTAATAACTTGTATCAAATGTGATCAATATGATGGAGGACATAACTCTGGTCAGACAGAAGAGGATGAGAAAGTAACTTTGATTGGCTTGGATTTCAGTGGGATGCTCCACTAATTTAGTTATATTGAGAGTGGATGGAAAAAATGGTTACATGTTAAATGCAGACGTCTTCATATATTATTGTATGACTAACTCTATGACTATGGGTGCATCAATGATTGGAAGATCATTTGTATCATATTAAAAAGTGATCGAAGTTCAATCACATTGGTCAATGAGTCCCTTGGTTGTGGGGTTCCTTAGACTGCTGTCGACCTGTAAGCTCTTCTTTCTTCTTTATTGGCTTGGTTACCTTTAGCCACCTTGTACGTTTTTGGAGGTTGTTTGTGACTAGTATTAACTTATCTTATTATCAGCATGGAGTACCTTCATGGGAGGTGGGTCTTGTTTACGTTTTTCTAATTCTTCTAAGCTCTTGGGAATGATTGTGTGACCTATGTTTTTTTATTTCAATAAAGAATGATTTTCAGATAGAATAAATTTTTGCTGTACGTGCTAGTACTGGTTTGTGTTCTAATCTTCGAAGTTTTGCATTTTCATTTTCTAAGGTAAAAGCATTTTGTTGCACATGTCACGACCTGGGCCCGAGTTACAATAATTCGGGGCCGTGAACCATACTTACTCCCGTAAACTCTGAATTAACCGAAGTTAAAACGGAATTCACAAGGGATAACATCCATTCGATCATACCTGTCAATTGTACAATTTGCGGAAATACACATTGACAATTAATCCAAAATGTACATGTATACAAAATGAAGTTTTTTATACATGTATAGTCCATTTGCTTTCTTTCAACAATCATTGTATATTCAAATACTATGCATAGTGATGACTATTCAAATTATCAAAATATTACATTTCCAAAATGAATTTCAACTATTCAAAATAATTTACAAAATGAATCTCCCAAAACATTATAGTTCGCTTGCGCACTCGAATACCCAAATAAATTGGTATTCCGACCGTCCCACTCTATCAATCCTTCCGGAGGAACCGCAACGGTCTCCTCCGCTGCCGCCGGGGCTGCTGCCGAACCAGCATGGGCAATCGGGCCTGTAATGCCATCAATAACACTAATGAACACGACAGTTCAACAATGTATAAATAAAACTTATAATAGTAAATGTTAGTACATCACTAGATTCATTCAATATACTTAGTGAACAATTCCAATTCTAGACAATGGGGGAGTATATGAGTCAATCAATACACATGTACAGGATGGCAACTACCATAGCTTCATTTCATGTCATTTCATTTCATTTACCATCTTCCTTCAAAAGAAGGATTCATCTTCCAAATGGAAGGCATCAATCAGTACCCGTAAATGCGATTGGAATTTGTGGGACTTACCAGTGTCCGGGCCAGGGCACTAGCATCACTACGGAGCTCCGGAACGCCCCCAAATCATCTACTGCAATAGGAATAGTCATTTGGCTAAGGGCGGAAGGGCGCACCATTCATGACCCTGGCCTCATATACATAATCATTTATTAATTCATTTAGAATTTCATACAATAGCTAGGTAGTGCCGGACTCAAAGGTCAATACATTTCATTATCGATCCATTTATGGATTCAATTCTATACAGTAATTCCATTCTTAACAATGGAAAGGAAACAACAATGGCATCAATCATGTGAGATTGGAATCAAGTGACACAAAATACAAAGGCATGAGAGAATCACTAACTACCCGATTCTACTAATTTCTATTTAAGTTCCTACCCACTACTTGGGTGTAACCGTTGGTTATCCAATGTATGTGTTATTTTAGATGGACATCACATTTGTATATTATGTGTACATTGGAGTCCCCGTAATTACTACTCATTGAGGTATAGTCTATAATCAATTATCATTTAACCCATTATTAATCCAAGGGTTCAGTTCTCAAAGTTTCTATTTCACTATCCACAATCCCCATCAATCTCTATATTTTGCATTAATTAGCCACAAAGCTAATTTAGAGGACACATAATGTCCAAAAAGTGTCTATGTTTCCTAGAAATCCAAAACCAACTGGATCGATCGGACCGTTAGGTCCGATTGATTGGCCAAATTTTCGGCCTCAATCAATGCCCTATCCAGTATCAGGTTCGCTCGAGCGGATTCAAGTTCGCTCGAGCGGACCCAGACAGAGAAGTGGTCGCTCGAGCGAACTCAAACAGAGAAATGGTCGCTCGAGCAGACCCTTGTCCGCTCGAACGCTTTCATTCAGAGAGTTGTTCGCTCGAGCGAATGCTTCAGAACTTCACTCCGTTCATCCAGAGAGTGGTTCGCTCAAGCGAACACAGAGTTCGCTCGAGCGAACACAGAGTTCACTCGAGCAAATGCTTCAGAAACTCAATCCGGATTTCTGCAACTCTCTCTCTTCTCCATTCCTTTCTCCATTCAATACCACAACCACCTGCAATAAATTTGGACCTCCTGTCTACTCATCATTCCTCATTTAATACACATTAATCACACTTCTATCATTCAATCAATCCATAACATTCCTATTTCAACATTCAATGAAATATGCGTACAACTCTATTCACATTCACAATACTAACAATAATCACAAGTAATGCTTATACTTGCCTCTCTTTGAAGTTCTTGGACAAAAGTCCTCTTTCCTTGGCTTGTCTTGACACAAATCTTCTTCAAGAAATCCCAAGCTCTCCAACAATGGTGGAAGCTCAATGAAGAAGATGAAGATGACTAAGCTCCCTCTAAACTACTTGCAAGCTCCAAATCCTCACTCTTAATGGAGAAGAAATGGAAGAGAAGGAAGAAATGAGCCTAGGGTTTGTAAAAATGGGAAATGAGTAATCTTTAGCTTATATAAGCTGACCTTTTTCACTAAAGTCCTTCTCCATTCTTCTTATTTACATTTTGGGTCAAATGAAGACCCATTTGACCAACCTTATGTCAAATGAAATGAAGTGTAATATGAAAGTTGACGTACTCTTCGACATACACACGTTGGTATCAAGAATTTCCGTATTTGATAAAATATGTGAAAACTTGTATTTACAAAAAGGTCCTTAGTTTACCTTGTTTGAGTTTAAACTCTTTTTAATCCACTCAATCCCTTTCAAGTTCACTTCATTAAGCTTAATTTAACCATTTGAGACTAACCCAACTCATTTTGTTCACTAATCACAATTAGCACAATTAATCATGCTTAAGCTACACTAATTGAGATTAATTAGTCTTAATTATGATTAGTCCGGGGCGGGGCCTAACAGCACATCTTGTGAATAAAAACCCTAGAGGTAGAAAATGGTTTCTACAGTATTCCGTGAAAGTAAGAACACATTTCACCATCTTAACCTGTTTTGACACAACATAGAAACCATACAATCATAGAAAAAAGAAATAAATAGTTATATTTTAACAACTAATACTGTTGAGGATAAACATGTTCTTAGTGGTTTATTAATGAAATACTAGCATAACTTAGAAAAGAAAACACAAAAGATTTTTCAAATAAAATGAGTCTAGAGAAACGATCCCATATATTGGTTTGGAGAAACCTTTGTATGACTTCACTCGCTCAAAATACATGCTTGTCAATTTCTAGGCAATGCCCAAGTTCCACTTCAATCCAAGGGGAAAATTTCTATGTACGCCTTTAATAACTTCCACTTTTGGGTTTGGTGGGGATTGAAAATCCAGAATTGCCTCTTTTGCGCTCAATCTAAGTGAAATAAATCATTGGATTTATCGTGGTTAAATGCACGTTATATATAATTTTTTGGTATGGCAACCAATCAAACAGTGCATATCACTTTATCTGGTGAATTTTGGATCTTGCATAACAAGAAAGTGATAATTAATGTACCAACTTTGATCAATAAAAGGAGGGCATTTCTCTTTATGGTGGTCAATTATGGCTTGACAAAACCATAGGTTCATTTCTCATTGTAAGAAAAGGGCAACTTCTTCATATATATGATGTGGGATCCATCTATGGTCCATATTGGTAAATTACAAGTGGGACCTATCGAATATTAGAAATCATAGTTCTTGGTAAAATTAATACTCTAATAATTTCAGATTTGGAGTCAATAGAATTTTTCCTTTTGTGGGTTTATCGTTGGAGAGTGTTTTTCTACTCGTGATTGTTCTTGTGAGAACTCTAATTGTGCTCCGGCACTTGCAATTCTAATATTAGAATTGCATCAACGGGTATCAGAGCGAAGATCCACGTCCTTCGATGGATCTCCGATCGATGATCAAAGCTTATATATCCTTTCAATCAGTCCATCACCCATCCTTCCCTGCCGAACCCATTCCACCACCCATCCTCCCCACTGCCGAAAACCCAGCCGAATCCCTGAACCCAAGTTTGACCTCCTCATAACAAACAAATGAATAAAAGAAAAAAGATGACATTATATATATTATTATTTGCCACTTATATTTGCATGGACAAAACTAGAGTTAACACAAAATTATCAAAGCAAATGCCCAGCTGAGAAAGCAGACGATCCAGGGACCAATCATAACATGATGGGAGAATGTGAACATCCCCTTTCTTTCTATAAAGCCATGAACCTGGAAGGTCGTGAGAGATGGGGGACCTTCCTTTCTTTCATCCTCAGAAGCTTTTGTAGAATTGAAGATTGTCTCTCCTTTGCTCATGTCATCAAAGTGAACTGCTCACCATGAGGAAGGATCCAAACAAAAAATGAACAGTTAAATTGCCCAATATCTCTACCACTTGGGGTCCCCAGAGATTAGAGTAAGCAGATGAATAAGAAAAATATATTGGACCCCTCTCTCTCAATAAACTGAAGGCTATCATAGTATCATATTATA
Source organism: Persea americana (assembly GCA_029852735.1). Taxonomy (NCBI): domain Eukaryota; kingdom Viridiplantae; phylum Streptophyta; class Magnoliopsida; order Laurales; family Lauraceae; genus Persea; species Persea americana. Next base: position 73,590,020 of record CM056815.1, read on the forward strand.
GTTTAGAATGCTGTAGTACACACCGATATATGATCTGGCCTGAAACTACTAACGGCAGATGTGACCCATCTGATATGATTTGAGAATGACAATCATTATTGAGTTCAACAAATCAGTAAATGGACTGTATTATCATCTAAGAATCGTCGTGAATTAAGAAATTTCTCCTACAACGATGCCTCATTGTTAGGGTTGTAAACGGGTCGGTTCCGGTCTGGGTCCATGGTGGACCCAGAACTGGAACCGTTAAGGAGAATGTGGAACCAAACCCAGACTCGGAACCGTTTCAGAACCAGTTTCTTGGCTCCGGAACCGGAACCAGAACCATATATGTGACGGGTCTGGATCCGGGTCCGGGTCTAGGTAGAGAATGATATTAAAAAAACGTAGATTTTAGGTGGGATTTTCAAAAATTGAGGTAATAAGTCAGGTCTCGGGTCCACGGGTCTGAACGAAGGTGGAACCAGACCCGGACCCATTACTTATCGGAGCCTAAATAAGGACCCATACACGGTTTTTAACGGATCAGAACTTTCAGGTAATCGAAAAATCGGGGACCCATTTACATCCCTACTCATTGTTGTGCCGGTGGAACTGAATGAATGAAGAGAGAGAAGACAATAATGCTTCAAGGCATATAATTGCTTTCCTTAAGCCATTTTTACCACCAACTTGGTGGGATAAATTAGCAATTGATTAAAGCAGGGGCCGCCTCCAATTACAATCAAGCCCATCTAAAGGTGATGTTGATTTGAGTTTGCTGGTGCAAAAATCAACTCTAAATTCATCAGTTCGTTGGGGATCCAATAGCAGAACCATATATGAAATTCACAAAATGCATGAGAGATAAGAGTCACTTTGACCGTTTAGAGTGGGATGTGTATCTTAATTGAAATGGGTCTTTTAGTCCAAACATGGACCAGGTTAAGCCTAATAAACTACAAAATAAAGGCCTTCTCATAATGGCTTAGAGCATCGGGCCTAAGCCCTACTTAAGATCCAAGTCTTATATGATGTGGGATTCAATTAAAAAAAAAAAGGCATTAGTAAGTTTTCAAACAAGAAATGGGTTCTCAAAAGAATTGTTTTCGTGGGATTTTCATAACTTTACCTGCATGAGAAATGAATGATTATGAAAAGTGTTTACAAGAAAACAGAATTCAAACCTTAAATTTCTTACTTTTAATATTTTCCAACACCTCATTCCATTAAATGCAGGTCCACTCATGGGCCGGGAAAGCCTAAAAGCATTTCAATACGAGGGATAGAAAGATGGAAAGCCCTCACTATGTGTTAATGTTGGACAAAAAAGAAATCTGATTAGATATATCTATCTTTTAGTCTAATGTCTTCAAAGTTTAACGGTTTTATAGTTTTGCTGTTTTTTGAGGTTTAATCCAATGGCGAGTATAAGTTGGATGAGTGTCCAAATCAGTCCTCATGCCAATTCAGAGGGTGAAATGAGGCCGACTGATCGAAGGTGGGATCTTGTGACCTTCCTGAGTTAAGCATAATAATTTTTCTTAATTGTTTATGAAGTGTTTTGAGTGCCAAGAATATGAAGTGTTTTGAGTGCCAAGAATATTTAAAAACAAGTATTTTTAGAATATTTACATGAAGGTGAAAAAACTGTACTTTAAAAAAAAATAATGATCTTACATTTAGAGATTAGAAGGTGACAGTCAAAAGGGAAGGCGAGAGCATTCAAGTTTCAATGCAAAGATGGCTAAGATTCGACTGTAGATAAATTGGAAATCAAGCTGGTCAGAATCAACTCTACTCAGTCAGGGGCGGGCTTAAGCTTGTAAAATAATTTAATGGCCGTTGTTCAGGTGAAGTCGTGTTTTACATTGATCCAAATGGACAGAGCAATGGATTGAAATCAATGTTTTTAACCGTTAAACTTGTGGGGGGCATCAAGGAATTGCAATGTGAGTGACATGATCACTTGTCTTACATTTTACAGGCTGGCCAAGGGCCCAGGACATCTGACCAGACCATTGAGTATATATGGGCCAACAGCAATGATTCTGATGATCTGACCCAGACATGCCAATTCCCGAGTCAACCCAACTCAGTGAAGTTATGAAATCTGTGTCTTCATCCTCGTTCTAGAACAGTGACTAAAGGCAAAAAGAACGTAAAATCCCGCGGCTACGAGGAAAAGTAATAATAAAAGATGCAACCACATGGCTTTATTCCATAAGAAGGAATCGATTCTTTCTTCTTTAACAATTAAATGAAGATTCCACATCTCTAATCTTCTAAGCATCAAATGCCCGCATTTCCCATTCTTATGTACCCATTGAAATCTTGCCTTCCGTTCTGTTCCTTTCCAGGGGATGGAGTGGACTCTATAATCAACTTATTTTTCAGCAGCCAAACATATGGTCAAATGCAAAATAATTTTTATATCATGAAGCTTATAGGGACATTCACATCAGGGCTATTAAGAGGTTGTTTTTGTATAAATGAGATACAATATCTATAAAAAAAACATATTGTGATGCCTCAAAACCATGATTTAAAATAGCAGCATTACGAACTAGCAACGTCAAGGAATTGGACAACAAAGGGTTGCTCAGTTGGTCCTTGATTGGCAACCACCACTTATCACGTCATATGCCACTCTTCTCACATGTGTAGGCTTCCTTTCCCACTCAAATAGGACTCTCACTCTCAACATACTCTTAAGTGGGTAGGTCTAGTTACCTGGACGGGCCACCCAGCCAAGTGAGCTAAAAAAAAAAAAATAAAAAGTTCAAGTAATTTCACTTCTAACCCACTGCTAGGGATGTGAACTAGACCAACACAAGTTTTATAAGGAACCAATCCAACCTGACTGAAGTGCAACCCCAGTGATACAAACACCCAATCAGTGGCTATATGTTTTTAAATATGTACCGCTGACCCTTTTCCTTTTAACTCTCCATTTGATGGTCACCAACCAAACAGTATCATCTAAGGTTTTTGTGGGCCTAAATGGAACCACTGGGCCAGGATTAGGATGATTCATTTCATTCTATAGTCATGCCATATTAGCGCTTATACTATACTTTCTTTTTGCTTAATTAGAAAATAACTATTATGAATACTAGCCCTCCCAAACTCAAAATCAAAACCTTTTTCAACCTGTTTTGATACCCAATGTCCAATGTCTATCTATGCATGCCACATAAACATGAGTGAATATGCCGCTCTCTTTGCCTATTTATTTGGAAGGAAGGTGAGTAAAAAAATATATGATGTAACATAAAGATTTACTTTATTTTATTTGGATGAAAAAGTAAAAGAATACTAAAACAAAGATGATGTCGTTATTTTACTTCATTATTGTTTGGATGGAAAAGGCTGAGGAGAGAGTAAACGTCCATGAAATATAAAACATGCCTTTTACCCCTTATTTCTTTTTTTTCTTTTTTTTTACTCCCTCAAGTATAGTAACTAGTGTTTCTTACTTCTAGTACTTTTTTACTTGTAGTGTTTTTTCTTCCATTAGTGTGATAACTAGGGTTTGGGGAGAAGCAAAATTTTATCTTCCAGTGCTTTTTTTTTACCACTCCTTTTTTCTTTATTCATGATTTTGAACCATACTTTCGGTTTACTCTCTCTCTCGTGTAAACAAATAGACCTGCAACAGTGAGCATTGGGCACATGATATCATCAAGTGTGGCCTAAAACCATCTTCACCTCTCTATCAATGATCTTCCATTCTGTGGCCCTTGTCTTATAGGGTCGTTCCAACAAATCGATAAGAGCCCTCATATCCACCGGTCTACTCATCATATCGATGTGCCCTGTAAAAAAAAAAAAAACGAACTTTCCATGGAGCACTACTTAATGACCTCAACAGCAAGCCATTCTTTTCGAGAATGTGCATTTGCTCAATTGGTTAGCAATCACATTTCTCATTTCACTGTTCGGGTTTGAAACTTGGGTGTCCTGCCTCATAGGATCCAAACTACCCCAATAGAGCATTTCAAAACTTAAAAAGAAATTATTCTTTTCCTCTAGAGTGATCCAATCGATGTAATTCCTTTCTTCGACAGTGATCCAATCTATGTTACCAAAATCCAATCAAATGGTCAGGATTATCCGAAGAATCCTGTTCTTTTCGTCCATGTCATGTGTGAAGGAAAGTTGTGGCCCCTAAAGCTCTGAATTACAATTTCTTTTTCTTGAGTTGTGGGACTGATGCTTTGCTTTGGTTCCTTTATCTCCATTTCTCCTCATTCTATATATACAAGTGATTAAGTCCTTCTCCAACATTACCCTCAGTGCATCAAAAACGGAAATTTGGAACGGTTTGGAAACGGTTTAACAGATTAGGAACGGACGGATTAGGAACGGTAATCCGTTGCAATTTCCTGTTTTCCGTTCCTAATCCGTTAATCCGTTCCAAAAATAGGAAATTGGAACGGTTTGGGAACGGTTTAACAGATTAGGAACGGGTGAATTAGGAACGAAAATCCGTTCCAATTTCCCATTTTTGGTGTAGTGCCTCTCTCTTCCCCTGCTATTTGCATTACACAACTCCTCTATGAGAGCCAGCATTGCATTTGTAAGACTTTGTCTTTTAAGTTGCTTATTACATTGATTTTGCAGTTAAATTCCTCATTTTGAAGTGGTTGATGATGTTATTCTAGAAACCTAAATCACCACCGTCCATTCATCGCTGAGGAGGTAGTCCTAGAAAGCAACATTCAAAGGTAAGTATCAATATCTTTATCACTTTGTATTATCAGCCTTTTTTTTTTGTATTTATTGTTATTTTCTGTCATTTTAAATGAAATTTGCTGAGGAATTGAGTCTTCCATAAAAGGAAGGTTTGATTGAGTGAGATTCATATTCACCTTAGTGGTTCATGACCCAAGGATATTTCAAGGATATAGACACTGCCTCTAACAAGCCTGAGTGGTTCATGACCCAAGGACCCGGTTTTCTGCTGGGAGTTTCATGAAGAGGTCTTTTTTATTTTATTTTATAGAACTGGGTAAAGGCTCAGAAAATGCCCCCATTTTTTTGATAACACAAACTTTATTGGATTTTACAAATGCAAAATCATTTGAGGAAATTAGTATTTTGCGATGTCGCAAATAAGTACATTTGTTTGCTCATCATCACGTTTGCTTGCAATTATTTACACATGTGATGTAAAAATGGTTTGTAAATAAGATCATTTAAAAATAAAAAAATTCACACCAAATCGGGTGTGAGAGTAATTCGCACACCACTTATAAAAAAGGGGTCAATAAACTTCTTACACGGTGATTGTATTCTTTTGGGGCCAATCAACCAGCTTTTTTTTTTTTTTCTCATTCCTATGGCTCCATACTTGTAATAGAAACAATTCACTTTTCTTATTGAACTAATAAACCAGAATATAATTGAAGTTGAGGGGCTGTTTGGGATACTGCCGCCAGGGGCAGAAAGGGGGGAACATTAGCCCGGGGGGTGGTGGGGCGGGGCAGGGTGGGTTAGAATTTTTTTCAAATTCTGCCCATTGGGCCCTTGCAAGAATGTTATTTTTTCAAGTAGCCAAACAAGCAGCGGTGGACCTTGGATTTTCATTTAAGGGAGGCAAGCAATGGACAACTAAAAAGGCCTATTGTTATTTTATTGTACTTTCTTCACATTACCTATGGCAGAAGGAAAAATAAGTCATAGTCATCCCTGGAAGAACATAATCAATGAAGACCTTGGGTAAAGCAATGTGCAAACAAGTCAATTTTGTTAATTCCTTTGATGTAAGAGTTATCCTGAGAGAATTTAGGGTTCGTTTAGCAGAATGAAAACGTGAAAAATTAGAAATTTCATTTTTATTAAAAGTAAGACAAGCTTAGAGGTTGAAACTTTTCGTAGATGATGAAACCCCATTTGGTAATTGACTCCTTTTTATCATCTGCCCTAGAATAAAAAAATATTCGATACTTTTTTATTTCTTAGTTAATTATATGTGTAGCAATTCTATTGCAAGAGCTACCAAAGTACATTATATCTCTGTTCTCTTCGTCTAACAGAAAAATTGGAGCCTGGGCACTTCAAAAAGTCTGTTAAAAACAAATGCATATAGTCTGTTCAAAAGAATGACATACAACTTGCCCGGGGCGGGGGCGGGGGCGGGGGCGGGGGTGGGGGCGGCATTTTCCGTGGAGGCTGAGTGGTGGCGACATTTTCCACGGAGGCTGAGTGGTTTTGTTACATGGGGGCTGGACCAGCCACCTCATATAGCCGAAAGGAGCTTTTTTTTTTTTTTTTTTACCAGCCCAGCCCCCAAGCAGCTGTACATAGGTCGCCCCTGCACCCAAGCCATATTCTCTGGTTCCACCCTGCAAGCCGCTGAGCTTTGACTGTGTTCCCATGGGAGGAGCAAGTAAAGACCAAGTTTGGTAGGGTTTTTTTATCATTTCAATATTTGATTTTTGGAAACGATACCCGGAATGTCTCATTGGAATAAGATTTTAGAAATGATCGCAATATTTTCTGGCAATAACTCATTGGAACACGATTTAAATCCTTCATCTTCCAATATAATGTCCCCTCTCTCTCTCTCTCTCTTCGCTTCTCTACCAAAGCCATTGGATCCCGCCTCTCCCTCTCTCAAGACCCAAATCGATACCTAGTATTGACCTCAACTCTCTACCTTCCACACAGCTCCCTGTTAGATTGGAGTCACAGGATCAACCCTTAGGGGCCAGTCTGATCCGAATAACACAATTTGTAAATCACATAAATCACACGCATACCTGACTTAATCCTAGGGTTGGTAGTGTAGCAGAGAGAACTGAGTTTACAACTCACTTCTACTTCTTCTTTGATGCTTGCAATTCTCAAGTGCTGAGAGAGCTATAGACAATTATACTATATTAAAGAGAAAGGTTTTACCTTTAATTTTTACTTGTTAGTTTTTTTCTTCAAATTTTCCCTCCCTACTTATTCAACTACCTACACTATGGAAATCAGTCCCCACCTTTTTTTTTTCTGCAAAAAATCTTTTCCTATCCAAACTCTATCATTTCTTTTCTACTCCAATTCTCTTATTTCTATTCAACACTACTAGCTCTTGGATTAAAAATCTATGAATTTGTTTAATGCATGAATATTTCAATTGCAATATTGGTCATATCCATGCTAAGCATGGATTATTATACTAGTTATAATATATTAAAGCCAAGCATTCTAAAACCAGTTTGATTGTAACCGCTGATTTTGACCAGGAGTTATATACCCACTCTATAACTAACCCACATTATCCCCCATTTCCAAATGCAGCCACTCTACTTCTTCCCATGTTTCATTTTTCTCTTTTCATCCACTTCGTTTTCATCTGAACTCTCATATACACTTACTTTATATATACTCCTCTTTCCTTTCTACCCAAATTGTCTTAGCTTTATTTCTACACCAGTCATAATCCTCTTTTTTGTTGTTTTCTGTTGATAAGTGTTTGAGAATGATTCTATGTATTTGACTTTCTTTTTAATTAAGTTTTAATTGTATGTATGCCCGTGCTAGTAATATTTTCAAGTGAAGCAAGTTACCATACAATACCTATAGATTTACCTATATATATGGTTCCCTCCCATCATAGAACTCCTAATTTAAGTAGGACTCTCCCTCTGATCTCCTTTTAATTAGTAAATTGAGATAGGAAGCAACTCTAGTTTCCCCCGGCGGGAAGTCCAACTCTACCATCCACCCCTCTGCTGAAGGTCCAAAACTAATTGTGTCCTTTTCTTTTGGTAATGTAATTGCTGGTGTTATTGGATTGTAAGGCTCACCTTCCTAACCTAGGTATTTAACTCAAATGATCCACAAGATCCCTAAGTTATTATGTTTTTTTCAGTATATTAAATGGACCCATGAAATTTCATCGCCATCTATCTAATTTCTACTACTAGTTTCAAGATCTTAAAATTGAAAACTGCTCTCTCCATCTCTCTCATTCATAACATTCTCCTTCAGTTTTTCTACTTATTGTCTTGAGAAGATGAATAGAGTCCAAGTAATAATCAATTGTGCATTTTCTTTTCCTTTTCTTTTCACTTGTTGCCTTTGGCTGAGGAAATGTGTGGTGTATACGGGGTAATGGATTGAGTATTAAAGGGTCCTTTTTTATTTCTTAATGAAACAAAAATTGCAAGATAGATTCATGAATTTCTTAATAATTTTTTTATATTTAATAATTGTGATATGAATTCGTAAATATTTATAGTAGATTAAAATTTTTTAACATTTGGAACAAAAATTTTAGACCTTTATTGAACAAGTATTGCACAACACATTCTCAACAAAATAATTTATTATAATGTTACCAAACAAGTTCTGCACACCATAATTTTTGTATAACCTAATCATAGCAAGTAATCGGAAACAACTCAAAAAGAATGCCAAATGGGCCTAAGTATCTTAAATCTTCATAATCTTAGGTAATTTATGATAAGGTGCCCAACCTATAGGTATGATTATTTGCACTTCTTTGGGCCCTCAATTCATAATCTGGGCCTTTCGATATTCTTATATTAATGATAAATATCACAACGTTTTCTTTTATATATTAGTTCTTCATGGATCTTGAGACATTTTTTAAAATAAAGATACTCAAATAAATCTAAAATTATTGGATATAGTCATTTATTCATTTATTGAAATAACCTATATGGTAATGTGTTTCACATGTGTAGCATATATATATATATATATATATGATTTTCCTATCACATATGTAAAAAGCAAATGGCCCAGAACCTATTTGTTTACATGTGTGTAAGAGGATATCAAATCATGAAAAAAAAAAAACAAAAGAGTTTAAAGTAAAAAGACCAAATAAAGCTTAGTACACTACAGTTTATCGCTCTTTTTATAGTAAAAAAAAGAGGAATTTACGGCGCAGGTCCCCGTAGAACACCATACCACTCTTGAGGTGCCAATATCATGTTGGACACAGGAGGGGTCCTCATGTGTCCCTTTTAAGTTTATTATTATTATTATTATTTTGTCATTTAGTGATATGGTCGATATCGACCATTCTGTCAGTCAGATTTTCTTCAATATATAACTGTCTTATTTGCTGAACACAACAGAATGGTCAATATCAACCATATCACGAAATAATAAGAAACAAGTCAAATATGCAAGTGACCAACAGATCCTCCGCCCTCGCCTCCTCTCACTCCCCTTGGGTCTACAAGTCCTTTGCCTCCATCCCCTCCCTCCCCCACTACCTGCAAGCCCAGCCCTCTTCCTTGTCTCTTCGTACAACCTTGCCTTGGTTTCTCCTCCCATTTTCTCCCTCCTCCTCCCCTTCCTCTACGGCGATCCTCCCTCCTCCTCCGGCGAAGATGACCCCATGCTTGCCGGCCTCCATTCCTTCGTATCATCCCTCCCCTTACCTCCCGTGGCCCCATCCACCTCTCTAGAACAACACCAGCAACCAAGAGAGAAAACACAATTTTCTATTTGGGTTATACAAGTCTAGAGCAACCACCGCAGAATGGTCGATATCAACCATATCGCTAAATGGGAAAAAAAAAAAACTTAAAAGGGACACAGGAGGACCCCTCTCGTGCCCAACATGATACTAGCACCTCAAGAGTGGTATGGGGTCCTACAGGGACCCGCTCCGTAATTTCCTTAAAAAAAAAAAGCAAATGAAAGAGTAGTGCAAGTGGTGCATAACTTCACTTCTCCACTATACTTCATATATATATATATATATTATAGGCTAAAAAAAAAAAAAAAAAAACCTCACATCATAATCTTACTTCGCATTCCACTTTTTTCATCCAAACAGACTGAAGTAAAAAATCAACATGCCAACTTTGCTCCATCTTTACTACTCCTTTTTGCTAAACAAACAAGGGTTGGGACTTGGGAGAGAGTGAAAATGGCAGAGGTGGAAAGATCATCCTCTTCCTTTGCTTTCAAAATTTTTATCCTCATCATGGATTATCCCTTTCAATCACTAACATGCGCACACACATATTTGATAAAGCACCGGTCTTATTCCTTTGGGACATCTACCGGGAAAATCCCTTTAATAGGATAAATACAGTTGATGACCCTAAACTTTTATAATGATAGCTAAGGACCTCCAGCCCAAATCATCTCTTTTTTTTCCCATTTACCCTTTCTTTGTTGACGTTGACATAACCCTAATCCTAGGTTAAGGTTATTTTATGTTGATGTCGACAAATCTTCTGTCGACGTCAGTAAATTCTATGTATAAATGTTTAACCTGTGCTATGCACAGGGTCATTTGATTATGCTAACTAAGCATTTTTGTCGACGTCGATAAAAGTTTATGTTAATGTCTACAAATCTTCTGGTGACATTGACAAATCTTCTGTATAAATGCTTAACCTGCACAAAGGTTACTTGATTGTGCTAACTAGACAGTTTTGTCGACAAAAGTTTATATTGATGTCGACAAAAGTTTATATTGATGTCGACAAATGTTTTGTTGGTGTCAAGAAATATTGCCCATGACATAATAGGGGACTTTAGTTTCTATCGATTTGGGTGAAGAAACTAATTCTTGGGAATAGGGAATATGATTTTTTTTTTATAACATGAATAGGGAATATGGTTATGTTGACATCAACAAAGAAAGGGCAAAACGAAAAAAAAAGAAATGATTTGGGCTGGAGGTCATTGGGTGTCATTATAAAAGTTTAGGGTCATCAACTGTGGTTACCCTATTTAATGAGATTTTTCTGGTAAATGTCCATATTCCTTTTCTCTTCCCTAAAAAAATGTAATCTAACCTTTGTCCCTCATAATTTCATGGTTTGGCCTATTCTTTCAAGGTAATTTTTATAATTAGCTCTATCTGCTCAAATTTTATCAAACTAAAATCAGTCGTCCAAACTTAATCCTTATTGACCTCGCTTTGATACCACTTAGTTTATTTTATAATTATCACAAAATATAATCCAGATAGATCTAAACAACACAAACTGAAATTTAAATGTTTACCCTAGACCCATGATCAGACGGTTCTTCCTTAATGCCCAGATCAATTGTTACCATTTAGTAGAGACTGATTGCATTCCTCTTCTTGTTCAAGTTTTAGAAGATCCTCTTTTATTAGCCATGATAGGAATCATTAATCATTGGAAACTTTCCTATAAGTCCACTTTAATTTAAAAAAAAAAAAAAACAAAATAAGATTCAATCCTTTAATACAAATGGCCATCCAATGAGGTCCCACCAGGCTTGGGATGTGGTCATGTGGGCCACACCTTACGTCCAACACCCAGGTCATATAGTACAACCATTGTTCAAATACAAAATTATATCATCATTGTCATCATCTTCATTTGGATCATAGCCATTACTCTAAGGTCAGCTAATAATAAACTCTGAACAAGATAGGACCAAGAATATATCAATGGAGGAAACGGATCCCCTATCTGTTTGGACCAATCATGGGGTGACACATGGGGAGATTTTTTTTTTTTATTGAAAGAGATAGATGTCAGCTGATTTGACTTTTCCTCCTCCATGTGTCACCCCCTAATTGGACCAAACAAGGTCTCCCTGTTTGGTCCAAACAGGGGATCCAGTTCCATCGATGGAACACGAAAGTTAACGATATTTTAACTGAATTACATAAAAACCCCTTATTAGTAATCATAATAGAAAAAAATCCAAAGATTTGACAGAATCCTAATTCTTTGCAGGTTGCCCAGTACTTATTATTTACAAAATCAAATACTTCCTTTTTATAATACTCAAACAAAGTATAGTGAACTTTTTGCCAGTAGAATAGTGATGATATGTCACTCTTATTTTGGTAATCCAGCCCAAAGGGCTGGGACGCCCTCTATTATCCAAATTAAAAAAAAAAAAAAAAAACCCTCTTATTTTGATACAATGAAGCCTGGTGCTTCATGATTTTTTTTATTCAAGAATTTTATGAATGAACTTAGGCTACTAATATGAATGATATTATCTAATTACAAGCAACTAATCTACACCCCCTTCTCTTACTAAATCTAATTGTTGCTATTTGCTAAATTACACAAGCATCTAGGTGTTTTGTTAGCCGTCATCTTAGTTAGTGTTACCTTTGAGTATTTTATAGAAAAATTCCCGGTAGGTGGCCGTTGCACAGAAAAGGGCCCCGTAGTTTAGGCAATACAGTTTCGGTCCTCCCACCAATTTTTCTTTTTCACTTTTTACTGAGCGACGACGATATAGTCGCCCCAAAAAATCTAGGTGATGGTAGCTGCAAAATCAGGAAAGCCCCTAAAGAGACCTTCCCCAACCATGCAATGAACAACAAGATGGATCGATCGTGAACATGTATGTGCCAATCGTGTTGGCGATTGATGACTTGCAGAAGCAGCGAATCGGTGGGTAGGGCAAAGTTGCATGGCTGTGCCAATTGTGTTGGTGAGATAATAACTCGCAGAAGCAGCGAATCGTGTTGGCGATCAGTTGCTCGCATAACAGGCTACTCACTATTTTTCGTATATGCAAATGTTGCCATGACAAGTAGTGTTGATACCCTGTACCTGGGCCGAGACCAGTGGATGTGACTCCCACTCCGTCACTGTTGTAGCACCATATCCTACACTTGAAGACGAGTTCAGCCTTGCACACACAAACCCATGTTTATGGTTTTTTGCACTTTGGGGTGGAGTGATTATGAGTTTTGGGTCTGTTTGGATGTGACACAGTTCACAGGCGCGATAAGTGTTGAATACTTTGGTGGCATTTACTTTGGCTGTCGATTTTGTCCTACCAGAATCGATTCTAGATGTTGATTTGGACTGAGAAGAGGCATCTAGAGCCATGCTGCTGTGATATGTCAGAAGAAGTGATGGAGGAATGGACGAGGAAGAGACGGGGGGCGATGCGAGGAAGTGATGGAGGACCTGGAGGAGGAAGAGACGAGAGGCGACACTAGAGACGAGCAATGCTAGCGTCACTCCTCTCAAAATTCTAAAGAAAATGAAAATGGGCTAACGGACCCCATTTGTGCTGCCCGAACTATGGGGTCTTTTTTTGTGCAACGGCCACCTCTTGGGAATTCTTTTGTAAAATCCTCTTACCTATTTCAGGTGGCGTTGTCTTGAAAGATGCAGTTTTCTGTCATCAACCAAAAAAAAAGGAAAAGAAATAAAATTAAAACAATTATAAAGCTTTAAGCGTTTCTTTCTTCAAAGCCTTTTTTTAGAAAGTTGTATTGAGATGTGATATGCACAGGACAATGATATGCACAGGACAATGGTGGATGCGGTTGTCGGCGTTCTCTTGGATAAGGTATTAGCATTGCTTGTACGTGAAGGACAACAACAACTTGAATTTGATAGCCAGTTTGATATACTGAAAGATGAGTTGGGCTACATGCGATGCTACATCAAAGAAGCAGATAGAATGAGAAGAAAGGAAGGAAGGGAAGTTCTCAAGTTGGTAACAAGAGACCTGAGAGAGTTGGTGTATGATGCTGAGGATGTCATAGCAGATTGCAATATGGAATATATGAAACAACATGATAGGTATTTGTTGAATATTGTGAGCTGCTGCTCTCCCCTACTTTTAAAATTTCAGCTCAAGATCTCAAGACGCTTAAAGAAAATAATTCAAAGGATCGAAGCAGTTAAGGAAAAAACGGGATCCTACTTGCCTGTAGCCCCTAGTACCATTACAAGCAGAGAAATAGAAAGCACGACTTTGTTGCGCTATCCCATTTTATTGGAAGAGGAGGACATAGTGGGATTAGAAGATGATGCTTCGAAGGTTGAAAAGTGGATCCTAGAATCACAAGAGCCCTCAACCGTGATTGGAATAGTTGGTATGGGAGGAAAAGGCAAAACCACACTTGCTCGGAAAATATGCAATAGAACACGGATAAAAAACTCTTTTAAACACATGATTTCTGTTACTGTTTCTCAAAATTGTGAATTGGAAGACTTACTGAAGAGGATGTTGATTAAAATGAATGTAGATGAAAAATCTTTGAGAAAGAAAGAAGTTGAAGAGTTATTGGAATAACTTAAGGAGGTGTTAGGAGATAAAAAGTACCTGGTGGTTTATAAAAAGTACCTGGTGGTTTTGGATGATGTTTGGGGAAATGAAAGGTCTTGTTGCGAGAGTTTGAAATATGCCTTACCTAGAAATCTCGGATGTTGTGTCATTGTTACAACAAGAATTGAAAATGTGGCTAGAACAATGGGAGCTATTGAGAAGCGCATACATCGTCCCAAGATTCTTTCAGATGAAAACAGTTGGTCCTTATTTTCTAAAATAGCATTTGCATGGAATGGCGGTAAGTATCCCAATTCTGATGTCGCAAGCTTAGGCAAAGAGATTGTTGCAAGATGCAAAGGGCTCCCTTTGGCGATCAGAGTCGTAGGCGGAATGATGCTTGGAAAAGGTGATTCAGTCAGTGAATGGAGGAGAATATTAGAGCATCTAAAAAAGGCGTTAGCAGAGGAGAATACAGGTGGGCTGGTCATGTCAAGTCTGGAGCTGAGCTACGAGGAGCTTCCCACCTACTTAAAACCTTGTTTTTTGTGCTTTTCCATGTTACCAGAAGACTATGTGATAGCAGTTAATGAAATTGTTTGCTGGTGGATTGGTGAGGGTTTTGTTTCAGAAACGAATGGAAGAACAACTTTTGAAACTGGAAAAGAATACGCAGTGGAGTTATGTAATCGGTGTTTGTTAATACGCAAAGGTGAAGACGACCTGTTTGAGAGAAATATTGTTGCACTTCAAATCCATGATTTAGTGCGGGATATGGTTATCAAAATTGCAAGAGATGTGAACTTTACAAGTTTGGATGAAAGGGGTAGGCAAGAATTGAGTGCCGAGTCTCGTCGCGTGAGCATAATTGATAATGGTGTAATCAAGAATGTTGAAAGTACTGGGGCGAGGAATTCTAAAACCGAGAGCAAGTTGCGAACACTGTGGGGGGTGGGGATGCACATGGAGAAAGAGGTGATTTTAAATAAAAACTTGGAACTACGCAAGTTAAAGCAATTGAGAGTGTTAACTGCTACGTTCCCATATCGGAAGAATCAAGAACAAATCATCATGAAGGATTGGCTTTATGGAATAACGTCACTGTTGAACCTAGTTTCTCTAAGCTTGGAACATTGTATGGTTGAACAGCTCCCGGATTCAATTGGAAATCTTCATAATCTTCAATTTTTCGATTTAGGCGGTTTTGATAATTTGAAAATGCTTCCCTCAACAATCACAAAGCTGGATAAACTCATTTTCTTTCGAATTATTGGATGTCCATCTTTGACCTGCATGCCAGAGGAAATTGGGAGGCTTTCAAAGTTGGAGCGATTAGACTGGCGACCATATGCAAATCGAAGGCAGAAAATTGCTTCACGTATTGGTCAGTTGAAAAACCTTGGACAGCTTACAGTACTTCATGTGGAGATAGAAAACCAAAACTATTTGCAAGAACTGATATTGAATGTACTGTCAGAGCTTAAACATCTACTTCGTGTGGAAATTTCTTTTTATGCTTATCGCTATGAGGGCGATGCCTCTGTCAGCAAATTGAATCATCTCCTTTCGCCTCTTCAATGTTTAGAAGATTTGACGCTTACTTTTTATCCCGGAGAAAGTACACCTGTCTGGTTGAGCCCGACCTCTCTTCCCAATTTAAAGTTTCTATGCATCTATTTTGGAAGTCTTAGGTATATGAGCCCCAAGTTTTGGGAACGGAATTGGAAAATCGAGGGATTATGTTTGATGGATTTGGACAAACTGGAGGATTGGACAATGTTTCTCAAAGCAATGCCGTCTTTAAGAAGGGTGAGGGTGAATAAGTGCCCAAAACTCAAGTCATTTCCTCTTGACTTGACTCAAGACGATGCAATTTGGAGGAAAGAAGATGATAACAACCCTGGTGGGCATTTATCAAGCGTAAAAAGCTATGAAAAATGAGTGTCAGGAAGAACTCATCTTTTGTGTGTATTTCTTATTAGCACTTGTTCTTATTCTATTGTAAACTGACTAATGTGGTGGTGTTTATCCATTCTCAATGTAATAAATGTTTGCAGTTTCATAAGATTGTCTTACATTATTTGTGTTTATTTTGATGTAATCTAATGCAACTTGGGAAAACTCGGCTCGCATCCACTGACCCAATAATATTTTAAAAATCCTTATTCTTTGTGAGTTGGGCCCAGATCCTCACTGTAGACTCTGATTGATCACGTGTCACATATGTGATTGAAAACATAAATAAATAAAAAAAGAACAGGGAGTGAATCAAAGGTTTTAAGCATCATCAATTGTAAGGTAGGCCCAAATTGACTTGGGCTGAGATTTGGTCCAACATTCAGCACTGGAAATCAAACTAGGCCACCACGTTTGCAGCATATTAGGCCCATTTCTCAACTTACACGTTGCGAGCGAGGGTAAGCCATTTCAATCTAGATGGGCTTGGGATACCAAATATGGTCTATGGATACCAAATTTGTGGGAAGATTTGTACATTCCCGAGCTTGTTTTTACTCTTCAAAAAAGGGTTGTGCCTACTGCTATTGGGTCCGCATTCTATGAGGTAAAGCCTACAAGTCCCTGGGGTCCTCATATTCAATGGTCTGTTCAATATATAGTGGGCCCTGGGATGAAATGGGCCCCTAAATTATAAACACCCAGTGCACAATTAGAAATGCCCTGCACAGGCCTATGACAGGAAAAACCCCATACAGTAGGAAAATAAAAGAGTAATAACATTATGTAATGTCCTCAGCTGCTATCCATGACATTGGCATTCTGGCATTCTGTAAATGGATATGTAATTTTGTGGTGCATTTAGGTACTTGTTATGGATTAGATTTGTTGGATTAAAATCAGAAACTATGGGGGGCTTGTATTTGTTTGTGACAGTTATAACTTTGACGTAGGTATCCAAAAGAAGGGCAATGTTCTACACCACATACTTCTCATTTGCAGTCCAGCCACTTAGATATTTACTTATCAGTGGGGTTGGGGTACTTTGAAAGGTGTTTGGAAAGTCCCCTATATATCCCACATCGTTCTAGTAATGCATCTCGCAGGCCTTCATATACGTGTTTGGGTCTTCCATCTATCTACATAAGCTTATGGGTTGGTACATGCTAATCTTACATTAGGCATATGAGTACTGAAGGCAATGTAATTTGGCCATTTGGGGAACGAAGAAGATAATACTTCTGGTGGCATTAGTCAAGCACTTGTGCTTATTCTTTTGTCGTGTCTTATATAAATATTATTGTTCACTTTGATGAAACATAATGAATTTCTGAAAATTCTGCTGCCATCCACAAGACTGTATATTTAGGATCCTAAATGGCTCCACCTCTATAAATATAAACTGCTCGTACCCATCCTCACTGTGGAGTAAGACTAATCACGTGTTAAATATGTGATAGAAAATTAGAAGAAGAAGAAGAGGGAGTGAATTAAAGGTTTCACATATCATCAATTTGAAGGTAGGCCCAAATTTGATCCAACATTAAATCCTATGTTTTACTAGAACGTGGACTGGAAGCTTGTCTAAGCCCAGTCCTTTTAGTTAGAGGGCCCAGTATTTGTTTCTGATCAAGTTATGGATCACAAAAGTCACACCTAGAGCACCCCATTTGCAGCAGATTAGGCCCATTTATATTACATGTTGTGAGTCAACCAAACCCATTTAGACCTATTTGGGTCTTGAGAAAGACATTGGTCCATGGATACCAAAATTATATTGCACAATCCTGGACTTATTATTCCTTTTAGAAGGTTGTGCCTGGGCCAACGCTTGATAATATGGTAGGCAGCTTCATTCATTGCTCAAAACATCCATCAAACGGTACTTGCTCCAACAATGCCATCAGAAGACACAAGAGTAAATTATCATGGCCATTCAATCAATGGCTTTTGCATTGATACCAGGCATTTAATCCTAAAGCCTAATGGCCCACAATGCCATATGATAATTTTTTTTTTCGGACAACAATGATAGGTTGAGTCCAAATCCATTGGACGGCTAGCGAATCTGAAGTCTTGAGATGAATGGTCATCACATACTAGGGAAACACACGAGCGTGGATGGTGATAGATCCATTTCATGACCTTAAATTATAAGATCTGTGTAGATGCCAAATGGGCCGCACAATTTTCAGTTTCCCAATTGCACTGATATAAATTATAATCCGGTGTTTGCCGTTTAAAACGAATCTCACTTTTATGACACATGGCTCTAATATTTAATTTAAACTTTCACAATCATGGCATATGGCTCTATTTAATTTAATCTTTCACAGTCATCTTCAGAAATTAGGAATGGAATTTTCTATAGAAGAGCTTTGTTTTGGGTAGATTAGGCCGGCAGTTTGTTCTATTGTTGGGTGGCCTTGATTTCTTCCTGTTTATGGTTGTTCTCAGCTTTGTTTGGTGCTTTTTTTTTCTTTTTCTTTTTTTCAATGAAATCATCTTTTAAGCCAAAAAAATATTTAAAATAAACATACATCAACCCCATCAGATTATCCTAATCCTTTTAATCATAAATTGGAATAAGTTTATTTAAAATGAAAATTCAAATAAGTAAAATTTTCCCTTTTCCTTTGACTTTGACATTAGTCTGTGAAGAAAATGATAAATAAGAAGGATTATATTACTTCAATAGGCATGTCATGTATTTACACAAAAAAGCCAAGTAAATAAAGCACTCAATAATTTTTTTTATTTTATGGTGAGCCCATGCATGATCCAACTTTATATCAAAGCACGGTAGGGGACCTCCAATATGTCACCCTCACCCGGGGAGAGATTTCTTTTGCAGTGAACAAAGGATGTCGTTTATGCAACATCCCACTTATGATCATTAGATGCTTGTCAAAAGGATTCTTTGGCATCTCAAACTAACAATTAATTGTATTCTTCATATTAGACAATTCCCTAATCTTCACTTATCAGCCCTGATGATCGAAAACCTCAAAGGCGATATTTAATTTACTTGGGTCCCAATCTTATCTCATGGCAATCTCATAAGCAACAAACTATTTATTGCCCAATCAAACACCGCAACTTATCACTTGCACGTACCGCTTCAGAACTCACATGATTTCACTCTCCTCTTAGTCTTTTTCCTCCAACCGTACCTACACTATGGTGTGATAACATTGGCTTAACATATTTATCAGCAAATCTAATTTTTCATGCCCGCAAAAGTAACTTGAAATTGCTTTTCATTTTGTCCGACAAATCCAAATTTTCATGCCCACACAAAGCACGTTGAAATTGCTTTTTCTTTTGTCCCGGACAAAGTTGCTGATCTTCAAGTTAAATTCATCTCGACCAAAGATCAGCTTGTCAGACATTCAAACAAAAGGACTATCAACAGTTCGATTTAGATTTTGCAAAGCAAACTCAACATTATATCCATGCAGATGAGTCTGAGGGAGCATGTAAAGCACATGTGATATTTGCCACTCCACCAATCTTGGATCGGATTACACAAATCATGGAGCCATTATCTTTCTCAATTCAAATTGATTTCAATCATTGATTTTGAATTAAATGTATTGCCATACACACTATACATGACAGCAAGTATACGTCAACAAGATAATTGGGGCTTTTGGCCTGAGTCCCTTAATATTAGTTTTTATTGCAAACAGTCAACGAATTAATTTCGTAGAGGCAACGGTCACTTCTGCCTTTTATAGACTTGAAAGTAAAATAATGCCCTCATAATCTCTTATGTAGTATGTATCCTCTATCGCCTTTGTTGCCTGGTAACCGTGAGTAGACCATTCATGTCCGTCTTATCGGCCGCAAACAATGACTTTTGAGCTTGAGCTTCTTGCATATACCTCCCGAGGTTTTAGTGTTTTCAAGTAGGCCCTTGCATTTTCATTTTAATACCTTACGTGCCACTAAAATCAATATTCTTCCAACTACTATAAATTTTTAGAGCGAAATGACACTTTTGCCTATATCTTTTATCCTTATATGTATAATTTCAAAAGCTTGGACTCAATTTTTTTATAAAGCATGCAACATTAACAATTGCTTAGTGGGAGAGAACAACCCTACATAAATTCTTTCTTTTTTTTTTTTTATCAATATAGGGCTCATTTTATTAAATCCAAATCGATCATGACGACAATCAACACATATACTTATTATTGATTAGGATTTATCCAGTCCATATATAACCCACCGTTAGATAATGAAAGCTACAAAATACATTATTATGTTTCATGTGTAAGGGTATAAAAGATATATTGGGGGAACGACCAAATGTAAAAGAAAAAAAAATATTAATTTTAAGGATTTGCGATGGGGGGTATTTAGCTCTATGTAAAAGAAATATTGGGGGAAGAGGCAAATGTTAAAAAAAAAATATATATATATATATTAATTTTTAGAATTTGCAGGGGGGAGGGGCGAAATTTAAACTTTTCTCAGATATGGGTGGTGGCTTCAGTCCCCAGACCCATATATCTGGGTCCACCCTTGGTCATGTCCATGAGAAAGTTATTGAGAGAAATCATTAGGACTCGAGATAAAATAATGGTATTTTTATAAATAATAATATACTCATTTTGGTTTTATGGATGTAAGGGTAAAGCTATCATTTATATATATAAAAAAAAAAACCAACACAAATCTCATGGTGGCTGCCCACTATTGTTATGAATATTAATTTTTGGGACATGAAAGCTATTAAAAAGAAAAGATAGGGGCCTATTTATAAATTCTAAAACCTTAGGGGCCTATTTACAAATCCTACAAACCTTTGGGGGCATATACAAAAAGCACTTTGAACTTTGAATGGGATGGGTAACATGTGGACCTGATTTATTTAATATTCCCCAATCAAATGATGATGATGATTTCCTTCTCTTCCTTGAAACTTATCCAATCTAATATTCCAATGAAATGGTCTGGATTTTTCGAAGAAACTTTCTTTTTTCTTCGACAGTGATCTTGTCTGCAAAATCCCTTTTGTTTTCTTTGGAAATGATCCGATATGGATTCTAAATGGACGGACAATATTATTCGTTGAAACTGATATTTCTCGTCAGTCACAACATAAAGCGAAGCAGTAAGCCCTAGCCCCTACGGCATTGAAGCGACATTTCTAGTCATCTTCCTAAAAACGCAAGGCGGCCGAGACTAAAAAAAATGGAATTGTCATAGACAAACCAAAATAGTCAAGGTCTTGTAAAACTCCTGTACCGCAAATCAGGTTCCCACTTATCTATCATGGCAGAAATTTTGACTATCAAGCTTTGGAATTGGCAATTCAACTTGCGTGGAGGAAAATAGGTTTCTTTAGTGATTCCAAGTTTGCTATTGATTCAATAACAAAGCCACCACATCCATTTCTATGTGAAATTTATGCCCCGCTACATAAGATCCTAGAAAAAAAAAATTTCTTAATTAGAGTGTCCCATGGTGATTAGTTGAAGCATTAATAGTGAACCACGTGGCCTGGCACAAACCAACAGCTAATGGTGAAAAAAAATCCTAAAATATCATTCCTGTCAACTCATGACATCAACTTCCGGACTCTTGACATCATCTTTCCGACGTTCGCATGTACATGTACTTTAATAATGGAAGGGAGGGTTGCTATCTACGTGAATATATTTAAGTAAATCTGGACCATTGGCAATGTGGCCCACCGCACATTAATAATTTATATTTCACATGACAGCACATCATCCACATTGGATTCTTGCCGACACCTGTTTTGAAAGACCTTGACTATCGTGGGTCGTCTATGACAACTGCATTTGTTTTTAGTCCGGGACCAGAATTGTCGCTTCAATGCCATAGGGCCCACAGCTTTGTTTTATGATGTGACTGAGGAAAAATATCAGTTTCTAGTCCATCCGTTTAGAATCCATATGGGATCATTTGGAAAGGAAGCATAAAGGCTTTTCTGGATGGATGAGGATCCCCTGGTTGGTCCAAACAGGGAGTGCCAAATGGGGGCCCGAGGGGTTGGGGGGGGGGGGGGGGTGTGGAATTTTTTTTTCTAAGGGGGAGATGGGATGGGTGTGATTGGACCCTTTCCCCCATGTGGCACCCCCTCATTGGACCAAACAAGGTTTCCTGTTTGGTCCAAACAGGGGATCCACTCTCTCTGTAGATAAATATCAGGTCAGATCACTGTTGCAGAAGAAAAAAGAAGTTTCTGTAAATTTATCTATGCTTTTACAATTCATATCACATCCGATCACTCTGGATTCAAGATAATATTTTAGCTTTTCATCAGCAAGACTTGTACCAACATCGCCAAATTTCTTTAGCTCCATGTGAAGTCTAAGTTAATTTGGGTGGTCAAAATTAAAATTGGATAAGTCATAGTAAAAATTGAGTTAGTAAAAAACCAACATCTTTAATATGTAATAATTTCTAGCAGTTTGATATGTAATATTTAGGGACTTTCACCTGAAATAAGTCTAGGTGTATAGGCTAGAGGCCTTAACTGAAAATCCTGTGGACTAGATGCCTTAAACGTCAATATTAAGAGACCTATTGCTAATTTTCTCCCTTTTTGTTTATGGATGGAGGCCACCTTCCTATATTACTCTATAGCCATGACTGCATACAATTCTCAGCCATCATTGAATTGTAAGCTTGGCTTTCTAGTTGCTAATATCTTATCTTTTGGCATTTCATTTTTCAGTCCTTTTAAATAGTTGATTACGCTTTTACAGGATTCTCGGGATAAAGTTTCCTCGATTTTTCAAAAAATTAAGTTTCAATGGGATGGCAGAATTTATTTATTTATTTTCCAGCTGAACTAGTTTTCTACAGTGTCTACACAAACGTCCCCCAAACCACTAAAAAAAATCGGAGTATGTCCTTCAAAGAGAGCCAACACAAGTAGAAAAGGGCAGCATACCCGGAGAACAAATTCTGGGCAATTGATGAGACAGGAAGTTGGTAACCAACGAAGCAAACCCTGATTTTAAAAAGAGTAGACAAGCATAGATATGAAAGATACATCAATAAGGTAGATAATAATGCCAATTACAAAATTTGGAGGTAAGTTTTTTCTATTTTAAGAAAATTGATTCTAGATTCGTTGTTTAGGAAAGATTAGAAGGCTGGGAATCACTTAATTTTTTTAGTACAATGTAATAAATCCAACCTTTTTTTTCTTTCCATGGGACATGTACTCGAGCCCACAAACACCACCTGTCTCCGTAATGGTCACTTATAGTCACACTGAATCTCCTTTTCTTTTCTTTTTCTTTTTTCTTTTTTCTATTTTTCTCTTTCCAGTTTCAAACTAAATGCAATTGCATGGGTTTGGAAATTAACTTCAAAGTTGAGTCAATTTCTATTAGCAGAAACTTTTATTCATTTAGCAGTGCGGGTACATTGAAGCTTTTTGCCATATAACTTTTTATATTTTTAATATAAATTTTAGAATAGGTTATGCAAATAATACATGAGGTACTGTCTCTTGAAGATTATTTTTTAAAATATGTTGGATAATTTTTAAATTAAGCACATTAGATAAGGTTTTTCTAAATTAAGCATGTTAGAAATTTCTACAAGTTGTACTATTTATACAGTAGAATTCGGTTTGTTTTTCCTATTTGGGTCTTATAAAAAGAGCAATCTATCCGATCCTTGGATCAGATTCAATTAGTGGCTCATAACAGAAGGAGGAGCTAAAAGAGCAAAATTTAAATGAAAAATCAAAGAGAAAAATCAAATAAAACGATTTGGTTTGAGATATGTGTAGTGGTCACATACAATATATAATGAGGAGAGCTAGAAAATGCCCGAGGAGGTCTCCCAGTGGGGCTCACTATGGTGCATGACAAATGCTGTGCAGATGAAAAGATCTAAATGAAATATACCTATGTGCAGAATTTGAACTCTAATAGATCCTCCCACTCCCTTGATCACGACCCTTAATTTTATGGTTTTAGAGACATTATTTTTTTAGAATTTCTATAAAAACGGTAAGTAAAAGTTGGCTGAAAAAGTCAATTTTGGGCTTTTGCGAATTCAATTAGGAAGAGGGTTAGGTGTGTGAACAAGTTGGATTTGTTCAAGGTGGTCCCATGCCCTAAAAACATATGGGACTAAAAAGGAGTTTTTTTTTTTTTAAATGGAGAACTTTTGGAGTTTTATCATATATAACGTTGTTCATGCTTGAGTTCAGATTTTCCACAGGCAGGGCATCCACAGAAATTGATTATTCGATTTTAGAGGAATAATAATAATAATAATAATTAATTATTATTATTATTACTCGATCTGTTGTTCCAATTAAATGATGCAGATTATCTCAAGAGATCATTCGCCTTGATATGACAATTAAAGTATGGTCATGATTATCCACATAAAATTTTCCATTTCTTCTCTAAAAGTTAGCTGATCTGATATTCCAATAAAATGGCCGCGATTACCCACAGAAACCCAATTTTTTACATCTGATACTGAAGCACCATTTCTCGCCAGAATTGAATTCTATTATCTTTTTCATCTTTGAAGTGATCTACACTGATGTACCCAATAACATGGTCAGTATTATCTGATACTCCCAAATAATATGTCCTGTGATGATTGATGTCTCTTTTTTTTTCTTTCTCAGAAGTGATCAGATTAGATATTTCCCACATGAAATGATCAGGATCTGATATGTCCCAAAACAATGGCCGGATGATTTTCTATTGGTGGTGTCTTGTTTTCACTTTGGAAGTGGCCCCAACTGATATTCCATTCAAATGAGCATTACCACCCTCTAACAACTTTTTTTGTTTGGTCACATCAAAATAAAAGTTGTAGGTCCTGTGGCTTTATAGTTGATATCCTTTTTCTATGTTCTGCTGCATAAGCTTTCTTCCATTTTTCCTCAATAATTCCCCATTCTCTCTTCTCCCCTATCTCTGTATATTTCTCTACATCTGTGTTCCGCACATCAATAACAAAAGTTGTAGGCCCTGTGGCTTTGTAGTTGATGTCCTTTTTATATGCTTTCTTCCTCAATTATTACCCAATTCACTCGATCTTCTCCGCTATCTCTGTATATTTCTCTCCATCTGTGTTCCTCACACAGTACTCCGTGAGAGAAAATGTAAGAAGCATCGTGTTGTAAGCTTTGACTTTCAAGTTGCTCTAATAGTTTATCTTTTCATTTTCATTTCCTCCTCTTTTAATTGTTGATGATGCTGTTGTAGAGACCTTCAATCATCAACATTCATCCTGCTGTGGAAGATACTGAGATAGTCCTTAAAAAACAACATTTGAAAGTGAGTTTCAATTTTTCTCTTCATTTTGTAAGCTCGGACTTTCAAGTGGCTCTAATTATCTTTGCATTTTCATTTCCTCCTCTTTTAATTGTTGATGATGCTATTGTAGAGACCTTCAATCACCAACATTCAACAAGTTGTGGGAGGTAGTCCTCTAAAGATCAACATTTGAAAGTGAGTTTTAAATTTTCTCTTCATTTTGTAGCGCCGCCCCCCCCCGCCCCCCCCTCATTCTTTTCTATGAAACGATCTGTGTCTCTACATTTTCTTTTCTTTTTTATAATTAATTTTTTTCTATTTATATGTCCTCCTTAAAAGCACGCCCCACTTTTTTATTTCCCACTTGGATGCATGTCTTTTTTTTTTACTTTTTCACCCATACGTGAGGGAGGCTGGGATATGGTAAGGAAGCCTTCGGGTGAGAGTAGAAGACCTTGGGTGAGGCGAAGGGACCTTGAGTGAGGGAAGGTGGCCTGCCCACGTCAATCCCAAGGCAGCCAGGTGAGAACTGCGGCTCAATTACATGTTTAAGATAAAATAATTAGAAGGATGCCATGTGTGGTGTGTGTATTAGAAGGGTAGTGTATGCCCCTATGTTTAAGATAGGGGTACTCATAAGGGTATTACGGGTGTATCTGGTTTGAGATAATATCACCTCAATCATATCATTCCAGCCCTTGATTTTAGTGCTTTAAACTTGACTTCTTGTTTAAGTGTATGTTTTGGTGCACTCAAATCTCAATCCAACTATTAAAGATGGACCAATTATAAAATTAGATAGAATCGGAATCCTTTAAGGGCCCTTTTGGTAACTTTACATGTAAAATAAAGTGTAATACATCATCAAATTAAGAGAGAATAAAATATAATGGGGTTATGATGATATTTTGTTTTTAGTTATTTGGTATGGAGTTTGTTTTTACTATTTTTATGGAAACTAACAACAAAGGCCCGTGCTAAACCCCGAGCTCTATAATAAAAGATGTACCCAATTTTGGGATATATATATATATATATAGAGGGGGGTCTTCTTATGTATGTATCCCTCACCATTTTGATGAGGGACACTTCCATAAAGGAAAGTTTCAAGTACAAGTGCACTACACCGTATGTATTGAAAAGTATATTTTGTACTTAAAACTTTCCTTCATGGGAGGGATAGATGCATAAGAAGACTCCCCATATATATATATATATATATATATATATAACATGAGAGTAAAAGTGGCAACCAATATATTATTACATAAATTTCAAAATATAATGCAGAAATGCTATAGAAGAAACAACAATGGGCAATGATGAAATCTTCAGAGTGTTGCGATGAAAATTATGGAATCTTTGAAAAAAAAAGTATTTTTGGAAGTGTCATCTTATTCACCTGGGTTGAAAATCATAGCATCTTCACTTAGATCTACAGGTAATTAGCCAGAATATTAGGCAGACAAAAAGTAAGTTTACTTAGCAACACAAATGAAACTAAAAGACTCTATAAAATTATTTTATTTATCTTGTTGGGGATTTGTTATATCAACTCAAATGAAACCAGAAGTTCCATTGCTGCTCAAATTTCCAATTGGGACAAGGGTTATTTGCTAAACTTTGAGACTTTGAATGTCCTTGCTCCCAAAATTCCCATTCCAGACATAAATTCCAAGGACCACCCATACCTGAATTAGACAGAACAAAGGTTAGAGAGGCGAGGTGAAAAGACTGAAACAAATGGAAATAGCTGAAATTATTAAAAAAAATATTTAATCAACAACATCCCTACTAACAAATCAGAGGCAGTAGTAACAAAGCAGAAAACATATTGCAAAGTGTCAATTCATTGAGAAAACAAAAATCCATTGGATTCTATTCTATTTAAAAATATTAAAATTTTTATATACCCAAGCCTTTGTTGCTTTTTATCCATAAATGCCCAACGTGGTAGAAGTTGATGATATTGTTTGCTGGCGGATTGATGAGGATTTTCTCATTTTCTCAAAGAATACCTCCATTAGAGTTTTCAATTATAGAGTCTATTTTATCATTTTCTTGAGGTCCCTCTGGTTGTGCATTCTCAAGATGCCATCTACCATAAAGGTCTATTGATCTCCATTCTATTCTTTTAGGGACAATGACCTTATTGTGAAAATTGATCATAGAAAGAGTTGTAACGCCTTTAATTTGATTGAAATAAGCAATATCAGGAACAACAAAATTCATGGCTTTATAATATACTCGTTAACTAACAACAATATTTTGAGAATTAGGCTTTATATCAAATCCTTTAGTTTGAACTCCTAGGGAAATGGCTTCATGTGGACTAGGGTCTGTCAAAGCAATTGAAGAAAGCCAGTCCATTTGCGAGACGCACACACGCACACCATTGCCTATGCGGTGTGCATGGGAACTCCCATTGCACATCTTCTTGTGGGGCTCATTTGAAGCCCCGCCTGAGGATATGGCCGAGGGTATCAAATAATTTCCTGGCTCCTGATGCGTATTTTCCCGCAAGTATACGGTTGTCTTAAGTAATATAGACTATGAAAGTCCGAATATCGTTTCCACGAGGATCGTTACAAAGAAAATAACAATGATCTATGAAAAGGAGTATCAACTCAAATATAGCTAACAAATTCAAGTGAAAATAAAAAAAAATGCAAACTAAAAGAAATCTAGAACTAGATAACAAAGAGAAGTTAGTAGAGAAAATGAGAACAAACCAAGAGCAATTAGTAGCAAAGTTAATGACAAAAGAAAAATAACAAGGCTAATACAAAAACAATGGAGAAATGTTAAATAGATCAAATGAATAAGTGTGTGAAAATAACAAGTGAAATATAGAAAATGAGTGGATGGAGATAAAGAAATATGCTAAAGTGGTGTAAAATCAAATGTGGAATTGATGGTGTGAATAATAGAGAAATGGAAAACAACAAGCAATACTAATGGTAGATTGAATCATCTAGAATCCACTAAGTGACACTAATCCAACACTTATGCTCTTCTCTTTTCCAAAAAAAAAAAACAATACTCAAATCTAATTACAAATCAATGCTTAGATTTGGAAAATATAACTTTAAAGCTCTAAGATAGAAATTGACAATCTAATAGCTAAGATTTTCTTCCCTTCATAAAAGAAAAGATTCATAATGACTATCTATCAAAAGTAAGCATAAACCATCAAAAGATATTAACTCCTAAGCATGATTTATCAAACCTAAACATAGATAGTAAAAAGAATGCTAATAAAGAAACAAAGCATGGAAGGTTGTACAATGCAATGAAGAAAAATCTACTCTAACATATTAAGCACATAAACAAGGGAATTTAAAAGAAAGAGCATAAGCAAAAGGAATAGGATCAACTTAGCTTCGCCTAGAAGATCCAATCAAAGGAATTAGCCACCCATTGGAGAAGAAGCTTTCAATTTCATTCCAAATCTTTAATTTTACAAGGCTTTGCTCACTTTCTCTCTACAATTTTCTCTCGATTACATGAATGACTTAAGTAAAGAGGAGGATGCTCTCCTTGCTTGTGTCTCTAATGCCTAGAGCTCTCTTCCTGATATAGAAACATTTGCCTTGCTCTCTTTTGGTTTCTTTCCAATGTGGGACTTCACAAGAATGGAAATATGAACATATGTATGTGATTTCCGTGTTAGAAAACAGTCACCAGCTTGATGTATGATTTTGACCCCCGAAAAGTCCGAATTGGGAAAAATGTTGTGAAATATGATTTGTAGATCTTTAAACAAGCTTTCCAATGCTTCTGAGATCACCTCAATCGAACACCCGAGTAAAAAGATATGGTCAAAATACCAACCCAGGTCTATCATGTTCCTTCTTATTATTGGCCTAACTTTGTCATTTCTTCATCCAATTGCCTTCTAAACTTTTCTTTTAACTCTCTTTAATTCTTGAATCTCAACTTTAATCTTCAAATTAATCTTCAATTAACACCTACAAAGAGAAATTAATATAATTGAGAGTATGGAAGCCATTGGAACTCATATAAATGCATACAAATGACTATCTATAATGGAAAGATATGAGCAAAGATGATGGGGATGAACTTTATGATTTTATGCTAAATATAGTGTTTTGAGTTCTTTTATCTTTGAAAACTCATAAAATAATGCTATAAAAGTGTATCTTTTGTGAACTAATCAGTTCCTGCCTATGTACAAGATATGGGTCCCTGCGATCATCTTAACCATTTGATCAATGGCCCACGAGATTTTACCACTTAAAAATGGTTCGCTGATCGGAGGGTGGAGTCCATTCTGATGGCAGTAGGAAAATGGGATCAATGACTAATAGGGATGGACCATCAGGTGGACCGCACTAAGAGGCGTGCACCATAACACCCCAAAAGAAGTGTAGGTGAAAATTGAAAATTGAAAATTACATATATTTTGATAATCCTCTTTTATTGGCCAAATAGAAAATCCTTAATAATTGGAAACTATCCTTTAACTCCACTTTAGTTTTGGGAAAACCAAAATAAGATGGAGCCCATTAATACATATGGGTGTCAAATGAGGCCCCATCATGGTTGGGATGTGGTCATGTGGGCCGCACCTTATGTCCAACACCGAGGGCTTATAGAATAACCATTGTACACATGGAAAATTATGCTGTGGTCGTGGGCATCATCATTTGAATCTTAAATAGCCATTAGTCTAAGGTTGGCTAAAACAAGATATGACCAAAAATATATATATTGAACATGAAAGTAAGGTTTCTATATTTGAGTTACATAAAAACTCGATTTTAATTTGAATAGAAGAAAAGGAATATCGTAGAATTTAGCATAATCCTTAATCCTTGCCCAAATATGTTTCTTTCCTCCTCAAAAAAAATGTTTCTTTGCAATTATTATCAAAACCAAACACTTGTTTCTTATAAATCTTTCAAACAAAGTATAGTGATATTTCACTCTTATTTTGACAAATTTGATGCCTGACTTTGTCGCTTGATTGCGGTCTTTTACATATGTAAATGTAAATGGTGCACATGCCTAATGGTTACGCATGTTTATGTCTGTCTGAGATGATTTACGCATCAGGTGTGAGAATTGGGGGTAAAACTCTGTGAAAATGGGCTAATTCTAAGCCCATAGTTTTCACACCTTAGGAGATGTGAAACCATTTCACATGCTACTGCTACCGGGCGAAGCTACATTGGTTGGGAGTCCTCGCCATTTAACACGTTTTTTTCAACTTTTACACTTCTGTGGGCCCCAAAAGTCTAATATGAACGTCCAAAGTATTCATTCAAAAAAGATACATTACGGCCAAGGAACCAGTTTTCAACAATTGATTTGTTTTAAGTTTGAGATATTGGCAAAAATAAAATATAAAAAAAAAAAACCTCCAAGCTTAAAAAAATGGATGCTTTGGGAATCTATGGGCCCCATTTTCATGATCTGAACCATTTAAACTCTTTAAACGGCAAAATATAGCTATGTGATAAAATCTTACATCTTAATAATTCATCAAAGATTGTGAGATATGTACAAAAAATGTACAACTGTTGGATTCTTTATTATTTTTATACACTGTTTTTATGTCCATGGAACCAATCTGTTTTTTTGGCTATTCTCAAAATATGCGGGCCCCACAATCATGATCTATACCGTTTAAACATTTTAAAATGATAAAAATGGCCATGGGACCAAGTTTCGTGTCTAAATTCCACATATTTTATATATTTATAAAAATCCCAAAATCAAAGATTTCTGATTCTGAATTATGTGGACCCCACTTATACGATCCAAGCGGTTCAAACTCTTTGGAATGCCATTTCTTCCATATGCTATCAAGTCTCATGTATTTATTCATGATATATTTTAAGATATTTGTGAAAAATGTGGAAATGGTGTAGGTTTTGTGAAAAAATGTTGATCCGTTGGATCCACTCTTATTCACATATGAAGAAGAGGTGTAACAAAGAGAAACAATTGAAAGTGTTTCACACATGACTCAACTCCATATGAAATCGTTTCATATGGGAGTCATTTACAGATGTAGACCACTTTCCTATCACATACGACATTGACAAACCACCCTTAAACGACAATCAATACGAGAGTTATGTTTCAAAGCTTTTTTTTATTCAAAAGTTTTACTAATTAACTTAGGCTAATACGAATGATCTTATGTAATTCCAGTAAACGAATCTCCACCCATTCTCTGACCTAAGATATATAGTTGTTGCTATTTACTAAATTGCATTATCAAAATTGTCTAGTGTGTGGTTCAAATTATTTCAACTGATATCTCTCATGCTTATATATATTAGTTGGCATTATCTTGGAAGATGCAATTTTCTCAAATCAGCCAAATCGAAAAGGAAAAGAATTAGATTAAATTAAAACATTTATAATGCTTTTAGTTTTGCTTTCTTAATAGTATTTTTTTATCTAGAAAGTAGTGTTGAGCTGTGATATGCACAGGACAATGGTGGATGCGGTTGTCGGCGTTCTTTTGGATAAGTTATTAGCATTGCTTGTACGTGAAGGACAACAACTACTTGAATTTGATAGCCAGTTTGATAAATTGAAAGATGAGTTGGGCTACATGCAAGGCTACATCAAAGAAGCAGATAGAATGAGAAGAAAGGAAGGAAGGGATATTCTCAAGTTGGTAACAAGAGACCTGAGAGAGTTAGTGTATGATGCTGAGGATGTCATAGCAGATTGCTATATTGAATTTATGAAACAACATGATGGGTATTTGTTGAACATTGTGAGTTGCTGCTCTCCCCGACTTTTAAAATTTCGGCTCAAGATCTCAAGACGCTTAAAGAAAATAATTCGAAGGATCGAAGCAGTTCAGGAAAGAATGAAATCCTACTTGTCTGCAGCCCCTAGTACCATTACAAGCAGAGAAATAGAAAGCACGACTTTGTTGCGCTATCCCATTTTATTGGAAGAGGAGGACATAGTGGGATTAGAAGATGATGCTTCGAAGGTTGAAAAGTGGATCTTAGAATCACAAGAGCCCTCAACCGTGATTGGAATAGTTGGTATGGGAGGAATAGGCAAAACCACACTTGCTCGAAAAATATACAATAGAAATAGAATAAAAAACTCTTTTCAACAAATGATTTTTGTTACTATTTCTCAAAACTGTGAATTGGAAGACTTACTGAAGAGGATGTTGATTAAAATGAATGTAGTTGAAAAATCTTTGAGAAGGAAAGAAGTAGAAGACTTATTGGAAAAACTTAAGGAGAAGTTGGGAGATGAAAAGTACCTAGTGGTTTTGGATGATGTTTGGGGAAATGAAAGGTCTTGGTGGGATAGTTTGAAATCTGCTTTACCTAAAAATCTCGGATGTTGTGTCATTGTTACAACAAGAATTGAAAATGTGGCTAGAACAATGGGAGCTATTGAGAAGCACATACATCGTCCCAAGATTCTTTCAGATGAAAGCAGTTGGTCCTTATTTTCTAAAATAGCATTTGCATGGAATGGCGGTAAGTATCCCAATTCTGATGTCGCAAGCTTAGGCAAAGAGATTGTTGCAAGATGCAAAGGGCTCCCTTTGGCGATTAGAGTCGTAGGCGGAATGATGCTTGGAAAAGGTGATTCAGTCAGTGAATGGAGGAGAATATCAGAGCATCTAAAAGAGGCGTTAGCAGAGGAGAATACAGGTGGGCTGGTCATGTCAAGTCTGGAGCTGAGCTACGAGGAGCTTCCCACCTACTTAAAACCTTGTTTTTTGTGCTTTTCCATGTTACCAGAAGACTACGTTATACGAGATGATGAAATTGTTTGCTGGTGGATTGGTGAGGGTTTTGTTTCAGAGACGAATGGAAGGACAACTTTTGAAACTGGAAAAGAATACCTAGTGGAGCTTTGTAATCGGTGTTTGTTAATAGGTGAACCCGTTGTGTTTGAGAGAAATATTGAGTTTATTAAGATTCATGATTTAGTGCGGGATATGGCTATCAAAATTGCAAGAGATGTCAGCTTTACAAGTTTGGATGAAAGGGGTAAGCCAGAATTGAGTGCCCAGTCTCGCCGCTTGGGCATATTTGATAATGGGGTAATAAAAAATGTCGATAGTACCGGGGCGAAGAATTCTAAAACGGAGAGTAAGTTGCGAACACTGTGGGGGATGTGGATGGAGAAAGAGGTGCTTTTAAATAAAAACTTGGAACTACGCAAGTTAACGCGGTTGAGAGTGTTAATTGCTAGGTTCCGTCGGAGAAACCAAGAACAAATCATCACGAAGGATTGGCTTTATGGAATAACGTCACTGTTGAACCTAGTTTCTCTAATATTGAGCAATTGTACAGTTGAACAGCTCCCGGATTCAATTGGAAATCTTCATAATCTTCAATTTCTGGATTTAAGGAGTTTTGCAAATTTGAAAATGCTTCCCTCAACAATCACAAAGCTGGATAAACTCATTTTCTTTCAAATTGAGGGTTTTCCGTCTTTGACCTGCATGCCAGAGGAAATTGGGAGGCTTTCAAAGTTGGAGCGATTAGAGTGGCTACCATATGCAAAGGAAAGTCAGAAAATTGCTTCTTGTATTGGTCAGTTGAAAAACCTTGGACAGCTCACATTACTTCGTGTGGAGATAGAAAACCAGAACTATTTGCAAGAACTGATATTGAATGTTCTGTCAGAGCTTAAACATCTACTTAGTGTGGAAATTTCTTTTTTTCCTTATTATGACCCTAAGGGCATTGCGTCTGTCGGCAAATTGAATCATCTCCTTTCGCCTCTTCAATGTTTAGAATACCTGCTGCTTACGGATTATCCTGGAGAAAGTACACCTGTCTGGTTGAGCCCGGCCGCTCTTCCCAATTTAAAGTTTCTAGGCATCATGGATCAATTATCTATTAACACCCATAAATCCCATCTTAGGTCTATGAGCCCCGAGTTTAGGGAAGGGAAATGGAAAATCGAGGGATTATCTTTGGTGGATTTGGGAGAACTAGAGGAGGAGTGGATGATGTTTCGCGGAGCAATGCCGTCTTTAAGAATGGTGAGGGTCTCTGACTGCCCAAAACTCAAGTCATTTCCTCTTGACGTGACTCAAAGCAATGCATTCTGGAGGAAAGAAGATGATAACACCCCTGGTGGGCATTAATCAAGCGTAAAAAGCTATGAAAAATGAATATCAAGAAGAACTCATCTTTTGTGTGTATTTCTTATTAGCACTTGTTCTTATTCTATTGTAAACTGACTAATGTGGTGGTGTTTATCCATTCTCAATGTAATAAATATTTGACTTTTAGGCTAAGATTTGGTCCAACATTAAATTCTATGTTCTACTAGAACATGGTTCGCATGCTTTTTCAAGCCCAGCCTTTCTAGTTATAGGGCCCAGTGCTCTTTTTGGGATCTAGTCGTGGGTGCTGGAAGTCGACTTACATATTGCAAGCCAGGGTAAGCCATTTCGATCTAGTTGGGCTTGAAGTAGACATTGGTCCATGCATACCAAATTTGTGGGAAGATTTGTGCATTCCTGAGCTTATTTTTATTCTTCAAAAAAGGGTTAAGCAGGGTTCAACGTTTGATAATAGGGTAGAGTTTCTGATGACGCTAGGTGTGCCTTAAATCATCTTAACCCTCTATCATTGACAATCCATTTTGTGGGCTCTAGATGAATGCCTAGTGCTATTGGGTCCTCATTCAATGAGGTGAAGCATACATAAATAAAAGGCAGAAACAATGCATGAAGAATCCTGTCATTTAAGAACTTAAAGGTGGGCAAATTGTCAACATGAAGTACATCTGGGCCCTTTTTGTGCAACCATCATCAAATATCAAAGGTGGGGTCCAGCCTAGCTAAAAGGTCACAGGAACACTCCTCGCAAGTTAACAAATAAATAGGTCGTGTTGACAATTGATCTCCTTTCTTAGGAATTTTTTTCTCTCTCTCAGTTTGCACATAAAATAGGGTCAAAATGCGCCACTAATAGACATTAATGAAAATGATAGGAAATTGGGGAAATTTGGGAGAAGCCCCCTCTCCTCTCTCCCAATGATCCACGCTCAATAACAATTGTTTTTTAGAAACTTTTAAGAGGATTTTATTGGAAAAATTCCCTTAGACTTGGTAAAGAGCAAAAAAGGTCCTCACTCATTTCTTCTTCATTTTTTGTTGTTGTTTTGCTGGGCGGCGATATCGTAGTTCACCTGTATGAGTGCAGATATCGCCACTCATTTCTTCTACTTCACCTGTATACACGAGCGGGGATATCTCCGCTTGTGGCCTTTTTGGTTGATATTGAGATTTGAGGACCTTTTTAGTCTTCACAAAGTCTAAGGGGATTTTTCGGTAAAATCCTCAACTTTTAGATTCTTCAAACAACACTTTTCCTCTCCAACATATGATGAATTACCTGGGGATAGCACAAGTAACTCAAAGAACAAAAATGAAGGAGATGGTAGTTCTATTAACTATTTTTTTGGAAAACCACATTAAGTGTCTATGGAAAAAAATATGCTTTAACTGTGTTTGTCTGCACATGGATTGGAATTTGATTTACTCGGGTGATGGGTGGCAATTAAGGAAAATTATTTCATGGAAACTTATTGTTCTTCGCCTTTACCTTTTTAATTGTAGCCACTTTTTGGAATATGTTTCTTAGAAAT
Source organism: Persea americana (assembly GCA_029852735.1). Lineage (NCBI taxonomy): Eukaryota > Viridiplantae > Streptophyta > Magnoliopsida > Laurales > Lauraceae > Persea > Persea americana. Next base: position 73,625,869 of record CM056815.1, read on the forward strand.
CCTACTAAGTCAATTACATGCGAACAAACAAATGCTTTGTGATTTTTTGGGAAAAGTTATCTTGAATTTATTAGAAAGAGAATTTTACGGGAAAAATCTCTTCAGACATAGTTAATACAAAAAAGAAATCATCAAACTTCAATATCTACCAAAAAAGCCCTGAATAAGGAAATTTCCTCTCGTTTCTTCTTTTGTTGTTTTACTTAGCAGCGATATCGCAGCTCGCCTGTCTACTTCAGTTGTATACATAAGCAGGGATATCCTCATTTAGGGCCCTTTTGGTCGATATTGAAGTTTGAGGACCTTTTTGGTCTTTAAAAAATCTAAAGAGATTTTTCCACTAAAATCCTTTCTTTGAAAACCTAATTCAAACCAATTTCATATATATATATATATAGATAGATAGATATAATCGCAGCTGAATCCAATTGCCCAAATCAACCAATTGCAGCCAATTGCATGATTTTGAGTGACTGTTCAGTTTATTGACTCTCTGGTTAGGCTTTTTTCAAAAAATAACTCCTCCATTACACTTACTGCATTTCTCTACACGTTTCTTCTCTTTGTTTCCCCTGCTTCTTCTCACCGTTACAGAACACACAGCATCAACTATCATTCGAGCAGATCCGGCACCAACAATCTCACTATGTATATTCTCAGCCTCGAAGACTTCCACCATGACCTCCTCTGACTATCTCAACAGCCCCATTTGATCCGGCCCAATCAGCTGGCCCATCACCCCTTTATTCCATATTTCTTCTTCTTGGTACTTGATGTTTATGTTAATTCTTCATCATCATCATCACCAAAACCATTATAAAAGGAAAAATGCAAGCCAAGGCAGCTCATGGGCCAGGGCTCTCCTATCCCAACCATCCATGGACTACATCTGGGCCTAATTTTTGGTTTCCGGTACTTGAATAGGCTGTACCATAATACAATGGTGTATATTTACAAATGGGCTAGACTGGGCCATTTGTAACCCTTTGAAAAGGGTGAATTATCACTCCTAATCTATATTAACCCTTCTTAAACCTCTTTCATGAAGACTTATGAAGTTCACATCTAAACCCTAGGAAGTTAAGGCACCGAAGACTTTATGTCTATAGAATGGGACCCAAAAACCTTGTTCTTGGGCAAACAGAGAATTAATAGTCTGATACTATGCCATGAAGGTTGGTTGAGGAATTCAACTTGTTTCTAATAAAAAGTGACACTCTAAAAGACAGTAGTTCGTTGGTCTTCTCAACCTACCTTGCATTGGACTCTTTAACTCTATTGCATTCATATTGAGATTAGATTACTTTATTGACTATCAATCTTGGTTAATTATCTCTTACCTTATGATTCAATTATCCTTTCTTCTAATTCAGCAATTCGTTGTTATATGAATAACCATTCGGTATTTGATTAGATTTAGAATTGAGTAAGTATTCGTAAGTATGTTATTACTATTCGATTCAATTATGAAAATATGTGTAAACTTACTCAAATCCGATTATTATTCGATTCGATCGAGTCGGCATTACTTTGTTTCGACCTTGTGATGCCCGACGGGGATAAACTCGGTTTAATATTCGAGACTAATGCAGTAAATCGCTGGAGCACCGGAACTCCAGACCTGGGTAGCTAGCTAGCCTTTGGCCGGGCCGCTGGTGACATCCTAACTAAATTCGCTCTTTTTTGAGAGGATGAGCTAAAGGTAGCAGCCACATTGAATGTTTTATTGTTCATTTGATTCGTAAAGTATGCATTTATTCGATATTGCACAACTGCCTAGTAATACTTGAGTTGACATCTTATAATCATTTGTCATTTAAATTCGCTTGATACATTATGTATTTCCTTATTTATACATATACTTGTCAATTCGTCGTATTTGAGATACTACTCTTGTGTCACAGACGCAAGTGCGGCCCCGGCCTTGAGGAGGCCCAGGAGGGAGAGGAGGAGGCCCAAGAAGTTCCTTCAAGACTAGAAGGGTGGGCCGGAAATGGGCCCATGTAGTTTGAGATCGCGGAGGGCGATGTGGTTATACTTTTGCAATCAAATAGTAGAGTGTGGCTAACCCCTTTTTGTGTGGGCCATACTATTTTGAATAGTTGAAATTCTTTTGTAATAGAATATAGGGTAATTTGGAAATCCCTACTTTGGGTTAAACATGTAATTATATTTTGTATGAACTTAAGATTCAACTTTTAATTAGGACTGTGCAATGGTTCAAATTACTAATATTGTATGCTTCCGCTATTTGATTTGTGGGCATGTGAAAGTGAAATTTCATCCTTTATGTTACTGGATTTGACTCAAGACAAGTACAGTAACACGGGATTGCGCGTGTCTCACCTCGGGGATTACCCTAGGCTAGTCAATCTGATAGGGCATATATCTTGCAATGAAATTGTAGTCTTGACTATACACATCTTGAATAACAAGCTGCACCACAGTTCAAAACTTCTCATAAAAAAAATGTGCATATTTTCTTGTTCCACAAAGATCCAAATAAAATTCATTGACCAAAAGTTGTGATAACTTGTCAAACACTAGTAGCTTAAAAGTTGATAAGAAAGGCAATAATCCTGTAATGGCTTGAGCATAGAGTCTCAATTCAGGTGTTCACCCAATAAGATTAAAGTAAAACAAAATTTGGTCCTGTTTAGAGAAATACCACTTTCTAAGAAAATATGTCGGAAATTAGAGGTTCAGGAAATTTCTTCAATTTTAATTCTGAAATATGACAATGCCAATTGTAAAATCAATTTAAATTGCTAAAAGTAGTAACCTTGTGAGACTGGATGATTCCGTAAATGCTGTCAGGTTCATTGATTTGTGTGATTGATGCAACTAGTAATTCAATGTGGGGCGGTAGCTGAAACATTGAAAATATGGTGGTCAGATGGATTCCTGAAATTAACACAATAGCTTGCAAAGATCATTTCCATACACTACAAGATGCTGACCATCTAGAACATTGGACTAAAAAACTTAATAGTTTATGCTAGAAGTTGAGCTATTAAAAAATCCTAGGACTCAAGTCTTGGACTAACGGAAGGGTGCATCTTGACTAATAATTAAAAAAGAGACATGTTCAATACAAACCTTTTCAAAATGTGAAAAATCAGGTTGCCCTAATGTGAGACAGTTAAAATGCTCCTCACACCAATGCTCCACATACATTACAGAGGTGAAGTATGATCCACAATGCTGCCAAGTAAATTTTAGAATTAAACACAAACACAAACACACACACACACACACAGATATACAGAAATATATATATATATATATGTGTGTGTGTATATATGTATGTATGTATATACACACATACATACATATATATATATAGAGAGAGAGAGAGAGGGGTCAATCAGACTTCCCTCACTCTACACCGTCAGCTACCAAACACATGTATACATTACGGCGGTGACATATGATCCACAATGCTGCCAAACATGTAAATCAAAAGTTCCTCACATGTATTGGCACGAACACATGCCCAGAGTTGCAGCGACATTTGCTATACGCTGTATGCAGCACGCTTGAATAATTCTATCCAGGAGTTAGTTTACACACTCTCAGTTTGGCAGACTAATAGTGTATGCTTGATGGATTCTAATAGCATCTTGCTTCGAGAAGTCTTCACACGACATATTGGAAAGAGATACTCACTATTGCTGCTTTAGCCACCACAAGATAGTCGATGGAAAGCCAATAAACCTTGCAACACAAAATACTGTCAGAAAACAAAACATTAAATAATCAGGGTTCTCCATACAGAACCCTTATGTTTGTCCATAAAAAAAAATAAAAGAAAAAAAAAGAAAACTGCACAAATGGTTTGTTAACATGATGTAAGAGTGTTTTGTAAATCCCTAATATTTGGTTATCCAAAAGAACATTTTTCCTATGACCCTTTTTTTTTTCATTTTTTTTATTTGGTTTTGTTGTGTTTTGGGGGGTGGGGGGGTCGCGCTCTTTTTTATTTTTGTCAATTTGGGTTTTTAAGTTTGATGCTTGAGATTAAAGGAAGAACAGATGACAATTATAGAGTGGTCTTCTCACATCATCAATATGGGCAGAAGGACTAAATGGTGAAATTGTGTTTTCTCTTTACTTAGTGATAACAAAATCATCCTCCACATTATCAACTCACAATGTAAGCATTTTCTGTTGGTTAGGTTAATGGACTAATAGTGCAGGGGCCTTGTACCAGACTCTAAAAAATCTAAAGGAGTTTTCTACAATTAGTCAAACCTGATTGGATCTTCTAAAATTAGCCAAAAGGCAGGGAATTCTGTAGCAAAAATTCCATATTATTATAGTGAACACAGAAAGTTTGCAACAGTTGAACACACTGCATAATGATTTTGTTGTCAACCAGACATCGTTAGAATCACCACACTGTCATACCCAATAACTGTTAATTGTGAAATCTAATAGTTCCTATTTAGCGCATGGATTAATATAACTCTACAAGGATAAAGAAATGCTAGAAGAATGGAAAAGATGTGTTGTTGTAACTGTATACAAGAATAAAGGAGAATGGTGTCAGTGTTTTTACTGTGAAATTGAGTTGGCCAAAGCCCACATGTCCTAAGAAGGCCCCGCAAGGGTCCAATTAAGAATTGAAGAGAAACTGAGGCGCAAACAGCCTGTAATTGGGCTTAATATGAATAACAGGGCCTGTTTTGAGAATAATATAGAAAACAGGGGTTAAATTGAAGTTTTCAGGAAAATTGCAAGACTTGAAGAAGGTAACATGCAGTCCACTTTGAAGACATAGTTATTGGGCCAGATCTCAATCAATTGGAGCAAATCAAGAACCAATAGGATCACCAGGGGTTTCAGGATTGAAAAGATGGTTTCGTCAAAGGGTGGCCTATGTAGGGCCCACAAGCCATCTTGTGGAAGCCATATGAGACGACCAGAAATCCGGAAAATTCTATTTTAAATCTTAATTCTTTTAGATATTTGTTTGTTTTTGAGTTTGACTAGGAAGTTATGTGTAAGACTTCTATATGTGATAGGAATCTAATTAGGAAAAGATTTAAGGTTTTTTAGTTGTTTGGAGTGCTCTATATATAGCATTGAAGTTGACTGTATGGAAGATAAGGTCCATCTTTGGGTTGATTCTCATTGTTCCTTGCTTGCTTTACATTCTAGAATTTTTTTTATATTTTTAATTTATACTTTTATGTTACTACAATCAGTTATTGCTGGATATACTTTGTAATGGTGTATATCAGCCCTAGACAATCCGATCTAGACTACGGCAGAGATATGCAAAGCTGCACCAATTATGCTTTGTGATCGGCATATACCAATAAGATTGAAAGAAAATTTTATAAGATTATAAAATCATTTATGACCTATGGAGCAAAATGTTGGCCAATTAGAAAACAACACACGCAAAAAAACAAGTGTAGTAGAGATGACAATGTTGAGATAGATGTGGGTAAAACAAGGAATGGTAGAATCGGGAATGAGAACATTAGGGAGCACTCAAGGGTAGCATTAACGAAGATACCCGGATACTTGTACAAGCCCAACGTATCCGTATCAGACCAATATGACACTTGTATTGGTATCTAATATTGCATTGATACTGGGAATAAGTTTAACATATTTTACTTATAAAGTCTTTTATTTTATATAGTTCTTTTAATATTTTTACTTCTCACTATAAAGATGGCAACACTCGTCCGTTGAGCTACTCCAATTTCATAAATGAGGACAACATGGTGGGATTAGAAGATGGCCTGGACACAATCAAAGGGTGGGTGTTACAAAAAGATGAGTTGTTTACTATGATTGGAATACTTGGTATGGGAGGAATTGGCAAAAGCACGCTCGCTCAGAAAATATGCAATAGCGAGATTGTAAAGCACTCTTTTAAATACATAAAATTTGTTCCTGTCTGTATCTCAATGTTTCAAATTTGAGGACCAACTCATAAAGATGCTTGGAGGAAAGATTGCTAGTAAAAGTTCTCCCAGTGGAAGAGAAGTCCGTGAGCTATTGGATATGCTTAAGAGGGAATTAGAAGATAAGAACTACTAATTGGTTTTGGATGATGTCTGGGAAACAGCTGAGGGGATGTGGTGGGAAAGTCTGAACTCCGTTTTACCTAAAAGAAATGGTGGTTGTGTCATTGTTACGACAAGGAAGTTGGAGGTAGCTGCCTCAATGGAAGTAGACCAAAATCACATACATAGAGTCAAAACTCTTTCAGATGATGATAGTTGGTCCTTATTTACTAAAATTGCATTTGCAAGGACTGATGGTAAGTGTTGTAATCCTGATTTAGAGCATTTTGGTAAGGAAATCGTTGCAAGATGTGAAGGGCTCCCTTTGGCAATCACAGCCGTGGGTGGAATGATGCTTGCAAAAGGTGATTCAGTCCATGAATGGAGGAGAATATCAATGCACCTGAAGGACGAGATGGCAGAACACAAGAAAGGTATGCTGGTCATGTCAAGTTTAGAGCTCAGCTATGAGGAGCTTCCTTCCCACCTAAAATCCTGTTTCTTATTCTTTGCCATGTATCCAGAAGATTTTCACATATCCATTGATGAGATTATTAGCAGGTGAATTGGTGAGGGTTTTGTTTCAGCAAGGAATGGAAGAACGGCTTTGGAGACCGGAGAAGAATACATTGCGGAGTTAATGGGTCGGTGTCTGTTAATAGGTTCCAAGAAAGATGCTTTTAACAGAAAGTGTTTCCATTGCAGGATGCATGATATCGTGCGGGATATGGTTATTAAAATTGCAAGAGATGAGAACTTTACCAGTTTCGATGAAAAGAAAAGGCCAATATTCAATATGCAGCATCGTCGTGTAGGCATATCCAGGTATTCTGCTATTGAGAGCAGTGAAAGCAAAGTGGTGAAGAATTCAATAACCGGTAGCAAATTGCGGCCATTGTTTGCCTTAAACATAGAGAAACTCCTCGATTTAAAGTGGCTGAGGGTTTTATACCTTTCGTCGTCAAAAACGATGATAAATGAAGAAATCCTTCGTAAGGACAGTTTGGATGGAATAGGGTCATTGCAGCATCTGGTTTACCTACAAATAGGATTTTGTGCATTGGAAAAGCTCCCAGATTCAGTTGGAGACCTTGCTAATCTTCAACTTTTGGATTTACATCGGTGGCCAAATTTGAAAATGCTTCCTCCATCAATCATAAAGTTGGGTAAGCTCATTTCTTTCCAAATTCGTTGTTGTCATTCTTTAGAATGCCTGCCAGATGGGGTTCAGAATCTTTTAAATCTGGAGAGATTATCAGTGTTTTGCCCTGCAAGTTCAATACATAAAAATGCTTTTCAAATTGGTCAGCTGAAAAAGCCTTTGTCAACTGAGACGCCTTCATATTGTGTTAAAAAGCCCAAACCAATTGGAAGAAGGGGAGTTAAAGGTGTTGTCAGAGCTTCAAAATCTTCGTGTTTTACTGATTGAAATTGATATTAATAATAATGATGAGAGCAATGCCCTTATTTATAAGCTGAACCATCAGTTTTGTCCTCTTCAAGATCTTGAAGAGCTTCGGCTTATCGAATTTCCAGGAGAAAGTACACCTATTTGGCTGAATCCAATGACCTTTCCTAGTTTTCGGTTCCTGGGGATTTTTGGAGGAAAACTAACCCATATGGGTCCTGGGTTATGGGAAAGAGAGAATGCGGTTTGGAAAATCGAGGTGTTGGTTTTGGATGATTTGTTTGAGTTAGAGTCGTCGTCGTCAAAGTTCTCTGAAGCAATGCCGTCTCTCAGAAAGTTAGAGGCTTTTCACCGTTCAAAGCTTTTCAAGTCATTTGCTTCTGATGTTTCTGAACACGATCAGGTGCAGACTAAAAAGGCAGATGACACATCTAATGTTTCTCAAGTTTAAGAGCTGCCTATCAAGCACTGCATCAACCAAACATTTGTCTTCTGCGTGCCTTGTAAGTCCTTTGTAGTTTGTACCAGTCTCTGTAAATCGTACAGTGTGGTATTGTTGCTTATGTTCGCTGTAATGTGTGATATAATAGAACTTGTGGAATGTATTATCCGTGCAGTTGCTTTTGTGTGATAAAATCAAATCCCACTTCATATTATTCAGCTTATGTTCATTGGACACTTATTTGCGAAGATTCTGGATAATACCAGTCCTTCACCAATTGAAGTTGGACTATCATCTGATTGATCATGTCTGAACAAATGATTAAATGAAAAAACAAAACAAAGTAGGATGATAGATTTTATATATCATCAATTTGAACATGGACTCAACTACGTACTATGTGCCTAGTGCTCCCCCTAATACACGGGGTGAGTGCATTTTGGAGCAATCTGGATTACTGACGGTGGGCCCTGCATGTGCAAACAATGTGTGGGCTGCCATGCCAGCAAGGAATGCTCATTTTCATTTCTATATTTACCAGCTTCTGCTCTCACTTTCTATTAATGGCACTATGGGCGGCCCATGGGAGGATTATGTTTTATTTGACCTGAATGTTAGGTCCAGTGCCTGGGCCCTGAGGGTTTGTTGTACCAAATCTTTGGGAAGTTTTCCCATTCTATTCTCGAGCCTGAGTGTGTCATTAGCCTAGCCCAGCTTTTTTTTTTTCCTGGGTTCGCTCGCCCTTTTGGTTTTGCTTTGTTGTGTTGAATTTATGGGGCTGATTCCTTCTAAGCCTGTTCTTTTATGTAATATACTTTTGCCTAAATGAAGAAAAAAAAATCATTAGCGCTGCAAAATAGGGGTTTACCATTGACCAGAATGATTGACCTAAATTTCAAAAGCCACACCAATCAGATGATTCTAATCAATGGCTCTAAAAAGTTAACTTTGCATATTATTTGAGGAATCTAAAATCTTTGTTTGAGAGTTGTTTAGCCATCAATATGATTCTTCTTTCCAAAATAGAATAATATTAGGGGTTTTTCCTATATGGTCACCATTAGCCATCGATCTCCGATGCCTAGTGACCAAAGCCGAGACATTTTCGTTCTCATGCTCCTTTTTTGCGACATTGCAAAACTTTATTGGATTAAGTTTTTAACAATGTAGTTTTATGCAATATTGTATAATCCAATTAAGTATTGTGCTATCGCAATAAACTTTTATGAGTTCACATAAATAGTGAAGTACAAAAAATGTTTAGAAAAATACTTGACATTGATGACCATGGTTTTAGATTTCGGTGTCAATCTTCATGCTAGTCAGGACTAGGATGAGTTTGTGCCGGACTAGTACAGTTGCGCCGGCACTAAAAGTTGCCAAAATAAAAAAAAATCAGAAACGTAGAAAATAATAGAAAATAAGTTTAAAAAAATGTAAAAGTTAATCTATTCAAGTAGTGTTTTATCTCATGATTTTTAGTATTGTTGGCAGTGAGTGACTGATAGTGTAACATATGACTTCTGCTTTTAATGGGTAAATGATAAAAACACCATTTACTAAATCTCAGCCATAATACCCATTTTCTAACCTGAGTTATGAAGCCTTTGGACTTTGGTCCTCATAATATCAAGCCCTTCAAATAGTCCTGGCCTTTGGCATTTGGTTCTCATACAGTATCAAGTTATTTCTATAATCCTAACCTTTATGTTTTGCGGCCTCAAAGTTTCAAGGGAGAAAATTACATTTTTATCTTTTAACTCAAGGGATAAGAAGATTGAGTTTTTGTTAAGAGTCAATTGGTCAAAATAATAATAAGAGGGTTTAGGTACATTTTGTCCGGTTTAAATGGTAGTCAAAGCTGGTTTTTAAGGACCAAAATTTCCATTTTATCTTTTAACTCAAGAGATAGGTAAATTGAGTTTTCCTTAAGAGTCAGACAGACAAAAAAAAAAAAAAAAGAAGATTTACTTATCTTTTGGCCTTTCTAAGGTTGTGTCAGAATATAGGGGCTTATTTGTAAGAATACTTTTAATAAAAATCAATAGTTTTTTTTTTTTCTGGTATAAGTTAGAAATTTGAACTCTCCGGCTGAACTGCCGGCTGAATAGTATTAAAAAAAAGAGCTCTAAACCGGTACATGTCCTCTGCAGTGCTGGGCTCAGAGTCAGACCCGACTTGGACCTGTCCGGACGAGTAGACCCAGTTCCGGCCGGCATTAATTAAAACCACACCCGAGAAACCAACTTGCATTTAAAATGGTGAAAAAAGAAACCCATAATATTATTGTTGGGGACTAGTTGCATCAACTTGCGGACTCTTGATATCAATAATTGAAGGGGCGGCTACTTACTACTTTGTAAATGAATATATTTAAATAAATCTTCACCATTGGGGTTGTTGGGCACATTAATAATTTATATTTCACAAGACAGACAGCACAGGTGATGTGATTCGTGCCAACAGCTGTTTTGGAAGACCTTAACTATTGTGGGTTTACTTACTCAAAAAAAAAAAAAAAAAGCTATTGTGTGTTTACCCAAAAAATAAAATAAAATAAAATATTGTGCGTCCTCTATGACAGCTGTTTCTTTAACTTTAACTGACCCTTTTCTACAAATGTACCTCTTCGTTCCACAGGACTCCTCATTTTCTTGATACCCTCCTCCGGCTTGCTCTCTTGCTTAGATTGAAATCCTCATTAGCCTCCTCTTCAGCTTTCAAGTGTAAATCTTTTGCTACGGTCCAACAATATCATCATTTGGAAGGTGAGTTCTGTTTATCTTTTTCATATTGTAGCTATATTCTACCTGTATGTGTATTTTCTCGGACCGCACCCTCTGATTATCACTGATCTCTTGGGTTTGTATCTAGGCGAATGATCTGGATCCTTGGATAGATTGTATACTCATTTTTTACAGGAAAATTTATTAGCGAGTGGATGAAATGATTAGGATGATTAGATGGAGCTATATTTTTTTCTTTTTTTCTTTTTTTTTATTGAAAGGGGGCTCCCAACATAGAAGATGATGGATATACATACATACATATATATATATACATACATACATATATATATATACATACATATACATACATACATATATATATATATAGGTGCGTGCGGACGTTACCCACCCACTGTTCGTCCTCAAGATTCGACTTGGGGGGATTCACAGATCTACCTGGGCCCCTCCTCTTATCAGGAAAAAAAGAAAAGCTTCATCCATTCTTTCTCACCCTATCTTGAGGGGCCCACATGTTCAATCAATTCGAATGGGCCATGCACTTGATCCAATGGTCCAGTTCATTCAATGGTTCACTCGGATGGACCATCAGGTGAGCCCCGCTAGTGTTAATAGCTTATAAATATACAAACACGATCTAGTCTGAGTGACTTGATGTGGGGCCCACATGCTACCCACCTCAGGATGGGGCTGGGGGATTTGAAGATTTGTGGGAGCCATCCTATGTGGAAAAAAATTATCCCCATCATATCATCCTAACCCTCACATCTGGGTCCTATAAGTTCAACCCATTAAGAAAAGTGCACACCTGGCGGGACCCATGAAAATAGGGGGTTTGGATGGTCCACTTAGATGGACCATTCGGCCAGTCCCACTAGGCGGCTCGGATAATTTTCCTATATATAACATATGAGGAGCACCAAAAAGTGCTCGGGCAGTTTTGTTTGGAAAGGCACGCCCCTCCCAGTGGGGCCTTCTATTATGCATGACAACCGTTGAATGCGGTTGAAAGGAAAACTTTGGACAAGACCTACTTATGTGATCTTCAACTTCATTTGATTATCTTAGGCCCTTAATAAATGACCCTAAATTTTAATGATTTTAAAAGCATTATTTTCTTAGGATTTCAATCCAACAATGAGTAAAAGTTGGATGGTGTCAAATTTAAAATTGTGATGATTCATGGGAGGGTTGTGTGTGTGTGAAGAGGCATGCTTAGCTCGAGATGAGCTCCACACCCTAAATAGATTGACTGACTGATGAGGCATAGTGATCCAGGTAGTCCCCTATGTGTAGGGTTCAAATTGCTGTTAGATGGGCCCTGGCATTCTACCTCTCCGTGTAATACTGTGAGGTGTATGCATATGGAAATCTATCTTTCTCTATCTACACACTCTAGCAAAACACGCCCATGCTAAGCCCGGGCCCAAAATAAAAATATATTTGATTTAGGGCTATTTTTTGAGATCCTAATTAATAAGATGAACACAAGTCCAAAATAAATGAATATTTCATCTATAATATTCAAAATTTTATATATCAAAGTTTATTTTAAAGGAGAATGTGTAGTAAAACTACATAATCTGCAAATCAAATTTGAAATTTCAAAATTTCATAAAAATTATTTTATTTAATATAAGAATTAATGAAAAAAAAGCATCAAGTCTTTAAATTCTAAGAAGAAAAAAAATTATAAACTATAAGGATAATTTAAAAAATAATATAAAGAGGAAAAATAGAAAAGAATCTATCGAACACCAAAAGGACAAGAAAATAAACCTAAGTAGCCATAGATTGGACAAGAAAATAAACCTAAGTAACCATAGATTATCCACTTTGAAAACAATGAAGTCATCCAAATTATAACCAATTTATGGTAGAATTCAAATCCTCCGTCGCATCAAACCCAATGATAATTATCTTTGGTCATAATTCTCTACAATCTCACCATAAACAAGAGAAAAATAAAGACTACTATAGAACCAAATGAATACTAAAAAATGATATAAAAATAAAAAATTCAAAAAAATAATTTTACACCCTACCCGAACAGCAAGATCGAGTGATATCAAACATAGGAAATAAATTAAAAGAAGAGAAGATGAAAATTATATTTTTGTGTGAGAGAGGTTAAAGGATCCTAGAGAAGATGGAGAGAGAGAGAGAGAGAGAGAGAGAGAGAGAGAGATATGTACCTCGTGGATTAAACATTAGAAGGAAATGAGAAAAAGTCCATTAGTATAAGTAAAATTTTAAGGAATAAACTAGTGCAATAGGCCCTCACCCAACCCGGGCCATGATTAAAAAATTTTCAAATTTCAAATTAAACTATTTATAATTATTTAAATGAATTATAAATTAATATTAAGATATAATTTATAACACAAACACGATACTTCATAAACCAAAGGTTTAATGGAAGAGTAAATAAAGTTTCAAATGGAAGCCCTTCAAATCAATTATATGAAAATAATAATAACAAATCAACTTGTAATTATATTAAGAAAGAAAAGGGAAACTCAATCAAATTATAAATAAAGCACTAACATCCATTGGAAAGCAAAACAACATAAACAAAGCGGAATGATGCTTGGAAAAGGTGATTCAATCAATGAACTGTGGGCCTTATTATAAGTTTTTTTTTTGTTTTTTTTTTTTTCTTTTGTGAGAAAATATTTTATTTTTTCCATCTTTGATGATGCTGTTCTTGCAGTGGGAGTCCTGCACGTGATTTTGCACTATTTTTTTCTGATTCATATTATTTGCACATATGTGCCACAAGCTGTAGTCAAAATCCAGTTTGACGCACCATGTCTGCAGGCCACCTAAACTCATGATATACCAACCAAAGTCTTTATTGAGAGCTTTTACCCGGAGAAAGAAAATAAAAAGGAAGAAAGAAAGGTAAAGCATAAGGCTCTTAAGTGGTGCCTTGTCTTGTTGAAAATCTAAACCCCTTAACAGAACAAGTACTCTTCTTTTCACCGCATTAGTTGGCCCACTATCACATCGGTCCTGTATAAAACACAAATTTTTATTTATTCATGTATCATTTCATATGTGATCAAGTTGATGATGGTCCTATCTTTTATTAGAGATCAATTTTATTATGATCCATGCTATAGGGGTAACTTCTATTTACCAATTTATAGATTTTTAAAACAAAAGGCCCAATGGAGGCGCTTAGGATTTCTAGCGTATCCTGGGCTTAGGGGATCCACTTCCCCATAATATGAGGGATTTTAATTTTGAAGTGACCATGGTCTTATGTAGAGTTCATCATCAATTGCATTCCATCCTGGGTCTTATTTGGTATCTCTATTGTTATTCTGATAGAGCCATCCAAATCAGAGCCATAAAAACATAACTATTAAAACAAGGGATTTTTACCAAATAATTAAGCTTATATTATAATTAATCCATTCTATGAAGAATAACATCAAAATCTCCATTTAGTTGTTCGTATTATTTTTTTTGACGAAATTACTCTAGTTGGCGATATCGTCAACTAAGTTGGCGATATCGTCAACTTCCTGCATGTAAATCCACGAATTTTTTTTATCTTCTTTCTCAAACACTCCTCTCTCTTTCTTCAATTCATCCTCCATTCCACGAGTTCCTTGCTACCATTTCTCATAGGTCTTTCTTAAATCTAGTCTATGAAATTAATATTCAACAACAGGTATGTTCATTTTCTTATTTTTCCTATTTTTTTGTTCTTTCCCTTATTCTGATTAGATAAAGGAGGGATTCTTAGGCAACAAGGTGAGTTTGTTCTACTTCATTTATTCTTCTAAAATATTACTAGTACATTGTTATTGACGTGCACTAGAACGTTGGCATAGTGCCATGTTAATTCAATGCAAAGGGTAACCTTTGTTGATGAGCCAAATTGTTGAGCACTTGGGATTCTTGTACATTAGTGCACTTATCATGATCTATTCATTTAGCAAGTGATCTTAGATGGAGAAGGCTAGGGGAGACTTGGAGTTGTCATGAGTTTATGAAATGGTGCTGCTATGTGTTAGTTTATGAAATGGTGCTTCATTGTAGTTATTTACCAATTCTCATTTTCCTTAGAAAACAAATGCTAATTGCCACGTATTGGATCTTTTCATTTCTATCTCTAGCTTTGCCAGGTTTTTTTTTTTTTTAAAGCGTTTGTGCACTTTTTAGGCCTCTAAATTGGTTGTGTAGGAAAGAATGGCTATAATTCCCTTTTGTTGCTAATTTTGCTTGATAATGTATCTTTAGTTAGTAGTTTGGATGGTATCATTGCTCACACTAATGGGCTTATTGTGAATTTGGAATGCACCATATTTTGGAAGTGTGAATAGTTGTCGCACCTTGTTTCCATGAATTTCCTAAGTTTTGTGTTGCCACAAACCACCACCTGTTCCATGCTACAATAGGCATGTATGAATAGTAACATATGCTATAGATGGGGTTAGTTTTAGACTTTTTATTCGCTTGTTAGTGCTCACGGTTCTCTGTACAATTGTTTTGTAATTTCTAATTGAAGTTGTTTTTCAATTGACATGTCCAATGCTTGAAGGCAGGCAAAACCCAAGTCAAGCAACTGTTTGGTTAAGGGCCTGGATTTTTACTTGATAGACTGTTAAAACATTGAAAAAGTTGATACTAATTATCAATGAGTTTGGTTAAGTTGATGATACAGAAGTTAAATGTTGGAAGCTTTAGAGGAAAACAAGTTCAATCAAGAATCAATACTCCATATATTTTAAAAATCCAATCATACAACCCATAAATTTTGAACTATCTTTAAAAAAGAATCTCGAACTATAGCAGTCTATAACCTATTAATTGAACAACAAAATGCATTTCTAAATCCATAGCAAAGAGCCAATATAATCCCATATGGACAACTAATCCATATGACCATATAAACAAAACATACAAGTGTCATTGTGTGCATATGTATCACAATAAGCAACCAACTAATGAGTTGCACTATTATGGATTGTGAGCTCCACTTGGGATTCTTGTACATTAGTGCACTTATCATGATCTATTCATTTAGCAAGTGATCTTTGATGGAGAAGGCTAGAGGAGACTTGAAAGTTGGGACTTTATGAAATGGTGCTACTATTCGTGATTTTTTTTATTTTTTATTTTTGTAAATGTACATGCTTCATTGTAGTTAATTACTAGGTCTCCTTTTCCTTGGAAAACAAATGCCTGTGACAATTAGCATTTGTTTTCTAAGGAAAATAAGAATTGGTAAATAACTGCAATGAAGCACCATTTCATAGACTAATACATAGCAGCACCATTTCATAAACTCACAAGTCCAAGTCTCCTCTAGCCTTCTCTATTTAAGGTCACTTGCTAAATGAATAGATCATGATAAGTGCACTAATGTACAAGAATCCCAAGTGCTCAACAATTTGACTCATCAACAAAGGCTACCATTTGCATTGAATTAACATGGCACTATGCCAACGTTCTAGTGCACATCAATAACAATGCACTAGTAATTTTTTAGAAGAATAAATGAAGTAGAACAAACTCACCTTGTTGCCTAAGAATCCCTCATTTATCTAATAAGAATGAGGGAAAGCACTAAAAAATAAAAAATAAAAAAAAGAAAATGAACATACTCGTTGTTGAAGATTAATTTCATAGACTAGATTTAAGAAAGATCTATGAGAAATGGTAGCAAGGAACCCATGGAACGGATGAATGAGAGAAAGAGAGAGGAGTGTTTGAGAAAGAAGATAAAAAAAATTCGTAGGTTTAAATACAGAAAGTTGACGATATCACCAACTAAGTTGGCGATATCGTCAACTAGGGTAATTTCGTCAAAAAAAATAATACGAACAACTAAATGGAGATTTTGATGTTATTCTTCATAGAATGGATTAATTAATGGGCTTCAATTTCAAAAGATTGAAATCATTTCTTATTTTTATTTTTCCCAAATTTCTTAATGTCTCTTCTTTCTTTTTTTTTTTGCATAAATGATTTTCTTTAAAGAAAGGACATCATAACTGATTGGTGTCATGTTAGCGAACCGAGAGTTATCTACCCATATACTTAAAAAGGCAGTTTCACATAATGTTTGGCCGGACAACACTTCACTTCATTTT
Source organism: Persea americana (assembly GCA_029852735.1). Taxonomy (NCBI): domain Eukaryota; kingdom Viridiplantae; phylum Streptophyta; class Magnoliopsida; order Laurales; family Lauraceae; genus Persea; species Persea americana. The sequence goes on from CM056815.1 coordinate 73,642,602, forward strand.
GGTAGTTCATCTTTTTACCTTTTTTAATTTTTTCCAGCCCAAAAATCACGATCTGAACTGTTCATCCTCTAAAGAAGAACAGAAGCGGCTAGGCAACCAAATTTAGGTGTTAGATCATCACTGATTGTGAGAATTAGTTAAAACTCTAGACGGTTACATCTTCGTCTTTGGCAGTTCAAATTTTCAATTTTTTTGTTTTTTTCACCCCTAAAATTACAATCTAAACTATTCATCCTGAAAGGCTAGGGGAATAGAGTTTAAGTCAAGATTTTCATTACAATTAAGGGTTAACTGCAGGAGCAGATCTACATACAAGCATTTGGGGGCGGTGGCGCCAATGTTTTTTTGGGGGGCAGGGTGGGTTTTTTTTTGGGGGGATGGGGCGGGGCAGTGGCGCCCGTTGGACCTAGGTCAATTTCCAAAACCAATATGAGAATTATGGGTTCACTTCCAAATTCAATCGGTCCATCCCCAAATCCCACATGAATATCTTGGGTTTGACTCCTAAACACAACTATACCGGCTTATGTGGCCCACTTCAAATGAGAATCCCTGGTCTTGCCCTAATGATGTGGGATTCCTATCTAAAATATAAACCTATTAAGATTGTAATTTAGGCCCATGGTGATCATGAGTCGGTTCGACCAGAGATGAAACCATAAACAAAACCACCCCACCCACAAAAAACATGTACTACTTCTGTTTACAATCTGAAACTAGTAAATTGTTGTTCCGAAAATATTCGTTCCAGATATGCATCATTATATAATAATATTTTTTAAAATATGGTCGACTGACAGTTGTGACAGATTGCTACCATAGAGACATCTTATCAGAAACCAAAAGAAATACATAAACTATAGCCATTGAAATTTAATATGACTAATGTGACCATGAATTATGAGGAAACTAGGGGACAAAACCCCATGGGACTCTATAGGATCGACGAAGACTCAGTAGCATGTTGAAGACAGGAGGGGTCTAGTCTTTTTTTTTTTTTTTAATCATTTTGCGATATGGTCGATATCGACCATTTTATAGTGTTCAGCAAATAAGATAGTTATATGTTAGAAAAAATTGGACTAACGGATTAGTCGATATCTACCATCAGGATTTAGGAGGAATTAGTAACGGTCAATATCGACTATTCCGTCGTGTTCAACGAATAAGGTAGTTGTATGTTGGAAAAAAATCTGACTAATAGATTGGTTGATATCGACCATTAGAACTAAGAAGAAGAAAAAGCCCTCTCTCTTTCTTCCGCAGGCAAGCGAGAAGAATGCAGATCAGATGTTTGACGAAATGACTGATAGATTGCCAAGAGCGAGAAAAAAACCACCGACCATCTGTCGGTCAAGAGCTGAGCTTTTGAAGAGAATTGAGTTTAGCTTTTGTTATAAAAGTCCACTGAGGTTTTGATTCTATCCAATAATCCCTCACCTAATTATCTCCTTCATCTCTTCATTTCAAGAACTAGGCTTTCATAGAACTGCAATCTTCTTTTCAAATTTTTAAGAAGATCAAGGAAGAAAATCAAGAGCAGTGATTTCATCTCTTAGTTGAAGTCAATCCCTCATATTCACTTCATTTCAGGAATTGTGGTCTCAAGATAGCTGCTTTTCACTTCAAGTATCTATAAGAACAGGGATGAAGGGGATGAAGGGGATGAAGGGAAAGTTCCTAAAGAAACTGAAATCCATCTGAAACCTGGACGTGTGCTTCAAGTGACTGCCTCTGAAGGGTTTTTAGACCCTTTTCCCGCCTGATTCAGGCCAAGTTCTTAAGATTCCTGATTCAGGCCAAGTGTTTAAGGCTCCCCATGTTCACGAAACAGCCCAACCTGAACCCGACATCATCGATAGCTCAAAGCTCTTGAAAGACCTTAGAGAAGAAGATGAAGAGATAGAACACCACATTGTCACCATTGATAAAGAAAACATCAGGCCTCCTGAACCACCCAAAGTCTCAATTCCTTCCAAGGAGAATTCAAAGGTTGAAAATCATAATTTGCGCCAACGCCCATTGTCTGAGAGATCCAGTTTCCGACGTCCAGACCTGAATTCAGGAACACTGTTTGATCCAGACCTGCTGATAATATTCTCGTAAAATGGTCAAAATAGACCATATCGTAAAATGATAAAAAAAAGACTGAAAAGGAACTTAAGGACCCCTCCTGCCTTCAACATGCTATTGGGTCCTCGTCAGTCCAATGAGGTCTTATGGGGTTTTTTCCCCGAGTTTCCTCTTAAAATTTTTATTTCTTTAATTGATAATTTAACGTGTCAGTACAAGGCATATTCTATTGTCTGGTCTGTGGCGTGGCTACTTACAAAAGTAAGTTTGTAAATGAAAATGCCATTTCAAGAGTGAGTCTTAAATGGTAGGCAGTCAAACTGAGGTTATTCACTTAAGTAGCCCAAGAATTAGGATTTGTACCGCCTATCTTTTAAATAAGAATAAAAATAATTAGAAAAATCAAATTTCAGCCTTGGATGATTGCAGTTTATTAGTCGTACCGTCATTTTAGTAAGAAGCACTAGGGATTAAGATATTTGCCGATACACGGGGAAAGAGTTTCTGAATCCCGCCGAGTCTCCAACTTTACTCGCCTTTTATAAATTCCTCTTTTCCCTTCCTATCTAGAAAAAGACAACAGTAAATGAAGTTGATTTGATGTTCAAGGTCTAGGTGGTGTTTGGCATCTCTCAATTTTACTTCTTATTGAATTTAATCGGTTTCGAATTGACTTTTGACAGTTTGGCAACTACTTTCACTGTGCCCATTTGTAATGGAATTATGATAATTTATGTCTATTTTGGATGGTCAATAAAACCACGATATTTCGAACTAACATTTTGCACTTAAGCTGATAGACCCAACGCCCAAACGGAGAAACACACAGTAAACTAGGGCAATCTGTTTGTAGGGCAATCCGTTTTTTTTCTTTTTCTTCTGATTTATGGGCCCCTAAATCAAGATTTATTCCATTGAATAGATTCATAGGTTCAAACACTGCTACATATCCAAATCTCAACAGTTGGATGCTCTTATAATTTTAGATATTTAAAAAAAAAAAAAACCTGTATAGTTTGATCCACATTTTTCACATTTGTGGGCCCCAAACAAAAGATCAGAACCGTTAACCCTAATTGGAGAGATAAACACTGCTATTAGGTCAATTTGTAGTGCCAGATCTCAAAAAAATCAAAGAAAGACTCTGGTTGATGCATCAACCATTGCTTAACTGGGTTTTGGATTTGTATCACAGAGTCAGGTTTTTTTTTTTTTTTTTTCATTCTTTTCCAATGGTGGGGCCCTAAACTATAATCTGAATCATACAAGTTCTTAGGATGACTAAGAACAACTACCATTTCAAATATCAACCGTTGATCATTCACCAATCCAGAGATATTTGCCAAACAAAAGTGAACAATTGAAGTTATTTTTTGGACTTTGTGGGGCCCTTTATCAAGATCTGAACCATTGATCCTCTTAGGAATACTACAAATAGCCATGTGGTCAAGTACTAGCCACTAATTCACTGTGTATATCAATAAATTTATATAAAAAAGAATAAAATAACAACCATTGATTTAAAAAAATCTGTTTTAATCGCTTTTAAAGTGTTACCAAACAGCATAATTCTACACTACTATTTCAAACAATGCCATTTAAAACAGATCTATTTTATACATATCTATTTCATATAGATAATAGTCAATCCAACTGATTTGAGTAACAATTTATATATTCATCAGTACAATGGGGTCTGTATATGCAAGCGGTTTGGATTTTTGAAAGATAGGCCCACCCATGTATTGAACAATGGTCCTGCAGCCTGTTGCTGCATTAGAGTTCTGCCCTAAAAGTAGTAATGCTAGGCAGTAGTTATTGTCATTTTGGCTAGCACAAAATAAAAAAGTAAACAATTAGCTGTTATGAACAAGGTTTGGAGAAAACTGTATTTCAAAAGGAAAATAAAGTGTGAAAGTTTAACCATGTGTCCTTCTTTGTGCAGGGGTGAAGCATCCTTAGAGGGCCGTTCGAGGTGCTCATTTTATCTCTTGATTCTTTTATTATTTTTAGAGCTTTTTGTATATACCACCTTGATGTTTATAGGATTTGTAAATAGGCTCCTAAGGTTTTAATATTTATAAATAGGCCACTGCCTTTTCTTTTTAATACCTTTCATATCCCTAAAATCAATATTCCTAATAAGAATTAGCAGCCACCATGAGATTTGTCTTAAATTTTTACATAAATGACAGCTCTGCCCTTACATCCATTAAACAAAATGAGTATATTATTATCTACGAAAATACCATAATTTTATCTCAAGTCCTAATTATTCCTCTTAATAACTCTCTTGCACATGACCAGGAGTGGACCCAAGTACAAGGGCTTGGGGACTGAAGCCCCCACCCCCCTCGCAAATTCTAAAAATTAATTATTATTATTATTATTTTTTTACATTTGCCCATTCCTTCAATATTTCTTTTACACCACCCTTTCTTTTACACCACCCTTACACATGAAGCAAAATCATGTATTTTGAAACTTTCATCAATCAAATGGTGGGTCATGTATGAATTGGATAAATTATAACCGATTACAAGTACATGTGTTGATTGTCGTCGTAGTCAATCTGGATTTAATGAAATGAGCCATGTATTGATAAAAAATGAAAATATGTAGGGTTGTTTTCTCCTACTTAAGTGCAATTGTTAATGTTACATGCTTTATAAAAAAAAAAAAAAAGAGTCTAAGCTTTTGAAATTATGCATAAAAGGATAAAAAAAGATTGACAAAAGCGTCATTTCGCACTAAAAATCTGTGGTGGTTGGAAGACTATCGATTTTGGGGACACGGAATGTATTAAAATAAAAATGCAGGGGCTTATATCCAAATAGTAAAACCTGAGGGGCCTATATACAAATCCTACAAACCTTAGGGGGGTATATACAAAAAGCGCTTATTTTTATCTCTGATACTTAGTATGCATGTGGCTCAGATTAATTTTTTTTACAAGGTTTTTGTTGTCATTGTCTCACTTAAGATCAGTTTTGTGTCTCTACAAGTTAGTTATCCATCAAAAGTTTTATCATCATTCTGCAATGATTGTTATTCGGTCCATTATCAATTTATTTAGGGTTGTGCAATGCGAGGAAGACTTTCACCCACGAGTGGATTGCATCTGCAGAACATGCATTCAGGCTCATGAGGTCCACTTGGATGGTTTCGAGTCATTGGCCCATCAGATGATCCTAGCTTTGATTTAACTTTCTTAAACTTCAATGGTCCTTTAGCTATAGTTTTTTTTTTCTTTCTTTTTTTTTGAGATTCAATCCAACTATCAGGATAAATGTGGTTGTGATTCTAGATCATGGGAGGGATAAAAGTGAGGAAATAGATGTACTTATCAAAAGTGTGGCTTAAGTGGGGCCCATAGTGCAGTATACTCGTGGTCGTGGAAAATGGTTTTATCAAGCATTGCATTAAAACTAATTTGCGTGGACACTCTCATCCAAATGCCATGTGTAGGTTATTTCTCTTTGAGGATATCATTCCAATTAAAGGGTTACTCATAATACAATGTATTAGCCAAAAATGAAGCATAACTATGGAGGCAAGTGGCAACCATATGGTTGTGGATTTTTTATCAAATTAAAAAGAAGATATTGTGTGACATAGTAAATAGATTCTATGTTTTTCATCTCTAATATTTACATTTACTTTATCATATAAAAATCTTATAAAAGGAATTTAAGAATCTAATATATGAAGAAAAAGTAAAAATTGTCAAAACCTTTAAAAAGTAAGGATTTTTAAGAAATAATCATGGTTAAACTCAGATTAAGCAACAAAGTAAAGAAAAACATTAAAAAAAAAATACACTGGAAAGGTGCCGTACCCTTTAAAAAAAATGCCCATGTATGGCTACTATTCTCATTTACACACTCAGCTAGATATGAAAATCAGAGTCTTTCTCCTTTAATTAATATCTTCAAATTGAAATACCCTTTTGATATTATATATATAGGGACATTCTAAAAAATGCCGCTTTTCCGTTTCCCTTATTTTTTTTGTCATGGGGCCCATGTTGAGTTAATCTAATTTTCTGACACACTACCCCCCATGAATAGAGCTGTCAATCCAGCCCTTTGATTAGGGGGCCCGGCCCGACTCGGCCCTCAAAGCCCCCAAAGTGAGGGCTTATTTTTTATCTTAAAGCCCGAGGGTAGGGTAGGGCAGGGCCCTATTTTGAAAAGCCCGCTGTCTTGAAGGCCGAGCTAGGGCTTGCCTCATCCAGAAAGAGGGCCCCGCCCGGCCCTCAGTTCATAAAATTTTGAAAATTTTGAAGAGTTTTTATGAAGCTTCTTTGAAATCTTTAAGAAGTAAGTATCCATCTATTCGTTTATTTTTATGAGAAGTGATTAGAATACATAATTTATTGGTACAAAAGATTGAAAGTGTAGATATCTTTTGTAGAAATATGGCTTGAAAAATGAAATTTTTTTTGATAAATATTGAAAGCAATATAATAAACTATTCGAAAGGGTCATACTCCTTGATCCTCAACGTAAACTATTGTATTTAGAGTATGCTTTAAGAACGTTATATGAATCAAGTGAATATATGAATATTCGTTGAGGTGATACTCATAGACTCTTTAGGGCCCGTTTGGTAATTTTATTGTAAAATAAAGATAAAGTTTGTGTGATTTATGATACACCTACCACGACATTGTCAAATGTGGATAAAGTTAATTTAGTAAAAAAAAAAAGTTACTAAGTTTGAAAGTGATTTTATTAATGCTCGAGGAACAAATCACCAGGACAATTGTTTTAGAGGAAAAATCTGAATTAGATTCTTATCTGGATTGTTATTTGGAGGAGCCTAGGATAAATCTACATATTCCAATATATTAGACTAGTGACAAGGCCCTTGCTTATCCCGAACACCAAAAATAAAAATAAATAAAAATTTATTTATTTTATTAAATATAATTGGAAAGAAAAACACCACTTGTCTGCTTTGATTGGTTGATGTCTTCTTTCTGTTCTTTATAATCCTCTTTTTTTTTTTTTCTTTTTTTTCTTTTTTTTTTTTTATAGATGGACGCCACCTTCCTCTATTACTCTATGGGCAAGACTGCCACTACAAGAAAGTTGGCTTTTAGTGGCGACTCTTTTAGCTGCGGTCTAATGTTCGCCACTAAAAACCCACCTTTAGTGGCAATTCTCAGCCATCATTGAATTGTTAGCTTGGCTTTCTAGTAGCTAATATTTTATCTTTTGGCAATTCATTTTTTAATCCTCTTAAATGGTTGATAATGCTTTCATAGGATTCTCGGGATAAAGTTTTCTGTGACTTTTCAAAAAAATAAAATTTTACGGGGTGGCGGAATTTTCTTATTTCAGTTGAACTAGTTTTCGAACAGTGTGGTATACAATTGTGCCTCAAATTTTTCTTGAAGAGAGAGTCAACACAAGTAGAAAATGGCAGCATACCCAGAGAACAAATCCTAGGGGTATACCCAAAGAACAAATCTAGGGCAATTGATGAGACAAGGGCAATTGATGAGACACGAGGTTGGTAACCAACTAAGCAACCCCTTATTAAAATGAGAGTAGACAGATATAGATATGAAAGATAACGCAATAAGGTAGATAATAATGCCAATTACAAAAATTGGAGGTAAGTATTTTCTATTTTAAGAAAATTGATTCTAGACTCGTTAAGAAAAGATTAGAAGGTGGGACTCAATAAGGTTGATAATAATGCCAATTACAAAATTGGAGGTAAGTCTTTTTCTATTTTAAGAAAATTGATTCTAGATTCGTTGTTAAGAAAAGATTAGAGGGCTGGGACTCACAAATTTTTTTTAGTACAATGTAATAAATCCAACCTTTTTTTCCATGGGACATGGACTCATGCCCACAAACACCACCTGTCTCCGTAATGGTCATTTTTAGTCACACTGATGACTGAATTTCCTTTTCTTTTTTTCTTTCTAGTTTCAAACTAAATGCAATTGCATGGGTTTGGAAATTAACTTCAAAGTTGAGTCAATTCCCATTAGCAATGACTTGTATTCATTCGCAGTGTGGGTACATTGAAGTTTTTTGGCAAATTACTTTTTTATATTTTTAATATAAATTTTAGAAATAGGTTATGTAAATAATATATGGGGTGTCTCTTAAAGATTACTTTTGAAAATATGTTGGAAAAATTTTAAATTAAGCACATTAGATAAGATGTTTTCTAAATTACGCATGTCAGAAATTTCTACAATTTGTACTATTTATACAGTAGAATCCCGTTTGTTTTTTCCTATTAGGCTTTTCTAAAAAGAGCAATCTTTACAATCCTTGGATCGGATTTAATTTATTGGCTCATAATAAAAGGAGCTAAAAGAGCAAAATTAAAATAAAAAATCAAAGAGAAGAATCAAATAAAGTGATTTGTTTCAGACATGTGTTGTGGTCACACACAATCTATAATGAGAAGCGCTAGAAAACGCCCAAGGAGTTCTCCCAATGGGGCTCAGTATGGTGCACGATAAATCCCATTAGATGAAAAGATCTAGATGAGACCTACCTATGTGCAAAATTTCAACTCCAATAGATCCTCCTACTCCTTCGATCATGGCCCTTAATTTTAATGGTTTTAGATGCATCATTTTCTTAGGAATTCTATTCAATGGTAAGGAAAAGTTGGATGAAACTCAATTTTGGGCTTTTGGGAATTCATTTGGTTTTTTTGGGGGGGGCGGCGGGGGCGGGGTGGGATCAAAACATATGGGGCTAAAAAAAGGATTTTTTTAAAAATGGATAACTTTTGAGATTTTGTCATATATAACATTGCTGAAGTCCTTCAAAATTTATAATTTCCAAATGTGAATCTTCTGGCCAAACATGAAAAACGAAGAAAAAAATAAACTTTTCCAATGTTCATGCTTGATTTCAGATCTTCCACAGGCAGGGCATCCACAAACATTGATCTTAGAGTAATAATAATAATGAATCGATATGATTTTTTAATCAAATTAATAGGATTATCTCAAGAGATCATTCGCCCCGATATGACAATCAAAGTGTGGTCAGGATTATCCAGAGAAATTTTTTAGTTTCTTCTCTAAAAGTCATCTGATCTGATATTCCAATCAAATGGCCAGGATTACCCACAGAAACCCAATTTTTTTACATTTGATACTGAAGCACCATTTCTCGCCAGAATTAAATCCTATTATCTTTTTCATCTTAGAAGTGCTCCACACTGATATACCCCAATAACATGGTCAGTGTTATCTGATACTCCCAAATAATATGTCCTGAGATGATTGATGTCTCTTTTTTTCTTTTTTCTCGGAAGTGATCAGATTAGATATTTCCCACATGAAATGATCAGGATCTGATATGTCCCAATACAATGGCCGGGATGATTTTCTATCGGTGGTGTGTTGTTTTCACCTTGCAAGTGGCCCCAACTAATATTCCATTCAATAAAAGCTGTAGGCTTTGTGGCTTTATAGTTGATGTCCTTTTTCTATGTTCTGCTGCATAAGCTTTCTTCCGCTCTTCCGCACCCCATTCTCTCTTCTCCGCTATCTCTGTATATTTCTCTGCTTCTGTGTTCGTCACACAGTTCTCTGTGAGAGAAAATTTAAGGAGCATCGTGTTGTAAGCTTTGACTTTCAAGTTGCTCTAATAGTTTATCTTTGCATTTTCATTTCCTCCTCTTTTAATTGTTGATGATGCTGTTATAGAGACCTTTAATCACCAACATTCATCCTGCTGTGGAAGATACTGAAATAGTCCTTAAAGATCAACATTTGAAGTGAGTTTCAATTTTTCTCTTCATTTTGTAAGCTTGGACTTTCAAATTGCTCTAATTATCTTTTCATTTTCATTTCCTCCTCATTTAATCGTTGATGATGCTATTGTAGAGACCTTCAATCACCAACATTTAACAAGTTGTGGGAGGTAGTCCTATAAAGATCAACATTTGAAAGTGAGTTTTAAATTTTCTCTTTATTTTGTAGCACTCTCTCTCTCTCTCTCTTATTCTTTTCTATGAAAGGATTTGTCTCTCTATGTCACGCCCCCAAAAGTGAAACCGGGGTTATGCGTGAGATTAGGGTCAATTAAAACTTTTCAACATTAAACAAATACCACATGACCCCAATCATATCCCAAATGGATCGAAGACCGTTGTGAGGTACAAACATAACACAATAGCGGAAGCTTCGTAAATACTAGTGGTATCTCAAGATGTATAGTTAAGAGCAAATACTGAAATATAGAAACTAAAGTTCAAGTTTGAAACAGTTAAACAAAAGTATATTTACAATAAAAGGCCGCACAAAACTCGGGCCTAATCAAAATGAATAAGAACCAAAAGTATAGTCTAGTCCCAGGTATATCGTGAAGGCTCTCATGTACGGGGACAGTACGGCTAAACAACGCCGTCCGTACAGTAGTCTAGGAGGTCATCAGACTGATTTGTCTGAATTTCCTCCGTCGTCTCCTCCTCGGGGTAGAAAGGCTCGGTACCTATGCACCAAGAGTAGTACCATCAGACACGACGGTCGACAAGCAATATATATATATATATATATAAATCATCAAAGATATGTAGTACTAAATAGAGTAACCGATAGACAATATCATAAGAAATGCATAGCATCGGAATCATAATCAATCTAACATGATCATCTAACAAGATAGGCGGTCCACATAAGCTAATCACCACGGGATATTATCACTGCCCTCCCAACTCGAATCGAGTTGTGGTAGAGAAGATGCACGGGATAATAGCCCGGCCAAGCAAGAGTGGATACATGGGGAACAAGCAAGCTATCATCAAGACATCCCATAAACAAAAGCATCCGATGGTGTACATCCATCACAAGAATCACAATCTGTAGTCGTTCCTATCACGGTCCTAACACAGTGGTGCCCCAGCTGCGTTGAACGTTACAGCTGAGTGGTGCCTGACACAAGAGTCCTATTCATACCATAGTGAAGGGCTAGGTTTTCTTGCGTTAACAAGATATATTAACTAGAGAGACTACTTTTCCATTATCAAATCAAGACCAAGCAAGCAAGCTAACTTCAAACCATCAATACCATAAGTAGTCCTCATTAAGCCTTTGCAAATTAAAGCCACCTAGCCTCAACACTTCCATTAAGTATCAAAATAAACAGAATATCAAAAGGGATCCTAAGTCCGTCATCTAAGTTCTCCATATGATCCCAAACAAAGCAAGGTAAATGAAGCTAATGAACATGCTCGTGACATGTAGATAAAGTACCAAACGGTACCATTCAGAATCATGAGCGATAGACAATCCAATCCTAAGTACAATGTTAATCCGAAGCATCGTACAATCATACTCAGTCTACGAAAGGGATTGGGTTCGCGATACCCGAACGAAACATCTTCGTGCATAGATATAAAGAAGGGTATCACGTCGTCCCGTACCGTTCAAGATTGAGTGAAATTGAACCCCGATGCAACCGGAATAACCGTGAAGAGCATCTGCTCAAAACATCCTCACATATAGTCAAATGAGTCCGACAAGGATAGCCAAAGTTCCATCTAAGTCTATCTAAATCAAGGTTAAAAAGGCCCTTTCAAAAAGGTAACCATAGTTCACCCGGTCGACCTGAACAAGGCCCGATCCACCACACACACTAAAGTTACAAAAACCCAGGTTCCGTAACTACAGTGAAATGGTCCAATTCCATTACAAGTTCCATGAACCTGATATGCAGTCATTCCAAGGGTAAAACCCACATATTCTAATCCCACAAATCTCATCAATCTAAATAATCAAATTAATAATTCATTTCATTAAATAAGAAGACCTATTTATCATGTTTTCAAGCATCTAATACATTAATGAGCATGTGGTCATCTAAATAGTCATCAATCATCAAATCAAGGAAAGACAAACATATCAAAGCATAAATATACATATATTAACTTGCCTTTGGTTGAAAATGCCCAAATCCTCAATCCTAGCTCAAAATCCCCAAAACCTATGAATTAGAGACAAACCCACATAAATAACTCTACATATCACAATCTAACAATCTAATAAACTCTTCTAACACTAATAAATGGAAAAAAACTCCAATTAACAAAACCTAATAAAACAAAGAAGCTTACCAAACAGTGGAGTTTGAAATTAGAGATGAAGAAGATCATGGGGCCCACTTGATCAATGGCCCACTGAATAGTGGTGAAGATGATGCTCGGTGGTCCACTGGGCAAAGATGGGGGAGACAGAAATGAGCAAGAAAGGAAGAAGGAATGAGACACAGAAATGGAAAATGGTGAAATGGGTTGGTGGGATGAGAGAAATTGGTGAGATGAGAGAAAATGAAATGGGAAAGTCAACTCAAAAGTGAAATGGTGGGGTTTGTTGCCCACGTTCCCAGTGAGGTGAGTGGAGGGAGAAAGAATAAAGAAAGTAGGAGTGAATGAGAGAAAGACACAGGGAGAGAAAAATCGTTGGAGAGAGAGAGTATAAGGGAAGAGAGAGAATGAATCAAGAGAGAGAGAATGGAAAATGGATGGGGCTGAAACACGTTGGCAGCAAGGAGAATGAGGGAGGGAGAGAAATAATGAGAGAGAACAGAGAAGAAAATGAGAAACAGAGAAGGGGAAAAATGAGGGAAGAGGGGCTGCTGTTGTGGAGAGATGGGAATGAGGGAGGGTTCTGTGACCTGAAAGGAAAAGGGGGATGAGAAGGGCACGTGGGTTAAGGTGGTGGAGAGGTATGATGGGAATGAGATGGTGGAGGTGGGGTCCACATGAGATAAAGGTGGGGAGGGGTTTGACTTGAAAAAAAATAATAATATTAGTTTAGAATGGGTTCGGGTCAGGTCAGGTTTTGGGTCGGGTTCGAGGGTCCGGATCGGAATGGAACAGAAGGACAAAGTCCGGGAAATTAGGTAATCTACCTGATGGTGCTAAAATCTCGAAAAGCACAAAAATACTAAAAAGGCCTCGAAACTTCCCAAAAATAGCCACACACACCCCTACTGTACCCAAACACCCTTGGACTACGCGAGACTTTGCACGCGTGATCCACACGTCAAACCCGACTCACTAAGACTCTAACCACACTTAATTAACTAATCAAGCATTTAATTATAATTAATATATGATTAAGGTAGGGATGTTACACTCTACATTTGCTTTTCTTTTTTATAATTAAAAATTTTCTATTTATATGTCCTGCTTAATAGCAGGCCCCTATTTTTTATTTCCCACTTGGATGCATTTCTTTCTTTTTTTTTCACCCCAACTGAGGGGGGCTGAGATACGGTAAGGAAGCCTTCGGGTGAGAGAAGAAGACCTTGGGTGAGGCGAAGAGCCCTCGGGCAAGGGAAGGTGGCCTGCCCAGGTCAATCCCAAGGCAGCCATGTGAAAACGGCTGCTCAATTACATGTTTAAGATAAAGAAATTAGAAGGGTGACATGTGTGTTGTGTATATAGAAGGGTGTTTAAGATATGGGTAATTAGAAGGGTAGTATGTGTGTTTCTGGGTTTGAGAAAATATCACTTCAATTGTATCATTCCAACCCTTGATTTTAGTGCTTTAAACTTTAGTTCTTGTTAAAGTGTATGTTTTAGTGGACTCAAATCTAAATCCAACTATTAAAGATGGACCAATTATAAAATTAGATAGAATCGGAATCCTCTACTTTTGGTAATTTTACATGTAAAATAAAGTGTAGTAAATCATCAAAATTAAGAGAGAATAAAATATAATGGGGTTATGATGATAGTTTTTAGTTATTTGGTATGGAATTTTTTTTATCTTTTTTTATGGAAACTAGCAACAAAGGCCCGTGCTAAACCCCGGGCCCTATAATAAAGATGTCCCCAATTTTGGGATATATATTTATATATATATATATATTTATAACATGAGAGTAAACGTGGCAACAAATATGTTATTACATAAATTTCATAATATACTACAGAAATGCTATAGAAGAAACAATAATGGGCAATGATGAAATCTTCACAGTGTGCCATGAAAATTATGGAATCTTTGAAAAAAAAATATTTTTGAAAGTGTCATCTTAATCATCTGGGTTGAAAATCATAGCATCTTCACTTAGATTTGCATGTAATTAGCCAGAATAGTGCTATATTTGCTAAGATGTGGAATAGTAGGCAGACAAAAAGTAATTTTACTTGTCAACACAAATGAAACGAAAAGACTCTGTAAAATTATTTATCCTGTTACCTTTGCCGCTCAAATTTCCAATTGGGAAAAGGGTTATTTTGCCAAACATTGAATCTCCTTGCTCCCAAAATTCGAATTCCAGACATCAATTCCAAGGACCACCCGTACCTGAATCAGACAGAACAAAGGTCCCAAGCCTACTAACAAATGGAAATAGCTGAAATTATTAAAAAAAAAGATTTAATCAACAACATCCCTACTAACAAATCAGAGGCGGTAGTAACAAAGTAGGAATCATATTGCGAAGTGTCAACTCATTGAGAAAACAAAAATACATTGCATTCTATTCTCTTTAAAAAAATTAAAATTATACCCAAGCCTTTGTTGCTTTTTATCCATAAATGCCCAGCCTGATAGAAGTTGATGATATTGTTTGCTGGTGGATTGATGAGGATTTTCTCATTTTCTCAAGAATATCTCCATTAGAGTTTTCAATTATAGAGTCCATTTTCTCATTTTCTTGAGGTCCCTCTGGTTGAGCATTCTCAAGATGCCATCTACCATTAATGTCTATTGATTTCCATTCTATTCTTTTAGGGACAATGACATTATTGTGAAAATTGATCATAAAAAGAGTTGTAACGCCTTTAATTTGATTGGAACAAGCAATATCAGGAACAACAAAATTCATGGCTTTATAATATACTCGTTAACTAACAACAATATTTTGAGAATTAGGCTTCGTATCAAATACTTTAGTTTGAACTCCCAGGGAAAACGCTTCATGTGCAGGATGGTCTGTCCAAGCGGCTGAGAAATTAGGAAAGCAATTGAAGAAAGCCGGTCCATTTGCAAGACGCACACACGCACACCATTGCCTATGCGGTGTGCATGGGAACTCCCATTGCACATCTTCTTGTGGGGCTCATTTGAAGCCCCACCCGAGGATACGGCCGAGGGTATCAAATAATTTCCTGGGTCCTACCTGTGTACAAGATATGGGTCCTTGTGATCATCTTAACCATTTGATCAATATCCCACAAGATTTTACCACTTAAAAATGGTTCGTTGATCGACGGGTGGGGTCCATTAGGATGACAGTAGGAAAAACGGACCAATGACTAATAGGGATGGACCATCAGGTGGGCCCCACTAAGAGGCGTGCACCATAACACCCCAAAAGAAGTGTAGGTGAAATTTGAAATTTACATATATTTTGATAGAGAATATTCATTTGCATCCGTCCCTTACCACAGGGTGAGGGACACTTCCATAATTGGAAATTTTCATGTGCAAAAGAGGAAAAATCATATATAGTCATATGCATAAAAGGAATATTTATATGTAAAGAGGGAAAGCCATGTAAGTGTCCCTCACTTACATATATTTTGATAATTCTCTTTTATTGGCCAGTTAGAAACTCCTTAATAATTGGAAACTCTCTTATAATTCCACTCTAGATTTGGGAAAACCAGGATAAGATGGAGCCCATTAATACACATGGGCATCAAATGAGTCCCCACCATGGTTGGGATGTGGCCATGTGGGCTACACCTTATGTCCAACACCGAGGGCTTATAGAACAACCATTGTACACATGGAAAATTATGCCGTGGTCGTGGGCATCATCATTTGAATCTTAAATAGCCATTAGTCTAAGGTCGGCTAAAACAAGAAATGACCAAAAATATATATATTGAACATGAAAGTAAGGTTTCTATATTTTAGTTCCATAAAAACCCGATCTTAATTTGAATAGAAGAAAAGGAATATAAAAGGAATATCGTAGAATTTAGCATAATCCTTAATCCTTGACCAAATATGTTTCTTTCCACCTAAAAAAAAAGAATCTTTGCAATTATTTTCAAAACCAAACACTTGTTTCTTATAAATCTTTCAAACAAAGTATAGTGATATTTCACTCTTATTTTGACAAATTTGATGCCTGACTTTGTCGCTTGTTTGCAGTCTTTTGCATATGTAAATGTAAATGGGGCACATGCCTAATGGTTATGCATGTTTATGTCTGTTTGCATGAGGTGTGAAAATTGGGGGTAAAATCGTGTGAAAATGGGCTAATTTTGAGCCCATAGTTTTCACACCTTAGGAGATGTGAAACCATTTCACATGCTACTGCTACCGGGCGAAGCTACATTGATTGGGAGTCCTCACCACCAAACACGTTTTTTCAACTTTTACACTTCTGTGGGCCCCAAAAGTCTAATCTGAATGTCCAAAGTATTCAAAAGATAAATTACAGCCAAGGGACCAATTTTCAACCATTGATTTGTCTTAAGTTTTGAGATATTGGCAAAAAATAATTATAATAAATAAATAAACCCAAAGTCGAAAAATGGACTTTTTGGGAATTTGTGGGCCCCATTTTCATGATCCGAACCATTTAAACTGTTTAAAAGGAAAATTATAGCTATGGGATAAAATCTCAAGTCTTAATTCATCAAAGACTGTGAGATATGTGCAAAAAATATACAACCGTTGGATTATTTATCATTTTTATACATCGTTTTCATGTTCATGGAACCAATCTGGTTTTTGGTTATTCTCAAAATATGTGGGCCCCACAATCATGATCTATACAATTTAAACACTTTAAAATGATAAAAATGGGCATGGGACCAAGTTTCATGTCTAAATTCCACATATATTATATATTTATAAAAAATCCAAAATCGAAAATTTGTGATTCTGAATTCTGTGGACCACACTTTTACGATCCGAACGGTTCAAACTCTTTAGAATGCCATTTTTTCCTACGGGATCAACTCTCATGCTTTTTATTCATCATATATTTTAAGATATTTATAAAAAAAAAAAAATTGGACATGGTGAAGGTTTTGTGAAAAAATGTTGAACCATTGGATCCACTTTGACTCACATATGAAGATGCGTGAAAAAGAGAAACAATTGGAAGTGTTTCACAAATGGCTCAACTGCATATGAAAACGCTTCATATGGGAGTCATTTACATATATAGACCACTTTCCTATCACATACGAACTTGACAAACCGCCCTAAACGACAATCAGTACGAGAGTTACCTTTCAAAGCTTTTTTTATTCAAAAGTTTTTGCTAATGGTCTTATTGAATTACAGTAAACGAATCTCCACCCTTTCTCTGACCTAAGATATATAGTTGTTGCTATTCACTAAATTGCATTTTCAAAATTGTCTTGTGTGTGGTTCTACTTTTAGTTGGCGTTAATCTTAGAAGATGCGATTTTCTCAAATCAGCCAAATCGAAAAGGAAAAGAATTAGATTAAATGAAAACATTTATAATGTTTAAGTTTTTCTTTCTTATTAACATTTTTTATCTAGAAAGAAGTGTTAAGCTGTGATATGCACAGGACTATGGTGGATGCGGTTGTCGGCGTTCTCTTGGATAAGTTATTAGCATTGCTTGTACGTGAAGGACAACAACTACTTGAATTTGATAGCCAGTTTGATAAACTAAAAGATGAGTTGGGCTACATGCAAGGCTACATCAAAGAAGCAGATAGAATGAGAAGAAAGGAAGGCAGGCATATTCTCAAGTTGGTAACAAGAGACCTGAGAGAGTTGGTGTATGATGCTGAGGATGTCATAGCAGATTGCTATATTGAATTTATGAAACAACATGATGGGTATTTGTTGAACATTGTGAGTTGCTGCTCTCCCCGACTTTTAAAATTTCGGCTCAAGATCTCAAAACGCTTAAAGAAAATAAATCAAAGGATTGAAGCAATTCAAGAAAGAATGAAGTCCTACTTGTCTGCAGCCCCTAGTACCATTACAAGCAGAGAAAAAGAAAGCACGACTTTGTTGCGCTATCCCATTTTATTGGAAGAGGCGGACATCGTGGGATTAGAAGATGATGCTTCAAAGGTTGAAAAGTGGATCTTAGAATCACAGGAGCCCTCAACTATAATTGGAATAGTTGGTATGGGAGGAATAGGCAAAACCACACTTGCTCGGAAAATATGCAATAGAAATTGGATAAAAAACTCTTTTAAACACATGATTTCTGTTACTGTTTCTCAAAATTGTGAATTGGAAGACTTACTGAAGAGCATGTTGATTAAAATGAATGTAGATGAAAAATCTTTGAGAAAGAAAGAAGTTGTAGAGTTATTGGAAAAACTTAAGGAAGAGTTAGGAGATGAAAAGTACCTGGTGGTTTTGGATGATGTTTGGGGAAACGAAAGGTCTTGGTGGGATAGTTTGAAATCTGCTTTACCTAGAAATCTCGGATGTTGTGTCATTATTACAACAAGAAATGAAAATGTGGCTAGAACAATGGGAGCTATTGAGAAGCACATACATCGTCCCAAGATTCTTTCAGATGATGACAGTTGGTCCTTATTTTCTAAAATAGCATTTGCATGGAATGGCGGTAAGTATCCCAATTCTGATGTGGCAAGCTTAGGCAAAGAGATTGTTGCAAGATGCAAAGGGCTCCCTTTGGCAATCAGGGTCGTAGGCGGAATGATGCTTGGAAAAGGTGATTCAGTCAGTGAATGGAGGAGAATATTAGAGCATCTAAAAGAGGCGTTAGCAGAGGAGAAGACAGGTGAGCTGGTCATGTCAAGTTTAGAGCTGAGCTACGAGGAGCTTCCCACCTACTTAAAACCTTGTTTTTTATGCTTTTCCATGTTACCAGAAGACTATGTGATACATGTTGATAATATTGTTTGCTGGTGGATCGGTGAGGGTTTTGTTTCAGAAACGAATGGAAGAACAACTTTTGAAACTGGAAAAGAATACCTAGTGGAGTTATGTAATCGGTGTTTGTTAATAGGTGAACCCGATGTGTTTGAGAGAAATATTGAGTCTGTTAGGATTCATGATTTAGTGCGGGATATGGCTATCAAAATTGCAAGAGATGTGAACTTTACAATTTTGGATGAAAGGGGTACGCAAGAATTGAGTGCCGAGTCTCGTCGGGTGAGCATAATTGATAATGGTGTAATCAAGAATGTTGAACGTACTGGGGCGAGGAATTCTAAAACCGAGAGCAAGTTGCGAACACTGTGGGGGGTGGGGGTGCACATGGAGAAAGAGGTGATTTTAAATAAAAACTTGGAACTACGCAAGTTAAAGCGGTTGAGAGTGTTAACTGCTACGTTCCCATATCGGAAGAATCAAGAACAAATCATCATGAAGGATTGGCTTTATGGAATAACGTCACTGTTGAACCTAGTTTCTCTAAGCTTGGAACATTGTATGGTTGAACAGCTCCCGGATTCAATTGGAAATCTTCATAATCTTCAATTTTTCGATTTAGGCGGTTTTGATAATTTGAAAATGCTTCCCTCAACAATCACAAAGCTGGATAAACTCATTTTCTTTCGAATTATTGGATGTCCATCTTTGACCTGCATGCCAGAGGAAATTGGGAGGCTTTCAAAGTTGGAGCGATTAGACTGGCGACCATATGCAAATCGAAGTCAGAAAATTGCTTCCCGTATTGGTCAGTTGAAAAACCTTGGACAGCTTAACGTACTTCGTGTGGAGATAGAAAACCAAAACTATTTGCAAGAACTGATATTGAATGTACTGTCAGAGCTTAAACATCTACTTCGTGTGGAAATTTCTTTTTATGCTTATCGCTATGAGGGCGATGCCTCTGTCAGCAAATTGAATCATCTCCTTTGGCCTCTCCAATGTTTAGAAGAGTTGACGCTTACTTCTTATCCTGGAGAAAGTACACCTGTCTGGTTGAGCCCGACCTCTCTTCCCAATTTAAAGATTCTATGCATCGATCATGGAAACCGTCTTAGGTATATGAGCCCCAAGTTTTGGGAAGGGAATTGGAAAATTGAGGGATTATGTTTGATCAATTTGTACGAACTGGAGGAGGAGTGGATAATGTTTCTCAGAGCAATGCCGTCTTTAAGAATGGTGAGGGTTAGAAACTGCCCAAGGCTCAAGTCATTTCCTCTTTACGTGACTCAAGACGATGCAATTTGGAGGAAAGAAGATGATAACACCCCTGGTGGGCATTAATCAAGCGTAAAAAGCTATGAAAAATGAACATCAAGAAGAACTCATCTTTTGTGTGTATTTCTTATCAGCACCTGTTCTTATTCTATTGTAAACTGACTAATGTGGTGGTGTTTATCCATTCCCAATGTAATAAATATTTGCAGTTTCATAAGATTGTCTTACATTATTTGTGTTATTTTGATGTAATCTAATCCAACTTGGGAAAACTCGGCTCGCAGCCACTGACCCAATAATATTTTAAAAATCCTGATTCTTTGTAAGTTGGGCCCACCTTCATAAATCTAGACCACTCACTGTGGACTCTGATTGATCACGTGTCACATATGTGATTGAAAACATAAATAAATAAAAAAGAAGAGGGAGTGAATCAGAGGTTTTACGCATCATCAATTTGAAAGTAAGACCAAATTGACTTTTAGGCTGAGATTTGGTCCAACATTAAATTCTATGTTCCACTAGAACGCGGGCAGCATGCTTTTTCCAGCCCAGCCTTTCTAGTTATAGGGCCCAGTGCTCGTTTCGGATCAAGTCGTGGGTGCTGGAAGTCAGACCGAGGCCACCACGTTTTGCACCATATGAGGCCCATTTCGATCTAGTTGGGCTTGAAACAGACATTGGTCCAAGCATACCAAATTTGTGGGAAGATTTGTACATTCCTGAGCTTATTTTTATTCTTCAAAAAAGGGTTGTGCAGGGTTCAACGTTTGATAATATGGTAGAGTTTCTGATGAAGCTATAGGTGTGCCTTAAACCATCTTAAGCCTCTATCATCGACTCTAGATGAATGCCTACTGCTAGTGGGTCCTCATTCAATGAGGTGAAGCCTACAAGTCCCCGGGGTCCTCACATTCAATAGTCTGATCAATATATAGTGGGCCCTGGGATGAAATGGGCCTCTAAAATCTAAACACCCCAGTGCACAGTTAGAAATGCCCTGCACAGCCCTATGCCAGGAAAAAACCCCATACAGTAGGAAAATAAAAGAGTGATAACATTATGTAATGTCGTCAGCTGCTATCCATGACATTGGCATTCTGGCATTCTGTAAATGGATTTGTAATTTTGTGGTGCATTTAGGTACTTGCTCTGGATTAGACTTGTTGGATTAAAATCAGAAACTATAGGGGCTTGTATTTGTTTGTGAAAGTTATAACGTTGACGTAGGTATCCAAAAGAAAGGCAATGTTCTACACCACATACTTCTCATTTGCAGTCCAGCCACTTCGATATTTACTTATCAGTGGGGGTGGGGTACGTTGAAAGGTCTCCTTGATAAGGATCAGCAAGAAAATCAGACACTTCGAATCATCCTAGCCTTGATTTAGTGGTCTTTTAGCTATAGATTCTTTTTTTTACATTCAATCCAATAGTTGATAAAGGGTTGATGACAGTTAAAATTGGGGTTGGTGCTAAATCACGGGGCAGTGAAAGTGTGAAAAGGCCTGCATTGATCAAAGCTGGTCAGTTAAAAAACCTGTGACATTTTAGATAACTTTATTCGGGATTTGAAACCATAAACCATTTGCAGGAACTGATAATGAGCGTGTCCTCAGAGCTCCAATATCTTTGATTTTCATCCATCATTTGCTAGGTCGTTATGAGTGAAATGCCCGTCAGATAATTGTAACATCCCACGTCAGCCCCTTCAATTACTGGAAGAGTTGTGGATTCTCAGATATCCGAAATTACATTTGTGTGGCTGGATCAACTTCCTTTCACCGATTTAATGATTTAACATTGTTGGCCACAGAAGATTGTAAATGTAGATGAGTATCGAATTTGATGCAGCTTTTTCAATATGAAAAAAAAAAAAAAAAAGATGATGTTTGAGGTATTGAGTTATGACTAACATATATTATCAAAAATAAATTATAACAAACACTCACATATATTATAAAACATATCTACAGATATTATTAAAAAAAAGACAAACCAGTTCAATAAATCCTTAGAGAAGATTGCTTTAGAAATAAAAAGAAAAGTAGTTGCAGAAAAGGACAATCTATGCGAGAGACAGAGAGGGTGAGAGAGTTAAGAGTACCTGAAATGGAAAAGCATTGGTGGAGAAATGTTCATTTGAAAAACTTCATCGGTGAGGTGGCAGGGATTTAAAAATAGCTTGTGTAGGGAAAAAGAAGGATAACATTTGCTTTAATGCTTTTTTGGAAAGTGAAAAGATAGCGTTAGTGAGATGTGATACTGATTACGTATTATGGGGCCTTATTTTTCGGGGAGAAAAAAAATTATGACGGTTGCTTTTGGGCACATTTGTGTAGCCTATTTTTGTAGAAAAGGAGGTGGTTTTTTTTTAGAAAACTCCTTTTTCATTTTTTGTGGCAAATTTCTGCGAAACTACTTTTTTGCCACGTCAGTTTTTTCCTTCTTGGGCTTGGAAATAGACTTCCTATGAGGGATATTGAAATTCCATTTCCACATAAAACTAACCCTCAATTTCCTCTCTCCAACCCCCACTCCACCCAGCCACCCTCTTTCTTCCCCCTATCCTCCCAACCCCACCCGCCCCACACACATACCGATTCACCCACGCAGTAGTTTTCATTAAAGAAATCTGCAGCTGCACCAAATAACATTAGCACCAATTCATTGAGGAAAAACTTTTTGCACTAAACATGAATTTCTAACATCCTCAGAAAACCTTTTCCGATGTATTTAAAAACCATGAAATTTGTTGATGTGGCAATTTCATCTTTCCATGAGAGTTGCCTATACACAAACGTGCCTGGTCTGTATGAGAACTTTACATGTAGAATGAAGTGAAGTAAAGGAGGATATAGTGAATGGATAAAATATAAGTGGGTTTCGATCATATTTTGTCTTTAGTTGTTTGGAAGGGAATCTTTTTCACTCTTTGTTTAAAAAGTGAGTGTTTTTTTGTCTTTTTGTTGGGAACATATTTTTTTTTAACATATTTTTAAAAAGGAGGAGGAATTTTGAAAATATTTACTTTTGATGTGACTTTTTTTTTTTATAAATTGGAGGCTTTACTTCACTCCACTCTATTAGTGAAGTTTCCATACATTATGTGAAAAGATGACTTTAATTGTATGTGACACTATGGGATTTTCTTTTTGGGAGGCCTAAAGCAAGGGCTTTTATTGCCTTATGGTCGAGTGGCTCGAGCGACCCCTGAATTTAGGGAAAGGAAGAAGAGAACACTTCTGTGGCATTCTTCAGATTTTAAAAGCTATCAAGAATGAATGACAGCAGGAAGCCATCTTCTCTGTTTATTTGTTACTAGCACTTGTGCTTATTCTTTTGTAAATTGTACAATGCGAGGTGTTTATTCACAGTATTAAATATCCGAAATTCACACCGTCGTCTTATATAAATATTATTGTTCACTTTGATGAAATATAATGAATTTCTGAAAATTCTTCTGCCATCCAGAAAACTGTATTCTCAGTTCTTACTGCCAAGGAAGACTAATCACGTGTTAAATATGTCACAGAAAATTAGATAGAAAATTAGAAGAAGAAGAGGAGGGAGTGAATTAAAGATTTCTTGTATCATCAATTTGAAGGTAGGCCCAAATTCAATTAGACTTAAATTTGATCCAACATTAAATCTTATGTTTTACTAGAACTTGGACTGCAACCTTGTCTAAGCCCAGTCCTTTTAAGGACTGTTTATCTGAACATTTTAAGGACATATTTATCTGAACATTTTCAACAGAAAGTAAAAACGATGAGCTAGCTGCATGGAATTGAAAATCATTTTACTCTATCTTGGGATCCTCTAGTGGCGCAAATGCACAATGAGCTAGTTGTGTTTTATTTTTCATGATAACGCGTTGCATAAAAAAAAACCTTAAACAGCATCTTTATTCTTTATTTAGTGATAATGGCACCTAAAAAATTAGAGATCATTTTAGTATTATTAATTTATTAAACCCTTTCTTGACATTAGGACAAACATTTTGGGCTATTTTAAAATATTTTCCATTTTCCAAAATATCCAGCAGTACAACCCTCTATGTTAAATAAGGATGTAAATGGATCGGTTCCGATCCGGTTCCACGGTGGACCCCAAACCGGAAACGTTAATGAGAAGCTGGATTTGGAACCAGTTTTCCATGACCCAAAACCATAACCGGTTCTGTATGTAGGATGGGTCCGGGTCCTGATCTAGGTAGAAAATAATATGAAAAAACATAATTTTTAGGAGGGATTCTCAAAAATTGAGGTAATATGTTGGGTGCTGGGTCTACAGGTGAGAACCAAGTTGGAGCGTGACCCGAACCTGGACCCATTTACTTATCAAGGACTAAATAAGGACCCAAATCTAGTATTTAACGAGTCGGAATCTCTAAGGTATTAGAGAATTAGGAACCTATTTACATCCATAACGTTAGAGCCTGAGGATCAAGATCCACATTTTCGGTGAATAGTGCATTTAGGGAAAAATTAAAAAAGTCAAGCAGCCGTGGTAGAATTGTCAAAAAATGAATATTTCCCTAAGAGCTGCTACCTGCACACTGAATATTGCTCTCCACACACTGCAACTCTATACACAGTGATGTTTAGTGTAAAAGATTCCCTATTTTACTCTATTCACTCTGCATTTTCCCGAAAACGCCCCTCTCCCTACACTCTGCATTTCAACCCGTTCTTCCCTCCCATTTTCTACCCTTTTCAGTGAACGTACGATTCCTCCCCTTTCAGTGAACGGACGGTTCACTCTCCACCTCTTCTCACAGCGAAGACGATTAAAATCTCGACGAGCTCCCCCACTGGAACGATTTCGATCTGGACGAGGTCCCCAACAGAGCCCACCCTATGAACTGTGCTCTCTTCATCTTCAAGTTATTGTGCATTACTTGAACGACCTATGTGAGTGATTTCCATCTCTTTTGCTTGCTTAGAAATGCTTTTAGTTTTTGTTGCCGCCACTGTATACTGCATTTTATGTGGCCTTCCTTGCCTCCACTGCATCTCTCTCTCCCATTTCCAGTTGTTTTTTTTTTCCAGTTCCTCGACACTGTTCGGCATTATGGGACCAAATACATATATTCTATTCAGTCAAAATGAATAGTAAACATTGTTACTGTACGGCACAATAAGTCCGAACATATGCAACTCAGACGGCCTTGTATAATCGAGCATTCGACGGTAGCACGGTGATGTAATACCAAACATATGGTGTCCACACGGCTACTCAGGGCTGAACATACAGTACCCATACGGTTACTCAGGGTTGAACATATTATTTAAGTGATTTTTCCCTGTACTGAAGTTTGCCTGGTTTTCTGCTGCTGTTGAAGATATGGATGTGCCCAGTACCTCTAGGGTTCGACCAACAGCATCGAACAGGAGACAGCGGCTAAGGCTTGCCACTGATGATCTAAGCAAAAGTGATGAGGAAGTGGTCACAAAAGAAGTAGTTGAAGACCACCCTCAAGCCCAAGAGCAACCTGAAGAAGTCCATGGACAGGCAAAAGTCCGTCAACGAACTTCAATTGTTGACTCTTCTAGGACTGGAGAAATTCCTGGGGAGCCTATAAGTTTGTCGCTGCTACCCAGTTTTCGGACGCATATTGCTTTCAGTATTTGGCAGCAGCAGGTTTGTGATTAATCTTGATAAACGTGTTGTAACTATTTAGTACCTTAACTAATTTTTTTTTCCGTATTGCAGGAGAGAATGCCACTTAAATGCCTAAGCCATGCCCAAAAAATCAGTGAATGGGGATGGAATGCAGAAGGAAGGCAGAATACAGTGTTTAGTGGACTCATTGGCTGTTCAAGGTTGGCTCCACTGGTGGAGACATTCTATCGTTTCATCAACAAGAATATGGTGTCAACTTTTGTGGAAAGATGGCAGCCTGAAACAAACACATTCCACAAGCCATTCGGTGAAATGACGATTACCCTTGACAACGTAGGCACTATTCTTGGGATACCGGTGACAGGAAAATCTGTATCAGTCGAGCAGTTGTCATTCTAGCAAGCAAAGACACTCGTAGAGCATGGTCTCGGTGTCACATCCCAGCAAGCATACGAAGAGTTAGTAGTTGTGCGGGGCTCGTCAGTTAGATTGGAGTGGGTCAGGGACCTATTTGGAGCAGTGATGGATGCGGAGCCAGAAGAGCACATTAGGCATGCCGCTAGAGCATACCTGTTGTATCCATTGGGATGTACACTCTTCACAGATAAGAGTGGCACTAGGGTTCCAGTGATTTATCTAAGGCTGCTAATGAACTTCGATCAGGCAAGAGGATATGCTTGGGGTGCTGATGCGCTTCCGTACCTATACCGACAGTTGGGGTTTGCTACCCGGATTGGTGTTAGGCAGATTGTAGGGTATCTAACTCTTCTTGAGGCATGGATAGACGAGCGGTTTCCCAGGTGAAGGCCGAATCCCAACCGCACATACACAGAAAATCTTCCTTGGGTGCATCGTTGGGTGTCACGTAGAGAGTCTGGGGACCAAATGTCCAACCTGCAGTCATTACGAGAGGCACTTGATGATCTCAGTGCCCATGAGGTAAGGTCTTACAATTTATAGCATAAAAATTGAGTAAATGAGTATCGTATCTTTTAATAATGCATTTATTGATTAATCTTGCAGGTAGTGTGGGACCCCTACTAAGAGCACAGGGCAGATCACCCCTTCCATGAGGTTGCTTATTACACTTGGTGTCTTACATGCATGGACATCGTTGAACCATATCATCCTAATAGGGTGCTTAGGCAGTTTGGCAGGGTCCAGCGCATTCCCCTCGTTCCACTAGTACCACAGCAAGCCACGAGGGGTGCCACTGCAAATCAGTATCGGATTGCATACCATTACCTGGACCAAATATGGGACAGATGGCATAACCACCCGTTGTCTCCGATGGAGCGTGGTATGCCTGTGGCACATCCGTGGGACTGTGCACCCAATTATCTAGAATGGTTCACACAGGTGTCGCACCCGATCATTCAGAATGCTACACATCGCTCCACGTATAATCTGCGTGTTCAAGACTCTCAGGGCAGCTCTTCTATAGACCCCCGATTGGTATGATGCCTAACATAATTGTACTATTATATGTTAACTGGATCTAGAACAAACTGACTAATTCGTACATTATCTGATCAATGAACAGCGCATCATGAACGCTCAAGCTATTATCCAGCCGATTTTAAGGAGGGGGCATAGTATGAGTGTCCGAGATCCTGATGCCTTATATGTGGCCCTCGAGGATATCAATAGGTTGTTGGATGGAGCTGAACCGGAAGATCTTTGTCAAAGACTGCTTCGCAGCGAGACACGTACTGACATCCGCAGAGGGAGATGTGGGTTGTAGCTTTTTTATGTGACATTGTCTTTTGTAAAAAAACTGAATTGTATAACCTGATTATTTTTTGGGTACCAGAGATGTTTTCCGGATTATGTTTATTGTTAAATATGTTAAAGTTGTGGTTTTTGGATGACAAGGATTGAGAATAAATATTTTTTTTTTTAAATCCATATGAATCAGTGTTGTCCAGCGTCTCAGGACCGAACATAAGGTTTTTGTTCGGTTTTATTGAGTCGTACTAACTGGATATGTTCTGTTATAATGTTCCGAACAAACTGGCCAATTTCGGTCAAGCAGGTCCGAACAACCACAGTCTTCAAAAGTTTCATGTTTTTTTTATTATTATTCATAATTAGGCCTCCAGTAAACTAAATTGGGCCTGTATAATATCATCTGAACTTCAAAGCCAAGATATCTTGAATGGAATTAAGTGCACACAAGCAATTCAGACATGGAAAAATTAAATTAAAGTTCACTTTCGGTCATGGAATGGACATCATAGGGGAATATGTTTCTTTATAACAATACAAGTCAAAAAGTCAGAACAAGTGTCAATTTAATTGATAAAAGAATGATTACATCCGGCTACATCCTTAGGCATTTTTGAAAAAACTCTTTCACAACTTGATAGTTTCGCTTGTGGCAACCGATGGATTGATAATCTCTTTGAATAGCTGTATCCGGGATTGATAACGTGTATCCCAACCATCTACCTCAGGGCGATGGTGACGCACCCAATTAGTAGCAATGGGTGGAATCGGATGACCATGAATGAGGAAAACCTACACAGGACAAAGAATTGGGATCTAAAGTTCATCAAACGAGTCACATTAAGATTTCATGTAAAAAAGAAGGGACACAAATGCATATACTATTATCACCTGAATGAAGTGGTCCTGATTGACAAAACTGATTGCGATCTCCCGCCTAGCAGCCGTAGGAATAGGGACCGATCGAAGAGGAAAAGAAGTTAGGCATTGTTCAACTAACATGTGGTATAGAATAATGTTACAGTGCGATGCAATTAGATGTCCCATATTTGGCATTGTCATCCACCGATCATAAGGAGGGCAAGCCCCTTGGTATGATATGATGTAGAGGAGTTCCTCAACCCTTTGCAGTGATCCATACAATTGTTTGTAGTGTTCTACATGAGTCACTAACTCTTTCGAAAGACCGGTCCGAACCTATGGCCATGAATCCTCACCAAGTCCCATCAACCTTGCAATGGCTCTAAAGCCACAATTGCCATCAGCAGTGACATCCCTTGCGTGCAGAATATAACACTTTAAACCACAAGGAAGTGTGTCAATATAAGAAACTGGCTTCATATTTCTTGTTCGAATGACCTTGAGCTTAGGCATGAACCTCTGCTTGGGCACCAAGGAGGTGCCACTACTGACAATAGTATCTCCGGTCAATGCTGGGGAGCAACTATCCATGGCAGATTCAACAACTTCAAAGGCAGAAGGATCACGTTTAGTAGAATGATCTAATTTCAACTTTGGGCGACCCCTAACTTTAGTTTTCACGTCTGATTCGATCAATGAGGTGGTCTCGGGCTTTGCTATCTCCCTAAGCTTATTCAATACTTGTACGTAACTTCTTGCTCAAATCATACCCTCTGAATTGTTGGACAATTAACTCTATCTTTGCATACAATCCAACTCAAGGTTAGAGGTATTTTCAGAAACAGTGGATAGCATTTCAAGCTTGCTCCAATGCGTATGTATGCAATCTACAGGAATAGGGCAACTGACACTGATGTATTCCGCGATCTCATGAGCACATGGTAAACCCGTGTGTGTCGAATTACACAGGCACACATATCTTGATTAATATCAACTGACTAGGCTCGCTTTGTCTCGGCCAAGATCTTCTCTAATGCACTTATAGAAGTATTACCACGAAGGTCTTTGAATTCTGAAGGCTTGAAATTATGTTGCACAACCGTCTTACTTTTTTCAAATGATGCCTTGATATTTCTATGCTGCAGCAGAAGTAAGTTGTGAATATTCGTCCAACAGTCTTCAAAAGTCCCTTGGCTTGATCCAAGCTGCCGCTTCAGTTGTGCATGTGAACTCTCCACCCTGTTTGTTGTAGTGTTCCCAAAATGCATGACCTTGTCTGTCCAGGTAGCCACAAACCTGTCCTTGTACACATCTAACCAAGTTTTTTTTAACATACTCAAGTGCTGCCGGATAGGTGATGAACTCCTTAAACAAGTCGAATTGTCGATTGTAATGTTCTTCTGTGGACGAGGAAACCAACATGTTCCAGCTCATTATAAACCGGTCCCACTTTTCCTTCGTCTCAAACAACTTCTTGCATTTAGCCAAAACATTTCTGTTGATATGCCATCTGCATAAAAGATGTTTAGCACTGGGAAATACATTAGATATGTCATTCATTAAAGCCATCTCTTTGTCTGTGACAATAACACTAGGAAGAACACCCTCGCCAATCACAGTACACAATATACCCAATGCCCATGAGTAGCAACCTTCGCGTTCATTCTGGAGATATACAATGCATATAGAAAAAGTCTTTTCTGTGGATGTCACCCCAACAATCTCCAATAAGGGCATTCGATACCGATTGGTCTTGTAAGTGCAATCCATTATCAACACTTGAGGAAATACACGCAATAAGTATAAGCTGGTAGGGTGTGTGAAGAACAAGTTAGTGATTGTATCTGTTTCCGGACACTGCCTATGCCACTCAATGTACTTATGCTCCGCCGATAATTTAAATAGTTGTTGGATCTGACTCCGTCCGGCCCTCTCCGCAACTTTATGCCTTTGACGTGCATTGTAAATGGTCTTTATTGTGCTTGCATTTAACTCACTTTTATGTTTCAATGAGACCAATATATCCTTTGGCTGTACCATATTCTTGGACATGTCTATCAGCAATGAAGTTTCATCCTTTGTTAATCTTCCTGCAAATAAGTGCCCTCCTAGGAATTCTGCAGCTGGATGATTATGCACACCACATACTACATGCAACATCCATTCATCATTTGAGCCCACCACTTTGCCTTGTAACGTGAATGGGCATCCACATTTCTTTGAACCAGTGAGCTTCAATTTCTTCCCTACACTCCTATCTTTAGTTACCCTTGTGTCTCTATAAGAACCACTCCTCTTACACGCAAGGGTCAGTCTTGGTTTTTTATTTCTCTTGTTGGGTGCTGCTGATGTCTTAATAACAACAATGAAACTGTTTCTCCTCCCAACATCACGAGCCCACTTAATTAGTGCTTCTCGGCTTCTGAATATCTACACATAACCAAACAAATTAGATTGAACCAAGTGACAACATCAATTTAAATATCAAATGATTCATTCACATTTATTATCTCTTGGGTGATAAACTCATTGCTATAGTCCACCACACATTTCGAGCCAACCTAGTTGCATTCAGTAGGCGCATTCCACTGCTATGGAACAAATTTTGTTAGAGTACGTAAATGATACAACTGCACGGCCCTGTAAGTCCGAACATAATCAAATTGTTTGGCCATGAATGGCCGAATTTAATTCTTATGTTCGGTCATTAATGTCCGAATTAATCGAATATGTTCGGTCCTTAAGCACCGTACAATATTGAAATGTTCGATACTATAATGCCGCTCAGAGTAAAATGGAACGGACATTCAGGGCCGAACAGTTTGTTTCAGGCTAAAAAAACAAATTGTGATGAATATGCTTACCTCGTCATTGCTAGACTGATTGGGAACCATGCTCTGCTTGTCCTTTGACTCGTCCATTGCTTAAGAATGCTAGTTTAATGGGTTACAACTTGGAATGAAATCAAGATATGCTGATGATGTAAACCGTGAGATATTTGATGAAAGAGATGGGATAGCAATGTGAGTGAGACTGAGAATGAATGCAGTTTTCGTTTTGACAATAGATTAGTGAGATGTTTGATGAAAGAGAGGGGATAGCAATGGGACTGAGCTAAGAACGAAAGGAACCATTTGTCTGAGCTACTGTGGCTTTTCAACGTGATGGAGGGAAGAAGTTGGAGTGCAAAAAGCAGATGGGAGGGGTTTATACTTCTTGGTGGAGTCCTTTTTGGTAAATTTACATGTGGGTATTTTAGTCTCTATTTATTGTAGTGTGTGGAGAGCAATATTCAGTGTGCAGGTTGCAGCTCTCTATTTCCCTTGTCAAAAATAAATTGCCAATATTCTTCGGTCAAAGTGGCCCCAAACTTTTGGGTCAGAGTCACACATATTGTAAACTGCCATTTGGCGATTTCCTGCGTACAACAGCAGCAAGCTTCCGCGTCTGAAGACTATAATTATAAATACTTAAAGCGGCGGTCGCTTCTTCTGTAAGCCTCTGTGCTTCTTACATGTCAGTTATCTCTCTCTCTCTCTAGCTATTTCTTCTCCTACACACCAAGAAGAAATGTTAAGATCTCATGATCGAAAGCAGTAGATGCATCGACGCTCGTCAGGTATTTTGATCAATCTCTCCCTCTGTTTTTCTTGAATTTTGTTCTCTGATTTTACAAGATGCATTTGATCCTATCTGTTCCGTTCGAAAACGGGATCTGTACTAGTGTTCTTTGATGGATGGTTTCTTGTTGGTTGATTAAGTTTTAGCGTTCGTTTTTGTATGCATCTGTAATTTCCTTTATGAGATTGGGATTTTAATAGGTTGAGAAATTCATGTGATCAATCTCTCCCTCTGTCTCTCTTGAATTCTGTTCTCTGATTTGTTTTTGATGCATTACAAGATGCATTTTGCAAATTGTTGTTTGCATTGCGATTGAGTCTAAGGGTTAGTTTTTGTGTGATGTTCATGTAATGTAATGAGCTCTGTATTTATCGATTTGTCTGGTTTGATGAAATGGATGCTTCTCTGAGATATTATATAAGTTGGCTTCTCAACTTAACATATTCTTGTGCAGATTCTCATTTCCACTGGAGGTAAGGAGGAGAATCTCTCTATAGTTTGTTTAGCTGTGAATTTCTTGTTTCTGTGAATTCCCCAATTCCTAAATTGGGTGTAAATCAATACCCAATTCTTTTTTTTTTTTTTTGGTAACCAAAAGAGCTGATTTTTAGTATGTCTTTATTTTTTTGGATTTTTCTTGATTATGCCAGTGCATTTGGTTAATTGAGATCATGTAATAATGTTGGGCTCTTCTTCCTCCTTTTATGGACAGCAATACCCATCATCTTCAAAGCATTGGCCATCAAATCGGGAGTCTGCCATTGAAATTCTTCAAGTGCAAATTCTTGAAAGGCAGTTTTGGAGTTTTGAAATTTGGAGCAATTCTATGGTGTAAGAATCTGAAGCGATGTGCGAATGGATTATCAGATCATTGGTGGCATCATGATCAGGTCAGAGAATTGCTTTACTCATTCAATTTTTGCTGTTTCTCCTCCTTTATTCTTTTTTTTTTTCTGCCTTTGGACCATTTTGATTTTTTGTGACTGTTCATCTGATAGGTGGGTTAATTCTTTTTTCTCTTTTTTTTTGTTGTGACTGTTCGTTCATCTGATAGGTAGTTCGTATTAGAAAGTCCAAGGAGCTAAGTTTTCTCCCGTGGGAGTCCCGCCATGTATGAAACCTCATCTCTACTGTTAATGCAGAAGGGGCCCCTCTGCATTGAAGGTGAACTTGAGTTTTCATGCACGACTCAGCTTGCGATGCCCACAGAAGAAAGCAGGATGTTTAATTGTCTTTTTTTTTTATTGCTTTCTTATATGTAGATGAGAATCATGTATAATTCTTTTCAAGTGATGGCTGATATTGATGTTGGTGTTTAGCTATAACTTTTTATTTGTTACATTTTTTATGTTTAAATGAGAATTCTGTTTAATTCATTGCAAGTGATTGTTGATAGTTGATATTGATGTTTAATTGTACTTTTTTGTATTTAGATGAAAACTTTGTATAATTCTTCGCAAGTGATGGTTGATATCGATGGAAGGCGGGATGGATCAGTTCCCTCCTTAATTGTTCCTTATTCAACATTACTATATTGTACTATATTATTTGTTTTATATTTTTTAGTTTTCATGACATCTTTGGTGCCTTGAATGAGCTATTTGCATAATTTTTCGCTTGATTGGCTTCCCCCCTTACGGCCTTTTTGTTTCATGTAGTTGAATATCCTACTATTGTATTCCGGCAAGTGGTTAAGAGTGAAGAACCAAAATGTGAATATCGAAAAATGACCATCGAATAACCTCCCCTTTAATGGAAGCTGAATCAAGGGAAGATAGGAAATGAATACCTAGTCACCACCATTGTAATTCAACACGTATGAACTACATCTCGCTTCACGAGAAATTCCTATGTATTTTATGCAAACAAACAGCCCATGATAGAAATATTTTTCCTATTTTGAACTTATCCAATGACATTACAGAGAGACTCTTTTAACATGATTGTCTTTACTAAATGAAAGGATTCCTTATATTAACTTATAAATAATAAAAGTAGTAGGATTGTCAACATCAAAGATTTAGGATAGAGCATAGTTATGATATTGGTTTATTTAGGCTGAAATTGTTGAGATTATTAATCGAGCGAAGGACTCCCAACAAAATCTCGGTCCATATTTTGGACCAGTTTGGCCAAAATTGCATGTTTCAGTTGAACAAGTCTGAATTTGCCCTTTTTGGTCAAAATTGTGAAAAGAAAAAAAAATCCTAATTCCTGTATTCCTTACGTTTGTTTGACCGAAAGTAGTTGTAGTGATATTAGTAGAAGAAGGTCGCAATGGGCACCACTGTCGTATGATAGTACAATTACACTAAGAATGAGAATGATTGCATAGAAAATAAAGGCAGAAAAACAAGAACAAGAAGAGTGTACTTGGGTTGGAGGGAACCTAGGCTCACCGCTCGCCACATTGCTTCTTCTTTTCCCTATGTTCCTCTTCTTCCCTTTCTCTTCTTTTTTTATTTTTATTTTTTTGTCTTTCGTTCGGTCGAGATAAAAGGGGCTAATGCACTAGTTAGGGTGAGGTTCAGAGGCTCCATTATGGGGCTCACCGAAAAGAAACTTTCAAAATAATGGTCACTTCCCAGAAATCTACAATTTCTACATTGGTCAAGAAACAACCTCCCAATTATCTGTGACAAAATGTGAATCTTTTAACCAAGTAAGGATGGATGTGACAACCTTTGTGAAACAATACTCTTAACAAGCAAAGCTTACGTGCCATTAATTACCAACGACAATCATCGCTCACGTCTTTCAACAACAACAGCGATCTCACACAATTATGTATTCTTAAGATTCATGAAATGACAATCCTTGATTGCTATGAATTCCCGAATCAACCACAATAACTTGTGATCACTTACATCCAAAATAAGAAACAACGACAATGGTCGCTACTCCTAAAATGTACAATCTTAACAATAATTTGTAAGTGCCTTCGAGATTAGCAAATGCAACAACCATTGATCACTTCTCAAGAAATCATAGACTTTTCCACAAGCTCCAATCAATTATTCACTTGTGCCCCAATAATTATTAGTCAAAAGAGTACGTCTTTTTACCAAAACAAAAGCATAAAACAAAATAAGGATGACATCTTTTTAGCAACTCACTAACCCAATGACATCCAAACGATATACATTTTTTTTATTCCATAACAACATTAGTTATAATCAATACTCTTAACCCAACAGCCTTCTTATATCGACAATTAACGCTCAGGACAATCAACAAAAGCAACAACGATTTATTGCAATATATCTTACACTTCTCCAGCCTCTATGACCATGAATTCCCAAGGACAATTGAAATAACTCATGACTACTTACATAAAAAATGATAAACAACAACGGTGATCACCTATTCCTAAATCTACAATCTCAACCAACAACCATTGGTCAAATACTTCCATAATTAAGCAAATACAACAACCAATAATCATTTCTCACAAATCATAAATAACCTTTATTTACTATGAACAAATTATCTATATATTCGTCACAACAATATCGGTGAAAAAAGTATACATCTTTGCCACTCTAGGGGCATTAATCTAACTAAGGATGGCCTATACGTTTTTCAATCCATAACAGCCATAGTTTCAATCTTTAATGACTTAACTTGATTTGTACTGGCTTTGTAATATTCTAGTGCTATAAAGTGCTAGCCTAGTAGAATCAGAGTTCATGTCTGGATGATAGATGACCTTGATATATGGAAAAATAAAAATAAGCTTTAGTTTCAACCAATACTCAAACAATCTAATTCCAAACATCAACAATAACAACATGCTCATGACTTTGGAGATCAACGATATATTAAAACATTCGCCAATTATAAACATCCCACGATCACTATGAATTCCGGAGCCAACCACAATAACTCACGATCATTTACATTATCAATACAAAATAATACATCCTTACGAATCTAAGGGAATTCTAACTTACAAAGGATGGCGTTCATAGTTTTCAATCTGTAACAATCTTACTCTTGACCAATACCCTTGACCAATTTCGCGACAACCGAATTTTGCACTAAAAAATCTACTCATGACCTTCAACAATGACAACTTTCTCCCACAGTTGTTTATTCTTATAATTCCTTAAATAACAACTCTCGATAACCATGAATTCTTGAGTACAATAACTTATGATTACATACATTAACATACAAAAAAACAACAATAGTCTAACCCATGATGACAGATATATTTTTCAATTCTAAACAAACTTAGTTACGATCAATATTATGAAGTCTGACCAACAAGCTTCTAATATCAACAATTAACCCTCATGACTATCGATAATAACAACATTAATTTATTGCAATTTTTCTTTGACTTCTCCAATTAACAACCCTCAATGACCATGAATTCCTTGAGATAGCCGAAATAACTTGTGACAACTTTCACCCATAATCTGGAACAACAGTGGTAACTTATTCCTATAATCTACAATCTTAACCAACAACCATTGGTTACATCCTTTCATGATTAAGCAAATACAACCACCATTGATCTCTTTTCGTAAATCATGAACAACATTTCCTGAATATGATCAATTATTCAGACTTGTCACCACAATTATCGGCGACAAAACTATTTTTCTTTCTTTGTTTTTCTCTGTCTTTCTTTTTTATCATTCTTTCTTTCTCTTCTTTTCTTTCTTTTTTTATTCGTCTTTCTTTTTTTTTTCTCTGTCTTTCTTTTTTATCTATCTTTCTTTCTTTTCTTTTCTTTCTTTTTTTTATTTGTTTTTCTATTTTTTTATCTTTTTTTTTTCCTGTAATCAATTATTCAAATTTGTCACCACAATTATTGACGACAAAACTTTTTTCTTATAACATCAGCGACGAAACAATACATCTTTGCCAATCAAGGGGCATCAAACCAAATAAGGATGACACGTATTTTTCAATTCATAACAACCTTTGTTCAATTCATGATGACTTAATTTAACTTGTATTATTGGCCTTGTCATATTCAAGTGCTACAAAGAGAAATACCTTTGTAGACTATGATCAATTAGTCATAGTTGTCAGTATAATTATCAGCGACAAAACTATAAATCTTTGCCAATCAAGGGGCATCAAACCAACTAAGGATGACATGCGTATTTTTCGATCCATAACAACCTTAGTTCAATCAATGACGACTTAACCCGACTCATATTGGCTTTGTGATATTCTAATTCTATGAAGACAAACAACCTCTGCATGCTACAACCACTTCCGACTATGATCAATTATTCAGACTTGTTACCACAATTATCGACTACATAACTATACTTTTTTGCCAATCAAGGGGCATCAAACCAACTAAGGATGACATGCATATTTTTCGATCCATAACAACCTTAGTTCAATCAATGACGACTTAACCCGACTCGTATTGGCTTTGTGACATTCTAATTCTATGAATATAAACAACCTCTGCATGCTACAACCATTTCCGACTATGATCAATTATTCAGACTTGTTACCACAATTATCAGCGACAAAACCATACATCTTTTCCAATCAAGGGGCAACAAACCCACTAAGGAAGACATGCATATTTTTCAATTCGTAACAACCTTATTTCAATCCATGACGACTTAGATTGACTTGTATTTACAATGCTTTAAACAAAAACAGCCTTTTTAGACTTTGATCAAATTATTTAGACTTGTCACCGCAATTATCAACGACAAGACTATACATCTTTGCCAATCATAAGCAACATACGAACAAAGGATGACATACGTATATTTCAATCCATAACATCCTATTTCATGCAGTGACGACTTACCCAGACTTGACTTGGCTTTATGATATTCCAATGCTATAGTTCTAGGTGTGTGGAACTCCATTACAACAAACTTCACATGTCAACAATTCCAAACAACATTTTATGCAAGTGACTTTTAACATCAATGATATATTAAAAAAATTGCCTTTTATAAACATCCCACGGTCACTATGAATTCTGGAATCAACCACAATAACTCGCGATCATTTACATTATCAATGCAAAACAATACATCCTGACAAATCCAAAGGAATTTTAACCTACAAAGGATGGTGTTCATTGTTTTCATTATGCAACGAACTTACTTTTGACCCATAACTCAACAAGCAAACTCTGTGCTTAACATTATGTCCACCAATTAGTGCTCATGACTTTTAACAACAACAACTTTCTCCCACCCTTGTTTATTCTTATAATTCCTTAAATAACAACTCTCGATAACCATGAATTCCTTAGTTGATGATAATAACTCATGATTACATACATCAAACATATGAGAAAACAACAATTTTCTAACCCATGATGTCGTACATATTTTTCAATTCTAAGTGACCTTAGTTACAAGTCAATATTATGAAGTCTGTCCAACAACCTTCTAATATCAGCATTTAATGCTCATGACTATCAATAACAACAACAACAATATATTGATTTTTTTTTTTTTTTTGACTTCTCCAATAAACAACCCTTGATTACCACGGACTCTTAGAGTCAACGTAATAACTCGTGACCACTTACATCCAAAATGCGAAACAATAACAATGATCACTTTCTCTTGGAATCTACAATCTCAACAAACAACCATTGGTCAATGACCAAGCAAATACAACCACCATTGATCACTTCTTGCATATCATAAACAACCTTCATAGACTATGAACAATTATTCAGACTCGTCTCTACAATTATCATCAACAAAACTATCCATCTTTTCCAACCAAGGGGCATCAAACCAACTAAGGATGACATACATATTTTTCAATCCATAACAACCTTAGTTCAATCCCTAGTGACTTAACTTGACTCGTTTTGGCTTTGCGATATTCCATTGCTATAATAATAAGAAACCTTTTCAGATAGTAATCCATTATTCAAAATCAATTATTCAAACTTGTCCCCGCAATTTTCAGCGACAACTTTTCGTTTATTAAATAACATCAATGACAAAATTAGACATCTTGCCAATCAAGTGGCATCAACCCAACTGAGGATGACATACATATTTTTCAATCCATAACAACCTTAGTTCAATCCATGGTGACTCAACCTAACTCATATTGGCTTTGTGATATTCCAATGCTATAAACAGAAAAAATCTTATCAAACTATGATCATTTTTCATCCTTGTCACCATAATTATTGTGACAACTATACATCTTTTCCAATCAAGGGGCATCAAACCAACTAAGGATAACATACGTATTTTTCAATCCATAACAACCTTAGTTCAATCCATGACGACCTAACCTAACTCCTATTGGCTTTGTGATGTTCCAATGCTATAACGATAAACAACTTTTTCAAACTAAGTTCATTTATTCAAACTTGTCACCACAATTATCAACGACAAAGCTATATATTTTTGCCAATCAAGGGGCATGAAACCAACTAAGGTTGACATATGTATTTTTCAATCCGTAACAACCTTAGACTTAACCTGACTCGAATTGGATTTGTGATATTCCAGTGCTATAAAGATGATCAATCTCTGCAGACTATGATCAATTATTTAGACTTGTCATCACAATTATTGGCTTTGCAGACCATGAAAACTTAATCTAACTCGTATTGGCTCTATGATATTCCAGTGTTCTAAACTTCTGGGTGAGAGTAACTCCTATTTTTGTCTAGACGATAGATGGCTTCGAAAGATAAATAAAAACGTGTTAACACAGAACCAAACAACATTTTGTGCTCGTAACTTTAGACAAAAACAATGTATTAAAAAACTCGTCAGTGATAAACATCCCATGATGACTATGAATTCCGGCGTCAACCACCCTAACTCAAGATAGTTTACATTATCAATACTAAGCAGTACATCTTTATGAATCCAATGGAATTCTAACATAAAATGATTTTTGAGATATGCCCTTTAGACCATGTCTAGATTCTCCATTCAATGTCCGGCCGTGAAGGAAACTTCTTAGATATGCCCTTTAGACCATGTCTAAATTCTCCATTCGGTCAGTGCTTTCTTATAATGGGAGAGAAGACATTTCTTTTCGGCCAAAAATGAGAATCTCCTTTCTGTTCTTGCTTCAGTTAGCACTAGCTTCTCGCGAGATGAAGCTCCATCAATTAGAACCCTCTCCTCGCTAAATGAAGCTCCATATCACTAAAGGAGATGGATAAAATCATACGGAGCAAATAATTTGAATGACAATATGTAACTTGTAATAGGTCTTCTTCTTGGTGCAAGAGAGAGTTATGAATCATACGGATGAAGCTCCGTCAGTTCGCACCATTTAGGCGCCCATTCCTCGCTAAATGATGCTCCATATCACTAATGGAGATGGATAAAATCATACGGAGCAAAATGTTTTGAATGACAATAGGTCTCTTGCAGTAGGTCTTCTCCTTGGTGCAAGAGAGAGTTAGTACTCTCTAGGTTTCTTCGTTGCTATTTTAACTAAATACATTGCAAGCAACGGATGGAGACCGGAGGAGGGCAATGATTTGAAGTCTTTTATCATGGGAGTTTATTTGGGAAACTCAAAATCGTTGCATTTTACACTTAAAAGCACGGGGAGTGAGGTTGAGTTCTACCACTAATAGATGTCTAATGTAATCCTAAATCCATTTTGTCAAAGGGGTAGTGAAAAAGATTTGAGATCCGTGGACTCATTCATCTCTCCGAAAACAATGCATCGGTCATCACATTGAATATTTCTTTGATTGAAGCCTCTGTTTGTGTGCGTTTTATGGAAATGCATGCGAGTCTAACGATTGCGGGTTTTTTTCGTTAGAGATGGTTTGGGGAGTATTGTAAATTGCACTACATGTAGAAAAGCTTGGGGAAAGAGGCTGAATTACTAACAATAAATGCCGTTTGAAATCCTAAATCTAATTTGTTAAAGGGCATTAGGAAGGTTGTTGATCAGCCGTGTCATTTCTCCTTCAACAAAGTATGCATTTTTACATCACATCGACTAAGTATTCCAATTTGACTGGTTTTTCTAATTTCTTGCAAGCAATGTCCGATAGTGAAGGAAACTTTAGACCAGGTCAAAGTCTCCATTCGGTCAATGATTGCTTATAATGGGAGAGATGGCATTTCTTTTCGGCCGAAAATGAGAATCACCTATCTGTTCTTGCTTCAGTCAGCACTCGCTTCTTGTGAGCTGAAGCTCCATCAATTAGCACCTTCTCCTCCCTAAATGAAGCTCCATTTCACTAAGGGAGATGGAAAAATATCATACAGAGCAAATAATTTGAATGACAATAGGTAACTTGTAATAGGTCTTCTTCCTGGTGCAAGAGAGAGTTATGAATCGTACGGATGAAGTTCCGTCAGTTAGCACCCTTTCCTCGCTAAATGACGCTCCATATCACTAGTGGAGATGGATACGACCATTCTGAGCAAATTATTCGAATGACAATAGGTACCTTGTAATAGTTCTTTTGCTCGGTGCAAGAGAGAGTTAGGACTCGTTTCGTGATAGGTTTTACTTGATTTTGATGGTGGGTCAATGTGCCAATCAGGTCGTGGAGGAAATAGCCAAATTTTAGCGTAGTGTTTGATTAGAGATCCTATTTCTCATAAACAATAAATATCAATGCAACATCTCGAATAACATTTTTGAAATAAACTCTCTAGGTTTATTCATTGCTATATTAACTTAATACATTGCAAGCAACGGATGGAAACCAGACGGGGGCAATGATTTGAAGTCTCTTAACATGGGAATTTGTTTGGGAAAGACTCAAAATCGTTGCATTTTATAATGAAAAC
The DNA here is from genome assembly GCA_029852735.1 of Persea americana. NCBI lineage: Eukaryota > Viridiplantae > Streptophyta > Magnoliopsida > Laurales > Lauraceae > Persea > Persea americana. Next base: position 73,684,339 of record CM056815.1, read on the forward strand.
CATGTGGAGAGAGGTTGAGTTCTACCACTAGTAGATGCCTAATGTAATCCTAAATCCATTTTATCAAAGGGCATTGAAAAATATTTGAGATCCGTGAACTCATTCATCTCTCCGCAAACCATGTACTAGTCATCACATTGAATATTTCTTCGATCAAAGCCTCTGTTTGTGTGCGTTTTATGGAAATGCATGTAGGGCCAACGATTGCGGGTTCTTTTCATTGGAAATGGCTTGGGGAGTACTGTAAATTGCACTACATGCAGAAAAGCTTGGGGAAAGAGGCTAAGTTACTAACAATAAATGCCGTGTGAAATCCTTAATCTAATTTGTTAAAGGGCATTAGGAAGTGTTATTTGTTTGGCTCAATTGAACTAATTATAAATTAACCGGGCCCCTGTATTGCCCATGGTCTACTGAGATTAGAAGTAGGTCTATTATCATAGGTCTACTGTGATTAGAAGTAGTGTTTGGGTGTAATTGGGTATTGGGCTGATATTATAAATAGAGGCTTAGGGTCTCTATGATGTATACCTTCTTCTGATAATAAACTGAGTTCTCCCGTCTTCCCCGTGGACGTAGGCCAAAAGCCGAACCACGTAAATCTCCGTGTTCTTGTGTGTGATTGATCTCTTTCCATAGGCCCTAGATCACAACAAACTGGTATCAGAGCTAATTGGCGCGATCGGAAGAATTCCAACGGATCGGATTTCAGAGGGTTGATCGGAGAAGAGAATTGGTGGGCCGCACAAATCGTAGAACAAAGCTGAGAGAGTACTGTTAATCGGAGAATTGAGGGTTGATCGGAGAGGACTGTTAATCGCCGAAATCATCGCCGAACGGATCCTGCACGTGCGCCAGAGATCGCCGGAACAGATCGCCTGAACATCTCACCGGAACAGGAGTAGATCGTCACTGCCTCTGGTTATCGTCGCTGCCGCTGGGTATCAGCGATTTGGATTGTTTCTTTTTCCGGTGGGCCCCGCGTCGCTGTCGCCGGACTCCTCGCCAGCTTCGCCCGTCGCCGGAGGAGAGAGGGTCGCTGCTGCTGTGAGTCGCCGGAGAGGAAGAAGAAGAAGACCGGAAGAGGGGCGCTGCCCCTGTATTCTGTTGCAGACCAGAACCTAACGAAGAAGAAGAAGATAACCCATTTACTTGGGTTAGTTTCCGGGTCGGGTCCAGGTCAGGTCAAGCCTGACCCGCTTCAGAAGCCCGTTCGTCAGGTCCAGGTCGGGTCAAGTCCAGGTTGACCTGACCCGTGCAGAAGAGGCCCAGAACCAGTTGCAGAATCGCTGACGTCAGCAGATCGTACGGTCAAAGGCTGTTTGACCAAATCAAAGGCTGAAATTGTTTTCGCGATATCTTGACGATCCGGAGTCCGATCGGAGATCCGTTTGAACCTGCGGACTCGTTGCGAGTAGATCTACGCTGTTGTGGAAGAAGATTGGCTGTTCAACGGTCAACAAAGAAGATTGACTGATCGGAGTGCAGAAACTTATTTCTGCGATATCTTAGTCGTCCAAAGTCGGATTTCAGATCCGTTTCTTCCAACGTGCTCGTGGTGACCAGATCTACATAGTTCCAGTGAAAGATTTGCGGAATGGCTGCTAAATTCGATATTGAAAAATTCGACGGTAATAATGACTTCGGTCTTTGGCGTCTGAAGATGCATGCTTTGTTGGTCCAGAATGGGTTGCATAAAGCTTTGAGGGGAAAGAATGCTCTATCTGAAAAATTATCAGATGAAGAGAAGGATGAGTTGCTGGAAAAGGCGTATGGTCAGATTCTGCTGTTCTTGAGTGATGGTGTACTGCGAAAGGTTGTTCAGGAAAAAACTGTTGCTGGCATATGGCAAAAGTTGGAAAACTTGTACATCACAAAATCTCTCACAAATCGCTTGTATCTGAAAAAGCGATTGTTCACATTACAAATGCAGGAAGGTACGTCTGTTTCAACTCACATTGATTCCTTTACAAAAGCTATTTTAGATCTGGAAAATATAGATGTCAAAATTGATGATGAGGACCAAGCTATCATGTTGCTATGCTCTTTACCACCCTCGTATGAGAACTTTGTTGATACCATGATGTATGGTAGAGAAACTCTTTCTAAGGAAGATGTTGAGTCAGCCTTGAACTCCAAGGAGTTAAAGAAAAAGGTTGCAACAGAAAACCATGACAGTTCTGGTGAGGGTTTGGTAGCGCGTGGCAGAACAGAGAAGAAAGAGCATAATAGAAGAGGCCGATCTAGGTCAAAATCAAAAACTAGAAAATTAAAGTGCTTCAAATGTCACAAGGAAGGGCATTTTAGAAAAGATTGTCCAGAGCGTAAAGGGAAAGAGAAATCTAATTCTGGAGAAATTGCCGGAGTTGCAACCGATGTTGCAGAGACTAATTCTGATGGTGCAGAAGTTCTTTCGGTTACTGTTGGTAGCTCAGCCACTGAGTGGATTCTTGATTCAGGCTGTTCCTATCATATGTGTCCTTACAGAGATTGGTTTACCAATTATCAATCTATTGATGGTGGTAAAGTGCTTATGGGAAATAATGCAGTTTGTAAGGTTGTTGGGATAGGTGCAATCAAAATTAAGATGCATGACGGTATTGTGAGAACATTGTCAGATGTTAGGCATATTCCAGAGTTGAAGAAAAACTTGATTTCCTTGGGTACGCTTGACTCCAACGGTTGTACCTACAAAGCTGGAGGTGGAGTTATGAGAATCTCGAAGGGTGCTCTTGTAGTGATGAAGGGACCGAAGCAGAATGGTCTTTACTTTCTTCAAGGTAGTACAATTACAGGTGCTGCAGCTGTGTCGTCCTCAGATTCAGATTCAGAAATTACCAAGTTATGGCATATGCGACTTGGGCATATGAGTGAGAGAGGTATGGATGAGTTGACTAAACAGGGTTTACTGTGTGGTCAGAAAACAGGAAAGCTGGACTTCTGTGAGCATTGTATCTTCGGAAAGCAATGTAGAGTCAAGTTCAGGACTGCTGTTCATCGGACAAAGGGTACTTTGGATTATATCCACTCTGATCTTTGGGGTCCCTCTCGTGTTCCATCTCTTGGTGGTGGTTTATACATGTTGACCTTTATTGATGACTATTCTCGGAAGGTCTGGGTGTATATCTTAAAGCACAAACATGAAGCTTTTGCACAGTTCAAGCAATGGAAGGCTATGGTCGAGAAGCAGACAGGTAAACAGCTCAAGCGCTTGAGAACTGACAATGGCTTGGAATTCTGTAATAGTGCTTTTAATGAGTTCTGCAAGAATGAAGGTATTGTGAGACATCGCACAGTCAGAAATACACCGCAACAGAACGGAGTTGCAGAACGGATGAACAGGACTATTCTAGAGAAGACCCGGTGCATTCTCTCTAATGCAGGGTTACCTAGGAAGTTTTGGGCGGAAGCTGTTAACACAGCTTGTTATCTGATAAACCGGTCCCCATCAACAGCTATAGAATGCAAAACTCCTGTAGAGGTATGGTCTGGAGCTCCTGCTGATTACACCAACTTGCGGATATTTGGTTGTCCTGCCTATGCTCATGTGAATGATGGAAAGCTTGAACCAAGGGCAAGAAAGTGCATATTTCTAGGATATGCAGATGGTGTTAAAGGATATAGGCTGTGGTGCCTAGATGGGAAATCTCCCAAATGCATTATAAGCAGAGATGTGACCTTTGATGAGTCTGCTATGTTGAAACCGAAGGAGTGTCAAGATGCTGGAAAGGTGGAGGATCAAAACGGTGTCAGTAAACAGGTGGAGCTTGAGAAGGAAGCTCCAGAAAAATTGCAGGAAAAGGTGCAAACAGATGTCCCAGTTCAGCAAGATGTAGAGGAGATGCAAAGCTCAAACGAGGAAAGTGCAGTTCCGGATGATTACATACTTACTCGGGACAGAGAAAGGAGGCAGATTAAGAAACCTCAGAGATACGGGTATGAAGATATTGTTGCCTACGCTCTTAATACAGCTGAGAGTATTGAGTCTGAGCCGGTTACATATCGGGATGCCGTCACTAGCAAAGAATCAGTCAAATGGGCCGTAGCCATGGGTGAGGAGATTGAATCTCTTCACAAGAATCAGACTTGGGAGTTAGTAAAACCTCCGAAAGGCCAGAAGATTGTTGGATGCAAATGGGTCTTCAAGAAAAAGGAAGGAACTCCAGGGGTGGAAGAGACTAGGTTCAAAGCACGACTGGTTGCAAAAGGCTATACTCAGAGGGAGGGTGTTGACTTCAATGAAGTGTTCTCTCCTGTGGTGAAGCATAGTTCTATCAGGGTGCTACTTGCTATGGTTGCTAAATTCAATTTAGAGTTGGAGCAGCTTGATGTCAAGACTGCGTTTTTACATGGCGAGCTAGATGAACAGATTTACATGCATCAACCAGAGGGGTTTGAAATTCATGGAAAGGAAGACCACGTTTGTTTGCTAAAGAAATCGTTGTATGGTCTGAAGCAGTCTCCTAGGCAGTGGTACAAGCGTTTCGACACCTTTATGGTTGGAAACGGTTATTGCAGGAGTGCATACGACAATTGTGTATACCACAAGAAGCACTCCAATGGCTCGTATGTCTATTTGCTGCTATATGTTGATGACATGTTGATTGCTGCAAAGGACATGTCTGAGATCAACAGGTTAAAAACTCAGTTGAGTGGTGAATTTGAGATGAAAGACTTAGGTGCTGCGAAGAAAATTCTTGGAATGGAGATTCAAAGGGACCGGAAAGCGGGCAAATTGTCTTTGTCACAAAAGGGGTACCTTGAGAAGGTTATGGAACGCTTTGGTATGCAAAGTTCGAAACCTGTGAATACTCCATTGGCAGCCCATTTCAAACTTTCCGCTGCTTTGTCACCACAAACTAAGGAAGAGGTGGAGCACATGTCTCGTGTTCCTTATGCTAGTGCAGTTGGGAGTATCATGTATGCCATGGTTTGCACGAGGCCAGATATTTCACACGCGGTTAGTGTAGTTAGCAGATACATGGATAACCCCGGAAAGGCCCATTGGCAGGCAGTGAAATGGATACTCCGTTACTTGAGAGGTACTACTGATGTTGGGATAATTTATGACAGAAGTAATAACACTTCTGGAAGTGTTATTGGATATGTTGATTCAGATTTTGCTGGAGATTTAGACAGAAGAAGATCCCTGACAGGTTATGTCTTCACTTTTGCTAGCGGTGCCATTAGTTGGAAGGCAGCATTGCAATCCAAAGCTGTCTTGTCTACCACTGAAGCAGAATATATGGCAGCTACAGAGGCAGTGAAGGAAGCTATTTGGCTGACAGGCTTGGTTGAAGATCTGGGATTGGAACGGAAGCTAGTTACTGTTTTCTGTGACAGTCAGAGTGCGATCGATCTGACACATAATCCAAAGTATCATGAAAAGACCAAGCACATAGATGTAAGGGCTCATTTCATTCGAGATGTCATCGCCGAGGGTGCTATTGCAATAATTAAAATTACTACGGCGGAGAATCCAGCAGACATGATGACCAAGACTATTCCAACAGTCAAGTTCAAGCATTGCTTGGACTTGATTAATGTGATCAGTACCTGAGTGCCCTAAGGGGCAGGTGGAGACGGTGAGACGTGTTAAGTGCATGAAGATCAGCTTCAATGTTCGCCAAGGTGGAGATTTGTTATTTGTTTGGCTCAATTGAACTAATTATAAATTAACCGGGCCCCTGTATTGCCCATGGTCTACTGAGATTAGAAGTAGGTCTATTATCATAGGTCTACTGTGATTAGAAGTAGTGTTTGGGTGTAATTGGGTATTGGGCTGATATTATAAATAGAGGCTTAGGGTCTCTATGATGTATACCTTCTTCTGATAATAAACTGAGTTCTCCCGTCTTCCCCGTGGACGTAGGCCAAAAGCCGAACCACGTAAATCTCCGTGTTCTTGTGTGTGATTGATCTCTTTCCATAGGCCCTAGATCACAACAGGAAGGTTGTTGATCAGCCGTGTCATTCCTCCTTCAACAAAGTATGCATTTTTACATCACATCGAATGAGTATTCCAATTTGATTGGTTTTTCTAATTTCTTGCAAGCAATGTCCGATAGTGAAGGAAACTTCTTAGATACTCCCTTTAGACCATGTCAAACTTCTTAGTTTCTATTCATCAGACATCAATTATATGGTCGCAATCTTAGGTACATGAGCCCCAAGTTTTGGGAAGGGAATTGGAAAATTGAGGCATTATGTTTGGAGTATTTGGACAAACTAGAGGAGTGGATAATGTTTCTTAGAGCAATGCCGTCTTTAAGAAGGGTGAGGGTGCATGAGTGCCCAAAACTCAAGTCATTTCCTCTTGACTTGACTCAAGACGATGCAATTTGGAGGAAAGAAGATGATAACATCCCTGGTGGGCATTAATCAAGCATAAAAGTTATGAAAAATGAATATCAAGAAGAACTCATCTTTTGTGTGTATTTCTTATTAGCACTTGTTCTTATTCTATTGTAAACTGACTAATGTGGTGGTGTTTATCCATTCTCAATGTAATAAATATTTGCAGTTTCATAAGATTGTCTTACATTATTTGTGTTTATTTTGTTGTAATCTAATGCAACTTGGGAAAACTCGGCTCGCATCCACTGACCCAATACTATTTTAAAAATCCTGATTCTTTGTAAGTTGGGCCCACCTTCATAAATCTAAACCACTCACTGTGGACTCTGATTGATCACGTGTCACATATGTGATTGAAAACATAAATAAATAAAAAAGAAGAGGGAGTGAATCAGAGGTTTTACGCATCATCAATTTGAAAGTAGGACCAAATTGACTTTTAGGCTAAGATTTGGTCCAACATTAAATTTCTACTAGAACATGGGCCACATGCTTTTTCAAGCCCGGCCTTTCTAGTTATAGGGCCCAGTGCTCGTTTCGGATCAAGTCGTGGGTGCTGGAAGTCAGACCTAGGCCACCACGTTTGCAGCATATTAGGCCCATTTGTCGACTTACATATTGCAAGCCAGGGTAATCCATTTCGATCTAGTTGGGCTTGAAATAGACATTGGTCCATGCATACCAAATTTGTGGGAAGATTTGTACATTCCTGAGCTTATTTTTACTCTTCAAAAAAGGGTTGTGCAGGGTTCAACGTTTGATAATATGGTAGAGTTTCTGATTAAGCTAGGTGTGCCTTGAATCATCTTAACCCTCTATCATTGAACATCCGTTTTGTGGGCTCTAGATGAATGCCTGCTGCTAGTGGGTCATCATTCTGTGAGGTGAAGCCTACAAGTCCCTGGGGTCCTCATATTCAATGGTCTGATCAATATATATAGCGGGCCCTCGGATGAAATGGGCCCCTAAAATCTAAACACTCAGTGCACAATTAGAAATGCCCTGCACAGGCCTATGACAGGAAAATGAAAGAGTAATAACAATATGTAATGTCCTCAGCTGCTATCCATGACATTGGCATTCTGGCATTCTGTAGATGGATATGTAATTTTGTGGTGCATTTGGGTACTTGCTCTGGATTAGACGTGTTGGATTAAAATCAGAAACTATAGGGCTTGTATTTGTTTGTGACGGTTGTAACTTTGACGTAGGTATCCAAAACAAGGGCAATGTTCTACACCACCTACTTCTCATTTGCAGTCCAGCCACTTCGATATTTCCTTATCAGTGGGGGTGGGGTACTTTGAAAGGTCTCCTTGATGAGGGTCAGCAAGAAAATCAGACACTTCGAATCATCCTAGCCTTGATTTAGTGGTCTTTTAGCTATAGATTTTTTTTTTTTTTTACACTCAATTCAATAGTTGATAAAGGGCTGATGACAGTAAAATTGGGGTTGGTGCTAAATCACGGGGAAGTGAGAGTGTGAAAGGGCTTGCACGGATCAAAGCTGGTCAGTTAAAAAACCTGTGACATTTTAGATAACTGTATTTGGGATTTGAAACCATAAACCATTTGGAGGAACTGATAATGAGGGTGTCCTCAGAGCTCCAATATCTTCGATTTCCATTCATCATTTGCTATGTCATTATGAGTGAAATGCCCGTCAGATAATTGAATCATCCCACGTCAGCCCCTCAACTGGACGAGTTGTGGATTCTCAGATATCCGAAATTACATTTGTGTGGCTAGAGCAACTTCCCTTCTCCGATTTGATGATTTAACATTGTTGGCCACAAAACATTGTAAAAGTAGATGAGTTTCGAATTTAATGCAGCTTTTTTAATATGAAAAAAAGAAAAGAAAAGATGATGTTTGAGGTAGTGAGTTATGATTAACATATATTATCAAAAATAAATTATAAAAAACACTCACATATATTATCAAAACATATCTACATATATTATTAAAAAACGACAAACTAGTTCAATAAATCCTTAAAGAAGATTGCTTTAGAAATAAAAAGAAAAGTAGTTGCAGAGAGACAATTTATGAGAGAGACAGAGAGGGTGAGAGAGTTAAGGGTACTTGAAATGGAAAGGCATTGGTGGAGAATGTTCATTTGAAAAACCTCATTGGTGAGGTGGCAGGGAGGCGAGGATTTAAAAATACATTGTGTAGGGAAAAAGAAGGATAACATTTGCTTTAATGCTTTTTTGAAATGTGAAAAGATAGCTTTAGTGAGATGTAATATTGATTACTTATTATGGGGCCTTATTTTTCAGGGAGAAAGAAAATTATGACAATTGCTTTAGGGCACGTTTGTGTAGCCCATTTTTGTAGAAAAGGAGGTGGTTTTCTGCGGAAAACTCCTTTTTCATTTTTGGTGCGGTAGATTTTTATGGAACTGCTTTTTCGCTACGTCAATTTTTTCCTTTTTAGACTTGGAAATAGACTTCCTATGGAGGATATTGAAATTCCATTTCCACAGAAAACTAACCCTTAGTTTCTTCACTCTCACCCCCACTCCACCCAGCCACCCTCTTTCTTTCCCCTCCCCTCCCAACCCCACCCGCCCCTCACACATACCGACCCACCCACCCAGTAGTTTTCACTAAAGAAATCCGCAGTTGCACCAAACAACATTAGCACCAATTCATCGAGGAAAAACTTTTTGCACTAAACATGAATTTCTAACTTCCTCAGAAAACCTTTTTGGAGGTATTTAAAAATCATAGAATTTGCTGATGTGAAAATTTCATCTTTCCGTGAAAGTTGCCTCTACACAAACATGCCTAGTCTGTATGGGAACTTTAAATGTAGAATGAAGTGAAGTAAAGGAGGATATAGTGAATGGATAAAATATAAGTGAATTATGATGATAGTTTGTCTTTAGTTGTTTGGCAGGGAATCTTTTTTACTCTTTGTTTAAAAAATGAGTTTTTTTTTTTTTGTCTTTTAGTCGGGAAAGGATGTTGTCTTTTTACATCTTTTTAAAAAGGATGAGGAATTTTGAAAATGTTCACTTTTGATGTGACTTTTTTTTTTTTTTTAAATTGGAGGCTTTATTTCACTCACTCTGCTAGCGAAGTTTCCAAACATTCATGTGAAAAGATGACTTTCATAGTATGTGATACTATGGGATTTTCTTTTTGGGAGGCCTAAAGCAAGGGCTTTTATTGCCTCATGGTCGAGCCACCCCTGAATTTGGGGGAAGGAAGAAGATAACACTTCTGTGGCATTACTTAGTGTTCGGACCCCAAGTGTAGGGTGCGATTGTAGTAATAATCTGGTAAATCCAGGTCGATCCACATGGAGCAATGCTTTTTGTGAAACCTTCCAACTTTGACCTATCCTAAATTTGGGGGAAGGAAGAAGATAACACTTATGTGGCATTACTTAGTGTTCGGACCCCAAGTGTAGAGTGCGATTGTAGTAATAATCTGGTAAATCCAGGTCAATCCATAGGGAGCAATGCTTTTTGTGAAACTTTCCAACTTTGACCTATCCGAAATAAACACTAAATCTGGCCTAAATGGAAACAAATTAAATTACATCAACTTTACTAAAATAACTGAATGTTGAAAAAAATTAAATACAATGATTTCCAAAAATAAAAACACTAATATAAATAAAGAAACCTAATCTAGAAAATACTAATTAAACTAAAACCTGCAAAAGAATACACACATCAAACAACCAATTTAATATATCAAAACAAAATTTCCTAAATTAAATCCTAATTACCAAAATCAATTTTTATGCAAATATGAATGATCTATAATGCCCTAAATGCCAACAATGCAATTTTATGCAAGTTTCTAAAAATCTGATGCATGCTATCAAGAATTCTAAGTCTGGAAACCCTTGCACAAGCCCAATTTTGTTGGACTATACGACTCGTCTAAGATGATATAAACCTAAATCTAATGGTTGGAGTCAATACTCTGATGATGCATGAACACAACAAAGAAAGAAGAATCGAAAAATGACTTAGAACGAAAAAAATATGATCACCTAAAGATGCCTACTTGAACTATTTTGTACTGGAAATCTGCTCACAGGCTGTCCAACTATCCCTTTTTGAGCCTCTGGTTGACACGGTTCCCGAGGTTATTTTTGGCTAAAATTCTGGGGTTTCAAATTCCTATTATCATACTTTAAATCTGCTATTTTTGGGACCAAAATATCCACGTTTACCCAGATTTTAAATTGCGCACTTTTGCAATTGAGTCGGGTCAAATCTGCTAAAACTGTGCAGAATTTTTTACTATTCGCCCACCAAATCCGAATTTAATTTTTCTAATCAGTCATTAACACTGTGATTTCAGCAACAAAATCATGTTCTAATGCAATTTCTATATATGATGCATGTAGAAAAAACACTTTCCAACTATAGATTATGCAACTAGCAAGAATAGAAAGTTTCAATTAAACATAGAAAGATGCAAGTTGTAATATCTAAATCTAGAATTTATAAATAAAAATAATCAGAATATTAACTTAAATAAAAACAAAAGGGTGGAAAATAAAAAGTGGAAAAGTACTACCAAAGATCTAAAAACTAGACAATCCTACAAGTATTGACAATACAATTGATGATGTCTTCTCTTCTCAGAGTAGGAAAAAAAATTATGCAAGTGATTATTTTGATGTCTCTCGACTTTTAATCAGTTTATTTTATTTTCAATATCTTAGATCTAATCATGTGAAATATCGTCTCCAATCAAAACACATAAAAGAACCAGAAAAAGAAAATTAAACCACTTACATAAACACGCAAAATCAATCTGAGTAGAGTCTTTATTCCATGATCTTGAAATACAAAAAATTAAGATTCTCCACTTTTCATCATTCTCTGAACATGATCTCTCAATCTATATTTAAAGAATTAGAAGGGAGAAGAAGAAGAAAAGGACTTAGAGAGAAAAGGTGGGTGAGGTGGAATGGAGAGAAAACCTCCAAGGTGTGAACACAAGGTTATGCACGTCCAAGATGAGGGCTGGTGTCTCCTTTTATAGTTTTTTAAGCCCTCTTTGTTTTGCAATTGTTTCCCAATTGGACTCCTCATCTTGGCTTGACTTCCAAGTAATCCTCCTATCTTGGCAACAATTTAAATTTCAATTGATTTCTTGCCAATGATTGGGTCTTGTGGTCCAATTCTTTCTATCTTGAGCTCTTCAGAAAAATCTTCATGTGCTAAGGATAAACTTCCATAAAGAATTCAGTTTTTTTTTTCTTTCTTCTTGTGCAACTCCATGTGGGACGTCCAAGACTATCTTGGATTCTCCCCTCTCTAGCTTCTTGATTTTATTTCCCTTTGATCTTTATCTCCTTCTTGAATTAGATTTCTTCTTCCATAAGTTTGACTTTGTGGAGATTTCCTTGCCATAATAATTCCAAGTAGACTTGACTCCTTTGTATTAGGTGGGAGTTTCTTTAGATCTTCTTTCCATCTTTGAACAAATCTCTTTCTTGACTTTGAACTTAAATTCAAATATGCTACAACAAAATGGGGCTCCTCTTTTGGGCGTGCATTCCAATCCAAGGATGATGTGGTTCCTACTTTTATTGATTTTCTTTTTTTTTCTTCTCTCAATTGCTTTTCAATGCGGGTCCCATTTCTTGATTTCTCCTACAAATTGAAAGAGGCAAATTTAATATTAATCATATGTAGGAAAATAATTGTGAACCATGTATGGGACCATACATGCCTAATGACGCACACAAATGACAAATTTCCAAAAAAATAGCATATGGTGCCAAAAATAGCAAGTATGCATTGATGATGCCAAAACCTTAATGAGAAAAACTTAATTTTACAAAAATCATGCAATTCAATGAATTTTGACCATTTTCCCAAACATGTTCCCAAATACATGTAATCATAAAGTTAAGTGTAGTTTTATGCAATTAAACATAATTAAGTCCACAAATGTTAATGAAATGATGACCTAATGACTTAATTTTGTGGACTTATCACTTAGATTTTAAAAGCCATCAAGAATGAATGACAGCTGGAAGTCATCTTCTCTGTTTATTTGTTACTAACACTTGTGCTTATTCTTTTGTAAATTGTACATTGCGAGCATGGGCGGAGCCAGGATTTCATCTTAGGTGGGGGGGGGGGGGGGGGGGGGGGGGGGTGTGCGCGGGCAAAACTTGAATAAATTTTTATTTCACTAATTATTATAACTATCATATTTTTAAGTTTTTTTTCGACATAGTTGTAAGTTCAAGCATGAAAAATATATTATGATTCTGGACTAAATTTTATATAAAAATTAAAATCAGTATCTATCCAGCCGTAACAAAATATAAGAAAAAAAAAGTCGTAAAATAATTGTTTCATAGTACATTTCAACTCAATCATCGGCTTCTAAGTTTTGAGGTTTTTTTCTTTTAAAAAATCCATCAATTGTAGATGATTTTTCCATCTACAAATCAAATAAAAATCATATTTATTATATGTCCAAAATCAAATAAAAAGTATTCATTGTCTCAAAATATGAATCATTCATCAAACAACTTAATAAATACACGATATGTAAGAAGATATCTTTTACATACATGATACATGCTTGGTTAATGTGATTTAGGATTACAGTGGTTAGAGTTTTTTCACTTTCCTTTGCACCCAAAATAGACACTCTCTTTCTCAATGATTATAAGGTCAGAAGCCTAATCTTTCAGGACTGGCTTTTTTACGGAGAACTCATGAGGTAAAAACTCAAGCAGAGAGTGATTCTTTTTTTCTTCTGTTTTGTGATGAGAACTCCCAATGTTTAATAGTTACACACAATGGAGGGAATGAGTGGTGCAAGAGGGATTTGAATTTGATCCATATACACTCTTACAAAGAGACTTTCAAACTATCCATGTTATTTATCCATCACCTGTGTCTTTGCCTATTGTTTTCAAGGTGGGTTCGTTCAGATATTTTGAATCTTCCTTGGCATGAATTTTCTTCAGACCTAGTTTAGAAATTAGGATCTGCGCCCTTCTTTTATTTTAATTTTCTTTTTACTTCGAAAACCCCGGGTGGGGGGCCTTAATGTAGCTCCGCCCCTGAATGCTAGGTGTTTATTCAAAATATTAAATATCCGAAATTCACACCGTTGTCTTAAATAAATATTATTGTTCACTTTGATTAAATATAATGAATTTCTGAAAATTCTGCTGCCATCCACAAAACTGTATCTTCACTGTCGAGGAAGACTAATCAAGTGTTAAATATGTGATAGAAAATTAGAAGAAGAGGAGTAAAGGTTTCTCTTATCATCAAATTGAAGGTAGGTCCAAATTCGATGAGACTAAAATTTAATCCAACATTAAATCCTATGTTTTACTAGAACGTGGACTGCAAGCTTGTCTAAGCCCAGTCATTTTACTTAGAGGGCCCAGTATTTGTTTCTGATCAAGTCATGGATCACGAAAGTCATACCTACAGCACCCCATTTGTAGGAGATTAGGCCCATTTATATTACATGTTGTGAGTCAACCAAAGCCATTTAGATCTATTTGGGTCTTGAGAAAGACATTGGTCCATGGATACCAAAATTGTGGGAAACAATATTGCACATTCCTGGACTTATTTTTCCTCTTAGTAGGTTGTGCCTGGGCCAACGCTTGATAATATGGTCGGCAGCCCTTCAACCTCCTGATGCAACCCTTCTCCTGTGTCGTTGATACTCCACAATATGCATATCTAGTTGGAAAAGATTAAAACGCAAGTAATTTTGATTTTTGCTGCTAGTTTCTTTGATGATAAAATTTTAAGGAAATGTTTATCTGAACATTTTCAACAGAAAGTAAAAACAATGGGCTAGCTGCATGGAAATGAAAATAATTTTACTCTGTCTTGGGATCCTCTAGTGGCACAAATGCACAATGAGCTAGTTGTGTTTTATTTTTCATGATAAAGCATTGCATATAAAAATAAAAAAAATTCCTTAAAAATCATCTTGATTCTTTATTTAGTGATAATGTCACCTAAAAAATTAGAGATGATTTTAATATTATTAATTTATTAAACTCTTTCTTGACATTAGGACAAACATTTTGGGCTATTTTAAAATATTTTCCATTTTCCAAAAAATACAGCAGTACAACTCTCTATGTTAATTAAGGATGTAAATGGGTCAGTTCCGATCCGGTTCCATGGCGGACCCGGAACCGGAAACGTTAATGAGAAGTTAGATTTGGAACCGGTTTTCCATGACACAAAACCATAACCGGTTCCGTATATAAGATGCGTCCGTATCCGGATCTAGGTAGAAAATAATATGAAAAAAAAAATCTAAGGAGGGATTTTCGAAAATTGAGGTAATATGTTGGGTGCTTGGTCCACGGGTGAGAACCAAGTTGGAACATGACCCGGACTTGGACCTGTTTACTTATCAGGGACTAAATAAAGACCCAAACCTAGTGTCTAACGAGTCGGAATCTCTAGATTATTGGAGAATCGGGACTTCGTTTACATCCATAATCTTAGAGCCTCGAGGACCAAGATCCACATTTTCGGTGAATAGTGCATTTAGAGAAAAATTTAAAAAGTCAAGCAGTAGAGGTAGAATTGATAAAAATGAATATTTCCCTTGGTGGGCCCACATGAGTTGGGACCTTTTCACTTTTTTTAATAAATTACCACTCTTCTTCAGTCAAAGTTGCCCCAAACTTCTTCGGTCAGAGTTACCCATTGGAGGGGTGTTCATAGGCCGGGCCAAGGAATACCGGTGCTTCTAAACTCTAGCTCCAAGCCCAACGCTGGCTAGAGATGGTTGGCCCGAGCTTGACCCGCCTGAAGATACGTAAGCCCGAGCCCGAGGAAAGTGACATAGGGCTCGTGTATCATATTCGACAGAAGGAAATCTTTCCGCGTATACCGCCATTTGACGATTTCCTGCGTACAACAGCAGCAAGCTTCTGCGTCCCAAGACTATTACTATAAATACTTAAAACGGCGTTCACTTCTTTTGTAAGCCTTTGTGCTTCTCACTTGTCAGTTATCACTCTCTCTCCCCTTTCTCTCTCTCTCTCTCTCTAGCTATTTCTTCTCCTACACGCCAAGAAGAAATGTTAAGATCTTATGATCGAAAGCAGCAGATGCATCGACGCTCGTCAGGTATTTTGATCAATCTCTCCCTCTTTTTTTCTTGAATTCTGTTCTCTGATTTTACAAGATGCATTTGATCTTATCTGTTCCTTTCGAATACGGGATCTGTACTAGTTTTCTTTGATGGATGGTTTCTTGTTGGTTAATTAGGGTTTAGTGTTCGTTTTTGTGTGCGTCTGTGATTTCCTTTATGACATTGGGATTTTAATAGGTTGAGATATTCATGTGATCAATCTCTCCCTCCGTCTCTCTTGAATTCTGTTCTCTGATTTGTTTTTGATGCATTACAAGATGCATTTTGCAGATTGTTGTTTGCATTGTGATGGAGTTTAAGGGTTAGTTTTTGTGTGATGTTCATGTAATGTAAGTAATGAGCTCTGTATTTATCGATTTGTCTGGTTTGATGAAATGGATGCTTCTCTGAGTTATTATAGAAGTTGGCTTCTCAAATTAACCTATTCTTGTGCAGATTCTCATTTCCACTGGAGGTAAGGAGGAGAATCTCTCTATAGTTTGTTTAGCCTTGAATATCTCGTTTATGCCAATGCATTTGGTTAATTGAGATCATGTACTAATGTTGGGTTCTTCTTCCTCCTTTTATGGACAACAATATCCATCATCTTCAAAGCATTGGCCATCAAATCGGGAGTCTGCCATTGAAATTCTTCAAGTGCAAATTCTTGAAAGGCAGTTTTGGAGTTTTTTAATTTGGAGCAATTCTATGGTGTAAGAATCTAAAGCTATGTGCGAATGGATTATCAGATCATTGGTGGCATCATGATCAGGTCAGAGCATTGCTTTACTCATTCAATTTTTGCTGTTTCTCCTCCTTTATTCTTTATTTTTTTTCTGCCTTTGGACCATTTTGATTTTTTGTGACTGTTCATCTGATAGGTGGGTTAATTCTTTTTTCTCTCTTTTTTTGTTGTGACTGTTCGTTCATCTGATAGGTAGTTCGTATTAGAAAGTCCAAGGAGCTGAATTTTCTCCTGTGGGAGTCCCGCCATGTATGAAACCTCATCTCTGCTGTTAATGCAGAAGGGGCCCCTCTGCATTGAAGGCGGGCTTGAGTTTTCACGCACGGCTCAGCTTGCGATGCCCACAGAAGAAAGCAGGATGTTTAATTGTCCCTTTTTATTGCTTTCTTATATGTAGATGAGAGTCATGTATAATTCTTTTCAAGTGATCGTTGATATTGATGTTGGTGTTAAGCTATAACTTTTTATTTGTTAACATTTTTTATATTTAAATGATAATTCTGTTTAATTCGTTGCAAGTGATGGTTGATGGTTGATATTGATGTTTAACTGTACTTTTTTATATTTAGATGATAACTTTGTATAATTCTTTGCAAGTGATGGTTGATATCAATGAAAGGCGGGGTGGATAAGTTCCCTCCTAATTGATTGCTCCTTATTCAACATTTATTATATTCTACTAAATTATTTGTTTTATATTTTTTAATTTTCATGACATCTTTGGTGCCTGCAACGAGCTAGTTGCATAATTTTTGGCTTGATTGGTTTTTTCCCCTTACGGCCTTTTTGTTTCATGGAGTTGAATATCCGACTATTGTATTCCAGTAAGTGGTTAAGAGTGAAGAACCAAAAGGTGAATATCGAAAAATGACCATCGAATAACCTCCTTTTTAGTGGAAGCTGAATCAAGGGAAGATGGGAAATGAATACCTAGTCACCACCATTGTAATTCAACACGTATGAACTACATCTCGCTTCATGAGAAATTCCTATGTATTTTATGCAAACAAACAGCCCATGATAGAAATACTTTTCCTATTTTGAACTTATCCAAAGACATTAAAGAGAGACATCTTTTTAGCAACTCACCAACCCAATGACATCCAAACGATATACATTTTTTTTAATCCATAACAACATTAGTTATAATCAATACTCCTAACCCAACAGCCTTTTATATTGACAATTAACGCTCAGGACAATCAACAAAAATAACAACGATTTATTGCAATATATCTTACACTTCTCCAGCCTTTATGACCATGAATTCCCAAGGACAATTGAAATAACTCATGACTACTTACATAAAAAATGATAAACAACAACAATGATCACCTATTCCTAAATCTACAATCTCAACCAACTACCATTGATCAAATACTTCCATAATTAAGCGAGTACAACAACCAATGATCATTTCTCACAAATCATAAATCATCTTTATTTACTATGAACCAATTATCTATATACTTATCACAACAATATCGGTGAAAAAAGTATACATCTTTGCCACTCTAGGGGCATTAATCTAACTAAGGATGGCCTGTACGTTTTTCAATCCATAACAGCCTTAGTTTCAATCTATAATGAATTAACTTGATTCGTACTGGCTTTGTGATATTCTAGTGCTATAAAGGGCTGGCCTAGTAGAATCAGAATTCATGTCTGGATGATAGATGACCTTGATAGATGGAAAAAAAAAAAAGCTTTAGTTTCAACCAATACTCAGACAATCCAATTCCAAACATCAACAATAACAACATGCTTGTGACTTTGGACATCAACGATATATTAAAACATTTGCCCATTGTAAACATCTCACGATCACTATGAATTCCGGAGTCAACCACAATAACTCACGATCATTTACGTTATCAATACAAAACAGTACATCCTTAGTCCTTACGAATCCAAGGGAATTCTAACTTACAAAGGATGGCGTTCATAGCTTTCAATCTGTAACAATCTTACTCTTGACCAATACCGCAACAGCTGAATTCTACACTCAAAAATCTGCTCATGACTTTCAACAACTTTCTCCCACAGTTGTTTATTCGTATAATTCCTTAAATAACAACTCTCGATAACCATGAATTTTTTAGTACAATAACTTATGATTACATACATTAGCATACAAAAAAACAACAATAGTCTAACCCATGATGACAGATTTTTTTCAATTCTAAACAACCTTAGTTACGATTAATATTATGAAGTCTGACCAACAAGCTTCTAATATCAACAATTAACCCTCACGACTATCGATAATAACAACATTAATTTATTGCAATGTTTCTTTGACTTCTCCAATTAACAACCTTCAATGACCAAGAATTCCTTGAGATAGCCGAAATAACTTGTGACGACTTACACCCATAATTTGAAACAGCAGTGGTAACTTATTCCTATAATCTACCATCTTAACCAACAACCATTGGTTAAATCCTTTCATGATTAAGCAAATACAACCACCATTGATCTCTTCTCGCAAATCATAAACAACATTTCCTGAATATGATCAATTATTCAAACTTGTCACCACAATTATCGGCGACAAAACTATTTTTCTTTCTTTGTTTTTTTTCTGTCTTTTGTTTTTATCCATCTTTCTTTCTCTTCTTTTATTTCTTTTTTTATTTGTCTTTCTTTCTTTCTCTGTCTTTCTTTCTTTTTTCTGTGTTTCTTTCTTTTCTTTTCTTTCTTTTTTTAATTTGTCTTTCTATTTTTTCTGTCTTTTTTTTTTCTGTAATCAATTATTCAAATTTGTCACCACAATTATTGGCGGCAAAACTTTTTTCTTATAACATCAGCGACAAAACAATACATCTTTGCCAATCAAGGGGCATCAAACCAAGTAAGGATGACACGTATTTTTCAATTCATAACGACCTTTGTTCAATCCACGATGACTTAATTTGACTTGTATTATTGGCTTTGTCATATTCCTGTGCTATAAAGAGAAACAACCTTTGTAGACTATGATCAATTATTCATAGTTGTCAGTATAATTATCAGCGACAAAACTATACGTCTTTGCCTATCAAGGGGCATCAAACCAACTAAGGATGACATTATTTTTTGATCCATAACAACCTTAGTTCAATCAATGACGACTTAACCCGACTCGTATTGGCTTTGTGATATTCTGATTCTATGAAGATAAACAACCTTTGCATGCTACAACCATTTCCGACTATGATCAATTATTCAGACTTGTTACCACAATTATCAACGACAAAACTATACATCTTTTCCAATCAAGGGGCAACAAACCCACTAAGGAAGACATGCATATTTTTCAATTCGTAACAACCTTAGTTCAATCCATAACGACTTAGATTGACTCGTTTTGGCTTTGTGATATTACAATGCTTTAAACAGAAACAACCTTTTCAGACTTTGATGAAATTATTTAGACTCGTCACCGCAATTATCAGCGACAAGACTATACATCTTTGCCAATCTTCAGCATCATACGAACAAAGGATGACATACGTATATTTCAATCCATAACATCCTATTTCATGCCCTGACGACTTACCAAGACTTATCTTGGCTTTATGGTATTCCAATGCTATAGTTCTTGGTGTGTGGGACTCCAGTTTGTTTTTAGATGATTGATTACAACAAAATTCACGTGTCAACAATTCCAAACAACATTTTATGCAAGTGACTTTGAACATCAATGATATTAAAAAATTTGCCTTTTATAAACATCCCATGATCACTATGAATTCTGGAATCAACCACAATAACTCGCAATCATTTACATTATCAATGCAAAACAATACATCCTGACAAATCCAAAGGAATTCTAACCTACAAAGGATGGTGTTCATTGTTTTCAATCCGCAATGAACTTACGCTTGACCCATAACTCAACAAGTGAATTATGTGCTTAACATTACGTCCACCAATTAGTGCTCATGACTTTCAACAACAACAACTTTCTACCACCCTTTTTTATTCTCATAATTCCTTAAATAACAATTCTCGATAACCATGAACTCCCGAGTTGATGATAATAACTCATGATTACATACATCAAACATATGAGAAAACAACAATTTTCTAACCCAGGATGACATACATATTTTTTAATTCAAAATGACCTTAGTTAGAAGTCAATATTATGAAGTCTGTCCAACAACCTTCTAATATCAGCATTTAACGCTCATAACAGCAACAATATATTGATTTTTTTTAAGACTTCTCCAATAAACAACCCTTGATTACCGTGGACTCCTAGAGTCAATGGAAATAACTAGTGATCACTTACATCCAAAATGCGAAACAACAACAATGATCACTTTCTCCTGGAATCTACAATCTCAACAAACAACCATTGGCCAATCCTTTAATGACCAAGCAATACAACCACCATTGATCACTTCTTGCATATCATAAATAACCTTCACAGACTATGAACAATTATTCAAACTTGTCACCACAATTATTATCAACAAAACTATCCATCTTTTCCAACCAAGGGGCATCAAACCAACTAAGGATGACATACATATTTTTCAATCCATAACAACCTTAGTTCAATCCCTAGTGACTTAACTTGACTCTTTTTGGCTTTGCAATATTCCATTGCTATAATGATAAGCAACATTTTCAGACAGTAATCCATTATTCACAATCAATTATTCAAACTTTTCGCCACAATTTTCAGCGACAACTTTTCGTTTATTAAATAACATCAACGACATAATTATACATCTTGCCAATCAAGTGGCATTAACCCAACTGAGGATGACATACATGTTTTTTGGTCCAAGACTACCTTAGTTCAATCCATGGCGACTCAACCTAACTCATATTGGCTTTGTGATATTCCAATGCTAAAAACAGAAAAAACCTTATCAAACTATGATCATTTTTCATCTTGGTCACCATAATTATTGTGACAACTGTACATCTTTGCCAATCAAGGGGCATCAAACCAACTAAGGATAACATAGGTATTTTTCAATCCATAACAACCTTAGTTCAATCCATGACGACCTAACCTAACTCCTATTGGCTTTGTGATGTTCCGATGCTATAACGATAAACAACTTTTTCAAACTATGATTAGTTATTCAGGCTTGTCACCACAATTATCAACAACAAAGCTATGTATCTTTGCCAATCAAGGGGCATGAAACCAACTAAGGTTGACATACGTATTTTAAAATCCATAACAACCTTAGACTTGACCTGACTCGTATTGGATTTGTGATATTCCAGTGCTATAAAGATGAGCAATCTTTGCAGACTATGATCAATTATTTAGACTTGTCATCACAATTATTGGCTTTGCAGACCATGACAACTTAATCCAACTCGTATTGGCTTTATGATATTCCAGTGTTTTAAACTTTTGGGTGAGTGTAACTCCTATTTTTGTCTGGACGATAGATGGCTTCGAAAGATAAATAAAAACGTGTTAACACAGAACCAAACACCATTTTGTGCTCGTAACTTCAGACAAAAACAATGTATTAAAAAACTTGCTAGTTATAAACATCCCATGATGACTATGAATTCCGGTGTCAACCACCGTAACGCAAGATCGTTTGCATTACCAATGCTAAGCCGTACATCTTTATGAATCCAAGGGAATTCTTACATAAAAGGAATTTTGAGATATGCCCTTTAGACCATGTCTAGATTCTCCTTTCAATGTTCGGCCGTGAAGGAAATCTCTTAGATATGCCTCTTAGACCATGTCTAAATTCTCCATTCAATAAGTGCTTTCTTGTAATGGGAGAGATAACATTTCTTTTCGGGCAAAAATGAGATTCACCTTTCTGTTCTTGCTTCAGTAAGCACTAGCTTCTCGCGAGACGAAGCTCCATGAATTAGAACCCTCTCCTCGCTAAATGAAGCAACATATCACTAAAGGAGATGGATAAAATCATACAGAGCAAATAATTTAAACGACAATAGGTAACTTGAAATAGATCTTCTTCTTGGTGCAAGAGAGAGTTATGAATCATATGGATGAAGCTCTGTCAGTTAGTACCCTTTCCTCGCTAAATGAAGCTCCATCTCACTAAAGGAGATGGATAAAATCACGCGGAGCAAATAATTTGAATGACAATAGGTAACTTGTAATAGGCCTTCTTCCTGGTGCAAGAGAGAGTTATGAATCATACGGATGAAGCTCCATCAGTTAGCACCCTTTCCTCGCTGAATGATGCTCCATATCACTAATGGAGATCCGTAAAATCATATGGAGCAAGTAATTTGAATGACAATAGGTACCTTGCAATAGATCTTCTCATGCAAGAGAGAGTTGGTACTCGTTTCATGATAGGTTTTGCTTGATTTTGATGGTGGGTTATTGTGCCAATCAGGCCGACGAGGAAAACGCCAAATTTTAGAGATATTGTTTGATTAGAGATCCTATTTCTCATAAACAATAAATTTCAATGCACCATCTCGAATAACATTTTTGAAATGAACTCTCTAGGTTGAGTATGCATTTTTACATCACATTGACTAAGTATTCCAAAGTGATTGGTTTTGCTAATTTTTTGCAAGCAATGTCCCGCCGTGAAGGAAACTTCTTAGATATGCCCTTTAGACCACGTCAAATTCTCCATTCGGTCAGTGATTTCTTATAATAGGAGTGATGACATTATTTTTGGCCAAAAATGAGAATCACCTATCTATTTTTGCTTCAGTTAGCAGTAGCTTCTGGCGAGCTGAAGCTCCATCAATTAGCACCCTCTCCTCGCTAAATGAAGCTCCATATCACTAAAGGAGATGGATAATATCATAAAGAGCAAATAATTTGAATGACGATAGGTAACTTGTAATTGGTCTTCTTCCTGGTACAAGAGAGAGTACTGAATCATACGGATGAAGCTTCGTCAGTTTGCACCCTTTCCTCGCTAAATGATGCTCCATATCACTAATGGAGATGGATAAAATCATAGTTTTGAATGACAATAGGTCCCTTGCAATAGGTCTTCTCATCGGTGAAAGAGAGAGTTAGTACTCGTTTCATGATAGGTTTTGCTTCATTTTGATTGTAGGTTATTGTGCCAATCAGGCCGAGCGGGAAAACGCCAAATTTTAGAGATAGTGTTTGATTAGAGATCCTATTTCTCATAAACAAAAAGTATCTATGCACCATCTCGAATAATATTTTTGAAATGAACTCTCTAGGTTCCTTCGTTGCTCTTTTAAATAAATACATTGCAAGCAACGGATGGAAACCGGAGGGCAATGATTTGAAGTCTCTTATCATGGGAATTTGTTTGGGAAAGACTAAAAATCGTTGCATTTTACAATGAAAAGCATGTGGAGAGAGGTTGAGTTCTACCACTAATAGATGCCTAATGTAATCCTAAATCCATTTTGTCAAAAGGCACTGAAAAAGATTTGAGATCCGTGGACTCATTCATCTCTCACCAAACCATGTACTAGTCATCAAATTGAATATTTCTTCGATTGAAGCCTCTGTTTGTATGCTTTTTATGGAAATGCATGCGTGGCCAACGATTGTTCTTTCTTTTCATTGGAAATGGCTTGGGGAGTACCGTAAATTGCACTGCTTGCAGATAAGCTTTGGGAAAGTGGCTGAGTTACTAACAATAAATCCCGCGTGAAATCCGAAATCTAATTTGTTAAAGGGCATTAAAAATACTGTTGACCAGCGGAGTCATTCCTCCCTCCACAAAGTATGCATTTTTACATCACATCGACTAAGTATTTCAAAGTGATTGGCTTTGCTAGTTTTTTGCAAGCAATGTCCAGCGTTAAAGGAAACTTCTTAGATATGCCCTTTAGACCATGTCAAATTCTCCATTCGTTCATTGATTTCTTATAATGGGAGTGGTGATATTATTTTTCGGCCAAAAATGAGAATCACCTATCTGTTTTTGCTTCAATTAAGAGTCGCTTCATGCGAGCTAAAGCTCCATCAATTACCACCCTCTCCTCGCAAAAGGAAGTTGCATATAACTAGAGGAGATGGATAATATCGTACGGTGCAAATAATTTAAATGACGATAGGTAACTTGTAATAGGTCTTTTTCATGGTGCAAGAGTTATGAATCATATGGATGAAGCTCCGTCAGTTCACACCCTTTCCTCACTAAATGAAGCTCCATATCACTAAGGGCCAGTTTGGTAATTCTACTAATATAGTCAAGTGAAGTAAAGTTGATTTTGAGGAAAGAATAAAATATAAGTGAGTTATGATGATATTTTGTTTTTAGTTGTTTGTTATGGAATCTTTTTGACTTTTTGTATGGAAAAATGGAGTTTTTTTTTTTGGATTTTAGTGGATAAAGGTAGTTGCTTTTTTGACTTTTTTTTGGAAAAGATGGGGAGAGTTTTGAATGAAGTACATTTGATGTGACATCTTGTATGGTAAAATGGAGCATTTACTTGACTTGTATTGTATTAATAAAGTACCAAACGGGCCCTAATGGAGATGGATAAAAACATATGGAGCAGATATTTTAAATGACAATAGGTCCCTTGCAATGGTCTTCTCCTCGGTGCCAGAGAGAGTTAGTACTCGTTTCATGATAGGCTTTGTTTGATTTTGATGGTGGGTCAGTGTGCCCATAGGCTGAGGAGGAAAACGCCAAATTTTAGAAATAGTGTTTGATTAGAGATCCTATTTCTCATAAACAATAAATATCAATGCAACATCTCAAATAACATTTTTGAAATGAATTCTCTATGTTTCTTCGTTGCTATTTTAACTAAATACATTGCAAGCAACGGATAGAGACCGGAGGAGGGCAGTGATTTGAATTCTCTTATCATGGGAATTTGTTTGGGAAAAACTCAAAAGCTTTGCATTTTACACTGAAAATCATGGGGGAGAGGTTGAGTTCTACCACTAATAGATGCCTAATGTAATCCTAAATCCATTTTGTCAAAGGGCAGTGAAGAAATTGGAGATCCGTGGACCCATTCATCTCTCTGCAAACAATGCACACATTGAATATTTCTTCGATCGAAGCCTCTGTTTGTGTGCGTTTGATTGAAATGCATGCGGGGACAATGATTGAAGGTTCTTTTCGTTGCAAATGACTTAGGAAGTATCGAAAATTGCACTGCATGTAGAAAAGCTTGGGGAAAGAGGTTGAGTTATTAACAATAATGCCATGTGAAATCCTGAATCTAATATTTTAAAGGGCGTTGGGAAGATTGTTGATCAGCGATGTCATTCCTCATTCGGTAAAGTATGCATTTTTACATCACATCGACTAATTATTCCAACGTGATTGGTTTTGCTAATTTTAAAGGGCATTGGGAAGATTGTTGATCAACGTTGTCATTCCTCCTTCGGCACAGTATGCATTTTTACATCACATAGACTAATTATTCCAGTGTGATCAGTTTTGCTAATTTTTTGCAAGCAATGTTCGGCCGTGAAGGAAACTTCTTAGATATGCCCTTTAGACCATATGTCTCAATCCTCCATTCGGTCAGTGATTTCTTATAATGGGAGAGATGGCATTTCTTTTCGTCCATAGATGAGAATCACCTCTGTGTTCTTGCTTCAATTAGCACTCGCTTCTCGCGAGCTGAAGCTCCATCAGCTAGCACCCTCTCACTAAATGATGCTCCATTTCACAAAAGGAGATGGATAATATCATACGGAGCAAATAATTTGAATGACTATAGGTAACTTGTAATAGGTCTTCTTCTTGGTGCAAGAGAGATTTATGAATCATATGGATGGAGCTCCGTCAGTTAGCAACCTTTCCTCGCTAAACGATGCTCCATATCTCTAGTGGAGATGGATAAGATCATTCGGAGCAAATTATTTGAATGACAATAGGTACCTTGTAATAGGTCTTTTGCACGGTGTAAGAGAGAGTTAGGATTCGTTTTGTGATAGGTTTTGCTCGATTTTGATGGTGGGTCAATGTGCCAACCAGGCCGAGGTGGAAATAGCCAAATTTTAGAGATAGTGTTTGATTAGAGATCCTATTTCTCGTAAACAATGAATATCAATGCAACATCTCAAATAATCGTTGCGATTTGAACTAAATACATTGCAAGAAACGGATGGAAACCGGACGAAGGCAGTGATTTGAAGTCTCTTATCATGGGAATTTGTTTGGAAAGGACTAAAAAATTGTTTGTATTTTACAATGAAAATCATGGGAGAGAGGTTGAGTTTTACCACTAATAGATGCCTAATTTAATCCTAAATCCATTTTGTCAAAGGGCAGTGTAAAGATTGGAGATCCATGGACTCATTCATCTCTTCGCAAACCGTGTACTAGTCGTCACATTGAATATTTCTTCGATCAAAGCCTTTGTTTGTGTGCGTTTTGTGCAAATGCATGCAAGGCCAACGTTTGCAGGTTCTTTTCGTTGGAAATGGCTTGGGGTGTACCGTAAATTGCAATACATGCACAAAAGCTTGGGGAAAGAGGCTGAGTTACTAACAATAAATTCCGTGTGAAATCCTAAATATAATTTGTTAAAGGGCATTGAGAAGATTGTTGATCTGCGGTGTCATTCCTCCCTCGGCAAAATATGCATTTTTACATCACATCGACTAATTGTTCCAAAGATCATACGGAGCAAATTATTTGAATGGACCTTGTATTATGTCTTCTGCTCTGTGCAAGAGAGTGTTAGGACTCGTTTCGTGATAGGTGTTGCTTGATTTTGATGGTGGGTCAATGTGCCAATCAGGCCGAGGAGGAAATAGCCAATTTTTAGGGATAGTGTTCAATTAGAGATCCTATTTCTCATAAACAATAAATGTTAGTACAACTTTTGGAATAACATTTTTGAAATGAAACTGTCTAGGTTTCTTCGTTGCTTTTTTAACTAAATGCATTGCAAGCAACGGATGGTAAGCGGAGGAGGGCAATGATTTGAAGTCTCTTTGCATGGGAATTTGTTTGGGAAAGACTCAAAATCAATGCGTTTGACACTGAAAAGCATGGGGAGAGAGGTTGAGTTCTACCACTAATAGATGCCTAATTTAATCCTAAATCCATTTTGTCAAAGGGCATTGAAAAGATTGGTGATGGATAAAATCATAAGGAGCAATTAATTTGAATGACAATAGGTAACTTGTAATAGGTTTTCTTCCTGGTGGCATGACAGAGTTATGAATCAAACGGATGAAGCTCCATCAATTAGCACCCTTTCTTCGCTAAATGATGCTCCCTATCACTAATGGAGATTGGTAAAATCAGAGGGAGCTTATCATTTGAATGACAAGAGGTACTTTGTAATAGGTTTCTCCTCGGTTAATGGGAGAGTTAGTACTCGTTATATGATAGGTTTTGCTTGATTTTTACGATGGGTTAATGTGCCAATCAGGCCGAGGAGGAAAACGCCAAATTTTAGTGATAGTGTTTGATTAGGGATCCTATTTCTCATAGACAATAAATATCAATTCAACATCTCGAATAACATTTTTTAAATGAACTCTCTACGTTTCTTCGTTGCTTTTTAAACTAAATACGTTGCAAGCAATGGATGGAGACCGGAGGCGGGCAATGATTTGAAGTCTCTTATCATTGGAATTTGTTTGGAAAAGACTCAAAATCGTTGCATTTGAAGCTAAAAAGCATGAGGAGAAAGGTTCAGTTCTGCCACTAATAGATGCCTAATGTAATTCTAAATTGATTTTGTCAAAGGGCACTGAAAAGATTGGAGATCCGTGGTCTCATTCATCTCTTCGCAAACCTTACACCATTGATCATTTTGAATATTTCTTCGCTTGAAGCCTCAGTTTGTTTGCGCGTTTTTTAAAAGCAAGCGAGGCCAATGATCACCGGTTTTTATCGTTTGAAATAGCTTGGGGATTACCGAAAATTGCACAGCATGTAGAAAAGCTTGCGGAAAGAGGCTGGGTTACTAACAATAAATGACTTGTGAAATCCTAAATCTAATTTGTTAATGGGCATTGAGAAGATTGTTGATCAGCGGTGTCATTCCTCCCTCAGCAAAGTATGCATTTTAGAATCACATCAACTAAGATTTCCAACGTGATCGGTTTTGCTAATTTTTTGCAAGCAATGTCCGGCCGTGAAGGAAACTTCCTAGATATGCCCTTTAGACCATGTCAAATTCTCCATTTGGTCAGTAATTTCTTATAATGGGAGTGACATTATTTTTCGGCCAAAAATAAGAACCAACTATTTGTTTTTGCTTCAGTTAGCAGTTGCTTCTCGCGAGCTTTAGCTCCATCAATTAGCACCCTCTCCTCACTAAATGAAGCTCCATTTCACTGAAGGAGATGGATAAAATCATATGAAGGAAATAATTTGAATGACTATAGGTAACTAGTAATAGGTCTTCTTCCTGTTGCAAGAGAGAGTTATGAATCATACGGATGAAGCTCCATCAGTTAGCAACCTTTCCTCGCTAAATGATGCTCCATATCACTAGTGGAGATGGATACGACCATTCAGAGCAAATTATTTGAATGACAATAGGTACCTTGAAATAGGTCTTCTGCTCGGTGCAAGAGAGAGTTAGGACTCATTTCGTGATCGGTTTTACTCGATTTTGGTGGTGGGTCATTGTGCCAATCAGGCCAAGGAGGGAATAGCCAAATTTTAGAGATAGTGTTTGATTAGAGATCCTATTTCTCGTAAGCAATAAATATCAATGCAACATCTCAAATAACATTTTTGAAATGAACTCTCTAGGTTCTTCGTTGCTATTTTAACTAAATACATTGCAAGCTACGGATGGTAACCGGAGGAGGGCACTAATTTGAAGTCTCTTATCATGGGAATTTGTTTGGGAAAGAATAAAAATCATTGCATTTTACACTGAAAACCATGGGGAGAGAGGTTGAGTTCTACCGCTAATAAATGCCAAATCTAATCCTAAATCCATTTTGTCAAAGAGCATTGAAAAGATTGGTGGTGGATAAAATTCTACGGAGCAAATAATTTGAATGACAATAGGCAACTTGTATTAGCTTTTCTTCCTGGTGGCATGAAAGAGTTATGAATCATACGGATGAAGCTCCGTCAATTAGCACTCTTTCTTCGCTAAATGATGCTTCATATCATTAATGGAGATCACTAAAATGATGGGGTGCATATAATTTGAATGACAAGAGGTACCTTGTAATAGGTCTTCTCCTTGGTGAATAGGAGAGTTAGTACTCGTTTTATGATAGGTTTTGCTTCATTTTGATGGTGGGTTAATGTGTCAATCAGGCCGAGGAGGAAAACGCCAAATTTTTGGGAGTGTTTGATTAGAGATCCTATTTCTCATAAACAATAAATAGCAATTCAACATCTCAAATAACATTTTTGAAATGAACTCTCTACGTTTCTTCATTGCTATTTTAACTAAAGATTGTAAGCAACGGATGGAAACCGGACTAGGGCAATGATTTGAAGTCTCTTATCATGGGAATTTGTTTGGGAAAGACTCAAAATCGTTGCATTTTACATTGAGAAGCGTGGGGAGAGAGGTTGAGTTCTACCACTAATAAATGCCTAATTTAATCATAAATCCATTTTGTCAAAGGGCATTGCAAAGATTGGTGATGGATAAAATCATATGGAGCAAATAATTTGAATGACAATAGGTAACTTGTAATAGGTTTTCTTCCTGGTGGCATGACAGAGTTATGAATCATAAGGATGAAGCTCTGTGAATTAGCACCCTTTCTTCTCTAAATGATGCTCCATATCACTAATGGAGATTGGTAAAATCATGGGGAGCATATCATTTGGATGACAAGAGGTACCTTGTAATAGGTCTTCTCCTCGGTGAATGGGAGAGTAAGTACTCGTTTCTTGATAGGTTTTGCTTGATTTTGATGGTGGGTTAACGTACCAATCAGGCCGAGGAGGAAAACGCCAAATTTTAGAGATAGTGTCTAGTTAGAGATCTTATTTCTCATAAACAATAAATATCAATATAACATCTTGATTAACATTTTTGAAATGAACTCTCTAGGCTTCTTCGTTGCTTTTTTAACTAAATACCTTGCGAGCAACGGATGGAGACCGGACGAGGGCATTGATTTGAAGTCTCTTATCATGAGAATTTGTTTGGGAAAGACTCAAAATCATTGCATTTTTCATTGAAAAGCATGTGGAGAGAGGTTGAGTCCTACCACTAATAGATGCCTAATGTAATCCTAAATCCATTTTGTCAAAGGGCACTGCAAAGACTGGAGATCCGTGGTGAAAGAGAGCTTTATGATTCATACGGATGAAGCAACGTCATTTCCTCGCTAAATGATGCTCCATATCACTAGTGGAGATGGATAAGATCATACGGACCAAATTATTTGAATGAGAATTGGTACCGTGTATTAAGTCTTCTGCTCGGTGCGAGAGAGAGTTATGACTCGTTTCGTGATCGGTTTTGCTTGATTCTGATGGTGGGTTAATGTGCGAATCTAGCCGAGGAGGAAATTGCCAAATTTTAGACAGTGTTTGGTTAGAGATCTTATTTCTCATAAACAACAAATATCAATGCAACATCTCGAATAACATTTTTGAAATGAACTCTAGGTTTTTTCGTTGCTATTTTAACTAAATACGTTGTAAGCAAGGGATGGAGACTGAAGGAGGGCAATGATTTGAATTCTCTAATCATGGGAATTTGTTTAGGAAAGACTCAAAATCGTTGCATTTTACACTGAAAAGCATGGGGAGAGAGGTTGAGTTCTACCACTTATAGATGCCTAATATAATCCTAAATCCATTTTGTTAGAGGGCACCGAAAAGATTGGTAATGGACAAAACCATACAAAGCAAATAATTTGAATAACAATAGGTAACTTGTAGTAGGTTTTCTTCTTCGTGGCATGAGAGTTATGAATCAAACGGATGAAGATCCTTCAATTAGCTCCCTTTGTTTGCTAAATGATGCTCCATATCACTGTTGGAGATAGGTAAAATCCTAGGGTAGGTAAAATCCTAGGGAGCATATAATTTGAATGACAAGAGGTACCTTGTAATAGGTCTTCTCCTTGGTGGATGGGACAGTAAGTACTTGTTTCCTTATAGGTTTTGCTTGATTTTTTATGGTGGGTTAATGTGCCAATCAGGCCGAGGAGGAAAACGCCAAATTGAAGAGATAGTGTTTGATTAGAGATCCTATTTCTCATAAACAATATATATCATTGCAACATCTCGAATAACATTTTGGAAATGAACTCTCTAGGTTTCTTCGTTGCTATTTTAACTAAATACATTGTAAGCAACGGATGGAAACCGGACAAAGGCACTGATTTGATGTCTCTTATCATGGAAATTTGTTTGGAAAGGACTCAAAATCGTTGCATTTTACATTGAAAAGCATGGGGAGAGAGGTTGAGTTCTACCACTAATAGATGCCTAATTTAATCCTAAATCCATTTTGTCAAAGGGCATTGCAAAGATTGGTGATGGATAAAATCATATGGAGCAAATAATTTGAATGACAATAGGTAACTTGTAATAGGTTTTCTTCCTGGTGGCATGAGAGAGTTGTGAATCATACGGATGAAGCTCCATCAATTAGCACGCTTTCTTCCCTAAATGATTCTCCATATCACTAATGGAGATCACTAAAATCATGGGGTGCATATAATTTGAATGACAAGACGTACCGTGTAATAGGTCTTCTCCTCAGTGAATGGGAGAGTTAGTACTCATTTTATGATAGGTTTTGCTTGATTTTGATGGTGGGTCAATGTGCCAATCATGCCGAGGAAAATGCCAAATTTTAGAGAGTGTTTGATTAGAGATCCTATTTCTCATAAACAATAAATATCAATGCAACATCTCAAATAACATTTTTGAAATGAACTCTCTAGGTTTCTTCGTTGCTTTCTTAACTAAATACATTGCAAGCAATGGATGGAGACCGAAGGAGGGCAATGATTTGAAGTTTCTAATCATGGGAATTTGTTTGGGAAAGACTCAAAGTCGTTGCATTTTACACTCAAAAGCATGGGAGGAGAGGTTGAGTTCTACCACTAATAGATGCCTAATATAATCCTAAATCCATTTTATCCAAGGGCACTGAAACGATTGGTGATCCGTGGACTCATTCATCTCTCCACAAACCATTTACTAGTCATCACCGTGAATATTTCTTCGATCAAAGCCGTTGTTTGTGTGCGTTTTATGGAAATGCATGCGGGGCCAATGATCGCAGGTTCTTTTCATTGGAAATGGCTTGGGGAGTCCTGTAAATTGCACTCCATGCAGAAACGCTTGGGGAATGAGGCTGAGTTACTGATAATAAATGCAGTGTTAAATCCTTAATCTAATTTGTTAAAGGGCATTGGGAAGATTGTTGATCAGCTGTGTCATTCCTCCCTCGACCAAGTATGAATTTTTACATCACATTGACTAATTATTCCATTCTGATTGGTTTTGCTTACTGTTTGCAAGCAATGTCCAGTCGTGAAGGAAACCTCTTAGATGTGCCCTTTAGACCATGTTAAATTCTCCATTCGGTTAGTGGTTTCTTATAATGGGAGAGATGGAATTTCTATTAGGTCAAAGATGAGAATCACCTATGTGTTCTTGCTTCGGTTAGCACTCGCTTCTCGCCAGCTGAAGCTCCATCAATTAGCACCCTGTCCTCGCTAAATGAAGTTTCATTTCACTAAAGGAGATGGATAGTATCGTTCGGAGCAAATAATTTGAATGACAATAGTTCACTTGTAATAAGTCTTCTTCCTAGCGCAAGAGAGAGTTATGAATCATATGGATGAGGCTCTGTCATTTAGCACCCTTTCCTCGCTAAATGATGCTCCATATCACTAGTGGAGATGGATAAGTCCATTGGAGCAAATTATTTGAACGACAATAGGTACCTTGTAATAGGTCTTTTGCTCGGTGCAAGAGAGAGTTAGGACTCGTTTCGTGATAGGTTTTGCTCGATTTTGATGGTGGGTCAAAGTGCCAATCAGGCCTAGGAGGAAATAGCCAAATTTTAGAGATAGTGTTTGATTAAATATCCTATTTCTCATAAAAAATAAATATCAATGCAACTTCTCAAATAACATTTTTTAAATGAACTCTCTAGGTTTTTTCATTGCTATTTTAACTAAATACATTGCAAGCAATGGATGGTAATCGGTGGAGGGCAATGATTTGGAGACTCTTTTCATGGGAATTTGTTTGGGAAAGACTCAAAATCGTTGCATTTTACACTGAAATGCATGGGGAGAGAGGTTGAGTTCTACCACTAATAGATGCCTAATTTAATCCTAAATCCATTTTGTCAAAGGCCATTGAAAAGATTGGTGATGGATAAAATCATACGGAGCAAATAATTTGACTGACAATAGGTAACTTGTAATAGGTTTTCTTCCTGGTGGCATGAGAGTTATGAATCAAACAGATGAACCTCCGTCAATTAGCACCCTTTCTTCGCTAAATGATGCTCCATGTCACTAATGGAGGTCTGTAAAATCTTTGGGAGCATATAATTTGGATGACAAGAGGTACCTTGTAATAGGTCGTCTCCTCGGTGAATGGGAGAGTATCGGTCAGTGATTTCTTATAATGTGAGAGATGGCATTTCTTTTCGTCCTTAGATGAGAATCACCTGTGTTCTTGCTTCAGTTAGCACTCGCCTCTCGCAAGCTGAAGTTCCATAAATTATCACCCTCTCCTCGCTAAATGTAGCTCCATTTCACTGAAGGAGATGGATAATATCAAACCGAGCAAATAATTTGAATGACAATAGGTCATTTGTAATAGGTCTTCTTCCTGGTGCAAGAGAGAGTTATGAATCATACAGATGAGGCCTCGTCATTTAGCACCTTTTCCTCGCTAAATGATGCTCCATATCACTAGTGGAGATGGATAAGACCATTCAGAGCAAATTATTTGAATGACAATAGGTACCTTGTAATAGGTCTTATGCTCGGTGCAAGAGAGAGTTAGGACTCGTTTCGTGATAGGTTTTGCTTGATTTTGATGGTGGGCCAATGTGCCAATCAGGCCGAGGAGGAAATAGCCAAATTTAGAGATAGTGTTTGATAAGAGATCCTATTTCTCGTAAACAATAAATATCAATGCAACATCTCAAATAACATTTTTGAAATGAACTCTCTAGGTTTCTTAGCTGCTATTTTAACTAAATACATTGCAAGCTACGGATGGTAACCGGAGGAGGGCACTAATTTGAAGTCTCTTATCATGGGAATTTGTTTGGGAAAGACTCAAAATCGTTGCATTTTACACTGAGAACCATGGGGAGAGAGGTTGAGTTCTACCACTAATCGATGCCTAATTTAATCCTAAATCCATTTTGTCAAAGGGCACTGTAAAGATCGGAGATCCGTGGACTCATTCATATCTCCGCAAACCATGTACTAGTCATCGCATTGAATATTTTTTCGATCGAAGCCTCTGTGTGCGTTTTATGGAAATGCATGCGGGGCCAACGATTGCAGGTTCTTTTCGTTGGAAATGCCTTGGGGAGTAACATAAATTGCACTACATGCAGAAAAGCTTGGGGAAAGAGGCTAAGTTACTAACAATAAATTCCGTGTGAAATCCTAAATATAATTTCTAAAAGGGCATTGGGAAGTTTGTTGATCTACGGTGTCATTCCTCCCTCGGCTAAGTATGCATTTTTACATCACATTGACTAATTATTCCAAAGTGATTAGTTTTGCTAATTTTTTTGTAAATAATGTCTGGCTGTGAAGGAAACTTCTTAGATATGCCCTTTAGACCATGTCTAGATTATCCATTCGGTCAGTAATTTCTTATAATGGGAGAGATGGCATTTCTTTTCAACCAAAAATTAGAATCACCTATGTGTTCTTGCCACAGTTAGCACTCGCTTCTCGCAAGTTGAAGCTCCATCAATTAGCACCCTTTCCTTGCTAAATGATTCTCCATTTCACTAGTGGAGATGGATAAGATCATACGAAGCAAATTATTTGAATGACAATAGGTACCTTGTATTAGGGCTTCTGCTCGGCGCAAGAGATAGATAGCACTCGTTTCGTGATTGGGTTTGCTTGATTTTGATGGTGGGTCCCTGTGCCAATAAGGCCGAGGAGGAAAACGCCAAATTTTAGAGATAGTGTTTAATTAGAGATCCTATTTCTCATAAACAATAATATCAATGCAACATCTCAAATAACATTTTT
This sequence comes from Persea americana, assembly GCA_029852735.1. NCBI lineage: Eukaryota > Viridiplantae > Streptophyta > Magnoliopsida > Laurales > Lauraceae > Persea > Persea americana. The sequence continues at coordinate 73,719,647 of CM056815.1, forward strand.
GAAATGAACTCTCTAGGTTTCTTCGTTGTTATTTTAAATAATACATTGCTAGCAACGGATGGTAACCGGAGGAGGGCAATGATTTGAAGGCTCTTTTCATGGGAATTTGTTTGGAAAAGACTCAGAATCGTTGCATTTGACACTGAAAAGCATTGGGAGAGAGGTTGAGTCCTACCACTAATGGATGCCTAATTCAATCCTAAATCCATTTTGTCAAAGGGCATCGAAAAGATTGGTGATGGATAAAATCATATGGATCAAATAATTTGAATGACAATAGGTAATTTGTAATAGGTTTTCTTCCTGGTGGCATGAGAGAGTTATGAATCATATGGATGAAGCTCCGTTAATTAACACCCTTCCTTCTCTAAATGATGCTCCATATCGCTAATGGAGATCAGTAAAATCATGGGGAGCATATGATTTGGATGACAAGAGGTACCTTGTAATAGGTCCTCTCCTCGATGAATGGGAGAGTAAGTACTCGTTTCCTTATAGGTTTTGCTTGATTTTGATGGTGGGTTAATGTTCCAATCAGGCTAAGGAGGAAACACCAAATTTTAGAGATAGTGCTTGATTAGAGATCCTATTTCTCATAAACAATAAATATCAATGCAACATCTCGATTAACATTTTTGAAATGAGCTCTCTAGGTTGCTTCGTTGCTTTTTTTGACTAAATACATTGCAAGCAACGGGTGGAGACCGGATGAGGGCAATGATTTGAAGTCTCTTATTTTGGGAATTTGTTTGGAAAAGGCTCAAAATCGTTGCATTTTACATTGAAAAGCATGTAGAGAGGTTGAGTTCTACCACTAATAGATGCCTAATGTTATCCTAAATCCATTATGTCGAAGGGCATTGAAAAGATTGGTGATCCGTGGACTCATTCATCTCTCAGCAAACCATGTACTGGTCATCACTTTGAATATTTCTTCGATTGAAGCCTCTGTTTGTGTGCGTTTTATCGAAATGTATGCGGGTCCAACGATTGCTGGTTCTTTTCGTTGGAAATGGCTTGGGGAGTACCGTAAATTGCACTAAATGCAGAAGAGCTTGGGGAAAGAGGCTGAGTTACTAACAATAAATGTCGTGTGAAATCCTAAATCTAATTTGTTAAAGGGCATTGGGATGATTGTTTATCAGCAGTGTCATTCATCCCTCGGCAAAGTATGCATTTTTACATCACATCGACTAATTTTTCAAAAGTGATTGGTTTTGCTGATTTTTTGGAAGTAATGTCTGGCCGTGAAGGCAACTTAGTAGTATCTGGTGGTAACATACAGGCGAGTTCGGAAAAGACTTGTTTAGAGCCGCTGTTGGAATATGGGTGACTTTCCATATATATTCCGAGCTGTGGACAGCTCAGGAACCTCTTCGAATATCACCCTCAAAGGGTCGACCCGCCCCATCAAAGCAGCACTATGGTGGGGATTGATTGGTGCTGAGCTGGTTCCCCAGGAAGACCTCTAAACCCATCTCAATGTTCATCTCCTTCATCTGCCATAGCCGCTCCTTCACCACCTCTGTCTTGCCGAGTGCTGCTGCTGCATGCACGATCGTGCCTTTGAACTGTGCCGTCGGCACTGGATGAACGATGCTCCACCTGGGACCTTTCTGACGCAGTAACTTCAGCATTGAGGGCCAATTGCCTTCATGTATAGGGGAGAACATTTCCCTGCACTAATCTGCGTCGTCATGGACTATGCTACTACGGTCCATGCGTTGGGCTTCCCGATCTCGAAACGACTGATCTGTAAACTCCATCTCTCTCTAACAGAAAATTTCTTCCTTACCACTATGCTTATTTCTGTTTCTTTAGCCCATCCCCCATCTGCTCTGTTGCATTCATCCCCCTTTAAATTAAATTATGAAGGATCCAGAAGATCCTCTACCTGCTGCTTTGCTTCTCAAAATGATAAAGCCTGGTAGATTTTGTGGGCTCCACTAGATAGCCCTTTTTTCAGATCTAGGCTAACTCCCTGTTGGACTTTTTTTTTCAAATGACAATAAAAAAAAGGGATAGTTTTGTTTTAAGAGCAAGATATAGGGAGATCAAAGGCAGAGGAAAAAAGAGACGCAAAATAAATTCATAAGAAAAAGAAGAAAAAGCCCAAACTGTACGAATATAACCAGTTGGCAAGCCAGTAAAGAGGATTCCCTCTGGATTGTCATTTCTGAGTTTTAGTTGAGATTTGAAATGAACGCATTGGAGACTCTATGGTATGTATAGGATTAGTACCACTTTATTAAGGAAAAACATTTTCTATGAGGGGAGGAGGGGAGAATTTCCATTGATTGAGAGACAGGGACCTCTTAACTTTGTAAGAGCGAAGTTGACCTAGTTTCTAGATAATATTGCAATACTATCTCCATAAAAGTTAAATCCATCTAGCACTTTTCTTCCTTTTTTTCTATGGCTATCCCTGTGAGCATTTGCTTTGATGGCTTTTACATTCTCAACACCTGAGGGTGAGCGTAATATGAGGGCAAATCAGCATTGTGTCAAAACATTTTTGGTTGGATGCCTTGGTGATTTACTAGCAAGCAATGTTTGGAATAAAGGACATGAGCACTTTGTTTTTATGGTCGAGTCCATAGGTAATACTTCCAAGCTTTGTTGGGACTTGGGAATCGAGGATTAGAATTTTTCCCTTTTCACTTTTGCTTTTTTTTTAATTGACGGTCATTTTTGTCTAAAGCGTACACGTTACATTATTTTCCATACATGTGCTACTAGTGTTATTTTTCATTTTTTTATGGATTGAAATTTTTCATTATAAAAAAATAAAAATAAATTGTTCAGATCTTAAAAAATGAACATGATTAGACCGAAGAAAAAGAAATAAGTCTCTGGCTACTGACATCCTCATTTTGCATCCCTTCCTCATTAGCAATAATCTTCTGCATTGCCAATATTTGCCAAAGTTTGCGGCCCACCATCCTCTTGTATGCATCCTAACCAGTATCAGTTCCAAAGTAGGCAATTCTAACTTGAAGGCAGATATGATCTAGAAGTGGTAATCGTTGAATCTGAAAGTTTAGATGGAAAAGTGGGTTGGGCATTCCAGGAACTTCTTTTATAAGGCCATAAAATCCCAAGATCAGTTCGTTCCTATTGAGGGATGCAACGAGGATCATACATGGCATGTTTGAAACGTAACTTAAAAAAATATATGTTTGAAACGTGGCACAGTGGGATTGAGCGGAACAGTGTTCCCCTGTTTCAACGAAACAGAGGATCCGGACTCTTCCTTCAGGAGATTCGTTGAGCATATTACGGACACAATGGCTTTCCTTTCAGACGGTCCCTCAGTTTCTAGTGGAATATGTGAAGAAAAGAGAGGACTAATTACCACCTTCTACAAAATCAATACGTTGTGATTATGAATTTATCCTGCATGTAGTATAGCTGAATAGTTAAATTTATCCTACATTCAACACTGAATGCCAATACAAAACCATTTTACTACATCACTGAATTTTGGCACCCAACAACGTTCGCAAAGAAATTGCTGGTACGTGTCTTCACATTGGAAAGACAGCAAAGCTAGAAAGAAAATTTACGTTGGTGAATGCTTGTGGGAATACCAGTGACCACTATCTTTACAATTTCAGAATAGAGAGGGAAACCTGCTAAAACCACACATGAGGTGAGAACGTATATTGGATGAGCTATGTCCTTGATCTTGCTATCAAGCACAAAGAGATCTCTAGAGAAGGAGAGGAACATGGCCATGATCGAGATGAAGAGAACCCAAACCAAGTATCAACTTATTATTGGCGAAGTTGTTACCAATATCAGAGTCTTGGTACGGAGAATTGAGAATGTCGAGGAACATGATGGGGGAGTGGATGAAAAGCAGAGCGAAGAGTCGGAGAAGACATTGAGGGCCGGCTTGCCTTTGTAAACTGGGAGCCCACGCTCTTGCTGCTCTTGGGTTAGACCACCAGGCACAGTTGCCATGGTGGCAAACACCACGGAGATGATGAGAGTTGCCACAACCGAGCATGACTGTGATTCCTTTCTCAGCCACTTTGCCCTTTGCATGGCCAGTTCTAGGTATGTTTCAGTGAAGACCTCCATTGCAGTTTGGTCCTTGTAGTTTTCGAGCGTAGAGAAATAAGGGGGCAATTGCCTCTTGACAAACTGTTATTAGTACAAGCACTAGATGTAAACTCAAACATGCTTTGTCTAGAAATTATAAACCAAATAAATCTATTCAACACATAAGTCAGGACGGGTTTTTCTGAAGTGGCTTGCTGTTTTGATCTTCAGAGACTTTGTGCAGGTGACTCGAGTTTTACATGTAAATTGGGGTTCATGCGCTTGGATAAAACTGAGTTACCTTTAAGTGATAGATGTTTAGATCTTCACCACAACCAATGACAGGTACGTAAATGTGTAAACTTAGTACAGGTAACTGAATGTGGTGGGGCCCTGGATCAAAACTTTTCCTTGCTTTCATTTTTCTCCACCTCCACATGAATCATGAATGACCTTTCAGTATGAGAGACTTCTTTGAAAAACACCTGATGCCCAGAATTAGGAGAACCCTGCGGCCTCCAGTAACAGTATTGACACATCGACAAGAGCACTCACTGTAAGTTCACAAAATATCTGTCACCTTAGAAAGAGAAAGGTTTGGTGTGCAGTTGGAGGCCACTGGCTTCCTAATGCCCAGCATGTAAAAACAATAGTGCGCACATGTGCAAGACCGGAAGCGCCCCCCCCCCCGCCCCCCTGCTGCAACCCATACATGCCAGAAGAGAGAGAGAGAGAGAGAGAGAGAGAGCCACACAATCTCTCGCTGCATCTGCAAAGCTGCACCCGGGATCGCACCAGAGATAAGCAGCACCTGATTGTCTGGATATTTGACAGCCAAGTGCAATAAGCTGTTGCCTTCAGCATCCACTTCTCCAAACCAACTCTGAAAGGAATAGTTTAGAAACTTAGGATAAATTTCATGTTGCCTATGCTCTGCTGCCAACAACATTATATTCTTGTGCTCTAAATCTTTGTCATGAATCTCTATGGGGAAAGACTTTAGAATTGCTTCTACTATCTCTATCACCCCCTTCTTCCCTGTAATCAGGAATGGAGACTCAAATCACACCTGTCAAAAAACTAAAAATGCATCAGCCTTTTGGTTGCATTGAGAACTAACATGACCAATCAATCTAGGAGTAGTAAACAATGTGACACACATACATTCTCATCATCAACTCCAATTTGGAGTTAATTTTTTTTAATCGATAACAAACAAATTAGATTAGAATAAACAAGAAGTGCAATCACAATACAAAATTTTCGAAAACATAAGGTATCATCTTTTGCTTAGTAAAAAAAAATTTTAATGGAAGCAACTGATTCATTCTCCCTGTTCATCCCCTGCTTGGCCGGACACATCTACCAAGCTATTAATTGACCGCATTATATACAGAAAAGTCATTTGAATGAATGAAGACAAAGATTTAATCTAACTGAAGTAGAATTAGAATTTCCAAGAAATAGCATTAGACGAGACAATTTTTACAATAAATTTGTCTTGAAATGAGGGCGAGTGCATTCTTTAGTCTTAACACCTAGTTTCACTGGAGTGTTTTATTCCAATCTGTTTAGAAAACATGAACAACCAATCTGGGGTTGGTTTAAAAGAGTAGTAACAGACGTATCTAACTCACTCATAAAAGTGAGAAATAGTTTTCAAGAGAATTCACTATGTTGGAAAGTACCATAGGCGTATTCATCGTTTGTATAGAAAATTAGTTGCTTCTGAATTCTGAATCTGTAATTAGGGTTCATTTAGAAGAGAATGTTACTGACTTGGGTACATCTCTACAGGGGTTGGGCCGGTGAAGATTCAAGTAGGACCCAAGTAGGTTAGGGTATTCCTTTCTTAGTATAAATTTGATTTGATTTGGGTTGATTATCTTAGAAATTCTTAGGAGATTTAAAATTCTTGTCTAAGTAGGATTACTTGACTATAAAAGGGAAGCTTTTCTTATGTAATTGTACACATAGATTGATCAGTTACAAGATCAACAAAGTCAAAAGTTTCTCCCTTCACAGCTCTTTTCCTCTTGTTTCACGTAACATAGAGAAGTTTTAAGGCTTACTCTATGTGGGAAGATCGGAAAAACATGGGGTTGCCATGAGTTGGTTGGGTACCTCCTTCTCACTTAAGGTTCGATCCCTCGGTTCCTCTTCACGCAGGGGCAATATTCTTTCCCCATGGCTCGGTCTCATGGGTCCCAACCCTCTTTCTTGGATGAAAATAAGAAGTAATCTGCTTCTATGATAAAATGAATTTAAAATAAAAGCTCTCTTTCCTCCAAAATAAAGAAATATGTGCCTTTGATAAGAAAGTTGCAAATGGGTTTGTCAGAGAATTTTTCTTCTTTTCTATCTTAAAGATGTGTTGGACCTCTCTTCTTCACGCAGTGTAATTTGCATCTATTACTGAATGAATAGACACAGCCTCATTTATGAACCTTCATGGACTTGCTTGAGCCTAATACCCTCTAAGCTTCTAGATCCATGGGTAAACCTTCTTTTCTTTGTTTTTTCCCTTTCTTATTCTATTAATGGGCTATAATAGTTGTAATAATAAAAATAATGATTTTATTTTTTAACATTTTGAAAATGTCCAGAAGAAAAGAAAATTTAACAACTACAACTATGGTCAGAAGGCCAAGATGAAGATAACATGTCATCTAATGTCATGCCGATATATTTGTCCAAAAAAAAAAAAAAGTTATCACAAAATTATCATCATGCTTACTAAAATGATCACCATCAAATTAAAGAGCAAAATTAGTCTAACTATTGATCATATTTGAATCTTTGGTTCTTTTTTAGTGGGCAGAAAATAGGAGCCTGTTACTTTAATTCAATTCATGGTGGGGGTGTTGAAGGATTAAAGGTGGAGATGTTACTTATGCGGAAAATAAAATCACATATGCTTGAAATGTTACTTATTAGTATGCTTGAATATTACCTGTTTTGGGTTCTTTTGTTCAATCAAAACTAGTGCCATTGGTAGATGAAGACAAATGAGTTTGTTCGTGCAGGTATGCTAGAGGATGATGGATCAGACGGATGAGATACTATACTCTAGGGTTTTGTTGGCTCTCTTGCATGAAATTTGCTTCAAATGCAGAGGGAACCTCTTTTCTTTGCAGTAGGGTAGTAAGAGTTTTGTCTCCCTGCAGTTGTTCTGTGCCAGGTTTGGCGCCTCTTGTCCATACTTGTTGGTACCTGTAGGGGTCCATCCCACTGTTGATTTCGCTAAAATCCTGCCATTTTTTAATGTTATGAAGAATCTTTTTCGTCACTTCATTTGCCCATCTGTGCTTCTTTTTCAACTTCTGAATTGTGGCTCGGTGGTTTGAAAATTCTAGTTACAAACACAGTGAAAATACACATCCAAGAAATCAACCATAGTTGACAAAATGCAATAGGTTTCAATTCATTTAACTCCTCAAAATTAGGAAGACTGTGTTGTCTGACATACGTTCTTTACATGAGCTACTTGAGTAGAGGGCCTGCTTTTATACCATTTGCGCAATACATTAATGTGGGGTATGAGTATGAGCTATTTTGGTTTTGACTATTTAGTGATCCCAGTACCGAAATATCATGTTTTTTCATTTTAATTGATGAGATGGAATTGCCTTCTTCAATCTAAATTGCTCACAAAATACTAGTCCCCCAATGTTTGGTGCCAAGATAATTAGGTGAGAGCATGTCACCAAAATCCCCCTAGATGTCTATATAGATTAGATAGATTTTTGGTCTCCAGATATTGGAGGAAATTTATGTAGATCAGGTATGTCAGTTGGCCCTCCCAAAGCCCATGTCTGATCATTTGTCCAATTCTTCTTGACTCCCAAATGAAAGGTCTGGAGGAGACGCCCCTTTTCAGTTTGAAATGACATGGCTTGAAAAAGATAAAATATCTTACTTTGATTTGAGCATGGTGGAATAAAACTAGCATGGATGAATGGATTGGTTTCCACTAGGCAATTTTAAGGAAGATGTTATGGCAATTATGTGAGAATCTCACTTTGTAAGATGCCTCTATATGCACCAAGGTGCTTCTGCTCATCCCATAAAAGTCTGGTGTGAAGAATATAAAAGATTTCAGATCCATTGCCTTAGGTGGGTATAATATATCTACAAAATTCCAGCAGAGGCCTTAGGTGGTAGACTTCACCAGTGTTGCCTTACGTCTTCTGCACAAGGTGCTTCTCTCCATTGGAGACATACTTTAGATGAGTTTCTCATTGCCAATTGATGCATTCAGCAGGGGTTAAAAAATGGATTTTGAGGCTTATGAGAGGGTAGATTGGGAATTCTTATTTTACATGACGCGACTGATGTGTTTTGGCATCGGATGGAGAAAATTGATCTATAATGTTGTGTGCGTGCATGCGAAAGCATGAAATGTGCGTGGCAAAAGAAAACTCACTTAACTAAGCATGGAGAAAATGGATCTATAATGTTGTGTGGATTGATGATCAAGCCATTGGGTCGGTGGGTAAGGCTCTTTTCCTAGGTCCGTCGCAAAAGAAAACTCAACTAAGGATGGATTTCTACAATAGAGTTTTGCTTGTTTCTCATGAGAGTTTCCTTGTCTCTTGATGCTTCTGTGTTTCCTTGATTTTATGATCCCCATTTAACAATAAAAGGTATTTTGTTTCAAGCACAAGCATTTGAAAAATCTCATGCACGGTTAGTAAAAAGATGTGTTCTATGATTGTCACTATATCACGACAATGAAAATGGGAGAAGATTTTAGAACGAGGAAGATTTTACCTTCTGCTAGAATGGCCAGCGAAGCAAATGGAATGAGGAAAAAAGGAATTGCCAGAACGACGAGAAAAGTAAATGTCAGAATGAGCATCAAAGCCAAGACTGGAATGACTGGAATGAGTGCCAAAGCAAACCCTAGAGAATAGCAAAAAAGCTCTATAGCTGGATGAGGGTGCTCTGAAGTCTGCTTGTCATTGCTTTGGGCTCGTCCTAGAGGTAGGGAAGAGGTGGTCTCTGACCTGTTCCAATGGCAGAAAAAAAAAAAAAAAAAAAAAAAAAAAAAGCTTCACTGGCATCATCATCCTCATCTACAGATACTCAGCAATTGTGGAAAATATGATTTGGATCATTTGCCCGTGCCGCCCAAATGAAAATCCTAGGTCCGCCATTGCGTCAAATCAAAGTGATATCAATAAATACGTCAATATTATCATCATCATCAAATTGACGTTCACAAGTGAATATTCACTGTTGGATTTTAGTACCAAGAAAACTTGAAGGTTTGATTATGCAAACTTTCAAGTTTGTAAATCATGGGTAAAGGTTGAAAGTTTTTACAGGGGCTACCGGAATGGATATACTAGTTCTAAATTCACCAATCAATATGCAGCGGAAATAACCAATCAGAATATAGAACTAGCTATCTATCAATCACACACTATAAAAAGGTATACATAATATTTTAGCGAGGAAACCCTATCCAGGGAGAAACCATAAACCAGAAATCAAGAGTTCACGAACAGTTACAAGATATACTCACAAGCTCATTTACCTCAGTCTGTATCTTGACGGAAGAACTGTAATTGTTCTTGTAAAGAATCCACTAACACAATATCCACCGTGTCCCGTTCTCCTTACTTGATCTCCTTGCACATTGTCAGTTAAGATGAACTATCTTCTACAAGAAAGTAAAAGCAGCAACAACCTTCTAGAGCAGTCATTCAGAATGATCTCTCAATTGCTCTAGAAAATAATCTCTCTTAGATATCTCTGACTCAGATTAATGAGAGGTGTGGTTTTAATCTTCAATATGCACACACGCTTTAGGGTTGAGAATAACACCCTATTTATAGTCCTAAATTCGTGCCTTAGATTTAGAGCACAAGTAAGACTCAAATTGGAAAATCAAGTCTTAAAAGGAAACTAATTCGTAGCAAAATAGGAGACTTTCCTGAAACTGTGCCGCCTGTCTGATCGATCGGACAAAGCAAATAACTGAGGTGCATCTACTGTCCGATCGATCCGATAGAGGCTCCAATCAATCGGACCTAGGTTGATTCGCCTAGTCTTCAATATTCGTCGGTTCAGCTTTATCGGTGCCACAACCACAGTCCATTCTATAATAAAATAGAAAATACAACTCAATTGACCCAGAATTTTGTCCAACCTATGAATTAGCCAACAAAAATACTAACAATCTCCCCCTTTGGCAATTCATGGAGAAAACTCCCTAGAACAATACAAACAATCTACCAAAAAGAAAAACCCAAAATACATTGAATTTGGACAAAAAAAGAAATTCAGCACCTATAGATCGTAGCTTGTTTTCTCCCCTAGCTTCGTTAATTATCTCCCCCTTTTTGTCCATAATTGACAAATAATTATTTTTCAAGCAGCTACTGTCAATCTGGATTCTGCTGCTCCCCTCAATAGTGACTCGCCCTAAGTTAGATCGTCGTATCATCACTGGGGTGGAGGCTTGATCTTGCAGATCAGGGGTGATGAAGCTTTGATACGCACACTTGCATATTCAGACATTTTAGCAAAGTGTGTACCAATACAGAAGATAGGTCTAGATAGGTCTTCTTTCTTGATCCAAACAGCTTTGGTATTCTTTTTCAGCTCAGTCTTCTGTGTTTTTCATTGCATTCGATTTGGTGACTTTCGTAGCTTATTGCAATGAGGTCGAATGTGTCATTTAATTCCACAGTGATGACGAGTGGGAATTCGATAAGGTCGTGACACATTCTTCTTCTTGGCAGCTATGTTGTCAACATGAACAGCAGGATTAGTAACCGCTGAATTTGAAACAAAACAGTTTGTACCTTTGGCTTTTGATGTAGATGCCTCGTCAGCGTAGTCAATGCCAGGCATGTCTGTCTTTATCTTTTGACTGCACAGGATGTCATCAAGTTTCTTAGACCCAGTATTCATCATGTTTAGTGAGGCCTTGTTAGTATCCAACTTAGAAAGAACCATCTTTAGTCTTCCTTGCAAGTCGGTATTTTCAGCTTTCAAGGCCTTCAAATCATGATCAAGTAAATTACACTTTTGTGCTTTAGCAGTCAAATAATCTGCCAACCTGTTATTTTCAGTCTCTAAGTGACTCACTTTAGTAAGAGCATCTGACAGTTTAGCTTGCAAAGAAGCATTCTCCTCTTCACATTCTTTCCAGCTTGTAGCCACTTTTTCATTCATTTTTAGCATCTTCATGGACTTTGCAAATAATAACTGATATTCAGATTTCCAATCATATTTAGTCTCTGACTCGCTAACATCAGTATCATCATTTGAAGAAACTTGTGGAGTAGCAGAAACTGATGTTGCCATGAATGCCATGAATTTTTCTTTGCTACCATCAGGCTTCTCAGACTCAGATTTTTTATCATCTTCCTTACAAGTATCATCATCCCAAGTCAAATTGAAAGCCTTCTTCTTTGGTTTTTTGTTAGCATAGTCACTAGCAATGTGTCTATAACCATGACACTCAAAACATTGAATCCCTTTAGAAGATTTCTTCTTAACAGAATTTTTAAGGGTTTTCAAATCACTTTTCTTCCCCTTCATAAACAACTGAAATTGCTTCATAAATTGGACAGCAACTTGGGGATCTATCTCCTCAGAATCAAAATCAGAATCACTAGCAATTTTCTTGAATGATTCTTTGGAGGCTTTCAGGGCAATACCTTTGGATTTTGATTTTTCATTAGTCCCTAGGTTTGCTTCAAAAGTTTGAAAATTGCCAACCAAATCTTCAACTTTGAGAATATTTAGATATTTATTCTCCTCTATAGCTACAACCTTTGCATCAAACCTTTCTGGAAGAGACCGTAATATCTTTTTCACAATTCTATTTTCAAGAATTGGCTCTCCCAAAGTAAAGGTATCATTCACTATTGCATTCGGCTTCGAATTGGATTCATCAAAAGTTTCATCCTCTTCCATCTTTATGGTTTCGAAAGTTGTCTACAATTTCTGAAGTTTCGACTGTTTGACAATGTCAGTCCCTTCATGCACAGTCTGCAAAATATCCCAAGCTTCTTTTGCAGTAGTGTATGTAAGAATTCTGCAAAACTCAAACATGCTAACTCCATTGTAAATAGCATTCGAAACCCTAGAGTTGCAAGTGGCTGCCAATTTTTCATCCTTAGTCCACTATTCTTCAGATTTAAGACTGGTTATCCCAGCAGTAATGACATTGGACAAGGAATAGCCTTTCTCAATAGATTTTCAAACTTTCAGATCTATGACTTTTAAAACGGCAACCATTCTGACTTTCCAATAAGCATAATTAGAACCATCCAGCAGAGAAGGCTTATTGGTTAAAGTGCCTTCACAGTAGTTATCCATCCCAGCAAAAATATGATCTACACAATAAAATAGTGTAACCCACTTTGATTCCAATTGAAAGTTTTTGCAGGCGCTACCATAATGGATATATTAATTTTAAATTAATCAATCAACATGCAACGAAAATAACCAATCAGAATATAGAACTAACTATCTACCAATCACACACCACAAGAAGGTAGACACAATATTTTACCGTGAAAACCATATCCTGGGAGAAAAACCACGAACCAGAAATTAAGAGTTCATGAACAGTTACAAGATATACTCACATACTCATTTACCTCAATCTGTACATCGACCTAATGACTGTAGTTCTTGTAAAGAATCCATTAACACGATATCCACCTTGCCCTGTTCTCCTTACTTGATCTCCTCGCACCTTGTCAACCAAGATGAATTATCTTCTACAGGAAAGTAGAAGCAGCAACAACCTTCTAGAGTAGTCTTTCATAACGTTCTCTCAATGGCTCTAGAGAATAATCTCTCTCAGATATAAGGTGTGGTTCTAATCTTCAATATGCACACACGCTTTAGGGTTGAGAGCAACACCCTATTTGTAGGCCTAAATTCATGCCTTAGACTTAGAGCACAAGTATGATTCAAATTGGGAAACCAAGTCTTAAAAGGAAACCAATTCATAACAAAATAGAAGACTTTTCCGAAACTCCGCCGCCTGTCCGATCGATCGGATTCACACTTGTCCGATCGATCGGACAGTGCATCCGATCGATCAGACAGAGCAAATAAATGAGGCACATCTATTGTCCGATCGATCGGACGGAGGCTCCGATCGATCGGACCTAGGTTGATTCGCGCGGCCTTCAATCGTCGTCAATTCAGCTCTATCGGTACCACAACCATAGTCCATTCTAAAATAAAATAGAAAATATAACTCAATGGACCCAGAGTTTTATCCAGCCCATGAATTAGCCAACAAAAATACTAACAAAGGTGATCTGATGAATCTAGTTTAGTCCAACCTTAATATGCACCAAAGACCTGTACATTTCCCTCTTTATTATTGATTTGCATTTAGTCGGGCCTCTCATGGGTGTTTGCAAGCTGTAAATGTATGGCCAGTTTGGTGTGCAGCACTCATTGGTAGCTCTATTTGATGGTTTTCCTTCTTTTTAAAGACGCGCTTGTGCAATTGCAATTCTACATGAGAGCAGAGGAAAACGTGTGATTTCTATGCCACTCTTCTTTCTCACTTTGGGTTCAATCTCATTTCATTGAGGATTTGCTATACCCCTGGGCAACATCTACACAAAGTATAGAACGAGGTCCACATGCAGGTCAGTCCAAGCTTGCTTAATTCGATCTTCTATCTTCAACTCTAATGGTATAAACCACAACCGGATGATGATCATTATGAAAAGAGTCATAAAATTAATTCTTTACGTACCCAAAGCTTCAAAAGTTTTCCACCAGAAGTTGGTAACAGTCCAACTTAATCTGTAGTCGCCAGCTAATTCTCCTTAGATAATATGGTATGCAACATCCCACTTATGATCATTAGATGCTTGTCAAAAGGATTCTTTGGCATCTCAAATTGACAATTAATTATATTCTTCATGGTAGACAATTTCCTAATCTTCACTTCTCTGCCCTAGTGATCGAAAACCTCAAAGGGGATATTTAATTTACTTGGGTCCCAATCTTATCTCATGGCATGGCAATCTCATAACCAACAAACTATTTATTGCCCGATCTTACACTGAAATTGATCTCTTGCACATACCGCTTCGGAACTCACATGATTTCAGTCTCTTCTCTTGGTCTTTTTCCGCCAACCGTCCCTACGCTATGGTGTGATAACATTGGCTCAACCTATTTATCAGCAAATCTAATTTTTCATGCCTACACAAAGTACATTGAAATTGCTTTTCATTTTGTCTGGGACAAATCCAATTTTTCATGCCCGCACAAAGCACGTTGAAATCGCTTTTTATTTTGTCCGGGACAAAGTTGCTGATCTTCAAGTTAAATTCATCTCTACCGAAGATCAGCTTGTCAGATATTCAAACAAAAGGACTATCAACAGTTCGACTTAGTATTTTGCAAAGCAAACTCAACATTATATCCATGCAGATGAATTTGGGGGGGCATGTAAAGCACATGTGATATTTGCCAATCCACCAATCTTGGATCGGATTACACAAATCATGGAGTCGTTATCTTTCTCAATTCAAATTGATTTCAATCATAGATTTTGAATTAAATGTATTGCCGTTCACACTATGCATGACAGCAAGGATATGTCAACAAGATAATTACAGGGGCGTTTGGCCAGAGGTCCCTTAATATTGGTTTTTATTGCAAACGGTCCACGAATTAATTTCATAGGGGCAAAGGTCTCTTCCGCCGTTTCATATACTTGAAAGGACAATAATGCCCTTAGAACCTCATTACTTTATTAAAAAACACTAAGCCTAAAATCGTGGTGACTTGCCAAAGAAAGAATGAAAGCGAGAAATTAGGAATTTTAGACATCGGGCGCAAGGAACAGGTGGGAAAGTGAAGCAGGGAAGGAGATTACCTTACAGAGTCGCAAGCATTAGTAACATCTTCGAACAAACGGTTTCATTGTCTTTTTAGTCGTTCAAAAGTGGTTCGTTTGATTTCAAACACTGGAAGATACAAAATCTATACCAATCTAGGCATCTCCTCATACAAACTGTTAACATTCGCTCACTCCAAGACAAGTAAGTTGAATATTTTCTCATTTGCGAACCTTTATCGTGTTGGGAAACTCAGATAAATTTGTCCAAGAACTCAAATAAATTTGTGAAAGACTTAGATAAATTTGTCAAGAACTCAGAGAAACTTGTTCCGGAACTCAGATAAATTTGTTCCAAAACTCAAATAAATTTATCCAAGTTAGTGACTTATGAATTTATCTGAGCTTGTCATATAAACTCAGATAAATTTATCCAAGTTAGTGACTCATGAATTTATCTAAGTTTTTCTCATAAACTCAGATAAATTTATAGCGAATGACATAACTGGAATGTACACAAAAATGCTCAAGATACAAGGAACATAAAACAAAAACAATGTGATGCTGCATTGTGAGAAGCTCTTCTTTCTTTGAAATGCAAGAAATCTCAACAAAACTTCTCCTTTGTTCATTCGGATTGAAAAAATGAGAAGAAAGAAGATTGTGGATATAGATCTAAATCTAAATCATCTGACCTCTATTTCTTTAATTTGGATTGCAGATGCTATATTGGATTAGGAAGATCATAGAATCTGTCCCTCACGCCCAGAACGAGAGCATATGAATTTCTTTTAGAAAGGAGATTTTCTACACATTACTATTGATTGCCATTCCCATTTTAAATTCAAAACTTAATCTACAAGAAATTACCTGGGTAAATCAGTCATAAAGGATGATGCTTATGCGCATAAAATGAGGGCTACAAATGCTTGACATGTTCAGACAGTTAGAAGTACAAATCAGTCATGACAATGTGTGATTTGGTTTACTTAGGGATCTCTGGCTGAAATATATCCAGTTGCATGGACTAGAGGCCTTAATCGAAAATCTTGTGGATTAGAGGCCTTAAATGACCATATTAAGGGACCTTTGGCTAATTTTGCCATAATTATAAACCTCAATACAAATATTGAGCTGATGGATTCTTTAAGAGTAAAAGACAACTCAACACAAAACAACTATAGTTATTGTAGTGTGACCGCGCAGTGTGTGTATGTGGGTGTTTTTTTTTTTCACGTGACCGCGTTGTTAGTAGACAAAAAACCCAGTATTGTAAGGGTCCGCGTAGTTGTAATGGAAAAGACTAATTGAGTTTTAGAATTTTGCCGCCTCATCTTTCTTCTCTTGTGAACTTTTTTTTAATTCTTTTGTGAACTTGTAAAATATATATTTTTTATTTTTACAATTACTTTCCTTGTAGTTTTCGCATCAAATTTTACTTTTGCGTACCCATTGCCTTTTAAGTGAAAGAGGGAGGAGCTGCAGAATATTAAGGAGGTATGTGAGGAATTTGTGAAGGACAGAGCTATTTGTCTTTCTAGGAGAGCTCAAGGTTTCCGAGAGTGACATGAG
Organism: Persea americana; assembly: GCA_029852735.1. Taxonomy (NCBI): domain Eukaryota; kingdom Viridiplantae; phylum Streptophyta; class Magnoliopsida; order Laurales; family Lauraceae; genus Persea; species Persea americana. The sequence continues at coordinate 73,736,109 of CM056815.1, forward strand.
TATGATTTAAGTTGTGATAAGGCTAGAATGGCAACTTACCTCATTGTTAAGTGACTGCAGTTCTCACCTGGTTGCCCAGGGTTCGAATATTGAGTACACCACATCTTTTCATTGCATGGGCCATCTTCTCGTGTGTGCGAGCTCTCTCGTGTCCCGGCTCCCTTAGCTGGGTTAACAAAAAAAAAATTGATCTGATAATTGGAAGCTCATTTGTAACGATCGTATGCTAAGTCATAAGGTAATAAGTTGTGGTGTTGGATTATCTACCCCTCTAAGTTTCTCAAAAAGGAAAAAAATAAAATCAACGTTAATTCAATTAGAGTGCTTCGAGAACAACTCCTTATTTGAGTGGTAAGAGGTGACAATTTTCACCTAACTGTCTAGGATTCGAATACTAGATTCGCCACCGTTTTACGCGTGTGCAGGCTTCCCTTCCATCCCCCTTGGCTAGGTTAAAGAAAAAATAAAAAAAAATAGAGTGCTAGTGTGTAGATTTTTATAAACAAAATATGAGGGCACGTTTCTTTATTTGAATTTGTGGAATTCATGTCCGTCGGATGTCATACGCACAACCTCTATCTATTAATGCATAAGTGAGTTGTAGAATATTGGTATATATAAATAAGGGAATTTTACCAAATAATTGTTGCTAAACCTGGATTAGCCGGATTTAATCACAAATACATAAAAACACCAAATTCGGTGTTCGTACAATGGTTTTGGACACCTTTACCCATGTTGCTGCCAAACGACATCGTCATCCTCAAAGCCCCCAAATCACCTTTTTTTTTTTTCGTTCCTTCCCATTCTCATCGAAGGCTTTCTTCCTTTTTCCCCATCGTCATCAAGGCATTTGTTTTTCCTCTCCCCACCCCCCTTCTCTCTCTCTCCTTCTCCCTATCCCTCTCCCTGCGCTCTCTCGCTCCCTTCTCTCTCTTTGACTCTCCCTCGACCTTTTCCATTTCTCGGCTCCAGCTCTCTTTCCCTCTCCCTCTCCCTCTCTGCTCCCCGCTCTCTCAGAGATTCCGTCCGAATCCTCCAGTGGAACTCTCGACTGTTCCAACGGTCATCTTCGGTGGTTATTTTATTGGGAACCTGTCATAGATTTATGCATATGTGGGGGATGGGAGGGTCTTCATGTTTTGCCCGCAGGCTGTACCATTATTGCAAATGTTGCCACAATAGCCTTTCTGAACATGCATATGTTTCATGTAAGAACAGGTCTCTAAGAAGTCGTACTTGTTGTCTTTGCCTGTGCAGTTTTCTTACGACCCCTTCTCACTTTATATAGCAGATTGAGTAGTTTAAGTTGGTTATTGCTTTAGCCAATCAAATGAAATTGGTGCACTTGCAAACAAAAACCAAGTTCATTTATGTAGTAGTCAAGTTATAAGATGGAAGGCCACCATTGTTGTAGTTATCTTGCTTTACATGAATATACTGACATATCAATCTGAGCAGCATCCATAAATCTTTCCAATTGTTTAAAGATCACATTTTAAAATCAAAGCCATCGACTTGCTGGATAACAAATTTTAGACTAAAAACTCTAAAGGACGGTAACGATTTCATTGTCGGAATATTTGCAATTTGGTATTCTTAGTAACCTTCATGAGCCTTTTTCATTGTTTATATATTTTAATATATAGTCAGGGTCAACTCATTGATGGACAACCAAAAAAAGAAATAGAAATCTCTAAACGAATGTAACGATATCGTTATCTAAAAATTTAGAAATCACTAATCTAGGTGAAATCCGTGAGCCTCTTTCATTGTCTATGTATCTCAATCTATAATCAGGGTCAATCTCGTTGCTGGACAACAAAAATGGAAGAAAAATCTCTGGTCCAGTTGATAATTTTACTTGTCAAGTAAAGTCAAGTCAAGTAAAGTTAAGCATCAAATCAAAAGCACTTTAATTCAAAACTCCCTCCTTTTTTTTAAAAAAAGGTCAAAACGCAACTACCTTTATTCACTAAAAGAAAAAAAATACATTTCCCTATACAAAAAGGAAAAAATATTCCATCCCAAACAACTAAAAACAAAATACCATCATAACTCACTTATATTTTATTCCCTCTTTTTATTTCATTTCACTCCACTTTATTTTAAAAGTAAAATGCCAAATGGGCAAAGGATCGTAACGATATCGTTATCAAAAAATTTAGAGTTCGAACTCTCATTATGAGAGTTCGAACTTTGGTTGGCAGTATAGTCTATCCTAGCCATTTTCTAGAGGTGCCCATAGTTTGAGCTTTGAAAGTAAGAGTTCGAACGTTCATGGCCTTACTCTTCAAAGCGAAATTTTCAGTGAGCTTTGGAGTTCGAACTCTCAAGGTGAGAGTTCAAACATTCTGGCAGAGTGAAAAAAACAGTACACTTGCACGTTCGAACGTTACTGCCTTGTAGTAGAAAACCATCTTCTCCGCTCTTCTTCTTGCAAAATCGATAAAAAGAGGAAGAGCTAGGAAAATGGTCAAAATCAGACTTCCGTAAAATGGAAAAGGGAGATGAGAGGGAAAGAGAGAAAAAGGGGGAGAGAAATAACAAATGCCTTGACGACAATGGTGAAGCACAAAGAAAGCCTCAGGCGGGAATGGAAAGGAAGGGAAAAAAACATGATTTGGGGAGTTTGGGGATGACGATGTCGTTCAACAGCAGCCGAGGTAAAGGTGTCCAAAATCTATGTACAACACCGAATTTGGTGTCTTTATGTATTTGTGATTAAATCCGGCTAATCTAGGTTTAGTAACAATTATTTGGTAAAATTCCCTATAAATAATTAGCCCCATGTTTAATCATCCTATTGAAATCAATTAAACTAACGGAAGTATCGGAATAAATCTTTCCAATTCTCCATTTGACCATCTTCAGTCAAACTGCTAGAAATTTATATATATTAAAGATGTTGATTTTTTACTAACTCAATTTTTATTTTGATTTATCCAATTTTAATTTTGACCACCCAAATTAACTTTGACTTTACATGGAGCCAAACAAATTTGGCGCTGTTGGTACAAGTCTTGCTAATGAAAAGCTAAAATATATCACTTAAAAACTTTTGAACTCACAGTGATCGGATGTGATATGAATCGTAAAAGTATACATAAATTCTAAAGATTCCGCACTAATCCAATAAACAGCAATGATGGTGTCATCTGATTATGGAGGCCGTATCCTCTATCGCCTTTGTTGCACGTTGACTTTGAGTGGACCAATCATGTCCGTCATATTGACCGCAAACAATGACTTTTGAACTTGAGCTTTTTGTATATACCCCCTGAGGTTTTAGTATTTGCAAATATGCTCCGCATTTTCATTTTAATACCTTTTGTGTCACTAAAATCAATAATCTTCCAACCACCATAAGGTTTTAGAGCGAAATGACACTTTTGCCCATATCTTTTATCTTTATATGTATAATTAAAAAAGCTTGAACTCAAATTTTTTATAAAGCATATAACATTAACAATTGCTGAGTGGGAGAGAACAACCCTAAATAAATTCATTTGTTTTTTTCTTTATCAATGCAGGGCTCATTTCATTAAATCCAAATCGATCATGACGACAATCAACATATCTACTTATAATCAATTATGATTTATCCAATCCATACATAAGCCATCGTTGGATGATGAAAGCTTCAAAATACATGATTATGCTTCATGTGTAGGGGTATAAAAGATATACTGGGGGAACAAACAAATGTAAAAGAATAATAATATTATTAATTTTTAGGATTTGTGAGAGGGGGGTATTTGGCTCTATTTAAAGAAATATTGGGGGAAGAGGCAAATGTAAAAAATATATATTAATTTTTAGAATTTGCAGAGGGAGGGGTAGAATTTAAACTTGTCTTGGATTTGGGTGGTGGCTTCAGTCCACAGGCCCATGTACCTGGGTCCTCCCTTGGTCCTGTCCATGAGAAAGTTGTTGAGAGAAATCATTAGGACTAGATATAAAATAATGGTATTTTTGTAAATAATAATATACTTATTTTTGTTTGTTGGATGTAAGGATAAAGTTGTCATTTATAAATAAATAAATAAACAAATCTCATGGTGGCTGCTCATTCTTGTTAGGAATATTTATTTTTTGAACATGAAAGGTATTAAATAGAAAAGATAGGGGCCTATTTACAAATACTAAAACCTCAAGGCCTATTTACAAATCCTACAAATCTTTCGCGGTATATACAAAAAGCTCTTTGAAATTTGAATGTGATGGGTGACATGTGGACCTAATTTATTTAATATTCCCCAATCAAAGGGTGTTGTGGATTTCCATCTCTTCCTTGAAACTTATCCAGTCTAACATTCCAATGAAATGGTCAGGATTTTTCAGAGAAACTTTTTTTTTTTCTTCAACAGTGAACAAATATGCAAAAACCTATTTGTTTTCTTTCCAAATGATCCCTTATGGATTCTAAACAGATGGACAGTATTAACCGTAGAAACTGATATTTTTCGTCAGTCACATCATAAACAAAATATTGGCCCTATGGCATTGAAGCGACATTTCCGGTCCGGGACTAACTAAAAAAAATTTGCAATTGTCATATACGACCCACAATAGTCAAGGTCTTGTAAAACAGGTAACAATAATCATCCGACCTCTCCTATAAAATGAATTTTTTTTTTTGAGGATCCCTCCGCCCAAAGAATCATTTTGTTTGGATGAAAGTGCCTAAAAAATGCTATCCCGATAAGAGCCTCAGTTAATTCTAAGATAAGTTTGGTTGATCCTTGGTGCTATATTTGCGAAATTGTGGAGATTCGGTGAGTCGTGCTCTTTTTCAGTTTGAACATGCAGGGGCTTGCTGGTTTGGATCACACTTTGGTCTTTAAACTCACATTATTTCAATAACTTTGATGGAATGGTGGAAACAATTATGCGATCATGACAAATCGAGTCCTTTGCTTAATTGTGATCTTGCTAAAGTGTGGATTCTAACTAGTTGGTGGTCCATGTGGAATGAGAGAAATAACTACATCTTTAAAGGTATCCCTCTTAACCCTATCAACATAATGCACTCGGTTAAAAATATGATAGATAGAAGTATATCTTTTCAAAAGGGAGAGTATCATGAAGAAATACTAGAACCATGTGGATAAAAGGATCCCAAAAGAGGAGGATGTATTAGTCTTCTTTGATGCAGCTTTTAGGGCAACAGATGGAAAAGCCTCTCATGGTTTTCTTGTGAAATCAAAATATTTTATTTTGCATTCCAAGGTCCAAAGGTCTTCTCTCCCAGGGAGGCTGAAGCGAAGGAGGTCTTCTTTGCTCTCATGATTGCTAAAGCCAAGGCTTTCACCAAAGTTTGTGTTTGCTCGATGCGAAGGAGGTTGTGGACGCTCTCAATGGTTGCTATGATTGGGCTGTCAACCCAATAATTTTAGATATCAAAGACTTAGTCTCATCTTTTGTTTATGTCAGACTTTTTTTTGTTCCTAAGTCTAAAAATGAGGGTGCTCACATGCTTGCTAAACTAAATTATAGCTTGAATCAAAACTTTATTTTGGATTGGGGTAGTGACTAGGTGGGGATGGGTAAATGGTTTGTTGTTGTTTCGCCCTTTTTTTACTCGTCTAGGCTTTGGTTTCTTAATAAAATTCTGTGTACTAAAAAAAAAAAAAGAAGTTAAATTCATCTCCACCAAAAGTCAGCTATAGGCATTAAGACAAAAGGACTATCAACAGCTCGATTTAGTCTTTTGCAAAAGCAAACTCAACATTATATCCATGTAGATGAGTTTGAGGGGGCATGTAAAGCGCATATGATATTTGTCACTCCACCAATCTTGGATCGTATGACACAAATCACGGAGCCTTTATCTTTCCCAATTCAAATTGATTTCAATCATAGGTTTTTTTTTTTTTTTTGGTAAAAGGATAATTTCATTCTATAATCTACGATTTCAATCATAGATTTTGAATTAAATGTATTACGCTATACACTGTACACCATGACAGCAAGGATACAACAAGATAAATAGAAACCTTTTCTCTAATCCAAAGACCGTGAAAAGAGAACCCATTCATCAAACACATTCAATTGTTTTACATCAAATCTTAAGTGGCGGACCCAAGTGTTAGCATGCGGTTGCAACCACACCAGCGTAATTCTAGAAATCCCTTAGATAAGATATTAAAAGATTTGATTTTATTATTTAACTTCTTCACTTGACTATATATTGTACCACTCAAACAAAAATCATAGGTCCGCTAATTTTACCAAGGATGAATGTCACGCAAGACCCATATTATAAAATCACGCTCGATAAGGAAATTCCTCTTATAGGGTAAACATAGCTTAGCCAAATAGTGATTTGATAAAACTCTTAGGAATAAAAGACAGACTCAACACAAAATAACTGTAGCTATTGTACGTGTGACTGCATAGTGTGTATGTTTTTTTTTTTTTTTTTTTTTTCTCTCTTTCTTTGTATGTGACTGCGTGGTTATTAGACAAAAACCCATTATTGCAGCGGTCTGTGTAGTTGTAATGGAAAAGACTGCTTGGGTTTTAATATTTTGCCTCTTTCCCTACTCCTGCGAAACTCATATATCATCCAGTTCCACCACACAGACTGAGCGGAATGCACAAGATTGTCGATTATATGACCGAATCCGTAATGAGTAAGTCGGTAAAGGCTTGACAGCCACATTGGGTGTGATATCTGTCTAGTTAATGCATAAGTGAGTTGCAAATTAAAGGTATATAAATAATTAGCCCCATTTTTAATCATCCCATTGAAATCAATTAAACTAACAAAAGTAACAGAATAAATCTTTCCAATTCTCTACTCGACCACCTTCTGATCAAATTGCTAGAAATATATATATATATATATATATATAAAGTGTTGGTTTTTTACTAACTCAATTTTATTTGGGCTTATCGAAATTTAATTTTGACTACCCAAATTAACTTTGACTTTACATGGAGCCAAACAAATATGGTGATGTTGGCAAGAATTTGAACTCCCAGTGATCGGATGTGATAGGATATCTAAAAGTATAGATAAATTTTAAAGATTCCCCACTAATCCAATAAACACGCTAATGAAGGTATCATCCGATTATGGAGTTGGGATCTCCAATCTCATTCACTGCACAGAGACTTGGAGTGGACTAATCATTGTTTGCCATGTCAGCCACAAAGAATGGCTTTTCAACTTTGAATTGGATGGGGAACATGTGCATGTGATTTATTTAGTATTCCATTCAGATGGAGAGGAGGGTTTCCTCCTCTTCCCTTGAAAGTTATCAAATCTAATATTCCAATGAAATGGTCAGGATTTTCCAGAGAAACCTTATTATTTTTTTTATAAATTTTTCTTAAACAGTGATCCAATCTGATGTTCCAGCCAAACAGTAAGATCAAATTATCTACAGAAACCATTTTTTTTTCTTTCCAAATGATCCGATCTGGATTCTAAACTGATTTTTTTTTGTCAGTCAGATCATACAGCGAAGCTGCAAGCCCTGTGGCATTGAAGCACCTTTTCTGGTCGGCTTCGACGATCAATGTTTTTTCTCACTTCTTGGCATCGTCCTTAGAACGCTCTAAGCCTTTTCTCACTTCTTGTCATCGTCGTTAAAACGCACTAAGGCCATTCTCTCGCTCCCTCCCTCCCTCCCGATTTCTATCACCACCATCTATCAACACCAATGGAACGTACAGGTAAAGATTTTTCTTTCCGAATGAATAACACCTCATCACTTTAAACAAAAAAAATAAAAGGAAAATGTCAAAACAGGGCTCGACCTTTTGGAACTTGTCAAAACAGGACAAAATAAAAGACACATTTCAAAAATGGTCTTAAGTTTTTCGAAGTTCTTTCAAAACAGGCCATCCGGCCAAATCACCAGACAAACGGCAACGTTTTGTCATTTTTCTTCAAAATTTCCGAAAATGCCCTTTCTCCCTTGTTGCAAATGAACCTCAGATCGGTCTATCTCAACTTGCTTTTTTTCCAGAAGGAGATGGTGGAGAGAAAAGGTAGAGATGATGGATTTGATGAGATGTAGACCTATATATGAGTGGCGGGAGGAAGGTGGATATATGGGTGGGGGGAGGAAGGTGGAATGGGTGTGGCAGAGAAAAGAAGACATGATGGAAAAAGATGGAGATGAGAGGTACGACGAAGAAGATGGGTGATGGAGAGAATAGTGAGTGGTGAGGGGCAGTGAGAGAGTGGTGAGATGGGTGGAGAGAGAGAGAGATGGTTGGGTGATTGAGAACAGAAAGAGAGAGTGGGAGAGAGAACTGAGAGAATAAGAGACACAGAGAGGATGGGTGAGGGTGATGCGATGGGATGTGGGTGTGAGTGACCGGAAATGTGATGGTAAGCTGGGTTTGGCTATGTGTATGTGTGTACATGTTTGTGTTGATGTGAGTGGAGGTGATGAGAGGTGGGTGCTGTGTGCAAAGTGGGCTCCGGTGATTGAGTAGAAGGACATGGGTGAGGGAAGAAATGAGTACATGTTTTGGGTTGGTTTAGGTGTGTTTCAGACTTCAGAGAGATTTGAGTAGTGCTTGGTTGAAGGCTCTAAGATGTATTTGGTTTCTACCAAAAAAAAAGGACTCGTTTGGTTAGGGGGATAACCTTCATGTTAACCCACCTACACAACTACAGAAGGAGACCAAGTCAATCAATTTCAGTTCAGATATTACAGGCTGTGCTATAAAGAGCATAGTGAAACAAGGGGAGATGGTATAACTGAGTAATAGTCATTTGAATTTCTGTTCAATCAAGTCTTTTGTCCATGTTTGGGAGTCTAGTATTGTCTGTAAACAGATTGTCCTTCGTGCATGGGAGCTCAGAACTCTGCTATTCTTTAAATATAAAGCAATCTCAAGGTTGTCACTGTGCAAAAGTACAGTGAATGCCCGGGACTTTTTCCCATCCTGTTTTATTGTTTCTCAAGGTGGCCTCTGAGATGTGTTTGGTTAGGGGGATAAAGGGATGAGATGGCAGATAGGTTCAGGTAGGTTGGTTTCAGGTAGTTGGGTTGAAACGGAGAGGTGGTTGAGTGGTAATGTGTGGTTGGGGCAAGTCAGCTAGGCTCGATTGGTTTGTGGGTTTGACCGTTTGAGTTGGGAGTGGTGAACCGTGAAGGGGAGATGAAGATGGGTGATTGGTGAAGTTGGCACAAGTAGATGACGAGAGATGCATCGAGAAAGGTGGCTGAAATGAAGATGATGTGTCATGGTGATGTAGGATGATAAACAAGAGATTATGGAAGAAGATGAAGTTGCAGGTGTGATGTGGTTTGCTGGGCGGTTAATGAATGGGGATGGAGAGGCTGGCCTTTGAGGGCCATGAGCTTGGGGAGAGAAGAAGGGAGAGAAGTGGTGAGAATGATTGCATTCTTTTGAAAAAGGAGCCCAAAGGGCATTTGGAAAATTTGAAAAGAAATGAGAAAAAGTGGCCGGATGGTGAGCTAAATGACTTGATGTCCTGTTTTGAAATACCTTTGGAAAACTTAAGCTGAAATGTGTCTTTTACTTTGTCATGTTTTGAAAAGTCTCAAGAAGTTAGGCCCCATTTTGAAATTTTCCCATATTTATAAAATCCCTAACCCTTACCTAAGCATGTTTTTATTCTGTACCATTCACAAAATCAAACACTTCATTCCTAGAGGTATTTCAAAGCTAAAGTATCATGACGTCTCACCTAGTGGAAAAATGACATTTCTCTCTTATTTTGGCTAAAATATGAAGCTTGACATTAAGGCTATTTAGCAAAAAGAGTTTTAATCAAATAAGTTTTATATATTAAGAAATTATAACAATTGCCAATATTGAATGATCTTATCTAATTATAATAAAATAATTAAAAAAATTAATATGAATCTTATTTTCAAAATAGAATAATAATAGGGGGTTTTCCAGTATGGTCACTCATTAGCCGTCGTTCTCTGATGCCTACTGACTAAAGCCGAATGCTTAAAAAATATTTCATATTGAATGATCTTATCTAATTATAATAAACTAATGTAAAAAATTAATATGAATCTTTTTTTTTTAAATAGAATAATATTTAGGGGTTTTTTGTACGGTCACCCATTTGCTGTCGATCTCCTACGCCTAGTGACTAAAGCCGAAATATTTTCATTCCCATGCTCCATTTTGCGACATCGCAAAATCTTATTGGATTAAGTTCTTAACAATGTAGTTTTATGTAATATCGCATTTAAAATGGTGAAAAAAAATAATATCATCGTTGGTGACTCGTGGCATCAACTTGCGGACTCTTTGACATCATCTTGCCGTCCGTCGCATGTGACATGTACTTCAATGATAGAAGGGGCTACGTAGTAAATGAATAAATTTAAGTAAATCTGGACCATTGGAAATGTCGCCCACGGCACTTTAATAATTTATATTTCACAAGACAGCACCTCATCCACTCGATTTTTGGCACTTTATTCCATGTGACTTAAATGTGAGTCATGCCGACAGCTGTTTTACAAGACCTCTAATTATTGGTTTGGTCAAAAGAACGTTTTTTATTTTTACCCCAGCAAGGGTGGCTGGGAAAAAACTTTTTTTTTTTTTAAGGAGAAAGCCCACGTATACACAATTAGGGTGGCTGAGTTTGAAAATCTTCTTTTTTTTTTTTTAGAAAGCCCACATGTACACATTCAGAAATATAGGAGGGGAGGTGGGGTTTGTCAGTAAGAAATTAACTCTTTACCACTTGGATAAGGAGCGGTTTTTAGTTAAGAACGTTTGGATACTTATTGTGAAGTTAAGGTTTCGAGTAAAATTCACTTTTACGCAAGGAAATGAAAGTATTTAAAGTTGAAGTAAAATGGAGTACATGTGACTCACAACATTACTTTATTTATCGGGTCAGATTGATCCAAACTTGATGGAATCGAAATTTTAAACTGCTAGGGACCATTTAACTACACTTTACTATATTTTTTTACATATTCAAACAAACCGTAACAATAAAATAGAGAAAAAAATAAAGAGAAAATAAGTGAGTATTATAGAGTAATCTTCAATGAGGAAATGATGATTTATTCGGATGCACCTTTTAAAAAGCTAAAATCGAAAAGGAAATTTTTTTATGATGTTATGATCTTAAATGGTTGAATTGTGGATGCAAGTGATTACGAAATAACTGTAATATCATTGTTGGTGACTCTTGGCATCAATTTGCGGACACTTTGACATCATCTTGCCGTCCGCATGTGACATGTACTTCAATAATTGAAGGGGTTAGTTACTTTGTAAATGAATATATTTAAGTAAATCTGGACCATTGGAAATCTGGCCCACGGGCCCCGGCACTTTATTCCATGTGACTTACGTGGTATTCGCGCCGACACCTGTTTTACAAGACTTTGATTATTGTGGGTCGTCTATGACCACTGCATTTTTTTTTTAGTTCCCGGACCAGAAATGTCGGTTTAATGCCACAGGGCCAACACCTTCGCTTAAGGATGTGACTAACGAAAAATATCAGTTTCTACCGAAAATACTGTCCATCCGTTTAGAATACATATTGGATTATTTGGAAATAAAATAAAAAGGTATTTTTATAGATAAATATCAGATCGCTTTCGAAGAAAAAAAAATTTAAGATCTATAGGATTTATAAATAGGTCACATGAGGTTTTAGCATTTAAAAATATGCTCTTATCTTTTTTTTTTAATACCTTTCATGTCTCAAAAATTAATATTCCTAATAAGAATGGATAGTAACCATAAGATTTGTATTGATTTTTTATATAAATGACAACCTTACCCTTACATCCATCAAACAAAAATGAATATATTATTATTTATAAAAATACAATTATTTTATCTCAAGTCCCAATGATTTCTCTTTTTAACTTTCTCATGCACATGACCAAGGGTGGACTTAGGTACATGGGCTTGGAACTTAAGTCACCACCTATATCTGAGAAAAGTTTAAATTCCGCTCCCTCCCCCCTGAAATTCTAAAAATTAATATATATATATATATATATTTACATTTGCCTCTTCCCCCAATATTTTTTTTTACATAGAGCCAAACACCCCCTCACAAGTTCTAAAAATTAATATTCTTTTTTTTTTTTTTACATCTGTTCGTTCCCCCAATATATCTTTTATCCTCCTACACATAAGCATAATCATGTATTTTGAAACTTTCATCATCCAACAGTGCATCATGTATGGATTGAATAAATCATAATCTATTATAAGTACAGGTGTTGATTGTCATTATGATCAATTTGGATTTAATGAAATGGGTAATGTATAAAAAAAAAATTATGTAGGGTTGTTCTCTCCCACTAAGCAACTGTTAATATTACATGCTTTTTAAAAAAAATTGAGTTCAAGCTTTTGAAATTATACATATAAGGACAAAAGATATGGGCAAAAGTGTCATTTCGCTCTAAAAACCTATGTTGGTTGGAAGACTATTGATTTTTTAGACACGGAAGGTATTAAAATGAAAATGCAGAGGCCTATTTGCAAATACTAAAACCTCATAGGGTATATACAAAAAGTTTAAGTTCAAAAGTCATTGTTTGCGGCGAACATAGCGAACATGATTGGTCCACTTGTAATCACTGTGCAACAAAGGCGATAGAGAATACAGACTACATAACCAGAGGACACCATTTTTACCGTTTATTGGATTAGTGGGGAATCTTTAGAATTTATCTATACTTTTACAATTCATATCACATCCGATCACGATCACCTGTGAGTTCAAAATGTTTAAGTAATATATTTTACCTTTTTATCAGCAAGAGAATCCATGAGGTATTATGATTTGAAACCAAACGTCTTGATTTTTACCATTAATGCAAGAATATTGAACGGTCCAAATCATAAATTGAAGGCCCATAAAAGTGCATAAAATTAGAGTTACAGGTTGAGTTTTTTCCACAAATTACTCAAAATCTATAAAGAATATTATCAACTTCAAGATCTTCGAGTTTATAAGTCCAATAAACAAAAAATTTATTTGGCTCCATGTAAAGTAAAAGTTATTTTGGGTAGTCAAAATTAAAATTGGATAAGTCATAATAAAAATTGAGTTAGTAAAAAACCAACATCTTTAATATATATATATATAAATTTCTAGCAGTTTGACTGAAAACGATCGAATGGAGAATTGGACAGATTTATTCTGATACTTTCGTTAGTTTAATTGATTTCAATAGGATGATTAAACATGGAGCTAATTATTTATAGGGGTGTTTGGTCGGAGGTCCCTCAATATTGGTTTTAGAAGGGCAAATCAGTCATACAAATGTATGATCTGTCAAACTTAGGGACCTTTGCCTGAAATAAGTCTTTGCGCATGGACTAGAAGTCTTAACCGAAAATAATGTGGATTAGAGGCCTTATATATCAATATTAAGGGACCTCTCGCTAATTTTCTCTTTTTTATTTTATGGATGGAGGCCACCTTCCTCTACTCTATGGGGCATGACTGCATTCAATTCTCAGCCATCATTGAATTGTAAGCAAGCTTGGCTTTCTAGTAGCTGACATTTTATCTTTTGGCATTTCATTTTTTTGTCCTCTTAAATGGTTGATAATGCTTTTATAGGATTATCGGAATAAAGTTTTTCATGATTTTTCAAAAAAATAAGTTTCAATGGGATGGCAATTTTATTTTATTTTTCCAGCTGAACTAGTTTTCCACAGTGTATATACAAACCTCCCCCAAACCAATGTCAAAAGTGGGAGTATGTCAACTAAGCAACCCTTGATTCTAAAAAGAGTAGACAGGTATAGATATGAAAGATACTGCAATAAGGTAGATAATAATGCCAATTACAAAAATTAGAGGTAAGTTTTTTCTATTTTAAGAAAATTGATTCTAGATTTATTGTTAAGAAAAGATTAGAAGGTGGGAATCACATAATTTTTTTAGTACAATGAAATAAATCCAACCTTTTTTTTTTCTTTCCATGGGACACAGACTCATGCCCATAAATACCACCTGTCTCCGTAATGGTCACTTATAGTCACACTGAATCTCCTTTTCTTTTCTTTTTTTCTTTTTTCTTCTTTCTAGTTTCAAACAAAATGCAATTGCATGGGTTTGGAAATTAACTTCAAAGTTCAGTCAATTCCTATTGGCAATAACTTGTATTCATTAGCAGTGCAAGTACATCGAAGTTTTTCCGCAAATAACTTTTGTATATTTTTAATATAAATTTTAGAAATAGGTTTTGTAAATAATACATGGGGTGTTTGTTGAAGATTATTTTTGAAAATATGTTCGATAAATTTTAATTTAAGCACATTAGATAATGTTTTTCTAAATTAAGCATGTTAGGAATTTCTACAATTTGTACTATTTATATGGTAGCATCCCGTTTGTTTTTCCTATTAGGGTTTTCTAAAAAGAGCGTTCTATAACAATCCTCGGATTGGATTTAATTTAGTGGCTAATAATAAAAAGATGAGCAAAATTAAAAGTTGGATTGGTTCAAGATGGGCCCAATGCCCTAAAAACATATGGGACTAAAACAGGACTTTAAAAAAATGGAGTACTTTTGAAATCATTCCAGCCACAGACAACTTTTTATTTTTTGGTCACATCAAGTATAACAGTTGTCGGCCCTGTGGCTTTATTTTATAGTTAATGTCATTTTTCTATGTTCTGCTGCATAAGCTTTCTTCCGTTCTTCCTCAATTATTGCCCCATTCTCTCTTCTTTGCTATCTCTGTATATTTCTCTGCATCCTTGTTCCTCACACTGTTCTACGTGAGAGAAAATGTAAGGAGCATCACGTTGTAAGCTTTGACTTTCAAGTTGCTCTAATAGTTTATCTTTGCATTTTCATTTCCTCCTCTTTTAATTGTTTATGATGCTGTTGTAGAGACCTTCAATCACCAACATTCATCCTCTCTGGAAGATACTGAGATAGTCCTTAAAGAACAACATTTAAAAGTGAGATTCAATTTTCTCTTCATTTGGTACGCTTTGACTTTCAAGTTGCTCTAATTATCTTTGTATTTTCATTGCCTCCTGTTTTAATTGTTGATGATGCTGTTGTAAAGACCTTCAATCACCAACATTCAACAAGTTGTGGGAGGTAGTCCTATAGATCAACATTTGAAAGTGAGTTTTAAATTTTCTCTTCATTTTTAGCCCTCTCTCTCTCTCTTATTCTTTTCTATGAAAGGATTTGTGTCTCTACATTTTCTTTTCTTTTTTATAATTAAGTTTTTTCCTATTTATATGTCCTGCTTAAAAGCACGCCCCAATTTTTTATTTTCCACTTGGATGCATGTATTTTTTTATTTTTTTTTCACCCCATCAGAGGAGGGCTGAGATACGGTAAGTAAGAGAAGAAAACCTTGGATAAGGCGAAGAGGCCCTTGTAAGCGAAGGTGACCTGCCCAGGTCAATTCCAAGGCAGCCAAGCCGCTCAATTACATGTTTAAGATAAAATAGTTAGAAGGATGCCATGTGTGGTGTGTATATGGAAAATATGGGTAATTAGAAGGGTACAATGTTTGTATATCTGGGTTTGAGAAAATATCACTTCAAGCATATCATTTCAACCCTTGATTTTACTTCTTGTTTAAGTATATGCTTTAGTGGACTCAAATCTAAATCGAACTATAGGAGATGGACCAATTATAAAATTAAATAAAATCGGAATCCTGTTAAGGGATTTGACCCACAGTCATCATGGGGTAAAGCCTCACCGGATTGGGACTCAATTAGATAGTGCAAATTTGCTTGTCTGCATCGGACACTTTCGATGGATCATGGGTGAGCCCTACTATAAGATGTTTTTGTTGTTTTTTTTTTTCTTTTGTGAGAAAAGATTTTATTTTTTCCGTCTTTGATGATGCTTTTTTGGCGGTGGGAGTCCTGCACGTGATTTTACACTATTTTTTTCTAATTCATATGACTTGGACAGATGTGCCACAAGCTGCAGTCAAAATCCAGTTTGACAAACCATGTCTGCAGGCTACCTAGACTCATGATATACCAACCTAAGTCTTTATAGAGAGCTTATACCCGGAGAAAGGAAATAAAAAAGAAGAAAGAAAAGAAAAGCGTAAGGCTCTTAAGTGTTGCCTGTCTTGTTGAAAATCTAAACCCCTTAACAGAGCAAATACTTTTCTTTCCACCGCATTAGTTGGCCCACTATAACATCAGTCATGCATAAAACACAAAATTTTATTTATTCATGTATCATTTCATATGTGATCAAGTTGATGACGGGCATATCTTTTATTAGAGATCAGTTTTTTTCATAATCCTAGGGGTAACTTCTGTTTACCAATTTATATATTCTTAAAACAAAAGGCCCTACAGAGGAGCTTTAAGGATTTCTAGCGGCTCCTGAGCTTAGAGGATCCACTTCCCCATAAGACGAGGAATTTTAATTTTGAAGTGACAGTGGTATTTATGTAGAGTTCATCATTAATTTCATCCCATCCCGGTCTTGTTTGATATCTCTGCTATTATTCTGGAAGAGCGTCCAAATCAGAGTCATAAAAACATAGCTATTAAAAAAAGGTCTACAACAAAAAAGGGTTATCATCGCCTTTATGTAGAGTTCATCATATTTAGATTTTTGAAATAATAAAAATAAAAATATATATATACATATATGTAAAACATAGAAAAATATAAATAAAATATAAATCATGTATGTTTCTTGCTATAGATATTGAGAGAAAAAAAATAAAAAAAATAGTAAAAATTGTGCTACAAACCGAAAGGGACCAGAATAGACCAAAATGGACAACCAGAATGGACTGGAATTCAAACCGATTTTTTTTATCCCCATTCCGTTTTGGCTGAAGGACCGGAACGAAAAACTCTAGCCATTCTAACCGAAATGAAACGGAATTGACTAACTTGCTTCAGATCCGTATGCATAGGGCCTGAGCTAAAAGGTACTGGTATCGGTCAATCCTTTTTTATTTATTTATAAACCAATTCCTTTGTATTTATTTATATATTGTCTCATTGAACTTTGCTAAGGGGGTTATTATGGACTTCAATTCCAAAAGATTGAAATCATATTTTTATTTTTTATTTTTTTATTTTTCCAATTCTCTTAACGTGTCATTTTTTTTTTTCCATAAATGATTTTCTTTGAAGAAAGGACATCATAACTGATTAGTGTCATGTTAGCAAACCGAGAGTTATCTACCCATATACTTAAAAAGGCAGTTTCACCTAATGTTTGGCCGGACAACACTTCACTTCATTTTATTTTTTTTTCAATTTTGGTAGTTCATCTGTTTGCCTTTTTAAAATTTTTCCGGCCAGAAAATCACGATCTGAACCGTTCATCCTCTAAAGAAGAATAGAAGCGGCTAGGCAACCAAATTTTAGCCGTTAGATCATCACCAATTGTGAGAATTTGTTAAAACTCTAGACAATTACATCTTTGTTTTTAGCAGTTCAGTTTTCCAATTTTTAAAATTTTTGTCACCCCTCTCGAAGAGAATAAAAAGGCTAGGGGAGTAGAGTTTAAGTCATTCAAGCGCTATGTATAAAAATTCTTGGAGGGTCCAATTAAAAAATGCTATAAAAATTTCCATTCAAAACTAAGCTGTTCTTATTAAATTTCAGGGTAATGGAACAATTTCTGAACAACAGCTATTATATTTACTTGAAATTCTGATAGTCTAATGTACAACTTCAAAAGAATAAAAAAACAAAATAATGGTGTATGATAGCAGGATATACACACTGTGAACATTCAATCTACAATATAACACACCAGCCACATGTTTGTCAATTTATTATCAAAGAAAAAGTAATGTAAAACCTCCATCTTTCAGGCAAGGGGTCACATCAAAAGTATATATCTTCAAAAATCCCTATTCCTTTTCAAAAAAAAGTAAAAAAAAAAAAAAAAAAACATCTTTTATCTACTAAATGACAAAAAGCACCCACTTTTCAAAAAGTCAAAAAGATTCCTTACCAATCTGCTAAAGGAAAAATACCATCATAACCCCCTTGTATATTATATTATCTTGATTTGATGATTTACTTTACCATTATCTTACAATAAAATTACCAAACGGTAACCATAAAATATGATAAAGTTTAAAGTTCACTGTGTAACGCCCCAATTCCAAATGTCGGGGTTACCGCCAAGGTACCCGAATTTGGCATGCTACTTTCCGGAAAATCTGAGAACTTCTAAGATCATATCTACGGTGATGTCCAATTTCAAACTTTTTGAACAATTTCTTGATCAGCAGTTAAATTGCAGAAGCATAAGAAAGATAGCGGAAACAAATGTAACAATAGCGGAAGCATAAGGTACCATATAAATGAGTCAAGTGTAGCAGAGCTGAAGTCCAACTAAAATCTCAAAATAAGAATAATAAGTCTGTACATATCAGTTTACCTCCTTGCTCACAGCATAAACACTCAAAATCCCAAAAGATAGTACTCTCAAACCCCATGTGTAGGCACTCCATCATCCAACTCGACCTCTTGGTCAGCTAGTCTCCATCCGTAGTAATCAACTACGGGTGCCTCGATGATCGCGTCATCCGCGGAATCATGGTCAATATCTAAGCACCAAAGATGAATCAGATACAAGGATCTAGCAAAACACCGTATACAAAAATCATAGGATGTATGCATCAAAGAAAATAGAGACGATCAATTAATCATAAGAATAACAATGGCACAGATACTAGGCAATTGAGCAGGATATAGCAAATAGAATTAGAATGAAAGTGAAGCGCCTATTCTAACCATACACCAATGTGGCACATTCACACAAGTTGGACACTGCAGGATATACAGTCACGGCCCTCCATACTGTATACAGTCGCGGCGGGGGAAAGTAAGGTAACTATGTAAGGGATAACGAGCCCCGTCAATAACATTAACATCAATAACCACATCCTCACACTCAGTAGACCGGAACCGATATCACACCGTCCGTCTAACCATAGCTCATCATGATAGCTCTATCTACAACCAATATAGCTCCTACCAGTGATTATCAGTCCAAATGCTGAACTTATAATAACTAAGTGAATGCTAATGCCTACTCAAGGAAACAAGTACATATTTGTATTTGTCTACACTTGCCTTGCGCGGGCAAGGTCCTATCAAGTCTCTAAGAGGTCCAAAGTACAAGTCCAATCCATGTAACACAGTCAAAGTCCAAACCCATCATTGGATCCATACTAAAGCCCACCAAAGCCATGGCCTTAGTGAAAGATAGTATAAGTATAGTATCCAAGTCCAGTCTATCAATAACCAGTCCATTCTTATTCATAATTGAGTCACAAGTTCATAACCAACATCTTCATTCTAAGGTATCATACACTCAATCTTAGGCCGTATGAGGGCCCGCCTAGCCACAGACACGGGTCATTAATCACCAAATCACATCACTGGGTCACCACTAGGTAATCCTAGGTTTAGGTAATTCAATTTTCATTTAACTAACAGGTATATAACAAAAACAAGGATATAAGAGTGGCAACAATGCATTAAGTATAGTAAACCTCTAAATAAGAGAATCAACGGGAAAATAGCAAAGGTCCTACCTAAGTAATGGTCTCATTTTCAGGTCCAGGTCCATGTCAGTCCATTTGATTCCTAAATGAAGTCTCATATGCCAAAGATGCTATGTTTGGTGCTCCAGAAGTTACGGGCATCTTCCTAACGTTTAAGGATCGAATCGACATCCAAATCAATACACTAGACCCTACTTCGTGGCCCTCATGAGTCAAGGTTGAGTTACACCATTGATTCATGCTTGACACATCAATAGAAGTTCATTTGGATGGTCAATGGTCCTACAATAGATCACAACCTCAGTAGCTGTAAAACTATAAAACCACGATTCACAATGTATCCAGTCGACATCCTCCATGGGGCAGTCGACCGGGTACATTGGGAAGTCAGGATGTTGACTCCCAGTTCGACCTCCAGTGCAGTGTGTCCAGTCGACCTCCTGGCCAGGTCCGTCGACCACGCACACTGAAATCTCTGGACACACACTTGGCAGACAAGGAGACATATTGTAGTGTGTCTGGTCGACATCATGGCCTGGATGTCGACCGGGTACACTGGAATTCTGAAGAGAAAGAGGTATTCCAGTTCCCAACTGAATCCTAGAAATCCTTTATATCCGGTCGACTTCGCACCGGGTCGGGTCGACCGGGTATACTGAATTTCTAGGACTGAGGGGATTTCCAACTCCCAGTTAATTTCCTGTAACTCCTTTGTATCCGGTTGACTTGGCACAGGGTCAGTGGACCAGGTACACTGAATCTGTAAACTTCTCAGAAATTTAACCGAGACTTGAATTTCCTGATTCTTAGTGTCCTATATAGGGTTATTCTCTCCCACTAAGTAAATTGTTAATGTTATATGCTTTATGAAAAAAGTAAAGTCCAAGCTTTTGAAATTATGCATATAAGGATAAAAGCGATGGGCAAACACGTCATTTCACTCTAAAAAACTATGGTGGTTAGAAGACTATTGATTTTGGGGACATGAAGGTATTAAAATGAAAATGCAGGGGCCTATTTACAAATACTAAAACCTCAGGAGTCTATTTACAAATTCTACAAACCTTAGAGGGGTATATGCAAAAAGCTCTTACAAAAATTAGAGGGTAAGTCTTTTTCTATTTTAAGAAAATTGATTCTAGATTCGTTTTTAAGAAAAGATTAGAAGGCTGGGACTCACAAATTTTTTTTTAGTACAATGTAATAAATCCAACCTTTTTTCCGTGGGACATGGACTCATGCCCACAAACACCACCTGTCTTCGTAATGGTCATTTATAGTCACAGTGACAATTGAATTTCCTTTTCTTTTCTTTTTTTTTTCTTTCTAGTTTCAAACTAAATGCAATTGCATGGGTTTGGAAATTAACTTCAAAGTTGAGTCAATTCCCATTAGCAGTAACTTGTATTCATTCGTAGTGTGGGTACATTGAAGTTTTTTGGCAAATAACTTTTTTATATTTTTAATGTAAATTTTAGAAATAGGTTATGTAAATAATACATGGGGTGTCTCTTGAAGATTAATTTTGAAAATATGTTGGAAAGATTTTACATTAAGCACATTAGGTAAGGTTTTTTTTCTAAATTAAGCATGTTAGAAATTTCTACAATTTGTACTATTTATACAATAGAATCCCGTTTGTTTTTTCCTATTAGGGTTTTCTAAAAAGAGCGATCTATACAATCCTTGGATCAGATTTAATTTAGTGGCTCATAATAAAAGGAGCTAAAAGAGCAAAATTAAAATAAAAACTCCAAGAGAAGAATCAAATAAAATGATTTGGTTTGAGACATGTGTTGTGGTCACACACAATATGTAATGAGGAGTGCTAGAAAACGCCCGAGGAGTTCTCCCAATGGGGCTCACTATGGTGCACGATAAAAGCCAATAGATGAAAAGATTTAGATGAGACCTACCTATGTGCAAAATTCCAACTCCAATAGATCCTCCAACCCCCTTAATTTTAATGATTTTAGATGCATCATTTTCTTAGGATTTCTGTTCAATGGTAAGGAAAAGTTGGATGAAAGTCAATTTTGGGCTTCTGCAAATTCATTTTGGTTTTTTTTTGTGGGGGTGGGGGTGGGATCAAACCATATGGGGCTAAAAAAAGGATTTTTTTAAAAAATGGATAACTTTTGAGATTTTGTCATATATAACATTGCTAAAATCCTTCAAAATTTATAATTTCCAAATGTGAATCTTCTTGCCAAACATGAAGAACGAAGAAAAAAAAATAAACTTTTCCAATGTTCATGCTTGATTTCAGATTTCCCACAGGCAGGGCATCCACAAACACCGATCTTAGAGTAATAATAATAATGAATCGATATGATGTTCCAATCAAATGAATAGGATTATCCCAAGAGATCATTCGCCCTGATATGACAATCAAACTGTGGTCAGGATTATCTAGAGAAATTTTTTAGTTTCTTCTCTAAAAGTTATCTGATCTGATATTCCAATCAAATGACCAGGATTACCCTCGGAAGCCCAATTTTCTTACATCTGATACTGAAGCACAATTTCTCGCCAGAATTAAATCCTATTATCCTTTTCATCTTAGAAGTGATCCACACTGATATTTCCCAATAACATGGTCAGTATTATCTGATACTCCCCAATAATATGTCCTGAGATGATTGATGTCTCTTGTTTTCCTCGGAAGTGATCAGATAAGATATTTCCCACATGAAATGATTAGGATCTGATATGTCCCAATACAATGGCCAGGATGATTTTCTATTGGTGGTGTCTCGTTTTCACTTTGGAAGTGGCCACTAATATTCCATTCAAATGTACATTACTACCCACAGACAACTTTTCTTTTTTTGTCACACAAGAATAAAAGCTGTAGGCCCTATGGCTTTACAGTTGATGTCCTTTTTCTATGTTCAGCTGCACAAGCTTTCTTCCGTTCTTCCTCAATTATTACCCCATTCTCTCTTCTTTGCTATCTCCGTACATTTCTCTGCATCTTTGTTCCTCACACAGTTCTACGTGAGAGAAAATATAAGGAGCATCGCATTGTAAGCTTTGCCTTTCAAGTTGCTCTAATAGTTTATCTTTGCATTTTCATTTCCTCCTCTTTTAATTGTTTATGATGCTGTTGTAGAGACCTTCAATCACCAACATTCATCCTGCTGTGGAAGATACTGAGATAGTCCTTAAAGATCAACATTTGAATGTGAGTTTCAATTTTTCTCTTCATTTTGTAAGCTTTGACTTTCAAGCTCCTCTAATTATCTTTGCATTTTCATCTCCTCCTGTTTTAATTGTTGATGATGCTGTTGTAGAGACCTTCAATCACCAACATTCAACAATTTGTGCGAGGTAGTCCTATAGAGATCAACATTTGAAAGTGAGTTTTATATTTTCTCTTCATTTTGTAGCCCTCTCTCTCTCTCTCTCTCTCTCTCTCTTTTCTTTTCTATGAAAGGATTTGTGTCTCTACATTTGCTTTTCTTTTTTATAATTTAACTTTTCCTATTTATATGTACTGCTTAAAAGCAGGCACCAATTTTTTATTTCCCACTTGGATGCACGTCTTTTTTTAATTTTTTCACCCCATCTGATGGGGGCTGAAATACGGTAAGGAAGCCTTCGGTCAGAGAAGAAGACCTTGGGTGAGACGAAGAGCTCTTGGGTCAATCCCAAGGCAGCCCGGTGAGAACTGCCCTCAATTACATGTTTAAGATAAAGTAATTAGAAGGATGCCATGCGTGGTGTGTATATAGAAGGGTAGTCTATGTCGTTGTGTTTAAGGTAGGGGTAATTAGAAGGGTACTATGTGTGTATCGGGGTTTGAGAAAATATCATGTCAATCATATCATTCCAACCCTTGATTTTAGTGCTTTAAACTTTACTTCTTGTTTAAGTGTATGTTTTAGTGGACTCAAATCTCAATCCAACTATTGAAGATGGACCAAATATAAAATTAGATAGAATCGAAATCCTCTAGGGCCCGTTTGGTAATTTTAGATGTAAAATAAAGTGTAGTAAATCATCAAATTAAGAGAGAATAAAATATAATAGGGTTATGATGGTATTTTATTTTTAGTTGTTTGATATGAAATCTTTTTTACTTTTTGTATAGAAACTAGCAACAAAGGCTTGTGCTAAACCCGGGCCCTATAATAAAGATGTCCCCAATTTTGGGCTATAATATATATATATATATATTTATATATATATAATGAGAGTAAAAGTGGCAACAAATATGTTATTACATGAATTTCATAATATACTGCAGAAATGCTATAGAAGAAACGACAATGGGCAATGATGAAATCTTCACAGCGTGCGATGGAAATTATGGAATCTTTGAAAAAAATATTCTTGGAAGTGTCATCTTATTCATCTGGGTTGAAAATCATAGCATCTTCACTTATATCTATTTGCCAGAATAGTGCTATATTTGCTAAGATGTGGAATATTAGGCAAACAAAAACTAATTTTACTTAGCAACACAAATGAAACCAAAAGACTCATTAAAATTATTTTATTTGTCTTGTTACTATTGCGGCTCAAATTTCCAATTGGAAAAAGGGTTATTTGCCAAACTTTGAATCTCCTTGCTCCCAAAATTCCAATATTCCAGAAATAAATTCCAAGGACCACCCGTACCTCAATCAGACAGAACAAAGGTTAGGGAGATGAGGTGAAAAGACTGAAACAAATGGAAATAGCTGAAATTATTAAAAAAATATTTAATAAAAAAAATCCCTACTAACAAATCAGAGGCAGTAGTAACAAAGCAGAAACCATATTGCAGAGTGTCATTTCATTGAGAAAACAAAAATACATTGCATTCTATTCTATTTAAAAAAACTAAAATTTTTATATACCCAAGCCTTTGCTGCTATTTATTTATATATGTCCATGATAGACAACTTCCTATTAGCTAGGAATTATTTCATACCTCTCCACTCAGATGGCCCATCAGGCGAGTCCCACTAGGCGCCTTGGATAATTTTCCTGTATATAACATATGAGGAGCACTAAAAAAAATTCTCGGGGAGTTTTGTTTGGAAAAGAATGCCGAGTGGGGCCTTCTATCATGCATGACCACCATAGAATGCGGTTGGATGGAAAATTTGGGACAAGACCGACCTATGTGATCTTTAACTCCATCCGATCATCCTAGCCCCTTGATCAACGGCCTTGAACTTGAATAATTTCAGAAGCATTATTTTCTTAGAATTTCAATCCAACACTGAGTAAAAGCTGGATGGTGTCAAATTTAGAATTGTGATGATTCATGAGAGGGATGTGTGTATGAAGAGGCATGCTTAGCTGGAGATGGGCTCCACACCCTAAAAGGATAGGGAAAACACACACACTGACTGATGAGGAGTAGTCTAGGCGGTACCTTTTGTGTAGGGTTCAAATTGGTGTTAGATGGGCCCTGGCATTCTACCTCTCTCTTAAATACCGTGAGGTGTATGCATATGAAAATCTCTCTCTCTCTCTACACACTCGAAAAATGCGCCCATGCTAAGCCGGGGCCCAAAATAAAATTATCTTTGATTTAGGGCTATTTTTTGAGATCTTAATTAATAAGATGAACACAAGTCCAAAATAAATGAATATTTCATCTATAATACTCAAAATTTTATATATCAAAGTTTATTTTAAAGGAGAATGTGTTGTAAAACTACATAATCTGCAAATCAACTTTGAATTTATGAAATTTCATAGACTTAGTTTTTTAATATAAAAATGAATGAAAAATAATAAAAAGCATCAATTCTTTAAATTCTAAGAAGAAGAAAATTTATAAACTATAAGGAAAATTAGAAAAAAAAAATATAAAGAGGAAAAGTAGAAAATAATCTATTGAACACCAGAAGGAGAAGAAAATAAACCTAACTAACTACAGGTTATCCACTTTGAAAACAATGAAGTCATCCAAATTGTAACCAATGTATGGCAGAAGTCAAATCCTCCGTAGGATCAAACCCAATGACAAAAATCTTAGGTCATGATTCTCTACAATCTCTCCATAAACAAGAGAAAAACAAAGACTATTATAAAACCAAATGAATATTTAAAAATGATATAAAAATAAAAAATTCAAAAAATAATTTTACACCCTACCTGTACTCAATCTTGAAAGACAAGATCGAGTGATATCTAACATAGAAAATAAATTAAAAGAAGAGAAGATGAAAATTATATTTTTGTGTGGAAAGAGGTTAAAGGGTCATAGAGAAGATGGAGAGAGAGAGGGAGAGTTGTACCTTGCAGATTTCCTTCTTAATAGAATTAGGTCTATGGATTTAAACACTATAAGGAAACGGGGAAGAGTCCATTAGTATAGATAACATTTAAAGGAATAAATGTATCTACCGAATTGGGTCACAACTATTTGTTGTGACCGAGAGAATTGAACCTTGTGACCTACCAACTCCTCAAAAGCCGGATCAGTTGAAGTAAATTTGGGAAAGTGTCTGGTTAACAGGAGATTGTAGGAAAGAAATAGGAGGATACTAAGATTTGGTCCTTATCTAAAATTCCTAAAGTCAAAATTAGGTCAAATGGGTCCTGTTTGCTAAAGAACAAACGATAGGATCATATTTTTGTGTATCTCTCCCCACTCTCTCGCCTTCTCTTTTAATTTAAGATGAAACAAATGGAACCGATTTGGAAAAAAAATTCAAATTCAAGTGTAGGTGAAAATTTGTGTATACATATATTTTGATAATCCTCTTTTACTGGCCAATTAGAAAATCCTTGATAATTGGAAACTTTCCTATAAGTCCACATTAGTCTTGGGAAAATCAAAATACGATGGAGTCCATTAATACATATGGCCGTCAAATGAGGCCCTACCATGTTTCTGAATATGGTCATGTGGGCCACACCTTATGTCCAACACCAAGGGCATATAGAACAACCATTGAACACATGGAAAATTATGTTGTCGTCGTGGTCGTCGTCATGGTTGTCCATTCGAATTTTCTCATTAGTCTAAGGTCGGCTAAAACAACATATGACCAAAAATATATCTATTGAACATGAAAGTAAGGTTTCTATATCTGAGTTACATAAAACCCCATTATAATTTGAATAAAAGAAAAGGAATATCCTAAGACTTAGCATAATCCTTAATCTTTGCACAAATATGTTTCTTTGCAATTATTATTAAAATCAAATACTTCTTCCTCATAAAACTTTTAGACAAAGTATAGTGATGTTTTCACTCTTATTTTTACAAAATATGAAGTCGGACTTTGTCGTTTGTTTGCAGTCATTTATATATGTAAATGGTTCACATCCATTATAGTTATGCATGTTTGTGTTTGTTTGAGATGATTTACACATAAGATATAAGACTTGGGTTTGAAAACGGTGTGAAAATGGGCTGATTTTGAGCCCAAGTTTTTCACATGTCATGAGATGCGAAACCATTTCACATGGGGAGTCCTCACCATCTATCCCTTTTTTTTTTGTTTTTTCGTTTTTACACTTTTGTGGACCCCAAAAGTCCAATATGAACCGTCCAAAGTATTGAGAAGATCAATTACCAATTTTCAACTGTTGATTCGTCTTAAAACTTGAGATATTATCAAAAAAAGACTCCAGACATAAAAATGGCCCATCTTGGGAATTTGTGGGCCTTCTTCATGATCCGAACCATTAAAACTCTTTACAATGGCCATTTTGGGAATTTATTTATTTATTTATTTAGATAAATGTCCATCTCCATCTTTATGTTGACTTTAGTTTTGACCTAATTTTGACTTGAGAGAGATTTTAGGAATTCTGGATAAAGATTACACAAATCTTAATTCTTCTTTAAGTAAAAGAAGGACTCCTAACCATTAATTATTCACGTAATCTCTTGGTTTCTAGCAGAGCCTAGTTCTAACTTCTTTCCTTAAAGAGTCTAAATCTCTCGCATTTCCTAATAAAGAGAGATTTTAGGGATTTATGGTTCTTTAAAATAAAAATAACACTTCTGGATAAAGATTAGACGAATCTTAATTCTTTCTTTTAGTAAAACAAGGACTCTTAACCATTAATTATTCACGTAATCTCTTAGTTTCTAGGAGAGTCTAGATCTCATTTCTTTCCTAAAAGGAGTCTAGATCTCTCATGTTTCCTAATAAAGAGACTATCCTATTTGGATTTCTTCTCAAATGCACGTAAACTAAGAGAGGTTTCTTTCCTAATATTTTTTTTTTTTTTTACTTCCCTAACATCCATGTTTTGCTTGTTGGTACACATCTCTCGGCTGTTGGACCAGTCCCTCTACTTGAGCATTTGAAGTTCCAACAAAATGAATAGAGTGGAACTTCAGGAATCTCATAAGGTCATTTTTGACCTTTTAGGTGGCTAGAATTTCAAATTCTAGTGAAAGAAACATAACATTTTAAATGCAACGGGACAACACATGTCCCTAACATAACAGATTATTGTTAGAAATTCTAGTAAAGAAACAGGCTATAAGGGCATGTTTAGATAGGCAAAAAACAGAGTAGAGTGAAGTTAAATGGGCCCTAACAGTCTAAAATTTCAACTCTGCCCTGTTTGGATGAGTCTGACCCAATAGATGAAGTAATTTTGTGAGTCACATGTACTCCATTTCACTTCAACTCTAAATACTTTCATTTCCTCGAATAATAGCGGATTCTACTCCAAACCTTGATTTCAAAATAAGCATCCAAATAGAGTGAAGTGAAGTACTCTATTTTAACTTCAACCTATTTCTCTCGAATTCACTCCACATGTGAAATCCACGTAATTTTACTTCACTCCTCATTTATCCAAACAGGCCCAAGGATCGATTCCTGGCATTGCCCGAGTATGGGTTGAATAGGATCCCAGCTGGTGCACATGATTAGGATCACTAACAGAACCAAGGGGGGTTGGGGGTCCTCTATATTTTTATAGAACCCAATGGGTTTAGAAAAAAAAAAAAAAACTACATGGAGTTTTTACACATTGCCCCTCCAAGCAATTTTTTACATAGTGGCGCCTCCCAAGAAAATTTCGAGGGTCCGCCCCAAATTAGGATAAAACTTAAATTCCCTCATCTACAAGCAAAAAGGGAAAAAAAAAAAAAAAAAAAAGCCAATAAAGCACAAAACATTTATATTGGGACTCTTTTTTTTTTGTAACCCAGTCAAGAGGATTGGAACCCAAGGGAGAACCTGCACACACAAGAAAATAGCCCTTACAAGCGAAAAGAATGCCAACACAAGTGGAAAAGGAGCCCCACAAGCAAGAAGAGAGCCCACGTAAGTGGGAAGAGGTGGCTTGTTCAGGGTTCGAACCTTGGTCAGCCAGATGAGAATTGTGTGGTCCGTTCTCATATTGAGATGTTGATGCGATGCCTTTGCTGATGTTGCACCTGGGTGGGAACCCAACCAACCTGAACGATGATGCGTTGCTTACATGTCAGCCAACGTGCTGCTGACATGGAGTGCTTGGCTAATGTTGTGGAAGCTCCTGATGGGCTAGTGGTTCAGATCGATTTGGACCTCACCTAACTTGAATCGCTGTAAACAGATTAAGCTGCTACAGTGCTACTGTGGATGGGTTAGATCAATTCAATCCTGACTTTTCAGCTTGGACATAGTCACCAGTCACGAAAAAAAAGGTAAGCGAGCGAGCGAGTTAGGTCAAGCCAAACCTGACCCGTGAGACTTTTCCAGAGTCTCTGGATAATGTCAGTTTCTGAGAGGGTCAGTTTGACTTGCACCTAACTTGTAAGCCCAACATTCACCAAACAGAGAGAGAGACGGGATGCGTTTCTTTTTCTTTTTCCTGAGGAGGAAGACGGGATGCAGTTAGCAAACAAATCGCACCGAGTCGTGAACCTTGGGCCGTTTGTTTGGAGAGTACAGTGAAGTAAAATGAAATAAAGTATCCTAAAAAGTATTAAAAATTTTAAATGAACAAAAATAAAAAATAGTAAAAATGTGAAAGTTTAACTATTTAACTAATATCCTACTATCACAAATATAATGATATTCAATGTCGTTGAGCGTTGAGTCATTGGTGCTTACCCCTCACAACTTCATGTAATTGATGCGTAATATAGGACTGCTAGTTTTGTGGATAAATGACATCAATATCTTTTATTTTATCCCAGTAAATCTCGCTTTCGCAAGATGCTTTCATTAAAACTATGAATGCTTGCTTGGGTAATTCCCGTGTAAAGTGAGAAAAGAAAAGAAGGGTCTTATCAAAAAACATAAAATTTCAAAAATTATCTTTTTTTATTAAATGTCAAAAGTCTCTCTTTTCACTAAAAGATAAAAAGGTCTCTTCTTTTTATCTGAAAAATTCAAAAAAAAAAAAAAAATTCCTTCACACACCACAAAATGACAAAAGGTTCAACATGACTTATTTTGTAATTTTGTATATTTTGATAAGTCCCATCTTCTTTTTTTGTCTTTTAAAATGACTCTCGACTTGAATTCACTTTACGAGTGAATCACCCAAGCGAGCCCAATTAATTTGAAATATTTAAAGAGTTGGGTGTCAAGGTCTTTTTTATTTTTTTGAATTTGATATATTTAAGAATAAGCTTTGACCGGTAGAAACGGTTTTATTGATTGACCCAGCCACAGTCCTCCAGCCTCTCTCCTCATCCCTCCTATTGTTGTTGCTATGTGACAAAAAAATTAGTTATTATTTTTTTATTGTTCACACTATAACTGGAATTATAGAGGAAGGTTTGTTTATTTTTTTATCACTCAGATCAAAATATTCATGAAAAAGAATAAAACAAACTAGCAGCAGATTTGTTGCAGATTCTATTATGAACATCATGGTGGTTAATAATTATTATTAAGGCTTCGTTAGGGTGCGATCACGTGATAAATTTGTAATGTAGTTTTTTCTTTTTTCTTATAATCTTATTCTTCATTTAGTTTTGAAAATCAAGCTCATATTTTGTTTTCTTCAAAGAATGGAATTGAGTAGTGATGTATGCACAGGAGAATGGTGGATGTGGTTGTTGGCATTCTCTCGGACAAATTGCTGAAAGTACTTGAAAGTGAATGGCATCGACAACTCGCATTAGGTGAACACTTTAAGAAAATGAATGATGAGTTACTCTTCATGCGAAGCTTTCTCCAGGATGTAGAAAGGGTGAGGAGAAAGGATCAAACTGAGACTCTCAAGATAGCAAAAAAAAACTTAATGGAATTAGTATATGATGCTGAAGATGCCATAGCAGACTGTCAAGTTCAATTTGCCGAACAACATAAAGGGAGCCTATCGAAATATATGCAGTCTTGGTCTCCAAAATTCATAAATTGGTCTCCAAAACTCATAAATTTTCGACGTGAGATGACAAAACGCTTGATGGTAATAAATCAAGGAATCGAAGAGGTTAAGAAGAGTATGATTTCTTATTTAAGTACAGCTCCTACGCCTACAAGCAGGGAAGAAGGCAACACTCGTCCGTTGAGCTACCCCATTTTAATAAATGATGACAAAATAGTGGGATTAGAAGATGGCCTGGACACAATTGAAAGGTGGGTGTTACAAACAGATGAGTTGTTTACTATGATTGGAATAGTTGGTATGGGAGGAATTGGCAAAAGCACGCTCGCTCAGAAAATATGCAGTAGATTAAAGCACTCTTTTGAATACATAGCATTTGTTCCCGTATCTCAATGTCTTAAATTTGAGGACGTACTCTTAGAGATGCTTAGAGAAAAGATTGCTAGTAAAAGTTCTCACAGTGGAGGAGAAGTTCATGAGCTATTGGATATGCTTAAGAGGGAATTAGAAGATAAGAAGTACTTATTGGTTTTGGATGATGTCTGGGAAACGGCTGAAGGGATGTGGTGGGATAATCTGAATTCCATTTTACCCAAAAGAAATGGTGGTTGTGTCATTGTTACGACAAGGAAGTTGAAGGTAGCTGGCTCAATGGGAGTTGACCGAAATCACATACATCAAGTCAAAACTCTTTCACATGATGATAGTTGGTCCTTATTTACTAAAATTGCATTTGCAAGGACTGGTGGTAAGTGTTGTAATCCTGATTTAGAGCATTTTGGTAAGGAAATCATTGCAAGATGTGAAGGGCTCCCTTTGGCAATCACAGCCGTGGGTGGAATGATGCTTGCAAAAGGTGATTCAGTCCAAGAATGGAGGAGAACATCAATGCACCAGAAGGACGAGATAGGTATGCTGGTCATGTCAAGGTTAGAGCTCAGTTATGACGAGCTTCCTTCCCACCTAAAACCCTGTTTCTTATGCTTTGCCATGTATCCAGAAAATATTCATATATACATTGATGAGATTATTGGCAGGTGGATTGCTGAGGGTTTTGTTTCAGCAAGGAATGGAAGAACGGCTTTCGAGACCGGAGAAGAATACATTGCGGAGTTAATGGATCGGTGTTTGTTAATAGGTTCAAAGACAGATGCTTTTAACAGAAAGTTCACTTTTTGCAGGATGCATGATATGGTGCGGGATATGGTTATTAAAATTGCAAGAGATGAGAATTTTACCAGTTTTGATGAAAAGGGAAGACCAATATTCAATATGCAGCATTGTCGTGTGGGCATATCGGGGAATTCTGCTATTGAGAGCTGTGGAAGCAAAGTCGTGAAGAATTCAATAACCCGTAGCAAATTGCGGACATTGTTTTCCTTGTACATAGAGAAAGAGGTCATTTTAAACCTAAAAATGAAACTCTTTGACTTAAAGTGGCTGAGGGTATTATACCTTTTGTTATCAAAAACGATGATAAATGAAGAGATCCTTGGTAAGGACTGCTTGGATGCAATAGGGTCATTACGGCATCTGGTTTACCTACATATAGGATTTTGTGCATTGGAAAAGCTCCCAGATTCACTTGGAGACCTTTCTAATCTTCAACTTTTGGAGTTAAATCAGTGGCCAAATTTGAAAATGCTTCCTCCATCAATCATAAAGTTGGGTAAGCTCATTTCTTTCCAAATTCGTGGTTGTCATTCTTTAGAATGCCTGCCAGATGGGGTTCAAAATCTTTTAAATCTGGAGAGATTAGAACAGTTTTGTCCTGCAAGTTCAATACGTAACAATGCTTTTCAAATTGGTCAGCTGAAAAGCCTTGGTGAGCTGAGACGCCTTCAT
The DNA here is from genome assembly GCA_029852735.1 of Persea americana. NCBI lineage: Eukaryota > Viridiplantae > Streptophyta > Magnoliopsida > Laurales > Lauraceae > Persea > Persea americana. Next base: position 73,768,698 of record CM056815.1, read on the forward strand.
ATTGTGTTAAAAAGCCCAAACCAATTGGAAGAAGGGGAGTTAAAGGTGTTGTCACAGCTTCAAAATCTTCGAGTTTTGCTGATTGAAATTGATACTAATAATGATGAGAGCAGTGCACTTATGAGTAAGCTGAATCATCAGTTTTCGTATCTTCAAGATCTAGAAGAGCTTTGGCTTATCCAATTTCCAGGAGAAAGGACACCTATCTGGCTGAAGCCAATGACCTTTCCTAGATTACGGTTTCTGGGGATTTTTGGAGGAAAACTAACCCATATGGGTCCTGGGTTTTGGGAAAGAGAGAATGCGGTTTGGAAAATCGAGGTGTTGGTTTTGGATCATTTGTCTGAGTTAGTGGAGGACTCGTCAAAGTTTTCTAAAGCAATGCCGTATTTGAGAATGTTGCAGGTTTCTCACTGTTCAAAGCTCATCCAGTCAGTTCCTTCTGATGTTTCTCGAGTTTAAGAGCTGTCAAGTACTGCATCAACCAAACATTTGTCTTCTGTGTGCCTTGTAAGTCCTTTGTACTAAACTCTGTAAATCGTACAGTGTGGTGTTGTCGCTTATGTTCACTGTAATTTGTAATATAATAGTACATGTGGAATGTATTGTCCGTGCATTTGCTTTTGTGTGATAAAATCAAATCCCACTTCTTAATATTAAGCTTCTGTTCATTGGACACTCATTTGCAAAGAATCTGGATAATACCAGTCCTCCACCAATTGAAGCTGGGACTATGATCTGATTGATCATGTCTGAATAAATGATTAAATGAAAAAACAAAAGGGAGTATCTATGATCAATTTGAACATGGGTCCAACTACTATGTGAGCACATTTTGGAGCAATCTGGATTAGTGAAGGTGGGCTCTGCCTGCCCAACAAGGAATACTGATTTTCATTTCTATATATACCAGCTTGTGTCTCTCACTTTCTATTAATGGCGCTAAGGGCAGCCCATGGGAGGATTATGTTTTATTTGACCAGAATTTTAGGTCCAGTGGCTGGGCCCAGGCCCCAGGGTGTGTTGTACCAAAACATTGGGAAGATTTCCCATTCTATTTTTTATTCTGGGTTCTCTCTCCCACTTTTTTTTTTTTTTTTTTGTTGTGCTGAATTTGTGAGGCTCATTCCTTCTAACCCTGTTCTTCTATTTAATATACTTTTGCCTTAATGAAGAAAATAAAAATCATTAGCGCTGCAAAATAGGGGTTTACCAGGATCAATGCTTGATGTGGAATATGGAGTAGCCATTGATGAGACGATCCATTTAGAGCCCCGCTAATGATTGACCTAACGTTCAAAAGCCACACCAATCAGATGATGCTGATGATCTAATCAGTGGCTCTAAAGTTAACTTTGCATATTATTTGAGGAATCTAAGATCTTTGTTTGAGAGCTGTTAGCCAGGAACTTTCTATAATCTGTCACTGTAAATAAATTTAAAAGAAAAAAAAAAAAGTGCCCTACCAACAAAACGAACAGCATGTATGCAGCAATGCAATGATGTTTGAAGACTGTGGGTGTAAATTAATAATTAAAGAAATAAAACGAGGAGGTAATTTAAAAGAAAAGGAGACACCCACCCCTCAAAAACATTTATTTTTTGTATAAATTCTTAAAAATTTCTTTAAGCAACACTTTTACTCTCCAGCCTACGAAAGATTTCGTAGGGATAGCATAAGAAAGTTGAAGGGAAAAAAAATGTTAAAATTGTTATTCTATATACTATGTATTGGAAAACCCCATTAGATGGCTATGGGAAAAAAAAAAAAAAAACATTCTGCGTGTGTGTATCTTCGCATAGATTAGGATTTGATTCACTAGGGTCGTGGCTAAGAAATTTTTTACCATCAAAAGGAAGAATATTTCATGTTCATTTATGGTTCTTATGTCAAAACCTGCCCTAAATTTACCCGGTGTGCATTTGTGTGGACTTAGCGGGTGTCACATGGGGATTTAGTCCTATGAGGTCAAAGATCTCAAGCATACTCGCATCAAAAAAATTATAAATATATATATTTTGCTTCTTTTATTTTAGCCATTAGGAATATGTTTGGAGATCCTAAAAAGTCAGTTGCCAGACTTTCAGATCGAGAAGTACCCGCCCTATGAAGGGTGAGGATTGGAATTCCCACATTCCATATTTTGTAGGAGAGAATTGTCCAAATTAAATAGAGATGATTCATGAAATCATCTTGGGATTTCTGCATATGACAAAAGAGAAAAAAAAAATACCAAAAACAAAACAATATATAAATATATATATGGGAAATGCTCATGTGAGAGACACTCTTACCAAGTTGGTGAGAGATAGGTGGGGGCCCTCACATAAATATTTAAGATCCTTGTATTTAAGTTGGTGAGAATGGATATTTATGTGAGAGCTCCCACCCATCTCTCACCAATTTGGTGAGAATGTCTCTCACATGAGCATGTTCATATATATATATATATATAAGTTTGCCGGTAAAGTATGACAACGAATGTGAGTTTTTATGATTCATTAATGGAACGGTGTCCAAAAACTTAATATTTGCCGGCAAGTTAAGGGAGTATCTTGGATCATTGGACTTGACCTCCTAAGGGCTGGACGAAACTTAATTTTGATGTATCCTGTGAATCAAGTTGCAAGTATAGGAGGTGTTGCTCGAAAGGATGATGGATCCATTATCTATGGGTAAGAGTTCAAAGCTCACTTCTGCTATCCTATAGCAGCTGAACTATGGGCAATGTTGTCTGGGCTTCAGCTATGTATTTCTATGCAGCTAGCTGGATAACATCATCTTGGAGGGAGATCGATTTCAGGGGAATTAATGACCTATTGGAAGAACATAACTAAATGTCTTCAAAATATCAGCAATTGGAAGACGTATTTCTGCAACTGTTCAGCCAATATGATGGCTAATGCAATTGCTAAATGGGCTCCTCCATTGTTGACTGCCTTTAGCCAGCTTTCATCTCATCTTTCTGACTTTTTTATGCAGGAACTTGCAGGCATCTGACGTGAGGAGTAACAGACAAGGCCCTCTTATAACTTTTCTCGTATTGATGATGTTCCTAATTTTTTAATTTTTTTTTGCTTGTAGTTTGTTGTTTTTGTTCAATATATATAAAATCTCTAGGATGGCATACTCAACCATATTAATTTAAGTCAACTTTAGACCATTAAAAATGTGGCCCACAGCACATTATTCAATGATTGCACATACACACAACATTCAATCATCATCATTATTATCAAAGCTTTGTCCAGACCATGTACGCAGTTCAATCGATTTAAGTAAAATTGTACTAGAAATGTGGCCGACCACACATTATTCCATAATTGCAAGGGCATATGCTTTTCCAATGGGTTGGTCTGGGCTGGATGTTCAAGGCCACGGGCTCTTTTTTAGCATTATATTAGGCCCATGACCCTGGCCCAATCCAGGCCCTGAATTCATAATTTTTAGGATCCAAAGTGGAGCCCAAGTCCAATCCTGCGTTGGAAAAGCATTCACTTTTTCTTGATTTGAGCCATCTATATTACATACTTCTTAATAAATAAGCGGATACTTAAATTTCATTTTATTGACCATTAAATTTATAAACAATTGAAAAGAGGGACTAAATAATGATTTAAATCCATGCTTATGCACAAAAATTGATCTTATGTCATATATCACCATAAATGAAGTGACACTAGGTGAGACTAAATAGTGATCTAAATACAATATGCTTTTACGCAAAAATTGATCTTACATTGTACATATATCAGTTTAAATGAACTGAAACCAGGCTGATAACGTACTCAAGAGAGGACCTGTGGTTATAAAGGCTTAGGGCTTGTTAAACAAATCTTATGTGTGTGAAACAGATCTATGAATAATAGGTATGTGTAGAAATGATTTGTGTGTAGAATAGATGGTTTCCAAATGAACAGTTAGGTGGGCCCAATTCACCTCTTGAAAAAGACATTTTAGAATCTTACGGACCAATATTTTTCATGGTTTTTTTTCTCAGATCATTGAAGTTTGACCTCATAGCTGTTCATGGGCTTATTAAGGGGAACAGTTCGGATATGATATAAGGTCAGAAATGAACGATTCGTGGGCTCACGTATTTTTTTACAAATATCTGAAGATTTGTGAATAAACAACGGCTGGATTTTTCACTCCATGGTTGTGCATGAGCTCATAAAGAGGTTCAACGATTGGAAACCCCAGAATTTGAAGGAAAAACAAAAAAATGGAAAATCGGACTTCATCACGTGAAGCCCAGCCAATGTGCTGAAACCCAGTCGTTATAAAGCTATACAAATTCAACGGTCAAATGATTTTTTTTAGGGTTTTTTTTTTTTTTTCAAGATCCGAGAAAGATCAGAAGCTGAAATTTAGTACCATAACCGTGGTGGGCTTTGGAGGAGGATCAACCGTTTGGATATTGATCAAGAGGCCCACAAAGTCTAGAAATATCTAGAGATTCATAAACAATCAACAGCTGGAATTTCTTTCTATATCCGTGTTTGAGCTCATCAATAGGATCAACGATTTGGATTGATTGTTTTGGCCCTAAGTTACGAAAAAAAGATAAAAAAGATCGGTCTGGGTATCTCAACATGAAACCCAGTCAGTCGGTTCAAACCTTTGAAATCAACAATCCCACAAGTTTTCCTGATTTTTGCGAGAATCATGATGAATCAAAGGCTGAAATTTGACCTCATATTCGTTCTTGGGCTTGCGAAGAGAATCCATGATTCGGATCTGATATAGGGTCCCATAGAAGGTCAAAAATGAAGATCCAATGGCTCACAACTTTCGAAAAATATCTCCAAGTTAGTGTATCATCAATAGGGTTGTAAACAGGCTGGTTCCGGTCTGGGTCCATGGTGGACCCAGAACCGGAACAATTAAGGAGAATGTGGAACCGGATCCGGACTCGGAACTGTTTCGGAATCAGTTTCTTGGCTTCGGAACCGGAACCAGAACCATATATGGGAAGGGTCTGGATCCAGATCCTGGTTTAGGTAGAAAATGATATTAAAAAAATATTATTTTTATGAGAGATTTTGAAAATTGAGGTAATATGTTGGGTCTCGGGTCCACGGGTCCGAATCAAGGTGGATCCGGACCTGGACCCATTTACTTATGGGGCCCTAAATAAGGATCCAGACCTGATTTTTAACTGTTCCGAACTTCCGGATAATCGAAGAATCGGATACCCATTTACATCCATAAGCATCAAAGGTTCCAATCAATCTTATTATCTAAATACCTATTTGAAATCAATAAAGATAAAGAGATAAGAATTCAGACTTGCCAAACGCCATTAGATAAAAACTTTAGCAAGGCTTGGTTTGAAAGGACAATTCTTCATGTGAATTTCAATAATTATAGGAAGACTGTGTAACAATTGAATGGATGAATATAAAATACATTGCACACGATTTCATGTGAATTGCACGTGACAAAACTTGGACCATTCGAGTTGTGTTGCAAATATATTAATCTTTTTTTTTAATATTGTGCATATGGTCTCTGATCATTCATTTAACTATAATGTACAGCACCTCGGTGATTGTATCAATTCATTGCATTGCACATGATTCCATGTAAATTAAAAGTATTCCAGCAGTGGCCTACAATTGTCTGGTAAGATCAGACCCACTTGTTCGATTGTTTATGACGACTCTGGCGTCTTTAATTTAGTTGACTCTCTTCCTCGTCTCTTTCCAGACGGCCTGTTTTTAGGGACATTAGAGTCTTCATCTTCCTCAATCACCATTTGTATTCCCTTCTGTACTCAATGCAATTTCTTGATTAAAATCCTCATTAGCTATCCCTTCCACTTTTTAAAAGTTCAATTTCTGCATTAAAATCTCTGCCAAATGACAGTTACTCTGCCACCGTGACAATTGGAAGGTGAGTTTCATTCATCTTTACCCTTTTATAATGCTGTTTTTAGAGGTTTCATTACTAAGCAAGCAGAAAAACAAGGAAATAGTCGCATGCCGTAGCTATCTTAGCCCCTGGCTACACAAGAGAAAAGCCTACACAGAGAGAGACCCATATACAGACACAAAACCCATACAGAGAGAGACCCCATATATAGAAACAAAACCAGCCAAAAACCAACCCAACACTTGTGGGCTATGGTCGATTATCAGATGTGAACGCTCCATGACTGGCCACGTTGATTGAGGATGACTGTATTGGAAACGGCCTGAGTGTTCAGTATATTGACTTCAGATCCGGTTGAATAGGGGCTGTGTTAAAAGTTTAGTGGAAATGGTCTTAGTGTCCAGTTTATTGACTTTAGATCCAAATCATTAACCCTCCTTTAAAACCCAAGCATGGCCTGGGTCAAATTTCTCTTCTCAACTCATTATGAATTTTGAAAAATCTCAGAAAAACTTTATAGTGATTAGATTTCATTTTTAATTTTTATGGGCCCAAAAATTACGCTTTGTTGGTTCTATCTTCAAAACAAGGATAAAAATTATTAGAAGATCAAATTTTAGCGGCCCAAATTTATTTTTCTCATTTCTGACCTCTCTCTCTTTGTTTTCTTTCCTGGTTGGGGGCTGCGGGGGTGGTTTAGATTTTGGATATAATTAGAGAGGAGGGTTTATTGGGTCGAGCTTGTATTGAAAAGTATTTCCGCTGCCTCTACTAACGCCTTGAGGTTTTGGTCGAAATGGTTAGCTAAAGAAATATAATATGGTATCAGAGCCAACCGGTCCTGAGTTCGAATCCCAGAAGGAACGACTCGGCGCAAAAAAAAAATGCGTGTCGCCAAAAGTGCGCCGGCCGGGTTCCACCTGAGGGGGAGTATTAAAGAGTAGGCTCCACCCAAGGGGGAATATTGAAAAGTATTTCCGCTGCCTCTACTAACGCCTTGAGGTTTTGGTCGAAATGGTTAGCTAAAGAAATTTAATAGCTTGAAGAATGACGGGGTTTCGTGGGTTGGTTGATGATGTGGGCAAGGATTTGAGAAGGTTGAGGATTCTGTAGCGGTGGGATAGGGATAGAGTCTTTTTTTTTTTTTTTTTTTTTGTTTTGTTTTTTTAAACTGAGCGAAGGGGGTTGGGATTCAAGAGCAGGCCCGCATACACACGAAATGCTTTCCCTTCAAGTAGGAAGGAAGCTCACACACGCGGAAAGAAAACCCACACAAGTGGGAAAGATGCCTAGATAAGCGAGAAGATGTGATGTACTGAACGCTCCTTACCACCAGAGAGGGAGTCAGTTGGATTTGTATAGCCTTATTTGAGAGGGGTTTTGGAATTTTGGGGGATTTGAGTTAGGGTTGGGGATGTTGGGTGATTTGTTTGTTGGGTGTGGATATAATTGTTTTGTCTTCATGGTACAGGGGTTTGGGAGATTGGAATTGGATTGTTCTCTCTCGATTTCCATATCTGTCCCTCTACTCGAAACCTTAATAATCAGTAATCCCCAATTGGTCTAGGTGATAGTGTTGGGTATGGTTCCTAAAACTTAAATTTAATTGGTCTACCTTTCATACGATACAAACCCAAATTCAACTTTTTTAGGTTGTGCACTTTAGTTGTTCTAGGTATTCCATGCATTCATTTATTATTATTATTATTATATATGAAAGGGATGGAGTTTGATTTCTCAATTGAGCTCTAATTTCGTAATTAATTGAGAAACTTAATCTCAATTTTAAGTTGAATGGGAGGTTTTAGAGATTTGAGAGAAATTCTTGATTTTAGCCATCTAAATAAAGATTTCAATCCAAAAAGAGTTTTCTTTTAAAGAGTCCAATCTTTCACGGTCTCTAATCAATCAATACATATTTAGATTTTCTTATCTAATGCTCTAGGAAAATTTTATGTCCCTAGGTAGCTAGATGGCATTTAGAGTTGCCAACCAACTGAGCAACCACACATTGTTGTTGTCATTATCAATTTTGATGGTTTTGATCATTTCTTTTTCTTTTTAGTTTTTATTTTTATTTTTTATTGGTTTCTCATAGTTTTTTGTTTCTTCTTGATCACGCCTCTTATTTCTATACATTTTATTTTTTATGTGTTTTTGGGTGTTTAATTATTCTTTCACCTTTTGTCATAGTCATGTTTTATTTATTTTTTTCTAGTTTTGATGAGTTCTTTTTAAGTTTCCGTGGATTTCTATTTTTTTTTATTTATTTTTTGAAATTTTTGGTTTTTAGGCGTTGGATTTCCATAAGATTATTTGTTTCTTCTAAGTTGTTCTTATTATTGGATTGTCTATGGCCTTTTGTTTTCATATTTGTTTCTTGTTTTCTAATTTGAATTTTCTATGTTTTCTAATTTGAATTTTCTTTTACAGGTATTGTATTCTATGCAAACAAGATTCCGTGGCATATGAATGAGGTATGACAATAAGAGGCATAATATTTATTTATTTTTATCATCTCTCATTTCTATTGAAATTCTACCTATAGAGAAATTCATTTATTTTAACTGCTAGTATTATATAAGTCTCCTCTTTATAAAGATCAAAGAACAATGATACAAGAAACTCAGATCTTCTTTTGAAAAAGAAGTCCTTGATATGGATGAGACCTATATCATATATACTGGTAAATCATTAAGGTAGAGAGAATAAGAATCACATTAATGAATTGGCTAAGTATCACTGTAGTAAGATAATCCTAATTCTAGATTGTAAAAAAAAAAACATCTAGATTTTAAGGTCTCAAAATTTGATGGTTCTATAAGTAAATATTTTATTATGATCTATCCAACAGTAGATGATGGTTGGATAATTATCAATTAAAGATGAATGTGAATTCAAGAGGATAGACTAGTATAGAGGGTTTGGGTTGATCAAAGATGAACCCAACTATATGCTGGTACCAATACAACAATTTACAAGCCCTTTTTTTTCTAAATTAAAAGTAGGAGTAGAACTATAATGTAGCATAGCTGCATTGTAATAGGGTATAATGCTCAGACGGGGCTCACCTTTCAAAAATCCAAACTACTTATCAGCTTTAACACCCATCAATTCCTTATATTTTTATGCTCAAAATCAATTGCAGTTGGGTAACCATTAGATTGATCAATAGACTTTACACATAAGGGACTCTTCCCTTCCTATATATAAAAAGAAAAAAAGTAAAGGAAGTTGATTGGGTGTTCAAGATTTAGTCAGTCCAACGGCAGCCATCTTACTGATTTGAGTCATAATTTTATATTGATCACTACAATTTGGGTTGGTATATTTAAGCGGTTTGGATTTTTAAAAGGTAGGCCCCACCCATATATTTAACAAGGGTCCTGCAGCCTATTGCTGCATTATAGTTCTGCCCTAAAGTAGTAGTGCTAGTTAGTAGTTGTCATTGTTGTCACTTGCTTCACTTGGGTGTATTCTCTAGCACAAAATGACATGTAAACAATTAGGTGTCATGGGTGAAGTTTGAAGAAAACTCTAGTTCAAAAGAAAATAAAGTGCGGAAGTTTCGTCGTGCAGGAGTGAAGCATCCTTTGGGGGCCTTTTGAGCTACTCATTTTATCTCTTGATCTTGATCCTTTAAATTAAGGTAAATTCTAAAACTTGCTTTTCTTTTTATTATTTTTATCTCCTGATACTAAGTATACATGTAGTTTAGATTAATTACTTTTACAAGATTTTTGTTCTCATTGTCTCACTTAAGATCAATTTTCCGACTCCGCAAGTTAGTTATCAATCAAAAAGTTTATCAGCATTTTTGCCTTGATTGTAATTCAGTTGATTACCGATTTATTTAAGGGTGTGCAATATGAGGAAGACTTTCACCCACAAGTAGAATGCATTTGGAGAACATCTTGTTTAAAATGTCCACGATATGTACCGGAATTGGCCCGTACCATTTCAATAATTTAATGCAAATCGGCATCGGACTCCATGATGTTAAAATTCACCAAAATATTGGAAAATACCGGCCCAATCTGATATATCGGCTGATACAAATGAACAAAGCCTTCTTCCCTAATCCCTTTTCCATCTGAGCAAATTGAAAATAATGGAAAAGAAAAATCACAAAGAACATGCAGGTTTGCAGGGAAAAAAAAAATAGAAGATAAAAAAAGGAGGGAGGAGGAAAGAGGAAACAGAGGATTTTTTTTTTGTATGTTTTTTTGTTCGTTTCTCTCCCTTTTTTCTTCCCCAATCACCACCTCTCTCTCTCTCTCTCTCTCTCTCTCTCTCTCTCTCTCTCTCCCCCTCCCCGTGGTACCACCACCATTTCAGTCAACTTCCATCCTTTGTTCAAAATCGTGGTTCTCGGTTATCGTGGAGTGAATTTTTATTTGACAAAAAAAAATCTGAAAAAAAATCCAAGAAATCCAGTATATTATAAAATGATAGAAAACAATATTTTCTTTTTTTCCATTAGTGCACAATTTAAAGCAAAATAACAGTCCCTTCAAGTTAAAACAACCTCGATCATGGCTGTATCGATGTATATACTAAAATAAGTAGAAATATCAGAAATTTTACATAATGCAACCATAATTTTGGCAAATTAATAGTGTTAAACATTTAAAGTCTACAATCTAGCAATAAATACTAATAAAGTTAGTGCATGTGCAGTACTCAAGACTCAACTCAATAACTCAGTCATCAAGGTGTGCTCACCTTCAAGTTTACAGTTTAAAGTAACATTCACCGCATCAAAATGAATTAACTTGCTAACTTAAAGTAGTAGAGTTTGGAGTTTGAACAATTGTAACTTACCTTGGCTTGATTTTTAGGATGAGACAAGAATGTCCAAGAGGTAGGGCTTGAGCCGAATGCCAGAACGAGTGGCGTCTTGACTCGATATCATCATCATCATTTCTTGAAGGGTAAGTAGAAATAGACACCAAATTGTTGTGTTACACCGCCTCCACTCCCATAGTGCCCATAAGGTTGTTGTGCCTGTAGATGTAGTTGAGGAATGAAGATTGCTTCATAAAGTGAGTTCGAGTCCTTAGCAGACTGAGATGACTGAGGGTAGTCTTGGTACTAGTTATAAAATTCATGAGGAAGTGTACCATGTGGAGGTGATGCATACTCGTCACCATGCATGATTTGTTGGTAGCCAACATCACCACCGCTAGCACCCTCTCCCCCGCCATATCCACTACTAGCAGCACTTGCATGTGATGATTCCGTTAGTGGGACAATTCTATTGTACCCACGGGTTCAGTCTATATTACTAACAGAAGGAAAATGTCCTACTGTCTCCATCATGTGAGGTGGTACCTGACCATAGCCACCACGATCACCACCGCCATCCCCATCAAAATCATGTGGCATATTTGAAGATGAGCTAATACTGCTAAGGCTAGTGTCCTCATCATCATCAACATCATCTCGCATCTCCTGAGAGTCAACCCTACGCCTTTGCTGATGGGTAAGATTTATCTAGCGTAGGTGCTCGGCAGCTTTCATCGGTTGTCCTTTCCCCAGTCAAATCCTGGACCATATTACCAACTCTTCATCGTGATCTAGCACTGGCTCTTCGCCTCCTCTATCCATTGTGCCAACACATCGTCATTTTTTGAAAAAATATAGTCCAGATTGATTGGACAAAATTAATCTGTTTGGTCCTCAAACTCTCTCCTTCTTCTTTGTCTTTGGCAGAGCTTAATATTGTAATGTATATACACCAATTTATTCAACTTTTGCACCGTCAGCCGATTTCTCACTTTAGTGTGAATGAATGAAAAGGTGATCCAATTCCCCTCACAATTTAATGATGTAGGGCTTGTTTGAGAGGTCTAGTCTATTTTTTAAAGACTATTCAAAATAGATCCATACAAAAAAGAGCCATAGAAAAAAGAGGCTTAAATAAAAGGAGGTGTTTGGTAATGCAAAATAGACATTTTTATATCATTGCTTGAGAGTTTTTCACATATTTCTTGAGATCCACAAGGTATCAGGCAATGAAAATTGACCATATGGACATGCTCGGCCTTCCAAAGAGATCCCACGATTTGGATCTTGTGTTTGGGGCCCACATAATCCACAAAATTATACCAAATGGCTCACTGTTTTGTACATATCTAGATATTGGTGATAATCTAACAGGTGAAATTTGGTCTCATGATCATATTTGATATTGTGAACATTACTAACGATTTAGATCTAATTTTACATGCCTCTAAATAATAATAAAAATTGAAACAGTTTATTGCTCATGGACAAATGCAATATTGAGCATAATTTATCAATGGTTATTATTGTTTTGCACATATCTCGAGATTCACTAGGTATTATGTGATCAAAACTGACCACATAGTCATTTTTAGCCTTCCAAACATATCCAACGGTTTTGATCTTGTGTTTGGGGCCTACGGATCATAACAAATTATATCCAATGGATCACGGGTTTTGGCATATATCTCGAGATTGGTGATGATTCAACGGCTGGAAATTGGGTGCATGGCAGTGTTTGGCCTTATGGATATTTTCAACAGTTTGGATCTTGATTGGCACTCTCGAATTTGGAGAAAAATTAAAAAAACAGATTGGTTGTGATTATGCACAAAACGTCCAAAGTATTAATTCAAAAAAGATAAATTCAGGCCAAGGGATCAGTTTTCAACAATTAATTTTTCTTAAGTTTGAGATATTGGAAAAAAAAAAAAAAAAAACTCAAACCAAAAAAAAAAAAAAGGACTTTTTGGGAATATGTGGGCCCCATTTTCATGATCCGAACTATTTAAACTCTTTAAAAGGCAAAGTTTAAACACTTTAAAATGACAAAAATGGCCATGGGACTAAGTTTCCTGTCTAAATTCCACAGATTTTATATATTTATGAAAAGCCCAAAATCGAAGATTTGTGATTCTTAATTCTGTGGACCCCACTTATACGATCTGAACTGTTCAAACTCTTTAGAAAGCCATTTCTTCCCTATGGTGTCAAGTCTCATGTTTTTATTCATCATATATTTTAAGATATTTGTGAAAAACATGAAAATGGTGAAGGTTTTGTGATAAAATGTTGAACCGTTGGATCCACTCTGGTTCACATATGAAGATGTGTGAAAAAGAGAAACAATTGAAAGTGTTTCACATATGCTTCAACTGCATATGAAAACGTTTCATATGGGAGTCATTTACATATGTAGACCACTTTCCTATCACATGCGAAATTGACAAACCACTCCTAATGGACAATCAATACGAGAGTTATGTTTCAAAGCTTTTTTTTATTCAAAAGTTCTACTAATAAACTTAGGCTAATGCGAATGGTCTTATCTAAATACAGTAAACGAATCTCCACCCTTTCTCTGACCTAAGATATATAGTTGTTGCTATTTACTAAATTGCATTATCAAAATTGTCTAGTGTGTGGTTCAACTTTTAGTTGGCATTATCTTGGATGATGTGATTTTCTCAAATCAGCCAAATCGAAAAGGAAAAGAATTAGATTAAATTAAAACATTTATAATGCTTTAAGTTTTGCTTTCTTAATAACATTTTTTTTATCTAGAAAGAAGTGTTGAGGTGTGATATGCACAGGACAATGGTGAATGCGGTTGTCGGCGTTCTCTTGGATAAGTTATTAGCATTGCTTGTACGTGAAGGACAACAACTACTTGAATTTGATAGCCAGTTTGATAAACTGAAAGATGAGTTGGGCTACGTGCAAGGCTACATCAAAGAAGTAGATAGAATGAGAAGAAAGGAAGGAAGGGATATTCTCAAGTTGGTAACAAGAGACCTAAGAGAGTTGGTGTATGATGCTGAGGATGTCATAGCAGATTGCTATATTGAATTTATGAAACAACATGATGGGTATTGGTTGAACATTGTGAGTTGCTGCTCTCCCCGACTTCTAAAAATTTCGGCTCAAGATCTCAAAACGCTTAAAGAAAATAAATCAAAGGATTGAAGCAATTCAACAAAGAATGAAATCCTACTTGTCTGTAGCCCTCAGTACCATTACAAGCAGAGAAAAAGATAGCACAACTTTGTTGCGCTATCCCATTTTATTGGAAGAGGCGGACATCGTGGGATTAGAAGATGATGCTTCAAAGGTTGAAAAGTGGATCTTAGAATCACAGGAGGCCTCGACTATAATTGGAATAGTTGGTATGGCAGGAATAGGCAAAATTACACTTGCTCGAAAAATATGCAATAGAATATGGATAAAAAAACTCTTTTAAACATATGATTTCTGTTACTGTTTCTCAAAATTGTGAATTGGAAGGCTTACTGAAGAGGACGTTGATTAAAATGAATGTAGATGAAAAATCTTTGAGAAAGAAAGATGTTGAAGAGTTATTGGAAAAACTTAAGGAGGTGTTAGGAGATAAAAAGTACCTGGTGGTTTTGGATGACGTTTGGGGAAATGAAAGGTCTTGGTGGGATAGTTTGAAATCTGCTTTACCTAGAAATCTCGGATGTCGTGTCATTGTTACAACAAGAAATGTTAAGGTGGCTAGAACAATAGGAGCAATTGAGAAGCACATACATCGTCCCAAGATTCTTTCAAATGATGACAGTTGGTCCTTATTTTCTAAAATAGCATTTGCATGGAATGGTGGTAAGTATCCCAATTCTGATGTAGCAGGTTTAGGCAAAGAGATTGTTGCAAGATGCAAAGGGCTCCATTTGGTAATCAGGGTGGTAGGCGGAATGATGCTTGGAAAAGGTGATTCAGTCAGTGAATGGAGGAGAATATTAGAGCATCTAAAAGAGGCGTTAACAGAGGAGAATACAGGTGAGCTGGTCATGTCAGGTCTGGGGCTGAGCTACGAGGTGCTTCCCACCTACTTAAAACCTTGTTTTTTATGCTTTTCCATGTTACCAGAGACTATGTGATAGAAGTTGATGATATTGTTTGTTGGTGGATTGGCGAGGGCTTTGTTTTAGAAATGAATGGAAGAACAACTTTTGAAACTGGAAAAGAATACCTAGTGGAGTTATGTAATCGGTGTTTGTTAATAGGTGAACCCGATGTGTTTGAGAGAAATAATGAGTTGGTTAAGATTCATGATTTAGTGCGAGATATGGCTATCAAAAATGCAAGAGATGTGAGCTTTACAAGTTTGGATAAAAGGGGTACGCAAGAATTGAGTGCCGAGTCTCGTCGCGTGGGCATATTTGATAATGGGGTAATGTTAGACCCCGACCCGGACTAATCGTGATTAAGGATAATTAATCCAAATTAGTGTTACTTAAGTACGATTATTTATGCTAATTGTGGTTAATGAACAAAATAAGATGGGTTAATCTCAAATGATTGAATTAAGCTTAATGAAGTGAATTTGAATGGGATTGAGTTTATTAAAATGAGTTTAAACTCAAGTAAGTAAACTAAGGACCTTTTTGTAAATACGGGTTTTCACGTATTTCGTCAAATGCGGAAATTCTTGATACCAACATGTGTATCTCGAAGAGTACGTCAACTTTCATAATACACTTGATTTCATTTGACCTAAGATTGAGCAAATGGGCCTTCATTTGACCCAAAATGTAAATAAAATAAGTGAAAGAGGGTTTAAGTGGAAAAAGTCCACTTATATAAGCTAAGAGATGAGTTCATTCCCCATTTTAGCAAACCCTAGGCACTCTTTCTTCCTTTCTCTTCCATTTTCTACATCAAGTGTAGAGATTGGGAAGGATTTCAAGTGGTTTTGGGTGGAGGCTTCATCTACTTCATCTTCTCCATTGAACCTCACCCCCCCCCCCCCCCCCCCCCCCCCACATCATTGTTGAAGAGTTGGAGCTTGAAAGAGAACCCAAGCTTCCTTCCTTTGAACCATAAGTAAGTAGTTAATGTTTTTATAGGATTTTGAAGTTCCATTTAGTGATTAGAAGTGATTACTAGCATGAATAGCTTATAAGAAGCCATTTGGCATGTTTTCATGTATTAGGGTTTGAGTTTGGTGAAGATTATGTCAAACCAAGCCAAACAAAGAGGGCTTTTGTTTAAGAAGCTTCAATAGAGGCAAGTATAAGCATTTACTTGTGATTAGTGTTCATTATTGTAGAAGATTTATAATATTCCATTGATTTGGGTTTTGTACCATTTTTATTGTCATTAGAATGGAATTATTTTGTGGGTTGATTGATAGAATAATGGAGTTGTAATGTATGAATGAGATGTTAGATGAGGAGTGGACAAAAGGTCCAAGTTTTTATGCAGGTTTAGAATGGAAAGAAGGGGAAATGAGGAAGAGAGAAATCGGTTTTTGCATTGAAACTGAATTTTCGATGCAGGTCCGATCGATCGAACCTAACTGTCCGATTGATCAAATAGAGATTTAGCTGAGTACAGTTTTCTGTCCGATCGATCGGACATACTGTTCGATTGATCAGACAAGGTGTTAACTATAACGAAATTTTGGATTTTTATTTGGTTCAGGAGTGTGTTTAATGAGTATGAGCACTCCCTAAATTAGTTTTAAGAATAATTATGGGGTGATTCAAGATTATTAAGAATTGAGAACAATAAAAGGAGGAATTGTGATTAGACCATTAGAAGCCATGGTTTTCATAGTTAGTTGATTATGGACTAACCTCCATAGGTGATGATTACGGGGACTCCAATATACTTATTATATATAAATGTGATGACCATCGAGAATAACATATACATTGGATAACCAATGGTTACACCTAAATAGTTGGTTGGAACTGAAATAGAAATGGGTAGAATTGTGTAGTTAGTAATTCTCTCATTGTATTGTATTCTGTATCGTATCACTGCGTTCCAATCTCCTACGATTGATGTTACCGTTTATTTTCTTTTTCCATTATTAAGAATGGAATCACTGTATATAATTGAATCCATAAATGGATTGATTAATGAAATGTATTGACTCTTGAATCTGGCACTACCTAGCTATTGTATTAAGTTCCAAATGAATTAATAAATAAACAGATGATTCTTTTCATGAGGCCGGAGTCATGAATGGTGCGCCCTTCCGCCCTGAGCCAAATGACTATTCCTACCGCAGTAGACGAATTTGGGGCGTTTCGGAGCTCCGTGGTGATGCCAGTGTCCCTGGCCCGGACACTGGTAAGTCCCACAAATTTCAATCGTATCTATGGGTACTGATTGATACCTTCCATTTGGAAGATGAATCATTCCTTTGAGGGAAGATGGTAAATGAAATGAAATGAATGAAACGAGATGAATTGAAATGAATGCTATGGTAGTTGCCATCTTGTACATGTCTATTTATTGACTTATTATGCTCATCCATCATCATTGTTGGAGTTATCTAGACTTGTCTAGAATTAGAAATGTTTACTAAACATATTGAATGAGTTTAGTATATGTACTAACATGTGCTATCACAAGTTCTCTTAATGAATTGTTGAACTGTCGTGTTCATTAGTGTTATTGATGGCATTACAGGCCCGATTGCCCATGCCGGTCGAGCGGCAGCTGTGAGGCCCCACCCCTGGTGGGCCCTCGGTTTGAATTTAATAATAATTAATAAGGTATTTCCTACTTTAATATGCTAATTAATAGGAAATTAGTAGTATAGTTTCTAATATTCCTAAGTTTTAGAATGTAGCTTTTATTTAACTTTAATAGATATTAGGAGCTTTTTGGTTAATCTTAGTAGGTTTTGATTTAATTAGGATTTGGCTTTCATTAGAATTAATAGGAGGGCTAATGAGAATTAGAACATTCTAGAATTCCACCTAATTACGCAAATACCCATGGCCCCATTCCATTTTCATTTGAAACCAAATTGCCCTTTTGGTAATTAGCCTAAAACCCTAAACTATATAACCTAAGTTATTGCAACATTAGCTTAGACCCTAATTGCCTCTCATCTCTCATCTAACCTATCTTCTTCCTCAAGAAATCCCTAACTCCCCTAAGTTCCAGCACAAGGAGGCTAGGAGACCATCCCAACTTGCAACTATCACCCTATTGGATCTTCTCTCTCACTTCAATTTTCCTTTCTTCTACACTAAGGCAAGTACTCTATGCAATTTCACTGGTTGTATGCTTTCTTTCCTTGTTTATGTAATCTTAATTCAATTAGATGGTAATGCTAGTTTAGATCTTTTCTTGAGCTTGTTTTCATGAAAAAATGGTTATTGATGGATAGGTTTCCCCATTTGGAAGATTAATGGTCCGGATGGATGGTAGATAGAGATTATTGGAGTGTTTTCGTGTTTGTTCTTGTTTATATGATGTATGGAGGAAGTTTGGATTGGATTGAATGAAAATCGGATTGAAAAGGGAAGAGTTCCGGAAATCTAGATTTTAGCTTACTACGTGTACCCGGTCGACCTGACCCTGTCTCTATCGACCGGGCGCACTAAAAACTGAGAAATGCAAGTCCCAGTTAACTTCTGTAAAACTGCACAGGTAGTGTACCCGGTAGACCGGACCCTGTACCCCGTCGACCGGATACACAGGAATCTACAGAAATAACTAAGACCTGTAAATTCTCAGACAGACAGGAATCCAGTGTACCCGGTCGACATCACGGCCATGATGTCGACCGGATACACTGTAGGATGTCAACGTGGGAGGTCAACATCCAGTTCACCCAGTCGACATCCTAGGGTGTGATGTCGACCGGGCAAACTGTGAATAGTGAATTTTTCCATACTTCAATATTTGTGATGTCTGATTATATGTGGGGTCCATTGACCATCCAAATAGCCTTCCATCAATTGTGCCACACACGAATCAATGACATGGCTCAACCTTGACTCGTGGGGTCCACCAATTGAGGTTTTGGGATTCAAATCGTTGAGGATTCAACCCTTAATTGTAGTCCATGGTGTCCACAACTTCTTGAGCACCATATTTAATATTTTTGACACCTGAGACTATCGTTAAGGATCCAATCACCTGATGAGGCCCGAATCAAGAGTGGACCGTTACCTAGGATTGGTCTTTTGTCTATTTACATTTGATTCAATGTTTTAAGAATTTCATGAGTTGTTCTTTCCTCTTGTCCTTGTTGTTGTCTTAAACTTGTTAATTAATGGAAATTGGAGGATCTGAACCTAGGAATTACTTAGTGGTGACCCTAAGTTGTGTTTGGAGATAATTGACCTGTGTCTGTGGCTAGGCGGGCCCTCATACGGCATAAGATTGGGAATGTGGAACCCTAGACCGGAGAGGTTAGTCTTTAATGGTTGATTAGCTTGTTGTGTATAAGCATAGGATGAATACTTGTGGAATGAACATAGTATAGTACTTGTGTTACCTCAGGCCAGAGTTGCGAGCCTCGGAGTGGATCCAATGATGTTGGACTTGGACTTGGATATTGGAATGTGTTCCACGTGATGTACCTTAACCTCTTAGAGACTTGGTTAGGACCTTGCTTACGCAAGATAAGCCTAAACAGACGCAGACCGATACTTAGTTCCCGAGTCGGCACTAAACATTCACTCAGTTGTTGTAAGCTCAGCCAGTTGACTAATCATCTCTGGTAGGAGCTATGTTTTGGTTACTTAGAGCTATCATGATGAGCTGTGATTAGACGGACAGTGTGATACCGCGTCCGAGTTAATCTGATAAAGGGGTGTGATCGGTGCGATAAAGGGGTGTGATCGGTGTTATTTATATTGTATGTTATGATTATTTCAAGACTGTTATCCCCTGCATGGTTATTACCTTTTTCCCACCGCAAACTGTTTATAGTATGGGACGTTTACAGTACGGGAGGGCCACGGCATAATATCCCGCGGTGTATCTAGCTTGTGTGAATGTGTCATTTGTTATCTGCTTAAATTAGTGTACTTTACATTTCTGACTCTAAACTGTTATTACTGCTCAACTGCCTAGATCATATTTTCTCATTACTTTTATGATTTTGTTCTTATCATTACTCTCTTTTGATGTGTTATCTGCATATAGTGCCTTGCCAGATCATTGGATCTAACTCATCTTTGGTGCTTAAGTCCAAACCATAATCCCGCGGGTGACGCGTTCGACGAGGCGCCTGTAGTTGGTGACTACCGGTGGCGGTCGGCTAACCAAGTGGTCGAGTTGGAGAATGGAGAGCCTACACAGGGGGATTGAGTGCAGTTGTCTTTGGGATTTAAGAGTATTTTGTAGTGAGACTTGGGTAGAATGACAGATATGTATAAACACTTTGATAACTACATTGAGATTTATGTTAGACTTCCGCATTATTACATCTGATTTATATACATGATACTATTGCTTCTGCTATCTTTTATTATGCTTCCACAATAGAACTGTTGATTATGATGTTGTTTATAAAGTTTTAAAATTTGACCTCACTGCGGACTACGATCTTGGAAGTTCTTTGATTTTCCGGGAAGTAGCGCGCCAATTTCGGGTACCTTAGCGTTATCTTCGGTATTCGGAATTGGGGCGTTACAGCAGCGGAGGAGACCGCTCCGGTTCTTCTAAGAAGACTAATCGAATGAGATGGTCGGAATACCATTTGATATGGGTATTCGAGTGCGCGAATGGACTAAGAATGTTTTTGGAAAATTATTTTTGAGGATTTATTTTTGGGATGTAATGTTTTGAAAACATGAATAGATATCAGCCTGCATTGTATTTAAATATGCAGTGATTGATGTAAGAAAGCAAAGAAATGATACATGTATAAAGAACTTTATTTTGTATACATGTAGAATCTTAAATTGGTTTTGTCAATGTATATTTCCGCAATTTGTACAATTGACAGGTATGAATGAATGTTATCCCTTGTGGATTCTATTTTAACTTCGGTTAATTTAGAGTTTACGGGAGTAAATATGGATTACGGCCCTGGATTATCGCAACTCGGGCCCGGGTCGTGACAAGTAATCAAGAATGTTGCAAGTACTGGGGTGAATAATTCTAAAACCGAGGGCAAGTTACGAACACTGTGGGGGATGCGCATAGAGAAAGAGGTGCTTTTAAATAAAAACTTGGAACTATGCAAGTTAAAGTGGTTGAGAGTGTTAACTGCTTGGTTCCTTCCGAATCAAGAACAAATCATCATGAATGATTGGCTTTTTGGAATAACGTCACTGTTGAACCTAGTTTCTCTATGCTTGGCAAATTGTACAGTTGAAAAGCTCCCGGATTCAATTGGAAATCTTCATAATCTTCAATTTATGACTTTAGGCAATTTTGATAATTTGAAAATGCTTCCCTCAACAATCACAAAGCTGGATAAACTCATTGTCTTTCAAATTTTTGCATGTGCATCTTTGACCTGCATGCCAGAGGAAATTGGGAGGCTCTCAAAGTTGGAGCGATTAGTGTGGCTACCATACGCAAATCCATGTCACAAAATTGCTTCTCGTATTGGTCAGTTGAAAAACCTTGGACAGCTTACAATACTTCGTGTGGAGATAGAAAACCAAAACTATTTGCAAGAACTTATATTGAATGTACTGTCAAAGCTTAAACATCTACTTTGTGTGGAAATTTATTTTTATGCTTATCGCTATGAGGGCGATGCCTCTGTCAGCAAATTGAATCATCTCCTTTCACCTCTTCAATGTTTAGTAGAGTTGACGCTTGCGGATTATCCTGGAGAAAGTACGCCTGTTTGGTTGAGCCCGACCTCTCTTCCGAATTTAAAGTTTCTATGCATCAAGCATCAGTTAAAATTCCCCATCCCTAAATCCCATCTTAGGTATATGAGCCCCGAGTTTTGGGAAGGGAAATGGAAAATTGAGGGATTATCTTTGATGAATTTGGAAGAACTAGAGGAGGAGTGGATAATGTTTCTCAGAGCAATGCCGTCTTTAAGAAGTGTGAGGGTTTCTCGCAGCCCAAGACTCAAGTCATTTCCTCTTGACGCGACTCGAGCAATTTGGAGGAAAGAAGATGATAGCACCCCTGGTGGGCATTAATCAAGCGTAAAAGCTATGAAAAATGAATATCAGGAAGAACTCATCTTTTGTTTGTATTTCTTATTAGCACTTGTTCTTATTCTATTGTAAACTGACTAATGTGGTGGTGTTTATTCATTCTCAATGTAATAAATATTTGCAGTTTCATGAGATTGTCTTACATTATTTGTGTTTATTTTGATGTAATCTAATGCAACTTGGGAAAACTCGGCTCGCATCCCCTGGCCAAATAATATTTAAAAAATCCTGATTCTTTGTAAGTTGGGGCCACATTCTCACTGTAGACTCTGATTGATCACGTGTCACATATGTGATTGAAAACATAAATAAATAAAAAAGAAGAGGGAGTGAATCAAAGGTTTTACGCATCATCAATTTGAAGGTAAGCCCAAATTGACTTTGGCTGAGATTTGGTCCAACATTAACTGGAAGTCAAACTAGGCCACCACGTTTGCAGCATATTAGGCCCATTTCTCGACTTACATGTTGCGAGCCAGGGTAAGCCATTTCAATCTCGATGGGCTTGGGATAGACGTTGGTTCATGGGAAGATTTGTACATTCCTGAGCTTGTTTTTACTCTTAAAAAAAGGGTTGTGCAGGGTTCAACGTTTGACAATATGGTAGAGTTTCTGATGAAGCTATCATTGACCATCCATTTTGTGGGCTCTAGATGAATGCCTATTGCTATTGGGTCCTCATTCTATGAGGTAAAGCCTACGAGTCCCTGGGGTCCTCTTATTCAATTGTCTGATCAATATATAGTGGGCCCTGGGATGAAATGGGGCACTTAAATCTAAACACCCAGTGCACAATTAGAAATGCCCTGCACAGGCCTATGACAGGGAAAACCCCATACAGTAGGAAAATAAAAGAGTAATAACAATATGTAACGTCCTCAGCTGCTATCCATGACATTGGCATTCCGACATTCTGTAAATGGATATGTAATTTTGTGGTGCATTTAGGTACTTGCACTGGATGAGACTGGTTGGATTAAAATCAGAAACTATAGGGGCTTGTATTTGTTTGTGACAGTTTGACGACATCCAAAGTTGTCCGCAGTTTCCGTTGCCACATTTGCAACTTTCCATTGGCACACACAGCTCTCAATCAGATACGGTGCCGCAACTTGCTAGTGATTTTTTCTTAACCAATGAAAACCCGGAACGGGGCAAAACATCCATCCAACTTTCCACATTATATATATTAAAATAAATGAAGAGGAGACGTACGAGGGGTGCCACGTCATTACCTACATGAGTTCTCCATTAAAGAAAAATCACATAGAAAAATATCCCTTGAAACGTTAAAAACAGGGAGAAAGCCTATCACCTTCCTAAAATCTCTCCCCTCTGTGTCTATCCTAAGCTAAAATCATGGTTTGTTTTGTTTTCAGATTTTTTTTCTAACCTCTCTACAATTTCAAAACTCTCTCCCTCTGTATCTCCTCTCTGCCGTTTTGGTTTGGATATCTCTTCTCCATCTTCTCCATCAATCACTTGCATCATCTACTCTAACATATCGAATCACTCAACGAATGAATCTTCTCTCAGCGGCTCTCACAAGCGACCAAAAACCCACTCTTCCAGGTGCAGGTGCTCTCTCTTTCTCCCTCTTCCCTTTTTCTGTTTTTGTTGTCTTTGGTTGTTTTTAGAGGGGCATTCGATGCGGGCACAGGACGGCGGCGCGAGTGGCCGGACTGGTAGTATAGGGATTGAGAATACAATCTGTGGGATATTGGGTAGATCGGGTAAGGAGTTGAATGCCGATGTGGGTTCTAAAAAAAAAAAGTGATCTTGGATGTGGGTTCTGATGGAAGCACAAAACTGGATTTGGGTTCTTCAAAAGGTTCGGCCTCCTTTTTATTGCAAGCTAAGAAGTTTCTTCGTGTAGCTCTAATTTGATGGAGTGATTAAATCCTGTTAGGTTCTGTAATATGATCGAATAATTGTTTTGAAACAAGTTGCAGTGAATGAATAACAATGAGGAAGAACATAAAATCTCGGACCGATTGGAAATCAGGACCAGTTATTTCCAAGTCGACAGGGGCTTGTGGGACCCCTGGCCCACCTAATCTAAGATCAGTACCAGAGATTTGGTAGGGCATCTTTGGTCGACCACAGTGGTGCTGGACCCATCTGAGGCGGGTCCCGTTTGGCCCTCTGGATTTTGGATGTAACAGGCCTCCGATTTTTCTGACCGAAATGATGTTAGGAAAACCATCCCTTGAAGAGATAATGGAATAAAGTAGAAGAGAAAGAGAACCCATGTCGACCCGACAACAGCAATCTGGTTTTTTCTGATCGATATTTGGGATTGTGGGACCAGTAGAATGGAAGGCTTAGATCGTTTTGTGGCCCTCCAGATGGTGGATATGGCCCTGCTATGCTTGATAGAAAATGACTTCTTTAATTGCTCTGTTTATGATTTCTTCTTCCTTTTCTCTTTCTCCTTGTCAGGTTCAGGGAGTCATAGGTTGGTTTGGGCTGGGGCGAAAATTGTCCGAGCCGAGCCCATTTAGTTACTAGGCCCAAGCATGCCCATTTTATGCAGCAATTCTCTTTCCTGAATATGTTGGGCCAGATCTCGGAACATGAAAGACTCAGTCTCAAGCCTATTTAACTCTCAAGCCAGAAGAATATGCCTGTGTTGAGCCCACAGCCAAATCCATCTTCTTAATGAATATTATATTTTCATTAAAAAAAAAACTTTCTCATTCAATCATAGTAATTAGTCAACACTGCGATTCCTACATCTCTGTGAATGGCCAAGGACTAAGGGTATGTTTCTTTACATTAATATAAATATATATATATATATATGTATAGCATTTGAACAAGTATGATTTATGTCATAAATGGTCAAAATAAAGATGATGAGTTTTTAAAAATGAGAATCAAATAACCTATCCTTTTATAGAAATAAAATGTAGGAAGGATGGGTAATAAATATCAAGCTAACACCCTTAGTAATTCATTTCTCATCTTCCAATGATTCCATTTCCATTAAAAGAAAGGTTATTTTCTGATAATTAAATCTAGACCATGTCCATTTCATTGAGCTCATTAGACAGTCTGAATCTCAACTATATTACCTGGGGATGAGTGGTTAAGGCCAAACCTAGGTCCATGGACAGTCCTAGAAGCCCATTCAGTTACCAGGCCCAACCATGCCCATTTTCAAAATATGCAGCATTTCTCTTTCCTGAATATGTTGGGCCAGATCTCTGAACATGAAAGACTCAGTCTCAAGCCCATTTAACTCTCAGGCCAGAAGAATATGCCTGTGTTAAGCCCATAGCCAAATCCATCTTCTTAATGAATATTATATTTTCATTATAACAAAAACCTTGCTCATTCAATCATAGCTAACATTGCTGTTCCTACATCGCTGTGAATGGCCAAGGACTAAGGGTCCATTTCTTTGCATTAGTATATATAGCAATTGAACAAGTATGACTCATGTCATAAACGTCAATCATGAGGGAAAGTTCTTACCGTCAGAAATAGAACATTGTGGTCATTTAGATTTTAGTTTTAATAAGATTTATTCTTTTAAAAGATTGTTTCATTTCACTAACTTATTTTCAATTATGTGAACAGCATTGAAGATGAAAGATAACATCAACCCTTCAACCATTGGGACAAGTGATGCACCTACTAAATTGGAAAGTAAAGTGACAACCTCAGTGACTAACGCTGAAGCAAGTGCATAAACAAGTGGATGAATTGCACAATCTTCTTATTTTTCAAAATTTTGAATTATTTATTATTCAACATTATGTTTGAAGTGAAATTCATTATTTATTATTTCGCATAAACATACTTATTTCATAAACTTTTAGTCTATAGATTCTTTTATATTACATTATAATGGTATGACAGCTATGTGCAACTATATTTGTGCAACGGTGTCTCTATGATACTCTTTATTTCAATTAAATAATATCTTTTCTCTTACTTTAATTCTAAATATATTCTCAGCTTTGGGCCCGGGCTAAGCACGGGCCTTTTTTGCTAGTATATATATTAAAGCAAAGGGAGAGGTGGGCTATAAAGGGTGCCACATCACCCCTGAAACATCTCTCCTCTTAGAGAAATGCAAAAGAAGACATGAGATTGTTTTCCTTAAACAAATGGTGAGATGGTGAGATGATTTGGCTTTGATGATTTGATAGAGGGTCAGACCTTAATCTCAATTCCTATTTTGAATGGAATGACCCTTATCTCTCTCAGGATCACCAAGAGAGGAGGTTCAACTAAAATCTCGTCAAAGATTATTATATCAGAACTTTTAATGGAAATTAAAATTCAAAACAGTAGTCCAACTAAATTCCTAAAATATCTCTACTGAACCAAACCTTTAAAGATAATGGAAATCAAAATTCAACACATTAGTCCAACTAAATCCCTAAAATCTCTCTACGGGACCAAACCTTTAAAGACCTATACATGTATGACCTGGATTGTTGGTTTTTTTTCATAAGACTTGGGCGGCCCATGGCCCAAAGATGATTATGGGACCCATGTAAATCCATTTGAACATAAATCTTATATGCTACGGCCCATCTAACTATTCAATATTACATACTATAGGACCCATGTAAACTGAAGTTATAGAGCTCATGCACTATGGTGCCCATTTAACTATGAAGAATGTCCAATCCAATACAGTGTTATATGCTATAGGACCTATTTAATCAAATATCCCAAATCTCATAATATAGTGTGGAGTGCAACTAATTGCGCAAAGCCCTGCAAACAGTCAGAATGCAATATAATATCATACATTAGCTCATTCATCTGACTAAAATAGAAAATCTAATTAATACACCATGGGGCCCATCTAAGGAATATCCAATGCAATCTAATGTTATATGTTATCAAGCCCATCCAATCAAATGTCTTAAATCTCAAAGAAAACACTACGTTTAAATATTTATTTTTTATTTTTAAATTTCAGTTAAAGGTTTTTCATTTTAAAATCAACTACTTTTTTTTTTATTAAGGTCCAGGTTTCTTTACAAAAGCGCTAGATATTTAATGTAAATATAATAAAATGCTATAAATTTTATTTATCATAATCTTGTATTCTAAATTTTTAATTTAACTTTTATATATAATTTATATATAGTGTTTTAAAAAAAAATGAAGTATTCTAAATTAATGTTATTTGGAGGCCGGGCTTAGCACGGGCGTTTGTTGCTAGTTTCAAAGAAAGTGAACCGGAATTGATGCTTGATAGCTAATTGAAAAAAAAAAAAAAAACCCTGGACCTTTTTGAATTATGTGTTTCAATTAGACAATTGAACAGGTGTTGACGAGGACCAATTTAGTTCATTTCCTATGTAACTAACTGTGTTTGGAGGCAGTGTGGAAGCTTTAGTTGTGTGCTGTTTTAAGTTGTTACTGAACGGCTTCTTACCGGAGTGATAAGGAGCGTCAGTTCTTACCTAACTGCCCGGGGTTTAAACCCCGAATGCGTTATATCTTTCCGCGTGTGCGGGTTTCCTTCCCATTTGAGTGGGCTGCTTTCCCGTGTGTAAGCGGGCACTCTCTTGGATCCCAACCCCCTTGGCTGGGGCTCCAAAAAAACTGGAAGAGAGAACCACATTTGGTTTAAGATCAAGCACCCATTGTTATTGGCTTCAAGAGATGATTCCTGTCTCATTTACTCCCTACGGTCCGAGAGCTACGATGAATAGTCTCATTGTGTGTGTATGTGTGTGTTTTTTTCTTTTTTCTTTTGTTCTTTTTGGTTCTAACGTCTAATTGTTGAACTGAATAATAGACTGTCTTAATTTAATTGAATAAGCTATAACTTTGACGTAGGCATCCAAAACAAGGGCAACGTTCTACGCCACAGACTTCTCATTTGCAGTTCGGCCACTTTAGATATTTACTTATAAGTGGGGGTGGGGTACTTTTTCTAGATGTCCCACATTGTCTAGGTAATGGATCTCCCAGGCCTTCATATATGCGTTTGGGTCCTCCATCTATCAGTTTAAGCTTGTGGGTTGGTACATGCTAATCTTACATTAGGCATATGAGTACTAAAGGCAATCTAATTTGGCCATTTGGGGAATGATGAAGATAATACTTCTGGTGGCATTAGTCAAGCACTTGTGCTTACTCTTTTGTCGTGTCTTATATAAATATTATTGATGAAATATAATCAATTTTTGAAAATTCTGCTGCCATCCACAAAACTGTATTTTTAGGATCCTAAATGGGCTCCACCTCTATAAATCTAAACTGCTCGTACCCATTCTCACTGTGGAGTAAGACTAATCACGTGTTCAATATGTGATAGAAAATTAGAAGAAGAAGAAGAGGGAGTAAATTAAAGGTTTCACGTATCATCAATTTGAAGGTGGGTCCAAATTTGATTCAACATTGACTCCTATGTTTCTCTAGAACGTAGACTGCAAGCTTGTCTAAGCCCAGTCCTTTTAGTTAGAGGGCCCAGTATTTGTTTCTGATCAAGTTATGGATCACGAAAGTCATACCTAGAGCACCCCATTTGTACCAGATTAGGCCCATTTATATTACATGTTGTGAGTCAACCAAAGCCATTTAGATCTATTTGGGTCTTGAGAAAGACATTGGTCCATGGATACCAAAATTATATTGCACATCCCTGGACTTATTTTTCCTCTTAGTAGTTTGTGCCGGGGCCAATGCTCTGCATTCATTGCTCAGAACATCCATCAAACGGTACTTGCTCCCACAATGCCCTAAATTTCTGAAGCCACAAGAGTAAAATTATCATGGCCGTTCAATCAATGGCTTTTGCATTGATACCAGGCAGTTAATCCTAAAGTCTAATGGCCCACAATGCCATATGATATTTTTTTTTCGGACCACAATGTTAGGTTGAGCCCAAATCCATGTGACAGCTGGTGAATCTGAACTCTTGAGATGAATGGTCATCACAAACTAGGGAAACACACCGAGCGTAGATGAATGATAGATCCATTTCATGACCTTAAATCATAAGATCTATGTAGATGCCAAATGGGCCGCACAATTTTCAGTTTCCCAATTGCACTGATATAAATTATAATCCGGTTTTTGCCTTTTAAAACGAATCTCACTTTTATGACACATGGCTCTAATATTTAATTTGAACTTTCACAATCATGGCATATGGATT
This sequence comes from Persea americana, assembly GCA_029852735.1. Classification (NCBI taxonomy): domain Eukaryota; kingdom Viridiplantae; phylum Streptophyta; class Magnoliopsida; order Laurales; family Lauraceae; genus Persea; species Persea americana. The sequence continues at coordinate 73,797,628 of CM056815.1, forward strand.
TATTTAATTTAATCTTTCACAGTCATCTTCAGAAATTAGGAATGGAATTTTCTATAGAAGAGCTTTGTCTTGGGTAGATTCGGCCGGTAGTTTGTTCTATTGTTGGGTAGCCTTGATTTCTTCCTGTTTATGGTTGTTCTCAGCTTTGTTTGGTGCGTTTTTTTTTTTTTTTTTTTTCAATAAAATCATCCTTTAAGCCAAAAAAAATATAAAATAAGCATACATCAACTCCATTAGATTATCCTAATCCTTTTCACGATAAATTGGAATAAGTTTATTTAAAACGAAAATACAAATACGTAAAACTTTCCCTTTTCCTTTGATTTTGACATTAGTCTTGAAGAAAATGATAAATAAGAAGGATCATATTACTTCAATAGGTTTGTCATGTATTTACACAAAAAAACAAGTAAATAAAACATTCAATCATTTTTTTTATGGTGAGCCCATGAATGACCCAACTTTACTTTGAAGCACGGTAGGGGACCTCCAATATGTCACCCTCACCCGGCCAGATATTTCTTTTGCAGTAACAAAGCATGTGGTTGATGCAACATCCCACTGATGATCATTAGATGCTTGTCAAAAGTATTCTTTAGCATCTCAAACTGACAATTAATTATTTTCTTCATATTAGACAATTCCCTAATCTTCACTTATCATCCCTGATGATCGAAAACCTCAAAGGGGAAATTTAATTTACTTGGGTCCCAATCTTATCTCATGGCAATCTCATAAGCAACAAACTATTTATTGCCCGATTTAACACTGAAATTGATCTCTTGCACGTACTGCTTCAGAACTCACATGATTTCAGTCTCTTCTCTTGGTTTTTTTCCTCCAACCGTGCCTACACTATGGTGTGATAACATTGGCTTAACATATTTATCAGCAAATCTAATTTTTCATGCCCGCACAAATTAATTTGAAATTGCTTTTCATTTTGCCAGGGACAAATCCAATTTTTCATGCCGGTACAAAGCACATTGAAATTACTTTATATTTTGTCCGGGACAAAGTTGCTGATCATCAAGTTAAATTCATCTCTACCAAAAATCAGCTTGTCAGATATTCAAACAAAAGGACTATCAACAGTTCGATTTAGTATTTTGCAAAGCAAACTCAACATTATATCCATGCAGATGTGTTTGAGGGGGGGTGTAAGGCACATGTGATATTTGCCACTCCACCAATCTTGGATCGGATTACACAAATCATGGAGCCGTTATCTTTCTCAATTCAAATTGATTTCAATCATTGATTTTGAATTAAATGTATTGCCATACACACTATACATGACCGCAAGTATATGTCAACAAGGTAATTATAGGGGCGTTTGGTCGAAGGTCTCTTAATATTAGTTTTTATTGCAAACGGTCCACGAATTAATTTCGTAGAGGCAAAGGTCCCTTCCGCCTTTTATATATTTAAAAGTACAATAATGCCCTCATAATCTCTTATGTAGTCTGTATCCTTTATCGCCTTTGTTGCTTGGTGACCGTAGTTGAACCAATCATGTCCGTCATATCGGCCGCAAACAATGACTTTTGAGCTTGAACTTTTTGTATATACCCGCTAAGGTTTTATTGTTTTCAAGTAGGCCCTTGCATTTTCATTTTAATACTTTCCGTGTCACTAAAATCAATAGTCTTCCGACCACCATAAGTTTTTAGAGCGAAATGACACTTTTGCCCATATCTTTTATCCTTATATGTATAATTTCAAAAGCTTGGACTCAAATTTTCTTATGAAACAAGTAACATTAACAATTGCTTAGTGGGAGAGAACAACCCTACATAAATTCATTTTTTTTTTTTTATCAATACAGGGCTCATTTCATTAAATTCAAATCAATCATGACGACAATCAACACATATTCTTATAATCGATTATGATTTATCCAATCCATACGTAACCCACCATTAGATGATGAAAGCTTCAAAATACATGATTATGCTTCATGTGTAGGGGTACAAGAGATATATTGGGGGAACGGACAAATGTAAATGAAAAAAAAGAATATTAATTTTTAGGATTTGCGATGGGGGGTATTTGGCTCTATGTAAAAGAAATATTGGGGGAAGAGGCAAATGTAAAAATATATATATTTATATTAATTTTTAGAATTTGCGGGGGGAGAGGGTGGAATTTAAACTTTCTTCAGATATGGATGGTGGCTTCAGTCCCCAAGGCCATATATCTAGGTCCGCCCTTGGTCATGTCCATGAGAAAGTTATTGAGAGAAATCATTAGGACTCGAGATAAAACAATGGTATTTTTGTATATAATAATATACTCATTTTGGTTTGATAAATGTAAGGGTAAAATTGTCATTTATATAAAAAATCAATACAAATCTCATGATGGCTGCCCATTCTTGTTAGGAATATTAAATTTTGGAACGTAAAAGGTATAAAAAGAAAAGATAGAGGCCTATTTATAAATACTAAAACCTCAGAAACCTATTTACAAATCCTACAAACCTTTAGGGGTATATACAAAAAGGACTTTGAACTTTGAATGGGATGGGTAACATGTGGACTTGATTTATTTAATATTCCCCAATCAAATGGTGATGAGGATTTCCTTCTCTTTCTTGAGACTTATCCAATCTAACATTCCAATGAAATGGTCTTGATTTTTCGAAGAAACTTTCTTTTTTTCTTCGACAGTAATCCGATCTGCAAAAACTCTTTTGTTTTTTTTTCCAAATGATCTGATGTGGATTCTAAACGTATGGATAATATTATCCGTTGAAACTGATATTTTTCATCAGTCACATCATAAAGCGAAGCTGTAGGCCCTAACCCTTATGGCATTGAAGCGACATTTCTGGTTATCGTCCCAAAAACGCAAGGCGGCCCAAACTAAAAAAAAAATGCAGTTGCCATAGACGACCCACAATAGTCAAGGTCTTGTAAAACTCCTGTACCGCAAATCAGGCTCCTACTTGTCTATCATGGTAGAAATTTTGGCCACCGAGAGAGGCTTTGGAATTGGCAATTCAACTTGCATGGAGAAAAGTAGGTTTCTTTAGTAATTCTAAGTTTGCTATTGATTCAATAACAAAGCCTCAACATCCTTTTCCATGTGAAATTTATGTCCCACTACAGAAGATCCTAGAAAATAAAAAAATGTCTTAACTAGAGTGTCCTATGATAATTAGTTGAAGTATTAATAGTGAAGCACATGATCTAGCGAGGACGGGACTTTGGATAGGCACTCATGCCTCCAGTAGCAATCATATTGTATCATTCTCTATGATTAATGAATAGACTATCATCTTTTCCAAAAAATAGTAATAATAATAATATATGAATAGTATAAAAATATCTAAGAGTTTTAAACCGGTACATGTCCTTTATCATGCCTGGCCTAGTGCTGACTCAGACTCAGACGAGTCAACCCAGTGCCAGCCCTGATTTAAAAACAGAATTTGACCACCATCCACACAAACCAACAGCTAATGGTGAAAAAAAAACCCAAAATATCATTCCCGCCAACTCATGACATCAACTTGCGGACTCTTGACATCATCTTTCCGACGCTCGCATGGGACATGTACTTCAATAATCGAAGGGAGGGTTGCTCTCTACATGAATATATTTAAGTAAATCTGGACCATTGGAAATGTGGCCCACGGCACATTAATAATTTATATTTCACATGACAGCACATCATCCACATGTGATTCGTGCCGACACCTGTTTTACAAGTGCATGCCCGACAATTGTGGGTCGTCTAGGACAACTGCATTTTTTTTCTTCAGTCCGAGATAAGAAATGTCGCTTCAATGCCATAGGGCCCACAGCTTCGTTTTATGATGTGACTGAGGAAAAATATCAACTGCTATGGAAAATACTGTCCATCCGTTTAGAATCCGAATCATTTGAAAAGAAAACAAGAAGGCTTTTCATCAGTTTCTCTGAATTTATCTGTACTTTTACAATTCATTTCGCATCCGATCACTGTGACTTCAAGATAATATTTTAGCTTTTCATCGGCAAGACTTGTGCCGACATCGCCAAATTTGTTTGGCTCCATGTAAAGTCAAAGTTAATTTGGGTGGTCAAAATTAAAATTGGATAAATCATAATAAAAATTGAGTTAGTGAAAAACCAACATCTTTAGCAATAACTCTAAAGTTGAGTCAATTCCTATTAGCAATAACTTGTATTCATTAGTATTGCGGGTACATTGAAGCTTTTTGCCAAATAACTTTTTATATTTTTAGTATAGATTTTAGAATAGGTTATGTAAATAATACATGGGGTGTCTCTTGAAGATTGTTTTTTAAAATATGTTGGATAATTTTTAAATTAAGCACATTAGATAAGGTTTTTCTAAATTAAGCATGTTAGAAATTTCTACAAGTTGTATCATTTATACAGTAGAATCCCATTTGTTTTTCCTACTAGGGTTTTCTGAAAAGAGCGATCTATACAATCCTTGGATTAGATTCAATTAGTGGCTCATAATAGAAGCAGGAGCTAAAAGAGCAAAATTTAAATGAAAAATCAAAGAGAAGAATCAAATAAAGCGATTTGATTTGAGACATGTGTAGTGGTCACACACAATATATAATGAGGAACTTAGAAATTGCCCGAGGAGTTCTTCCAATGGGGCTCGCTATGGTGCAAGACAAATGCCGTCGGATGAAAATATCTTAATGAGATCTACTTATGTACAGAATTTCAACTCCAATAGATCCTCCTACCCCTCTTTGATCACGCCCCTTAATTAGAGACATCATTTTTTTAGAATTTCTATGAAAATGGTAAGTAAAAGTTCGCTGAAAGTCAATTTTGGGCTTCTGTGAATTCATTCATGGGGAGGGTTGGGTGTGTGAAAAAGCTGGATTGGTTCAAGATGGTCCCAATGCCCTAAAAACACATGGGACTAAAAAGGAATTTTTTTTAAAATGGAGAACTTTTGGAATTTTATCATATATAACATTGTTGAAATCCTCCGAATTTTATAATTTCTAAATGTGGATTTTCTTGGCAAACATCAAAAAAGAAAAAAGAAAAAAACAAACTTTTCTGAGGTTCATGCTTGATTTCAGATTTTCCACAGGCGCATCCACAGAAATTGATTATCTGATTTTAGAGGAATAATAATAATAATGACTGGATATGTTGTTCCAAGCAAATGATGATGATTATCTCAAGAGATCATTCGCCTTGATATGACAATCAAAGTGTGGTCAGGAATCAGGATTATCCATAGAAAATTTTCCGGTTCTTCCCTAAAAGTTAGCTGATCTGATATTTCAATCAGATGGCCAGGATTACCCACAGAAATCCAATTTTTTACATTTGATACTGAAGCACCATTTCTCGCCAGAATTAAATCCTATTTTCTTTTTCATCTTAGAAGTGATCCACACTGATATTCCCCAATAACATGGTGAGTATTATCTGATACTCCCAAATAATATGTCCTGAGATGATTGATGTCCTTTTTTTTTTCTCGGAAGTGATCAGATTAGATAGTACCCACATGAAATGATCAGGATCTCATATGTCCCAATACAATGGCCGGGATAATTTTCTCCAGAAGAGGATTCCCTAAATAGAAAAATAAAAAACCCTGTTTGGACGCCGCGCCCCCCCCCCCCCCCCTCCCCACGATTGGCACTGTTTGGATCCTCTTCCTTCTGTCCGTGGTGTCTTGTTTTTACTTTGGAAGTGCCCCAACTGATGTTCCATTCAAATCAACGTTACTACCAACAGACAACTTTTTTTTTGTCACATCAAGTACAAAAGTTGTCGGCTCTGTGGCTTTATTTTTATAGTTAATGTCCTTTTTCTATGTTCTGCTGCATAAGCTTTCTTCCGTTCTTCCTCAATTATTACCACATTCTCTCTCCTCCGCTATCTTTGTATATTTCTCTGCATCTGTGTTCCTCACACAATTCTCCGTGAGAGAAAATGTAAGGAGCATCGCGTTGTAAGCTTTTGACTTTCAAGTTGCTCTAATAGTTAATCTTTGCATTTTCATTTTCTCCTCTTTTAATTGTTGATGATGATGTTGTAGAGACCTTCAATCACCTACATTCACCCTGCTGTGGAAGATACTGAGATAGTCGTAAAAGATTAATTTTTGATAGTGAGTTTTAATTTTTCTCTTTATTTTGTAAGCTTTGACTTTCAAGTTGCTCTAATTATCTTTGCATTTTCATTTCCTCCTCTTTTAATTGTTGATGATGGTATTGTAGAGACCTTCAATCACCAACATTCAACAAGTTGTGGGAGGCAGTCCTATAAATATCAACATTTGAAAGTGAGTTTCAAATTTTCTCTTCATTTTGTAGCCCCCTCTCTTTTATTCTTTTCTATGAAAGGATTTGCGTCTCTACATTTGCTTTTCTTTTTTTATAATTAAATTTTTTCTATTTATATGTCATGCTTAAAAGCACGTCCCAATTTTTTATTTCCCACTTAGATGCATGTCTTTTTTTTTTTTATTTGAAGCGCATCTGAGGGGGGCTGAGATAAAGTAAGGAAGCTTTCCAGTGAGAGAAGACCTGGGTGAGGCGAAGAGCCTCCCCGGGGTAAGGGAAGGTGGCCTACCCAAGTTAATCCAAGACAGTTAGGTGAGAACTGCCACTCAATTACATGTTTAAGATAAAGTAATTAGAAGGATACCATGTGTGGTGTGTATATAGAAGGCTAGTGTATGCCACTGTGTTTAAAGATAGGGGTAATTAGAAAGGTACTATGTGTATATATATTTGGGTTTGAGAAAAATATGACTTCAATCATATCATTCCAATCCTTGATTTTAGTTCTTTAAACTTTACTTCTTGTTTAAGTTTATGTTTTAGTGAACTCAAATCTCAATCCAACTATGGAAGATGGACTAAGTATAAAATTAGATAGAATCGGAATCCCTTACCGTTTGGTAATTTTAAATGTAAAATAAAGTATAGTAAAGCAGCAAATTAAGAGTGAATAATATATAATGGGATTATGATTATATTTTATTTTTAGGTGCTTGGTGTGGAATCTTTTTTAACTTTTTGTATAGAAACTATCAACAAAAGCCCGTGCTAAACTCTGGCCTATAATAAAGATGCCCCCAATTTTGGGCCATGGTATGTAATGCCCGTTCAGAAATGCTATAGAAGAAACAACAATGGACAATGATGAAATCTTCACAGTGTGCAATGAAAATTATGGAATCTTTGAAAAAAAGCATTTTTGGAAGTGTCATCTTATTCGTCTGGGTTGAAAATCATAGCATCTGCACTTAGATATGTAGGTAATTAGCCAGAATAGTCTATATTTGCTAAGATGTGGAATATTAGGCAGACAAAGTAATTTTACTTATCAACACAAATGAAACCAAAATACTCTGTAAAGTTATTTTATTTATCTTGTTACCATTGCCGCTCAAATTTCCAATTGGGAAAAGGGTTATTTGCCAAACTTCGAATCTCCTTGCTCCCAAAATTCCAAGAACCACCCATTCCTGAATCAGCCAGAACAAAGGTTAGGGAGATGAGGTGAAAAGACTAAAACAAATGGAAATAGCTGAAATTATTAAAAAAAGATTTAATCAACAACGGTGCTCAAGATATGGGTCCCTGTGATCATCATAACCATTTGATCGATGGCCTACAAGATTTTACCACTTAAAAATGGTTTGCTAATCGGAGGGTGGAGTCCATTCGGATGGCAGTACGAAAATGGCATCCATGACTTATAGGGATGGACAATCAGGTGGGCCGCACTAAGAGGTGTGCACCATAACACCCCAAAAGAAGTGTAGGTGAAATTTGAAAATTGAAAATTGAAATTTACATATATTTTGATAATCCTCTTTTATTGGCCAAATAGAAAATCCTTAATAATTGGAAACTCTCCTATAACTCCACTTCAGTTTTGGGAAAACCAAAATAAGATGGAGCCCATTAATACATATGGGTGTCAAATGAGGCCCCATCATGGTTGGATTTTGGTCATGTGGGCCACACCTTATGTCCAACACCGAGGCCTTATAGAATAACCATTGTACGCTCGGAAAATTATGCCGTGGTCGTGGGCATCATCATTTGAATCTTAATTAGCCATTAGTCTAAGGTCGGCTAAAACAAGATATGACCAAATATATATATATATATATTGAACATGAAAGTAAGGTTTCTATATTTGAGTTACATAAAAACTCGGTTTTAATTTGGATAGAAGAAAAGGAATATCGTGGAATTTAGCATAATCCTTAATCCTTGCCCAAATATGTTTCTTTCCACCTCATAAAAAAAAAAAAAAAAGAAGTTTCTTTGCAATTATTATCAAAACCAAACACTTGTTTCTTATAAATCTTTCAAACAAAGTATAGTGATATTTCACTCTTATTTTGACAAATTTGATGCCTGACTTTGTCCCTTGATTGCAGTCTTTTACATATGTAAATGTAAATGGTGCACATGCCTAATGGTTACGCATGTTTATATCTGTATGAGATGATTTACGCATAAGGTGTGAAAATTGAGGGTAAAACTGTGTGAAAATGAGCTAATTTTGAGCCCATAGTTTTCACACCTTAGGAGATGTGAAACCATTTTGCATACTATGCTACCGGGCAAAAGCTACATTGATTGGGAGTCCTCACCATCTAACACGTTTTTTTCAACTTTTAGACTTCTGTGGGCCCCAAAAGTCTAATCTGAATGTCCAAAGTATTTAAAAGATAAATTACAGCCAAGTGACCAATTTTCAACGATTGATTTGTCTTAAGTTTTGAGATATTGGCAAAAAATAATAATAATAAATAAATAAACCCCAAGCCAAAAAATGGACGTTTTGGGAATCTATGGGCCTCATTTTCATGATTCAAACCATTTAAACTCTTTAAAAGGCAAATTATAGCTATGGGATAAAATCTCACGTCTTAATTCATCAAAGATCAGCGATATGTGCAAAAAAATATACCACCGTTGGATTATTTATTATTTTTATACACCGTTTTCACGTCCATGGAACCAATCTGGTTTTTTGCTATTCTCAAAATTTGTGGGCCCCGCAATCATGATCTATACCGTTTAAACACTTTAAAATGATAAAAATGACCATGGGACCAAGTTTCATGTCTAAATTCCACAGATTTTATATATTTATAAAAAGCCCAAAATCGAAGATATGTGATTCTGAATTCTACGGACCCCACTTATACGATCCGAACCATTCAAACTCTTTAGAATGCCATTTCTTCTCTACGGAGTCAGGTCTCATATTTTTATTCATCATATATTCTAAGATATTTATGAAAGATGTGGAAATCTTGAAGGTTTTGTGAAAAACTGTTGAACCGTCGGATCCACTCTGATTCACATATGGAGATTTGTGAAAAAGAGAAACAATTAAAAGTGTTTCACGTATGCCTCAATTGCATATGAAAGCATTCCATATGGGAGTCATGTAGACCACTTTCATATCACAAGCGAAATTGTCAGAACCCCCTAAACGACAATCAATACGAGAGTTATGTTTCAAAGCTTTTTTTTTTTTTTTTTTTAAGTTTTACTGATAAACTTAAACGACAGTCAGTACGAGAGTTATGTTTCGAAGCTTTTTTTTTATTTAAAAGTTTTACTAATAAACTTAGGCTAATACAAATGATCTTATCTAATTACAGTAAATGAATCTCCACCCTTTCTCTGACCTAAGATATATAGTTGTTGCTATTTACTAAATTGCATTATCAAAATTGTCTAGTGTGTGGTTCAGCTTTTAGTTGGCATTATCTTGGAAGATGCGATTTTCTCAAATCAGCCAAATCGAAAAGGAAAAGAATTAGATTAAATTAAAACATTTATAATGCTTTAGGTTTTGCTTTCTTAATATAGTTTTTATCTAGAAAGTATTGTTGAGCTGTGATATGCACAGGACAATGGTGGATGCGGTTGTCGGCGTTCTCTTGGATAAGTTATTAGCATTGCTTGTACGTGAAGGACAACAACTACTTGAATTTGATAGCCAGTTTAATAAATTGAAAGATGAGTTGTGCTACATGCAAGGCTACATCAAAGAAGCAGATAGAATGAGAAGAAATGAAGGAAGGGAAATTCTCAAGTTGGTAACAAGAGACTTGAGGGAGTTGGTGTATGATGCTGAGGATGTCATAGCAGATTGCTATATTGAATTTATGAAACTACATGATGGGCATTTGTTGAACATTGTGAGTTGCTTCTCTCCCCGAGTTTTAAAATATCGGCGCAAGATCTCAAAACGCTTAAAGAAAATAAATCAAAGGATTGAAGCAGTTAAGGAAAAAATGGGATCCTACTTGCCTGCAGCCCCAAGTACCATTACAAGCAGAGAAAAAGAAAGCACGACTTTGTCGAGGTATCCCATTTTATTGGAAGAGGCCGACATAGTGGGATTAGAAGTTGATGCTTCAAAGGTTGAAAAGTGGATCTTAGAATCACAGGAGCCCTCAACTATAATTGGAATAGTCGGTATGGGAGGAATAGGCAAAACCACACTTGCTCGGAAAATATGCAATAGAAATAGGATAAAAAGCTCTTTTCAACACATAATTTTTGTTACTGTTTCTCAAAATTGTGAATTGGAAGACTTACTGAAGAGGATGTTGATTAAAATGAATGTAGATGAAAAATCTTTTAGAAAGAAAGAAGTTGAAGACTTATTGGAAATACTTAAGGAGGAGTTGGGAGATGAAAAGTACCTGGTGGTTTTGGATGATGTTTGGGGAAATGAAAGGTCTTGGTGGGATAGTTTGAAATCTGCTTTACCTAGAAATCTCGAATGTTGTGTCATTGTTACAACAAGAATTGAAAATGTGGCTAGAACAATGGGAGCTATTGAGAAGCGCATACATCGGCCCAAGATTCTTTCAGATGATGACAGCTGGTCCTTATTTTCTAAAATAGCATTTGCATGGAATGAGGGTAAGTATCCCAATTCTGATATAGTGGGCTTAGGCAAAGAGATTGTTGCAAGATGCAAAGGGCTCCCTTTGGCGATCAGAGTCGTAGGCGGAATGATGCTTAGAAAAGGTCATTCAGTCAGTGAATGGAGGAGAATATTAGAGCATCTAAAAGAGGCGTTAGCAGAGGAGAAGACTGGTGAGCTGGTCATGTTAAGTTTAGAGCTGAGCTACGAGGATCTTCCCACCTACTTAAAACCTTGTTTTTTATGCTTTTCCATGTTACCAGAAGACCATCTGATAGGAGTTCATGATATTGTTTGCTGGTGGATTGGTGAGGGTTTTGTTTCAGAAACGAATGCAAAAACCACATTTGACATTGGAAGAGAATACGTAGTGGAGTTATGTAATCGGTGTTTGTTAATAGGTGAACACGACAGGTTTGAAAGAAATATTGTTGCACTTAAAATCCATGACTTAGTGAGGGATATGGCTATCAAAATTGCAAGAGATGTGAACTTTACAAGTTTGGATGAAAGGGGTACGCCAGAATTGAGTGCCGAGTCTCGTCGCGTGGTAATCAAGAATGTTGAAAGTACCAGGGCGAAGAATTCTAAAGCCAAGAGCAAGTTACGAATGCTGTGGGGGTTGGACATAGAGACACAGGTGATTTCAAGTAAAAACTTGGAACCACGTAAATTAAAGCGGTTGAGAGTGTTAATTGCTAGGTTCCATTCGAATCAAGAACAAATCATCATAAAGGATTGGCTTTATGGAATAACATCACTGTTGAACCTAGTTTCTCTAAGCTTGGAAAATTGTATGGTTGAACAGCTCCCAGATTCAATTGGAAATCTTCATAATCTTCAGTTGCTGACTTTAAGTGGTTTTGATAATTTGGAAATGCTTCCCTCCACAATCACAAAGCTGGATAAACTCATTGTCTTTAGAATTATTGGATGTGCATCTTTGACCTGCATGCCAGAGGATATTGGGAGGCTTTCAAAGTTGGAGCGATTACAGTGGCTACCATATGCAAATAGTAGTCAGAAGGTTTCTTCTCGTATTGGTCAGTTGAAAAACCTTGGACAGCTTACAGTACTTCATGTGGAGATAGAAAACCAAAACTATTTGCAAGAATTGATATTGAATGTACTGTCAGAGCTTAAACATCTACTTCGTTTGGGAATTTCTTTTTTCCCTTATTATGGCTCTGAGGGCGATGCCTCTTTCAGCAAATTGAATCATCTGCTTTCGCCTCTTCAATGTTTAGAAAAATTGACCCTTAATTTTTATCCTGGAGAAAGTACACCTGTCTGGTTGAACCCGACCTCCCTTCCCAATTTAAAGTTTCTATGCATCTATTTTGGAAGTCTTAGGTATATGACCCCCGAGTTTTGGGAAGGGAATTGGAAAATTGAGGCATTAAATTTGAAAGATTTGTACGGACTAGAGGAGGAGTGGATAATGTTTCTCAGAGCAATGCCGTCTTTAAGAATGGTGAGGGTTTCTCGTTGCGCAAAACTCAAGTCATTTCCTCTTGACGTGACTCAACACGATGCAATTTGGAGGAAATAAGATGATAACACTGCTGGGGGGTGCATATCAGGCGTAAAAGCTATTAAAAATGAATATCAGGAACAACTCATCTTTTGTGTGTATTTCCCATTAGCACTTGTTCTTATTCTATTGTAAACTGACTAATGTGGTGGTGTTTATCCATTCTCAATGTAATAAATATTTGCAGTTTCATAAGATTGCCTTACATTATTTGTGTTTATTTTGATATAATCTAATGCAACTTAGGAAAACTCGGCTCCCATCAACTGACCCTATAATATTTTAAAAATCCTGATTCTTTGTAAGTTGGGCCCACCTTCCTAAATCCAATGCTCATACCCATTCTCACTGTAGAGTCTGATTGATCACGTGTCACATATCTGATTGAAAACATAAATAAATAAAAAAGAAGAGGGAGTGAATCAGAGGTTTTACGCATTGTCAATTTGAAAGTAAGTCCAAATTGACTTTTAGGCTAAGATTTGGTTCAACATTAAATTCTATGTTCTACTAGAACATGGGCCGCATGCTTTTTCAAGCCCAGCCTTTCTAGTTATAGGGCCCAGTGCTCGTCTCGGATCAAGTCGTCGGTGCTGGAAGTCAGACCTAGGCGATCACTTTTGCAGCATATTAGGCCCATTGGTCAACTTATATATTGCAAGCCAGGGTAAGCCATTTCGATCTAGTTGGGCTAGAAATAGACATTGGTCTTTGCATACCAAATTTGTGGGAAGATTTGTACATTCCTGAGCTTATTTTTATTCTTCAAAAAGGGGTTAAGCAGGGTTCAACGTTTGATAATATGGTAGAGTTTCTGATGAAGCTAGGTGTGCCTTAAATCATCTTAACCCTCTATCATTGACCATCCATTTTGTGGACTCTAGATGAATGCCTACTGCTATTGGGTCCTCATTCAATGAGGTGAAGGCTACAGGTCCCTGAGGTCCTCACATTCAATGGTCTGATCAATATATAGTGGGCCCCGGGATGAAATGGGCCCCTAAAATCTAAACACCCAGTGCACAATTTGAAATGCCCTGCACAGGCCTATGACAGGAAAAACCCCATACAGTAGGAAAATAAAAGAGTAATAACATTATGTAATGTCCTCAGCTGCTATCCTTGACATTGGCATTCTGGCATTCTGTAAATGGATATGTAATTCTGTGGTGCATTTAGGCACTTGCTCTGGATTAGACTTGTTGGATTAAAATCAGAAACTATAGGGGCTTGTATTTGTTTGTGACAGTTGTAACTTTGACGTAGGTATCCAAAAGAAGGGCAATGTTCTACACCACATACTTCTCATTTGCAGTTCAGCCACTTCCATATTTACTTATCAGTGTGGGTGGGGTACTTTGAAAGGTCTCCTTGATGAGGGTCAGCAAGAAAATCAGGCCCTTCGAATCATCCTAGCCTTGATTTAGTGGTCTTTGACCTATAGATTTTTATTTTTTTTTAATTCAATACAACAGTTGATAAAGGGTTGATGACAGTAAAATTGGGGTTGGTGCTAAATCATGGGCAAGTGAGAGTGTGCACGGATCAAAACTGCTCAGTTAAAAAACCTGTGACATTTTAGATAACTTTATTTGGGATTTGAAACCATAAACCATTTGGAGGAACTGATAATGAGGGTGTCCTCAGAGCTCCAATGTCTTCGATTTTCATTCATCACTAGCAAAGTGAGAACCTGTGCTAAGCACGGGCAAGCAACCAACTACATTTGTAATTCAAAATTTGTAGAGGGAAATTTGTAAAGAGAGAGAGAGTGAAGAATTGAGATGGACAATCTTTTTAGTGCATACTTTTGGTATGATGCAATTAAAAGGTTAATTGAACGATATTTTACACTTAAAAGATTAATGTTAACAAAGGGAAGTAAAGTAACAGAACACAGTGTAGTATAGCCTATATTTAATGAGCTCTGTATTTATCGATTTGGTTAATTGAGATCATATACTAATGTTGGGTTCTTCTTCCTCCTTTTTTGGACAGCAATATCCATCATCTTGAAAGCATTGGCCATCAAATCGGGAGTCTGCCATTGAAATTCTTCAAGTGCAAATTCTTGAAAGGCAGTTTTGGAGTTTTTAAATTTGGAGCAATTCTATGGTGTAAGAATCTGAAGCTATGTGCGAATGGATTATCAGATCATTGGTGGCATCATGATCAGGTCAGAGAATTGCTTTGCTCATTCAATTTTTGTTGTTTTTCCTCCTTTATTCTTTTTTTTTTCTTCCGCCTTTAGACCATTTTGATTTTTTGTGACTGTTCATCTGATAGGTAGGTTAATTCTTTTTTCTCTATTTTTTTGTTGTGACTGTTCATCTGATAGGTAGTCCCTATTAGAAAGTCCAAGGAGCTGAATTTTCTCCTGTGGGAGTCCCGCCATGTATGAAGCCTCATCTTTGCTGTTAATGCAGAAGGGGCCCCTCTGCATTGAAGGCGGGCTTGAGTTTTCACGCATGGCTCAGCTTGCGATGCCCACAGAAGAAAGCAGGATGTTTAATTGTCCCTTTTTATTGCTTTCTTATATGTAGAGGAGAATCATGTATAATTCTTTTCAAGTGATGGTTGATACTGTTGTTGGTGTTTAGCTATAACTTTTTATTTGTTAACATTTTTTTATATTTAATTGAGAATTCTGTTTAATTCGTTGCAAGTGATGGTTGATGGTTGATATTGATGTTTAACTGTACTTTTTTATATTTAGATGAGAACTTTGTATAATTCTTTGCAAGTTATGGTTGATATCGATGAAAGGCGGGATGGATCAGTTCCCTCCTAATTAATTGCTCCTTATTCAACATTTATTATATTCTACTAAATCATTTGTTTTATATTTTTTTAGTTTTCATGACATCTTTGGTGCCTTGAGCGAGCTAGTTGCATAATTTTTGGCTTGATTGGTTTTCCCCCCTTAGGGCCTTTTTGTTTCATGCAGTTGAATATCCCACTATTGTATTCCGGTAAGTGGTTGAGCGTGAAGAACCAAAAGGTGAATATCGAAAAATGACCATTGAATAACCTCCCCTTTAATAGAAGCTGAATCAAGGGAAGATAAGAAATGAATACCTAGTCACCACCATTGTAATTCAACACGTATGAACTACATCTCGCTTCATGAGAAATTCCTATGTATTTTATGCAAAGCCCATGATAGAAATACTTTTCCTATTTTGAACTTATCCAATGACATTACAGAGAGACATCTTTTTAGCAACTCACCAACCCAATGACATCCAAATGATATACATTTCTTTTAATCCATAACAACATTAGTTATAATCAATACTCTTAACCCAACAGCCTTCTTATATCGACAATTAACGCTCGGGACAATCAACAAAAACAACAACAATTTATTGCAATATATATTACACTTCTCCAGCCTTTATGACCATGAATTCCCAAGGACAATTGAAATAACTCAGGACTACTTACATAAAAAATGATAAACAACTACAGTGATCACCTATTCCTAAATCTACAATCTCAACCAACAACGATTGATGAAATACTTCCATAATTAAGCAAAGACAACAACCAATGATCATTTCTCACAAATCATAAATCACCTTTATTTACTATGAACAAATTATCTATATACTTGTCACAACAATATCGGTGAAAAAAGTATACATCTTTGCCACTCTAGGGGCATTAATCTAATTAACTAAGGATGGCCTATACGTTTTTTAATCCTTAACAGCCTTAGTTTCAATCTATAATGACTTAACTTGATTCGTACTTACTGGCTTTGTGATATTCTAGTGCTATAAAGTAATGGCCTAGTAGAATCAGAGTTCATGTCCGGAAGATAGATGACCTTGATAAATGGATAAATAAAAATAAGCTTTAGTTTCAACCAATACTCAAACAATCCAATTTCAAACATCAACAATAACAACATGCTCGTGACTTTGGACATCAACGATATATTAAAACATTCGCCAATTATAAACATCCCACGATCACTATGAATTCTGGAGTCAACCACAATAACTCACGATCATTTACGTTATCAATACAAAACAGTACATCCTTACGAATCCAAGGGAATTCTAACTTATAAAGGACTGCGTTCATAGTTTTCAATCTGTAACAATCTTACTCTTGACCAATACTCTTGACCAATTCCGCAACTACCGAATTCTGCGCTCAAAAATCTGCTCATGACTTTCAACAATGACAACTTTCTCCCACAGTTGTTTATTCTTATAATTCCTTAAATAACAACTCTCAATAACCATGAATTCTTAAGTACGATAACTTATGATTATGTACATTAACATACAAAAAAACAACAATAGTCTAACCCATGACGACAGACATATTTTTCAATTCAAAACAAACTTAGTTATGATCAATATTATGAAGTCTGACCAACAAGCTTCTAATATCAACAATTAACCCTCATAAGTATCGATAATAACAACACTAATTTCTTGCAATTTTTCTTTGACTTCTCCAATTTACAACCCTCAATGACTATGAATTCCTTGTGATAGCCGAAATAACTTGTAACAACTTCCACCCATAATCTGAAACAACAGTGGTAATTTATTCCTATAATCTACAATCTTAACCAACAACCATTGGTTATATCCTTTCATGATTAAGCAAATACAACCACCATTGATCTCTTCTTGCAAATCATAAACAACATTTCCTGAATATGATCAATTATTCAGACTTGTCACCACAATTATCGGCAACAAAACTAGTTTTCTTTCTTTGTTGTTCTCTGTCTTTCTTTTTTATCTTTCTTTCTTTCTCTTCTTTTCTTTCTTTTTTTATTTGTCTTTTTTTTTTCTCTATCTTTCTTTCTTTTTTCTGTCTTTCTTTTTTATCTATTTTTCTTTATTTTCTTTTCTTTCTTTTTTTTATTTGTCTTTCTATTTTTACTGTCTTTGTTTTTTCTTTTCTATAATCAATTATTCAAATTTGTCACCACAATTATTGGCGACAAAACTTTTTTCTTATAACATCAGCAACGAAAAAATACATCTTTGTCAATCAAGGGGCATCAAACCAACTAAGGATGACGCATATTTTTCAATTCATAACAACCTTTGTTCAATCCATGATGACTTAATTTGACTTGTATTATTGGCTTTGTCATATTCAAGTGCTATAAAGAGAAACAGCCTTTGTAGACTATGATCAATTATTCATAGTTGTTAGTATAATTATTAGTGACAAAACTATACATCTTTGCCAATTAAGGGGCATCAAACTAACTAAGGATGACACGCGTATTTTTCGATCCATAACAACCTTAGTTCAATCAATGACGACTTAACCCGACTCGTATTGGCTTTGTGATATTCTAATTCTATGAAGATAAACAACCTCTGCATGCTACAACCATTTTCGACTTTGATCAATTATTCAGACTTGTTACCACAATTATCAGCAACAAAACTATACATCTTTGCCAATGAAGAGGGATCAAACCAAATAAGGATGACATGCATATTTTTCGATCCATAACAACCTTAGTTTAATCAATAACAACTTAAACCCGACTCGTATTGGCTTTGTGATATTCTAATTCCATGAAGATAAACAGCCTCTGCATGCTACGACCATTTTCGACTATGATCAGTTATTCAAACTTGTTGCCACAAGTATCAGCAAGAAAACTATACATCTTTTCCAATCAAGGGGCAACAAACCCACTACGGAAGACATGCATATTTTTCAACTCTTCACAACCTTGGTTCAATCCATGATGACTTAGATTGACTCGTTCTTCCCTTTCTCGCTGTTTCTCTGCAGCTTGATCAGTCTCACGTGCTCTCTGCTGCTCATTTTGAGTAGTCTAGGCTTGGACAAAAGCATGCAAGAGTTGCTTGAAACGATCGTCTGAATTATTCGATCCATTCCCAGGTTCCAAGTCATGAGATCTGGTTGTACGCTGTGCCATGACCTACAATAAAATAATAATGGTTTAGTTCCTAGGAAACAAGCTAACAAACAATTCTATAGACTTTACAATTAACACATAAAGCCTGTTTAACGGAAATTGAAATCCTCACCACGCCCTATTGTTTCTGTCCATTTTTAATATCCGAGAATCGTGTTGGGCTCTGATACCAACTGTCACGTCCCCCAAAATAAGAATTAGGGGAAAACGTGAAAAATAAATCAAATTCAAATTCCTGTATTTAATACAACACAAGCTTTCAAAAGTGGACCTACATAAAATTTCAAACTGTGGTGAGTAAAAATAAATTTCATTAAATGCAGCGGAAGCTTTATTCAATTGGTATTCAATGTTCATAAATAAAACTCAACACAAAAATCAAATAAACATTAATAATTAAAGTTGCAGAATAAATTCAATAATTACTAAAGAAAGTTTCATAATAAAAGATTGTTCATCTAAAGGATTGTTAAGATGCCGTTCACTCTTATGCTAGTTCAGACGGCTCCAAAGCCATTTCCTGCATCCCACTCGAGTTCATCAGTTGGCTCAAACATTTGAAACGCTTGATCCTTTTCCGTCTCCTGGGTAAAGTAGGGCTCGGTACCTATGCACCAAATATTACAAAGTAAATAGTAAGAACATAATTATAATTCGAAATTAAATACGATAACGAGATGAATATAGACAACTGAGGTCATAATAAAACAATGACAAAGATAATAACGAGAACGAACGTATGACATAAAACTAAATGGTACAAATGAGCAATATAAAATCACACGGTGACAAGTGTCCCTGTTGTGGGTAGTCAGCCCTAAATAAATCAGAAAAGCCCGTCCATAACATCAGTGGTCATAAACCGATCAAAATAAAATCAGGATAACCTGTGCATAAACAAAGCGGATTATAAGTGATCTGGTCACATCAGTGATCAACCGTCCATATATCGATCTGCAGTCATCCATAAAATGACCCACATACACATAAACATATATTCAGAATAGACATGATTAATAATGCTCCGACACAAGAATCATAAGTCAAAATAAAGTATTGGCCATTCCACATTTCATATCATATTCGAATAGTCATTCATATATGCAAACCCGAATGCCAAAGGATAATCACAAGCCAATCCTAGGATTAAACATAAGGTCTCGTACCCAATAACCACAGGAATCTCTAATGGATGAAAGATCAACACATCCCTTATAAATCAATGGTGCATAGACCCAATTAAAGGTTTTCTAATAGAGATGGGTTGACCTCGAATCCATTAGGATTTCCCCAAGGTCATATTAAGCACTAAACCCCATGCTAGTAAGATACCGTGTGCGTAGACAGTATTTACGCAGTCCAATCATCCAATTAATAAAGTACAAACATAAAATTTTAACGCATTAAAAATCAAAGTTACCATTTGAAATTAATTTACAAATACTAATAGAAGTAACATTCCTTAATTTATAATTTTAGAAAACCCGAGAACCCATCCAAAAACATTGTCCACATTCAAAACAAGTCAAAGGATCTTATTAAAGTTTATAAAACAATGAAGGCTTTTATTTAATTTCTCAAAAACTAATAGGTAAAGTACCATTCCAACAGTACCTATCCCAGCACATCACTAAGTCAAACAACTCCCATTCTTTATTCAAAAATATGTCAAGACACATGGGATCACCAGGTCATTCCCTTGACCTCCACAAGATAATTATATATATAAAATAAAAAAATAAAAAAAGAACACATCACAGTACCATCAAGATATTACAGCCGTCCTCTCTCCTCCATTTATTTTTATTTTTATTTTTATTTTGTAAAAAGTGTCCACTCTCTTTTTCTTTTCTCTTGTTCTTCCAACCCTTCTTTCTGTGAAATCGTTCCCACGCAGAAACAAAATGGCTCCATGACCGCGCATCTGGATCCTCTGGGAAGTGGGGCCCACTGATCGCACCTCAAGATCAACCCGCACCATCAAGGTCGCCCAGGCCCCCACTACCAGATGTAGGGACCCGATCTCAGATTGGTAGGGTCCGGTGGTCCCACAAAGACCTGCTGCCCAATTGGTTTCTACCTAAACACGCCCCGTCTCTGATCAATGTGCTGGATGCACTACAACAAAAATCATTTTGCGCAACGCAAATACTTGTCGTAGAAAATCCGAAAATCGTCGCCCAATATATTCTGCGACGAAACCATTTTTGTCTCCAGCTCATCGCCTATTAGGCGTCGGTGAATACTTTCGCCGACGATCACAACTAATCGTCGCCAAATATCAATTTTCTGCGACAAGATGTTATCGTCACGAAATGAGATTTTTTGCAACAACACGTTATCGTCGCCAAATATCAATTTTTTGCGACAACACGTTATGTCGGCAAAAAAGATATTTTTTGTCACCAAATATCTATAATTCATTACAAAAAAATGGATAAAAAATGGTGAAAAGGAATTTGCCGACAAAACGGAGTCGTCGCTGAATTATATCTTTTACCGACAAAACGGCGTTTGTTGCTAAATAGTGTATAAATTGCCATGAGTTATAATAGGCGACGAATTAGTTTTGTCATGCTTAGTTTGTAGACATTAGGCGACCACCTTAATTCGCCCCCAATATTTAACCTTGCCACAAATTCTCTTAGGAGACAAATTATATACGTCAGGGATAATATGCAAAGATATATTTATTCTTATTAGGTAATAAATAAAAGTCATCGCTAAAAATAATATATTTATTTTATAAATTACTGCCTGCTACTTCAAAAATATCCTTTATGCTGAATATAATAAAACCTGCTCATTCAACTAAAATAAAATGTATAATAAAACCTTCTCATTCAACAAAAATAAAATGTACAATAAAACATGCCCATTCAACTCAAATAAAATGTATAATAAAACCTACCCATTCAACTCAAATAAAATGTACAATAAAACCTGCTCATTCAACTAAAATAAAATGTACAATAAAGTTTGCTCATTTAACTAATAAAAAATGTACAAAACTTGCTCCTTCAACATATTAGGGAACATATAACTATTAAATCCAACCCACAAGTTTAGTCACGTCATTGTTACTAATTCAAGTAAAAATGTAGCATCCAAAATAGTGTAAGTATAATATTCTTATGAAAAACAAAAAGATGTTCAAGCAATTGGCCTCTATTACATTGATCTCCAGTCCCAATCTATGACACCAAAAAGAAAAAAAAAATTTAGGAATTAAATATGGGAATCAAAAGCAAAGTGAGACAAAATAAAATTCCGAGAAAATTAAAAAATAAAAGTGAACTTGAAGCTAAACAAGTTGATTCAAGATCACAAGCCTGAATCACTATCCTAACAGTTAATATGAGTATGTGATGTCCATGGTGCAATGGAAGTTATACAGATGCAATCACAACGTAATAGATAAGAGTTTCATGCTCAGTAACTTTGGAATGGTAACAAGTTAATATCTGCATAAAAAAGTGCTACATTTCAGTGAAACTCTTTTCAATAGATGTCATTTGACTACAAAATATAGACAAAGTTGTTAGTTTGATACATCATGGCTCTATATATTTAGAAGGATTCAGGTTTAATAGGAAAAAACATATTCATTTAAAAAACCTGGGAACATTGCACCATCATAGGTTTGAATTAGTCTCAGGAAAAAGAAAACGACCCCTAATACCCTACACATAATCACTGTATTTGGATGTTACCCACAAGATAGAATTTGCAAAAATATGAGAATATGACCACCATCAGGACTTGCATATCATTCAGCCCTGAATTCCGCACATAGAGAACATGAACCGCAATTAAGCAGCAGCCACTATTCCACATGTTCCTATTGGAATCTAAAGGGCAACTGGTTATGAGCAGGATAAATATGTGATCGTAAACTTTTGTTTAGACTTTGCCAAGGGACAAACAACAAGTGAAGTTAGCCAGTAGGAAATATATTGAAAAATTAGAAAAAAAGGTCAAGTAATAAAGAACCTTAAGTGAAGCTGATGTGCAGTAGAATCAGGGTTATACATAAGATAGACAACAATGTGTCCTTGTGTTGTGTGTGTGTGTGTGTGAGAGAGAGAGAGAGAGAGAGAGAGAGAGAGAGAGAGAGAGAGAGAGAGAGAGAGAGAGAGAGAGAGTACCTTAAGCAAGCCCAGGTGATGAGCAGTAGCTTTGTTTTTCTGTGTCCTTGCCATCTGCAATAAATAGTAAAATATTATTAATGTTCCAACAAGTGTATCATTGTAGTGCCATACAATAATCAGGTAAAAAGCTTAAAAGACAAATAAATTGAAGAACACAGAATGAGCCAAATGGAGAAAGGGAAGTACATTCCCTAGTATACACTATGACTAATAATAGGAGCTCCACATTGCAACATTTTTGGGGTGGCATGGAAATTGAAACCCACAAAAATGTGGGATCCTCTTTTCCTTTCTGATCAAAATAGCACCTGCATCAAGTGCCAACAGAAGACAAAAAGTACAGCATCAGACCTAGTATGGTTTTTAACTCAAGGCAGCCTCAAAAGCACAGTGGAAGATGAAATCATATGTTCTTCCAAAAAAACTCAAATAGCTTGCAGTTTTTAATTATATATATTCTCTTTAAAACAAAAGGGATTGTTTGACCATTCAAAAAAAAAAAAAAAAAAATCTAACCCTTCAGAAGAAGAGACCCTTTTCCACATAATGGAAACCATGTCTTGAATGCAAGCTTGGCAGAGACAAACAGATGAGTGAGACCCAAGTAGTAAATGAAATCTGAACAATGGCAAGGAGAAATTTTAAAGACAGAGGAAATGAAGAAGTAAGAGGACAGAAAGAAAAAAGGAAACTAGCTAGGAATTGAGGAGTTCAAAGGACCCATCAAATGTTTCCATATTGGGAAGGTTTTGAGGCGTGCATTCAAGTTAACAAGGTAAGAATGCATTTCCATGTTTCCTCTTCTCTGTTTCTTTTCTAATACAATTTTCACCTTAACGCCAAAAAAAAAAAAAAAACACCATACAGCACTACAGGGGAGCATCAACTGCAAAGCTCCTCCCTCCCTGCACTAACAAGACTCCACAAAGCCAAACACAACCCATGCTCCATCCATAAAATAAGGTCCTCTCCTCACATCAAGTGGTACCCACATCAACAAATTGTCCACGTCATTTTTTTACAATTCAGCCCATTGTTTTGAAGATCTCATATGCATTGAAAATTTTGAAGATCACATTTTGATTTGCAACTTGCATAACTTCTCCCACAGAAGAGCCGATCCCCCTTTTTTTACAACTCTCAACAAACCATAAACAGCACTAGGTGAGTGAAAATCAAATTGCTCCCTCACTGTGTAAGAGATTTAAATGTCTCTCTGAAGGAGAGCACACCTTCAGGCTCACAATCAAGAAGGATGTAATTCAAGAACATGCTCTCCTTAGGTTTCCCAAAATCAACTCAATTTATGTAAAATGAAAATTAGCTCAGATTTACCCCCACTGAAATGGGAGAACATTTTCTCAAAATACTTTATAGCAAATGGCTGAAACAAACTGAAAATAATGGTTTGGGCCAAAAGGAAAAGAAGAGGATAAAGCCAATGATGATGATGATGAATTCATTAAGTCTGCAAAGAAGAGGAAGTCGGACTGCACAAGAACAAAGAAAAGACCGTTGTGAAAAATATTTTCTTTTAAGCATGAAAAACTAATAAAAATCACAAGGGGGCGACCGGATTGCAAAAGTACCATTCCTGCATGTCTTTACTGGCATATGAATTAGTTAAAGATGTAAAGTATAAAAACATCCAACAAGTCATTTAAACAATGATGGGATAAAGCTAACGATGATGATGATGAATTCATTCAAATATACCAGGCATATAAAAAGTTAAGATGGATGATTATGTTTAATGAAATGTCAGCGCTTAAAGTGGAGAACATTATGAATGGATGGTAAATACTAAAGATTTAAAAAAAAAAATGCAGATTGAGAACTACATCAGTAATTTCTTTTTTTGTTAAAGATACAATGAAAAACTCAGAACAGAACATTTAAAAACAAAAGAAAAAGAAAAATCAATGCATTACATTGTTTGACTCTTTAGTACAGACAATGTTTTAGTAGTAGGAGTGGTACATTACCATATCAACTCGGAATCGAGTCATTGCTGCATAAATCTGTGGGGCCAAAAACAAATCTACCTGCAAGTAACAAGCCTCCATGTGATCAACTTTCATTTGATGCCTAATTACAGTAAGCATAGATCCATGTCAGGAAGGGTTCTACTTCCTAGGTATCACGTGGAGACACATACCTGGAAAGCAGTAGAAACTGACCAGAGAAGAACCACAAATGCTTTGAGCATAAGCTCAGAAGAAACCTCAAGATAAATTTGGAGGAATTATGGGATCCTGCATGCCTAGCAAACAATACAGTTTGCCTCTAGGCCATAATGCTGGACATATTATTTAGTTTTCCATTCCATTGATGTGACTGGCCTCATTGGGTAGAATGTTTCTATGAAAAAGGATGACTTTGAACAGCCAGCTATAGCATTAGAGCAGGGATTAGGGAAGCATTCTATAAAAAAGCAAAAGCATAGATGGCCATGGTCCTCAAATTAGAGTAAATATCTTAGGCAACCACATTCCAAGAGGGGCATATCAAGTCAGCAGGGGGGACTCATAACCACTGAGCTACAACTACATGCATGGAATGGAGAGGAACTGCCCATTTGCAGTGATTTCTTGAAGATATACAATGTTCTGGGATGATTCATAATTTATATGACATCAGTAAATGAAAGAAAAGGGTTACATTAATTCCACCATACAACACAGACTAGTGTTCTCGGCTGATCAACACGGCATACCAAATTATTAAGATAGAAATTAAAGCAAGAAGACAAGAAGTTTTGGATTACTTAGTTCATATATTTAGCAAATTAGACACAAAATGAAAGTGAATCAATCTTGGAATAGACGAACCAGGAAGACTTGATCTCCTGTAGCATGTCTTCCAGCATATCCTTTTAATAGCTTCTCTAGTGCTGACAAATGGCAGCCGATGAAATCGCGTTAGGATTCAAAATTTCAAACAAAACCTTGACTTCTCTTGATCCAAAAGTCCAAGGAAGCAATAAAATTTGAGCTTCCACAAGTATATTTAAAAAAGAAGTAGAAGTGATAGAAGAACCAAGCTATCCACCAAGCTATCTTCGATAAACCATGATGGATTGAATTCTGCTAGATTAGAGATCCATCATGGGAAACAGGGACAAATACCTCATTTACAGAATTCCTTATAAGACTTGAGGATAATCATGAGATGAAATTGAAAAATGGGTAGCAAAAAAGGTGGAGATCAATGTTATTGCAGGCAAATACATTATGAAAAATTGCTGAAATAAGATGGTCAATTTCAGATCACGAGAATTCAAACTCAATTTCAGATCACGAGAATTCGAACAACAAGCATATTTCATTTTTTTTCTTTTGGTAAAAGGCATATTTCATGAAATAAGATGTAATTAAGTGTCAAGCACTAAGATCAGTTTACCTGCAAAACCTTTCCCAATATGATATTGCACCCATACAAACTTCTCATTAGCATCAACTTTTTCCTCAATGTAGTTCTTCAATTTGAGAAACAGCAAAAAGAGTGACAATTATTTTTGAATGCTTTCATTATAATAGGAAGGAAAATAGTGTGCTTATAATAGGAATAGTCATGATTAACAACTTACTAAAGCAGCATAATTTTGAAAAGGTTGTATGCTTGATGATACAATATTTGCAGCCTACAAAAAGATTAATTGTAAAACTCATTAGTATTGTTAAACAAGAATCTATATGGTTTTGCAAGTATGTTTCCTCAGTATAAATTTCAGTTGTAATGCTATATTAAACAACCTAATTGTTTGTCTTTATGACCTCAAGGTGCACTATGATACAGAGGAAAGAACTGAATTTCAAAATATAGAGAGCAAGCATCGCAGCTTTACCTGGAAATTAATGGCTCTTTTCTGGATGTCACAGGGCAAAAAAGGATGTTCAGGATACTTCTCTTCTAAGTACTGTACAACAAAATTCAAACTATGAAACATAGACTGATAGACATGCATCTAATCTCAATTGAAGTTTCTACTGGCCATTTGCTTCTAAAAGCCCTAAATCAATTTCACCAGATATAGCAATAACGAATGAAGGATTATGAATTTGACTAACCAGTATGATGGCAAAAGGGTCAGAAATCACTATGTCCCCATCCACCAGTACTAAAAGAAATTTTACACATAAACAAAACCAGAGATTTTCAAAGAAAGAAGGGAAAACCATATTACCTCTCGGATTTTGAGATCAGAAGAAGAAATCAAATCAAGTGAAAAAGAGTTGATTACCTCTCGGATTTTGAGATCTGAAGAAGAAGAGAGAGAGGAGGTCAGGCGCAGGTGGCAGTGCGGTGAGGTGCGGAGAGAGACAGGGGAGAAGAGAAGAAGAAGAAGAAAGAAAAAGAAAAGAAGGAGTAGGAAGAAGAAGGTGTGCAGTGAAGGAGTGCAGGTGGGGGTGTGATGCAGGGGCTGTGGAGGAAGAGGCACTCACCTGTGAACGCGGCGTTTCTTCTTTGCGTCGAACCTGGTTTCCGTGCGGGTTTCTCCCTTGCCTTGCGCTCTACGTGAGTTGATGGAAAGGGGATGTCTGGCCGCACGCCAACGAGAGATGTCGAGAAGGTGCTGTGGGTTTGAGTCCAGCCGTGAGAGGGAGAGATGATGGCGGAGGGCTGCAAACGGGCGCTGCTTTGCTAGGAGATGGAGAGGGAGATGATGGAGCTGCTGCTTGAGGGAGATGAAGATAGGGGTGCTGTGTGAGAGAGGAAACAGAGGGGTATTGCACTGATGGGAGGCGATGGCGATGGCGATGGGTCTGCGCAGGATGATGGTGAGATGGGGCTAGAACGGACGATGTGGAGGAGGGTCTGCGCCTGGGTTACAGCCGGGCCGGGGATGGAAAAGATGAGGGAGTGGTGGGTTGGCTGACCGGAGAGGATGAAGGAAAAGGAGGGATAGGTTCTGGGATCAACGCCCGGGATGGGTGATGACCTGAAGAAGAAGAAAAGGGGAGGAGTTTGGCTTGGGGAGAGTCGAAGGCGTGGAGGAGGAAGGCGCACGGCTGAGGAGTGTGTGTTATCTTATTTGAGGATTGTGTGTTATCTTATTTCATTTCGTCGCCCAATTGTTCTAAGAAATGAACCCTGAAGACCGATTGCCCGCCTCAGATTTTATGCATTCCGCGATAAAATAATTTCGCCGCGGATTATTTTCAAGGGATTCTGCGACGATATATTTTTTTCGCAAAAATATAATGTAAATGATTTTCTGACGAAAAAAAATCATCACCAAATAAATAATTTTGTCGGAAAAACTTTACCTCTTCATGGTACCAACTCCATTTTTTGGCGCTAGACTTTTCGCCGCAATATTTAGTGGCAATTGAAAATTATCGTCGCTAAATAATATGACTTTTCGTTTTAGGCGACGAGATGAATTTTTCGTCTCGAGAAACAACATTTAGTAACAAAATTTCAAAATGTCGCGGAATATTTGTCGCAAAAAATGATTTTTATTGTAGTGATGGTAGGCCAAACAGGGCCCACCTCGCACGGGTCCGCCATCTGTAGGGTCACCCGTGGGTGCTCCTTCGGATTCACGGATCAGATCGGTCATCAGGTGGCCCACCTGGGTCCCATGGTAAAAAACACGGACAGTCCCAAACTATGTAATTCCCTTGTACACAGATTCACTCCCTGAAACATGTGATTCTGCCTGCCATCAAGGCCACCTGAAATTGTGGTCTCACAGCCCCAAATACAAGTCTACAGAATATGGAAAAGGGGTTTTGAAACCCAAATAAAGTGCTGCATGCAGTAGCTATTTGCAACAGTAACATCAATACAAGAAAATTGATTGGGTTATCTCCAAATCTCCATCTCGTTTCAAAACAAAATTGCATTACCAAATTATCATAAGAAAAAGGCATAAAAAGGATTTCTACATGCATACACAGCCAAATCAACGAGAAAAATAATTATTAAATTTATAAACTATGATTAGGTACTTGCCTTTTTTCGGAGTTGAAGAAAAATGCACAGATCCTAACCAATACCCAAACCGCGATTCCTACAGCGCTTGAGAATAATCCTATCACCGATCTGACAAAGAATATGGGAAAGAAATGCTCAGATGAACAGATCTATGGTATTCCCATAAGAAAGTTGAATAAAGAATGCCGGTATCCTCTGATCTTGATTCTGATGGTTGGATCCTAAAGCTGGAATGGCTTGGGAGTTGAAAGAGGAAGAAGACGAAGATTAACCGGGAGGAGTTGCGGAGAGATAAGTGAGGAGGGATAAGAAGTGCTTTTGTTAAAAGAGGGATTAGGTTAAAAGAATACTCTTAGGCTTAAGTCATTGGGTCAAATTACGGGTCAGGTCTTCTACCTATTAGCCCAACTTACCGATCCACACATCTAATCTAACGTGTGCCCCACTTAATCCTACCCACTTAAATAACTAAAATACATTCAATTAAAATAATAATAATATCTAATTAAAATATAATAAAATATTATAGGTGGGACCGGAATCTTACATTCTCCCCCACTTAGGACATTTGGTCCTCCAAATACAATCATACCTCTGCAAGAAGATGCAGGTAAATCTTCTTCACTTGGTCCCGGAGCTCCCAAGTGGCTTCCCAAGGACTATGGTGCTCCCACTGGACGTTCACCCAATGTATTGTCCTAGTCCTGAGAACTTGCTCATTCATGTTAATGATCCGAGAGGGTCGCTCAACATAGGTAACATCTGGCTGCAATTCCAATGGCTCATACTACAACACGTGAGATGGGTCTGCGATATACTTCTTCAATATCGAGACATGAAAAACATTATGCACCATTGACAACGCTGCTGGTAAGGCTAATCTATAAGCAACTTTTCCAATTCTTTCCAAGATCTCAAATGGACCAATATATCTCCGAGATAACTTCCCTTTTTACCCAAACCTCAATGTTCCTCGCGTTGGTGAAACCTTTAGAAACACATGCTCACCAATCTCGAATTGAAGATCTCTCCTCTTCAAGTCTGCATAACTCTTCTGTCGGCTTCTAACAATTTTCAACCGATCATGGATCTGCTCCACTTTCTCACTGGTATCACTATCAATAGACGGACCATGAAAACTTTTGACATCTATCTCCTCCCAACAGATTGGGGTTCTGCATTGACGTCCATACAACACCTCAAATGGTGCCATGCTGATGTTGGAATAATAGCTATTATTATATGCAAACTCGCACAACAGGAGACTTTTCTGCCAGTCATTCCCAAAATCAAGGACACAAGCTCGCATATATCCTCCAGTGTCTGATTCGTCCTTTTAGTTTGACCGTCGGTCTGAGGATGATATGCTGTGCTGAAATTCAATGTTGTTCCCAGAGCTTCCTGAAGTTCAGTCTAGAATCTGCCCAAAAATCATGGATCTCTATCTGATACAATTGATAAGGGGACACCATGAATTGTGACAACTTTCTCCATATACATTCTAGCTAACTCATCCCGAGGTGTCTTCATATTCATTGGTAAGAAATGAGCCACTTTTGTCAACCTGTCAACTATCACCCAGATACTATCTTTGTTATGCATCGATAGCAACTCAGAGATAAAACCCATCATTATGTATTCCCATTTCCAGTCGGGCACTTCCAACTGTCTTAAAAGTCTCAGGGGTTGCTTCCATTCTACCTTTACTTATTGACACACCAAGCACCTTGCTGTAGATCATGCTACTTCCTTTTTCATATTATTCCACCAATAATGATTACGCAGGTTCTGATACATCTTTGTACTACCCAGATGAATAGTATAACGGGAATGATGTGCCTCTGTCATGATCTCATTCTTCAGTTCTTCTATATTTGGCACACATAACTGATCTTGAAAGTACAACACACCCTCCACTATTATGAAGTCTGGTTTGCTATCAATTTGTTTAATCACTTGAGCCTGCTCTGGATCCTCTGAATGCTTGCTTTTGATCCTGCTCAAGATCTCTAGTTCCCAGACAAACATGTTAGCTAACATAATCTTTTCATCAATTGGCTGCAAGGACACTCCCAAATTGAGAAAAATTTCTCATACAAGTGAGAAATAGTTTTCACTAGAATTAACTATGTTAGAAAGTACCATAGGCGTATTGATCATTTGTATAGAAAATTAGTTGGTTCCGAGTTCTAAATCAGTAATTAGGGTTCATTTAGAAGAGAATGTTACTGACTTGGGTACATCTCTACAGGGGTTGGGCCGGTAAAGATTCAAGGAGGACCCAAGTAGGTTAGGATATTCCTTTCTTAGTATAAATTTGATTTGATTTGGGTTGCTTATCTTAGAAATTCTTTGGAGATTTAAAGTTCTTGTCTAAGTAGGATTACTGGCCTATAAAAGGGAAGCTTTTCTTATGTAATTGTACACATAGATTTATCAGTTTCAAGATCAACAAAGTCAAAAGTTTCTCCCTTCACGGCTCTTTTCCTCTCATTTCACGTAACATATAGAAATAGTGAACTTTTAAGGCTTACTCTCTGTGAGGGAAGATCAGGAAACATGGAGTTGCCATGAGTTCGTTGGGTACCTCCTCCTCACCTAAGGTTCGGTCCCTCGGTTCCTCTTCACGCCGGAGCAATATTCTTTCCCCAGGGCTGGGTCTCATGGGTCCCAACCCCCTTTCTTGGGTGAAAAAGAAGAAGTAATCTGCTTCTATGATAAACTAAATTTAAAATAAAAGCTCTCTTTTCTCCAAAATAAAGAAATATGTGCTTCCGATAAGAAAGCTGCAAACAGGTTTGTCAAAGAATCTTTCTTCTTATCTATCTTAAAGATGTGTTGGACCTCTCTTCTTCACGCAATTAATTTGCATCTATTACTGAATGAATAGACACAGCCTCATTTATGAACCTTCATGGACTTGCTTGAGCCTAATCCCCTCCAAGCTTCTAGATCCATGGGTAATTGTAAGACTTTAAGGTTGGCTAATTCATTGGGTAATGGACAAAATTGGAACTCCTTATAATGCAAGTTTGATTAGAAAAGGACTGTCCAAGATCGTCGTTGAAGAATTCAAGTCTAATATGGAACTGGCACAGATCGCTCGAGCGGACTACTTGGTCCCTCGAGCAAACCCTTCATAGAATACTCTTTGCTCAAGCCTTCCAAATCTTCGCTTGAGCCATCTCTCATAATCTAAAGACAGAATGCAGTTCGCTCGAGTGATTCTCATGACTGCTCGAGCGAACCCAAGACAAAAGTTGCTTCGCTCGACTCAACTTAATTTTCACTTGAGCCATGCTCTGAAGTTCAAATGTTCTAAAGACAGAGACTTGTTCGCTCGAGCGGACTTCCTGGTCGCTTGAGCGAACCTGGGCGCAAAAATAGCAACTTGCCTAGAATTCTGTCCTAGTTTGTCTCAAGTTGTAATTGCTGATCCTAATCAAATTCTAACTACTAAGGCACGAATCTAGACTTATGTAAAGCCTTTATCTCTTTATTCAACCTTGCCTCTCTATCAAGGAAAATTCCTAGAGAGAACTTGAGAGTTCCATCTGCCCCCAAGGCAATCATCTGTAATACTGAAGATCTAAGCTTTGGATCCATTCTCCATTCTACTCCTCTGAAATAGAGATTCCTTAAAGACGGCTTCAAGGAGTTCGGTTCAAGCGCGGTGAAGGTGCACGACTAAGAGTCGGCAAGATAGCTCAGTCTCTAGGTTGATTTTCGACTGTGAAGGGTTTTAAGTTTCTTGTAACTTTCTTTTACATAGTGCTTGGTTGTCATTTGGTCTAGAAGATAAAGCCCGTGGTTTTTTCCCGAGTTGGGTTTTCCACGTATAAATCCTATGTTCTTCTCTTTGTGTGGATTATTTATTTTTAATCGGATATAGGATTAACCACTAGTTTAATCACTGTAATTGAAATCTAGTAGAAATCTGTTTGTTGGGACCAGAGCCTGTGTTGAGGCCATTTCGGAATTTTCACTAATCCTTCTTTTCTTTGTGTTTTCCATTTCTTCTTCTATTAATGGCCGGGCTATAATAGTTGTAATAATAAAAATAATGATTTTAGTTTTTAACATTTTGAAAATGTCCAGAAGAAAAGAAAATTTAGCGACTATAACTATGGTTAGAAGGCCAAGATGAAGATAACATGTCATCTAATGTCATGCCGATATATTTTTCAAAAAAAAAAAAAAAAGGGTTATCACAAAATTATCATCATGCGTACTAAAATGATCACCATCAAATTAGAGAGTAAAATTAGTCTAACTATTGATCATATTTGAATCTTTGGTGCTTTCTTAGTGGTCAGAAAATTAGAGCCTGTTACTTTAATTCAATTCCTAAAAATTCATGGTGGGGGTGTTGAAGGATGAAAGGTGGCGATGTTACTTATACGGAAAATAAAAATTACACTTGAAATGTTACTTATTAGTTTGCTTGAATATTACCTGTTTTGGGCTCTTTTGTTCGATCAAAACTAGTGCCGTCGGTAGATGAAGACAAATATCAGTTTGTTTGCGCAGGTATGCTAGAGATGATAGATCAGATGGATGAGATGCTGTACTAGGGTTTCGTTGGCTCTCTTGCATGAAATTTGCTTCAAATGTAGAGGGAACCTCTTTTCTTTGCAGTAGTGTAGTAAGAGTTTTGTCTCCTTGCAGTTGTTCTGTGCCAGGTTTGGTGCCTCTTGTCCATTCCAGTTGGTACCTGTAGGGGTCCAACCCACTGTTGATTTCGCTAAAGTCCTGCCATTGTTTAATGTTATCAAGAATCTTTTTCGTCACTTCGTCTTCTGAATTGTGGCTCGGTGGTTTGAAAATTCTAGTTACAAACGCAGTTAAAATACACATCCAAGAAATCAACGATGGTTGACAAAATGCAATAGTTTTCAATTCATTTAACTCCTCAAAATTAGGGAGACTGTTGTCAGACATACATTCTTTACACGAGCTACTTGAGTAGAGGGCATGATTTTATACCATTTTTGCAATACATTAATGTGGGGTATGAGTATGAGCTATTTTGGTTTTTGACTATTTAGTGATCCCAGTACCGAATTATCGTGTTTTTTCATTTTAATTGATGAGATGGAATTGCCTTCTTCAATCCAAATTGCTCACAAAATACTTGTCCCCCAGTGTTTGGCGCCAAGATAATTCGGTGGGAGCATGTCACCAAAATCCCCCTAGATGTCTATATAGATTAGATAGATTTTTGGTCTCCGGATACTGGAGGAAATTTATGTAGATCAGGTATGTCAGTTGGCCCTCCCAAAGCCCATGTCTGATCATTTGTCCAAATCTTCTTAGGCTCACAAATGAGAGACGCCCCTTTTCGGTTTGAAATGACATGGCTTGAAAAAGATAAAATATCTAACTTTGATTTGAGTATGGTGGAATAAAACTAGCATGGATGAATGGATTGGTTTCCACTCGGCAATTTTAAGGAAGATGTTGTGGCAATTATGCGAGAATCTCACTTCGTAAGATGCCTCGATATGCACCAAGGTGTTTCTGCTCATCCCATGAAAGTCTGGTGTGAAGAATATAAAAGATTTCAGGTCCATTGCCTTAAGTGGGTATAATATATCTACAACATTCTAGCAAAGGCCTTAGGTGGTAGACTTCATGAGTGTTGCCTTATGTCTTATGCACAAGGTGCTTCTCTCCATTGGAGACATACTTTAGATGAGTTTCTCATTACCAATTGATGCATTCAGCAAGGGTTAAAAAATGGATTATGCCGAGGCTTATGAGAGGGTAGATTGGGGATCCTTATTCTACATGACTCGAATGATGTGCTTTGGCATTGGATGGAGAAAATAGATCTATAATGTTGTGTGCGTGCATGCGAAAGAATGAAATGTGCGTGGCAAAAGAAAACTCACTTTAACAAGGAGAAAATGGATCTATAATGTTGTATGGATTGATGATCAAGCCACTGGGTCGGTGGGTAAGGCTCTTTTCCTAGGTCCGTGGCAAAAGAAAACTCACCTTAACTGAGGATGGATTTCTACAATAGAGTTTTGCTTGTTTCTCGTGAGAAGTTCCTTGTCTTTTGATGCTTCTGTGTTTCCTTGATTTTATTATTCCCATTTAACAATAAAAGGTATTTTGTTTCAACCACAAGCATTTGTAAAATCTCATGCATGGTTAGTACAATAAAATAAAACCATAAGGTTTTAGTGTTTTTAAGTAGGCCCTTGCATTTTTATTTTAATACCTTCCGTATCACTAAAATCAATAGTCTTCCGACCACCATAAGTTTTTAGAGCGAAATGACACTTTTGCCCATATCTTTTATCCTTATATGTATAATTTCAAAAGCTTGGACTCAATTTTTTTTTAAAAAGCAAGTAACATTAACAATTGCTTAGTGGGAGAGAACAACCCTACATAAATTCATTTTTTTTTTTTATCAATACAGGGCTCATTTCATTAAATCCAAATCAATCATGACGACAATCAACACATGTACTTATAATCTATTATGATTTATCCAATCCATACATAACCTACCGTTAGATGATGAAAGCTTCAAAATACATGATTATGCTTCATGTGTAGGGGTATAAGAGATATATTGGGGAACGGACAAATGTAAATGAAAAAAAGAATATTAATTTTTAGGATTTGCGATGGGGTGTATTTGGCTCTATGTAAAAGAAATATTAGGGAAAGAGGCAAATGTAAAAAAAAAAAAAAAAACATATTAATTTTTAGAATTTATTGGGAGAGGGGGCGGAATTTAAACTTTTCTCAGATATGGATGGTGGCTTCAGTCCCCAAGCCCATATATCTGGGTCCGCCCTTGGTCATGTCCATGAGAAAGTTATTGAGAGAAATCATTAGGACTCGAGATAAAATAATGGTATTTTTGTATATAATAATATACTCATTTTTGTTTGATAAATGTAAGGGTAAAGTTGTCATTTATATAAAAAACCAACACAAATCTCATGGTGGCTGCCCATTCTTGTTAGGAATATTAATTTTTGGGACATGAAAGGTATCAAAAAGAAAAGATAGGGGCCTATTTATAAATACTAAAACCTCAGGAGCCTATTTACAAATCCTACAAACCTTTAGGGGTATATACAAAAAGCACTTTGAACTTTGAATGGGATGGGTAACATGTGGACCTGATTTATTTAATATTCCCCAATCAAATGGTGATGAGGATTTCCTTCTCTTTCTTGAGACTTATACAATCTAACATTCCAATGAAATGGTCTGGATTTTTCCAAGAAACTTTCTTTTTTGTTCGACAGTGATCCGATCTGCAAAAACTCTTTTGTTTTCTTTCCAAATGATACGATGTGGATTCTAAATGTATGGACAATATTATCCGTTGAAACTGATATTTTTCATCAGTCACATCATAAAGCGAAGCTGTAGGCCCTAACCCTTATGGCATTGAAGCGACATTTCTGGTCATCGTCCTAAAAACGCAAGGCGGCCCAAACTGAAAAAAAAATGCAGTTGCCATAGACGACCCACAATAGTCAAGGTCTTGTAAAATTCTTGTACCACAAATCAGGCTCCCAATTGTCTATCATGGCAAAAATTTTGGCTATCGGAAGAGGCTTTGGAATTGGCAATTCAACTTGCATGGAGGAAAGTAGGTTTCTTTAGTAATTCTAAGTTTGCTATTGATTCAATAACAAGGCTTCAACATCCTTTTCCATGTGAAATTTATGTCCCACTACAGAAGATCCTAGAAAATAAAATAAAAATGTCTTAACTAGAGTGTCCTATAGTGATTAGTTGAAGCATTAATAGTGAAGCACATGGTCTAGCGAGGGCAGGACTTTGTATAGGCACCCATGCATACAGTAGCAATCATATTCACTACACCAAAAACAGTAATTTGAACGGCCTAAAACCGTTCCTAAACAAAACAGGAATGGTTTTAAACTGCTTCAAATAAGGGCGTTTCTAAACCATTGGAATGGTCCAAAACCGTGCCAGATATGTGGTTTTGGAACGGTTTCAAACCGTTCCAAAATCCCGAAACCGTTCCAAATTATAAAAACTGGAACGGTTCAAGACCTTTCCAAATGTTTACATAGAGGAACGGTTTTCAAAGCCGTTCCAAAACCGTTCAAAATTTTTATATTGGAACAGTTTTCTAAGTGTTCCAATGCTATTAAGAACGGTTTTGAACTATCCCTAATTTTATTATTATTTTTTAAAAAACACTTATTTCGTGGAAATATTTTTATCTGCCACTAAATGCATTTTTAAAAAAAATCACCATAAAAATTTGAAACCCATAAATTGTAGATGTAGATTCATCTTACACATCATCAAATGGCTCACAAAAGAAACCAATTTAGAATAACATACAAGATTGAATAAAAATGTACAATTTATAATATTTGGAAATCCATACATATTCTAGAATTCAAATGATACATATTATAGAATTGTTTATTCTGCTAGTGTCCGCCACGTCCGTTCGCACAAGTATTTGTCAGGCCTTTACTTTGAGAGGTTCACGGGCTTGCCTTCTTGTGGCTTGACCAACTCTCTATTTGGGTTTAACTCATCTCATGTGTACTCTTGCTTTTCTAGTGAGATTAAAGGATGTTACATTGTTATTCATCAGTTCAACCATACGATTAAACTCCTCACACACACACAAACAACCACCTAATACACTGATAGCCACCTGCACATAATCAAATAGTGTAGGTGTAGATTAGTGAGAGCACAAAAGAAGCATATGCATAAAATTTAAAACAGAGCATATCATAAAACATGGGAAAAAAAAACCTACATTTATGTATTCACCTAATAATGAAGCAAATCTCAACTCATTGGAGAAAATAAGACAACCAAGTAATTCAACTCCTTTGCATGGCAATCAAACTCTAGAAACAGAAGATCCACATGTCACATGTGATTGACACTTAGCAAAATGTTGAGTACCAATGATACAAATTAAAGAATATCAGGTCAGGTACAATAAATTGTTAGATGGAGATCTAACCACTTTCCACATGTCTCTTTTCTTTTGATCCCCACAAAGTATTGGGCCAGAAAAGGAACAAAAGATTAGAATGAACAAGCACATATATATAGAGGCTATAGATGGAAGTGTTGGTATCAAGCATACCATCAAAAGACAACATAAAACTATGGGATAGCCATGCCAGAATGTCCAAATCATTTTAAAGCCAGGTAGGTCACATGGTGTTGTAAGATCCTCAAAAGCCAGTCAAAAATATAGAAAATCCATAGACTTTAAAGCTATGGCGGTGGATTTGATATACAATCAAGCATAGCCTATAAACACATATATGTAAAAGATTCCACTTTATTCTTTAAGATTTGTCAACCATAACCTATAAACACATACATTCGAACAATAAAATAATGACCAAGGTATAGATGAGAGCAATAAGAGAGTTCTTAGGTTTATCTAAGTCTAATAGCAGGCTGGACAAACGAAAAAAAAAAAGATGACTTGGCATATGACAACGTTGTAGTTTTATCATAACCTGAAGTGATTCTCTTCTTATCTATGAATATATTTACATGTGAAGTTGATTTTGTGAGATGCCAAAAAGCCATCGGTTGCTGCTGTTCATGGTCTTGCACTTGGTGGCGGCTTAGAATTAACAATGGTTTGTGCTTGGTCTACACTGTAGTTATATCCTTTCTTCTGATGTTAAAAAAAAATTACTAATACAGCACCATATAACATGGAGAATGTGGAATCAGAATAACTTGAATAAGCCTACCAGATAAAAAGAACTGAATCACCAGCAACAAGCCTTTTTGCACTTACAAATACACTCCATCCAATTGTAGGAAGATGGCGCTTGGGCTGACCTGCATTACAAAATGAACATAAAAAATCAAAACTTCTACAAAATCATGTCACAAGACTAGTATGGCAGGCACATGACAATCTGAATCTAGGAATAACTTGGCTAAATTAAAATTAGTGAAACACTGAAAAAAAAGCAGTTTTAGTTGGCAAAAGACAACCTGATACAGATTTTATAGTAAATGAGGTGGTAAAAATAAATCATCTCTCTCTCTCAAAAAAAATGTCCATCTGATTGTAGGACTTGAGAAGTGCGCAGCCACAGCAGAGATTTGTCACTAGCACTTATGTTGTACCTGAATTCACTTAATCATTTCTCCTATTGAACTTATATAATCACATGGTGCCAAGAAGTGAACAAAGAAAAGTACTATGATAAAAACAACTGTTGTAGAGCCATTTTTTCATGTTTTTAACCCAAAAAAAAAAAAATTTTCTCACCACGAAAAATATGTTGAAATTTCCACTCATTATTGTGTAGGAAGATTGCAGAAAGGCCATGATTCAAGCACAAAAGGATCAAAGAGCCCCAAACAGTTTTGCCTCAAGATAAAAAGTATTGAGCAAAACCAACACCTAGGAAAAGGACCCCTCGGCTGAGAAATTTCAAAAGGATAAGACAGCACTAGTGGGGATCTATTTTTCGATTTTTTTTTTAATTCTATTGATAACATGACTCAAACCTACAACCTTTAAAAGGTTGTAACGTTGAGCACCTTCCATTGTGCCAGAGGCTCTTGTCACGCATGATGAAATGATTAGAGAACCATGTCAAAGAACTGATCCAAGTACAGGGGTGGGGAAGAAAGAGAGACAAAAACACATATAACCTTACACATTTAAACATAGCATTGATAGCACTAAAAAAATGTAGATTCAGAAATAATGCTTTAAAGGCACATAGTCTTCAAAGTCAAATCACAACTACGGGTTTACCTTCCTGCATCTGATGAGTAAAACCAGATGAAGAGAGCTTCATTGATGCAGCTCTACCACAAAGACATAACAACACTATTCTGAAGTTTCATCTGTAAAAGTATTACAAAATAGCAAATACAATGTAAAAACTAAGAATTCAGACCGGCATTGTAAGATTCACCTATACAGCACCCTCAAAGTTGATTTGATGGTCCATTATCTGAGGGAAAATCTGATCTGCCAGCTCAATCTAAGTTACTGTCCAGTTCATACTACAACCATCTGTGTTTCAAATCAACTATCCATGTTTAGAACATATTTGTTTCAAATGTCCATAAAAATTTATCAGATACCTGATCCTAGAAGAAACACTGTTTGAAAACTAGAAAACCTGATTTAACTTAGAAGTTAACCAAGTCAAGTCAACTCATCCATGTCCTAGTCAAGCACTAATAATGAAACTCAGGATGAAAAATACCACAGCAAAAAAATTAAAAATAGAACCCTAATTAAGCATAAACAAGCACCTTCAAATCTGACTGAGCTCAGTCAACCGAGTGTTATCAAGTCTTACTGGGATCCTAAGTCACTTGAAATCTGATTCCTGCATCTTTATTTTTGAATGGTTCTACTCACAGATACAGATATACGTGTCAAATCCAGTCAGTACTCTGTTAACATAAATGATCAATGTCTATTGCCAATAAGAAGGCTCAATAAAAAACTATTTCATGCCACACTAGAATGGTTATCACAAAAGAAAAACTCAAGCCATGTAATTTAAGAACTGTTAATATGTAACATGACATAATCACATGACCCTGTAACAGGGTTAAAAAAATAGCAGTAATTTTTGATAGTCGACATACAAAGGAACATTCCACTTTTCTTTCATTCTTTATATTGCAGTGGCAGAAGAGTCATTTACCTGCTGCTTCGTCAAAGGATATGTGGCCAGCCACCTTCACAATAACAGTGAGCAATATAATAGCAAATCCATATGCATAAGGCACATTTATAGCTGAAAGTCCACCCTTCAGCACCCTGTAACAAGTACAGCACACAAATCACTGGACCTCATTATGCCATCATCCTTAACAAATTCAACATAGTAAACAAGTTTGGTCAGGAGCACCCAACCAAAGTGATTGCAACTTAGAAGAAATTGTACAAGAAAATATAGTCGTAATGAATAATGGTTGGTGGTTGACCAATATGAATCTTTAGAATTATAAATCTTGTAAAGGAATACAGAGATGTAATTGAATAGCACAAACTCAACTTTAAAAGTATAACAAAAAAGCTTGGATACCTCATAGGATTTCTTCTCTAAAAGATTTCCAATGTAACAAAAAAAAAAAAAAAAATTAGTAAGTAAACCTAACAAAAAGAAACAAAAAAGAAAAAGACGTTTTTTTTTTTGTATAAAAAGATAGGAAATTCCCCACACCAAGAACAGATCATGGTTCGCAGTGTTCCATTGTTTTAAGTGTACTGAAGTAAATGATTAGATGAAGTTAGCCAGTTAGATTGCTATAGGTTATTAGGTTAAATCAAGCATAACACCCACAAATTGACAGAGGAGACCAACATTTTCAAGTCCTAACAAGTGAACTGGGTCGAATATTGGACAGGCTCGAATCAAAAGTAGCAACTGAGAGAGTCTGAGGCAGAATATGTCCACACAAAGAGTCCATCTTAAACTGTGTTACCAGTAACCTGGTTTGCACTCTTCTTTTTCACTCGTGTGTGTGCAAGTCCCCATCACAGATAGCCTTATGGTTGTAGGATCCAACCCATCAGAAGTGCCCATATGTGAACTTCATGGCCCAAAAAATCAGATTTGATAACTGGATTTTAAGTCCTATGGCTCTTGTTCTAATATTCTTTTCACTTATAAGAATGCTATTACCTATTAAACAGAGCTTTTTTGTTTTCTTAGCAAGGTAAGATGCTACTATCTAATAAACAGTCAAAAG
Organism: Persea americana; assembly: GCA_029852735.1. NCBI lineage: Eukaryota > Viridiplantae > Streptophyta > Magnoliopsida > Laurales > Lauraceae > Persea > Persea americana. The sequence goes on from CM056815.1 coordinate 73,838,854, forward strand.
TTCCAAAAGGATGACGCCAAAGCTGTACACATCACTCTTTGAATTCAACTGCCCTGTCATCGCATATCTACCATGCACCACCAAGAGAGAGAAATGGGACTTAGGTTAATGTCACTAATAATGCAGTGTAAATTTACGACATGATGCACTAGGGAGAGCTGAAGTTAGAAACAGTTCATCCATGCTATATTCATTCCTAAAATGCATGATTGATTTTATATTAGAACATAATAACAATTAGCTTTCATTGAGACCTAAAAGGGGCTTACTCTGGAGCATGGCAACCAAAAGTTCCAAGGACACGAGTTGAGTGAAGGCGAGCTGCCATATCAGGTGCTTGATTTGATAAGTCAAAATTAGCGATTTTAGCAACATCATCATCAAATAACAACACATTGCTGGACTTAATATCTCTGTGGATGATGTGTGCCTTTTCATGCAAGTATTCAAGTCCTTTTGAAGCTCCTACAGTAATTTTTACTCGCTGTGTCCATGACAGAACTGGACCTAGCTGTGATCCTTTGACGCCTTTTCGCCCTACATTATCACATAAAACACAATAATTGAGCATCATTGACAACAACAACAACAAAAAAGAAGGAAAAGAAATGAAAAGCACTTGTGATATATTTCTAATAAAGATTTTCTAAAACTTGATCAAGAAGTTAATATATATCTAAACTATTTGTACCCAACATCTGTGATATATATCTAATAAAGATGAACAAAACAACCAAATTTTAATCAATTATTACTGAAGATGAATGGTAAAGACTTCATGTCACATTTCAAGGTTATAGGACCTGTCATCAATAGAGGATATGACCGCATCTAGAATAAGTACAGGAAGTACCTAAACTACAAGAACCTCTGATTTTCGGATTCTGGAAGCTTAGAAATTTGCAAACAGAGTAGCCCTTCTGTTCTTCCACTCTCGCACAAGCAACAGAAAACTAATGGTAAAGGAGCAGCGGTGGGTTGATTGTTGTTGTTTTACTCTATTAAATACATAAAAACATAAAATCTGTATTTGATAATGAGATACTTCAGACAAGCATTTTTAAGTCCTAAAATCAAATGAAACCCCAAACCATTACAAATTCGGAAAAACTAAAACTATCCATCAAGCAAATTCGCATTCCAAACACATGAAAATTCACAAAATGTAAACCCATCTATCATATCAAAAACCCATCAGACCATCACAAGTACACCCACTTTGCACTAGATCCATTAATTATGACTCTATTAAAGTAAACAAGAACTATTTCATCTGATCTCATTCAATCAAGAACTATTTATTATATAGGGGGTGGGGGTGCTTGGGGACTGTTGTATGGAATTAAATTAGCTTGGAAGTTACTTTTTTTGCTGCATAAAGATCAACAGTAGTTATTTTTATATATCATCTGGTGCTGTGATTTTTTAGTTGACAAATCTTATGTTGGGTAATATGGACAAGAGCTTTGAAAATAGACTGTTTCAAAGTGAAAAAGTTAAATCTAAATCTCCTTCATGAATGGAGCCCGAACCTGTGGATTGATGGGTCTATGGATAGCCAAAGCTAAAGTAAGAATTTGATTTTGACCTTCCATTCATGGCCTTAAATCTAGCATTTAGAAAACAAGGAATTAGATTTACCTGGAAATAAGGAGGATGGGAAGGGCCTTCTTTGGGCTTCTTCTTCTTCTCCTTTAGGGCTTTGGGCTTCTTCTCTTTGGGGGCTTTTGGGGCTGAGTCTCTGCAATAGCAGGCTCTGCTGGTGCAGGATCTATAGGCATAGCTGAGGCTACTTCAGCTTCTTCTGCTGCAGACATTGAAACAAACAGAGGAAACACGATGTGGTTTGGGTAAATGAATGTGGCTAAAAATGCTACAGCCATGGACGGAGGTATTTTGAACTTTAACGATGTGGTTGTATGCACGTTTTTGACGTAGTGGAAGAAGAAAAAGAAGGAAAGGGAGAAAGAAAAGAAGGCAGCTTTGCAGCCGGAGCTATGGGAGTGGAGGCAACTAATGAAGAAAAAAAGAGCAGGGTTTCTGATCAAAAGATCCCAAAGCATGTAAGAGATATGTAGGAGGTGTTGGGAAAAAGAGAGAGGAAGAGGAAGGGAAGAAGAGGAGCACCGCAGGAACCCACTCCCACAATCCAGCAGAAACCCAAAATCTCCATCTCCCCCATCGTCTCTATCCCCCCACCATGGAACCCACTCCCACAATCCACCCCCAAAAATCTCCTAGCACCATGGAACCCACGCCCACAATCCAATAAAAACCCAAAATCTCCATCGTTGGAAACCCATACAGCAAAAAGATGAATAGCTGAAAGAAGAAGAAGAAGAGAGAAGAAGAAACCTGCAACTGTTGATCGTCTCCGCCACTCCTCAAAGAGATTAGTCAAAATCGTTGGGGGATTTGGGCGCCAAGGAATAAGGTATGGAGGGAATGAAGGGATGGGATATGGAACGTTTTCCAAGTTGGCGCGAAAGGGAAATTAGACGGAGGGAACGATGCCTGCTTTGTTAAAAAGGGATTTTTTTTTTAATTTGAAGCGGTTTTTGCCTTGTGGAGCGGTTCGAGACCGCCTCAAAATAGAAACGGCCACGGGCCGTTTCAAGTCACCGTTTCAAATTTCAACTTTTGGTGTAGTGATTGTATCATTCTCTAATGATTAATGAATAGACTATCATCTTTTCCAAAAAATAATAAGAATAATATATGAATAGTATAAAAATATCTAAGAGTTTTAAACCGGTACATGTCCTTTATCATGCCTGGCCTAGTGCTGACTCAGACTCAGACGAGTCAACCCAGTGCCAGCCCTGATTTAAAAACAGAATTTGACCACCATCCACACAAACCAACAGCTAACGGTGAAAAAAAACCCAAAATATCATTCCCGCCAACTCATGACATCAACTTACGGACTCTTGACATCATCTTTCCGACGCTCGCATGGGACATGTACTTCAATAATCGAAGGGAGGGTTGCTCTCTACATGAATATATTTAAGTAAATCTGGACCATTGGAAATGTGGCCCACGGCACATTAATAATTTATATTTCACATGACAGCACATCATCCACATGTGATTCGTGCCGACACCTGTTTTACAAGTGCATGCCCGACAATTGTGGGTCGTCTAGGACAACTGCATTTTTCTTCTTCAGTCCGAGATAAGAAATGTCGCTTCAATGCCATAGGGCCCACAGCTTCGTTTTATGATGTGACTGAGGAAAAATATCAACTGCTATGGAAAATACTGTCCATCCGTTTAGAATCCGAATCATTTGAAAAGAAAACAAGAAGGCTTTTCATCAGTTTCTCTGAATTTATCTGTACTTTTCCAATTCATTTCACATCCGATCACTGTGACTTCAAGATAATATTTTAGCTTTTCATCGGCAAGACTTGTACCGACATCGCCAAATTTGTTTGGCTCCACGTAAAGTCAAAGTTAATTTGGGTGGTCAAAATTAAAATTGGATAAATCATAATAAAAATTGAGTTAGTGAAAAAACAACATCTTTAGCAATAACTCTAAAGTTGAGTCAATTCCTATTAGCAATAACTTGTATTCATTAGTATTGCGGGTACATTGAAGCTTTTTGCCAAATAACGTTTTATATTTTTAGTATAGATTTTAGAATAGGTTATGTAAATAATACATGGGCTGTCTCTTGAAGATTATTTTTTGAAATATGTTGGATAATTTTTAAATTAAGCACATTAGATAAGGTTTTTCTAAATTAAGCATGTTAGAAATTTCTGCAAGTTGTATCATTTATACAGTAGAGTCCCATTTGTTTTTCCTACTAGGGTTTTCTGAAAAGAGCGATCTATACAATCCTTGGATTAGATTCAATTAGTGGCTCATAATAGAAGCAGGAGCTAAAAGAGCAAAATTTAAATGAAAAATCAAAGAGAAGAATCAAATAAAGCGATTTGGTTTGAGACATGTATAGTGGTCACACACAATATATAATAAGGAGCTTAGAAAATGCCCGAGGAGTTCTTCCAATGGGGCTCGCTATGGTGCAAGACAAATGCCGTCGGATGAAAATATCTTAATGAGATCTACTTATGTACAGAATTTCAACTCCAATAGATCCTCCTACCCCGCTTTGATCATGCCCCTTAATTAGAGACATCATTTTTTTAGAATTTCTATGAAAATGGTAAGTAAAAGTTGGCTGAAAGTCAATTTTGGGCTTCTGTGAATTCATTCAGGGGGAGGGTTGGGTGTGTGAAAAAGCTGGATTGGTTCAAGATGGTCCCAATGCCCTAAAAACACATGGGACTAAAAAGGAATTTTTTTTTAAAATGGAGAACTTTTGGAATTTTATCATATATAACATTGTTGAAATCCTCCGAATTTTATAATTTCTAAATGTGGATTTTCTTGGCAAATATCAAAAAAGAAAAAAAGAAAAAAACAAACTTTTCTGAGGTTCATGCTTGATTTCAGATTTTCCACAGGCGCATCCACAGAAATTGATTATCTGATTTTAGAGGAATAATAATAATAATGACTGGATATGTTGTTCCAAGCAAATGATGATGATTATCTCAAGAGATCATTCGCCTTGATATGACAATCAAAGTGTGGTCAGGATTATCCATAGAAAATTTTCCGGTTCTTCCCTAAAAGTTAGGTGATCTGATATTTCAATCAAATGGCCAGGATTACCCACAGAAACCCAATTTTTTACATTTGATACTGAAGCACCATTTCTCGCCAGAATTAAATCCTATTTTCTTTTTCATCTTAGAAGTGATCCACACTGATATTCCCCAATAACATGGTGAGTATTATCTGATACTCCCAAATAATATGTCCTGAAATGATTGATGTCCTTTTTGTTCTCGAAAGTGATCAGATTAGATATTTGATAAGTCCATAAAATTGTTGCTTATGCATTTGTGGTCTTAATTAGGTTAATTGCATACAATTACACTTAATTTCATGTTTTCATGCATTTGACCATCAAAGTTGAAATCTTAATTAAATTTGGTCAAAATTTATTACATTGCATGACTTGTGAAATTAAGGATTTTCATCTCATTCATCACCCAAGAATTAGTTATTTTGGCTTCACTAATGCATACCTTCTAATTTTGACGCCATGTGCTATTTTTGGAGAATTAGGTATTTTTGGTGCATTAAGTAGGCATATAGGGTCTTATGCATAGTCCATCTATATTCCTCACACTTGATTATTATTGACATCATTAATTTAATTTTATTTTTGTAGGAGAAATCAAGAGTGGGATCTGCATTGGTGAAATTTGAGAGAGATCAAAGGCGGGACATGCTTCATGGTGGGCCCACATATCCTGACATCTTGGTGGAGTTGGAAAGATTGGAAATTCTCAAAGATGAAAAGAGAATCAAATAAGCAAGCAAATAAAGAGTCCAACCATTCCTTGGACGTCCAACATGGGTTCAACACACTCCATTGCATGCCAAATATAGAAGTTTCAATGTGTGCAAATTATTCTCGGATTTTTCAGGGGCAGCAAATTGAAATTGTCATAACTTTCAACTTGAGGGTCGGATTGGTGCAATCTGCGTACCGCTGGAAATGTATTTTCGAGTAGATATCTGTGGAGCCCAAGATTGTGTCAATCGGAGCTATATTGAGGGAGATATGACCTCGGGAAGTTACAAGTTATAATTCTATGCGGGAATTGCAAAAAGTTTCAAAATTGGCAACATTAGAGATCTTTGAGGAGTTCATTTTTCCAAGACTTGGAGCACAAGATACCACACTTAGTAACAAATCCTCTCCAATTCAAATTGTTGCCTAAGTGAGAAGCTTTGTTTGAAAGCTAAGCCAAGAATCATCTCTAAAAGGAAATAACTCTTAACCAAAAGAGGAGTGCAAAACTATAAAAGGAGGCCACTAGTGTAGGAAAAAAAAAAAGCCTATTCTCCTTTAAAAAGTGGCCAAGCCATTCTCTCTCTTTTTCTTCTTTCCCCTCTTCTAGTTCTAATTCTCCATATTTTTTTTTTTATTTTGGGTAGCTTTGGGCCTTGTCCAAGTAAGTACTTGAAGGAGAAGTTGTAAAGATGCAATCTTTAATGACAAATCAAGAAGTCTTCTTTGCAATGGCGGGCTATGATCAGAGCGATGGATGAAGATAAGTAATTGCTTTTTATTTATTTAGTTATTCTAATTTAGTTCCATATGTTGTGTTCTTAAAGATTAGTAGACTTGTCTTCGTGCGATAGGCAAACTTTCATTTTTAATTTCTGAAAAAAAAATTTAATTTTTGACTATTCATGCTTAGGTTTGATGGGCCATGCTTTGGATTGAGATCTTTTGATGGTTTATGCTTACTTTTGATGGGTAGTGTTTAGATTATTTTTATTCTTTTATGAGGTGAAGGAAGTCTTGAATTTTGAGTTTTATAATAAAAAAAAGGTTTTTAAAAGTTAGATTTTCCAAATTAAAAAATTGATTTGTCTTTGCTTTGAAGTAAAAATTGGAACAAGTAAGGGTTACTTGATAAATAATTTGCGGTTGCTTATTGGATTTCTATGCTCTAATCACTTTCATTAATTGGTAGATTTCAAATTTCTAAATTAGTTTTTTATTTTTATTTCTAAATACTTAAAACTTTCCTTAATTGTTAGCTAATTAGTTTTCTTAATATAAATTTTTTTTAAATTAGTTCCTTGTGAGTTCGATCCATTCTTATCACTGTCTCAATTAGACACCCGTGCACTTACAGCATTTTATAATTAACACTGATCGTAACAATATTTCCCACATGAACTGATCAGGATCTGATATGTCCCAATACAATGGCTGGGATTATTTTCTATCGGCGGTGTTTTGTTTATACTTTGGAAGTGCGGCAAGTGCCCCAACTGATATTCCATTCAAATCAACATTACTACCAACAAATTTTTTTTTTCTATCACATCATGTGTGAAAGTTGTCGGCCTTGTGGCTTTATTTTATAGTTAATGCCCTTTTTCTATGTTCTGCTGCATGAGCTTTCTTCCGTTCTTCCTCAATTATTACCGTGTTCTCTCTTCTCCGCTATCTTTGTATATTTCTCTACATCTGTGTTCCTCACACAGTTCTCCGTGAGAGAAATGTAAGGAGCATCGTGTTGTAAGCTTTGACTTTCAAGTTGCTCTCATAGTTTAGCTTTGCATTTTCATTTCCTCTTTTAATTGTGGATGATGCTGTTGTAGAGACCTTCAATCACCAACATTCATCCTGCTGTAGAAGATACTGAGATAGTCCTTAAAGATCAGCATCTGAAAGTGAGTTTCAATTTTTTTCTTCATTTTGTAAGCTTTGACTTTTAAGTTGCTCTAATAGTTTATCTTTGCATTTGCAGTTCCTCCTCTTTTAATTGTTGATGATGCCATTGTAAAGACCTTCAATCACCAACATTCAACAAGTTGTAGGAGGTAGTCCTGAAAGACCAAGATTTGAAAGTGAGTTTTAAATTTTCTCTTCATTTTGTAGCCCTCCCCTCTCTCTCTCTCTCTCTCTCTCTCTCTCTCTCTCGTTCTTTTCAATGAAAGGATTTGTGTCTCTAATTATTCCTTTACGTGAAATGACTTGTATCCCTGCATTTGCTTTTCCTTTTTATAATTAATTTTTTCCTTTTTTACTTTTTCAAGGGGGGGGTGGGCCTTCTAAGGTCAACTCCAAGTGAAAACTGCAGCTCAATTATATGTTTAAGATAAAGTAATTAAAAAGATATCATGTGTGGTGTGTATATAGAAGGGTATAGGCCCGTGTATTTAATATAGGGGTAATTAGAAGGGTATTATGTGTGTTCCCATTTGAGAAAATATCAATTCAATCGTATCATTCCAACCCTTAATTTTAGTGCTTTAAACTTTACCTCTTGTTAAAATGTATGTTTTAGTGGATTCAAATCTCAATCCAAATATAGAAGATGGACCACATATAAAATCAGATAGAATCGGGATCCTCTGGGATTTGAACCATGGTAGGCTGAGCCCACGATGACATGGCGGACAATAATTGATCCACCTACGGTCGCCGTGGGTTAAAGCCTCACTAAATCCGGACTCAATTAGATAGTGCAAATTTGCAGCACTGGTTTGCATCCGGCACTTTTGATGGATCATGGGTGGGCCTTATTATAAGATGTTTTTGTTGTTTCTTTTTTCTTTTGTGAGAAAAGATTTTATTTTTTCCGTCTTCGATGATGCTGTTTTGGCGGGGGGGAGTCCTGCACGTGATTTTACACTAATTTTTTTCTAATTCATATGACTTGCACATTTGTGCCACAATCTGTAGTCAAAATCCAGTTTGACACACCATGTCTGCAGGACACCTAAATTCAAGATATACCAACCCAAGTCTTTATAGAGAGCTTATACCCGGAGAAAGGAAATAAAAAAGAAGAAAGAAAATAAAAGCATACGGCTCTTAAGTGGTGCCTGTCTTGTCGAAAATCTAAACCCCTTAACAGAACAAATACTCTTCTTTCCACCGCATTAGTTGGCCCATTATCACATCAGTCATGTATAAAACACAAAATTTTATTTATTCATGTATCATTTCATATGTGATCTAAGTTGATGATGGGCTTATCTTTTATTAGAGATCACTTTTTTTTATGATCCATGCTATAGGGGTAACTTCTGTTTACCGATTTATAGATTCCTAAAACAAAAGGCCCTATGGAGGAGCTTCAAGGATTTCTAGCGGTGCCTGGGCTTAGAGGATCCACTTCCCCATAAGACGAGGGATTTTAATTTCGAAGTGACCGTGGTCTTTATGTAGAGTTCATCATTAATTGCATCCCATCCCGGTCTTGCTTGGTATCTCTGATGTTATTCTGGAAGAGCGTCCAAAGCAGAATCATAAAAACATAGCTATTAAAAAAAGGTCTACAATAAAAAAGGGTTATCATCACCTTTATGTAGAGTTCATCGTATTTAGATTTTTGAAATAATAAAAAAAAATGTATACATATATGTAAAAAATAGAAAAATATAAATAAAATATAAATCATGTATGTTTCTTGCTATAAATATTGAGAGAGAAAAAATAAAAAAATAGTAAAAATTGTGCTACAAACCGAAAGGGACCGGAATAGACCAAAAAGAACAATCAAAATGGACTGAAATTCAAACCGATTTCTTTTACCCCCATTCCGTTTTGGCCGGAGAACCAGAACAAAAAACTCCAGCCATTTTAGCCTAAATGAAATGGAATTGACTACCATGCTTCAGATCCGTATTCATAGGGGTTGTGCCGAAAGGTATTGGTATCGGCCAATCCATTTTTATTTATTTATAAACCAATTCCTTTGCATTTATTTATATATTGTCTCAGTGAACTTTGCTTAGGGGGTTATTATGGACTTCAATTTCAAAAGATTGAAATCATATTTTATTTTTTTATTTTTTGATTTTCCCAATTTTCTTATCTTGTCATTTTTTATTTTTTTTTGCATAAATGATTTTCTTTAAAGAAAGGACATCATAACTGATTAGTGTCATGCTAGAAAACCGAGAGTTATCTACCCATATACTTAAAAACGCAGTTCATCTTGGTAGTTCATTTTTTGGCCGGACAACACTTAACTTCATTTTTTTTTTTTTCAATTTTGGTAGTTCATCTTTTTACCTTTTCTAATTTTGTCCGGCCCGAAAATCATGATCTGAACCGTTCATCCTCTAAAGAAGAACAAAAGCGGCTAGGCAATCAAATTTTAGCCTTTAGATCATCACCGATTGTGAGAATTTGTTAAAACTCTAGACGGTTACATCTTCGTTTTTGGCAGTTAAGTTTTTCAATTTTTTTATTTTTGTCACCCCTAAAATTACAATCTAAGCTATTCCTCCTCTGGAAGAGAATAAAAAGGCTAGGGGAATAGAGTTTAAGTCATTCGATCATCACGAACTGTGAAAAATTTGTGAAAAACTCCAAACTATTAGATCTGCATTTTTTAAATTTGTGGGCCCTATTTTGATGATCCAAACTATTCACCTTTTTTAAAGGGTCAAAAATGCTTAGAGGGTCAAATGCCACTTCTTAACTCATCAAACAGTATAAAGGATATTGATTTGATGTTAAGGTTTAGGTGGCATTTGGCATCTCTCAATTTTACTTCTTATTGACTTTAACCGATTTCAAATCGACTTTAGACTGTTCGGCGACTACTTTTATTGTGCCCATTTGTATTGGAATTAAGACAATATATGTCTATTTTGCATGGCCAACAAAACCATCATATTTCAAACCTTAGTGCCCGGAACCTCCTCTAAGACCTCTCGATCCCGCTCCGAAAATGTGGATCGGCGCTTTCAGAGCGGATCCGTCTTTGGAGTGCGGTTCGACCATCCTCAGAGCGCGGTTTGACTGAATATGGACCGAACCGTGTAGAATTTTGGTTTTTTGTACATTTTCTTTTTCTATAAGCTTGATATTTGTCTTTTGAATGAAGAAAATTCTTTTGACTTATTAATTGTTGTATATTTTATGTGATCAAATTGCAAAGTTAATTTTTTTCTGTATTTTTCTTACTTGAATATATGGATAAGATATATTTGTGCCTATTAGTTAATTGTTTATAAATCCACAAGCACTATGTTGTATAAGTGCTCCGGAGGCACTTCGGTTATATAATTATTTTAAAACTTAGTGTTTCACCGCTCCTGCTCTGGGCTTTTAGTTTTATACAGACATTGTACACTTAAGCGGATAGACCCAGCGCCCAAACAGTGAAACACACGGTAAACTAGGGCAGTCCGTTTGTTTCTTTTTCTTTTGATTTATGGGCCCCTAAATCAAGAGCTAATCCACTGAATAAATTCATAGGGTCAAACACGGCCACATATCCCAATTTCAACAGTTGGATGATCTTATAATTTTAGATATTTAAAAAAAAAAAACCCTGTATAGTTTGATCCACATTTTTCACATTTGTGGGCCCCAAACAAAAGATCAAAACCGTTAATCCTCTTTGGAGAGATATACACTGCTATGAGGTCAATTTGTAGTGCCAGATCTCAAAAAATCGAAGAAGACTTTGGACCGTTGATGCACCAACCATTACTTAACTAGGTTTTGGATTTGTATCACACAGTCCGATTTTTCTCATTCTTTGCCAGTGGTGGGGCCCTAAACTATAATCTTAATTATACAAGTTCTTAGGATGACTAAGAACAACCACCATATCAAATATCAACCGTTGATCATTCACCAATCTTGAGATATTTGCAAAACAAAAGTGAACAATTGAAGTTAATTTTTGGACTTTATGGGCCCCTTTATTAGGATCTGAACCATTGATCCTCTTAGGAATACTACAAATAGCCATGTGGTCAAGTATTAGCCACTAATGCACTGTGTATATCAATAAATTTATAAAAAATATATCAACCATTGATTTCAAAAAATTTGTTTTAATCGGTTTAAAAGTGTTACCAAACAGCATAATTCTACACTATCTATTTCAAACAGGGCCATTTGAAACATATCTGTTTTATACAGATCTATTTCATATAGATAAGAGTCAATCCAACTAATTTGAGTAACAATTTATATATTCATGACTACAATGGGGCTGGTATATCCAAGCGGTTTGGATTTTTGAAAGATAAGCCCACCCATTTATTTAACAATGGTCCTGCAGCCTGTTGCTGCATTATAGTTCTGCCCTAAAAGTAGTCATGCTAGTCAGTAGTTCTTGTCATTTTTGCTAGAAAAAAATAAAAAGTAAAGAATTAGATGTTATGAACAAAGTTTGGAGAAAACTCTAGTTCAAAAATGAAAATAAAGTGCAAAAGTTTAATCATGTGTCCTCCTTTGTGCAGGGGTGAAGCATCCTTAGAAGGCCATTCGAGCTGCTCAATTTATCTCTTGATCGGGATCCTTTAAATTAAGGTAACTTCTAAAACTTGTTGTTCTTTTTATTATTTTTAAAGCTTTTTGTATATACCACTGTACAATTTGTAGGATTTGTAAATAGGCTCCTGAGGTTTTAGTATTTATAAATAGACCACTGCCTTTTCTTTTTGATACCTTTCATATCCCTAAAATCAATATTTCTAACAAGAATGGGCAGCCATCGTGAGATTTGTCTTAGATTTTACATAAATGACAACTATGCCCTTACATCCAATAAACAAAATGAGTTTATTAAATACTATTATTTTATCTCAAGTCCCAATTATTTCTCTTAATAACTCTCTTTTGCACATGACCCGGAATGGACCTAGGTACAAGGGCCCGAGGATTGAAGTCCCCACCTATATCTGAGAAAAGCTTAAAATCTCCTCCTCCCCACTCAAATTTCAAAAATTAATATATTTTTTCAACCTTTTGCCCCTTCCCCCAATATTTCGTTTACATAGAGCTAAACACCACTGATCGCCCCGCTCACAAATTCTAACAATTAATTATTAGTTTTTTACATTTGCCCGTTCTCCCAATATTTCTTTTACACCACCCCTACACATGAAGTAGAATCATGTATTTTAAAACTTTCATCAATCCAATGGTGAGTCATGTATGGATCGGATAAATTGTAACCGATTATAAGTATATGTGTTGAGTGTCGTCATAATCAATTTGGATTTAATGAAATGAGTCCTGTATTGATAAAAAAAAAAAGAGAAGAAGAATATATGTAGGGTTGTTTTCTCCCACTAAGTGCAATTGTTAATGTTACATGCTTTATAAAAAAAATTTAGTCCAAGCTTTTGAAATTATGCATATAAGGATAAAAAAAAAAAGATGAGCAAAAGTGTCATTTCACACTAAAAACCTATAGTGGTTGAAATACTATTGATTTTGGGGACATGGAATGTATTAAAATAAAAATACAGGGGCTTATTTACAAATCATACAAACCTTAGGGGGTATATACACAAGCTCTTATTTTATCTCTTAATACTTAGTATGCATGTGGTTCAGATTAGTTTTTTTTTTTTTTTTTTACAAGATTTTTGTTGTCACTGTCTCACTTAAGATCATTTTTGTAACTCTACAAGTTAGTTATCAATCAAAAGTTTTATCATCATTCTGCCTTGATTGTTATTCAGTCCATTATCAATTTATTTAGGGTTGTGCAATATGAGAAAGACTTTCACCCTCGAATAGATTGCATCTGCAGAACATGCATTCTGGCTCATGAGGTCCACTTGGATAGTTTCGTGTCATTGGCCCATCAGATCATCATGGCCCTTGATTTAACATTCTTAAACTTCAATGGTCTTTTAGCTATAGTTTTTTCTTTTCTTTTCTTTTTTAAATTCAATCCAACGATGAGTAAAGTCGATGAGGATAAAATTGGTCATGATTCTAGATCATGGGAGGGATAAAAGTGAGGAAATAGATGGTTTTATCAATAGATGTACTTGTCAAAAGTGTGGCTTAAGTGGGGCCCATAGTGCAGTATACTCGTGGTCGTGAACAATGGTTTTATCAAGCATTGCAATAAAACTAGTTTGCGTGGACACTCTCATCTGAATGCCATGTGTAGGTTATTTCTCTCTGAGGATACCATTCCAATTAAAGCGCGCGTTACTCATAATACAATGTATTAGCCCAAAATGAAGCATAACTATGGTGGCAAGTGGCAACCATATGGTTGTGGATTTGTTATGAAATTAAAAAGATGATATTATATGATATAGTAAATAGATTCTATGTTTTTCATCTCTAATATTTACATTTACTTTATCATTTAAAAATCTTAGAAAAGGAATTTAAGAATCTAATATATTTGAAGAAAAAGTAAAAAATTGCCAAAACTTTTAAAACGTAAGGATTTTTTTAGAAATAATCATTCTTAAACTGAGATTAAGCAACCAAGGAAAGAAAAACATAAAAAAAAAGAAACAAAAAACCCCTTGAAAGGTGCCGTACCTTTTTTTAAAAAATGGGCATGCTTGCGATATCGCTACTATTCTCATTTACACACTCAACTAGATATGAAAATCAGAGTCTTTCTCCTTTACTTAATATCTTCAAATTGAAACACCCTTTTGATATTATATATATAGAGAGAAATTCTAAACAATGCCCACTTTCGGCTCCACCCTGTTTTTTTTTTTTTTTGTCATGGAGCCCATGTGGAGTCAATTTAATGTTTTCACACACACTACCCCCTATGAATAGTGCTGTCAATCCAGTCCTTTGATTAGGGTGCTCGGCCCGGCTCGGCCCGCAAATCCCTCAAAGCGAGGGCTTCTTTTTCTGTCTTAAAGCCCGAGGGTCAGGTAGGGGAGGGTCCTATTTTGAAAAGCCCGTAATCTTGAGGGCCGAGCTAGGGCTTGACTTGTCCAACCCGAGGGGCCCTGGCCTGACCCTCAATTTATAAAACTTTGAAAATTTTGAAGAGTTTTTATAAAGCTAATTTAAAACCTTCAAGAAGTAAGTACCCATTTATTCAATTATTTTTATCAGAAGTGATTAGAATAGATAGTTTATTGGTACAAAAGTTAAAAAGTGTATTGCTCCGACCCTTACAGTGGCCCACCAATGATCTCCATAGTCAGCAATGATGCAGAGTTCGAATGAGCCCAAATTCTTCTCTTCTCCGGCTCCGCAGATTGGCGCAGTCCACTCCTCTGCAAATCCTAGCCATTGAGCCAGCCGAACCCACACAACGATCCGGACTGCCCACATCTCTACTCTTTCGCCCCCCGCACAAGATTTTGATCGCGCCTCAACCTCTTGGTCGAAATGCACATATCCATCCTTGGATCTGTGCAAGATCTCCAATATCCACCGAACGTGACCCTCTTCTCGCCGGATCTTCTTGTACTCAGTGATCTGCATAAAAAATACACAATTATTGTGCTCTCGTGTTCCGAACTACAATCACCAATATATAAAAAAAATCAAAAGGAGCCCCGCTAAATAAGAGTTCTAATATTTAGGAAACACATCCATAATAAGAAAAGAAAACCCCTAATAATATTCTACCATAGATAGCGCCACCAACCCAACCCCTCCTGTACATGTGCTGAGTCGCGATGGCTTCAACTCCCTGACATTAATGGTTTTCAGTAAAAGAATGGTGTCTCAAATAATTCTTCTGTATTAAGAAATTTTAAGAATGAACTTCTGCCAATATTATTGATCTCATCTATCTGCAATCAACTAATCTTATTCCCTATAGTAGCTACAGAAGATTTTCACCAGTGCGATCACTCAAAGGTGCATGTCCCCACCCCCTTGGACGTTCCTAACGCATTGGGCTCATATCACTACACCAAAAACGGGAAATTGGAACGGATTTCCGTTCCTGATTCGCCCGTTCATAATCTGTTAAACCGTTCCCAAACCGTTCCAATTTCCTATTTTTGGAACGGATTAACGGATTAGGAACGGAAAACAGGAAATTGGAACGCATTACCGTTCCTAATCCGTCCGTTCCTAATCCGTTAAACCGTTCCCAAACCGTTCCAAATTCCCGTTTTTGGTGTAGTATATGCACTGCTATTATCTTAGTTAGTTTCATCTAATTCCAATTGGCATTATAATGGAAAAAATAAATTTTACACATCAACAAATCAAAATGAATAAAAAATAAAATTGGAACATTTATAATATTCTTAGTTTTGCCTTCCAATCAAAATGAATGAAAACTTAAAATGGGACATTTATAATATTCTTAGTTTTGCTTTCTTCAATTGTACTTTTTTCTTCATAAAAACAATGCTGAATAGCAATATGCACAGGAAAATGGCGGATGCAGTTGTTAGCGTTCTCGTGGAAAAATCGCTCACGTTACTTGTAGAAGAAGGACAAAAACTACTTGAACTAGATGACCAGTTTGACAAAATGAAAGAGGAGCTGCGCTACATGAAAACCTGGCTTGTGGATGCAGAAAAAATGAGGAGAAAGGATGGAAGGGAGATTCTCAAGGTGATAACACAAGACTTGAGAGAGTTGGTGTATGATGCCGAGGACATCATAGCAGATTGCCAAGTTTTCTTCATCAAAAAACAACAGGATGGGTGTTTGGCGGACTTCATGAGTTATTGCTCTCCACGACTTCTAAGATTCCGGCACAAGATCGCAAAACGCTTGAAGGTAACAAATCAAAAAATTGACAAGGTTAAGGAAAGAATGAAAAGCTACTTGGTTCCCACGTCCCCTGCTACCATTAGAAGCATAGAAGAAAGTAGCAAAAGTCGACCATTGAGCTATCCCATTCTAATGGAAGAGACTGACATTATGGAATTAACAGAACAATCGAAAGACGTTGAAAAATTGATCCTAGAGGCAGACGGGTCCCCAACTGTGATTGGAATAGTTGGTATGGGTGGAATAGGCAATACCACACTTGCTCAGAAAATATGTAATAGGGATAACATAAAACACTCTTTTAAATGCATAATATTTGAATCTATTTCCCAACATTTTGAATTGGAAGACCTACTGAAGAGGATGTTGACTAAAATGAAGGTTGATGAAGAATGTTTGAGAAGGAAAGAAGTTGAGGACTTATTGAGTACACTTCGGAGGAAGTTAGAGGTAGAGGATGAGAAGTACTTGGTGGTTTTGGCTGATGTTTGGGAAATTAATGGAAAGTCTTGGTGGGAGAGTTTGAACTCTGCTTTACCAAAAAGGAATGGTTGCTGCGTAACTGTTACAACAAGAAAGGAAGACGTGGCTTAATCAATGGGTGCTACTGAAAGGCACATAAACCGTCCCCAACTTCTTTCAGATGCTGACAGTTGGTCCTGGTTCACTAAAATAGCATTTGCAAGGGATGGAGGTAGGTTCTAATCTAGAGAGCATTGGCAAGGAGATTGTTGCTAGATGTGGGGGGCTCCCTTTGGCAATCAAGGTGGTGGGTGGAATGATGTTTGGAAAAGGTGATTCGGTCCATGAATGGAGGAGCATAGCGCAACACCTGAAGGAGGAGATGGTAGAAACGAAGAAAGATGAACCACTCATGTTGAGTCTTGGGCTAAGCTACGAGGAGCTTCCCCCTTAAGACCTTGTTTGATATGCTTTTCCATGTTACCAGAAGATTATTCAATAGAAGTTGATGATATTGTTCGTTGGGGATTGGCGAGGGTTTTGTTTTAGGATCAAAAGGAAGAACGGCTTTTGAGATTGGGAGACTGCGTAGCAGAGTTGGTTAATCGGTGTGTTTTAATAGGTGGCGAAGAACAGCCATTATCAGGACAGCTTTGGTCAGTTAAAATTCATGATGTAGTGCGGGATTTGATTATAAAGATTGCAAGAGACGAGAACTTTACACAATGGGATGAATGAGGTAGGCCAGAACTTACAGTCCAGTCTCGTCGTATGGGCATGTTCAGCAATGGCATAATCAAGAGTATGGAAAGGACAGAGCTGAAGAAGTCCACAGTTGGGAGCAAGTTGCGAACACTGTGGGCGTTAGGCATAGGCAAAGAGAATGTTTTAAGTAAGAATATGGAACTCTGCAAATTAAAGCGGTTGAGAGTGTCATCTGTTTCTTTCAAGTTTTATTCGGAAGATGCAGATTTCATGAAGGATTGGTTGGATGGGATAGCGTCATTGTTGCATCTAGTCTACCTAAAGATGGAAGGTTGTGGACTACAATACCTCCCAGATTCAGTTGGAAATCTTCTTAATCTTCAAATTTTGTGCCTATCTTACTGGTATAACTTGGAAATGCTTCCTCCAACAATCACGAAGTTAGATAAACTCACTTCCTTTGATATTGAGATGTGTCTCGATTTGAAGTGCATGCCAGATGGAATCGAAAGGCTTTCAAGGCTGGAGAGATTGGTAGGTTTTCGCCCTACAATTTCAAGCCATAAAAACACTTCTGGAATTTCTCATTTGAAGAACCTTGGCCAACTTAGAGAACTTTTAATTTATTTTAAAAGCCCAAACGACTTGGTAGAAGGAGAATTGAATGTGTTGTCAGAGCTCCAAAATCTCCGACATTTGGCCATCCAATTTGATCATGCTGAACCTGATGTTGCTGGCGCTGATGCTGATGCTGCTGCCCTTGTGAGCAAAGTGAATCATCAGCTTTCGCCTCTTCGAAATGTAGAAGAGTTGCGTCTTTTTTCTTATGCCGGAGAAAGTACACCTATCTGGTTGAATGCAACGACATTTCCCAATCTACAATTTCTTGGACATACTGGAGGAGATAATATCAAGCATATGGATCCTGGGTTTTGGGAAAAAGAGCATGGTGTTTGGAAAATTGAAGGGGTTGAATTGGAATGGTTGCCTAAGTTTGAGGAGAAGCGGGAAAGGTTCCATGAAGCATTGCCGTCTTTAAAAACGCTAATCTGGGACGTTTGATAATGTTTTTTTCTTCTATGTGGAGGGAAAAATGTCAAACCACTCGTGGGCGTTAGTCAATGTGTGAGAGGTATGAAGAAATAAATGGCATGAAGAATTTCCATTTTATGCTTGTTTCTTAGAACTTATTTTCATTGTATTCTGAATCGCACAAAATGGTGGTGTTGTTGGCTTGTCACTTTTATTCATCAAATGTAATAATATTGTTGGCTTGTCTTTTTTATTCATCGAATGTAACAAATATTTGCAATTGCATACAGATGATGAAGTTGTTGGGTATGTGGGCTTGGTTTTGGCTCGTTTTATTGGCCCAACCCATTTGTATTGTAATTGATGGGTAGTTTGGACTTGATAAACATCTGGAGTTGAGCACTTTCGGTGCATGGCACCTAAGGGCGCATTTGCAAGCAGTTTTGATTTGGTCACTCAGTATGGATGGGGAATTTTGGCTAAGGTGGAGAATTGTTGGAAATATGGCTTCAATCCACCAAAGCCCAGCCACCATTGTTGACTTCCACTGAGAGCTACCTCATTTGATGTGCATGTGGTGCACAGGCACCAGAATCCCACATACGCAGTCGTAAAATGAGACTTTTCTCAATAGGTCCAAATTCTATGATCAATTTGAAGATAGGCTCAAATTCTATTAGAATAAAATTTGGTCAATCACTAAATTTGATGTCTGTGTTGCCCACTGCCTGCTGAGCCAAAGGTTTTCCGATGCCTTTTGCTTGTTTAGCTATTGGGCCAAATGTTTATTTATCATACTTGAAATGTCTTGGAAAGGGACAAAAACAAAGCACTCCTTTCTGCCCAATTCAAATTAGAGTGAAATTTGGCCTAGGCCCTATATGTGGGGTTATGATCATGGGCAATTTAGGTTTAAGGGATCCATGGTTCTACTTGGATTTTTTCTTTTAAATCAAATTAAAGAAGATATCGAAAAATTGACGTTACATAAAATTGGCCTATGGAGCAAATGGGAAACACCTATAGATATTTCCTCCGGTTACACGCTTAATAAACAATCATCTACCCAAAAGTTGCCTCACGGCTGATTTGTTTGGTTTTGAATACATAGGACTTCCAGAAGGCTCCTTTTAATGTAATTGCATTTCTAGTAATTCTAAAAATTGAGTTTCTAAAAATGGTTAAAACTAAAGAAACAAAGATAAATGATCCAGAGTGACTATCACATAATCTCCTCTTTTATAGAAAATGAGTCGAAAAGTTTGGAAATGAATACCCAGATATCACCTAATTCAAATTCGAGGGAGGTCAAGTCTCCACCTTATTATCTTTTAAACCTTCACCTTCAATGATCTTTTTTGAGCACATACCAGTCTCTGCCTTTTAATTAAGATCTTTTTTTTTTAAGCACAGACCATGAATTCATGTGTATTTAATTCCCATGCAATGAACGGGGCCTTAAGCAATGCCTTCCTATTTGAGGGGAAAATTTTGAAGAAATTGTTGGTGTTTATGGAATTGGATATGGGTAAATAGACAAAAATAAATGTTTTCAAGGTGCATAATCGCTTTCCTTAAGATGTTTTCAAGGAAAACCGAAATAGGTTTCATCATGTGAAATGCAGTTAGTGTGTTGAAACCCAATCATTATAAATTGATACAAATTCAACGGTCACAATGTTTTTCAGGGTTTTTTTTTTTTTTTTTTTTTTTTTTTTTTTTTTTTTTCAAGATTTAGAGAAGACTAGAAGTTGAAAGTTACTACCATAACAATTCGTGGGCTTTGGAACAGGATCGCCAGTTCGGATCTTGATCAAGAAGCCCACAAAGCCCAGAAATACAAATCAAATGATCTACATTTTTTTCACAAATATTTAGAGATTCTTGAACAATCAAATGTTGAGATTTTCTTCCATAGTCGTTTTTTAGCTGATCAATAGGATCAACAATTTGGATTGATGGTTGCAGGCCCAAGATTAAAAAAAATAGAAAATAATAAGTCTGGGTTCTCGACATGAAACCTAGTTGATTTGAATGTTTGAAATCAGCAGCCCCACAAGTTTTCATAATTTTCTCAAGATTCGTGATGAATCAAAGGCTGAAATTTGACTCTATACCCATTTTTGGGCTTCATAAGAGGATCAACAATTCGGATCTGATATACAGTCCAACAGATGGTTGGAAATGAAGATCCAATGGCTCATTGTTATTGGCAAATATATCGACGACGGTTCAAATTCGTTCTTGGACCTATTGAGACATCCTACAATTTGGGTCTTCACTTAGGGCCTCGTAATTTCAAAAAAAGAAAAGAAAAGAGGAAAACCTGAACTGCCTTCTCAAGCACTGTAGCACCGCCGTGGTCATTCCACTTTTAGACGAATTTGTCTTTTTCAAAAAGTGGCGATTCTAGGTCTTCCTCATACAGACACAAAACTTCTATTATCCGCTTGAAAATTGACACTTGCTGTGCAGCATCGAAACGATCTTATTATCTAAGTATCTATTTGAAACCAATTCATGTCTCTTTAATGAGAATTCATCCCTTAATGAATATGGGTTGTCTTTTTTTCTTCCGGTGTTGATGAAACCATTTCATGTTTTTTTTTATATTAGTTCAGTTTTGATAATTCATTTCATGTTTTTTTTTTTGAGTTTTTTACAAAAAGGCCCCTCTATTTTTCTAAAACCTTAAAAACACCCCTACGTTTTATACTTTTACTTAAAAGAAAACCTCACATAACAGTCAACCTAAATAAAAACTAATGGCCGTTCCCACCCACCCGTTATTTTTTTGTATTTCCCATTTTACCCCTTACATTTATTGGATGCCAGAAATGACGCTTTAAAACCCTTCTTCTCTTCTCTCAACATAGCAAATATGTAGAGAACAAGTAGCAGTCAATGTTGAACTCTCTTCTCCGTATCAATGCCTTGATCCATCCCTCCAAATGTATAACTGCAGTAAAACTAGAAAAACTATGAGGCAAACTAACTCAACCAAGTCTTAAAGAGTTCCAAAACCAAACTTATTCAATTTCATATGACTCGCTCAACTAGAAAAGAGGTAAGCGAGGAATGCATCTGAGAAGATCAATCTGGATCTTCCATCAACGATGGGACCCACCTGATGCATTACTTGAAAGGTGGGCCCCATATAGAGAGCAAGAAAAGATGAGGAGCAGTACATGATTCCTTGTCGAAAATCCACTTGTTTGGATAGAAAGGATCCCAACCGAACTCAAACAACTTCAAATGCAACACTTTCAGTTACCCATTGGGATAAAATGATTATCATCTGATATATTCTCGAAATCAAGCATTTTCCTTTTACAATTAGACTCTTATGTTAGAACCTCAATTTACATGAGACGGTCCATTTACGTAGTATATATCCCCTCCACATACCCCTCGAACCAGTTTCAGGCATTCAGAACTCTCCAAATATTGTATTCCATCATCTCAGAGTAATCTGTGGAGTGAGAGTGGAGAAATCATGGAAGGTGGAGAGAATGGTTTTCATTAAGGACTGTATGTTGCCCATTCATCATGCCCAACTTCAGCCCATACATGACGATCATCATGGTCCAACCTAAGGCCAAATACATGACCTCATTCGTGATGAGCCAAATCATCATGGTCTAGCCCATCCATTAGTCTCATGTTCCAGCTCATCAGTTGCATACAAATCTTGCATATCATTCATCCACCTCAGCTGGCTAGGAATTTCACAAGCATAAGGAAAGAGACCCTATCATTATTCATTCCAACCTAGCAGCACGTCAGATTCCCAGCATGGTAATCTCATGTCACTTGATTAATGAAGTAAACATGGAAAGAGATCTGACATCCATCATAGCAGAAATCATATGCAACACATCTCAATTGAATACGCATGGTATAACGGAAAGAAGATGGCATGTATGGGTTGGCTTGGACGATCTTCAACTGGACACAAATCTTACGTAACATTTTATTTTTGACTTTCCCTTGGAAACTTGGCACATGTCTAAAACTACAAGAGGAATACCAAGTGTCGACACCAAGAAAATACCAAGAGTGAATGACTCATAAAATTTGGAACGTCAGTTCTTATTTTCATAAGTTAAAGAATTTTTAGAGTTTGATGGTGCTGCGAAGAGACCCCAAAGAGAGAAAGAGAAGGATGAGGACGACTGATTGAGAGTAGCCATCTGGGCTTGGTAATGGGTAAAATGGGAAAATAAAATGAGAAAAAGGAGAGTGAGCCCTTTTTTGGTAATGGGTAAAATGAGAAAATAACATAAGAAAAGGAGAGTGAAAACGTCAGTTACTTTTGGTTAAGACTGACCGTTAGTCAAAGGCTATTTAGATAAAAACTCAAAATATAGGGGTGTTTTTTAGGTTTAATGAACACACAGGCCTTTTTGTAAAAAGCTCTTTTTTTTTTTTTGTTAAGATTAAGAATCTGAAGCTTTCCATTTGCAAATTGGTAACATCTAAAAAGTGGGGGAAAGAAAAAAGGTTCTATCGCTAAATTCATTTGTCTGTAAAGGAGTAAATTACTCAATTTTCAACTTATATAATAAGGAATCATTTTTCTTACAACTGAAGGAGAGCAAAATTGCCTTTAGATTTATGGGAGATATGAATCTCGAAACTTCTTTTTCTTGATAAGCAAACGCGGTTATTAATGTTTGTTTTCCATCATGTGCTTAGGTCGGCCAATTCCATGGCCAATGCTTTAACCAAGTAAGGAGTTGATAGAGTTTCTCCTCTCGAGGTTATTTTGAAGGTGGTTGAGTTGGGGGTTCAATGCTCTTGTACTTCTTTGTCTTTCGTTTTTTTCACTTGTGTGTAACAGTGTCCTCTCTCGTCTCCTTCTTTTAATGAAGTTTTTCTTACCAATAAAAAGAAACTCTTCTTGTAAATGTTACATGTGAAATTATTAAAATTGAATGACATCTCCTCCACTGGGAAAACCTCAAATTTTACCTCAAATTTTACCATAATAGGATTCTGTCCAACGTATACACATGGCTGATAATATAATTAATGCATAGGATTACAAATAATATATAATATTATGCTTAGTTATGGTATCAATATATGTGTTTACAGTGAAATTTGAGGGTCTACAATTACTGGACATGACATCCAATTACAGGAAATTTGAGGGTTTCCATCATCATTAGGTAAGCCCCACAGTGAGTTATACAGATCCCACTGTAAGGAAGTGTGTAAAGAACACTCTTGGGACCGGGCTTGATTGGGCAAAACATCCTCACTCTCTTGTAGCATGGTTTGAATTGCAGAGAATGAAATAAAGAAGACAACAACAGGGGAAGCAGCCCAAAACGAAGCACAAGAGATTCTCACAGGCAAGTAAAAGCATCACTCATATTTTCCATTCCCTGTACATCCAAACGCCACCAGAGCCAAATGTATCGCAATATTTTCTACCCTAGAAACCTCAATAATCTTGCAAACACTACTTTGAAAAACCTCCCCCACACTACCGAAATCCCAAACCTTAGACTTTCATCCTTCCCTTTTCACCCCCAAATCCACAGAAACACCAAAACCTTCCATTCTCATCAAACCCAACATCTCACCAAATCCACATTTTCTCGCATTCCAATCATCCCAATTCAGTTTCGTTGTACTTTTCATCTGCGCGAATAAGAGTCCGGATCCCCTGTTTCGTCCAAACAGGAGAGCCCTGTTTGGACGAATCAGGGGGCGACACATGGGGCCGAAGGGGGCGTTCTTTCCTCCGCCCCCCTTCGCCCCCTGATTCGGCTAAACAGGACTCCCCTGTTTGGACCAAACAGCGGATCCGGTTCCGCGAACAAATAATCATCCATTATGCCGCCATTTTGCTTCTGGGAAGACACCCACGGATGGTTCTTCCGAGTGGACTGATGACATCATCTACTTGGACGAATCTGGGGACGTTATCTTCTCGGGAAAGGGTATCCGGTCCGTCGAGCCAGGCCTTGACGGCCATGTCATGGTTGGGAGCATGAAGAAGCCATTTTCGAATGCATCTGCGGTTGCGAAGATGGTTGAGATAGTGAAGAGATGGAAATGGGGACCTGAAATGGAGACCCAATTGGATAAACTCCATTTTGTCCCAAACTTGTCTCATGTGAAACAGGCATTGAGCGAGATTCGAGAGATAGATGCGTCAATAGGGTTGTTTGGATGGGCCAAGAGGCAATCTTGGTACTCCCCGAAAGATGAAATTTATGTGCTGTTATTCGATCGGTTGAATCAGAACGGAGATTTCGATGGAATTCAGTCTCTGTTTGATGAAATGATTAGAGAATGTGGCGATCATGGAATTGGTTCTTTCATGGCTTATAATCGAGTTATCCAACATTTTGCCAAGGCTGGAAAGTTGGAGGTTTCGTTCTGTTGTTCCAAAAAAGTTAAGGATTCGGGCTGTCAGATTGATACCCAGACTTATAATTCACTTATAACCTTGTTTTTAAACAGAGGTCTTCCTTATAAGGAATTTGAAATCTACGAGGCCATGGAAGAGGCCGGGTGTTCGCTGGATTTTTCAACATTTGAGCTGATGATACCAAGTACTGCTGATGAGGTGAAATAAAACAAAAATAAAAATAAATAAATAAATAAATACAAAGAATGAGAGATGATGTAGTACAAAGGATTGTTAAATGTTGAACTGCAAAGAGATGGAAAAAGGTGAGGATAAAAATACAAAGAATGGTGATGGAAAAAAGTTAAAAAAGGAGAGAGTTGGGGGGGGGGGGGGGGGGGGGGGGGGTGGTGGTGTTGTAGAAGAGGCCCAGACATAGTGTGGGATTAGAAGATGATGCTTCAAAGGTTTAAAAGTAGATCTCAGAATCACAGGAGTCCTCACCTGTGATTGGAATAGTTGCTAGGAGAGGAATAGGCAAAACCACACTTGCTCGGAAAATATGCAATAAGAATAGGATAAAAAAACTCTTTTAAACCCATAATTTTTGTTACTGTTTCTCAAAATTGTGAATTAGAGACTTACTGAAGAGGATGGTGGTTAAAATCAATGTAAATGAAAAATATTTTGAGAAAGAAAGATGTTGAAGACTTATTGGAAAAACTTAAAAAGGAGCTAGGAGATGAGAAATGCTGGTGGTTTTGGGCAATGTTGAGAAATGAAAAGGTGGCTAGAACAATGGGAGCTATTGAGAAGCACATACCTTGTCCCAAAATTCTTTCGGATGAAGATAGTTGGTCCTTCCTTTCTAAAAAAGCATTTGTATGGAATGAGGGTAAGTACCCAACTCTAATCTAGAGGGCTTAGGCAAAGAGTTTGTTGCAAGATGCAAAGGGCCCCCTTTGGCGATCAGGGTCGAAGGCGGAATGATGCTTGGAAAAGGTGATTCAATCAATGAACGGAGGAGAATATTAAGGCATATGTGGTCATGTCAAGTCTAGTGTTGTTCTACGAGGAGCTTCCCACCTACTTAAAACCTTGTTTTTTTTATGCTTTTCCATGTTACCTGAAGACTATCCGATAGAAGTTGATGATATTATTTGCTGGTGGATTGATGAGGATTTTCCCATTTTATCAAGAATACCTCTGTTAGAGTTTTGAAACTAGAAAAGAATACCTAGCGGAGTCATGTAATCGGTGTCTGTTACTAGGAAAACACGATATGTTTGAGAGAAATATTGAGTCTTTTAAGATTCATGATTTAGTGCGGGATATGGCTATCAAAATTGCAAGAGATGTCAACTTTACAAGTTTGGATGACAGTGGTATGCCAGAATTGAGTGCCGAGTCTCGCCACTTGGGCATATTTGATAATGGGGCAATCGAGAACGTCGAAAGTACCAGGGCGAAGAAGCCTAAGATTGAGAGCAAGTTGCGAACACTATGGGGGTTGGACATGGAGAAAGAGGTGCTTTTAAATAAAAACTTGGAACTACGCAAGTTAAAGCGGTTGAGAGTGTTAATTTCTTGGTTCCATTCGAAGAATCAAGAACAAATCATCATGAAGGATTGGCTTTATGGAATAACGTCACTGTTGAACCTAAGTTATCTATGCTTGCGAAATTGTAGTGTATTTCTTATTAGCACTTGTTCTTATTCTATTGTAAACTGACTAATGTGGTGGTGTTCATCCATCCTCAATGTAACAAATTTGGTTGGGGGGGTGAGGGTGGGGGTGGGCAGGGGCATTAATGTGTAAAAGCTATTAAAAATAAATATCAGGAAGAACTCATATTTTGTGTGTATTTCTTATTAGCACTTGTTCTTATTCTATTGTAAACTGACTAATGTGGCGGTGTTCATCCATCCTCAATGTAACAAATTTGTGGGAAGATTTGTACATTCCTGAGCTCTTTTTAACTCTTCAAACAAGGGTTGTGCAGGGTTCAACGTTTGATAATATGGTAGAGTTTCTGATTAAGCTAGGTGTGCCTTAAATCATCTTAACCCTCTATCATTGAACATCCATTTTGTGGGCTCTAGATGAATGCCTGCTGCTATGGGGTCATCAGTCTGTGAGGTGAAGCCTACAAGTCCCTGGGGTCCTCATATTCAATGGTCTGATCAATATATAGTGGGCCCTCGGATGAAATGGGCCCCTAAAATCTGAACACTCAGTGCACAATTAGAAATGCCCTGCACAGGCCTATGACAGGAAAAACCCCATATAGTAGGAAAATGAAAGAGTAATAACATTATGTAATGTCCTCAGCTGCTATCCATGACATTGGCATTCTGGTATTCTGTAAATGGATGTGTAATTTTGTGGTGCATTTAGGTACTTGCTCTGGAAAAGACTTGTTGGATTAAAATCAGAAACTATAGGGGCTTGTATTTGTTTGTGACAGGTATAACTTTGACGCAGGTATCCAAAAGAAGGGCAATGTTCTACACCACATACTTCTCATTTGCAGTCCAGCCCACTTCGATATTTACTTATAAGTGGGGGTGGGGTACTTTGAATGGTCTCCTTGATAAGGGTCAGCAAGAAAATCAGGCCCTTCGAATCATCCTAGCCTTGATTTAGTGGTCTTTTAACTATAGATTTTTTATTTTTTTTTATACATTCAATCCAAGAGTTGATAAAGGGCTGATGATAGTAAAATTGGGGTTGGTGCTAAATCACGGGGAAGTAGGAGTGTGAAAGGGCCTGCATAGATCTAAGCTGGTCAGTTAAAAAAACTTGTGACATTTTTTAAAATTTTATTTGGGATTTGAAACCATAAACCATTTGGAGGAACTGATAATGAGGGTGTCCTCAAAGTTCCAATATCTTCGATTTTCATTCATCATTTGCTAGGTCGTTATAAGTGAAATGCCCGCCAGGTAATTGAATCATCCCACATCAGCCCTTCAATTACTGGAAGAGCTGTGGATTCTCAGATATCCAAAATTACATCTGTGTGGTTGGAGCAACTTCCCTTCGCCGATTTATTGATTTAACATTGTTGGCCACAAAAGATTGTAAATGTAAATGAGTTTCAAATTTGATGCAGCTTTTTCTATATGAAAATAAAAAAAAAAAGATGATGTTTGAGGTAGTGAGTTATGATTAACATATATTATCAAAAATTAATTATAAAAAACACTCACATATATTATCAAAACATATCTACATATATTATTAAAAAACGACAAACCATTTCAATAAATCCTTAAAGAAGATTGCTTTAGAAATAAAAAGAAAAGTAGGTGCAGAAAAAGACAATCTATGAGAGAGACGGAGAGGGTGAGAGAGTTAAGAGTATCTAAAATGGAAAAGCATTGGTAGAGAAACATTCATTTGAAAAACCTCATTGGTGAGGTGGATTTAAAAATGCATTGTGTAGGGAAAAAGAATGATAACATTTGCTTCTCCTTTGTCGTTGATACTCCACAATATGCATATCTAGTTGGAAAAGATTAAAATGCAAGTAATTTCGATTTTTGCTGCCAGTTTCTTTCATGATAAAATTTTAAGGACATGTTTATCTGAACATTTTCAACAGAAAGTAAAAAACGATGAGCTAGCTGCATGGAAATGAAAATAATTTTACTTTGTCTTGGGATCCTTTAGTGGCACAAATGCACAATGAGCTAGTTGTGTTTTATTTTTCATGATAAAGCGTTGCATAAAAAACAACCCTTAAACATCATCTTGATTCTTTATTTAGTGATAATGGCACCTAAAAAATTAGAGATAATTTTAATATTATAACTTTATTAAACCCTTTCTTGACATTGGGACAAACATTTTGGGCTATTTTAAAATATTTTTCATTTTCCAAAAAATACAGCAGTACAACTCTCTATGTTAAATAAGGACTTAAATGGATCAGTTCCGATCCGGCTCCATGGCGGACCCAAAACCGGAAACGTTAATGAGAAACTGAATCGGGAACAGGTTTTCCATGACCCGAAACCATAACCGGTTCTATATATAGGATGGGTCCAGGTCCAGATCTAGGTAGAAAACAATATCAGAAAACATGATTTTTAGGAGGAATTCTTGAAAATTAAGGTAATATGTTGGGTGCTAAGTCCATATGTGAGAACCAAGTTGGAACATGACCCAAACCTAGACCCGTTTACTTATTAGGGACTAAATAAGGATCCAAACCCGGTATTTAACGAGTCGGAATCTCTAGGTTATTGGAAAATAGGGAACCCATTTACATTCATGACATTAGAGCCTCAAGGATCAAGATCCACATTTTTGGTGAATAGTGCATTTAGAGAAAAATTGAAAAAAGTCAAGCAGTAGAGGTAGAATTGACAAAAATGAATATTTCCCTTAGTGGGCTCCATATGAGTTGGGACATTTTTACTTTTTTTTAATAAATTACCAATCTTCTACGGTCAAAGTTGCCCCAAACTTCTTCGGTCAGAGTGACTCATTGTAGGGGTGTTAATAGGTCGGGCCTTCTAAACTCTTGCTCCAAGCCCAACTCTGGCTTGAAATGGTTGACCCGCCTGAAGATACGTAAGCCCGAGCCCGAGTACAGTGACATAGGGCTCTTGTTGATCATATTCAACAAAGGGAAATCTTTCCGCGTAAACCGCCATATGGCGATTTCCTACGTATAACAGCAGCAAGCTTCCGCGTCACAAGACTATTATTATAAATACTTCAAACGGCGGTCGCCTCTTCCGTAAGCCTTTGTGCTTCTCACTTTCTAGTTATCACACTCTCTCTCTCTCTCTCTCTCTCTCTCTCTCTCTCTAGCTATTTTTTCTCCTACACGCCAAGAAGAAATGTTAATATCTTATGATCGAAAGCAGCAGATGCATCGACACTCGTCAAGTATTTTGATCAATCTCTCCCTCTGTTTTGTTGTGCGCATGTATGCGAAAACGTGAATCAATTCGATCGAGCAAGTAATCAACCACACAAGAACAAGCAATCACATACAAAAGAATTACGTGGTTCGGCAAACTTGCCTACGTCCACGGGAAATAAACTCTACTCTCCTTAGATTCACTTTATATATGATCAGTACAGTTTCTCATGGGTTACATATTACATGAATATATAATGCTCTCTTTCTTATCCCCCAAGAAACCATATCTTAGTCAATAAGAAAGTCCTAGTACAACTTTTATATCGTTCTTGCTAAGATCCATAGCACTCTGACTGTCACAGTAGACTACTTACTCTCATTGCTTCAAACCCAATTCTCGAAAAAATTTCTTCAACCAAATCATCTCCTTCCCTGCTTCATTAGCAGCTATGTATTCTGCTTCGATTGTAGACAATGCTGTACATTTCTGCAACTTCGACTGCCAGGAAATAGCTCCCCCTGTAAAAGTAAATAAGTACCCAGAAGTAGATAGCTGACGATCAAGATCGCCTGCAAAATCAGCATCTGTAAAGCCTTCAAGAACTGGTTTGGAGCTTCCGAACACAAGCACAAATCTGATGTACCTCTCAAATATCTGAAGATCCACTTCACTGCTTCCCAATGCTCTTTCCCAGGGTTAGAAAGAAATCTACTCACTAAACCCACAGCATAAGCAATGTCTGGCTGTGTACACACCATGGCATACATAAGACTCCTAACTGCTAAGGAGTATGGAACAGACATTATCTGTTTCTTTTCTTCATCTGTAGTAGGACATAATCTCTTACTAAGCTTGAAGTGACTGGCTAAAGGCACGCTAACTGGCTTAGCATCTTTCATGTTGAATCTCGCTAGCACTCGTTCAACATATTTCTCCTGTAATAACCACAGCTTCTTGGCATTCTTGTCACGACGTATTTGCATTCTCAATATCTGTCGTGCTAGACCCAAGTCTTTCATGTCAAAAGTCTTTGACATGTCCATTTTCAGCCTGTCAATCATCTTACTATCATGTCCAACTATCAACATATCATCTACATATAAAAGGAGGATGATAAATTTGCCATTACCAAACTTATGAATGTAAACACAATGATCTGCAGCTGTCCTTTGGTACCCGTGACTCACCATGAATGAACATGAAGAAATGCAGTTTTCACATCCATCTATTCAAGCTCAAGGTCCATGCTAGCTGCTAGACCTAAGACAACTCTGACAGAAGTCATCTTCACAACTGGAGAGAATATTTCATTAAAGTCAATTCCTTTTGTTTGTGCAAAGCCTTTAACCACTAGGTGTGCTTTGTGCTTTATCAGTTTTCCACTGTCATCTCTCTTCAACTTGAACACCCTTTTTTTTTTCAAAACAGTCTTGCCTTTTGGAAGTTCCACCAGCTCATAAGTATTGTTTTTTTTTTTCAAAGAACCCATCTCATCCTGCATAGCCTTCATCCACTCATCGTTATCTGCATGAGTTCTTGCTTCTGGGTAGCTCTCTGGCTCCCTCTCATCAGTAAGCAAAATATAATCTGCTACAGGATATCTTGTTGATGGTTGATGCTATCGAGTAGACCTCCTAACCTCAGGTTCCGTGGTTTCTGATTGAGGAGACTGCTCCCCCTGCTCTACACCCTGTTCATTTGGCAACCCCTGCGCCTTATCATGATTTGGATCGTTTTGTCTACCTTCTCCACCTGTAGTCTGCATTGAAAGAGTCGGTGTGAGATCAACCACTCTATCAACAACTTTTTTAGACTTTTCAGTCTTCTCAATATCTCCAAAGAACTGGTCTTCATGAATCACCACATCCCTACTTCTGATAATTTTCCTCTTTTCTGGATCCCATAACCTGTAACCAAACTCAGCTCCACCATAGCCAAGAAAAATGCAACAAACTGCCTTATCATCCAGCTTTGAACGCTGCTCCTTTGGTACATGTGCAAAAGCCTTGCACCAAATACCTTCAAATGAGAATAAGAAATATCTTTACCTGTCCATTTTCTCTCTGGAAGGTCAAAATCCAAAGGAACCGAGGGAGACCTATTAATCAGGTAAACGATAGTCAGAACGGCCTCACCCCAAAATGGCTTGGGTAGCTGTGCCACTCTAATCATACATCTCATCTTTTCAAGAATAGTGCAGTTCATTCTCTCTACCACACCATTGTGTTGTGGAGTACCAAGAACTGTTCTTTCATGTCGAATATCATACTTCAAGCAATAGCCTTTAAACTGATTTGATGTGTACTCACCACCATTATCTGTGTGAAGACATTTCAAGAGCTTTCCAGTTTCTCTTTCAACCATGACATGAAACTATTGAAAAACCTGGAACACCTGATCCTTCGATTTCAATGCATATACCCATACTTTCCTGGATGCATCATCAATAAATGTGACAAAAAACTTATTGTCACCCAATAACTCCACCTCCACGGACCACAAACATCATAATATACCAAATCCAACACATTCGATTTTATCGTTGATGTTTTAGAGAAAGCTACCCCGCGTTGTTTACCAAACAAGCAATAATCACAAGGGTCAAGGGATGTACCTTTGGAGTAATGAATTCGGTCTTTCTTTGCCAATAACTGCAATCCTTTCTCACTCATATGTCCCAGTCTCTTGTGCCACAGATTTGGAGAGGATCTGTCTTCAACAGCATTTAACACACCTTTGCATAGCTTCACATGTGTCTTGTACAGCGTATTACATGCCTTCCCTCTCGCAATAATAAGAGACCCTTTAGTGAGTTTCCACTTGCCATTTCCGAAGTAACTCTCATAACCTGCACGGTCCAATGAAGTTCCAGAAATCAGATTCAACCGCAGATCAGGAATATGTCGCACATCTTTCAGCTTCATTGTGCAACCAATATTGGTTTGAATGCAGACATCACCGATCCCAACAATATTCGAATGACTTGTGTTGCCCATCTTCACAGTGCCAAAGTCCCCTGCTTTGTACCTCGTGTATATATCCTTAGAAGGAGTAGGATGGTAAGATGTCGCTGTGTCAACAACCCACTCAACCTGATCATCTGGAACACTCAAACACTCTTCATGTTCACTGGCCAGTACCACTACTTCATTATCCAAAATAGCTGTAGTGTTAGTGTCATTCTTCTGCTCATTGTTGGCTTCTTTCTTTTCCTTCAAGGCAAAGCAATTCTTCTTAATGTGACCCTCCTTGTCACAATGGAAGCATTTTTCAGACTTTTTCTTAGTCTGTAATCCACCTCTAGACTTGCCACGACCCCCCTTTGGCCCCCTACTCTTACTCATCCCCCTTTTCTCGGTAACAAAGGTTTGTGCATTACTTGCCTCTGCAGTTTTCCTTCTTGTTTCTTCATTTAACAAGCTGTTAGTAACCTGACTCATTGATAACGCACCGTCTGGAGTAAAGTTGCTAACGGAAACAACCAATGTCTCCCATGTATCTGGCAAATAACTTAGAAGCAATAAAGTTTGCATCTCATCTTCAAGGACTATCTTCATTGTGGCTTATTCATTCACAACGCATTGGAAATCATTTATATGATCTTCAGTTTTACCACCCTCCTTGTATTTCATGTTCACAAGCCTTATAATCAAAAAAGTTTTGTTCACTGCAGTTTTCTTCTCATATTTATCTTCTAACTACTTCTAAAGGATATTCGCATTGGTTTCATTAGGCACGTAGTGAAATATGTTGTTATCCACCCACTGTCTAATGTGACCAATAGCTTTTCTATGCATCTTTTTCCAATCTGGATCAGACATATCTTTTGGTCGAGCTTTATCCCCTTCAATGGAAACATAGAGGTCTTTGCAATAGAGTATATCCTCCATTTTTGGTGTCCAAATTAACCAATTTGTATGGTTCAATTTGTTCATGGTAGTGTTTATAGTGTTATTCTCCATCTCAATTGAATAATCAAGAAAAACAAACAACTTTCACTAACCTCAATTTATGCACCAATGTGTAAATCTCATCACCACGAGCATGCTGGAAGAAACGGATTTGAAATATGACTCTAGATGGCTCCGATATCACAAGAAAAGTTTTATGCGCTCCGATTAGTCAAACTTTCCTGTTGACAGTCAAACTGCCAATCTTCTTCCACAGATACGTAGATCTGCTTGCAACGAGTCTGTAGGCGCATACGGATCTCAGATCAGATATCGGATGATCAAGATATCGCGAGAACATTTCTCAGCCGTCAATCTGGTCAAAAGTACTATTAACAGTACCGTTCGTTGACGTGGTGCTGATGTCAGCATCTGATGGAATGGGTTTCCGCTTCACAGGTCAGGCTGAACTGACCTAAACAAAACCTGAACTGGTCTGGGATCTAGGTTCGGCTTCGGGTGTGCGGGTCAGGTTGACCTGGACTAGGCCCAAGCCCGAAACTGAACCCAACAAACCTGGGTTGTCTTCCTTCTTCATTCTATCCTGGTTCTGCAACCAAAACCGATGGAGGGGCTTTGTTCCTTCCTCGCGTCCGGCGATTGCATGGCGCGGGACGACGACGGTAGATGGCAAGCAGCAGAGAGTGGCGGATGACGGTAGATGGCAAGCAGCAGCGAGTGGCGGATGATGGCCGGCGACGATCGGACTGAATCTGGTGACGGGCTGCAGTGGCGGCGGTGATAGGGTTTTAAACCTCTGATCTCAGCGCAGATGAACTTGCAGCGACGAGATCAAAAACCAGATCTCAGTCCTCTGATCTTCTCCAGTGAAGATGAGCTTGCAGCGGCTGAAATCCTGTGAAGAAACCCGATCAGTGTGGCCCACTCGAGATCGAAACCGATCTGTGCTCTTTTCTGCAACGAAGATGACGTGCAGAAATCCGGATCAATTTATTGATCTGTTCCGTCGATTGCAACGCAGCACAATCCAATCCTAGCAAACCCTAGGCTCTGATACCACTTGTTGTGCGCGTGTATGCGGAAACGTGAATCAATGAGATCGAGCAAATAATCGACCACACAAGAACAAGCAATCACATACAAAAGAATTACGTGGTTCGGCAAACTTGCCTACGTTCACGGGAAATAAAATCTACTCTCCTTAGATTCACTCTGTGTATGATCAGTACAGTCTCTCATGGGTTACATATTACATGAATATATAATGCTCTCTTTCTTATCCCCCAAGAAACCATATCTTAGTCAATAGGAAAGTCCTGGTCCAATTACCAAAATATCCATGACCATGAACCCACTTGGTCTGGACCCACTAGGCTAACATGTTTTTCTTGAATTCTGTTCTTTGATTTTACAAGATGCATTTGATCTTATCTGTTCCGTTCGAAAACGGGATCTGTACTAGTTTTCTTTGATGGATGGTTTCTTGTTGGTTGATTAGGGTTTAGTGTTCGTTTTTTTGTGCGTCCGTGATTTCCTTTATGACATTGGGATTTTAATAGGTTGAGATATTCATGTCATCAATCTCTCCCTCTGTCTCTCTTGATTTCTGTTCTCTAATTTGTTTTTGATGCATTACAAGATGCATTTTGCAGATTGTTGTTTGCATTCTGATTGGGTTTAAGGGTTAGTTTTTGTGTGATGTTCATGTAATGTAATGAGCTTTGTATTTATCTTTTTGGTTAATTGAGATCATATACTAATGTTGGGTTCTTCTTCCTCCTTTTCTGGACAGCAATATCCATCATCTTCAAAGCATTGGCCATCAAATTCTTGAAAGGCAGTTTTGGAGTTTTGAAATTTGGAGCAATTCTATGGTGTAAGAATCTGAAGCTATGTGCGAATGGATTATCAGATCATTGGTGGCATCAAGATCAGGTCAGAGAATTGCTTTACTCATTCAATTTTTGTTGTTTCTCCTCCTTTATTAATTTTTTTTTCCTGCCTTAGGAGCATTTTGATTTTTTGTGACTGATCATCTGATAGGTAGGTTAATTCTTTTCTCCCTCGTTTTTTTGTTGTGACTGTTCGTTCATCTAATAGGTAGTTCGTATTAGAAAGTCCAAGGAGCTGAATTTTCTCCTATGGGAGTCCCGCCATGTATTAAGCCTCATCTCTACTGTTAATGCAGAAGGGGCCCCTCTGCATTGAAGGCGAACTTGAGTTTTCACGCACGGGTCAGCTTGCGATGCCCACAGAAGAAAGCAGGATATTTAATTGTCCTTTTTTATTGCTTTCTTATATGTAGATGAGAATCATGTATTCATGTATAATTCTTTTCAAGTTATAGTTGATATTGATGTTGGTGTTTAGCTATAAATTTTTATTTGTTACATTTTTTATATTTAAATGAGAATTTTGTTTAATTCGTTACAAGTGATGGTTGATAGTTGATATTGATGTTTAACTGTACTTTTTTATATTTAGATGAGAACTTTGTATAATTCTTTGCAAGTAATAGTTGATATCAATGGAAGGCAGAGTAGGGATGGCAACGGGGCGGATTGGGGCAGAATTGGGTTGCCCCGTCCCCGCCCCGAACCTCCTGGGATACACCCCGTCCCCACCCCGCCCCGCAATTCGGGGTATGTTAAATACCCCGTCCCCGCCCCGAAATGCCCCTCTTTGGTGCAACCACTAACCATATCGTCATTTCCTAGTGAAGATGATGAAGACATTTTGACAAAATCTGCAATAATTCTTTTAGTATTTACTTTCAATGTGTCAACTAGAAATTGGAAAATGCATCACACAAACCTGCTTTTAAGGAAAGTTGAAAGCCCTTTGTCATAGTGCAAAAATCGGCATGGATAATATTTCACTCAGTAAGCATTTGAGGTCTCATTGAAGCAAATACCCACATTGCCCAGGATATCGTTTTTTATTTCTGACATTCCATCCAAAATCAACATGCATTGTGTGGAAACGAACTACAATAGATACTAGTTTAGGTGGAAAGCGTCAAGTTCGTCCCTCTTTGTAAGGGATTTCCATTAAACAACAAAAATGATGGAAAAATGAAGCAGCCCACAAAATCCAGCTGTGATCTTAAAGAACAAATGCCAATTCCATAAAATTTCGAAAACATACAGATCTAATATCTCCTTCAGAATCACTAGAAAACCTTTTCTTTTAACTACTCTGAGTATCAGTTGACCCTATATGGCATAAACGTACATTTATAGGGAAAAGCATATAATATTTCACAAAAAATGAAGGAAGAAAAAAAAAAAAAAAGCCTCAACCCAAAAGCCACTTTTACCACCAATATCAACAGAAAGCCTCTTCTTTTTTTTTTTTTGGACCAATTCAAATTCAATACAAGACAACCACATCACAACAACCCAAAAAAAAAAAAAAAAAAACAGAGAAAGAAAGAAAAAAGGCCACCGGGAAAACCCCCAAATCCACACATCAACAGCAAAACCAATAAAATTTCAAAGGAATGGAAACAGATCAATAGACCTAGAAGAACACAAATCTACTCCCTCCCCACCCCATGAAATTCAACAAATATGTAAATACAGCCCCAAATAAAGCCTCACGACAAATACTGAAAAACCCAAACAAACCTGGATGACGAGGCGAGAGAGAGAGAGAGAGAGAGAGAGAGAGGCGAATGAGGCGAGAGAGAGAGAGGAGTCTTCTTCAATTCTTCTTCTTCGTGCGTCTGAGAGAGAGAGAGGCATCTTCTTCATGCATCTCTGAGAGAGAGAGAGAGAGAGGCAACCGGCTGGGAGTTGAGACTTGAGAGAAAGAGGGGAGAAAGGGCTACTGTTTGTTACTTCACTTACTATATATTATTTATCATTTTTTAAAATCCATGTATCAAAGTTTATTTAAAAGGAGAGTGTATAGGAAAATTACTCAATTTGCACTTCAAATTGATAAAATTCTTGAAATGTAGTGAAAATTCTAAAAACATATACCAGTAATTTTTTTAAAAAAAAATAGAGCTTATATATGAACTTCAAGTATTGTCATATGAATTTAAATCATTATTTATTGTATAGCTCTCAATTCATACTAGCAAAGAAAGTACATACTATATTGAAACCCTAATCATCAAAGACTTGTCTCAGGCCCCCAGTTGTGACGGTGTCGGCTACATGTATTCTTTTTCTCCATTCTAAATCAAGACCCAAATAAGAAAATTTTGGTTAACTTCAAAAAAAATTTTTTAAGTCAAAATAAATTAAATTTTGGATTGACTACAAAGAAATAGGTAAATTTATTTATTTTACATGGTAAAAAGCACATGAATGATTCATCTATGTTGTCTCCATGCCTTTAATAATATTAAAAAAAAAAAAAAAAACCTCAACCATCTCATTTGCCCAAAACTTAATCCCCTCTCCAAACATTAGTCTTCCTAGGGACCATGACTTTTTTCCCAAAATAGAATAAAAAGATTTCCCCACATAAATATTATATGAGTGTGGGGGCACTGTTAGATTGTTTAAATTTTTAGAAATTATCTAATATTAATATTATAAAGTTTCCTTTTCCTGAAATTTTACCTATTTAAAGTGAGATTTATTCTTATAAGATTTTCTCTAAACCCTTGAAGGCCACAAATATATAACATACACTTGAAAATATCATATATGCTTTGAGATATTCTTTATAAAAAAGATAATCTCTCTCTAAAACATCGTGAACTCCATCAATACATGGTTTCACTTCATTTCTGGTGTTGAACTCCACTCACTAATAAAGAGGTAATCGTGGGTTTGCAATTTATTTGCAAGTTGCAAATCACTCAAAAAAAAAAATAAAAAAAAAATAAAAATAACTCAAAACAAAGATGAGAGAAAGGACCTATCAGTATGTGGATATGGTTATTATAGTGTCAAACAACCTCAGCCCCTTTGACTTCCCAAGCATGTGGATCATATTAGCTTGGGTAAATAATTACTTATTTATGTAACACTTAACTTGCAATGTTAAATCATTAGTACAATGATTCTAATCATACTAAGGTTGATTATATATAATTAAAATTAGTATAATTTATAGTGTTGTTAGTATGATTAGAATCATATTAAGTTACTAACTATAATTTACCTTGCTATTTCTATTCATATAAATTATTATAAGCGTATAGCATTATATATCTTGTAATGTTATATCAAATTAGTAAAATTTATATTGTTATTAGTATAATTAGAATCATACCAATTATAATTTACCTTGATATCTCTAATCATATATGTTATTGTAAGCTTAAAGCATGATCTATCATTCTATTATATTCTTTTTATTTAATATGATTTATCATGTCGCAATTTAACATTATATATGATTAAAGTCAAATAAGCTTAGATAGATTTTTTAACAATTTTAATTCATTAAATTTGAATTAGAGGGAATGTGATCATATTATATGCTTTTATAATGTCTAGGGTTCAATTAGGGGCAGGTCAAGAAACAAACCCATCCCCACCCCGCCCAGATTCGGGGTATGTTTTTCTGCCCTGTCCCCGCCCCGTCTAAGAGTCGGGGCGGGGAAAACCCATACGGGGCAGGGCGGGCACTCAAGGATGGGCGAGGCTGGTTAAAAATGCCATCCCTAGGCAGGAGGGATCAGTTCTTTCCTTAATTGCTCCTTATTCAACATTTATTATATCGTACTATATTATTTGTTTTGTATTTTTTAGTTTTCATGACATCTTTGGTGCCTTGATCGAGCTAGTTGCATAATTTTTGGCTTGATTGGTTTTTCCCCCTTAGGGCCTTTTTGTTTCATGTAGTTGAATATCCTACACTACAACAAAAATCATTTTTCGCGACAAATATTCCGCGACGTTTTGAAATTTTGTCACTAAATGTGGTTTTTAGCGACAAAATATTCATCTCGTCGCCAAAAAATAGAAGGCAAATGATTTAGCGACGAAAATTTTCAATCGTCGCTAACAATTGTCGCGAAAAGTTTGGCGCAAAAAAAAAGAGTTGGCGCCAACAAGAGGTAAATTTTTTGCGACGAAACTGTTATTTGGCGACATATTATTTTTGTCGGGAAATCACTTACAGGATATTTAACTTAAAACATTTCGCGACAAAAATAAGTTGTCGCAAAATCCATGAAAAAAAAAATCTGCAACGAAATAATTTCGTCGCGGAATACTTAAATTTTGGTGTTGGCGCGGATCATTCTTCGTGGTTCATTTTTGAGCAAGGGCGACGAAACGAAATAACGTAACAACAGCAGCTTCTCCTCTTCCCCACGTCAACTCTCCCCCCTTTTCTCTCTGTCTCTTTCATTTCTCTCAACCTCTTCTCTTCTCTTTCATTTCTCTTCTCTAGATTTATCTTCGGATCTTTACCAAAGAAGAAGAAATTGCTTCTGATACGCGAGGGCTTCTCGGAATCTGCTAATATCGATTCGGTGAGTTGGAAAACTCGCGTTTTCTTTTGCATTTTCGTGTTTCTGTATGGTGATTTGGAGTTTGGAAATCTGATTTTTGCTTAGGTTTTTGCATGCTGTGTACATCTCTAGAAAACTCGCCTAATCTGAGCGTTTTTACTGTTTTTACTCTTTAACTGTGTAATCTACGAATCCAACATCCTGATCATGTTTGTGGTGTTTTAGGAATCAGTATCTTTTAACTGCATAATGACATTTTCTACCCAAAAAAAAAAAGAAAAAGAAAAAGGGAAAAGGATATGGATATTTCTACCAAGAAAATGGAAGGAGAGCTTGGATGACATTTGCAGCCATAGATTTTGAGTGAAATCAATTGCTAGCAATTTTGGTTTCTTGAAAAACAGAGTAGAGAAACTGGGTCGCTGGGGATTTTGTTTCCGGAGAAACAGGGCAGAATGGCCGAGGCATAGGTGGTGCTTTCTCACAGTTGCTGCAGCTTTTGCGGCCACATATTTTTTTTCCTCTTTTTTCAATGAAGAGTATTGTAAATGCTATAGAAAATAAATATGCAGAGGCCTAAATTCTCTTTTCACAACCCTTATTTTAAGAATAATATACTCATAAGTGAAATCACCAAACGAGAGCGTGTTTGTATGCAATCCCCCTGAAGTGAATTGTGGGATGCTGTCACTTTGATTAATGGTTTCTGGCTGTAGAAAAACTTGAGAGGATATCTACACATTAAGATTTAAGGGGAAGAATCACTTTGATGAAAAGCTAGTCGATTAAAAAAAATAAAATAAGCTAGTCTATTGAATATACCGGTTTATTACATGTCACTCTTCCAGATGCCTAAACTCTAAAACAGTGTGTGCCAATTTGGTTTCGAATATTACATGGCTAAACCCATTTTTCTTTCCTTTTTGCTCAAACAATGTTTTATCCACAACTTTCATTTACATTATTGCAAAGCCAGTTCAACCAAAAGTCTACTTTTCACTTCCTAAACAGGGATCATGCCATTCACTTCCTGAACAGACTTTTATTGTATTTTGTGATCTTAAGGGCATTGTATTATTAGCATAGCTGTTCCTACAAACAGTTATTTATGCTGTGCATATTCCATATAAATGCTTTTATGTTCCACTTGTTGAATATTTAAAGTTGCATTTAAATGTTAAATATAGTGCCATTGAACCTTGCAATAACTGTTTGAATTACATCGATGGTTGGTCAGGTTTTACTACCCCTGATCCTAATTTTCCAGTAGTCATCCATTTAGTTATTGAATTACATCGATGGTTGGTCAGATTAGATTAATCTGAGTTTTACAGTGAGTGACTGGATGCAGAGGAAGAGAGTGTTTTGAGTTGAAGAAAGTATTTCATTTTAGGTTCCACATGACTTGAATGAAGTTCATCTAAGTTATAATTGGAGTGTAATTTTTTTAATCTCTATTATGTATGCTGTCAAGATCTGGATGGGGATGATCTCAAGCCAATGGTTTGGATTTTGGGTTCCTTTCTTCTTGGGATTATTTTTTTTTTTTTTTTGTTGGGGGTTGGGGAGATTTTGGATCTTGGGTTTTGGGGGTGGGGGTGGGGACGGGGGTGGGGATTTTTTTTACTAATTTTGATTTTGGAGTTGTTTGCTTTGAGGATTTTGGGTTTTTGAAGAAATTTAGATTTTTGTTCACAATGATTGGTTACTGGTTTGGGAATTG
The DNA here is from genome assembly GCA_029852735.1 of Persea americana. Taxonomy (NCBI): domain Eukaryota; kingdom Viridiplantae; phylum Streptophyta; class Magnoliopsida; order Laurales; family Lauraceae; genus Persea; species Persea americana. The sequence goes on from CM056815.1 coordinate 73,880,413, forward strand.
GATCTTTGACGTTCTTTTGTTCCACCTAACTTTTTTTATGAATTCCTAGGGATTTGATATCAAGGAAAAAAAAAGAAGGGTGCATATGGATTTCATGCAAAATTGAGTCTTTTTAGTGTCCTTTAGTTGATTTTGTGACCGTATACTTTAGTAGAAGAATTTAATGAGAGCAGTCCTTGAATTGAACTGAAATGTGTGATATTTAAGATCTTTCCGGAATGAAACTATATTTAATTGTGATGTTGTAGGTCACCAAATATGGACAAGACTTGGATGAATTGTAGGAATAAACTTCGACCGGAGTATACAAATGGGGTGAGGTCGTTTATTAAATTTGCCAGTGAACATATGGGTGAGCAAAGTAAGATTTGGTGTCCATGTTTGAGATGCATGAATGTAGAATTGCATTCTTACCCCACCGTCCAAGAACATTTGTTGTTTAACGGAATCATGACTTCTTACACGGCATGGATACACCACGGGGAGCAAATGCCTATGAATGTCGAGGGTGTACATGACGATGATTCTGACGATGAGGGGGGAAGTGTTCAGGGTGGGCTCTCTGACACGGAAGACAATCCTCATGATGAGTTGCCCGAACTTCTGGAAGAGATACATAGGGGAGTTCTTATGGATGATGATTTGGGGGATCTGGGATCTGGCCATGGTTTTGATAGTGTTGGGCAAGAGAATGTCCAGAAATTTGAAAAATTGTTAAAACATGCCCAACGTGCCTTATATCCAGGTTGCACAAAGTTTACATTGTTGTCATTTGTCATTAAGATGCTGCATGTAAAGGTGTTGAATAACTTGAGCAACAAGGCATTCAATATGGTGATGATGATAATGAAGGATGTTATACCAGAGAGTGAGATGGTGCCAGGTTCCCTTTATGAAGCAAAGAAATTCTTACGTGAACTGGGATTGGGATACAAATCCATTCACGCTTGTAAGAATGATTGCGTGCTTTTCAGGAAAGAAAATGAGAATCTTGAAAATTGTCCAGAATGTGGGGAGTTTCGATATAAGCACAATGATGGCAAGGGTAAAAAAATTCCAGTTAAGGTACTGCGACACCTCCCACTGATCCCAAGGTTACAGAGATTATTTATGTCAAGGAAGACAGCTATAGATATGCGGTGGCACAAGGAGAAGCTTGTGGATGCGGGGGAATTCTCGACGCACCCTGCTGACCGTATAGAGTGGAAGGATTTTGATCGGCAATATCCTGCATTTGCCCAGGAGTCCCGCAATGTTAGGTTAGGGCTGGCTACTGATGGGTTCAACCCCTTCGGTAATATGAGCAACTCCTATAGTATGTGGCCTGTGATACTCATGCCTTATAACCTGCCACCCTGGAAGTGTATGAAAGAACCATTTTGTATGATGTCTTTGCTTATTCCTGGACCGGGGGCACCGGGAAAAGAGATCGATTTGTACATGCAGCCATTAATAGAGGAGTTAAAAGAGCTTTGGGAAGACGGTGTATTAACTTATGATGCATCCAAAGGAGAGACTTTCCGAATGCATGCGGCTCTTATGTGGACCATAAACGACTTTCCAGCATATGGTAACTTGTCAGGATGGAGTACTAAAGGTTATATGGCGTGCCCCACTTGTAACAAAGATCCATCATCACAAAGGTTGAAAGATAAGATAGGGTACACGGGTGCTCGCCGTTACTTACCTGAGAACCACACATGGCGAAGGAGTAAGCTCTTTAACGGTAAGTTAGAGAACCGAACGATTCCGGTGGAATTGTCGGGGGAACAAATATTAGAGCAATTGGATTGCTTGACGAATGTCAAGTTTGGGAAGCATCCACTCAACAGGAAAAGAAAGCGCTTGCCGGAGGAACTGAACTGGACAAAGAAAAGCATTTTATTTGAGTTACCTTACTGGAAGAAACTGAAACTCCGACACAACCTTGATGTCATGCACGTGAAGAAGAATATATGTGACAACACTCTTGGAACAGTGATGGGCATAGATGGGAAAAACAAGGACACGGAAAAAGCTCGTATGGATTTGGAGGGTATGAAAATCAGGAAAGAATTACACCTACGAAAGCGTGCTGATGGGTCCTTTGAAAAGCCCCCCGCGATCTACACATTGTCCCTAAAGGAAAGACAGGCTTTCTGTGATTTCTTGAAATCGGTCAGGTTTCCTGATGGTTATGCAGCAAACATTTCAAGCTGTGTAAACACCAAGGATGGTAAGGTATCAGGACTGAAAAGTCATTACTGACATGTAATTTTACAAAGACTTCTACCGATAGGAGTACGTGGTTATCTTCCTAAAGATATCTGTACCACATTGTTTGAGCTAGGCAATTTCTTCGAGCAGCTGTGCGCAAAGAGACTAAGATTGAAGGACTTGGAGGCATTACAGGACCAAATAGTTTTAATACTATGCAAGATGGAAAAGATTTTTCCACCAGCATTCTTCGATGTTATGGTCCATCTAGCCATTCACTTACCTCGTGAGGCCATGCTTGCTGGGCCAGTGCAATATCGATGGATGTACCCTATTGAAAGGTATTAATGACTAACTTTCATTTAAATTAAAAGTTTAACTCTACTGCATTTTCATTCTAACAAAAATTAAAATCTTTTTTTTTTTTAAGGCAACTAGGAACTTTAAAACGGTTCGTTCGCAATCGAGCTCGACCTGAAGGTTCGATTGTTGAGGCTTACATAGTCAAGGAATGCCTTACTTTCTGTTCAATGTATCTACAAGGGGTAGAAACTGTATTCAATCGGGATGAACGAAATGATGATGGTGGTGAAGGTGGGCCAGGGCTGGAGGTATTCTCACAAAATGTGCGTCCTTTCGGTCAAATAAGAAATGCACCTGAGATGTCGCAGAATGAACGTGCTATGGCTCAGTGGTTTATACTTCATAATAGCCCAGAGGTGGCACCTTATCTAGAGTATGTGATCATATACTACGCATGAGCATTACTTGTAATAGTGTGTGTTGATGCTTATAATTAATTAATTACCAATAACATGTTTTCTAATTAGGGAGCACAAGAACCTATTAATGATACAAAGCAGTTGTGATATTGACCAGCGACAACAACGAGAATTTCCGAAGTGGTTTGAAAAACGGGTAAGATATACATAGTTACCTCCTGTATACACAACTTAAACATAAATCATTCGTTATGTTATGCTTCTCTCTATATATTTTGGTCATGCAGATGAATGAATTGCGAAGTCAACAATTAGCAGAAGCTACAGATGAACTTTGGTCATTGGCAAATGGTCCGAATATGTTAATGAAGTTTTACTCAGGTTGCATGTGTAATGGAGTCCGATTTCACACTAAAGACCGTGACAACCGGCGTAAAAGTCAGAACAGTGGGCTGGTGGTAAACGGGGATCATGACGGGAAAGCGATTGACTTCTACGGCTATTTGTGTAACGTCTGTGAAATGACTTACATTTTTGGCTATCGAGTTGTCTTGTTTTGTTGCGAGTGGTTTACCCTTGGTAGTGGGCGAACTGTACAAACCGATGCACATTTTACATCAATCGATGTAAGAGGTAGATGGTATCAGAACGACCCATTTGTACTGCCTAGTCAAGTGCACCAAGTCTTTTATGTGAATGATCCCAAATTAGGCCCACATTGGCAAATCGTCCAGCGGATTCAACATCGAGGAATATGGGATATACCAGAGTTGGATGATGTAGAATCCAATAATGATGAACCATCTATTCAAGATGATGCATTCCAGCAGGAAAAAACAACTGGTGTGGTCCCCATCCTCGTTGAAGATCCAGATAGGATGGATCAACCACGGTATGATAGGTCTGATATTGATCCAGAGATTGTTACCAGTGGAATACTCTCGGAGGAAAATAGTCGAGAAAATATGATGGTTGATGATGACTTTATCTGCGATGATGAAGATGAGATATTGAAGGAGTATTGTGATAAATGACGAAGATGAGACATTGGAGAAGATTTGTAGTTAATTTTTATTTGTATAACAATCTTTACGTGGCATTTCTTTTCTTCTACATCTCTATCAGTAAGTTATCTATGATGTTGTTTTGTGGAATGGAAAAATTATCATTATGTAATATGTAGATCTGTATGATTAGATTGAGATGATTGGCAGCTGATGGAACTGATATTCCTAAACCACCAAGCCATGACCAAGCATCAATTATTCTATGCATAGAAGTTTAAAACACTGTAGAGACATGGGCATATTGTATTTCCCCTCAATGATTATTACTGCCTCTGTGCTACTCTTCACTCTTTCTTGGCTGAGAGAGCAGCATAGCAGTAATATCATGAGAGAGGTGTTTTCATAGAAAGAAAGCAACATATAACACCATGCATTTAATGGAAACACTTTAACTTCACCCTTTTCAAAACATCTTGCAGCTGGAATTGTTCCAGTAATTCTTTGATATTCTGTTTCTCTCAAGACTAATGCTTTTTAAGCTGTTGTAAGATGATTTGGAGATGCAGATGTGAAATATTACTGAATGAAGTGAGTTCTGCAAATTCATTTCTAAACTGTCAGTAATATTAATTTTTAAAGCAGGCATTAGAGCCAGTTGTTGGATACTTGTAAACTTCTTCCTCCTTGATTCTTGCTTTTCGCTGGGTAGTCCTTTCTCTGTGACTGTAATAGCTTTCAGAAATTGGCTACTTGTTTTTCAGAGATTCTCAGGATAATGAGGAAATTATATTGCTAAGGTATAGTGGGTATTGATGAATTTTTCCATTCGTACAGCTGCTTGTTTTTCCCTTCTTTTGAAAGAAACAAGCAATACTCAGATTGCGTATTACATTGCCTTAAGTAACCCAATTAGTGGTTAACGCTACATTGTCAAGTAGCTGATAGCTGAACTGGCATTAGTGGAGAGCTGCAATCTGGATGACACAAAATACATGGGACTCTTGAGTAGGCTAGACCAAGAAAGTAAGTTATATTTTATCAGAATCTAATGAAAAAAAATCCACATTTAGAACAGAATAAATGCAACCACAGGTATTGGTATACTTCTGAGATTACCCATGTATCTTTGTTAAATACATATATTTGTTTGAACCAATACAATCTTCCCAACTTGTCTTGCACACCTATCTGCACTTGTTTGTGGCGACTTGAAGATATTTACATATGTTGGAACGAAAACAATTCTCTTTCAAGTTGGTCATGTTTCAGCTCATGCACCTGCAATTTGCATTGTTAAAATGTTAGCTAGTAGCTGTTTCTCACTATTGCATCCTAAGGTTGTGGGTTCAATGCATGTTACCCAAAAAAAAATAAAAGTCTCTGTTTCTTGCTTAGGCATGGCCTCACTGTGTTTAGCTTTTCAAAAATAAGTGGTTACAGCCAAGCCACAGGCAAGATATCTTCAGGAGTACGAGTAGCGTTAGATCTTATCCTCTTACTAGTATTACTTAACAATTCACTGTATAATGAATTGTTCTTATATATGGTAAGGTAACTATATTGTTATGTTTTTAGATACCTTTTTTTAAGCAGGTCACATACATGGCACCTTCTTCTCGACTTCGCCCTCGATCTGCACCAGCATCTGCATTACTATCTACTGACACCACTCTACCCCCAGCTGATGCGATTTCATCACCATGCATACCAACTCCCAGTTCTCATACGGAGTGCAGCAGTGTTGGTAAGATATCAAATCTAATCATGTAAGCTTCATGCTTCAGTGCATATATTGTTTGTACTAACCAAGTTTTATGTGGAATTTGTAGGTTCTACATCCCGACGGGGGCGGGGCCCAACTAAAGGGTTTCGCTCGGAGCGTGCAAGGGCCAAGATCGGGGGCAAACTACTAGTTCAGTTCAAGAATAATGTGCCAATAGGGATAAATGCCTCAGATTTTGTGAGCGAGATTGGGTTGCAAGTTAGGAACATCGCCCCAATTAGGGGCGTGCAGAGATGGAAAGAGGTTCCAGCTGATGTTAGACAAGTTATCAAGGCTCGCGTATTTGTAAGTCTAAACTTGACAATTGTTTGATGTATAAAGGGTCCTCAAATAATCGTATTAATTTGAATTTCAGACAAAGTATGAGGTCGTGGATTACGACACTAGTGATGATGTGCGGGTAGCTGTTGATCGTAAGTTTCAAGCTAGATACAGGGATTGGCGCAATTGGATGCACACTCATTACAAGAATTGCTTGAAGAAGGAGATCGATCCAAAGACCGTACCCTTTTCAGGTGTTGACAAGGATGATTGGGTGTGGGTGATAGAAAATGTGTACGAGGATGAGAAATTCCATGTAACAGGCTATGTTTTTCAACTTTGTTTTCAATCCTTACTGCTGATATGTTATGTTTCTATTTAGTCAACATGTACAATAACTAAAACTTTCCATTCACTTGTTATTCCTTGTGTACATGAACGCTCTATGAAGAATACTGAAAGTCGGAAGAGATTGCCTTACAATCATTGCATGGGTTCCAAGTCTTTCACAGCTGTAATGCATGCCTTGGTGAAGTGTTTTCACTTCTAGTTTTTTAAATTTGTGGTTGTGTAATTCTGATTTTGTTATCGCCTTTCATGAAATCTTAATTATGTACTAACATTGAAATTTATGCAAGTAGGCGGACCCCGAGACAAGGGAGGAGCCCCACATCGTTGAGTTTTATAAGGAGTCGCACTACAATAAGAAGAAAAAGAAGTGGACAGACCAAAAATGTCAGGAAATACATGTCAGTACAGTGATAAGTACTTAAAATTGCATAATTCGTGATCATTTTCAACTACAATATGATTTAACTTATTTCAAATGACAGGAAAAACTTGTTGCAGAGCGAGAGAAGTGTATGCAGGAGGGTGCGATCGAATTGACTCAGGAGCAAATATCAATCAATGTCCTTGGTGGTCGGTCCGGACACTTGAGAGGGTTTGGAAACGGGCCGAAGCCCACGTCTACAACTAGGAGCACCAGGACGGACTCAGAGGATGGTGAACGTGGGGCATTGCGATCTACGGTGGAGAGATTGCAAAATGAAAACGCAACTCGGTCTCAAGAGATGGAGCAGATGAAGAATAATCAAGTAACCATGCAGCGACAGATGGAGGAGATGATGCGGTTGGTGGCGAGAGTGACGGGATCAGACATGATGACATAGGATGGAGTGCTTACTTCTTGGTCAGTATTCCTAGTTTCCTCTCTGATTGAATTAAAGTGCATCCATTAAGTTTAAACCATTTATTTTTTTAGTATTCCTAGTATCCCACTAAGAACCCTAAAATGGCAGTAAGACACATTTAGTAAAGAAGAAAATACAGATAAGGTAATTTGTAATTTGTAATGCATTTATCTAAATGCTTAAAATATATATAATGCAACTACTTGCATTTGGGTGCATGTTTAGTGTAATGTACAATGCAAATATCCATTTTGTCCTACTGAGAAAAAAAGATGCACCACCAGAACATGCTATGTAATTACCAGACGTAGATGTTTGAGTGTCCATCTGCAATGGCTGGACTCTTGCTTGTGGAGAAGATAACATATATTCAATAATAGTCACATAACATGTGCACCAAACTTATATTTAATGATGAAGAATGACAATAATAACTTCGATAAAACAACAAAGTTTTAAAGAATGATAATCCATTCTAGAGAAACAATACATTTTGACTGGTTCAGTTCAGAGATTGTAAAAAATTAATTTTAAATTGAAATCTCTCAACTCTAGATTCCTTAGAAGGTTCATTCAAAGATGCATCACAGAAAAAAATTAAAAAAAATGATCAGAATGCAATATCTGCTAAAAAGATATTGAAAACTAACTGCAAAAGACTTAGAAACCCTTAGAAAGATGAACTAAGGATACAATATAATATGTAGCCTATATTGAAGCATCCTGCTATCATAGCCAGGCAGTCAAATGTGACAAGAAGAGAAGAAAACCAAACAACTGAATACGAACATACCATTCAGGCATCCCTATAGAAAATCAAAATCACAATTTCAAACAATCTATGTGTGCTATGGGAAGGGATCAAGAAATCTTTCTATGTGTGCCAGGCCAGTGAGGGCACTAATACTCCTGGCCACTAGGAGGAATAAAAGGAAAACAGGTATTAGCAATGATAAAAGTTACTGCTACTACTAGTAAAAGGACATCAAACTAGAAAGGGATTAGTTTCATTTTTTTCATCTTTTTATAATAGAAATAAGACCTATACAGAATTGTGCATAGCTGTACAAATTCATTGTGTCTTCCAATCACAAAACTTCAACTAGAGAAACACAAAAGACCTGTACAAAATTATGCATACCTTCTTGCACTATATTTAGATAGATTTTTAGAACACTGATATCAGAAATTTAAATGGAATACATAAACACATGTTGACAGAATAAAACCATTCTCATACCACATTTGAGAGAAATGAAACTAATTCTAACTTGAAAAGCACTCTCTTCATTTTCAGTTTTCTACAAATAAGCCCACAGAAAAATGCAAAAGATCCGGTGTTCACATTCATGAACAAAAAGACAAAACAATTACTGGGATGTGCAAGGGATTTTGAAGATGGGGTGGTCCAAATGCCACTCTGATAAAACAATCCCAGCCCTTGATTTTGAAGCCTCAAAACTTGTTGTTTTAAGGTGGTCTCTGGTCAAATTAGTGTCAAATTTAGATGAGAGTCAATTAACAAGGGTTTAGATCACTACAACAATGTGCACCTTTAGCGACGTTTTTTAGCGACGTTTTTATAATTTCGTCGGTAAAAGTGGACTTTTACCGACGTAAAACAAATCGTTGGCAAAAACAGGACTTTTACCGACGTTTTTATAAAACGTCGCTAAAAGTCACTTTTTGGCGACGTTTATTTAAAAACGTCGGTAAAAGGTAGACTTTTACCGACGTGTTACTAAAAACGTCGGCAAAGACCAATCGTAAAATTAATTTATTTTGAAACTAAAGTAAAAATGAAATATTATTACCGACGAATTAAAAAAACGTCAGTAAAAGCAGACTTTTACCGACGTTTTCTGTAAAACGTCGGCGAAGATCCATTAAGTAATGTATTACCGACGTTTTATATGAAACGTCGGCGAAGGTTAAGAAAAATTAAATAATTGTTACCGACGAAACCATAAACGTCGGTATACAAATTTTTTTCCCTCCCGCCTCCAACATCCCCCTTTTCCCTCTCCCAAGCCCTCTTTTCCCTCACTCCCTTCTTTCTCTCCCCTCACCCAGAACCTCCAGAACCCATCGTCGTCCTCTCATCTCCGGAAAAACCCCTCCAGAACCCATCTCCTCTCATCCCTTTCTAACTCTCCCTCCCTCTCCAGACCTCTCACCTTCCTCCGCCAGACGACCACAGCAGCGGCCCCCGGACGCCAGCAGAGCCTTCATCTTCCTCCTCGCGCCGCTGGACGCCTCCCCTGCATCAGGTACACCCCTTCCTCTACCTGCACTCCGCACACACCGCGCACCATTCCCCCTCTCCTCTCTCTTTCTTCTCTGTTCTCTCTCTCCCTCGTTCCCCATCTCTCTGTTTCCCGTCTGCTCTCCTACCTCCCTTCCTCTCTTCTTCTTCCTCCCCTGTCTCCCTTCGCCTGTGCTTGCTGCAGCGCCCACCGGAAACCGCTCCCTCTCTCCCTTGGTTCTCTCTTTCTCTCCCTCTCTTCTCTTCTTCCTCCCCTCTTCCTCTCCCTCTCCCCTGCGTCCTCCTCTGTTCCGCCCTGCGCCCACCTGCAGACCACTCCCTCTCTCCCTTGGTTCTCACTCTGTCTCTTTCGCTCTTCTCTTCTTCCTCCCCTGTTCCTCTCCTCTCATCTGCCTTTTCCTCCTCCTCTTCTTTTTTTTGGGTACTCCATATTGGTGCAAGGACCACCAACCCCTCAAAGTATTATATCTTCTTTTAGGGTCGGCTAGGAGTCCTGACTTTCTATGGAAATCTATTTTTTTGTGTAGAATCTGAAATGATTAACTAATATTACCTGATATTACATGGAAAAAGTAACAACTAACAAGTACCAATTCAGATCTTTGTACTCCTCAACCCATCTAGCTTTTGCAATACAGGGAAGCAATACAATAATCTTGCATTCTATCATCAGTCAAAGATCCATTCGTTCAAACAAACCATAGATATGTACAATTCAAGGAGAAAGCAAGAAAAGCATATAGCTGTAGCATGACCCAACCTTATTTGAGCTAACAATAACAAAGACAATAATTTAAACAACTGGCTTCACACAAGGAGGACCTAACAACCATCAAACACTCTAGTCTTCAAAGCCAGAAGAAAAATGGAGTTCACATTCACAAAACTCCCTATGTTTAATCTAACATAACCATATTTTTCTGACCCAATATCATCATCTAATTCTTATCTCATCTGTCTGGGGGTGGGTTGATGATTTCTACAATTGATGCATATGTTTGAGATACAAAAAAGATACCTGAATAGAGTCCTCAATCGTGGGGAACACCTGCAATAAAAAAAAAATCCAGACAAAGCACATTCAGAACTCCTAGAAGCAAGAGGTCTAATTCCATTTGAATATCAAAAAGAAATTCTTGTAACGTTTTCTCCGTTTCTCAGTCCCACGAAGTTAAAATGAAGTAAACATGAGCTAAGGTCAGCTATGGTAGCACAAGAAATTGTAATATAATGGGGTGCTCAAACAAGCAATGCATGTGGCAAGGCCCCATAAGGCAAAGTGCCCTATGTTCCACCGTTAGCAAAAAAAAAAAACCCAATGATAAAAAAGGATCATTTGATTTGGTATCTCTTCTTTTTATTCAGTTTGACCATCCAATAATCCAAAGCATGTGTCATACTCATACATGCTCCATCTTCTTAAGAAATCAGAGTACTTACTGTGAAGCATCTATACTTATACATTCTTTTATATAGAAAGGAGGAACAAGCTGTCTCTTACACTATAACAACCTCAAATTGAATTTCTACCATTGTGTCATCTTCTGATATTAAGATGGGCCCACTGACGACCTTATGTTTATCCTAGTCCTACATTTAAATGAGTTTATAAATAATTTTAATAGAACACTAGGCAAAGGTCAGACGTGTGTGATCATGGTGGGGTAGTATGTGTGTTGCTATCCTAATGCAAATGTGGGCATCAGGATAGTAGAGGCTTTAGAAACCACTGGCCACTTGGCTCCAAACCCAAAATCATCTCATCTAAGCATAGTAATTGCAGCTGCAACCCATGAAAGCAGCTGCCTTGGCACAGGCACAGATGCTTTTAATTCTGAAAATCATATGGATCGCAGTAATGAAGCCTCTATGACTGAAAAACAGCAAACAGATTCTATTTCATCCTCATTGGTTACTGAGGTTCCCCAGCAGAACTCTCCAATGGATATGAAGAGGCAGAACAGGGATGGGTCTTACTTCGATCTTTCATAATTAGTGTTGATGGTTCCTAGGAGCCAGAAGAATTGGGTCATATGTTGAGCATTGAGGAGGGTGTTTTAGTAATACTCCTTTCACAGCTTAATACTAAAACAGGACTCAAGTGATGCTACATTATGGGCCAAAGAGATCAGGGAACTGGCTTCAAACTTGGTGGTTCCGTTCAATCATCTGGCGAGGAGGCTAATAGAATAGTGGACTTGTGGGCCAAGCAAGGGATAGAAAGAGAATCTCATACTTGTACTGTATGCCCTGAGAGATTGCAGTAATTGCTTTGATTTTATATACATGCCAGTCTGGATATTTTTCTTTCCTTTTCAGTAAACACTATTTCATATATCTTACTGTATTCAATAAGATTTCTGATAATTCTTACGTTCTAACTGATTGATCTGGATTCAGAGATTTGAGTGATTGAATAACTTGTTCGAGTCATGTTCTGACAGAGGGGTCTCAAAATCTTCTTATTTTTTAGTATTTTTTTTTAAAGTGTGAGGCTTCTTAATTTGTTATCCATAAATGATAAGATAATAGTGGGAGGTAAATTTTCTTCCAATGATTTCAGATTGTAAACTTGAATGTAATGTTATCATTTATTTTAGAAAAGAAAATTACCATTTTATTTTTGTTATAGCTCCTTGTATCATTATAATGATAGTAGTTATTTTTTGCAGTTATGTCAGAAGACATGGTGAAGGACGGATATGAAGACATTATGAACATCGACATCTTGCCTGTTGCTATTGATATGATGAGAAAAAAATATGAGAATATCCCTCACCTGAAATGTATCCTTTTCAGTTGAAGTTCCTTTAATGATTTAAAACTCCAAACTGGTTCTCTTGTTGTTGTCTAACTATATTTGACCTTTCTCTTTTTGAGAATAACCTTCACACATTTAGTAGATAGGACTATGGATGTTAGAGATATGAGCTTCTTCCCAGATGAATCATTTGACAGTGTCATAGATAAAGGTAGTGTACCCTCTGCTTTGTTAATACATTTGAAAAAATATCCCTATAAATAATTAGTATGTATAGCTGATGCTTCCCTTTTTCCGTTGCTGAATTCAAGCAAAATGATCAAGCTGATTTTCAATACAGGAACTCTTGATTCCTTAATGGTAAGATTCATGCTTGGAATTTTGTCAATAACATCTCAATACTTCTGTTTTACCTGTATTTTAACTTTATCATGATGCTTTTGAATGTTAGTGTGGTACCACTGCTCCAATCAGTGTGAGCCAAATGCTTGGGGAAGTCAGCAGGTTTAGGCTTCATCATCTCAGGAGTTGCTTCTGAATTGTAATTATTGTTGTATTATAGGATTTTTGTATCCATAGTTTGAATTAGTAAATTCATTTGACTTAAAATATATCACAGATTCCATTCCTAACATGATTTTCTCTTTAGTGTAGGCTTCTAAAACCAGGAGGGGTCTATATGTTGGTATGGCCTAACGTAAAAACTTTATTTCTTGTAGTTGTTGCATGTAGTTATATTATGCATGCTAAACAATGTTGATCGATTGATGTTTACAGATAACTTACGGCGATCCGACAGTGAGAATTCCTCATTTAAATCGACAAGGATATGGTTGGAAAATCATATTGCATATCATCTGTGAGTTTCTTTTGCGGAAAGATCTCTCCTGATCATTTAGTGTGTTAAATATTTTTATGAAGAAAGATATTTTAATATAATCATTATTACCATTCCAAAAAAAATGAAGAAAGATCAAGTACAGCTGGTGCCACTGCAATATGTCCAACCCACATTGTGGGACCAATTCAGCCCATTGTGTATGCATGGTGGGTGGATAGTTGGATAAGAAGCGTATTGTGTGGATTTCATACAACTCAAATTCAACTTTATTTTATGACCATAACCTTTTTCATGTGGAGCCTGCAAAATTAGTTGGCACAGCAATTCAGTCTCAGCCATTAATTTTACATGTTATTAACTCCGCTGAGTCCAAGGTAGAGCATTTGATAGGAAGATTTAAGTCATGGGGGGGGGGGGGGGGGGGGGGGGGGTGGGGGGGGAGATTTAACTATAACTTTGTTAGTCGCTGAATGTTTTCAAAATTTGGTTTAAAAGAATTAATATTATTATAAACGCCTATGCAAAGGATACCATGCGAATGGCCTGTTGATCATTATCATATCTTAACTCTAAATATGTTTCTTTTCTTTTCTTTTCTTTTTTTTTTTTAACCCTAACCCTAACCCCTAATTCTAACATCTGTAGTGTTGTTGTTGCTGCTGCTGTTGTTGTTGTTGTTCTTCCACTAATGATGATTGTTTGTTTCGTATTGAAGTTGGAAGAATCGAAGAAAGCGAAGGGAGAGAGAGTCGAAGACGGCACTGCTCAAAGGGATAGGCCCCTCTACGAGGTAAAAATTCCCTTTTTCCCATTCTTCTTCTTCTTCTTCTTTCGAATTCTCAGTCTCTACTCTCTACTGCTCTTTTGGTTTAAATTCTTTCTTTTCGCATTTCCCCATTTTCTGGGGTCCTACCCAGTAAGTGGGGGCTTTGGTATGATTAATTTCTACTTATGAGACTCGTTTGCATCTGGGAATTCCCAAACTGATGGTTGGAAATGTCAAAACTCTAATGCCATAATCAAGGATTAGGATGATCTCACGAGGACCAACTTTGGCCCCAATATTTATCCACCACAGTGAACCCTCCACCCAAAAAATGAAAATCACAATAACAATAATAATGAATAATGATAATCAAGTAAATTCCATTTGGGTGCACACTAAGAAGGCTACAATTTCTACCGGTTTTCCCTCTGAATCAAGCAAATTACAATGTTGCAGTGTTTTGATGTTGTGTTGTTGGTGGGTTTCTTGAAAATGGTGAGATTGTATTGCAAAGGTTTGGCAGGAATGACATGGCCTATGGTTGTTGCAATAGTGAACCTTTCAGCTTTGAGCTGAATCAAGCTTGCAGTAATTTGCACTGTAAGTTTTAGTCTTTATTAGCTAAAAAAAAAAAAAAAGCTATAGAAAATGTTGGTTTCAACTGAATGTTTCTTCTCGTGCAGATCTTAAAGGAGAACAAAGACAAGAAGGATGCAGAATTCAATGAACGGTTTAAGCATAGTGAGTTGTGTTTTTTTTTTTTTTTTGTGTTTCCCCTAGAATTAACAAACATCTATTTTGTTATAGTAGTGGTAAGCATCTTAGATGCGCTTGAGAGGTTGAGGTGCTGGATTTTGAAGTTATGATATCCAAATTATGGATGCCATGATTAAATGCAGGCTAGGATACGGTCTTCATTTAATACAAGAACAAACAAAAAAGGAAAAAAAGAAAATCAATTCCTGTGCCTTAGCAGCTGATAATATTGGTTGTACAGGAGATATGGTCGATACAGCTCTAGTGTCCAAACAGTGTAGCGGCCGCCAGGCCCACTGCACTGCTATTTTAGACCCTTTTGATGTGTAAGCTGTTTGAGAAAATTTATTTATGTCTTTTCAAGGCAAGACAGTCCTACACATGATGCAATTCCTGCTTCCCTAGGATTTGCGCTTATTTGACACTTGAAAACTGTTCCATTTCATTTTAATTTAAATGACCTTTGCTGGCATTCTTCTATTTCAGGACCACCCAAAGCTCTGGATGAGGATGAGACGGAGTTTTTAGACAACTTGGAGATGGTGAGCATATGAATGTATCCAAAGAGTCAACTAGGTAATGATTTTCTTTTCTTTTTTACATTATGATTAATCATATCTTTAATTAGCATATGAATGTATCTTAATTTGAAATTCAACAAAGACGAGTCAACTCTTGTGCCAACTTGAGGAGTTCTAGAAATAAGGTGGTGCCAATTGCATTTAGATTTGTGTCAAGATTCTTCTTTCTGCTTGTTCATATCTGTGTGCTCATTTCGAGCATGCTGCTGAGTTGAAGGATAGGACCCAAAGGGAGAGATTCAAGTTTGAGATTATTGTTTCAGCATGCACACAGCCAGCCGACCCAAACTTCACTTCCCCTGTTACTGGCCATCTTCTTCCTCCCTGCTTAGCGGCCACTCCACTTCCAGCCAGCGGCTATGGCAGCCATCCCCTCCAGTGGCCATTGCCACCAGTCCCAGCCAACGGCCATTGCTGCCACCTTCTTTCTCCCCTTCTACTTCTTCCTTATCTTTGCAAGCTGTCGGCGCTGCCTGCAACCGCTAGCAGCCCACCCTCAGCTCCCGGCCACTGCGATCTTCTTCAGATCCGCGGCCATTTCCAGACCACCGGCCATCCACAGACTAGCGGCCATTCTCCCTACAACCTGCACAACCTACTGACCTCGCGGCCAGTCCACCTGAACCCATATTCAGCGGCCATTGTTGCCTTCTTTCCCAGCGGCCACTACTGCCGCCGGCCATCCCACTTGCAAGCACCCACCTGAACCTGCACCCACCTGCACTAGCCGAACCAGCACCCACCTGAACCGGCTGAACTTTTCACCTTAAACCGGCCACCTTTCTCACCTGAAATCAGCTGAACTTCTCACCAGAAATCAGACATTTTTCCCCACCTGAACTCAGCCATTATTTCAGCTGAAATCAGCCCTTCTGCCCACCTAAATTCAGCCACATTCCTCACCTGAACTCAGTCAATCTACCCACTTGAATTCAGCCACATTCCTCACCTGAAAACTGTAACCTTTTCTACGTCATGTATGCATGCGTCATTCATAGCAGCATGTATTTAATCAAATTCATCTTTTGGTCTTTTTTTAATGCAGTGAATTTGACCCACAAGCTTTTGTTGTCGGTTGATCATAGTCTCCCTCTTGCTTTTGGGATTAGTGTAAGGAGTGATACTCCCCCACCTGGTGAAAATCCTAGCGGTTCAGAATGATTGCCCTTGCCATGTGTAACATACATTCCCAAACTTATAGCAGTTGATCCCACGGTAAAATTGAGTATATGATTAAGAATATAATTAATATACATTATGCATTAACTACATTTTATTCACATGATCAATGTCACGGTAGGGGTAAAATCCTATTGGCATAAGATCTGATGATGATATGGATATTAAGTTTCCTTAGCTAAGCATTCATACTACAGCCTCATGATGTTAGTAGAGTCAGTGTTAATACTTCTCAATACTCAACAATGGACATTCATTATGGGCAGCTCAACTTTTCAATAGGTGGATAGTATTGTGGAGTTCCATTCGTTCCACCAATAGGAGACATTTGTTATCATGACCTTGCCCCATAGTAGCTGTGTCAGGTGAGCGGAATGAACATAATTAGCTGAGCTTGACCAAGTACTTGGGCAGACTTGCTGAGTTACTAAGCTCAGTGACCTTCCATGTTCAGTTCCGTGAGGATTTTTTTTCCCTCTAGAATGGGATACTTGAACTCACGCTCGCACACACTTACCCCGTCTCTAAGCGGATGAGCTATAGCTGGGACAATTCTGCAAAGGTAGAACTGTATGCAACAATTTGTAGTTGTAGATATCATTTGTGAACTTTCAATGCGTGGTTAACATACGAGGAAGATGTCATAGTCGTCTTCTTATGTCAATAGAAATTGATTGTAGACAGTGGACTGTTCTTATATTTATTCCATTTTATTCTAGACAACTTGGGAAGAAGTTACAGCGACCTCTCCTTTGGACCCGTTCAATTTTACCCCACATGATTTCCCATGAATAGCTTTAAAAAAAAACACAGAATCAGGCATTTGTCACATGGGCACTTCATCTATAAGACTTAATTTAGAGCTTTTCGTAAACCCCTAATTGTATTACCTGTTAGGGAGTTAGGTGCGAAAACGGAAGCTTTTTCGACACTTAGGCTCGAAAACGGCCCGCTAGGGGTCCGGAGCGGGAACCGACGACCGGAAAAATCCGAAACCGGCACGGGCACTTTGCTCGCGGGTAGATTAACCTATAGGAACTAACGGCTCGCAAATAGGACTCCCAGTTAGGGAGTTAGGAGCGAATAGGGAAGCTTTTCCGACACTTAGGCTCGAAAAAGGCCCGCCGGGGGTCCGGAACGGGAACCGGCGACCGGAAAAATCCAAAACCGGCACGGGCACTGGCACTTCACTTAAGGGTAGAGTAACTTATAGGAACTGACGGCTCGCAAATAGGACTCCCGGTTAGGGAGTTAGGAGCGAAGACGGACGCTTTTCCGACACTTAGGCTCGAAAACGGCCCGCCGGGGGTCCGGAACGGGAACTGGCGACTGGAAAAATCTGAAACCGGCACGGGCACTTCGCTCGAGATGAGAGTAACCTGTAGGAACTGACGGCTCGTAAATAGGACTTCCGGTTAGGGAGTTAGGAGCGAAGACGGACGCTTTTCCGACACTTAGGCTCGAAAACGGTCCGCCGGGGGTCCGGAACGGGAACCGGCGACCGGAAAAATCCAAAACTGGCACGGTCACTTCGCTTGAGGGTAGAGTAACCTGTAGGAACTGACGGCTCGCAAGTAGGACTCCCGGTTAGAGAGTTTGGAGTGAAAATCAACAAGGGTAGAGTAAAAAGATTCTAATTTATAATTTATATATATACATGTATATCTTTCTTTTATAATTTAATTTATTGAAAATATTCTAATGTTATTTTTTTCATTGCAGATTGATGGACGTTTTGGGATCAGCTACATACTTTGCGGGCGTTTTATTCGTTTTAGTTTATTTGTATTTGTATATTGGACATTTTTATGGGACTGTCTCATTGTTGATTAATGAAATATTTGATTAATGAGATCAATGGTTTGATGAAAAATGGTGATGGTTGTTTGAGCAACATTTGTTTGTATGCATTTTTAATATTGAATATAGGTATATAAACAGGTTTATATTTTGATACAGGTGTATAAACAGGTTTACAGGGAATTTTTATTGAAAAAACGAATAAAACCTAAAAAAATTAAAAAGACTTTCACCGACGAAAATAAAGCGTCGGTGAAAGTGTTTATAATTTTTTTATTTTTTTGTTTACTTTTACCGACGAAAATAAAACGTCGGTGCAAGTATTATTAATTTTTTTATTATCTTTTTACTTTTAGCGACGAAAATAAAGCGTCGGTGAAAGTGTTTATAATTTTTTTATTTTTTTGTTTACTTTTACCGACGAAAATAAAACGTCGGTGAAAGTATTATTAATTTTTTTTATTATCTTTTTTACTTTTAGCGACGAAAATAAAGCGTCGGTGAAAGTGTTTTTAATTTTTTTTATTTTTTGTTTACTTTTACCGACGAAAATAAAAACGTCGGTGAAAGTATTATTAATTTTTTTATTTTCTTTTTTACTTTTAGCGACGAAAATAAAGCGTCGGTGAAAGTGTTTTTATTTTTTTTTATTTTTTGTTTACTTTTACCGACGAACATAAAACGTCGGTGAAAGTATTATTAATTTTTTTTATTTTCTTTTTTACTTTTAGCGACGAAAATAAAGCGTCGGTGAAAGTGTTTTTAATTTTTTTTATTGTATGTTTACTTTTACCGACGAAAATAAAAACGTCGGTGAAAGTATTATTAATTTTTTTATTTTCTTTTTTGCTTTTCCCGACGAATATAAAGCGTCGGTGAAAGTGTAATTAATTTTTTTAATTATCTTTTTCATTTTAGCGACGAAATAAAAACGTCGGTAAAAATTGTATTAATTTTTTTTATTTTCTTTTTTAATTTTACCGACGCAAATAAAACGTCGGTGAAATTTTTTTAAATTTATTTTGTTTTCTTTAATCTTTTGCTGACGAAAGAAAGCGTCGGCCAAAGGCATATAAATCGTCGGTAAAAATTGCTTTTGGCCGACATAATTTTTTTTCGTCGGGAAAATGTTTTGTTGACGTATTGTGGCCGACGTCTGGCCGACGAAATTATTTTCGTCGGTAAATACCTTCACCGACGTTTTTGTGATCTTTGGCGACGAAAAAATTCGTCGCTGAATGTGTAAAGTGTTGTAGTGGATAGAGTGGGGATGGGCTGCATCTCTCATGGGTGAGCCCCACTGTACACAATGCAGATAGAATTTTTAAAACATCTCAGTGATCTGCTTGAAAGGTTCTTGTGTTCATCTTTTACAAGATCCAACAATCAATTTGATCTACGAGATAGATGAGTTGCAATCATCTTAATGCTTTTGACAACAGCTAGCAGGAAACTATTTTCCACTCAAAACACCAAAACATCTTCATTTCTCGCTTCCTACCTCTACCATTCTTTCCACGCTTTCATGTAATCAACATACAAAATGATGCAAAATAAGGCCACTCACATATTCATTTTCAACAGCACTTGCTGCATCTGTTTCCCAATCTAGCAACTATGGTTTGCATCCCAAAATTTTCATGCTTTTCATTTAACAATATCTTGCATCTCAATAAATTTTCAATGACAACAGCTCATCAAAACTGAGAAAGAACAATTTTAAACTCAAAACTTCACACAAATCAATTACCCATGTTAAAAATAGGAAGCAAAAGATCTACTAAAAGAACATCACTGAGCATTAAAATATTACAATACATCAAGAAGAATGCAAAACCAGTAGATCTACAAAGATTTAGTTTATAACAAATTAATCTCAGTGATGCCGAAGAAGCATTCAATCCAACATTTAAAAAAAAAAGAAAAAAGACATGAATCTACATCCTAAAGCTCAAGGCACAACTACAAACTGGTTCAGCATTTAAAGGAAGTAGTAATCAATCAAGATCTGCATCAAATCATTAAACAATAAGCTTGCCACAATTCTCTTCAAGATCTGCATCAAACTCTAGAACTAGAAAACAACTATTTTAGTGAAAACAGAGTAATGGCAGCAAAAGCAACTGCAAAGAGGAATCAGTTAGTTTCCATTTCCTCTAGTTTTCGACCGACCGACAGTAATTACTACTAGAGCATCACAACAGCTAAAAAACAACAGCTCTAAAACAGAAATCAGATCGAGCGCTTCCAACTCTTCCAGATCTGAACAGTGTTCTTATAAAAAAAAAAAAAAAAAAAACACAAACAAGACCAGATCTGAATGAGATAGCAAGAAATGATGATTAAAACAGCCACTGATCTGAATGTGTATATCTGTCGGTGATAATACACATTTAGTGGCTGATGATTAAAACAGCCACTATTTAAGTGTCACTAAAAGTGACTTTTTTTGTAGTGTCAATACTTTCAGATCCACTAAACTTCCACTCCAAATATATTGTCTTTATATGCTAATTTTCAACCAATTAGACTCAAATACCTTTCTCCAGAATTCCAACTTAACCATTTATTTGTTTTCTTGTCTGACTATGAGTACCACAACATCTACACATAACCTATACCATAGAACTTTATCCTGGATCTGTTAAGTAGTCCATAATCAAGGCAAAAAGTAGTGAAAAGTAGTGACTTCACACAGGCCTGATAGAATCCAACTCTAATTGGAAACTCATGCTCACTATTGCCGCTCTGTATGTGTCTTGTATAATCTTACATACTCATTATGGGTGTCTTTTTTCACTTCAATGCCTACAGCATTAGCTGCCTGGGCACCTTATCCTGATCTACTGGCCCTGTTGCAATCTCCTTTAGTTACACAATGTGCACATGGCAAAATCGCTAAGATTAAAGTGTAGACATTGGATTCTTGCTTCTTGCTTGTTGCTTGAATATCTCCATAATAGTTTTAACAACGGTTATCCAAATAGGAAGTTGCACATCAGATTTTTCAAGTACTGTAGTTTGGAATTTGATTAGGTGAATTGATCAAGTTGGTTAGGACTTAGGACCAACTTGGTAATGCTTAAACTGCCAGATATCTAGGTGCAACCAAACACATGCTGTTATTCCTCAATTAATTTAACTTTCAAGTAAAGGTATAATCTAAACCCACCTCTGTTTCTCTTTGAGGGTTATTTATTGTACCCATTTCATTTGCTGCATTTTACATTACTTTAGATTTACTGCCCTCTATCTAGATCTTAGGGAGGGAATTAATCCATAAACACTTTGCTGGTCTGCAATTTACTAAAGATCAACTGGTTTACAGGTTATTATGCTGAACTGATGCTGTGCACACTTTTGGAAGTGCTCAAGACATTTATGACTATGAACGGACTACGGTAAACTATGAACTTATTTAGTCTATATTATAAGGTGCATTCTGTTGTGAGCTTATTTAGTCTACTGTTTTTGTAAGGTGCATTATGTTGTGATTCAATCACTTGGAGATAATAGGCTGAGTTTAAAGTTGTCGTTGGTGTGAACTAAGGAAGGTAATGGGTGCAAATTGAAGATAGACAGGCCCTTTTGAAACAATCCATGCTCCTCTTTCTCTTTCTCTTTGCTGGTTTTGTAAGATGGAAAGAAGAAACAGGGACAAGCATGGCCAGCTGAGTGAGGACATTTTATCCAATTTCTCTAAGTGGGGCCCAACATTTTAATCTGATTGTCCAATCACTATCATGGAGATTAGGTGGCTCATGAGAACATTGTGGTATTGATCTGAGGTTCAGGCCCAGCTGATATGAAAAATACATACACCTGTGTTTAAGAATTAGCTTTTCACAAACAACCAAAAGATGAATCTTTCTAAATCTTACAATCTTTTGTTCAACTTACTGGAATAAGGATATATTGTAGATTGTTAGTCCTACTAATGGGACAAAGACATGCCTGTATTTTGGAAACTCAAACGGTTCATATGGTGGGAAACGAGGGTGTATGTGTCAATTCTACCCCATTAGATGCCTAGTTGTCTGTTTGGACTTTGGGCTCTAAATGTACATTGTTTAGAAGGCCTTAGATTAATGGCTGTGACTCTGATGAATATTGAAAGTTGCTCCATTACAAATCTGAATCTAGATTATGCTCACTTTGATGCATCTTAAAAAGAACTTCAAGAAACCCATTACTGGAGCAGACCTCTGTGAATTCAGCTTGTCTATTGACATGCTCAAATGAGTCTGAACTAAACTTAGGAACTCTTTTTTTTTTGTTGTTGTTGTTGTTGTTGGACTTAGGAACTTGACCTCATATTTATAGAGTAGGTGTGGCCCAGTGGGCATAAGCATATTTGATTAGAATGGTGCCTCAGTGAGTGGGTATGTAACAGATGTTAATCAATTACAAGTACAGATACTGTTATTGAGGACTCTCAATCCAAACTTCCTCTCACAGTATCGTTAGAAAGGCCTTCTGGTGGAATGCCCACCACATCAGAAAAAGGAGTCAACTGCTCTGAACATGTGTCACAACTCACACGTGACAATCTTACTTGCAGATCTGGGTCTATTTGGTAGGTCTGGGTCCATTTGGTATTCAAGCAATTGGCAACTTTGGAGGGCTGTGATTCAAAGTGCCATGAGAAGGTATGACTTGGATGCCTCTGTCAAAAGGACATTAAGCTTGTCCTTTTGACATTGAATTCACAGCCACACATTTTTTAATCTTTTTCAGTATAGTTGTTCTAATATTGAGATATACTAGATTTTTTGCTCTTCTCCTTTGCTCCAGGGTTCCACATTTCACCCCTGCCTTATATGTGATATGGACCTGATAGTGATAGTAAAAAGTAGCCCTTTTAATATTTGTGAGAAAAAAATGTAGCATACTTCTCTCACTGTGATGAATCTTCTAATGATGCCCTTTTGATTGACTATGAAACGCATAAGACCCAAATTGTCTAACTTACTTTGTTTTTTATTCCCATGTTTAATTCCTAACATTTTATTTTTTGCACCACAGATTGGGACTGGATATCAATGTAATAGAGGCCAATTGGTTGAAGATCTTTTTGGTTTTCATAAGAATATTGTACTTACACTATTTTGGATGCTACATTTTGTTACATGTTTCCTAATATGTTGGAGGAGCAGGTTTTGTACATTTTTGATTACTTAAATGAGCAGACTTTATTGTACATTTTATTTTTGTTGAATGGGAAGGTTTTATTATACATTTTATTTTTATTGAATGAGCAGGAGATATTTGAGGTGGCAGGCAGTAATTTATAAAATAAATATATTATTTTTAGAGGCGAATTTTATTTGTCACCGAATAAGAATAAATATATCTTTGCATATTATCCCCAACGTATATAATTTTTCGCCTAAGAGAATTTGTGGCAATGTTAAATATTGGGCGACAAATTAAAGTGGTTGCCTAATGTCTATAAACTTTGCGCGACAAAACAAATTCGTCGCCTATTATAACTCATGGCAATTCATATACTATTTAGCGACAATAAAGTTTTGTCGGTAAAAAATAAAATTCAGCGACGACTCTATTATGTCGCCAAATTCTTTTTCACCATTTTTTAACCATTTTTTTGCAATGAATTATAGATATTTAGCGACAAAAAATATCCTTTTTGCCGACATAAAGTGTTGTCGCAGAAAATTGATATTTGGTGACGATTACGTGTTGTTGCAGAAAATTGATATTTGGCGACGATTACGTGTTGTTGCAGAAAATTGATATTTGGCGACGATTATGTATTGTCGCAGAAAATTGATATTTGGCGACAATTAATTGTGATCGTCGCCAAATATAATCACTGGCGCCAAATAGGCGACGAACAGGCGACAAAAATGGTCTCGTCGCAGAATCTATTCTGCGACGATTTTGTGATTTTCTGCGACAAATATTTGTGTCGCGAAAAATGATTTTTGTTGTAGTGCTACTATTGTATTCCAGTAAGTGGTTAAGTGTGAAGAACCAAAAGGTGAATATCGAAAAATGACCATCGAATAACCTCCCCTTCAATGGAAGCTGAATCAAGGGAAGATAGGAAAAGAATAGCTAGTCACCACCATTGTAATTCAACATGTATGAACTACATCTTGCTTCATGAGAAATTCCTATGTATTTTATGCAAACAAACAGCCCATGATAGGATTCTTTATATTAACTTATAAATAATAAAAGTAGTAGGATTGTCAACATCAGATATTTATAATGGTGAGCATAGTTATGATATTGGTTTATTTAGGCTAACCTCGCTGAAATTATTAATCGAAGCGAAGGAAACCCAACCCACCCACCCACCCCCCACCCCCACAAAAAAAAAATAAAAAATCTCGGTCCATATTTTGGACCAGTTTGGCCAAAATTGCATATTTTAGTTGAACAAGTCTGAATTTGTTGTTTTTGGTCAAAATTTTGAAAAGTAAAAAAATCCTAACTCCTTTATTCCTTACATTCTTTTGACCGAAAGTAGTCATAATGATAGTAGTAAAAGAAGAAGGTCGTAGCGGGCACCACTGTCGTATGATAGTACAATTACACTAAGAATGAGAATGATTGCATAGAAAATAAAGGCAGAAAAACAGGAAGAAGAAGAGTGTACTTGGGTTGGAGGGTACCTAGGCTCACTGCTCGCCACATTGCTTCTTCTTTCCCCTATGTTCCTCTTCTTCCCTCTCTCTTCTTCTTTTTTTATTTTTATTCTTTTGTCTTTTGTTCGATCGAGATAGAAGGGGCTAGCGCACGAGTTAGGGTGAGGTTCACAGGCTCCATCGTGGGGCTCACCGAAAAGAAACTTCCAAAATAATGGTCACTTCCCCAAAAATTTCCAATTTCTACATTGGTCAAGAAACAACCTCCCAATTATCTGTGACAAAATGTGAGTCTTTTAACCATGTAAGGATGGATGCCGACAACCTTTGTGAAACAATCCTCTTAACAAGCAACGCTTACGTGCCATCAATTACCAATGACAATCAATGCTCACGTCTTTCAACAACAACAACGATCTCACACAATTATGTAGTCTTAAGATTCATGAAATGACAACCCTTGATTGCTATGAATTCCCGAATCAACCACAATAACTCGTGATCACTTACATCCAAAATAAGAAACAACGACAATGGTTGCTACTCCTAAAATGTACAATCTTAACCATAATTTGTAACTACCTTCGAGATTAGCAAATGCAACAACCATTGATCTCGTCTCACGAAATCATAAACTTCTTCCACAAGCTCCAATCAATTATTCACTTGTGCCCCAATAATTATTAGTCAAAAGAGTACGTCATTTTACCAAATCAAAAGCATAAAACAAACAAAGGATGACATCTTTTTAGCAACTCACCAACCCAATGACATCCAAACGATATACATTTTTTTTTAATCCATAACATCATTAGTTATAATCAATACTCTAACCCAATAACCTTCTTATATCGATTATTAACACTCAGGACAATCAACAAAAACAAGAACGATTTATTGCAATATATCTTACACTTCTCCGGCCTTTATGACCATGAATTCCCAAGGACAATTGAAATAACGCATGACTACTTACATAAAAAATGATAAACAACAACAGTGATCACCTATTCCTAAATCTACAATCTTAACCAACAACCATTGATCAAATACCTCCATAATTAAGCAAATACAACAACCAATGATCATTTCTCACAAATCATAAATAACCTTTATTTTCTATGAACAAATTATCTATATACTTGTCACAACAATATCGGTGAAAAAAGTATAAATCTTTGCCACTCTTGGGGCATTAATCTAACTAAGGATGGCCTATACGTTTTTCAATCTATAATAGCCTTAGTTTCAATCTATAATGACTTAACTTGATTCGTACTGGCTTTGTGATATTCTAGTGCTATAAAGTACTATCCTAGTAGAATCATAGTTCATGTCTAGATGATAGATGACCTTGATAGATGGAAAAATAAAAATAAGCTTTAGTCTCAACCAATACTCAAACAATCCAATTCCAAACATTAACAATAACATGCTCGTGACTTTGGACATCAACGATATATCAAAACATTCGCCAATTATAAACATCTCACAATCACTATGAATTCCGGAGTCAACCACAATAACTCACGATCATTTACGTTATCAATACAAAACAGTACATCCTTACGAATCTGAGGGGATTCTAACTTACAAAAGATGACGTTCATCGTTTTCAATCTGTAACAATTTTAATCTTGACCAAGACCGCAACGACCAAATTCTGCACTCAAAAATCTACTCATGACTCTCAAGAACAACAACTTTCTCCCACAGTTGTTTATTCTTATAATTCCTCAAATAACAACTCTCGATAACCATGAATTCTTCAGTACAATAACTTATGATTACATACATTAGCATACAAAAAAACAACACAGTCTAACCCATGATGACATATTTTTCAATTATAAACAACCTTAGTTACGATCAATATTATATAATCTGACCAACAAGCTTCTAATATCAACAATTATTCCTCACGACTATCGATAATGACAACCTTAATTTATTGTAATTTTTCTTTCACTTCTCCATTTAACAACCCTCAATGACCATGAATTCCTTGAGATAGCTGAAATAACTTGTGACAACTTACACCCATATGAAACAACAGTGGTAGCTTATTCCTATAATCTACCATCTTAACCAACAACCATTGGATAAATCCTTTCATGATTAAGCAAATACAACCACCATTGGTCTCTTCTCGCAAATCATAAACATTTCCTAATTATGATCAATTATTCAGACTTGTCACCACAATTATAGTTGACAAAACTATTTTTCTTTCTTTTTTTTTTTTCTTTTTTCTGCCTTTCGTTTTTATCTATCTTTCTCTTCTTTTCTTTCTTTTTTTATCTGTCTTTCTTTCTTTTCTTTTCTTTCTTTTTTTTTATTTGTCTTTCTATTTTTTCTGTCTTTGTTTTTTTTTTTTTTTTTCTGTAATCAATTATTCAAATTTGTCACCACAATTATTGGCGACAAAACTTTTTTCTTATAACATCAGCGATGAAACAATACATCTTTGCCAATCAAGGGGCATCAAACCAACCAAGGATGACGCGTATTTTTCAATTCATAACGACCTTTGTTCAATCCATGATGACTTAATTTGACTTGTATTATTGGCTATGTCATATTTTAGTGCTATAAAGAGAAACATCCTTTGTAGACCATGATCAATTATCATAGTTGTCAGTATAATTATCAGCGACAAAACTATACATCTTTTCCAATCAAGGGGCATCAAACCAACTAAGGATGACATTATTTTTTGATCCATAACAACCTTAGTTCAATCAATGTCGACTTAACCCGACTCGTATTGACTTTGTGATATTCTAATTCTATGAAGATAAATAACCTCTTCATGCTACAACCATTTCCGACTATGATCAATTATTCAGACTTGTTACCACAATTATCAGCGATAGAACTATACATCTTTTCCAATCAAGGGACAACAAACCCACTAAGGAAGACATGCATATTTTTCAATTCATAACAACCTTAGTTCAATCCATGACGACTTAGATTGACTCTTATTGGCTTTTTGATATTACAGTGCTTTAAACAGAAACAACCTTTTCAGACTTTGATCAAATTATTTAGACTCGTCACCGCAATTATTAGCGACAGGACTATACATCTTTGCCAATCATGAGCATCATACGAATGAAGGATGACATGCGTATATTTTAATCACTAACATCCTATCTCATGCCATGACGACTTACCAGGACTTATCTTGGCTTTATGATATTCCAATGCTATAGTTCTAGGTGTGTGGAACACCAATTTGTTTTTAGATGATAGATTACAACAAACTTCACCTGTCAAGAATTCGAAACAACATTTTATGCAAGTGACTTTGAACATCAATGATATATTAAAAAATTTTCCTTTTATAGACATCCCACGATCACTATGAATTCTGGAATCAACCACAATAACTCGTGATCATTTACATTATTAATGCAAAACAATACATCCTAACAAATCCAAAGGAATTCTAACCTACAAAGGATGGTGTTCATTGTTTTCAATCCGCAACGAACTTACTCTTGACCCATAACTCAACAAGTGAAGTATGTGCTTAACATTACGTCCACCAATTAGTGCTCATGACTTTCAACAACAACAACTTTCTCCCACCCTTGTTTATTCTTATAATTCGTTAAATAACAACTCTCGATAACCATGAATTCTTGAGTTGATGATAATAACTCATGATTACATACAGCACACATATGAGAAAACAACAATTTTCTAACCCATGATGACATACATATTTTTCAATTCTAAATGACCTTAGTTACAAGTCAATATTATGAAGTCTGTCCAACAACCTTCTAATATCAGCATTTAACGCTCATGACTATCAATAACAACAGCAACAATATATTGATTTTTTTTAGGCTTCTCCAATAAACAACTCTTGATTACCGTGGACTCCTAGAGTCAATGGACATAACTCGTAACCACTTACATCCAAAATGCAAAACATCAACAATGATCGCTTTCTCCTGGAATCTACAATCTCAACAAACAACCATCGGTCAAATCCTTTAATGACCAAGCAAATACAACCACCATTGATCACTTCTTGCATATCATAAACAACATTCACAGACTATGAACAATTATTCAGACTTGTCACCACAGTTATCACCAACAAAACTATCCATCTTTTCCAACCAAGGGGCATTAAACCAACTAAGAATGGCATACATATTTTTCAATCCATAACAACCTTAGTTCAATCCCTAGTGACTTGACTCTTTTGGGCTTTGCGATATTCCATTGCTATAATGATAAACAACCTTGTCAGACAGTAATCCATTATTCACAATCAATTATTCAAACTTGTCACCACAATTTTCAACGACAACTTTTCTTTTATTAAATAACATCAACAACAAAATTATACATCTTGCCAATCAAGTGGCATCAACCCAACTAAGAATGACATACATATTTCTCAATCCATAACAACCGTTGTTCAACCCATGGCGACTCAACCTGACTCGTATTGGCTTTGTAATATTCCAATACTATAAACCAAAAAAACCTAATCAAACTATGATCATTTTTCATCCTTGTCACCATAATTATTGTGACAACTGTACATCTTTGTTAATCAAGGGGCATCAAACCAACTAAGGATAACATACGTATTTTTCAATCCATAACAATCTTAGTTCAATCCATGACAACCTAACCTAACTCCTATTGGCTTTGTGATGTTCCAATGCTATAAAGATAAACAACTTTTTCAAACTATGATCAGTTATTCAGATTTGTCACCACAATTATCAACAACAAAGCTATATATCTTTGCCAATCAAGTGGCATGAAACCAACTAAGGTTGATATACGTATTTTTCAATCCATAACAACCTTAAACTTAACCTGACTCGTATTGGATTTTTTATATTCCAGTGCTATAAAGATGAACAATCTTTGCAGACTATGATCAATTATTCAGACTTATCGTCACAATTATTGGCTTTGCAAACCATGAAAACTTAATCCAACTCATACTGGCTTTATGATATTCCAGTGTTTTAAACTTCTAGGTGAGTGTAACTCCTATTTTTGTCTGGATGATAGATGGCTTCAAAAGATTAAAAAAAACGTGTTAACACAAAACCAAACAACATTTTGTGCTCGTAACTTTAGACAAAAACAATGTATTAAAAAAATCTCCAGTTATAAACATCCCATGATGACTATGAATTCTGGCATCAACCACCCTAACTCAAGATTGTTTACATTATCAATACTAAGCAATACATCTTTATGAATCCAAGGGAATTCTAACATAAAAGGATTTTTGAGATATGCCCTTTAGACCATGTATAGATTCTCCATTCAATGTCTGGCCGTGAAGGAAATTTCTTAGATATGCCTCTTAGACCACGTCTAAATTCTCCGTTCAGTCAGTGCTTTCTTATAATGGGAGAGATGACATTTCTTTTCGGCCAAACATGAGAATCGGCTTTCTATTCTTGCTTCAATTAGCACTAGCTTCTCGCAAGATGAAGCTCCATCAATTAGAACCCTATCCTCACTAAACGAAGCTCCAAGTCACTAAAGGAGATGGATAAAATCATACGGAGGAAATAATTTGAATGACAATAGGTAACTTGTAATAGGTCTTCATCCTGGTGCAAGAGGGAGTTATGAATCATACGGATGAAGCTCCGTCAGTTATCATCCTTTCCTTGCGAAATGAAGTTCTATATCACTAAAGGAGATGGATAAAATCATACGGAGCAAATAATTTGAATGAGAATAGATAACTTGTAATAGCTCTTCTTCCTGGTGCTTGAGAGAGTTATGAATCATACGGATGAAGCTCCGTCTGTTAGCAACCTTTCCTCGCTAAATGATGCTCCATATCACTAACGGAGATAGATAAAATCATATGGAGCAACTGTTTTGAATGACAATAGGTCCCTTGCAATAGGCCTTCTCATCGGTGCAAGAGAGAGTTAGTACTCGTTTCATGATAGGTTTTGCTTGATTTTGATGGTGGGTTATTGTGCCAATCAGGCGTGGAGGAAAACGCCAAATTTTAGAGATATTGTTTGATTAAAGATCCTATTGCTCATAAACAATATATATCAATACACCATCTCGAATAACATGTTTGAAATGAACTCTCTAGGTTGAGTATGCACTTTTACATCACATTGACTAAGTATTCCAACATGATTGGTTTTTTCTAATTTTTTGCAAGTAATATCCCGCTGTGAAGGAAACTTTTTAGATATGCCGTTTAGACCATGTCAAATTGTCCATTCGGTCAGTGATTTCTTATAATGGGAGTGATGACGTTATTTTTCGGCCAAAAATGAGAACACCTATCTGCTTTTGCTTCAGTTAGCAGTCGCTTCTCACGAGCTGAGACTCCATCAATTTGCACCCTCTCCTCGCTAAATGAAGCTCCATATCCATAAAGGAGATTAGTAATATCATAAGGAGGAAATAATTTGAATGATAATAGGTAACTTGTAATAGGTCTTCTTCCTGGTGCAAGAGAGAGTTCTAAATCATACGGATGAAGCTTCGTCAGCTCACACCCCTTCCTCGCTAAATGATGCCTGATATCACTAATGGAGATGGATAAAATCATACGGAGCAAATGTTTTGAATGACAATAGGTCCCTTTTAATAGGTCTTCTCCTCGATGCAAGAGACAGTTAGTACTCGTTTCATGATAGGTTTTGATTGATTTTGTTTGTGGGTTATTGTGCCAATCAGGCCGAGGGGGAAAACGCCAAATTTTAGAGATAGTGTTTGATTTGAGATCCTACTACTCATAAACAAAAAATATCTATGCATCGTCTCGAATAACATTTTTTAAATGAACTCTCTAGGTTCCTTCATTTCACTTTTAAATAAATACATTGCAAGCAATGGATGGAATCCCGGAGGAGGGCAATTATTTGAAGTCTCTTATCATGGGAATTTGCTTGGGAAAGACTCAAAATCATTGCATTTTACAATGAAAAGCATGTGGAGAGAGGTTGAGTTCTACCACTAATAGATGCCTAATGCAATCCTAAGTCCATTTTGTCAATAGGCATTGAAGAAGATTTGAGATCCGTGGACTCATTCATCTCGCCGCAAACCATGTACTAGTCATCACATTGAATATTTCTTCGCTCAAAGCCTCTGTTTGTGTGTGCTTTATTGAAAAGCAAGCGAGGCCAGCAATCATGGGTTTTTATCGTTTGAAATTGCTTGGGGAGTACCGAAAATTGCACTGCATGTAGCAAAGCTTGGAGAAAGAGGCTGAGTTATTAACAATAAATGCCGTGTGAAAACCTAAATCTAATTTGTTAAAGGGCATTGAGAAGATTGTTGATCAGCGGTGTTATTCCTCCCTCGGCAAAGTATGCATTTTTTACATCACATCGACTAAGATTTCCAATGTGATCGGTTTTGCTATTTTTTTGCAAGCAATGTCCGGCTATGAAGGAAACTTCTTAGATATGCCCTTTAGACCAAGTCAAATTCTTCGTTCGGTCAGTGATTTCTTATAATTGAGTGATGACATTATTTTTTGGCCAAAAATGAGAATTACCTATTTGTTTTTGCTTCAATTAGCAGTCGCTTCTCGTGAGCTTTAGCTCCATCAAATAACACCCTCTCCTCACTAAATGAAGCTCCATATTACTCTAGGAGTTGGATAATATCATACGGAGGAAATAATTTGAATGACAATAGGCAACTTGTAATAGGTCTTCTTCTTGGTGCAAGAGAGAGTTATGAATCATACAGATGAAGCTCTGTCAATTAGCACCCTCTCTTCGCTAAATGATGCTCCATATCACTAATGGAGATCGATAAAATCATAGGGAGCATATAATTTGAATGACAAGAGGTACCTTGTAATAGGTCTTCTCCTTGGTGAATGGGAGAGTGAGTACTTGTTTCATGATAGGTTTTTCTTGATTTTGACGGTGGGTTAATGTGCCAATCAGGCCGAGGAGGAAAATGCCAAATTTTAGAGATAGTGTTTGATTCGAGATACTATTTCTCATGAACAATAACTATCAATGCAACATCTTGAATAACATTTTTGAAATGAACTCTCTAGGTTTCTTTGTTGCTATTTTAACTAAATACATTGCAAGCAACGGATGAAAACCAGACGAGGGCAATGATTTGAAATCTCTGATCATGGGAATTTGTTTGGGAAAGACTAAAAATCATTGCATTTTATACTGAAAAGCATGGGGAGAGAGGTTGAGTTCTACCACTATTAGATGCCTAATATAATCCTAAATCTATTTTGTCAAAGGGCACTGAAAAGATTGGAGATTCGTGGACTCATTCATCTGTCCGCAAACCATATACTAGTCATCACTTTGAATATTTTTTCGATCGAAGCCTATGTTTGTGTGCGTTTTATGGAAATGCAAATGGGTCCAACGATTGCAGGTTTTTTTATTTGAAAATGGCTTGGGGAGTACAATAAATTGCACTAAATACAGAAGAGCTTGGGGAAAGAGGCTAAGTTACTAACAATAAATGCCGTGTGAAATCTTAAATCTAATTTGTTAAAGGGCATTGGGAAGATTGTTTATCAGCGGTGTCATTCATCTCTCGGCAAAGTATGCATTTTTACATTACATCGACTAATTATTCAAAAGTGATTGGTTTTGCTAAATTTTTTGAAAGTAATGCCTGGCCGCGAAGGAAACTTCCTAGTATCTGGTGGTAACATACAGGCGAGTTCGGAAAAGACTTGTTTAGGGCCGCTGTTGGAAGATGGGTGACTCCCCAAATATATTCCGAGCCGAGGACAGCTCAGGAACCTCTTCGAATTCCACCCTCGAAGGCTCGACCCGCCCCATCAAAGCAGCACTATGGTGGGGATTGATTGGTGCCGAGCTGGTTTCCCAGGAAGACCTCTAAACCCATCTCAAGGTTCATCTCCTTTATCCGCAATAGCAGCTCCTTCACCACCTCTGTCTTGCCGAGTGCTGCTGCTGCATGCACGATCGTGCCTTTGAACTGTGCCGTCGGCACTGGATGAACGATGCTCCACCTAGGACATTTCCGACGCAGTAACTCGAGCATTGAGGGCCAATCGCCTTCATGTATAGAGGAGAACATTTCCCTGCTCTAATCTGCGTCGTCATGGACTATGCTACGACGGTCCATGCGTTGGGCTTCCCAATCTCGAAATGACCGATCCGTTAGCTCCATCTCCCTCTAACAGAAATTTCCTTCCTTACCACTATGCTTATTTCTGTTTCTTTAGTCCATCCCCCATCTGCTCTGTTGCATTCATCCCCCTTTAAATTATAAAGGGTCCAGAAGATACTCCTGCTGCTTTGCTTCTCAAAATGATAAAGCCCGGTATAGATTTTGTGGGCTCCACTAGATACCCCTTTTTTCAGATCTAAGGTAACTCCTTGTTGGACCTTTTTTTTTCAAATGACAATAAAAAAAAAAAGTATAGTTTTGTTTTAAGAGCAAGATATAGGGAGAATAAAGGCACAGGAAAAAAGAGATGCAAAATAAATTAATAAGAAAAAGCCCAAACTATACGAATATAACCAATTGGCAAGCCAGTAAAGAGGATTCCCTCTGGATTGTCATTTCTGAGTTTTAGTTGAGATTTTTTTTTGCAACTATCCACTCATATCCTCATTCAATAACGCATTGGAAACTCTATGGTATGTATAGGATTAGGACTACTTTATTAAGGAAAAACATTTTCTATGAGGGAAGGAAGAGGGGAGATTTTCCATTGATTGAGAGACATGGACCTCTTAACTTTGTAAGAGCCAAGTTCACCTAGTTTCTAGATAATATTGCAATACTGTCTCCATAAAAGTTAAATCCATCTAGTACTTTTCTTCCTTTCTATCTATGGCTATCCCTGTGGGCATTTGCTTTGATGGCTTTTACATTCTCAACACCTTAGGGTGAGGGTAATATGAGGGCAAATCAGCAGTGTGTCAAAATATGTTTGGTTGGATGCCTTGGTGATTTACTGGCAAGCAATGTTTGGAATAAAGGACATGAACACTTTGTTTTTTATGGTCGAGTCCATAGGTAATACTTCCAAGCTTTGTTGGGCCTTGGGAATCAAGGATTAGAATTTTTCCCTTTTCACTTTTGCTTTTTCTTTATTGACAGTCATTTTTGTCTAAAGTGTACACGTTACATTATTTTCCATACATGTGCTACTAGTGGTGTTTTTTCATTTTTTATGGATTGAAAATTTTCATTATAAATAAAAATAAAAATAAATTGTTCAGATCTTAAAAACCAAACATGATTAGACCAAAGAAAAAGAAATAAGTCTCTGGCTACTGACATCCTCATTTTGCATCCCTTCCTCATTAGCAATAATCTTCTGCATTGCCAATATTTGCCAAAGTTTGTGGCCCACCATCCTCTTGTATGCATCCTAACAAGGATCAGTTCCAAAGTAGGCAATTCTAACTTGAAGGCAGATATGATCTAGAAGTGGTAATCGTTGAATCTGAAAGTTTAGATGGAAAGTGGGTTGGGCATTTCAGGAACTTCTTTTATAAGGCCATAAAATCCCAAGATCAGTTCGTTCCCATTGAGGGATGCAACGAGGATCATAGCTGACATGGCATGTTTGAAACGTAACTTAAAAAAATATGTTTGAAGCGTGGCGCAGTGGGATTGGGAGGATCAGCGTTCCCCTGTTTCAACCAAACAGAGGATCCGGACTCTTCCTCCAGGAGATTCGTTGAGCATATTACGGATACAATGGCTTTCCTTTCAAACGGTCCCCCAGTTTCTAGTGGAATGTGTGAAGAAGAGAGGACTAGTTACCACCTTCTACAAAACCAGTACGTGGTGATTATGAAAATATACTGCATGTAGTATAGCCGAATAGTTAAACCTCAAAAGTATTATACATGAACTACATTCAATACTGAATGCCAATACAAAAACATTTTACTACATCACTGAATTCTGGCACCCAACAACGTTCGCAAAGAAATTGCTGGAAACTGTCTTCACATTGGAAAGAGAGCAAAGCTAGAAAGAAAATTTACGTTGGTGTGTGCTTGTGGGAATATCAGTGACCACCATCTTTACAATTTCAGAATAGAGAGGGAAACCTGCTAAAACCACACATGAGGTGAGTAACATATATTGGATAAGCTATGTACTTCATCTTGCTATCAAGCACAAAGAGATCTCCAGAGAAGGAGAGGAACATGGCCATGATCGAGATGAAGAGAAAACCCAAACCAGGTATCAACTTATTATTGGCCAAGTTATTACCAATATCAGAGTCTTGTTAAGGAGAAGTCAGAATGTTAAGGAACATGATGAGGGAGATGGATGAAAAGCAGAGTGCAGAGAGCGAAGAGCCGGAGAAGACATTGAAGTCCAGCTTGCCTTTGTAAACTGCGAGCCCACGGTCTTGCTGCTCTTGGATTAGACCACCAGGCACGGTCGCCATGGTGGCAAACACCACGGAGATGATGAGAGTTGCCACAGCCGAGCATGACTGCGATGCCTTGCTCAGCCACTTTGCCCTTTGCATGGCCAGTTCTAGGTGTGTTTCAGTGAAGACCTCCATTGCATTTTGGTCTATGTTGTTTTGGAGCGTAGAGAAATGAGGGGGCAATTGCTTCTTGACAAACTGTTATTTGTATAAGCAGTAGATGTAAACTCAAACATGCTTTGTCTATGAAATTATAAACCAAATAAATCTATTCAACACGTAAGTCAGGACGGGTTTTTCTGAAGTGGCTTGCTGTTTTAATCTTCACAAACTTTGTGCAGGTGACTCAATTTTTACGTGTAAATCGGGGTTCATGCGCTTGGATAAAACTGAGTTACCTTTAAGTGATAGATGTTTAGATCTTCACCACAACCAATGACAGGTACGTAAATGTGTAAACTTAGTACAGGTAACTGAATGTGATAGGGTCCTGGAGCAAAACTTTTCCTTGCTTTCATTTTTCTCCACCTTCACA
Source organism: Persea americana (assembly GCA_029852735.1). Classification (NCBI taxonomy): domain Eukaryota; kingdom Viridiplantae; phylum Streptophyta; class Magnoliopsida; order Laurales; family Lauraceae; genus Persea; species Persea americana. The sequence goes on from CM056815.1 coordinate 73,917,081, forward strand.
TGAATCATGAATGACCTTTCAGAATGAGAGACTTCTATGAAAAATCACTAAGCGATCAATCTAAAGTCTAGATCACCTGATGCCCAGTATTAGGAAAACTTTGCGGCCTCCAGTAACAGTATTGACACATCAACAAGAGCACTCACAGAAAGGTCACAAAATATCTGTCACCTTTGAAAGAGAAAGGTTTGGTTTGCAGTTGGAGGACACTCTGGCTTCCTAATGCCCAGCATGTAAAAACAATTGTGCGTACATGCGCAACACCGGAAGCGCCCCCCTCCCACCCCACAACCCATGCATGCAGAGAGAGAGAGAGAGAGAGAGAGAGAGAGAGAGATGCACCTGCAAAGAGAGATGCACCTGCAAAGCTGCACCCGGGATTGCACATCTCTCGCTGCATCTGCAAAGCTGCACCCGGGATCGCACCAGAGATAAGCAGCCCCTGATTGTCTGGATATTTGGCAGCCAAGTGCAATAAGCTGTTTCCTTCAGCATCCACTTCTCCAAACCAACTCTGAAAGGTATAGTTTAGAAACTTAGGATAAATTTCATGTTGCCTATGCTCTGCTGCCAACAACATTATATTCTTGTGCTCTAAATCTTTGTCATGAATCTCTATGGGGAAAGACTTTAGAATTGCTTCTACTATCTCTATCACCCCCTTCTTCCCCGTAATCAGGAATGGAGACTGAAATCACACCTGTCAAAAAACTAAAAATGCATCAGCGTTTTGGTTGCATTGAGAACTAACACAACCAATCAATCTAAGAGTAGTAAACAATGTGACACACATACATTTTCATCATCAAATATGTTAGCCTTATCTCTCCCATTTGGAGTTAATTTTTTTAATTGATACAAATAAATTAGATTGGAATAAAGAAGTGCAATCACAATACAAAAATATCAAAAACATAAGGTACCATCTTTTGCTTAGAACAAAATAAAAAAAAAAAATTTAATGGAAGCAACTGATTCATTCTCCCTGTTCATCCCCTGCTTGGCTGGACACATCTACCAAGCTATTAATTGACCGCATTATATACAGAAAAATTATTTGAATGAATGAAGACAAAGATTTAATCTAACTGAAGTAGAATTAGAATTTTCAAGAAATAGCATTAGACTAGACAATTTTTACAATAAATTTTTCTTGAAATGAGGGTGAGTGCATTCTTTAGTCTTTGCACCTTGTTTCACTGGAGTCTTTTATTCCAATCTGTTTAGAAAACATGAACAACCAATCTGGGGTTGGTTTAAAAGAGTAGTAAGAGACGTATCGAACTCACTTATACAAGTGAGAAATAGTTTTCACAAGAATTAACTGTGTTGGAAAGTACCATCGGCGTATTGATCATTTGTATAGAAAATTAGTTGCTTCCGAGTTCTGAATCAGTAATTAGGGTTCATTTAGAAGAAAATGTTACTGACTTGGGTACATCTCTACAGGGGTTGGGCCGGTGAAAACTCAAGTAGGACCCAAGTAGGTTAGGATATTCCTTTCTTAGTATAAATTTGATTTGATTTGGGTTCCTTATCTTAGAAATTCTTAGGAGATTTAAAGTTCTTGTCTAAGTAGGATTACTTGCCTATAAAAGCGAAGCTTTTCTTATGTAATTGTACACATAGATTTATCAGTTACAAGATCAACAAAGTCAAAAGTTTCTCCCTTCACAGCTCTTTTCCTCTCATTTCACGTAACATAGAGAAGTTTTAAGGCTTACTCTATGTGAGCGAAGATCAGGAAAACATGGGGTTGCCATGAGTTGGTTGGGTACCTCCTTCTCACCTAAGGTTCTACCCCTTGGTTCCTCTTCATGCAGGAGCAATATTCTTTCCCCGTGGCTGGGTCTCATGGGTCCCAACCCCCTTTCTTGGGTGAAAAAGAAGAAGTACTGAATTTAAAATAAAAGCTCTCTTTCCTCCAAAATAAACAAATTTGTGCTTTTGATAAGAAAGCTGCAAATGGGTTTGTCAGAATTTTTCTTCTTTTCTATCTTAAAGATGTGTTGGACCTCTCTTCTTCACGCAATTTAATTTGCATCTATTACTGAATGAATAGACACAGCCTCGTTTATGAACCTTCATGGACTTGCTTGAGCCTAATCCCCTCTAAGCTTCTAGATCCATGGGTAAACCTTCTTTTCTTTGTTATTTTCCTTTCTTATTCTATTAATGGGCTATAATAGTTGTAATAATAAAAATAATGATTTTATTTTTTAACATTCTGAAAATGTCCAGAAGAAAAGAAAATTTAATGACTATAACTATGGTTAGAAGGCCAAGATGAAGATAACATGTCATCTAATGTCGTGCCGATATATTTGTCCAAAAAAAAAAGAAAAAGAAAAAAAGGGTTATCACAAAATTATCGTCATACTTCCTAAAATGATCCCCATCAAATTAAAGAGTAAAATTAGTCTTAACTATTGATCATATTTGAATCTTTGGTACAGAAAATAAGAGCCTGTTACTTTAATTCAATTCCTAAAAATTCATGGTGGGGGTGTTGAAGGATTAAAGGTGAAGATGTTATTATGCGGAAAATAAAAATCACATATGCTTGAAATGTTACTAATTAGTATGCTTGAATTTTACCTGTTTTGGGTTCTTCTTTTGATCGATCAAAACTAGTGCCGTTGGTAGATGAAGACAAATATGAGTTTGTTCGTGCAGGTATGCTAGAGGATGATGGATCAGATGGATGAGATACTGTACTAGGGTTTTGTTGGCTCTCTTGCATGAAATTTGCTTCAAATGCAAAGGGAACCTCTTTTCTTTGCAGTAGGGTAGTAAGAGTTTCGTCTCCTTGCAGTTGTTCTGTGCCAGGTTTGGTGCCTCTTGTCCACTCCACTTGGTACCTGTAGGGGTCCATCCCACTGTTGATTTCGCTAAAATCCTGCCATTGTTTAATGATATCAGGAGTCTTTTTCGTCACTTCATTTGCCCATCTGTGCTTCCTTTTCAACTTCCGAATTGTGGCTCGGCGGTTTGAAAATTCTAGTTACAAACACAGTTAAAATACACATCCAAGAAATCAACAATAGTTGACAAAATGCAATAGGTTTCAATTCATTCAACCCGTCAAAATTAGGGAGACTGTGTTGTCAGACATACATTCTTTACATGAGCTACTTGAGTAGAGGGCATGCTTTTATACCATTTGTGCAATACATTAAGGTGGGGTATGAGTATGAGCTATTTTGGTTTTGACTATTTAGTGATCCCAGTACCGAATTATCGTGTTTTTTCATTTTAATTGATGAGATGGAATTGCCTTCTTCAATCCAAATTGCTCACAAAATACTAGTCCCCCAATGTTTGGTGCCGAGATAATTCAGTGGGAGCATGTCACCAAAATCCCCTAGATGTCTATATAGATTAGATAGATTTTTGTTCTCTGGATATTGGAGGAAATTTATGTAGATCGGGTATGTCAGTTGGCCCTCCCAAAGCCCATGTCTGATCATTTGTCCAATTCTTCTTGACTCACAAATGAAAGGCCTGGAGGAGACGCCCCTTTTCGGTTTCAAATGACATGGCTTGAAAAAGATAAAATATCAAACTTTGATTTGAGCATGGTGGAATAAAACTAGCATGGATGAATGGATTGGTTTCCACTTGGCAATTTTAAGGAAGATGTTATGGCAATTATGCGAGAATCTCACTTTGTAAGATGCCTCTATATACACCAAGGTGCTTCTGCTCATCCCATAAAAGTCTGGTGTGAAGAATATGAAAGATTTCAGATCCATTGCCTTAAGTGGGTATAATATATCTACAAAATTCTAGCAAAGGCCTTACGTGGTAGACTTCACGAGTGTTGCCTTATGTCTTATGCACAAGGTGCTTCTCTCCATTGGAGACATACTTTAGATGAGTTTCTCGTTGCCGATTGATGCATTCAACAATGGTTAAAAAATGGATTTTGCAAAGGCTTATGAGAGGGTAGATTGGGGATTCTTATTCCACATGATGCGAATGATGTGCTTTGGCATCGGATGGAGAAAATGAATCTATAATGTTGTGTGCGTGCATGCGAAAGCATGAAATGTGCGTGACAAAAGAAAACTCACTTAAGCTAAGCATGGAGAAAATGGATCTATAATGTTGGGTGGATTGATATGATCAAGCCACTAGGTCTGTGGGTAAGGCTCTTTTCCTAGGTCCGTGGCAAAAGAAAACTCACCTTAACTAAGGATGGATTTCTACAATAGAGTTTTGCTTGTTTCTCATGAGAGTTTTTCCTTGGCTCTTGATGCTTCTGTGTTTCCTTGATTTTATTATTCCCATTTAACAATAAAAGGTATTTTGTTTCAACCACAAGCATTTGAAAAATCTCATGCACGGTTAGTAAAAAGATGTGTTCTATGATTGTCACTATATCACAACAATGATAATTGGAGAAGATTTTAGAACAAGGAAGATTTTACCTTCTGCTAGAATGGCCGGCGAAGCAAGTGGAATGAGGAAAAAAGAAAATGCCAGAACGACGAGAACACCCAATGCCAGAATGACGAGAAAAGCAAATGTCAGAATGAGCATCAAAGCCAAGATTTGAATGACTGGAATGAGTGCCAAAGCAGACCCTAGAGAATAGCTAAAAAGCTCTATAGCTGAATGAGGGTGCTCTGAAGTCTGCGTGTCATTGCTTTGGGCTCATCCTAGAGGAAGAGGAAGAGGTGGTCTCTGACCTGTTCCAATGGCAGAAAAAAAAAAAAAAAAAAAACGAAGAGAAAAAGAGCATCACTGGCATCATCATCCTCATCTACAGATACTCAGCAATTGTGGAAAATATGATTTGGATCATTGCCCGCGCCGCCCAAATGAAAATCATGGGTCCACCGTTGCTTCAAATCAAAGTGATATCAATAAATACATTAATACCATCATCGTCATCAAATTGACGTTCACAAGTGAATATTCACTGTTGGATTTTAGTACCAAGAAAACTTGAAAGGTTTGATTATGCAAACTTTCAAGTCTGTAAATCATGGGTAAAGGTGATCTGATGAATCTAGTTTAGACCACCCTTAATATGCACCAAAGGCCTTTACATTTCCCTCTTTATTATTGATTTGCTTTCAGTGGGGGCCTCTCATGGGTGTTTGCAATCTGTAAATGTATGACCAGTTTGGTTCTAAGACACTAACACAAACACAAAAAAAACACAAAGATGGTGTGCAGCACTCTTTGGAAGCCCTATTTGATGGTTTTCCTTCTTTTTAAAGATGCGTTTGTGCAATTGCAATTCTACATAAGATCAGCGGAAAACGTGTGATTTCTATGCGTCTTTTTCACTTCGGGTTCAATCTCATTTCATCGAGGATTTGCTATACCACTGAGCAACATCTACACAAAGTATAGAACGAGGTCCACAAGCAGGTCAGTCCAAGCTTGTTTCATTCGATCTTCTATCTTCAACTCTAATGGTATAAACCACAACCGGATGATGATGATTATTGAAAGAGTCATAAAATTAATTCTTTACCAACCCAAAGCTTTGCAAGTTTCCCACCAGAAGTTGGTAATGGTCCAACTTAATCTGTAGTCGCCAGCTAATTCCCCTTTGATAATATGGTATGCAACATCCCACTTATGATCATTAGATGCTTGTCAAAAGGATTCTTTGGCATCTCAAACTGACAATTAATTATATTCTTCATATTAGACAATTCCGTAATCTTCACTTATCAGGCCTGATTATCAAAAACCTCGAAGGGGATATTTAATTTACTTGGGTCTCAATCTTGTTTCATGGCAATCCCATAAGCAACAAACTATTTATTGCCCGTTCTAACACTGAAATTGATCTCTTGCATGTACCACTTCAGAACTCATGATTTCAGTCTCTTCTCTTGGTCTTTTTCCTCCAACCGTACCTACACTATGGTGTGCTAGCATTGGCTCAACATATTTATCGGCAAATCTAATTTTTCATGCCCGCACAAAGTACATTGAAGTTGCTTTTCATTTTGTCTGGGACAAATCCAATTTTTCAAGCCCGCGCAAAGCACGTTGAAATTGCTTTTTATTTTGTCCGGGACAAAGTTGCTGATCTTCAAGTTAAATTCATCTCTACCAAAGATCAGCTTGTCAGACATTCGAACAAAAGGACTATCAGCATTTCGATTTAGTATTTTGCAAAGCAAACTCAACATTATATCCATGCAGATGGTTTGAGGGAGCATGTAAAGCACATGTGATATTTACCACTGCCCCAATCTTGGATCGGATTACACAAATCATGGAGCCGTTTTCCTTCTCAATTCAAATTGGTTTCAATCATAGATTTTGAATTAAATGTATTGCCATATACACTATGCATGACAACTACATCAACGAGATAATTACAGGGGCGTTTGGCCAGAGGTCCCTTAATATGGGTTTTTATTGCAAACGGTCCACGAATTAATTTTGTAGAGGCAAAGGTCCCTTCCGCCTTTTCGTATACTTAAAAGGATAATAATGCCCTCATAATCTCTTATCTCTTTATTAAAAATGCTAAGCCTAAAATCGCGGTAACTTGCCAAAGAAAGAACGAAAGCGAGAAATTATGAATTTTAAACATCAGGCGCAAGGACAAGGATGGAAAGTGAATCAGGGAAGGAGATTACTTTACAAAGCCGCAAGCATTAGTAGCATCTTCGAACAAACGGTTTCATTGTCTTTCTAGTAGTTGCAGAAGTGGTTCGTTTGATTTTGGAACACTAGAAAATACATAATCTATACCAGTCCAGGCATCTCCTCATACAAACTGTTAACATTCGCTCACTCCAAGTCAAGTAAGTTGAATATTTTTTCATTTGCGAACCTTCATCGTGTTGGGAAACTCAGATATATTTGTCTAAGAACTTATATAAATTTGTTCCAAAACTCAGATAAATTTATTTCGGAAGTCAAATAAATTTTTTCCAAAACCCAGATAAATTTATTCAAGTTAGCGACTTCTGAATTTATCTGAGTTTGTCACATAAACTCAGATAAATTTATAGCGAATGACATGACTAGACTGTACACAGAAATACTCAAGATATAAGAAACATAAAATAAAAAATGATGCTGCATTGTAAGATGCTCTTCTTTTGTTGAAATACGAGAAATCTCAACAGAACTTCTCCTTGTTCATTCAGATTGAAAAAAATGAGAAGAAAGAAGATTGTGGGATATAGATATAAATCTAAATCTGTTGACCCCTATTTCCTGGATTCAGATTGCAGATGCTATATTAAACTAAAAAGGTCGTAGAATCTGTCCCTCACGCCCAGAACTAGTGCATATGAATTTCTTTTAGAAAGGAGATTTTCTACACATATCACTATCGATTGCCATTATCATTTGAAATTCAAAACTCGATCTACAAGAAATTATAGGGGCAAATCAGTCATTAAGGATCGTGCTTATGTGCATAAAATGAGGGCTACAAATGCGTGACATGTACAGATAGTTAGAAGTGCAAATTAGGTGACAATGTGTGACCTGGCTTACTTAGGGACCTTTGGCCGAAATAATTTTAGCTGCATGGATTAGAGGCTTTAATAAAAAAAATCTTGTGGATTAGAGGTCGTAAATGTTCATATTAAGGCACCTTTGGCTAATTTTGCCATAATTATAAACCTTTTATATAATCCACAGACCCTGGAAAGATAACCTTATTCAAACATATTCAATTGTTTCACACCCGGTTTTACATGTTTACCAAGGGTGAATGTCACGTAAGCATATTATAAAGAGTGCGGCTACCTACACACTGGAAACAACTTTACACACACTGCATTTTTTTTAAATTAAAAATAAAAAATCCCTAAACTACCCCTCTCCCTCTCCTCCCTTCTCTCTCCCTCTCCTTGCTTCTGCCACTTTCGCCCAACGCCGATCCCTCTCGTTCTCCTTCTTCCTCTCCCTATCTATCTCCCCCACCACTAGCAGCCCCCGCCAGCCCTCTCCTTCTCCCTTTCCCCATCTCCTCTTTTCCAGCAACCCCATCCCTCTCCCAGTGAAGGTGGTGCGGTTGTAGTGGCGATGGCAGCAGATGGGTGCGTCGTACAAAGGGAAAGAGAAGAAGGGGATGTAGGGGAAAAGAAGAAAGAAAGGAAAGAAAAGAAGAACAAGATGAAAGGATGTGCGCAAGGTGTGGAGGTGGAGCAGAAAGGGGTGGAGAAGAAAAGAAGAGAAGAAAAAGAAAGAGAGAAAAAAGAGATGGGTTCAGGGGTGTGCTATTTGCAGGGAAGGTGCGCGCTGGTGAGATGTAGGAGTTGGTGCAGTGAAGATGGGTGCTGAAATGGCTAGTTGGTGCAGAGGGGTGCAACGAGAGAAGAAAAGAGAAGGAAGGAAGAGAGGACGAGAGAAGAAAGAGAGGAAGAGAAGGGGGTGGCGCTGTAAGGCGATGCAAGGGTAGTGTAGTGGGGTGTTGTAGTGATTGGGTGGAGTGCAGGGATGAATGCAGCGGCAGGGGAGAATGAGGAAGAAGAGAAAGAAAGAAAAAAAGAAAAAAGAAGATGGGGCGTGCGGTTCGGTGTAGTGGAGGAAGAAGGAGTTGGCAGTTTGTAGGGGGGTGTGGCAGGGAGGAAAAGAGAAGAAGAGAAAAAAAAAGACAAAAACATAAAAGAGAAAGAAAGAAAACAGAGATGGCTGATGATGCAGATGCAATGGGTGCAAGGATAGGGAGAGAGAGGGAAGGAGAGGGAGATGGGTCGGCATAGGGCGGCGGCTGGTGGGGTTGGCACAGGGCGGTGGCAGGTGGGGTTGCCGGAGCAGGAAGGGGCAGAGGGAAGGAGAGGGAGAGGGGTAGTTTAGGGATTGTCTAATTTTTAATTTTTTTTAAAAAAATGCAGTGTGTGGGAAGATTTTTGCAGTGTGTACGTAGCCACTCTCTATTATAAAATCACCCACTTATAAGAAAAACTTAGCTTAGCCAAATACTGAGCTGATAAATTCTTTTAAGAGTAAAAGACAACTCAACACAAAACAACTGTAGTTATTGACTTATTGTAGTGTGACCGTGCAGTGTGTGTGTGCTTTTTTTTTTTTTCTGAAAAAAAAAAAACCCATTATTGCAAGGGGTCTGTGTAGTTGTAATGGAATAGACTACTTGAGTTTTAGAATTTTGCCTCCTTTTTCTTCTCTTGTGAGCCCTTTTTTTTTTTTAAATTCTTTTGTGAACTTGTAAAATATATATATTTTTTAATTTTTACAATTACTTTCCTTGTAGATTTCGCATCAAATTTTACTTTTACGTACTCATTGCCTTTTAAGTGAAAGTGGGAGGAGCTGCAAAATATTAAGGAGGCATGCAAGGAATTTGTGAAGGACAGAGCTATTTGTCTTTCTAGGAGGGTTCAAGGTTTCCGAGAGTGACATGAGTATGATTTAAGTTTTGATAAAGCGAGAACGGCAACTTACCTCACTGGTAAGTGGCGGCAGTTCTCACCTGGTTCTTCAGGGTTTGAATCTTAAGTACACCACATCTTTTCATTGTATGGGCTTTCTTCTTGTGTGTGTAGGCCGTCTTCTCGTGTGTGCGGGCTCTCTTTTGTGTCCCTGCTCTCTTAGCTGGGTTAACAAAAAAAAAAGAAGTTATGATATGATAATTGGAACATCATTTGTAACGATCGTATGGTAACTCATAAGGAACTAATATTCGAGCGGTAAGAGGTGACAATTTTCACCTAGTTGTCCATGATTTGAATCCTGGATTCGCCACCTCTTTCCGCGTGTGTAGGCTTCCCTTCCGTCCAACTTGGCTGGGTAAAACATTAAAAAAAAAAAATGAAATAGAGTGCTTCAATTGTAAAGCATGTTGATTTTTATAATATTCGACTTTTTGGAATCCATTTCCGCCGGATGTCATACGCACGACATCTGTCTATTAATGCATAAGTGAGTTGTAGAATAATGCATAAGTGAGTTGTAGAATAAAGGTATATATAAATAATTAGCCCCATGTTTAATCATCCCATTGAAATCAATTAAACTAACAAAAGTGTCAGAATAAATCTTTCCAATTCTCCATTCGACCGTCTTCAGTCAAACTGCTAGAAATTTATATATATTAAAGATGTTGGTTTTTTACTAACTCAATTTTTATATTGACTTATTCAATTTTAATTTTGACAACCGAAATTAACTTTGACTTTATATGGAGCCAATCCAATTTGGCGATGTTGGTACTAGTCTTGCTGATGAAAAGCTAAAATATATCACTTAAAATTTTTGAACTCACAGTGATCGGATGTGATATGAATCGTAAAAGTATAGATAAATTCAAAAGATTCCCCACTAATCCAATAAATGGCAATGATGGTGTCATCCGATTATGGAGTTCGTATCCTCTATAGCTTTTGTTGCACAATGACAGTGAGTGGACCAATTATGTCTATCTCGGCCGCAACAATGACTTTTGAGCTTGAGCTTTTTGTATATACCCCCTGAGGTTTTAGTATTTACAAATAGGCCCCTACATTTTCGTTTTAATTCCTTCCGTGTCACTAAAATCAATAGTCTTCCAACCACCATAAGTTTATAGAGCGAAATGACACTTTTGCCAATATCTTTCGTCCTTATATGAATAATTTCAAAAGCTTGGACTCAAATTTTTTTTATAAAGCATGTAACATTAACAATTGCTTAGTTGGAGAGAACAACCCTACATACATTTTTTTTTATCAATAAAGAGCTCATTTCATTAAATTCAAATTGATCATGACGACAATCAACACATGTACTTATAATCGATTATGATTTATCCAATCCATACATAACCCATCGTTGGATGATGAAAACTTCAAAACACATGATTATGCTTCATGTGTAAGGGGTGTAAAAGATATATTGGGGGAACGGATAAATGTAAAAAAAAAGAAAAAAAAAGAACATTAATTTTTATGATTTACAGGGGGGGTTGTGTTTGGCTCTATGTAAAAGAAAAAACATTAACTTTTTTCAGATATGGGTGGTGGCTTCAGTCCCTAAGCTCATGCACCTGGGTCCACCCTTGGTCATGTACATGAGAAAGTTGTTGAGAGAAATCATTGGGACTTGAGATAAAATAATAATATTTTTGTAAATAATACTATACTTATTTTTATTTGATGGATGTAAGGGTAAAGTTGTCATTTATATAAAAAAAAACCAGCACAAATCTCATGGTGGCTGCGCATTCTTGTTAGGAATATTGATTTTTTTGAATATAAAAGGTATTAAAAAGAAAAGATAGAGGCTTATTTACAAATACTAAAATCTCAGGAGCCTATTTACAAATTCTACAGACCTTAGGGGGGTATATATAAAAGGCTCTTTCAACTTTGAATGGGATGGGTAACATGTGGACCTGAGTTATTTAATATTCCCCAATCAAATTGTGATGAGGATTTCCTTCTCTTCCTTGAAACTTATCCAATCTAGCATTCCAATGAAATGGTCTGGATTTTTCGGAGAAACTTTTTTTTTTCTTCAACATTGATCCGATCTGCAAAAACCTTTTTGTTTTCTTTCTAAATGATCCGATATGGATTCTAAACGGATAGACAGTATTATCCATTGAAACTGATATTTTTCGTCAGTCACATCATAAAGCGAAGCAGTAGGCCCTAGCCCCTATGGCATTGAAGCGACATTTCTCATCATCGTCCTAAGAACGCAAGGCGGCCTGGACTAAGAAAAATGCAATTGTCATAGACGACCCACAATAGTCAAGGTCTTGTAAAACTCTTGTACTATAAATTAGGCTCCCACTTGTCTTATCATGCCAGAAATTTTGGCTATCGAAGAGGCTCTGGAATTGTCAATTCAACGTGGGTGGAGAAAAGGAGGTTTTTTTAGGAATTCGAAGATGGCTATTGATTCAATAACAAAGCCTCAGCATCCTTTTTAATGTGAAATTTATGCCTCCACCACACAAGATCGTAGAAAAAAAGAAAGTTGTCTTAACTAGAGTGTCCTTTATGGTGATTAGTTGAAGCATTAACAGTGAAGCACGTGGTCTAGCGAGGGTGAGGCTTTGTAGAGGCACTCATACCTATATTAGTAATCATGTTGTATCATTCTCCACTGATTTATAAAGAGACTATCATCTTTTCCAAATATATATATATATATATATATGAATGGTATAAAAATATATAAGAGTTTTAGACCGGTACATGTCCTTTACCATGCCGGGCCTAGACCTGACTCAAGATTCAAAACTCAAAACTATCCAGACGAGTGAACCCAGTGCCAGCCCTGATTTAAAAACATAATTTGACCACCATCCACTGTACACACAAACCAACAGGTAATGGTGAAAAAAACCCAAAATATCATTCCTGCCGACGCACGGCATCAACTTGCGGACTCTTGACATCTTCGCTTCGACGTTCGCATGTAACATGTACTCCAATAATCGAAGGGAGGGTTGCTATTTTTTCTCTTTAAAGTTGAATGTTGGTTGAAAAAAAAAAAAACCCCCTCAATTTTGGCCTTCGGAGAAGCCACATCAGCTTATTAGAGCCCATTTGTGGATGTGTTCTTTCAAAAACACATGATATGTGCCTTTTCAATAAAAGGCGTCTCTTGGGCTAAATTTGTGCCTTGTCGATAAAATGTCTCTTGGGCCCATTTGTGTGGATGTAACCCAATTCAAAGGGATACCTTCCAACTCTATAAATTAAGGTTATTTTTAAAGTTTTTATATAGTATTCAAAATGAGCATAAATGCATATGAATCCTTTATTTTGTGTATGCTGACGTGAATTAAGCAAAGAAAAGTTTGGTTTTTATAATTTTTTGGTTGATTTGAATTTGTTAATTAATTTATTATAAATAGATTTATATGAATGGGATATTAGTTTTAATATATTATTTCTCTCAACAACTCTCACTTGCACATGACCAGGGTTGGGCCTAGGTACAAGGGCCTGAGGACTAAAGCCCTTAGCCATATATGAGAAAAGCTTAAGATCTCTCCCTCCCCACTCAAATTCTAAAAGGGAATATATGTTTTTCAACATATGCCCATTCCCCCAATATTTCTTTTACATAGAGCCAATTAAACACCACTGACCACCCCGCTCACAAATTCTAAAAGTTAATTATTATTTTTTTTTTTTACATTTGCACGTTCCCCCAATATTTATTTTACACTACCCCTACACATGAAGCAGAATCATGTATTTTGAGGCTTTCATCAATTCAATGGTGGGTCATGTATGGATTGGATAAATTATAACCGATTATAAGTACATGTGTTTAATCATCGTATTGAAATCAATTAAACTAACAAAAGTATCAGAATGAATCTTTCCAATTCTCCATTTGACCGTCTTCAATCAAAACTGCTAGAAATTTATATATATTAAAGATGTTGGTTTTTTACTAACTCAATTTTTATTTTGACTTATCCAATTTTAATTTTGACCACCGAAATTAACTTTGACTTTACATAGAGCCAAACAAATTTGGCGATGTTGGTACAAGTCTTGCTGATGAAAAGCTAAAATATATCACTTAAAAATTTTGAACTCACAATGATCAAATCTGATATGAATTGTAAAAGACAAGTATAGATAAATTCTAAAGATTCCCCACTAAACCAATAAACGGTAATGATGGTGTCATCCAGTTATGGTGTCTATATCCTCTATCGCCTTTGTTGCACGGTGACTGTGAGTGGGCCAATTATGTTCATCATATAGCCGCAAACATTGACGTTTGAACTTGAGCTTTTTGTATATGCCCCCAGAAGTTTTAGTATTTGCGAATAGCTGTATTTTCATTTTAATACCTTTCGTGTCCCTAAAAACAATAGTTTTCTAACTAGCGTGAGTTTTTAGACCAAAAGACATTTTTGCCCATATCTTTTGTCCTCATATGTATTATTTCAAAAGCTTGGACTCAAATTTTTTTTTTTATAAAGCATGTAACATTAACAATTTCTTAGTGGGAGAGAACAACCCTACATAATTTTTTTTTTTTTAATCAATACAGAGCTCATTTCATTAAATCCAAATCGATCATGACGACAATCAACAAATATATTTATAACCGATTATGATTTATCCAATTCATACATGACCCGCCGTTGGATAATGAAAGCTTCAAATTACATGATTATCCAAAAAAAAAAAAAAGAATATTAAATTTTAGGATTTCTAGTTGGGGGGGGGGGGGGGGGGGGGGTGCTCTATGTAAAAGAAATTTGGGGAAGAGGCAAATGTAAATATATATATATATATATATATATATTAATTTTTAGAATTTGCGGGGGAGATGGGGAGGGGGCGGAATTTAGACTTTTATCAGATATAGGTGGTGGCTTCAGTCCCCAGGCCCTTGTACTTGTGTCCACCTGTGATTATGTGCATGAGAAAGTTACTGAGAGAAATCATTGGAGTTTGAAATAAAATAATGGTATTTTTGTAAATAATAATATACTCATTCTTACTTAATGGATATAAGGGTAAAGTTGTCATTTATATATTAAAAAAAAAACCAATATAAATCTCATGCTGGCTACTCATTCTCGTTAGGAATATTAATTTTTGGGCATTGAAGATATTAAAAAGAAAAGATATGAGCTTATTTATAAATACTAAAACCTCATAGGCCCATTTATAAATCCTACAAACCTTTAGGGGTATATACAAAAGGCACTTTGAACTTTGATTGGGATGGGTAACATGTGGACCTGATTTATTTAATATTCCCCAATCAAATGGTGATGAGGATTTCCTTCTCTTCCTTGAAACTTATTCAATCTAACATTCCAATGAAATGGCCTGGGTTTTTCGGAGAAACTTCTTTTTTTCTTCAACATCGATCCGATCTGCAAAAACTTTTTTCTTCTTTCCAAATGATATGATATGGATTCTAAACCAATGGACAGTATTATCCGTTGAAATTGCTATTTTTCGTCAGTCACATCATAAAGCAAAGCTGTAGGCCCTAGCCCCTCTGGCATTGAAGCGACATTTCTAGTCACCATCCTAAAAACGCAAGGCGGCCGGACTAAAAAAAAAAAAAAATTGCAGTTGTCATAGAGAAGACCCACAATAGTCAAGGTCTTGTAAAACTCCTGTACCGTAAATCAGGCTCCCACATGTCCATCATGGGAGAGATTTTGGCTATCGGAAGAGGCTTTGGAATTGGCAACTCAATTTAAATGGAGGAAAGTAGGTTTTTTTAGTAATTCCAAATTTGCTATTGACTCAATAACAAAGCCACCTCATCTTTTTCCATATGAAGTTTATGCCCTGCTACAGAAGATTTTAGAAAAAAAATAAAAAAGATGTCTTAACTAGAGTGTCCTATGGTGATTAGTTGAAGTATTAATAGTGAAGTACATGGTCTAGCAAGAGCTAGGGCTTTGTACATGCACTCATGCTTACATTAGTAATCATATTGTATCATTCTCCAATGATTTATGAATACACTATCATCTTTTCCAAATATATATATATATATATATATGAAGAGCAAGGCTCTCCTAAGCTCAAGCTTAGGATAAATTTTTGTAAGCTCCATGCTTGTGGGGCACATCTTTGGTTCATCCAAATGGACCAAACAATTGACTCCCCTAAATTTCACATGTCCGCCAACTTTCGGTTAGATCCAAATTGTCTAAACCGTTAGATCGACTATGTATCGATTCAAATGGACCGTTGACCATTAAACTTTTAGGCCCGTATGGAGATGATAGAAATTACGGTTGGAGCTGATTTTTTTCAGAGAGAAGAATCCCATGGAATCCTTAAAATCCCCCAATCCCCATCCCCATGTGGGTCCCCAGGTGGGCCCCACCACATACTTGAGCCTACCTTATTGTAAGCTTGAGCTTAGGAGAGCTAGCCCCATATATGAATAGTATAAAATTAAGAGTTTTAAACCGGTACATGTCCTTTACCATGCCGGGCCTAGACCTGACTCGGACTCAAAACTAACCAGACGAGTCAACCCAGTGCCAGCCCTGATTTTAAAACATAATTTGACCTTGACTATAGTGGGTCGTCGATGGCAACTGCAGTTTTTTAAGTCTGGGACAAGAAATGTCGCTTCAATATTGCCAAAGGGCCAACACCGTCGCTTTATGATTGTTTCTACCGATAATACTATCCATCCGTTTAGAATCCATATCGGATCATTTGGAATGAAAACAAATAGGCTTTGTAAATAAATATCAGATTGGATCACTGTCGAAGATAAAAAAAAAAAAAAAGTTCCTCTGAATTTATCTATACTTCTACAATTCGTATCACATCCGATTACTGTGGGTTCAAGATAATATTTTAGCTTTTCATCGGCAGGACTTGTACCAACATCGCCAAATTTGTTTGGCTCCATATAAAGTCAAAGTTTATTTGGGTGGTCAAAATTAAAATAGGAGAAGTCATAATAAAAATTGAGTTAGTAAAAAACCAACATCTTTAATATATATAAATTTCTAGCAGTTTGACCAAAGACGGTCGAATGGAGAATTGGAAATATTTATTCTCATACTTTTGTTAGTTTAATTGATTTCAATAGGATGATTAAACATGGAGCTAATTATTTATAGGAGCGTTTAGTCGGAGGTCCCTCAATATTGGTTTTAAAAGGAAAAATCAGTCATACTTATGGACCTCCGCCTGAAACAAGTTTAGGCGCATAGATTAGAGGCTTTAACTGAAAATCCGGCAGATTAGAGGCCTTAAATGTCAATATTAAAGGACCTCTTGCTAATTTTCTCTTTTTTTGTTTACGGATGGAGGCTACCTTCCTGGATTACTCTATGGGTATGACTGCATACAATTCTCAGCCATCATTGAATTGTAAGCTTGGCTTTCTAGTGGCTGATATTTTATCTTTTAGCATTTCGTTTTTTAGTCCTCTTAAATGGTTGATAAGGCTTTTACAGGATTCTCGGGATAAAGTTTTCTATGATTTTTCAAAAAAAATAAGTTTTAATGGGATGGCAGATTTTTTTTTTTTTTTTTTTTCAGTTGAACTAGTTTTCTAAAGTCTCGATCCAAACATCCCCCAAACCACTATCAAAAGCGGGAGTATGTCCTTAAGAGAAAGCCAACACAAGTAGAAAAGGGCAGCATAGCCAGAGAATAAATTATAGGCAATTGATGAGACGGAAGGTTGGTAACCAACAAAGCTGCCCATGATTCTAAAAAGAGTAGACAGGTATGGATATGAAAGACACCGCGATAAGGTAGATAATAATGCCAATTACAAAAATTGGAGGTAAGTTTTTCTATTTTAAGAAAATTGATTCTAGATTCGTTATTAAGAAAAGATTAGAAGACTGGGAATCGCATAATTTTTTTAGTTCAATGTAATAAAAATCCAACCTTTTTTCCTTTCCATGGGACATGGACTCGCGCCCATAAACCCCACCTGTCTCAGTAATGGTCACTTATAGTCACACTACTGAATCTCCTTTTTTTTTTTTTTTTTTTTCTCTTTCTAGTTTCAAACTAAATGCAATTGCATGGGTTTGGAAATAACTTCAATGTTGAGTCAATTCCTATTAGCAATAACTTGTATGCATTAGCAATGCGGGTACATTGAAGTTTTTTGACAAATAACTTTTTATATTTTTAATATAAATTTTAGAAATAGGTTCTGTAAATAATACATGGGGTGTCTCTTGAAGATTAATTTTTAAAATATGTTGGATAATTTCTAAATTAAGCATGTTAGAAATTTCTACAAGTTGTACTACTTATATAGTAGAATCCCGTTTGTTTTTCCTACTAGGGTTTTTTGAAAAGAGCGATCTATACAATCCTTGGATCAGCTAAAAGAGCAAAATTTAAATGAAAAATCAAAGAGAAAAATCAAATAAAATGATTTGGTTTGAGACATGTGCAGCGGTCACACACAATATATAATGAGGAGTGCTAGAAAATGCCCAAGGAGTTCTCCCAATTGGGCTCACTATGGTGAATGACAAATGCCGTTGGATGAAAAGATCTAAATGAGATCTACCCATGTGCAGAATTTCAACTCCAATAGATCCTCCTACCCCCTTGACCATGGCCCTTAATTTTATGGTTTTAGAGACATCATTTTTTTAGAATTTCTATAAAAACTGTAAGTAAAAGTTGGCAGTCAACTTTAGGCTTCTGCGAATTCATTTGGGGGGGGGGGGGGGGGGGGGGGGGGGGTGTGGGTTTAAAGATGGTCCCAATGCCCCTAAAAACATATGGGACTAAAAAAGAATTTTTTTAAAAATGGAAAACTTTTGGAATTTTATCATATATAACATTGTTGAAATCCTCCGAATTTTATAATTTCCAAATGTAGATTTTCTTGGCAAACATGAAAAAAGAATAAAGAAAAAACAAACTTTTCTGAGGTTCATGCTTGATTTCAGATTTTCCACGGCAGGGCATCCACAAAAATTGATTATATATTAATAATAATAATGACTCGATATGTTGTTCCAAGCAAATGATGATGATTATCTCAAGAGATCATTTGCCTTGATATGACAATCAAAGTATCGTCAGGATTATCCACAGAAAATTTTCTGTTTCTTCTCTAAAAGTTAGCTGATCTGATATTCCAATCAAATGGCCAAGATTTCCCACAGAAACACAATTTTTTTACATCTGATACTGAAGCCCCATTTCTCTCCAGAATTAAATCCTTTTTCCTTTTTCATCTTAGAAGTGATCCACAGTGATATTCCCCAATAACATAGTCAATATTATCTGATTCTCCCCAATAATATGTCCTAGATGATTGATGTCTCTTTTTTTTTCTCGAAAGTGATCAGATTGGATATTTCCCGCATGAAATGATCAGGGTCTTATATGTCCCAATACAATGGCTGGGATGATTTTCTATCGGTGGCGTCTTGTTTTCACTTTGGAATTTGTTAGAATTTTGTGTTAGCTAAATTCATGGGTTGGACAAAACTCTAGGGGTCCATTGAGATATATTTCATATTTAGAATAGGACTTTGAAGATAGGAGATTGAAATAAATTAGAAAAAGAAAGCTGGGAGAAATTGTGTTGAATTTTCGGATCAACGGTGTGGTCCGCTAGAGTGACAATTCATCCACTCTAGCAAACCCCAAATAGAATGTGTTTCGCTCGACCTACCTTTGTGATCGCACGAGCGATGGTTTGATATTCGAAGACAGTAGCTTGTACCCTAGAGCAAACTCCCTGGTAGCTCGAGCAAACCAGGGCGAATTTTTAGAAACTTTCCTGTTTCCTCTCCTTATTTGTTTCAAGTTTGTGTTGCTGATTTATAATCATGTTACAACACATGAGGGACGAATCTAAGGCTATATAAAGGACTCAAAGGCTATTCTAAAAACATACCACATCTCTTAAGTTCTGATTTAGATATTTAATTGAGAGAATTCCTCTCTAGAGATTTATTAAGAAGTTGTGCTGCTAAGTTCTCTAAAGCCAACATCTTCTACATCCTTTATAAAAGATTATCTTCTTACGAGAAGATCTGAGGGGTTAAGTGCTGGATTGAGTCTATTGCAATCAGCAGTATGAAGTCGTTGAAGCATGAAGCGACATAAGGCAACTTCAGTTCTTAGGTAGGGGATATCTGGGGAAGAAATCTGAATTTCTTATGTTTGCGAGATTCATAGTGCTTAATTAGATCCAGTTTGGATCCGTAGTTTTTCACTCATTTAGAATTTTTCACTTAAAAATCTGGTATCTTTGTGATATGTGCTTGTGATTTTATTTTTGCTGTATATTTTTTATTTTTACGTACTTTTTTAATTAATTTATTAAATTGACCGATCTAAATATCTCGTATGGACGCCACCCCTTTAGAATTGGAAGTTGCCACACCTAGTATTCCATTCTAATAAACATTGCTACTCACAGACAACTTTTTTTTGTCACGTCAAAAATAAAAGCTGTATGCCCTGTGGCTTTATAGTCGATGTCCTTTTTATAGGTTCTGCACAAGCCGTAGGCCCTGTGGCTTTATAGGCGATGTCCTTTTCATAGGTTCTGCATAAGCTTTCTTCCGTTCCTCCTCAATTATTACCCAATTTTCTGTTCTCCTCAATCTCTGTACACTTCTCTGCATATGTGTTGCTCACACAGTTCTGCGTGAGAGAAAATGTAAGGAGCATCGTGTTGTCAGCTTTGACTTTCAAGTTGCTCTAATAGTTAATCTTTGCATTTTCACTAATAGTTAATCTTTGCATTTTCATTTCCTCCTCTTTTAATTGTTGATGATGATGTTGTAGAGACCTTCAATCACCAACATTCATCCCGCTGTGGAAGATACTGAGATAGTCTTTAAAGACCAACATTTGAATGTGAGTTTCAATTTTTCTCTTCATTTTGTAAGCTTTGACTTTCAAGTTGCTCGAATAGTTTATCTTTGCATTTTCATTTCCTCCGCTTCTAATTGTTGATGATGCTATTGTAGAGACCTTCAATCACCAACATTCAACAAGTTGTGGGAGGTAGTCCTATAAAGATCAACATTTGAAAGTGAGTTTTATTTTTTCTCTTCATTTTGTACCCCTCTCTCTCTCTCTCATTCTTTTCTATGAAAGGATTTGTGTCTCTACATTTTCTTTTCTTTTTTATAATTAATTTTTTTCTACTTATATGTCCTGCTTAAAAGCACACCCCAATTTTTTATATCCCACTTGGATGCATGTCTTATTTTAATTTTTTCACCACATCCAAGTGGGGCTGAGATACGGTAAGGAAGCCTTCAGATGAGAGAAGAAGACCTTGGGTGAGGCGAACAGCCCTCGAGTAAGCAAAGATGGGCTGCCTAGGTCAATCTCAAGGCAGCTAGGTTAGAAAGATGCCATGTGTGGTGTGTATATAGAAGGGCATTGTATGCCACTGTATTTAAGATAGGGGTAATTAGAAGGGTACTATGTGTGTATCTAGGTTTGAGAAAATATCAATTCAAGTATATCATTCCAACCCTTGATTTTAGTGCTTTAAACTTTACTTCTTGTTTGAGTATATGTTTTAGTGGACTCAAATCTGAATCCAACTATAGGAGATAGACCAATTATAAAATTAGATAGAATCGGGATCACCTAAGGGATTTGACCCACAGTCACCATAGGGAAAAGCCTCACTAGATCCAGACTCAATTAGATAGTGTAAATTTGCACGTCTGCATAGGGCACTTTTGATGGATCCTGGATAGGCCTTATTATAAGATGTTTTTTGTTGTTTTTTCCCCTCTTGTGAGAAAATATTTTATTTTTTCCGACTTTGATGATGCGATTTGTGGGAGTCCTGCACGTGATTTTACGCTAATTTTTTCTAATTCATATGACTTGCATATATGTGCCACAAGCTGTAGATAAAATCAAGTTTGACACACCATGTCTGCAGGCCACCTAAACTCATGATATACCAACCTAAAAGTCTTTATAGAGAGCTTATACCCGGAGAAAGGAAATAAAAAAGAACAAAGAAAAGAAAAGCATAAGGCTCTGGTTGAAAATCTAAACCTCTTAACAGAACAAATACTCTTCTTTTTCACCGCATTAGTTTGCCCACTATCACATCAGTCACGTATAAAACACAAATTTTTATTTATTCATGTATCATTTTTTATATGTGATCAAGTTGATGATGGGCTTATCTTTTATTAGAGATCAATTTTATTATGATCCATACAATAGGGGTAACTTCTTTACCAATTTATAGATTTTTAAAACTTAAGGCCCTATGGAGGAGCTTCAAGGATTTCTAGCGGCTCCTAAGCTTAGAGGATCCGCTTCCCCATAAGACGAGGGATTTTAATTTCGAAGTGACCGTGGTCTTTACGTAGAGTTCATCATCAGTTGCATCCCATCCCGGGTCTTGTTTGGTATCTCTACTGTTTTTTGATAGAGCCATCCAAATCAAAGCCATAAACATAGCTATTTAAAAAAAAAGCCTACAATAAAAAATGGTTTTCATCGCCTTTATGTAGAGTTCATCGTATTTAGATTTTTGGAATAAAGAAAATTAAAAAATATATATACATATATGTAAAAAATAGAAAAATATAAATCGTATATAAATCATATATGTTTCTTGCTATGGATATTGAGAGAAAAAAATAGTAAAAATTGTGCTACAAACTGAAATGGACCGGAATAGATCAAAATGGACAACCAGAATGGATCGGAATTCAAACCGATTTTTTTTTGCCCCCAATCTGTTTTGGCCGAAAGATCGGAAGAAAAAACTCCATCCATTTTAGCAGAAACGAAACGGAATTGACTACCATGCTTCAGATCTATATGCATAGGGGCTGTGCTGAATGGTACTGGAATTGGCCGATCCTCTTTTATTTATTTATAAACCAGTTCCTTTCTATTTATTTATATATTGTCTCAGTCTTTGCTAAGGGGGTTATTATGGACTTCAATTTCAAAGGATTGAACTCATATTTTTATTTTTTATTTTTTTATTTTCCCAATTTTCTTAACGTGTCATTTTTTTATTTTTGCATAAATGATTTTCTTTAAAGAAAGGACATATAACTGATTAGTGTCATGTGAGCAAACCGAGAGTTATCTACCCATTTACTTAAAAAGGCAGTTTCATATAATGTTTGGCCGGAGAACACTTCACTTCAATTTTTTTTTTTCAATTTAGGTAGTTCATATTTTTACCTTTTTTAATTTTTTTCCCGCCCGAAAATCATGATCTGAACCGTTCATCCTCTAAAGAAGAACAGAAGCAGCCAAGCAACCAAATTTTAGCCATTAGATCATCACCGATTGTGAGAATTTGTTAAAACTCTAGACTGTTACATCTTCATTTTTGGCAGTTTAGTTTTTCAATTTTTTTATATTTGTCACCCCTCTAATTACAATCTAAACTATTCATCCTCTTGAAGAGAGAAAAAAAAGGCGAGGGGAATCAAGTTTAAGTCATTCGATCATTACAAACTGTGAAAATTTTGTGAAAAACTCCAAACTATTAGATCAGCATTTTTTAAATTTGTGGTCCCCATTTTGAAGATCAAAACTATTCACCTTTTTTAAAGTGTAAAAAATGGTTAGAGGGTCAAATTTCACTTCTTAACTCTTCAGACATTTTGAAAAACCTTGGAAAGAATTTAGAAACGTTGGATTACATTAATGTAATTGACCGTTTTCATGTCCCTAAAACTCCATTCTATTTTTTCACATTTTATTTTATTTTATTTTTGGGTCTGAAAATCATGGTCTGATTTGTCTATCATATGAAGTACAAAAATGGAAAGGAGACTAACTTTCAGCCGTTGGATCATCACGGATTGTGAGAATTTTGTGAAATAATCCGGACCTTTACATTTGCATTTTTGAAATTTGTGGGTTACATTTTCAAGATCCAAATCATTAAGCCTCTTTAAAGATCCAAAATGGCCATCATAGATTTTGAGAAAAACTTTAGAATCATTGGATTACATCAATGTAATTGATTGTTTCATGTTGCCAAACTACTAGTCCTGTTTTTGTTTTTTCTTAATGTTATGGGCCCAAGAATTAGGATCTGTTCCACCTATCTTTTAAATAAGAATAAAAATATTAGAAAATCAAGTTTCAGCCTCGGATGATCACAGTTTATTAGTTGTACGGTCATTTTAGTAACAACTAACAAGCACTAGGAGAGGAGGCAACCAATGATATTTGGCTACACACGGGGAAAGAGTTTTCGCCTTTTATAAACTCCTCTTTTTCCCTTCCTATCTAGAAGAAGAGAACAGTAAAGGAAGTTGATTTGATGATGTTCAAGATTTTAGTCAATCCAACTGATTTGAGTAACAATTTATATATTCATCACTACAATGGGGTCGGTTTGGATTTTTGAAAGATAGGTGCACCCATGTATTTAACAATGGTCCTGCAGGTTCTGCCCTAAAAGTAGTAACGCTAGGCAGTAGTTATTGTCATTTTTGCTAGCACAAAATAAAAAGTAAAGAATTTTAGATGTTATGAACAAGTTTGGAGAAAACTCTAGTTCAAAAAGAAAATCAAGTGCAAAAGTTTAATCATGTGTCCTTTGTGCAGGGGTGAAGCACTCTTAGAGGGCCGTACGAGCTGCTCATTTTATCTCTTGATCGGGATCCTTTAAATTAAGGTAACTTCTAAAACTTGCTTTTCTTTTTATTATTTTTCGAGCTTTTCGTCTATATCACCCTAAGGTTTGTAGGCTCCAGAGGTTTTAGTATTTATAAATAGATCACTGTCTTTTCATTTTGAATACCTTTCATATCTCTAAAATTGATATTTCTAATAAGAATGGGCAGCCACAATAAGATTTGTCTTAGATTTTTACATAAACGACATCTCTGCCCTTACATTCATTAAACAAAATGAGTATATTATTATCTACAAAAATATTATTATTTTATCTCAAGTCCTAATTATTTCTCTTAATAACTCTCTCTTGCACATAACCAGGGGTGAACCCAAGTACAAGGGCCTGGGGACTGAAGCCCCCACCCATATCTAAGAAAAGTCTAAAATCTCCCCCATCTCCACTCAAATTCCAAAAATTAATATATTTTTTCAACTTATTCCCCTTCCCCCAATATTTCTTTTACATAGAGCCAATCACCATTGACCACCCCCCTCGCAAATTTTAAAAATTAATTATTATTTTTTTTACATTTGCACGTTCCCCCAATATTTATTTTACACTGCCCCTACCGTGAAGCAGTATAATGTATTTTGAGACTTTCACCAATCCAATGGTGGGTCATGTATGAATTGGATAAATTATAACCGATTATAAGTACAAAAGTATTAGAATAAATCAATTAAACTAACAAAACCTAACAAAAGTATCAGAATAAATCTTTCCAATTCACCATTCGGCCGTCTTCAGTCAAACTGCTGGAAATTTATATATCTTAAAGATGTTGGTTTTTTACAAACTCAATTTTTATTTTGACTTATCCAATTTTTATTTTTACCACCTAAATTAACTTTGACTTTACATGGAGCCAAACAAATTTGGCGATGTTGGTACAAGTCTTGCTGATGAAAAGCTAAAATACATCACTTAAAAATTTTGAACTACCAATGATCTGATCTGATATGAATTGTAAAAGACAAGTATAGATAAATTCTAAAGATTCCCCACTAGACCAATAAACGGTAATGATGGTGTCATCCGGTTATGGTGTCCGTATCTTTTATCGCCTTTGTTGCATGATGACCGTGAGTGGACCAATAATCTTCGTCATATGGCCGCAAACAATGACTTTTCAACTTTTGAACTTTTTGTATATACCCCCTGAGGTTTTATTATTTGCGAATAACTACATTTTTATTTTAATACCTTCCGTATCCCTAAAATCAATAGTCTTCCAACCATCATAGGTTTTTAGAGTGAAATGACATTTTTGCCCATATATTTTGTCCTTATATGTATTATTTCAAAAGCTTGGACTCAATTTTTTTTTATAAAGAATTTAACATTAACAATTTCTTAGTAGGAGAGAACAAAACCTACATAAATTCATTTTTTTTAATATCAATACAGGGCTCATTTTATTAAATCCAAATCGATCATGACGATAATCAACACATGTACTTATAACCTATTATGATTTATCCAATCCATATATGACCCACCATTGGATGATGAAAGCTTCAAAATACATGATTGTCCAAAAAAAAGAATACTAATTTTAGGATTTTCGAGGTGGTGTGTGTGTGTGTGTGTGGGTGGGGGGGGTGTCGTGGTGTTTTGCTCGATGTAAAAGAAATATTGGGAGAAGAGGTAAATATAAAAAATATATATTAGTTTTTAGAATTTGCCGGGGGGGGGGGGGGGGGGGGGGTGGTAGGGGGGCGCGGTGTGGAATTTATACTTTTTTCATATATAGGTGATGGCTTCAGTCCCCAGGCCCATGTTTGGGTCCACCCTTGGTCATGTGCATGAGAAAGTTATTAAGAGAAATTATTGTGATTTGAAATAAAATAATAGTATTTTTTTTAAATAATAACATACTCATTTTTGTTTAATGGTTGTAAGGGTAAAGTTGTCATTTGTATTAAAAACCCAACACAAATCTCATGCTGGCTGCTCATTCTTGTTAGAAATATTGATTTTTGAGACAGCAAAAAAAGAAAAGATTGGGGCCTATTTATAAATACAAAAACCTCATAGGCCTATTTACAAATCCTACAAACCTTTGGGGGTATATACAAAAAGGACTTTGAACTTTGAATGGGATGGGTAACATGTGGACCTGATTTATTTAATATTCCCCAATCAAATGGTGATGAGGATTTCCTTCTCTTCCTTGAAACTTATCCAATCTAACATTCCAATGAGATGGCCTGGGTTTTTCGGAGAAACTTCTTTTTTTCTTCAACATTGATCCGATCCACAAAAACCTTTTTTTTTTCTTTTCAAATGATCTGATATGGATTCTAAACGGATGGACAGTATTATCCGTTATAATTTCCAAATGTGGACTTTCTTGGCAAACATGAAAAAAGAAAAAAGAAAAAACATTTTTTTCTGAGGTTCATGCTTGATTTCAGATTTTCCAAGGTAGGGAGGGCATCCACAGAAACTGATTTTTCCGATCTTAGAGGAATAATAATAATAATAATAATAATGACTCGATATGTTGCTCCAAGCAAATGATGGTGATTATCTCAAGAGATCATTCGCCTTGATATGACAATCAAAGTATGTTCAGGATTATCCACATTAATTTTTCAGTTTCTTTTCAAAAAGTTAGCTTATCTGATATTGCAATCAAATGGCCAGGATTACCCACAGAAACCCAATTTTTCACCATCTGATACTGAAGCACCATTTCTCGGCAGAGTTAAATCCTATTTTCTTTTTCATCTTAGAAGTGATCCACACTGATATTCCCCAATAACACAGTCAGTGTTACCTGATACTCTCCAATAATATGTCCTAAGATGATTGATATTTCTTTTTTTCTCGGAAGGGATCAGATTAGATATTCCCCACATGAAATGATCGGGGTCTGATATGTCCCAATACAATGGCCCGGATGATTTTCTATCGGTGGCGTCTTGTTTTTACTTTGGAATTGGAAGTGGCCAACTGATACTCCATTCAAATGAACATTATTACCCACTGACTACATTTTTTTTTTGTCACATCATGAATAAAAGTTGTAGGCCCTGTGGCTTTATAGTTGATGTCCTTTTTCTACCTTCTGCTGCATAGGCTTTCTTCCGTTCTTCCTCAATTATTACCCCATTCTCTCTTCTTCGCTATCGCTATATATTTCTCTGCATTTGTGTTCTTCACACAGTTCTCCGTGAGAGAAAATGCAAGGAGCATCGTGTTGTAAGCTTTTGACTTTCAAGTTTCTCTAATAGTTTATCTTTTCATTTTGATTTCCTCCTCTTCTAATGGTTGATGATGCTGTTGTAGAGACCATCAATCACCAAAACATTCATCCAGGTGTGGAAGATTCTGAGATAGCCCTTAAAGATCAACATTTGAAAGTGAGTTTCAATTTTTTTCTTCATTTTGTAAGCTTGGACTTTCAAGTTTCTCTAATTATCTTTGCATTTTCATTTCCTCTTTTAATCGTTGATGATGCTATTGTAGAGACCTTCAATCACCTACATTCAACAAGTTGTGGGAGGTAGTCCCATAAAGACCAACATTTGAAAGTGAGTTTAAATTTTCTCTTCATTTTGTAGCCCTCTCTCTCTCTCTTCTTATTCTTTTCTACGAAAGGATTTGTGTCTCTACATTTGCTTTTCTTTTTTATAATTAAATTATTTCTATTTATATGTCCTACTCAAAAGAATGCCCCAATTTTTTATGTCCTACTTGGATGCATGTATTTTTTATTTTTTTTTTCACCCCATCTGAGTGGGGTTGGGATACAGTGAGGAAGCCAAGACCTTGGGTGAGGCGAAGAGTCCTCAGGTAAGGAAAGGTGGCCTGCCCAGGTCCATCGCAAGGTAGCTAGGTGAAAACTGCCTCTCAATTACATGTTTAAGATAAAGTAATTTGAAGGATGCCATGTGTGGTGTGTATATAGAAGGCTAGTGTATGCCGCTGTGTCTAAGATAGGGGTAATTAAAAGGGTACTATGTGTGTATCTGGGTTTGAAAAGATATCACTTCTATCATATTATTTCAACCCTTGATTTTAGTGCTTTAAACTTTACTTCTTTTTTAAGTGTATGTTTTAGTGGACTCAAATCTCAATCCAACTTTTAAAGATGGACCCATTATAAAATTAGTTAGAATTGGTAATTTTACATGTAAAATAAAGTGTAGTAAATCATCAAATTAAGATAAAATAAAATATAATGGGGTTTTGATAATATTTTATTTTTAGTTATTTGGTATAGAATCTTTTTTATATTTTTATAGAAACTAGCAACAAAGGCCCGTGCTAAACTCCGGACCCTATAATAAAGAAGTCCTCAAGTTTGGGCTATAATATATATATATATATATATATAGAGAGAGAGAGAGAGAGAGAGAGGAGATGCTCCTATGACATGAGAGTAAAAGTGGCAACAAATATATTATTGCATAAATTTCATAATATACTGCAAAAATGCTATAGAAGAAACAACACTGGGCAATGATGAAATCTTCAGAGTGTGCGATGAAAATTATGGAATCTTTGAAAAAAATTATTTTTGGAAGTGTCATCTTATTCATGTGGGTTGAAAATCATAGCATCTTCACTTAGATCTACAGGAAATTAGCCAAAATAGTGTTATATTTGCTAAGACGTGGAATATTAGGCAGACAAAAAGTAATTTTACTTATCAACACAAATGAATCCAAAAGACTCTATAAAGTTATTTTATTTATCTTGTTACCATTGCCACTCAAATTTCCAATTGGGAAAAGGGTTATTTGCCAAACTTTGAATCTCCTTGCTCTCAAGATTCCAATTCTAGACATAAATTCCAAGGACCACCCATACCTGAACCAGACAGAACAAAAGTTAGGGAGACGAGGTGAAAACACTGAAACAAATGGAAATAGCTGAAATTATTAAAAAAAAAAATTTAATCAACGACATCCCTACTAACAAATCAGAGGCAGTAGTTGTTGGAAAATTGTGTGGCCCCGACTACCATGAGGCCCACCCCAGATCGAGCCCGGCGGTTTGCCGCGGAAGAACTCCCAATAAGTCTTGATATTTGACTTTTACCTGATATTGGAAAAGTGGAATACCCTACGTGTGAACCATGTCGAAGTGGGAAAATGGTCAAGAAACCATTCCCAAAGGGAACTAGAAACTCAGTATTGCCAGACCTAATACACATAGATATATGTGGACCCTTAAATGTTCATACTAGGACGGGGGAAGTGTATTTCATTACCTTCATTGATGACTTCAGCATATATGTTTATATCTACTTGATAATAAAATAATCATGGAATGTCGAGATGTGTATTTCCTTGATAATCCAACGGTTAATCCTAGAGATAGACCACGGATGGTGAATTTATATGAAATCTCTAGAGATAAGGATGTTCAAGCGAGTGAGGGTTCTGACGTGGCTAACGTTGGAAATTTAACCCCTAGCCAGGGCCCACTTGATGAGGAACAATCGGAACCAAGTAGACCCATTCAGATAAGGAAACATCTGTCATATTCGAATGATTATTGTAGTTTAGTGGAAACCGTGGAGGATTTGGATCCGACATCCTACTCTCAAGCAGTCAATGGGCATGATGCTGAAAATTGGATAGTAGCTATGAGAGAGGAAATTGAATCAATTCATAAGAACTAGGTGTGGCAATTAGTCGATCTACCCAAAGGTCGGAAGGCCATCGGTTGTAAGTGGGTTCTTAAGAAGAAATTCAATTCGGATGGTTCCTTGGATAAATACAAAGCACGGTTGGTGACCAAGGGTTTCATGCAAGTGGAAAGAATTAATTACGATGAAACTTTATCCCCGGCTGTAAAATTCTAATCCATTAGGACCCTTATGGCGGTTGTGACTTATCATGACTTGGAATTGCACCAAATGGATGTAAAAACTGCTTTCATGAATGGCGATTTTGATGAAGAGATTTACATGAAACAACCTGAAGGTCTTTTTGTGCAAGGTCATGAGGACAATGTGTACAAATTACAAAAGGCACTCTACGAACTTAAACATTCATCGAGGCAGTGGTACAAGAAACTTCACCAGGCCATAAGTGAAATTGGTTTTGTCCCCAATAGTGTTGATATATGTTTTTATGTTAAACGCAGTGGGAGTAATTATCTATATTTGTCATTATATGTGAATGACATCCTGATTACTGGTGACGATTTGGATGCTGTCAATGGAATCAAACAATGATTGAAGTCAAGATTCGAGATGAAGGCCATGGGTGAGGCTAAATATGTAGTTTGCATAAAGATCACCTATGACTTGTAGAATCGGTTATTGACTTTATCACATGAACCCTACTTGGAAATTGTGTTAAAACGGTTTGATATGATGATGTACAAGCCAGTCGATACTCTCATCAGCAAAAGCGAAAAATTGTCCAGCAAACAGGGGCCCACGATTGAGGAAGATGAGGCAATAATGCGAGGAAAGCCTTATGCTCAAGTTGTGGGAAGCATCATGTATGCGATGCTGTGTACGAGATTGGATGTTGCATTTGCTCTGGGTCTTGTGAGTAGATTCTTAAGTAACCCTGGATTACCTCATTGGTATGTGGTTAAGAGGATTCTACGGTACATCAAATGCACCTTGAAGTTGCAACTACGTTATCAAGGTGATGACTTGAAATTGCATGACTATTTCGATGCGAATTGGGCCAGTAACTTGGACAAAAGAAAGTCAATCACAGGCTATGTGTTTACTTTTGGGGGAGGTGCAATCTCTTGGGATAGCAAGAAACAGACCTCAACGGCCATGTCTACAGCTGAGGCAGAGTATATAACCTGTAGTGTCGCAGTTCAGGAGGCAATCTAGATAATAAACTTTTTATGTGGTATTGATTTAGTGAGGACAAGCCTATCCCAATGAACGTAGATAGTACGTCTGCCATCTCCCTGGTGACTGAGCCAAAATTTAACAACCGATCAAAGCATGTTGAGATAAAAGATCATTTTGTCTGGGAGAAGGCTGAAAACGGAGAAATTGAAATTTTTTATTTGCCTTCTAAGAATTTGATGGTTGATGCTCTCACCAAACCGTTGCCTGGAGAAGAATTCGTGAGCCATATGATGTGCATGAGACTCAAATACATTTGATGCACATTAGCACATTTGACAACCATGGCATTCGTGCCAAGTGGGAGATTGTTGAAAAATTGTGTGGCCCGACTACCATGGGGCCTACGCTAGATCGAGCCCGGCGGTTTGCCGCGGATGAACTCCCAATAAGTCTTAATCTAGTTGACTTAGATAAGGATCAAACTCTTGATGATAGAGTTTGGATCGAGTCCAGACTCCTCGTTTGGCAGGTTCCCCGTGCTGGTCAAGAGATGTGGGATTCCAGGAGAGGTAGAATCCTGATAGAGTTGTAACTCCTAGGGATTACTCTATTTAAGGGAGATGGGAACTTTTGCTTCTGATCATTCCAGGAGAGTTCGCAGGTCTGCCTCACACCAGAGTGCACAAGGTTCTCAGCGAGTTTGGTTTTGACACCCATCTAGGACCAATAATTTCTTGCAGTAGTTACAACGCATAAATCATATTGCAAAGTGTCAATTCATTGAGAAAACAAAAATCCATTGCATTCTATACTATTTAAAAAATTAAAATTTTTATATACCCAAGCCTTTGTTGCTTTTTATCTATAATGCCCAACCTGATAGAAGTTGATGATATTGTTTATTGGTGGATTGATGAGGATTTTCTCATTTTCTCAAGAATATCTCCATTAGAGTTTTCAATTATAGAGTCTATTTTCTCATTTTCTTGAGGTCCCTCTGGTTGAGCATTCTCAAGATGCCATCTACCATAAAGGTCTATCGATTTCCATTCAATTATGTAGTAAACGCATTTAATATGATTGGAATAGGCAATATCAGGAACAACAAAATTCATGCTTTATAATATACTCATTAACTAACAACAATATTTTGAGAATTAGGCTTCATATCAAATCCTTGAGTTTGAATGCCTATGGAAACGGCTTCATGTGCAAGAGGCTTTGTCAAAGCAACTGAGAAATTAAGAAAGCAATAGAAGAAAGCCGATCCATGTGGTGTGCATGGGAACTCCCATTGCACATCTTCTTGTGGGGCTCATTTGAAGCCCCACCCAAGGATATGATTGAGGGTATCAAATCATTTCCTGGGTCCTGCCGGTGTACAAGAAATGGGGGTCCCTGTGATCATCTTAACCATTTGATCAACAGCCCACAAAATTTTACCACTTATGTCGCGACCTCGGACTGGGTTAACGCCCAAGGGCAGCTCCTACTCTGGGATCGGCGAGCTAATGATGTAACGCTCCAATTTTGAATACCGAAGTTACCGCTAAGGTACTCGAATTTGATGCGATACTTCCTGGAAAATTCGAGAACTTCAAAGATCATAGTTCGCAGTGAGGTTTATTTTTAAAACTTTTTGAACAATAATATAATCAATAGTTGTATTGTGGAAGCATAAGGAAGGATAACGGAAACAATAAGTATCATATAAAATAAATCAAATGAAACATCGCTGAAGTCTAACAAAATCTCAAAGTATTGTTAACAGTTTAATTACATATTTAGATAATGCCCTGCTCACTACAATAAACTCTCAAAAGCCTAAAATAAACTGCACTCAAACACCCTGTGCATGTGCTCCGTCATCTAGCTCGACCACCTGGTCAACTAGTCCCCAACCGTACTCGCCGACTACAAGCGCCTCCTGATACGCGTCACCCGCGGGGTCAAGATCGTAACCTAAGCACCAAAGATGGGTCAGATTCAAGGATCTGACAAGGCATCATATACATATAACACAGGATGTATGCAACAAAAAAGAATAGAGACGAGCATGTGATCATAAGAATAATAAGGAAACATAAACTAGGCAATTGAGCAGTTTATAATCAGAATGATTAAGTAATTTAACCTAACATATATCAATATGGCACATTCATACAAGCTGAATATACCGCGAGATATTATGCCTCGGCCCTCCCATACTGTAAACAGTCGCAGCGTGGAAGAGTATAGTAACTATGCAAGGGATAACAGCTCTGATAATAATAATATATATAACACTGATCACACCCCTTTATCGCACCGATCACACCCCTTTATCAGGTTAGATCGGACCCGATATCACATCGTCCGTCTAGCTATAGCTCATCATGATAGCTCTATTCATAACCAATATAGCTCCTACCAGTGATGATCGGTCAACATGCTGAGCTTAGATTAACTGAGTGAATGTCTAGTGCCGACTCATAGAAACAAATACAAGTATGTGTCTGTCTAGGCTTGTCTTGCGTGAGCAAAGTCCTAACCGAGTCTCTAAGAGGTTTAAGTACAATAACATGGAACTTAGTCCAATATCCAAGTCCAAGTGCAATCATCATTGGATTCACACTAGGCCCACAACCATGGCTTTAGTCTATAACAATGTAAGTAACCAAACCATACCCATTTACAACCATACATCATGACCAACCCTTCATTCTAGGATACCACACACCTAACTTAGGCCATATGAGGGCCCGCTTAGCCACAGACACGGGTCATTAACCACCGATTACGTCACCGGGTCAACACTACGTAATCTTAAGTTCAGGTGCTCCAATTCCCATTTAATTAACAGGTTATAATAATAACAAAGATATGAGAGAAGCACAATGTTTAATAACCTCCAAACGAAAGAATCAAATGGAATAAGGCAAGGGTCCAACCTAGGTAATGGTCAACTCTTGGTTCGGGGTCTCATCATGTAATTAGATCCCTAGCTGTAGTCTCAGATGTCAAAATATGATATATCCGGTGCTCCTGAAGTTATGGACATCTTTGACTACGTTTAAGGTTCGATTCACCGATAATTCTAGTCCTAAAAACCTATTTGGTGGTCCCCACGAGTCAAGGTTGAGCCACACCATTGACTCGTGCTTGGCATATCAATGGAAGTCTATTTGGATGGTCAATGGCCCTACAATTGACCAAACATCAGAATATACAGAATAATGAGATTTCACTTTTCTCAGTGTATCCAGTCGATATCATCCCTAGGAATGTCGACTGGGTACATTGGATGTTGACCTGGGGGTCGACATCCTAACAGTGTCCCCGGTCGACATCGTGGCCATGATGTTGACCGGGTCCACATGGTCCTGGTGCCAAATAGCTGGGGGGGTAATTTTTTGTATTATCAGAATTCACAGTGTTCCCGGTCGAGATCGTGGCCATGATGTTGACCGGGTCCACGTGGATTCCTAGACAGACTGAGAAATTCAAGTCTCATCTTTTTCTACAAAAACCTGTGTATCCAATCGACCTGGTACACGGGACTAAAAATTCATAGAGAAAATAACTAAGACCGGATTTTCTTAGTTTCTAGTTTATCCGGTCGACCGGGCTACAGGTCGGTCAACCGGGTATACGTTCTGCAATCAAATTCCAGATTTCTGGAATTCTCCTTCTTCAACCCATTTCTCATCCAATTTACCACCAATCTTTTCCATTCATCACATGAATATATAAAAACAGGAAAACACTTCTAAGTCCATCCACACATTACTAAACCGGACCATTTATCTTCCAAATGGGAGAACCCATCCATCAAATGGCCATAAACCCAAAAGACTAGCTCAAAAAGGAAGATCTAAACACATATGAACATAAATTAAATTGAAACAGTAGAATCAAGAGAAAGAGATCATGCATTCTGTAGTACTAGTAGATGGTACTTGCCTTTAATCAATAGAAATGGAAATAGAGTAAAAGAGAAGATCCAATAGTTGAAATAGAGTTGGTGTTGCAATTGGGCTGATATCCTAATCTCCTTGTCGCTGGAATTGGGAATTAGGGTTCTAGAGAGTGAGTTAGAGGAGGTGAGAGATGAGTGAGGGTGAATTAGGGTTAAGGCTTCATTTGCAATAGTTGTGTTTATATAGGTTAAGGTTGGAAAATGATTACTAAAAGGCCCTTGGGGTTTAAATAGAATAGGGAATGAGAGTAAGGGCAAATTGATCAATCTTAGGGATTCTAGAAGCATCCTTAACTCTTAACACCCCTCCTATTAGACTAATTACTAGCTAAGTCCTAATCTATCTAAAAACCCTAATTAAATTACGAAGTCCTTCTAAATCTATAAGGAATACATAAGACCTGATCCTAAAACTTAGGAACAAAATTAAATTATCCTATTAGACCCTATTAAATAGTATAATCACGATAGCTAATATTATAACTACAAGTATTCAAATTAAACTGAGGGCCCACAAGGGGTGGGGCCTCACAAATAATGATGCATTGTACATTTATTTATTTACCTTTAATATGTACACGGATTAAAGAAGAACATAACATCCGTGCACGTGATTTTCCATATGTTTCCGCGGTGAGGATATCACATATACAAATAAGTCATTCACATTCGAGATGCGGAAGCATGTAGCAAGCCAAATTAGGAATTCATTCCTTAAATACAAGACTGCTAGCACAAATAATAATAACATAATGTCAAAGTGAGCAATGTTCATTGGCATTCCCAAAATATAAAGTTAATGTTTATACAAAAGATCATTTAATTAATCACTCCCCAAAAATAGCGCCAATGAAGGCCCATACAGCCAAAACCCAAAATATCAGTCACTTTCCCAAAAGATGTTTCGCATCTCAAGGCTTGACCAAATATCTAAATAACATCGTCAGCTTGCCATTCCCTTACGTGTTGCGGCTCTCCGGCCGCCTCCTTTGGCTCTTCCTCAAAGGTAGCGAGATTGGGACCTGAGTATAAAAAAAGTGAGCTAGACACGACAGTCTAGCAAGTGGGTGAAAAGATATAAACAATAAAGCAATTTAAAAGTTACTTTAGAAAACATTGAAAGCCTGTTAAAACAATAATTTTCATGAAACAAGATGCATTGTTTATCTGTAAACACATGTGCATTGTAAAACATATAAAGGTATCAATGAACAGGAAACTAGCAAGATGACACCACACAAAGCTAAATCATCAATCACTAATGTGATGAGAGCACACTAAAGGCGTTGGTTTCATACACATGAAGTGACGAGAGCCAACTATATACATATATACATATACTAGAGAAAACCATTGCCGCAGAACCGGGTAGCAAAACAGAAAAGAATGCAGACTGCAGCTGGCAGAAGCTATAGAGGGACCCCCAAGTCGGTGGATCAAGCCGACAAGGTTGTCTAAGCTTAGTGGTGTCAACGTATGGGTCACATGAAGAAATTTGAACTTATACATAGTTGTTTAACACCTAAACAGACTAACAGAATACTCATATTGCACATTTATAACATTAATGTTTGATCATGAATGCATACGGCTGACAGAATACTCAAATTGCAGATTCCAGTAGTTTTAAAGCAAAACTAGTAATGACATGTGGAAACAAAAGAATACATAGATATTCCGAGTAAAGCAAAACCTGAATGAATTTTCATGTAATTCCGGACCATACATTGAGGCTTCACACTTGGTTCGATGTGTATAAGACACTTGTATGTCAAATGTTTATTCTTGGCATTGCACTCCTAAAGATCGAGGCATTCCGAGTGTCCTATACACCCCGGTAAATAAAAGAGTCCTCAATTTATCTCCGTGATGGGGTTCCTTTCTCAACCGGGCTTCATACGTCACTCCCTAGGTCCCACCATTGCATTGGGGCTTCAAACAGACCTTTCCCCAACATTAAAACATCATTTCCAAGCCCCCAGCACAAACCCAGGCTGTGAGGCCCTACCCCTTGTGGGCCCTCAGTTTAGTTTGAATACTTGTAGTTATAATATTAGCTATCGTAATTATACTATTTAATAGGGTCTAATAGGATAGTTTAATTTTGTTACTAAGTTTTAGGATCAGGTCTTGTGTATTCCTTATGGATTTAGAAATGTTTTGTAATTTAATTAGGGTTTTTAGATAGATTAGGAGTTAGCTAGTAATTAGTCTAATAGGAGGGGTGTTAAGAGTTAAGGATGCTTCTAGAATCCCTAAGATTGATCAATTTGCCCTTATCCTCATACCCTATTCTATTTAAACCCCAAGGGCCTTTTAGTAATCATTTATCAACTCTAACCTATATATACACAACTATTACAAATGAAGCCTAAACCCTAACTCACTCTCACTCATCTCTCACATCCTCTAACTCACTCTCTAGAACCCTAATTCTCAATTCTAGCAACAAGGAGATTAGGAGATCAGCCCCATTGCAACACTAACTCTATTTCAACTATAGGATCTTCTCTTTTACTCTATTTCCATTTCTATTGATCAAACGCAAGTACCCTATACTAGTACTACAGAATGTATGATCTCTTTCTCTTGATTCTATTGTTTCAATTTAATTTATGTTCATCTGTATTTTCTCTATGAACTTTTAGTCCCGTGTACCCGGTTGACCGGACCCTATGCTCGGTCAACCGGATACACAGGTTTTTGTGGAAAAAGCTGAGACTTGAATTTCTCAGTCTGTCTAGGAATCCATGTAGACCCGATCGACATCATGGCCACGATGTCGACCGGGAACACTGTGAATTCTGATAACACAGAAAATTACCCCCCAGTTGTTTGGCACCAGGTCCATGTGGACCTGGTCGACATCATGGTCACGATGTCGACCGGGAACACTGCCAGGACGTCGACCCCCAGGTCGACATCCAATGTACCCGGTTGACATCCCTAAGGATGATGTCGACTGGATATACTGAGAAAAGTGAAATTTCATTCTTCTGTATATTCTGATGTTTGGTCAATTGTGGGGCCATTGACCATCAAAATAGACTTTCATTGATGTGCCAAGCACGAGTCAATGGTGTGGCTCAACCTTGACTCGTGGGGATCACCAAATAGGTTTTTGGGATTAGAATTATCGGTGATTCGAACCTTAAACGTGTGATGTCCATAACTTCAGGAGCACCAGATATATCATCTTTTGACATCTAAGACTACAGTTAATGATCCAATTACATGATGAGGCCCTGAACCAAGAGTTAACCATTACCTAGGTTGGACCCTTGCCTTATTCCATTTGATTCTTTCGTTTGTAGGTTATTAAACATTGTGCTTATCTCATATTTTTGTTATTATTACAACCTGTTAATTAAATGAGAATTGGAGGACCTAAACCTAGGATTACGTATTGGTGACCCGGTGATGTAACCGGTGGTTAATGACCCTGTCTGTGGCTAGATGAGCCCTTATACGGCCTAAGTTAGGTGTGTGGTATCCTAGAATGAAGAGGTTGGTCATGATGTATGGTTGTAAATGGGTATGGTTTGGTTACTTACATTGTTATAAACTAAGGCCATGGTTGTGGGCCTAGTGTGGATCCAATGATGATTGGACTTGGACTTGGATATTGGACTGAGTTCCATGTTATTGTACTTAAACCTCTTAGAAACTTGGTTAGGACCTTGCTCCCGCAAGACAAGCCTAGACAGACACAGACCTGTATTTGTTTCTATGAGTCGGCACTAGACATTCACTCAGTTGATCTTAGCTCAATCTGTTGACTGATCATTACTGGTTGGAGCTGTGTTGGTTATGAATAGAGCTATCATGATGAGCTACGGCTAGACGGGAGGTGTGATACCGGGCCCGGCCTAACCTAATAAAGGGGTGTGATCAGTGTTATATATATTGTTATTATCAGGGTTGTTATCCCTTGCATGGTTACTATATTCTTCCCCGCCATTACTGTTTACAGTATGGGAGGGCTGCGGCATAATATCCCGCGGTATATCCAGCTTGTGTGAATATGCCATATTGATATCTGTTAGATTAGATTACTTAATCATTTTGATTTTAAACTGCTCAATTGCCTAGTTTATGTTTCCTTATTATTCTTGTGATCACATGCCCGTCTCTATTCTCTTTTGTTGCATATAACATGTGTCATCTGTATATGGTGCCTTGCCAGATCCTTGGATCTGACCCATTTTTGGTACTTAGGTCACGACCTTGACCCCGCGGGTGACGCGTATCATGAGGCGCCTGTAGTCGGTGAGTACGGTTGGGGACCGGTTGACCAGGTAATCCAGCAGGATAACGGAGCGCATGCACTGGGTGTTTGAGTGCAGTTTATTTTGGGCTTTTGAGAGCTTATTGTAGTGAATAGGGCATTATCCAAATATGTAATTAAACTAGTTAACTATGCTTTGAGATTTTGTTAGACTTCAGCCCTGTTCCATTTGATTTATTTTATATGATACTTATTGCTTCCGCTATCCTTTCTTATACTTCCGCAATACAACTATTGATTATATTATTGTTCAAAAAAGTTTTAAAAATTGACCTCACCGCGGATTATGATCTTGAAAGTTCTCTAATTTTCCGGAAAATAGCGTGCCAAATTTGAGTACCTTAGCAGTAACTTCGGTATTTGAAATTGGGGCGTTACACAGGCCTGACAGGCAGTTGGCTCGAGTGAACCAGAGGTTCGATTGAGCCGACAAGCCTCTAGGAGGTTTCCGCTCAAACGGACCAGCTCGAGTCAAACTGGCTTGAGCGAACCTTAAGGTTGGATCTATCCATCCAACCTTTGGATGGGGTCCGCTCGAGCGAACTTAGGTCCGCTTGAGCGGACTACTTCAGAAATTGCCAGTTTGTGCATTTCGGACGCATTCCTTCTCTTCTTCCAAGTCTTCTTTGAGCAACCACTTTGACACAAAAATAATGGTGTCCATACGTTGTCAAAACGACAATTACTCCAACAAAACACTCCACCAAAACCCTCAAATCACATTCATTTCCAACATCAAGAACACCCACCATTCATGGATATCCACATGTGACAAAAACAAACTTTAACAAAATATAATGCATACATTTTCAAGAGATTAAGCAAGAGGGAAATACCCAACAATATCCACATTTCGAAATCAACAGAAACCATAGTGAAAAGCATATTTAGAAGCACGTGTTAAAACACTATGAGCAAGCAATGAAATCCATAATTTCTCATACAACATGTTATAAACCAAAACTATCCATTCATCCACTTGCCTTGGCTTCCAAGAGAGCTAGTCAAGCTCCTAAACTCACTCCCAAGCCACCAAATCTCCAAGCTACACAAAAACCCCCAAATACAACCCATTTAGAACCCTAAATAGTCAATACATAGAACAAGAAGGAGAGAGATTCCAATAAAGAAGATCAAGGCCCTCAGGACTAGGAAAACACAATCTAGAATATTGGAAAGATTGCTTACTTGGAAGGTCTTCAAATGGCAAAAGCTTGCTCAAAAGGAAGTCCTACAATAGTGGATTTCTCTACAAAAAGCATCCACGGAAAGCCCTCAAGATGGGGAATAAGAAGATAAGATCTATTTTTCCATTTTGGCAAGGGCTTGTAGTGGATTGAAGATGGAAAAGCAAGAAAACGTAGAGCAAACCCTAGAATGGGCTTTAGCAAACCCTTCCACCACAATTGTAGCAAGAAAGGGGAAAGTGAAAAGCTCTCTCTTTATATATATAAAGTAGAGATGGGTCCCACAGCTAAACAAGCTTGTTGGGCTAAAAACAGAGTATTCAGGGCCTCGGATGAGTTTGACAAAGAAGAGAAAAATGTTTGTCGAAAAATCTATTTTCCGAAAAGTATACATTTCAAGGGTTTTGGAGATATCGAAAATTGTGTCCAGATTTTGTGTAAAAATATTGTTTTGCCCTTAGCATTAGAAAAGTCGAGTTTCGAGGTCTCAAACGGGGATGACGTAAACACGAATGTTGTAGAAGTTAAGGAGATCAATCAAACGGAGTTAAAACACGAATTTTCAGAGTCGCGGATAATCTTCATGCTCGGGCAAAGATACTAAAAAGAGTCTCCAAGAGTCTCAATAAATCAAAAGGGCTCTTAAAACTCCCCAAAGCTATATAAAAGCTATTCTAAACCCAAACTTAAACAAAATCTATTAATCTTACTAAGAGCTAACTCACGACTTAATTAGTGCTAATCGCGGCACCTCGGGTCGGGGTCTTACAACTTAAAAATTGTGTGTTGATCAAAGGGTGCAGTCCATTCAGATGGCAGTAGGAAAATGGGATCAATAACTAATAGCGATGGACCATCAGGTGGGCCCACTAAGAGGCGTGCACCTTAACACCCCAAAAGTCTTATTTTCACTCTTATTTTGACAAATATGATGCTTGACTTTGTCACTTGTTTGCAGTCTTTTAGATATGTAAATATAAATGTAAATGGTGCACATGCCTAATGGTTATGTATGTTTATCTTTGTCTGAGATTATTTACGCATGAGGTGTGAAAATTGGGGGTAAGACCGGTGTGAAAATGGGCTAATTTTGAGCCCATAATTTTCACAACTTATGAGGTGTGAAACCATTTCACATGCTACTGCTACCAGGCGGAGCTACATTGATTGGGAGTCCTCACCATTTATAACTTTTTTCCCAGCTTTTACACTTCTGTGGGCCCCAAAAGTCTAATATGAACGTCCAAAGTATTCATTCAAAAAAGATAAATTACGGCCAAGGAACCAGTTTTCAACAATTGATTTGTCTTAAGTTTGAGATATTGGCAAAAAATAATAATAATAATAATAATAATAAAAGAAAAAACTCCAAGCATAAGAAAAGGACATTTTGGGAATCTGTGGGCCCCATTTTCATTATCCAAACCATTTAAACTCTTTAAAAGGCAAATTATAGCTATGGATAAAATCTCACATCTTAATTCATCAAATTAAGCTTGTGAGATATGTACAAAAAATGTTCAACTGTTGGATTATTTATTATTTTTATACACCGTTTTCACGTCCATGGAACCAACCTGGGTTTCTGCTATTCTCAAAATATGTGGGCCCCACAATCATGATCTATACCGTTTAAACACTTTAAAATGATAAAAATGGCCATGGGACTAAGTTTCGTGTCTAAATTCCATAGATTTTATATATTTATAAAAAGCCCAAAATCAAAGATTTATGATTCTAAATTCTGTGGACCACACTTATACGATCCGAACCATTCAAACTCTTTAGAATGCCATTTCTTCCCTATGCTGTCAGCTCTCATGTTTTTATTCATTATATATTTTAAGATATTTATGAAAAATGTGGAAATGGTGAAGGTTTTGTGAAAAAATGTTGAGCCATTGGATCCACTCATATTCATATATGAAGATGTGTGAAAAAGAGAAACAATTGAAAGTGTTTCACATATACCTCAATTGCATATGAAAACGTTTCATATATCAAAAGCGAAATTGACAAACCACCCCTAAACCACAATCAGTACGAGAGTTACGTTTCAAAGCTTTTTTTTTTTATTGAAAAGTTTTACTAATAAACTAAGGCTAATACAAATGATCTTACCTAATTACAGTAAACGAATCTCCACCCTTTCTCTGACCTAAGATATATTGTTGTTGCTATTTACTAAATTGCACTATCAAAATTGTCTAGTGTGTGGTTCAGCTTTTAGTTGGCATTATCTTGGAAGATGCGATTTTCTCGAATCAGCCAATCGAAAAGGAAAAGAATTAGATTAAATTAATACATTTATAATGCTTTAAGTTTTGCTTTCTTGATAATATTTTTTATCTAGAAAGTAGTGTTGAGCAGTGATATGCACAGGACAATGGTGGATGCGGTTGTCGGCGTTCTCTTGGATAAGTTATTAGCATTGCTTGTACGTGAAGGACAACAGCTACTCGAATTTGATAGCCAGTTTGATAAACTGAAAGATGAGTTGGGCTACATGCAAGGCTACATCAAAGAAGCAGATAGAATGAGAAGAAAGGAAGGAAGGGATATTCTCAAGTTAGTATTAAGAGACCTGAGAGAGTTGGTGTATGATGCTGAGGATGTCGTAGCAGATTGCTATATTGAATTTATGGAACAACATGATGGGTATTTGTTGAACATTGCGAGTTGCTGCTCTCCCCGACTTTTAAAATTTCGGCTCAAAATCGCAAGACGCTTAAAGAAAATAATTCAAAGGGTCGAAGTAGTTCAGGATAGAATGAAATCCTACTTGTCTGTAGCCCCTAGTACCATTACAAGCAAAGAAAAAGAAAGCACGACTTTGTTGAGCTATCCCATTTTATTTGAAGAGGCGGATATAGTGGGATTAGAAGATGATGCTTCAAAGGTTGAAAAGTGGATCCTACAATCACAAGAGCCCTCAACCGTGATTGGAATAGTTGGTATGGCAGGAATAGGCAAAACCACACTTGCTCGAAAAATATGCAATAAAAATAGTATCAAAAACGCTTTTAAACAAATGATTTTTGTTACTATTTCTCAACACTGTGATTTTGAAGACTTACTGA
Source organism: Persea americana (assembly GCA_029852735.1). Classification (NCBI taxonomy): domain Eukaryota; kingdom Viridiplantae; phylum Streptophyta; class Magnoliopsida; order Laurales; family Lauraceae; genus Persea; species Persea americana. Next base: position 73,960,429 of record CM056815.1, read on the forward strand.
AGAGGATGTTGATTAAAATGAATGTAGATGAAAAATCTTTGAGAAAGAAAGAAGTTGAAGACTTATTGGAAAAACTTAAGGAGGAGTTAGGAGAGGAAAAGTACCTGGTGGTTTTGGATGATGTTTGGGGAAATGAAAGGTCTTGGTGGGATAGTTTGAAATCTGCTTTACCTAGAAATCTCGGATGTTGTGTCATTGTTACATCAAGAATTGAAAATGTGGCTAGAACAATGGGAGCTATTGAGAAGCACATACATCGTCCCAAGATTCTTTCAGATGATGACAGTTGGTCCTTATTTTCTAAAACAGCATTTGCATGGAATTGCAGTAAGTGTCCCAATTCTGATGTAGCAGGCTTAGGCAAAGAGATTGTTGCAAGATGCAATGGGCTCCCTTTGGCGATCAGGGTCGTAGGCGGGATGATGCTTGGAAAAGGTGAGTCAGTCAGTGAATGGAAGCGAGTATTAGAGGATCTAAAAGAGGCGTTAGTAGAGGAGAAGACAAGTGAGCTGGTCATGTCAAGTCTAGAGTTGAGCTACGAGGAGCTTCCCACCTACCTAAAACCTTGTTTTTTATGCTTTTCCATGTTACCAGAAGACTATCCGATAAAAGTCCATGATATTGTTTGCTGGTGGATTGGTGAGGGTTTTGTTTCAGGAACGAATGCAAGGACAGCCTTTGAGATTGGAAGAGAATACGCAGTGGAGTTATGTAATCGGTATTTGTTATTAGGTGAATGCGATATATTTGATAGAATTTTTGACGAACTTAGCATTCATGATTTAGTGCGAGATATGGCTATCAAAATTGCAAGAGATGTGAACTTTACAAGTTTGAATGAAAAGGGTAGGCCAGAATTGAGGGCCCAGTCTCGCCGCTTGGGAATATATGATGATGAGCCAATCAAGAACATTGAAAGTACCGGGGCAAAGAAGTCTAAAATTGAGAGCAAGTTGCGAACACTCTGGGGGTTGAACATTGAGAAAGAGGTGCTCTTAAATAAAAACTTGGAACTATGCAGATTAAAGAGGCTGAGAGTGTTAAACGCTAGCTTCCTTTGGAATCAAGAACAAATCACTGTGAAGAATTGGCTTTATGGAATAACGTCACTGCTGAACCTAGTTGACCTAGGATTGCACAATTGTAAAGTTGAAAAGCTCCCAGATTCAATTGGAAATCTTCTTAATCTTCGAAGCCTGACTTTAAACCACTGTGGAAATTTAAAAATGCTTCCCCCAACAATCACGAAGTTGGGTAAACTCATTGCCTTTAGAGTTTTTTATTGTCAATCTTTGACCTGCATGCCGGAGGGAATTGAGAGGCTTTCAAAGTTGGAGCGATTAGTGTGGTTTCCATATGCAAATTCAAGTCAGAGAATCTCTTCTTTTATTGGTCAGTTGAAAAACCTTGGACAGCTTAAAGTACTTCAAGTGGAGTTAAAAAACCAAAACAATTTGCAAGAACTGAAATTGAATGTGCTGTCAGAGCTTAAACTTCTTCATTACATGGAAATTTCTTTTTTTAATTATGACTTTGAAGGTGGTGTCTCTGTCAGCAATTTGAATCATCTCCCCCTTCAATGTTTGGAAGAGTTGACGCTTACTTTTTATCCCGGAGAAAGTACACCTGTCTGGTTGAACCCGACCTCCCTTCCCAATTTAAAGTTTCTATGCATCGATAAAGGAGACCATCTTACGTATATGAGCCCCCAGTTTTGGGAAGGGAATTGGAAAATCGAGGCATTATATTTGAAGGATTTGTACGGACTAGAGGAGGAGTGGATAATGTTTCTCAAAGCAATGCCGTCTCTAAGAATGGTGAGGGTTTGTCGCTGCGAAAGACTCAAGTCATTTCCTCTTCACCAGACTCAACACGATGCAATTTGGAGGAAATACGATGACAACACTGCGGGGGTAGGGGGGCATTAATCAAGCGTAAAAGCTATTAAAAATGAATATCAGGAAGAACTCATCTTTTGTGTGTATTTCTTATTAGCACTTGTTCTTATTCTATTGTAAACTGACTAATGTGGTGGGGTTTATCCTTTCTCAATGTAATAAATATTTTCAGTTTCATAAGCTTGTCTTACATTATTTATGTTTATTTTGATGTAATCTAATCCAACTTGGGGAAACTCGGCTCGCATCCACTGACCCAATAATATTTTAAAAATCCTGTTTCTTTGTAAGTTGGGCCCCACCTTCATAAATCTAAACTGCTCAATGCTCATACCCATTCTCACTGTAGAGTCTGATTGATCACGTGTCACATATCTGATTGAAAACATAAATAAATAAAAAAGAAGAGGGAGTGAATGAAAGGTTTCACGTATGATCAATTTGAAGGTAAGCCCAAATTGACTTAGGCTGAGATTTGGTCCAACATTAACTGGAAGTCAAACTAGGCCACCACGTTTGCAGCATATTAGGCCCATTTCTCGACTTACATGTTGAGAGCCAGTGTCAGCCATTTTCGATCTAGATGGGCTGGGGATAGAAGTTGGCCCATGGATACCAAATTTGTGGGAAGATTTGTACATTCCTGAGCTTTTTTTTACTGTTGAAAATAGGGCTGTGTAGGGTTCAACGCTTGATTTTATGGTGGAGTTTCTGATGAAGGCATCATTGACCATCCACTTTATGGGCTCTAGATGAATGCCTGCTGCTATTGCCTCATCGTTCTGTAAGGTGAAGCATACATAAATAAAAGCCAGAAACAATGCATGAAGAATCCTGTCGAGCTCTGTATTGTCATTTAAGAACTAATTAAATGTGGACAAATTGGCAACATGAAGTACATCTGGGCCCTTTTTGTGCAACCACCATCAAATATCAAAGGTGGGGTCCAGCCTAGATAAAAGGTCATAGGAACACTCCTCACAAGTTAACAAATAAATTGGTCATGTTGACAATTGATCTCCATTCTTAGGAATTTTTTTTTTCTCTCTCAGTTTGCACATAAAATAGGGTCAAAAAGCGCCACTAAAAAACATTAATGAAAATGATAGGAAATTGGGGAAATTTCAGAGAACCCCCCACTCCTCTCTCCCTAAATGGTCCACGCTCAATAACAATTATTTTTTAGAAACTTTTTAAAGGATTTTATTGGAAAAATCCCCTTAGACTTGGTAAAGAGCAAAAAATGCCCTCAAATTTCAAAATTGACCAAAAAGTCGTGAACCAGGATATTCTTGCTCATTTCTTCTTCTTCTTTTTCCATTTTTTTTTTTTTTTGTTGTTGTTTTGCTCGGTGACGATATCATAGTTCACTTGTATGAGTGCAAATATCGCCACTCGTTTCTTCTACTTCTCCTGTATACACGAGCGGGAATATCTCCATTTGTGGCCTTTGTGGTTGATATTGAGATTTGAGGACCATTTTGGTCTTCACAAAGTCTAAGGGGATTTTTTTGGTAAAATCCTCAACTTTTAGATTCTTCGATCGACACTTTTCCTCTCCAACATATGATGGATTACATGGGGATATCACAAGTAACTCAAAGAACAAAAATGAAGGAAGTGGTAGTTCTATTAACTATTTTTTTTGGAAAACCACATTAAGTGTCTATGGAATAAACTTATATTTTAACTGTGTTTATCTACACGTAGATTGGAATCTGATTTACTCAGGTGATGGGTGGAAATTAAGGAACATTATTTCATGGAAATTTATTGATCTTCACTTTCACCTTTTTAATTGTAGCCACTTTTTGGAATATGTTTCTTATAAATCCTTCTAAGTCAATTACACGCGAACAAACGAATGTTTTGTGATTTTTTGAGAAGAGTTATCTTGAATTTATTAGAAAGAGAGTTTTACCAGAAAAATCTCTTTAGACATAGTTAATACAAAAAAAGAAATCATCAAACTTCAATATCTACCAAAAAAGCCCTGAACAGGGAAATCTCCTCTCGTTTTTTCTTTTGTTGTTTTACCTAGCAGCGATATCACAGCTTGCCTGTCTACTTTAGTTGTATATATGAGTGGGGATATCCTCGTTCAGGGCCTTTCTGGTCGATATTGAAGTTTGAGGAACTTTTTGTTCTTCAAAAAGTCTAAAGGGATTTTTCCACTAAGATCCTTTCTTTGAAAACCTAATTCAAACCAATTATATTTATATATATATATATATATATATATAATGACAACTGAATCCAATTGCCCAAATCAACCAATTGCAGCCAATTGATTTTGAGTGACTGTTCAGTTGATTGACTCTCTGATTAGGCTTTTTTCAAAAAATAACTCCTCCATTACAGTAACCGCATTTCTACACATTTCTTCCCTTTGTATCCCCTGCTTCTTCTCGCCGTTACAGAACACATTGCATCAACTATCATTCGAGCAGATCCGGCGCCAACGATCTTACTAGGTGTACTCTCAGCCTCGAAGACTTCCACCATGACCTCTTCTCTGACGATCTCAACAGCCCCATTTGGTCCACCCGCTGGCCCATCACCTCTTTATTCCATATTTCTTCTTCTTGGTACTTGTTGTTTACATTAATTCATCATCATCATCACCACCAAAACCATTATAAAAGTAAAAATTCAAGCCAAGGCAGCTCATGGGCCAGGGCTCCCCTATCCCAACCATCCATGGACTACATCTGGGCCTAATTTTTCATTTCCGGTACTTAAATAGGCCGTACCAGAATACAATTGTGTATATTTACAAATGGGCTAGACTGGGCCAGACTTTCAGTTCGAAGAGCTCCCAGCTTATCAAGGGTGGGGCTTGGAATTCCCATATCCCGTGTTGCATAGGAGAAAATTAATCCCGTGTTGCATAGGAGAAAATTAAGGTCCCAATTTTAAATAGAGCTAACATGAAAGTCCCCGATAATGTGTAGGGGCATGTTGCAGCACCCCGGTGAAATTATTGTGTACCGTTTATCTTTCTTAACACCCATTGTATTCTCCATATATAAATAATTAAAGTCGATTTCAAAAGATGGGCCCCACACATATTTCACTTTCACCACCATATTGTAGTTCTGCCCTAATGTGCAATAATTTAATCAACACGTGATGGAATCTTATATTCAAGTTAAGTTAGAATATTAAACGAGGGAATAGCAGATTTTTTTCAAATGGGCTGGACTGGGGATGTTCAGGCCCAGGGTCTCTTTTGAGCATGATGATGGGCCCATAAATAAAAGGGCCTTCCCCAACCTATCTCCTGAGGCCAGAGTCCAATCGTGAATTGGATTTGGATTACATTTGTGCTCCAAAAGTCAAACTGGAGTATCGGGCCTGTCGGCATGAGAATTCCCAACTTCAATTATTATTTTTTTTCTCTTGGTGGTCCAGTGGCAAGGAGATGTAAAGGAAAGCGACCACTATAGGGTTCGAACCTTGGAGGGCACTGTGGGAGACAGGTGTGCTATCCACAATCACACCCTGTGATTCCCACTTCAACTGAGGTTTTATCGATCCATGTGATGTGAGCTTTGGCTTGTGTCAACTGGATCAATGCCCTCTGTAACGTGGTTTTTTTCCTATGGACCCACCTAGGGCTTGGACCGGGCGATTTTGAAGGTTTGGGTGGTGCCCTCCTCCCGAAATGAGAAGATCAATCTAAAATATGATTTGGCTTTCTTTCTTTTTTTTTTTGTGTTTGTGTGGACCCGAATTGAGAAGAATCAAAAGACCTTATGCTCTAAGTTGTTTCAATTGATTCGAGGATCTAATGAACCACATGATGGGTCAGATCCAGCCCATCTGCTCGTCCATTGGTTCCACTCAAATTAACTCATTTGTTGTCAACTATTGACATCATGTGAAACCACAACATAGAAATGTTTTACAGAAGTTAAATAAGATAAACAGAAGCAAAAAAATTTTAATTTAAATATGGTATCTTGATTGTTATAGATGTTCTAGACAATCTCATGTCATGGTGTCCAATCAGGTTTTAGCAAGGGTCAAAAGATAAAAAAAAAATAAGGTTTTCTGGGGGGAAGGCTGGTTTAGTGTAGGGTTTGCTAAAGTGACATTTTTAATCTACTTGTCATCTAAAGTTTTTTTCTTTTTTTTTTTGAGGATTTTACGGGAAAAATCTTGAAATTTGGACATACCTCTGAAAGGGTTCCCAAATATTGTATTCTACTAACGAAGTCCGTTAAGCCATATTTCATTTTTTTTTTCAACTTTCATATGAGTGACGTTAGCGTCACTCGTGTCTGACGAGGGTAACGCTAGCATCGCTCATCTGAGCATCTCCTAATGTCTAATGTCGCTTGTGTTTGATGAAGGAGATGCTAGCGTTGCTTGTCAGAGCATCTCCTAATGCCTTATTCTTCCTCTCCTCCTTCTATTTCTCCATCTCCTCCACACCATCTATTAGTGAGATTCATTCTTTTGAGAGTGTACCCCTGAAGCTAGTTTCAGCTCCTTGGCCAAAAACAACTCAAGCGCATCGATTCCTCCGCTTTTAGAATAAGGACCCAGCGAATCTGGAATACTAAAAAGGTTTATCATATCACTAAAACTCCCACCACCAAAATAAAAGAACCCGACAGCCCTTCCAATGAAAGTAGAGTTTGGAGGGAACTAAGGGAAGCTTTATGTAGGATCCTAGCGTCAATGTGCATAAATACACCCCCTTTAGACATTGAATTTGGAAAGGTTTCAGTTAATATCAAGTGGTTTTTCTATCCTTGATCTTGAAGATCCAGGACCTAAGTTCCTAAGGATTACACCATTGGATGTGCTCGCGTTGGTCTGAATGCTGTGCTCGCTGAAACCTAGGTTTTGTAAGCTTTGGTGATTCCATAGCCGAGGGCAAAATGAGTTAGCCATGGAAACAGATAAACCCATTGATGGATTTGTGATAGAACTGTTTGTAGGAACTAAGCTCGCAGATGGGTTGGTGAGATTGGCACCACTGAATCGCCAATTTGATGATATATTGTTATTAGATGTGTGGAAGTTTAAAGGATAATCACTTGCACTCTCCTTCAAGTAAATCCCTCTAGATTGTTTGTTTGAATTCACAATTATATATGTGCAATGATTAATAGTGATGAACCTAAAATGTTTATTAAAGATGGAGTGGGGGAGATGGAGAAATAGGAGGAGAAGAGAAACAAGAAAACATTAGAAAATATTCTAACGAGCGAGCATGGGCGACGACGAGCGACGCTAGCGTCGCCCATGGTGACGCTATCGTCGCTAAAAAAAAGTATAAAAAAAAAAAAATGGCGGGAAGACCTCATTAGAACTATACAATATTTGAGGACCCTTTCCAAGGAATGTCCAAATTTCGAGACTTTTCCGGGTAAATCCTCTTTTTTTTTTTTTTTTTTTTGTGTGTAAACTCTCCTTGAAACTAAGTAGTCTTTTATTTGACCCCCACTTCTTTTCTTATATAATGAATTGACCCCTTACTTCACAATACATTACAAGTAGATTTTCCAAACACTAAGCTAGATGTTGATTGAAAGAAAAAAAAAGTGTTTTAACATTTGGCCTTTCCTAAAGCCACGTCATTCTCTCTGCCACAGCAGCAATAAGAGTGCGTAATAATGAGAAACGGCAAATCTAATGCCTCTTCCTTATCAGAAATAATCAATGCCTTTAACGACCAATAATCAATGCCATCTATTTAAATGCGAAATGGTAACTCTAAAAGCCATACACTGACCCGAAGGAACGGAGCAAATGCCTTGGTGAAGGAACGCAGCAAACTTGGAACACCCATTTGAGGAGAGAACGCTGAGAAGAGAATCATAGATACATGGACAGAGATTGTGATGGATTCCGTAGGCAATTTGAAGGGGTTTTACTGTGGGTTTTGAAGCAGCAGTTAAAGTACTGAAGGGGATGCTGGAGATTGAAAGAAAGATAGGAATTTGTTAAGAGATTCGTAGGCTCTGACAAGTTCAACTGCCGTTAACATGTGGAGAGATAAGTTAGCATGAGTAGGAGGTCAGTTCTTCACATTTCCAATGAAGGTGAATCTAAACTGCTCTGCAAAATAACATTCCCTGGTGTCCATGTAGGGATCCGGATTTTCTAAGAGTGGGACTCAAGATTTTTCTGACTCAATCGTGGACTCGAAACTCAGATCAGTGTGAGAAGGGAGCAGTGATTTTGAGCAGGTTTGATTTGCTAGCTGGGTCCAATTTGTAGATTTGTAAGGTTGGACTCACTAATATAAGATTTCTCAAGGCCATTGAAATGCATCCAACCTTGTGGGGCGCGCCACCTTTGGAATCCAAATGACAGAACATCAATGCTGATAAAATATACGCATCTAGTGACATTGTCACTTGATGAAATTCAATCTGATCAAGGTAGGGGCCAAAGTAATATTCATAACATGTGAAAAAACACATGGTTTCACTCTTTTTAATTCTCATGAATTTTACTAGTTTCAGGCATGATCAATGTGACGAAAGGCCAATTATGACTAGAGTGACATTTTGAGCGGCATTTTCTCATAAATGGGGGCCACTAATGGATTTATAAGGTTTGGACACACTAATGTAGATCTTTTAGCCTGTTATAGTCCATCCAACCATGTGGGGCCCACCTTCGAAATTTAGACCACGCCAATGCTAATGAAGAAGTAAACTTCTCTTGATACATGTTATTGCGTATGATCAATCCGACTTTAAACCACAGAATCTAATCCAAATCTGAGTCCAAATCGGAGTACTTGGCCAACATGAGATTGGGCACGTATTAAATAAAAGAGATAAAAAGCAGAGAATCGCATATAATAATTTTGATTAAAAAAAAGTTGGTATCATAGAGTAAACGTGAGAAATCGGCCAGCACCAACTTGGTATGCGCAGTCCAAAACTATTATCAGCTGAGTTGGGCCCACCCTAAAAAAAAGACTTTTGAATCTTATATAAATTGTATTTAATGCATATGATCAATCTTGTATGGGTCTCACTCAATGGTTTCTAATTATAATGGATGTGGGCCAAATCTTAGTCCAATGGGAGTTCGGCTCAAAATCAGATTAACAACATGTTTAAAGTATTATAAGAAATAAAGTAAATCACGCACAAATCAGAGCCACGACATGTGAATTAGTTGGAGTTGGGCCCACATTATGACTATATTTTTGGAAGGAAAACTAGCAGCCGATCGCATGCGAATAAGATAGTTTCATGGGATCAATCTAAAATGAGCCCCGGAATTCACCTACAAATTCTCATCCAAGCGGAATTGGGATCACCATCAGACTTAATTACACAATGACTTCAAAAAGGGGAGAAGAACAAAGGCCTTTCTTTGGGCCCAACTGAGATAGAGTGAAAATTTGGCATAGCCCATGTACGGGGGCATAATTTTGACTAGTTTAGGTTTAAAAGAGGGAGCTGTTATTGGCACACATAATTTATATTTTCCCATACAAGGAATTTGTCATGTTTTCTTTTATTATTACATTTTGACCCCTCTATGAAAGGACCAAAATACCCGTTGTCCTACAAAAACTCAAAACATATTCTCTTTTCACACATGAGCTCATCTTCTTCCCTAGAAGATTCTCCCACCTATCTCACTCTCCACTTCATTGTTGCTTTGGGCAACTTATCTTCCTCCATTTTCTGCTCTTGGGCGACTCATTTTCCTCCATCTCCTTCATCTTTCATTCTTCTTGTACGTGAACTTTTTTTATTCCATCTTTCTAGTGCAATGAGGGAAGAAAACAATAATAAAATGGTGCCTTTCAATCAATGCAGCAGTGGAAAGGTCCGTTTTTTTGTTATTTTTTCGTATTTTTGCCACTTTTGTGAATTTTTTCTCACCTAGAAATGAGTTCCTGACATGTACAGTCTTTTCATGTCCGAACAAATTGCATATGTACGGACTTTCAGGTCCAAACATATTGCATATGTTCGGATGTTAGTACTCGAACACTTCAGTTTCGTTCGGACATATCAGACCGAACAATGTTATTTAGTTCAGAAGTTTTATTCCGAACATTTATGCTGCAGGTCCCTACACAAGAAAGTCAGGTTGGATCAAACTTTGTCATGGATTATACCAGTGAATTTATAACTCAAGAGGTAAGACCCACTGTGAATTTATTACTCAAATTACAATTGTTCTTTACTAAATTCGTAATAAATTTGTTTATTGTAGATATTTCACAATCGCGGCTTGTTGATTAGTTGGGCTCGTGGTGTAGGAAGGAAAAGCGGCTTTGTCATTGTCATAAATGTTTCAAATGCTGCTCGGGTAGGTGTCAAAGCTAAAGTACTCCTTGCATTCGAGAGAAGTGGATAACATAAGTATGTACATGGCCACAAGTGAAAAGGGATCAAACAAATATGTTCAAAAAAATGTGGATGCCCTTTTTGCATTAAGGGGAAAAAAATTAGACTCAAATGATGATTGGATGTTGGAGGTCGTAAGTGGTGTGCATAATCATTCGGCGCGGAACATTTAGAGGGGCATTCACTTGCAGACATATTATCAGAGGAGAAAACAAAGTTGATGATTAATATGTCCAAAAGCATGAATAGACCAAAAGAAATTTTGGTTACGTTGAAACAAAGAAGTGAATTAAACGCAACCACAATGAAGATAGTATACAATGCACGTTACAGATATAAAGTTAATGAGTGGGGTGGAAGAAGTCAGATGCAACAACTGCTTGGGAAGTTGGCAAAGCATAATTACATTGAATGGCATAAGAATTGTGAGGATAGCGACCTTTGGTTCTTCTACAACCTCTTCCACCCGGCGGCGGCGCCTCCTATTTGAAGTGGTAGGTCGCACCCTAAATGAGCTCAGTCGGTCCATATATGAAATATAAAAATACAAACATTGTAGAATAACATAAATGTATGTTTTCAGTAGACTGTTCGGAAATGTAGGTCTGAACAAAAATATACTGTTCGGACACAAACGTCCGAACAGTATCTATATGTTCAGATGTTCAGGTCTGAAAAATTGCATTCTGTTCGACCACTCAGAAACTGAACAGTCGTGATTTCTTGGTGAAAAACCATTGCGATCATGGATGAAAACCAATCTAAATACATGAAAAATACTAGCATTGTTTTGTAAAATCTTAAATTGAATGAGAATCTGTCCCCATAACAAGTTTTCATAAAAAAAGAAAAAAAAGAGGGTAATCTAAAAAGGAAAAAATGGTAAAGAAGAAATAGGAAAGAAGAATAAAATGACAATGGTGGAGATAGACATTTACCTTCAGAAGATGAGATAGAGTAGAGGATTGGGAACGCCAGGGAAACGCCGGAGAGATCAAGACGCCGGAGAAGTGGAGAGCTCCAGTTGTGATTTGTGTGTGGAAAGAAAGGGAAAAAGATGTGTGTGGGAAGAAAGAGGGAAATTGAGGGATGGGTAAAATCGGGATTTTTGGTGTGTTTGGAAAGAAGTAATGTAATTTTTAAATTATAGTGATGTGTGTAGAGGGAATTTGTATAGAAAAAGATAAATTATGTATGCCAATAGCAGCTCCCTTAAAAGATCCTTGGTTCTACTTTGGTCTTTTACATTTTCTACCCAAACAAATAAATGGGTCCACCTTCATGTAATGGGAGGATACAGCCATGGATATATCCTCCTAGTGCTGAATCCACTTTAAGGCCCGCCTAATAAATGATCAACTACCCAAAAAATTGCCTCAAGGGGCATCTGTTTGCTAGTATTGAATACATAGGAATTCTGCAATGGAGAGAGGACCAGAACCAAAGTGGTAACGAATGGAACAACCCAAGACGAGTTGGGAACAAAGTTTTCCTTGTATAGATGCATCGAGGAAGAGGTCATTTAAACATAAAAATGAAACCACACTGTTAAAGTAAGGATGTAAATGGATTCAATTCTCCGATTACTTAGAGGTCTTGATCAGTTAATTATTGGAGTTGGGTCCTTATTTAGGTAATGAAAAGAAAACATGTCTAGGTCTGAATTTTTTTTTAGACTCTTAACTTAAACGTGTTTGTGTCCAGTTTCACCTTAGTTCCGGCCATTGAACCAGTGACCCGGCGTAATATCTCAATTAAAAAGAGTTACTCCTAAGCTAGTCTTGTCAAACTATCCCGATCCAAACCGGTCCCATATAGGGAACCGGGTCAGGTCTGTTTCCATCTTCTGATTAACAATTCTGATTTCAGATACAAGAAACTGATTTGAAACCGATTTCATGTTTGATACGGGAACCGGGAACCGGGTCCAGGTCCATCTCCTCTTTAACAGGGTTCTGGTTGCGCCGTGGATTCCACACCGTCACCGAACCATTTACACTTTGTAGGTTAAAGTGATTGAGTGGAGGGTGCACGACGTGCCAGTAATTTCAGAAGTGGGCCCTATTCACGTGGTTCGCGTGTTGATGGTACAGCAAAAGGACAAAAGATATCTGGTACGTAGATTCTACCTCATTTGTCGTACTAAGAAAAAGCAAAAGTCATTTACTGCATGCGCAGAGCAACGCTGTAGGCCAGCACTTCTTGTCGGCTTTGATTGGTTGTCGTCTTCTTTCTGTTCTTTCTATTCCTCTGTTTTTAGATGGATAGAGGCCATCTCCCTGCATTTACTCTACGGGCATGACTGCATGCAATTCTCAGCCATCATTGAATTGTAGTTCGGCTTTCTACTGGCTAATATTTAATCTTTTGGCATTTTATTTTTAAGTCGTCTTGGAGCTGGTCTTAGGCTTTATTAATGGAGTTGAGTGGAGTAAAAATAATTTTGAAGAAAAAATAAAATAGAAGTATATTATGATGGTATTTTATTTTTAATTGTTTGTGATGGAATTTTTTTAACTTTTTGTATTGAAAAGTGGATGTTTTTGTCTTTTAATGAAGAAAAGAGGTTGCTTTTTGACTTTTTGTGAAAAATATAGTGGAAAATCTGAAGTAGAGTGCTTTTGATGTGACTTGTTTTTAAGAAATTGAGATTTTATTTTACTTGACTCTACTAAATGGTTGATAATGCTTTTACAGGATTCTCGGGATAAAGTTTTCTGTGACACATTGAAGTTTTTTGGCAAATAACTTTCTTATGTTTTTAATATAAATTTTAGAAATAGGTTATGTAAATAATACATGGGGTGTCTCTTGAAGATTACTTTTGAAAATATGTTGGAAAAGTTTTAAATTAAGCACATTAGATAAGATTTTTCTAAATAAAGGATGTTAGGAATTTCTACAATTTGTACTATTTATACATAAGAATCCCCTTTGTTTTTCCCATTAGGGTTTTCTAAAAAGAGCGATCTATACAATCCTTAGATCGGATTTAATTTAGTGGCTCATAATAAAAGGAGCTAAAAGAGTAAAATTAAAATAAAAAATCAAAGAGAAATGAGGAGCGCTAGAAAACGCCCGAGGAGTTCTTCCAATGGGGCTCACTATGGTGCACGATAAATGCCATTAGATAAGAAAATCTAGATGAAACCTACCTATGTACAAAATTTCAACTCTAATAGATCCTCTTACCCCCTTGACCATGGCCCTTAATTTTAATGGTTTTAGATGCATCATTTTCTTATGATATTTATCCAATGGTAAGGAGAAACTGGATGCAAGTCAAATGTGAATCTTCTTGCAAAACATGAAAAAAGAAGAAAAAAATTAACTTTTCCAAGGTTTAAACTTGATTTCCGATTTTCCACAAGCAGGGGATCCACAAACAGCGATCTTAGAGTAATAATAATAATAATAATAATGAATCGATCTGATGTTCCAATCAAACGAATAGGATTATCTAAAGAGATCATTCGCCCTGATACGACAATCAAAGTGTGGTCAGGATTATCCAGAGAAATTTTTTAGTTGCTTCTCTAAAAGTTATCTGATATGATATTCCTATCAAATGGCCAGCATTACCCATAGAAACCCAATTCTTTTACATCTGATACCGAAGCACCGTTTCTCGCCAGAATTAAATCCTATTATCCTTTTCGTCTTGGGAGTGATCCACGCTGATATTCCCCAGTAACATGGTCAATGTTATCTGATACTCCCAAATTATATGTCCTGAGATGACCAATGTCTCTGTTTTTTTTCTCGGAAGTGACCAGATTAGATATTTGACATTTCCCACAGGAAATGATCAGGACCTTATATGTCCCAATACAATGGCCGGGTTGATTTTCTATCGGTGGTGTCTTGTTTTCACTTTGGAAGTGGCCCCAACAAACTAATATTCCATTCAAATGAACATTACTACCCAGAGACAACTTTTTTCGTTTGGTCACATCAGGAATAGAAGTTGTAGGCCCTGTGGCTTTACAGTTGATGTCCTTTTTCTATGTTCTGCTGCATAAGATTTCTTCCGCGCCTTCTTCCGTTCTTCCTCAATTATTACCCCATTCTCTCTTCTCCGCCATCTCTGTATATTTCTCTGCATTTGTGTTCCTCACACAGTTCTCCGTGAGAGAAACTGTAACGAGCGTCGTGTTGTAAGCTTTGACTTTCAAGTTGCTCTAATAGTTTATCTTTGCATTTTCATTTCCTCCTCTTTTAATTGTTGATGATGTTGTTGTAGAGAACTTCAATCACCAACATTCATCCCGCTGTGGAAGATACTGAGATAGTCTTTAAAGCTCAGCATTTGAAAGTGAGTTTCAATTTTTCTCTTCATTTTATAAGCTTTGACTCTTAAGTTGCTCTAATTATCTTTGCATTTTCATTTCCTCCTCTTTTAATTGTTGATGATGCTGTTGTAAAGACCTTCGATCACCAACATTCAACAACTTGTGGGAGGTAGTCCTATAAAGATCAACATTTGAAAGTGAGTTTTAAATTATCTCTTCATTTTGTAGCCCTCTCTCTCTCTCTCTCTCTCTCTCTCTTCTTTTCTATGAAAGGATTTGTGTCTCTACATTTAATTTCGTTTTTATAATTAATTTTTTTCTATTCATATGTCCTGCTTAAAAGCACGCCGCCAACTTTTTATTTCCCACCTGGATGCATGTCTTTTTTTTAATTTTCTCACCCCATCGTGGGGGGCCTCGGGTTATTTCCCACCCATCTCGCGGTTGGGTGGGGGGGGGGGGGGGGGGCCTCGGGTAAGGAAAGGTGACCTGCCCAGGTCAATTCAAAGGCAGCCAGGCCGCTCAATTGCAATAAAAATAATTAGAAGGATGCCATGTGTGGTGTGTATATTGAAGGGTAGTGTATGCAGCTGGATTTAAAATGTGGGATATTAGAAGGGTACAATGTGTGTATTTGGGTTTGAGAAAATATCACTTCAAGCATATCATTCCAACCCTTGATTTGAGTGCTTTAAACTTTACTTCTTGTTGAAGTGTATGTTTTAGTGGACTCAAATCTCAATCCAAATAAAGGAGATGAACCAAGTATAAAATCAGATAGAATCAGGATCCTCTTAGGGGATTTGACCCACAGTCGCCGTCGGGAAAAGTCTCACCAGATCCGGACTCAATTACATTGTGCAAATTTGTAGGTCTGCATCGGGCACTTCTGATGGATCATGGGTGGGCCTTATTATAAGATGTTCTTCTTGTTTTTTCCCCCTTTTGTGAGAAAATATTTTATTTTATCCGACTTTGATGATGCTGTCTTGGCGGTGGGAGTCCTGCATGTGATTTTACACTAATTTTTTCTAATTCATATGACTTGCACATATGTGCCACAAGCTGTACTCAAAATCCAGCTTGACACACCATGGCTGCAGTCCACCTAAGTCTTTATAAAGAGCTTACACCCGGAGAAAGGAAATAAAAAAGAAGAAAGAAAAGAAAAGCATAAGGCTCTTAAGTGGTGCTTATCTGGTTGAAAATCTAAACCCCTCAACAGAATAAATACTCTTCTTTTCACCGCATTAGTTGGGACACGATCACATCTGTCATGTATAAAATACAAATTTTTATTTATTCATGTATCATTTCATATGTGATCAAGTTGATGATGGTCTTATCTTTTATTAGAGATCAATTATATTATGATCCATGCTATAGGGGTAACTTCTGTTTATCAATTGATAGATTCTTAAAACAAAAGGTTTCTAGCGGCTCCTTGGCTTAGAGGACCCACTTCCCCATAAGACGAGGGATTTTAATTTCGAAGTGACCGTTGTCTTTATGTAGAGTTCATCATCAATTGCATTCCACCTGGGGTCTTGTTTGGTATCTGTTTACTGTTATTATGGTAAAGCCGTCCAAATCAGAGCCATAAAAACATAGCTATTAAAAAAAAGTCTACAATAAAAAAAAAGGTTATGATCGCCTTTATGTAGAGTTCATTGTATTTAGATTTTTGAAATAATAAAAATAAAAATGTATATATATATATATACATATATGTAAAAAATAGAAAAATATAAATCATGTATGTTTCTTGCTATAGATATTGAGAGAGAAAAAATAAAAAAATAGTAAAAATTGTGCTACAAACTGAAATGGATCGGAATAGACCAAAAAGGACAACTAGAATGGACTGAAATTCAAACCGATTTTTTTCTTTTACCCCCATTCTGTTTTGGCCGAGGACCGGTTCGAAAAACTCCATCCAGTCTAGCCGAAATGAATCAGAATTGACTATCCTGCTTCAGATACATATGCATAGGGCCTGTGCTGAAAGGTACTCGTATCGGTCAACCCTTTTTTATTTATTTGTAAACCAATTCCTCTCTATTTATTTATATATTGTATCAGTGAACTTTGCTAAGATGGTTATTATGGAGTTCAATTTCAAAAGATTGAAATCATATTTTTAATTTTTAATTTTTGATTTTCCCTATTCCCTAAACGTGTCATTTTTATTTATTTTTTGCGTAAATGATTCTCTTTAAAGAAAGGACATCATAATTGATTAGTGTCATGTTAGCAAACCGAGAGTTATCTACTCATATACTTAAAAAGGCAGTTTCATATAATGTTTGGCCGGACAGCACTTAACTTCATTTTTCTTTTTTCCCAATTTTGGTGGTTCTTCTTTTTACCCTTTTTAATTTTTTTTCCCGCCCAAAAATCATGATATGAACCGTTCATCCTCTAGAGAATAACAGAAGCAACTGGGCAATCAAATTTTAGCCATTAGATCATCACCGATTGTGAGAATTTGTTAAAACTCTAGACGGTTACAGCTTCATTTTTGGCAGTTCAATTTTTCATATTTTTTTTATTTTTGTCACCCCTAAAATTACAATCTAAACTATTCATCCTTTTGAAGAAAATAAAAAGGCTAGGGGAATAGAGTTTAAGTCATTCGATCATCACGAACTGTGAAATTTTTGTGAAAAACTCCAAACTATTAGATCTGCATTTTTTAAAATTTGTGGGCCCCATTTGATGATCCAAACTATTCACCTTTTTTAAAGTGTCAAAAATGGTTAGAGGGTCAAATTCCACTTCTTAACTCGTCAAACATTTTGAAAAACCTTGGAAAGAATTTAGAAACGTTGGATAACATTAATGTAATTGACCGTTTTCATGTCCCTAAAACCCCCGTCTGTTTTTCACAATTTTTTAAATTTGTTTTTGGGTCCGAAAATCAGGGTCTGATTTGTCTATCAGATGAAGGAGACCCAACTTTCAGCTGTTGGATCATCACGGATTGTGAGAATTTTGTGAAACAATCCGGACCTTTAGATTTGCATTTTTGAAATTTGTGGGCTACATTTGCAAGTCCCAAATCAATAATCCTCTTTAAAGTCCAAAAATGGCGATCATAGTTTTTGAGAAAAACTTTAGAATCATTAGATTACATCAATGTAATTGATTGTTTCATGTTGACAAACTACTAGTCCTGTTTTTGTTTTTTCTTAATGTTATGGGCCCAAGAATTAGGATTTGTTCTGTCTATCTTTTAAATAAGAATAAAAGTAATTAGAAAATCAAATTTCAGCCTTGGATGATAGCAGTTTATTAGCCGTACCGTCATTTTAGTAAGAATCACTAGGAGAGGAGGCAGCCAATGATATTTGGCTACACACGGGGAAAGAGTTTCCAAATCCGGCCAAAACTCCAATTTTACCCGCCTTTTATAAACTCCTCTTTCTCCTTCCTATCCAGAGAGAGAGCTGTAAAGGAAGTTGATTTTATGTTCAAGGTTTAGGTAGGTGGCAGTTTGGCATCTCTCAATTTTGCGTTTTTATTGACTTTAACCGGTTTCAAATTGACTTTAAGACGGTTTGGCAACTTCTTTTACCGTGCCCATTTATAATGGAATTAAGACAATATATGTCTATTTTGCATGGCCAACGAATCCACCATATTTCAAACAGACAGTTTGCATTTAAGCGGACAGACCCAGCGCCCAAACACGGAAACACACGGTAAACTAGGGCAGTCTATTTGTTTCTTTTTCTTCAGATTTAACGGCCCCTAAATCAAGATCTAATCCATTGAATTGACTGATAGGGTCAAACACGGCTACGCATCCAAATTTCATCAGTTGGATGATCTTGTAATTTTAGATATTTTCAAAAAAAAAAAAATGTATAGTTTGATCCACTTTTTCACATTTGTGGGCCCCAACAAAAGATCAAAACCATTAATCCTCTTTGGAGACGTAAACACTGCAATGAGGTCAATTTGTAGTGCCTGATCTCAAAAAATCGCTCATTCTTTTCCAATGGTGGGCCCTAAACTATAATATGAATCATACAAGTTCGTAGGATGACTAAGAACAACCACCATATTAAATATCTACCGTTGATCATTCACCAATCTTGAGATATTTGCAAAAAAAAAGTGAACAATTGAAGTTAATTTTTGGACTTTGTGGGCCCCTTTATCAAGATCTAAACCATTGATCTTCTTAGGAATACTACAAATAGTCATGTGGTCATGTACTAGCCACTAATTCACTGTGTATATCAATAAATTTATAAGAAAAATATATCAACCGTTGATTAAAAAAATCTGTTTTAATCGGTTTAAAAGTGTTACCAAACAGCATAATTCTACACTACCATTTGAAACAGATCTGTTTTTTACAGATCTATTTCCTATAGATAAGAGCCAATCCAATTGATTTGAGTAACAATTTACATATTCATCACTACAAATGGGGTCGGTATATGCAAGCGGTTTTGATTTTTGAAAGATAGGTCCACCCATTTATTTAACAGTGTGCCTGCAGCCTTTCGCTGCATTATAGTTCTGGCCTAAAAGTAGTAATGCTAGGCGGTAGTTATTGTCATTTTTGCTAGCACAAAATAAAAAGTAAAGAATTTTAGATGTTATGAACAAAGTTTGGAGAAAACTCTAGTTCAAAAAGAAAATAAAGTGCGAAAGTTTAATCATGTGGCCTTCTTTGTGCAAGGGTGATTCCTTAGAGGGCCGTTCGAGCTGCGCATTTTATTTCTTGATCGGGTTCCTTTAAATTAAGGTAACTTCTAAAACTTGCTTTTCTTTTCATTATTTTTAGAGCTTTTTGTATATACCATCCTAAGGTTTATGGGATTTGTAAATAGACCCCTGAGGTTTTAGTATTTATAAATAGACCACTGCCTTTTCTTTTTAATACCTTTCATATCCCTAAAATCAATATTTCTAACAAGAATGGGCAGCCACCGTGAGATTTGTCTTAGATTTTTACATAAATGAGAGCTCTGCCCTTACATCCATTAAACAAAATGAGTATATTATTATCTTTGAAAATACAATTATTTTATCTCAAGTCCTAATTATTTCTCTTAATAACTCTCTCTTGCAAATGACCAAGAGTGGAGGGCCTGGGGACTGAAGCCCCCACTTATATCTGAGAAAAGTTTAAAATCTCCCCTCCTCACTCAAATTTCAAAAATTAATGTATTTTTTCAACCTTTGCCCTTCCCCCAACATTCCTTTTACATAGAGCTAAACACCACTAACCACCCCCCTCACAAATTCTAAGAATTAATTAGTTTTTTTTTTTTAAATTAGCCCGTTCCTCCAATATTTCTTTTACACCACCCCTACACATGAAGTAGAATCATGTATTTTGAACTTTCATCAATCCAATGGTGGGTCATGTATGGATTGGATAAATTGTAACCTGTTATAAATTCAGGTGTTGATTGTCGTCATAATCAATCTGGATTTAATGAAATGTGCCCGGTGTTGATAAAAAAAAAAAAAAAAAGAATCTACGTAGGGTTGTTTTCTCCCACTAAGTGCAATTGTTAATGTTACATGCTTTATAAAAAAAATATATATAGTCTAAGCATTTGAAATTATGCATATAAGGATAGAAAAAGATGGACAAAAGTGTCATTTCGCACTAAAAACCTACGTTGTTTGGAAGACTGTTGATTTTGGGGACACAAAATGTATTAAAATAAAAATGCAGGGGCCTATATCCAAATACTAAAACCTGAGGGGCCTACTTACAAATCCTACAAACCTTAGGTGGGTATATGCAAAAAGCACTTATTTTTATCTCTTGATACTTAGTACGCATGTGGCTCAGATTATTATTATTATTATTTTTTTACAAGATTTTTGTTGTCATTGTCTCACTTAAGATCAATTTTGTGAAAGATCAATTTTGTGACTCTACAAGTTAGTTATCAATCAAAAGTTTTATCATCATTTTGCCTTGATTGTTATTTAGTCCATATCAATTTATTTGGAGTTGTGCAATTTGGGGAACTCTTTTACCCGCGAGTAGATTGCATCTGCAGAACAAGCATTTTGGCTCAAGAGGTCCACTTGGATAATTTCCTGTCATTGGCCCATCAGATCATCCTGGCCCTTGATCTAATATTCTTAAACTTCATGGGCTTTTAGCTATAGTTTTTTTTTTTTTTTTTTTTGCTTTTCTTTTTGAGATTCAATCCAATGATGAGTAAAGTCGATGAGGATAAAAGTGGTCATGATTCTAGATCATGGGAGGGATAAAAGTGAGGAAATAGTTGTACTTATCAAAAGTGTGGCTTAAGTGGGGCCCATAGTGCAGTATACTCGACAAAGTAGAGAAAAACATTAAAAAAAAAAACTTGAAAGGTGTCATACCCTTTTTTTAGCCATGCTTGCGATATCGCTACTATTCTCATTTACACACTCAAGCTAGATATGAAAATCAGAGTCTTTCTCCTTTAATTCATATCTTCAAATTGAAACACCCTTTTGATATTATATATATAGGGAAATTCTAAAAAATGCCCCTTTTCCGCTTCCCCCCTGTTTATTTGTCATGAAGCCCATATTGAGTCAATTTAATTTCTTCACACACACTACCCCCCATGAATTAGGCTGTGAATTCAGCCCTTTGATTAGGGGCCCGGCTAGGCCCGCAAAGCCCTCAGAGCGAGGGCTTTTTTTTTTTTGTCTTAAAGCTCGAGGGTCGGGTAGGGAAGGGCCCTATTTTGAAAAGCCTGCAATCTTATGGGCCGAGCTCTGGCTTGACTCATCCAGCCCGAGGGGGCCTGGCCCTCAATTTATAAAACTTTGAAAATTTTGAAGAGTTTTTATAAAGCTAATTTAAAATCTCCAAGAAGTAAGTATCCATCTATTCAATTGTTTTTATCAAAAGTGATTAGAATACATAGTTTATTGGTACAAAAGTTACAAAGTATACTGCTCTAACCCTTGCTGTAACGCCCCAATTCTGAATACTGAAGTTACCGCTAAGGTACCCGAATTTGGGGCGCTACTTCCTAGAAAATCCGATAACTTCCAAAATCATAGTCTGCAATGAGGTCAAATTTTTTAAAATTTTTTGAACAATAATATAATCAACAGTTGTATTGCGGAAGCAATAAGTATCATATAAAATGAATCCGATGGAACATGGCTGAAGTCTAATAAAATCTCAAAGTATAGTTAACCAGTTTAATTACATATTTGGATAATGCCCTGTTCACTACAATAAACTCTCAAAAGCCCAAAATAAGTATACACTCAGACACCCGATGCATGCACTACGTCATCCAGCTCGACCACCTGGTCAACCAGTCCCCAATCGTACTCGCCGACTACAGGCGCCTCGTGGTACGCATCACTCGCGGGATCAAGGTCAAGACCTAAGCACCAAAGATGGGTCAGATCCAAGGATCTGGCAAGGCACTATATACAGATAACATATGATGTATGCAACAAAAGAGAATAGAGACGAGTGTGTAATCAAAAGAGTAATATGGAAATATAAACTAGGCAATTGAGCAGTAAATAGTAGTTTAGAATCAGAAATATAAGTAATCTAATATAATTAGATAATAACGTGGCACATTCACATAAGTTGGATGTACCGCGGGATATTATGCCGTGACCCTCCCATACTGTAAGCAGTCGCGGCGAGGAAAATATAATAAACATACAAGGGATAACAGCCTTGATAATAACAATATATATAACACGGATCACACCCCTTTATTACACCGATCGCACCCCTTTATCAGATTAGACTGGACCCGGTATCACACCATCCGTTTAATCATAGCTCATCATGATAGCTCTAGTCATAACCAATATAACTCCTACCAGTGATGATCAGTCAGCATGCTGAGCTTAGATCAATTGAGTGAATGTCTAGTACCGACCTAAGGAACAAATATTGGTCTGTGTCTGTCTAGGCTTATCTCGCGCGAGCAAGGTCCTAACCAAGTCTCTAAGAGGTTCAAATATAATATTATGGGACACCGCCCAATATCCAAGTCCAAGTCCAAGTCCAATCACTATTGGATCCACACTAAGCCCACAACCATGGCCTTAGTCTATAACAATGTAAATAACCAATCCATTCCCATACACAACAATTCATCATAACCAACCTCTCCTTTCTCGGGTACCACATACCCGATCTTAAGCCGTATGAGGGCCCGCCTAGCCACAGACACAGGTCGTTTATCTCCAATTACATCACTGGGTTACCACTAAATAGTCCTAGGTTCAAGTCCTCCAATTTTCTTTTAATTAACAGGTTTATAACAATAATAAAGATAGAAGAGAAGAATAATATATAAAATCCTCCAAACAATAGAATCAAGTGGAATAAACAAGGGTCCTACCTAGGTAATGGTCCACTCTCAGGTTCAGGGCTACATTAGATGATTGGATCCCTAACTGTAGTCTCAAATGTCAAAAGGATGTTATATTTGGTGCTCTTGAAGTTACGAACATCGTTGACTATGTTTAAGGGTCGAATCACTGACAATTCCAATCCCAAAAACCTATTTGGTGGTCCCCACGAGTCACGGTTAAGCCACACCATTGACGCGTGCTTGGCACATTAATGGAAGTCTATTTGGTTGATCAGTGGCCCCACAATTGATCAAACATCAGAAAGTAGAGAAGCCTAAAATTTCACTTTTCTCAGTGTATCTGGCTGACATCATCCTCAGGGATGTCGACCGGGTACATTGGATGTTGACCCCCAGGTTGACATCCTGGCAGTGTCCCATGTCGATCGAGTCCACATGGACCTGAAGCCAAACAGCTAGGGGGTAATTTCTCTGTTTTCAGAATTCAGTGTTCCCGGTCAACATCGTGGCCTGGATGTCGGTCGGGTCCACATGGATTCCTGAACAAATTAAGAAATTCAAGTCTCAGCTATTTCTACAAAAACCTAAGTATCCGGTCGACCGAGCACAGGGACAGGTCGACCGGGTACATTGGACTATAAATTTACAGGAAATTTAACTCGGACTCGGACTTTTCTGTTTTTTAGTGTGCGCGGTCAACTGAGCTACAAGCAGGTCGACCGGGTACACGCTCTACTGGAAATTTTCAGATTTATGCAATTTCCATTCTCCAATCCGAATTCCAACGAAATCACTTCTAATCACTTCCAATCATCATAGAAACATTACTAAACAAGAAGACCACTCCAATACACATCCCATCATCCATCGTTGGGCCATTGATCTTCCAAATGAGAGATCCCATCCATCAATGGCCGTACATCCATAAACAAAGCTCAATTGGTAGATCTAGACATATATACATAACTGAATTGAAATTTGCAGAATCAAAGGAAGGAAGCATGCATTCTAAGTTATCCAGCATATGGTACTTGCCTTAACTAGTAGGAATGGAATATTGAGTATACGAGAAATCGAAGAAGCCAATGTAGGGTTGATGAAGTAATTGGGGTTAGCATCCTACTCCTTGTTACTGGGATTTGGGGAATTAGGGTTTCTTAGGGAGGAAGAGAGAGAAGATGAGAGTGAAATGAGAGATAAATGAGAGTGGATTAGGTTAATGGTTTATTTCACTGCAATAGTTAGTATATATGGGTTAGGGTTTAGGACAATTACCAAAAGGGTATTTTAGTTTAAATGGGGAAGAGATAAGGCCATGAGCAAATGGGTCTTTAGGTAGAGGTTCTAGAAGCTTCCTAATTCACAACACCCCTTCTATTAAGGTTTAATTACTAGCTAAGCCCTAATCTACTAAAACCTTAATTAAATTGTAAAGAATACCCTATACTTATAAAGATATAATTAAAAGTTTAATCCAAAGACTTAGGGATACTAAAAGACTATTCTGCTAAATCCTATTAATTAGTATAATAAGGTAACTATTATAACATTAATAATTAATCAAATCAAATTGAGGGCTCACAAAGGGGTGGGGCCTCACACTTGCAGTGGCCCACCATTGATCTCCATAGTCAGCAATGATGCAGAGTCTGGATGAGCCCGGATTCTTCTCTTCTCCGGCTTTGCAGATTGATGCACTCGACTCCTCTGCAAATCCTAGCCATGGAGCCAGCCGAACCCAGACAACGATCCGGATTGCCCACATCTCTACTCTTTCTCCCCACGTACAAGATTTTGTTTGCACCTCAACCTCCCGGTCGATCTGCACATGATCCATCCCTAGATCTGTGCAAGATCTCCAAGATCCACCGAACGTGACCCTCTTTTTGCCTAATCTTCTCATAATCGGTGACCCGCACAAAAAATACACAATTATTGTGTTCTCGTGTTCCGAACTACAATCACCAATATATAAAAAAAATTAAAAGGAGCCCTGCTAAATAAGAGTTCTAATATTTAGGAAACACAACCATAATAAGAAAAGAAAACACCTAATAATATTCTACCCTAGAAAGGGCCACCGACCCAACGTCCCAACCCCTCCTGTAAATGTGTTGAGTTAGCGATGGCTTCAACACCCTGACATTAATGATTTTCAGTAAAAGAATGGTATTTCAAATAATTCTTCTGTATTAAGAATTTTTAAGAATGAACTTCGGCCAATATTATTGATCTTATCTATTTGCAATCAACTAATCTCATCCCCTTTTTCCTTATAGTAGCTACAACAGAAGAGTGCGATTACTCAAAGGTGCATGCCCCCACCCCTTGGACGTTCCTGACGCATTGGGCTCATATGCACGGCTATTATCCTAGTTAGTTTCATCTAATTCCAATTGGCATTATAATGGAAAAAATAATTTTTGTACATCAACAAATCAAAATGAATAAAAATTAGAATTGGAACATTTATAATATTCTTAGTTTTGCTTTCCAATCAAAATGAATAAAAACTTAAAATGGGACATTTATAATATTCTTAGTTTTGCTTTCTTCAAATATACTTTTTTCTTCGTAACAACAATGCTGAATAGCAATATGCACAGGAAAATGGCGGATTCGGTTGTTAGCGCTCTCGTGGAAAAATTGCTAAGGTTACTTTTAGAAGGAGGACTACAACTACTTCAACTAGATGACCAGTTTGACAAAATGAAAAAGGAGTTGCTCTACGTGAAAACCTGGCTCGAGGATGCAGAAACAATGAGGAGAAAGGATGGAAGGAAGATTCTCAAGTTGATAACACAAGACTTGAGAGAGTTGGTGTATGATGCTGAGGACATCATAGCAGATTGCCAAATTTTCTTTATGAAGGAAAAACATAATGGGAGTTTGCCGAACTTCATGAACTATCTCTCTCCACGACTCCTACAATTCCGGCACAAGATCACAAAACGCTTGAAGGTAACAAATCAAGAAATTGACAAGGTTAAGGAAAGAATGCGAAGCTACTTGGCTCCCACGTCCCCTGCTCCCATTACAAGCATAGGAGAAAGTAGCAAAAGTCGACCATTGAGCTATCCCATTCTAATGGAAGAGGCTGACATTGTGGGATTAACAAAACAATCGAAAGACGTTGAAAAATTGATCCTAGAGGCAGACGGGTCCCCAATTGTGATTGGAATAGTTGGTATGGGTGGAATAGGCAAAACCACACTTGCTCAAAAAATATGCAAGAGTAATACCATAAAACACTCTTTTGAATGCATAATATTTGTAACTGTTTCCCAACATTGTGAATTGGAATACCTACTGAAGAGGATGTTGACTAAAATGAATGTTGGCGAAGAATGTTTGAAAGGGAAAGAAGTTGAGGACTTATTGAGAACACTTAGGTGTAAGTTAGAGGCTGAGAAGTACTTGGTGGTTTTGGATGATGTTTGGGAAATTAATGAAAAGTCTTGGTGGAATAGTTTGAACTCTGCTTTACCAAAAAGGAATGGTTGTTGTGTAATTGTTACAACAAGAAATGAAGATGTGGCTAAATCAATGGGTGCTATTGACAGGCACATAAACCGTCCCCGACTTCTTTCAGATGATGATAGTTGGTCCTTGTTCAGTAAAATAGCATTTGCAAGGGATGGAGGTAGGTGTCCGAATTCTGATCTAGAGAGCATTGGCAAGGAGATTGTTGCAAGATGCGGTGGGCTTCCTTTGGCAATCAGGGTGGTGGGTGGAATGATGCTTGGAAAAGGTGATTCAGTCCATGAATGGAGTAGAATAGCAAAACACCTGAAGGAGGAGATGGAAGAAAAGATGATAGATGAACCACTCATGTTGAGTCTTGGGCTGAGCTACGAGGAGCTTCCCCCTTACTTAAAACCTTGTTTGATATGCTTTTCCATGTTACCAGAAGATTATTCAGTAGAAGTTGATGATATTGTTCATTGGTGGATTGGTGAGGGTTTTGTTTTAGGATAAAAAAGAAGAACGGCTTTTGAGAGTGGGAAAGAATGCGTAGCAGAGTTGGTTAATCGGTGTGTTTTAATAGGTGGCAGAACAGATAATTTATCAGGACAGCTTCAGTCGGTTAAAATGCATGATATAGTGCGGGATATGATTATAAAGATTGCAAGAGACGAGAACTTTACACAATTGGATGAAAGAGATAGGCCAGAACTTACAGTCCAGTCTCGTCGTATGGGCATGTTCAACACTGGCATAATCAAGAGTATTGAAAAGACAGACCTGAAGAAGTCCACAATTGAGAGCAAGTTGCGAACATTGTGGGCGTTAAACATAGGCAAGGATGATGTTTTAAGTAAGAATATGGAACTTTGCAAATTAAAGCGGTTGAGAGTGTTATCTATTTCTTTCTATAAAGATTTGAAAGATGAAGAGGCCATGAAGGATTGGTTGGATGGGATAGCGTCATTGTTGCATCTAGTCTACCTAAAGATTGAAGATTGTGGACTAAAAGCCCTCCCAGATTCAGTTGGAAATCTTCATAATCTTCAAATTTTGTGCCTATATAAATGGTATAACTTGAAAATGCTTCCTCCAACAATCACAGAGTTAGATAAACTCACATCCCTTGATATTTACTGCTGTGACCTTTTGGAGTGCATGCCAGATGGAATCGAAAGGCTTTCAAGGCTGGAGAGATTGACAGGTTTTTGCCCTAAAATTTCAAGCCATAAAAACACTTCTCGAATCCTTCATTTGAAGAACCTTGGCCAACTTAGAGAGCTTTCAATTCATCTTAAAAACCCAGAAAACTTGGTAGAAGGAGAATTGAATGTGTTGTCAGAGCTCCAACATCTCCGACTTTTGGCCATCTATTTTAATTATGATAATAAAGCTGATGCTGCTGCCCTTGTGAGCGAAGTGAACCATCAGCTTTCGCCTCTTCAAAATGTAGAAGAATTGAATCTTGGGGTTTATCCGGGAGAAAGTACACCTATCTGGTTGAATGGAACGACATTTCCCAATCTACGATTTCTTGGACTTTCTTCAGGATCTATCAAGCGTATCGATTCTTGGTTTTGGCAGCCAAAACCAGGGGATCGCGTTCGGCAAATTGAAAAGCTTAGTTTGTACGGCGTTCCGATAGAAGAATATCCGTTAAGCTTAAATTTTGTAAGATCGATTTTATGGTATTGACGAGTGATTTCATCTTTATGATGATCTGTGAGTTTGATAATGTTTTTAATTCCATGTGGAGGAAAAAATGTCAAACCACTCGTGGGCGTTTAGTCGCGTGCAAGAGGTATGAAGAAATAAATGGCATGAAGAATTTCCATTTTATGCTTGTTTCTTAGCACTTATTTTCATTGTATTCTGAATCGCACAATATGGTGTTGTCGTCTTGTCACTTTCATTCATCAAATGTCGTAATATTGTTGGCTTGTTGCTTTTATTCATCGAATGTAACAAATATTTGCAATTGCATACAGATGATGGCGTTGTTGGGTATGTGGGCTTGGTTTTGGCTCGTTTTGTAGGCTCAACCCATTTGTATTGTGGTTGATGGGTAGTTTGGACTTGATGAACATCTCGAGTTTGAGCACTTTCTGGTGTATGGCGCCGGAGGGCGTATTTGGAGGCAGTTTTGATTTGGTCACTCTGTATGACACTTACCCTCTTCTCAGAGCTTTCGACCCAATACTTTGGTTTTGAGAACCTTAACCTCCCAGCTTTCATGACAGACATAGCATCCCCATCCTGCAAATGAATCAATGGTTTTGAAGGAAAAGATGGTGTGGATGATAGAAAGAATCCTTAGAAAGAAAAAGAGAGTAAGTAGTAATACTGGCATTAGTACGTGGCGAAGGCCTGGTCCGGGTTTAAGTGTCTGATTGGTCATGCTGGAAAGATCCAGAATCACATCACCAGCTACCTAAAAATAAATACACCACAAACAAACACACCATGAATGAATACATGGGGATTAGGAGGCACATTAAGAAGATGGATTAGAGACTGATTTTGATTGATTACTCACGGCGATCTGGTCGACCAAGGATGATGATGATGATGATGATGAGGGCACCAATAATAGTCCACCATGTCACCATAGATAGCCCTTGTCTGGATGCATGGCAGGCTGCTCGAGGTGACGTGGCAGACCTTGATTAAGGTTCTTATGTATTGAATTAATGGGATAGTTAAAAATGAAGATCAAAAGCGATTTTTTCAAAAGTGAGCATCAAAATCCAATTCACCACAAGTATAAATCATCGCCAGTTCAGGTGAGTCAGTTAGAAGTTAGAGCCACATTAGAATGACCACATTTTTTAAAGGAAAAATCAATTAAATCACATGTAAATAAGACACTTGCATCTGATCAATCTGACATGGGCCAAACTCCGTAGGTAAAATTTAATACCAACCATAATTTACCCACAAAGTTCTATCCTGCAAAGTTGGGATTAGCATCGGAATCGAAATGTCTTGGAAAGGGACAAAAACAAAGGGCTTTCTTTCTGCCCAACTCAAATTGGAGTGAAATTGAGCCAAGCCCTAATATGTGGGGCCATGATCTTGGGCAGTTTTGGTTTAAGGGATCCATGGTTCTACTTGGATTTTTTTTAACCAAACTAAAGAAGATAGCAAAAAATTGACATTACATAAAATTGGTCTATGGAGCAAATACAAAGGATGTGTCCACCTTCATGAAATCGGAATCATACACCTATAGATATTTCCTCCTTGTGGTTACGCGCTTAGTAAACAATCATCTACCCAAAAGTTGCCTCACGGCCGATTTTTTTGGTATTGAATGCATTGTTTGGTATTGAATGCGTAGGACTTCCAAAAGGCTCCTTTTTAATGTAATTGCATTTCTAGTAATTCTAAACATTTGAGTTTCTAAATGGTTTAGACTTAAGAAACAAAGATGAATGATTCAGCGTGACTATCATATAACCTCCTCTTTTATAGGAAATAAGTCAAGAGAAGTTTGGAAATGAATACCCAGATATTGCCTAATTCAAATTCGAGGGAAGTCAAGTCTCCACCTTATCATCTGTTAAGCCTTCACCTTCAATGATCTTTTTTGAGCACATACCATCCTCTGCCTTTTGATTAAGATCTTCTTTTTTAAGCACAGACCATGAATTCATGTGTATTTAATTCCCATGCAATGAATGGGGCCTTAAGCAATGCCTTCCTATTTGAGGGGCAAAATTTGAAGAAATTGTTGATGTTTATGGAATTGGATATGGGTAAATAGACAAAAATAAATGTTTTTAAGGTGCATAATCACTTTCCTTAAGTTGTTTTCAAGGAAAACCAGACCATGTTTCATCATGTGAAACCCAGTAAAGTGTGTGGAAACCCAGTCATTATAAAGTTATACAAATTCAACAGTCACATAGTTTTTCAGGTTTTTCCTTTTTTCAAGATCTAGAAAAGATTAGAAGTTGAAACTTACTATCATTAGAGTTTGTGGGCTTTGGAAGAGGATCAACGGTTTGGATCTTGATCAAGAAGCTCACGAAGCCTAGAAATACATACTAAATGTCTACATTTTTTCACAAATATTTAGAGATTCTTGACCAATCAATGGTTGAATTTCCTTCCTTAGTCGTTTTTTGTGCTCATCAATAGGACCAACAGTTTGGATTGATAGTTGCGGCCCCAAGATTAAAAAAATAGAAAAAATAGGTCTGGGTTTCTCAATGTGAAACCTAGTTGATTTGAACGTTTGAAATCAGCAGGCCCACGGGTTTTTATGATCTTCTTGAGATTCATGATGGATCAAAGGCTGGAATTCGACTTTATTCCCATTTTTGGACTTCTTAAGAGGATCAGCGGTTCGTCCCACAAAAGGTTGGAAATGAAGATCCAATGGCTCATAGTTGGCAAATATCTCGAGATTTGTGTGGCATCAACGGTTAAAATTCATTCTTGGGTCTATTGAGACGTCCTACGATTTGGGTCTTCACTTAGGGCCTCATAATTTCAAAAAGAAAAGAAAAGAGGAAAACATGGACCTCCTTCTCAAGCACCACCGTGGTCTTTCCGCTTTAGACGAATTTGTCTGTTTAAAAAAGTGGCGATTCTAGGTCTTCCTCGTACAAACATAAAACTTCTATTATCCGCTTGAAAATAGGCACTTGCTGTGCAGCATCGAAACAATCTTATTATCTAAATATCCATTTGAAACCAATTCATGCCTCTTTAATGAGAATTCATTCCTTCATGAATATGGGTTGTCGGTTTTTTCTTCCTGTGTCAATGAAACCATTTCATTTTTTTTATTTTTTATTTTTTTATGTTAGTTCGGTTTTGATGATTCATTTTATGGTTTTTTTTTTTTATCAGGATTAAGAATCTGAAGTTTTCCATTTGCAAATTGGTAACATATAAAAAGTTGAGGAAAAAAAAAAGGTTCGATCGGTAAATTCATTTGCCTGGAGAGGAGTCAATTACTCAATTTTCAACTCATATAATCAATTCATAAGGATTCATTTTTCTTCTAGCTGAAGGAGGGCAAAATTGCCTTTAGATTTATGGGAGATCTAAATCTCGAAACTTCTTTTTCTTTACAAGCAAACACGGTTATTTAATGTTATTTTCCATTATGTGCTTATGTCGGTCAATTTCATGGTCAATGCTTTAGCCAATGAGTTTCTCCCTGAGAGGTTATTTTGTAGGTGGTTGGGTTGGGGGTACAATGCTCTTGTACATTTTTGTCTTTTACTTTTTTCTACTTGTTTTTTGCTTGTCTGTAATTGTTTCCTCTCCTTCCTTCAATGAGGTTTTTATTACCAATAAAAAAAATGCTATTCTTGTAAATGTTATGTGTGAAATTATTAAAATTGAATGTCATCTCCTCCACTAGGATAACCTCAAATTTTACCACAATAGGATTCAGTCCAACCTATACACATGGCTGATAATATAATTAATGCATAGGATTACAAATAATATATAATATTATGCTTAGTCATGGTATCAATTATATGTTTAATTTTCGAAACAAATTTCAATTGGAGTGAAATTTGAGGTATACAATTACAAAAGTGGCATCCAATTTTAAGGGTTTCCATCGTCATTAGGTAAGCCCCACAGTAAGTTATACAAATCCCACTGTAAGGAAGTGTGTATAGACCACTCATGGGACCGGACTTGATAGGGCAAAACACCCCCTCTCTCTTGTACGGATGGGAATATGGGGATGTCCATGGTTTGAGTTGCAGAGAATGAAATAAAGAAGACAGCAACAGAAGCAGCCCAAAACGAAGCACAAGAGATTCTCATAGGCAAGTAAAAGCATCTCTCATCTTTTCCATTCCCTGTACATCCAAACGCCACCAGAGCCAAATGTATCGCAATATTTTCTACACTAGAAACCTCCATAATCTCAACACTGCTTTGGAAAACCTCTCCCACACTGCAGAACTCACAAAGATTAGACTTTCATCCTTCCCTTTTCACCCCCAAATCCACAGAAACACCAAAACCTTCCATTATCAACGGACCCAACAACCCCATCTCACCAAATTCACATTTTCTTGCATTCCAATCATCCCCAATTCAGTTTCGTTGAACTTTTCATCTGCACGAATAAATAATCATCCATTATGCCGCCATTTCGCTTCTGAGAAGGCACCCACGGATGGTTCTTCTGAGTGGACTAATGACATCGTCTACTTGGATGAATCTGTTGGAAATTTATACTAAAAGCATATTTTTATGTATTTGTCTTTGACTAATTAGTATATTTTGTCTTTTCATCTAAATGAGACTTTGTGTGGGCAAATAGTTGCATTATTTATAATTATGCATGTGTGTCTTTTATTCTATAACGTAGACAAGTTGATATATAGAGTTCTACTTATACACGGAGGATTTATCTGTCAGTTCTTATAGAATATAAGTTTTTGTTTACAGTCTAGATGAACTTGGACACACCATCGGTACGATTGTAGCATAATGTTTCAGCAGGCTTGTCTTGACTGCGAGAAATGGTATAGTTTCAACTCATTATGCTAGTACGCTATGTGTGTATTGAACATGACCGCTTTTGGGTTTATTATCTTTATACTGACTATATAAGATGATTAACATTCAAATGGTTATTATGAGTGTTTGTACTCTTAATCCTGACATAAATAATAGACACATACATTTAGTGTTTGCCATTTTGATTTACAAAGGAGTGAGATCTTTTATGGGTCAATAATCTCAGTAAATTGGATGACTACACTAGGTGTGTGGTGCATATTCGTTTATTGACGGAATCCACGTCCCATAATTGGAATTGATGATATCTTCTTGATGAAGCTTTTAAGTTTTGATTATGTCAAACCCTGCAGGTGGACTCTGTGTCCGACATATTAAATAAGTTAAGTGTAAGGTCTCAAGGAATTATCAAGATATCGATTAAATATAGATGTCAGTAATTATTTAATCGATGGATATATGAAATATTAACGTGGGGAGATTAATAAGCATTTAATGACATGAAGCTCGAAATATTAATTTTGAGAATAAGGACAGGAGTGCAATTATAATTCTCTAGTGTATTGAATTGTAATTTATAGAATTAAGATTCTAATTTTGGTCGAATTAGGGTTTTCTGCTTCCATAAGGAGCATATCCTTATTTAGTTCTGAAGGTCCATATTGTAGCCTATAAATATGCGCTGTTGCTCTCTAGGTCAATAAAAAGAAAAATCTCGTTTTAGAGAGCAAAGAGAATTCACAGAAGAGGCCCACTCCCTAGTGCGAATTCGAGTATATAGGAGTACATTAGAAGTTCTTGAGATTTTCAGGCTGCTGCAAGACCGAGATCAGATAAAAAAGACCGAGATCAATTCAGAGAGATCTCGCAGGTATGGTCTTTGATTATCTTCATTTAAAGTTATTTCTGCATTGATCTGTATGCAGTATCTAGGGTTCCTGGCGGAAACTATTTTCTAACAGAATCTAGGGACGTTATCTTCTCGGGAAAGGGCATCCGGTCCGTCGAGCCAGGCCTCGACGGCCATGTCATGGTTGGGAGGATGAAGAAGCCATTTTCGAATGCTTCTGCTGTTGCGAAGATGGTTGAGATTCGATACCCAGACTTATAATTCACTTATAACCCTGTTTTTAAACAAAGGTCTTCCTTATAAGGCATTTGAAATCTACGAGGCCATGGAAGAGGCCGGGTGTTCGCTGGATTTTTCGACATTTGGGCTGATGATACCAAGTCTTGCTAAATCCGGGTGCCTTGATGCTGCCTTCAAGCTCTTCCAGGAGATGAAAGACATGGGTTTGCGTCCAAGTTTTTCCGTTTTCGCATCCCTTGTTGATTCAATGGGGAAAGCTGGGAGGTTGGATGCTTCGATGAAGGTGTACACGGAAATGCAAGCTTCTGGGCTAAGGCCCCCTGCGACCATGTATGTGTCTCTGATAGAGTCATTTGTTTAGGCCGGGAAGCTAGACACAGCATTGAGGCTTTGGGATGAGATGAAGAAAGCTGGGTTTAGGCCTAATTACGGGTTGTATACTATGATTGTTGAGTCCCATGCGAAATCGGGGAAGCTTGAGATTGCAATGTCAGCCTTTTCGGATATGAAGAAGGCAGGTTTTTTACCAACTCATCAACCTATTCGTGTCTCTTAGAAATGCATGCTGCTTCCGGGCAAGTTGATTCTGCTATGAAGCTGTATAATTCGATGACAAATGCGGGATTGAGGCCAGGGCTAAACACCTGCACCTCTCTATTGACAGTTCTCGCAAGTAAGAAGCTTGTGGATGTGGCTGCCAAGATTCTACTTGAGATGAAGGCTGCGGGATTTTCTGTTGATGTGAATGCTAGTGATGTTCTGATGATCTATATTAAGGATGGTTCTGTAGACCTTGCTTTAAGGTGGCTGCGTTTCATGGTTGCATCAGGGATAATAACTAACAACTTCACAATCCGGCAGTTGTTCGAATCATGCATGAAAAATGGGCTGTATGAGTCGGCCAAGCCCCTACTTGAGACATGTGGGTTCTGCTGCCAAAGTTGATCTAATACTCTACACATCTATCCTGGCCCATCTTGTAAGATGCCAGGATGAGGAGAATGAGAGGCATATTATGTCAATTGTGAGTGCAACAAAGCATAAGGCAGACTCATTCATGTGTGTACTCTTTTACGGGCCCAGAACAGCGGAAGAAGCCTGTACTGTCTTTTGTAAGGGAATTCTTTCAGGGCATTGATTACGAATTGGAGGAAGGTGCAGCTAGGTATTTTGTGCAAGGACGATTCATGTGCAAGATCTTCTGATCAGCAGAAGGATCCAACAAAAAGCTCTGCAGAGGAAGCTTGTAGAAGAAGCTGTGCAGAGAAAGCTCATAGACGAAGCTTTCTAAAGGAAGCTTGCAGACAAGCTTTGTGGTGAAATCTTGGAGAGAGTTCTGCAAAGAAAGCTTGTAGAAGAAGCTTTACAGTGGAATCTTGTAGAAGAAGCTGTGCAGAGAAAGCTTGAGGACGAACGGATCTGATTGATGCTTGATACCATGAAACCTGCTCTACTTTCAGAAAAGAACTGAGAAAGAAGAAGAAGAAGAATCTCATTTCAGTGAATCGGATAAGATTACAGAAGTACAGTAGTCCTCGTATATATATATATATATATATATATAGAGAGAGAGAGAGAGAGAGAGAATTCAGCAAGAGGATTAGTTACAGATTTACAACTAATCACTGACTAATCCTAAGTAATTACAACTGTCAACTACCCAGCTTGTCTTCCTCTTGTCCGTCTGGTATAACTGATTGAGAAGCTGTTTTGTCAACAGAACCATCAGTTTTCGCCTCTTCATGATCTAGAAGAGCTTCAGCTTATCCAATTTCCAGGAGAAAGTACACCTACTTGGCTGAATCCAATGACCTTTCCTACTTTACGATTTCTGAGGATTTTTGGAGGAAAACTAACCCATATGGGTCCTGGGTTTTGGGAAAGAGAGAATGCGGTTTGGAAAATCGAGGTGTTGGTTATGGATCATTTGTCTGAGGCAATGCCGTCTTTGAGAAAGTTGAAGGCTTCTCACTGCTCAAAGCTTATCAAGTCATTTCCTTCTTATGTTTCTGAACACGATCGAGTGCAGACTAAAAAAGCAGATGACACATCTGTTGTTTCTCAAGTTTAAGAGCTAAAGTATTGCATCAACCAAACATTTGTCTTCTGTGTGCCTTGTAAGCCCTTTGTACCAGTCTCTGTAAATCCTACAGTGTGGTATTGTTGCTTATGTTCACTGTAATTTGTAATATAATAGAACATGTGGAATGCTATTGTCCGTGCATTTGCTTTTGTTTGATAAAATCAAATCCCACTTCATAATATTCAGCTTCTGTTCATTGGCCACTCATTTGCAAAGATTCTGGGTAATACCAGTCCTTCACCAATTGAAGTTGGACTATCATCTGATTGATCATGTCTGAACAAATGATTAAATGAAAAAACAAAAAGGAGATGGATCATGGATTTTATATATCATCAATTTGAACATGGCCCCAACTACTATATGCCTGGTGCACATAGGGTGAGCACATTTTGGAGCAATCTGGAATACTGAAGGCGGGCCCTGCCTGCTAACTATGTGTGGGCTGCTATGCCAGCAAGGAATGCTGATTTTCATTTCTATATATACCAGCTTCTGTCTCTCACTTTCTACTAATGGCACTGGGGGCGGCCCATGGGAGGATTATGTTTTATTTGACCTGAATGTTAGGTCCAGTGGCTGGGCCCTAAGGGTTTGTTGTACCAAATCCTTGGGAAGATTTCCCATTCTATTCTGGAGCCTGAGTGCGTCATTAGCCTAGCCCAGCTTTTTTTCCTGGGTTCTCTCTTCCCTTTTGTATTGTTGTGTTGAATTTATGGGGCTAATTCCTTCTAAGCCTGTTCTTTTATTTAATATTCTTTTGCCTAAATCAAGAAAAAAAAAATCATTAACGCTGCAAAATAGGGGTTTACCATTGACCAGAATGATTGACCTAAATTTCAAAAGCCACACCAATCAGATGATGCTGATGGTCTAATCAATGGCTCTAAAGTTAACTATGCACATATTGTTTGAGGAATCTAAAATCTTTGTTTGAGAGCTGTTTAGCCATCTCGCAAGACTTTATTGGATTAAGTTTTCAACAATGTGGTTTTATGCAATATCGCATCATCCAATTAAGTATTGTGATATCGCAATAAACTTTAATTTTATGATTTCGCATAAATAGTGAAGTGCGAAAAATGTTTAGAAAAATATTTGACATTGATGACCATGGTTTTAGATTTCAGTGTCGATCTTCATGCCGGTTAGGGCTAGGATGAGTCTGTGCCGGACTGGTACAGTTGCGCCGGTACCAAAAGTTTCCAAAATAAATAAAAAAAATCAGAAATGTAGAAAATAATAGAAAATAAATTTAAAAAAATGCGAAAGTTAATCTATTCAAGTAGTGTTTTATCTCATGATTTTTAGTATTGTTGGCATTGAGTCACTGATAGTGTCACATATGACTTCTGCTTTTAATGGGTAAATGATAAAAACACCATTTACTAAATCTTAGCCATAATTCCCATTATCTAACTTGAGTTATGAAGCCTTTGGACTTTGATCCTCGTAATATCAAGCCCTTCAAATCGTCCTGGCCTCTGGCATTTGGTTCTCATACAGTATCAAGCTATTTCTATAATCCTAACCTTTATTTTTTGCGGCCTCAAAGTTTCAAGGGAGAAAATGACCTTTTTATCTTTTAACTCAGGGGATAAGAAGATTGAGTTTTTGTTAAGAGTCAATTGGTCAAAATAATAATAAGAGGGTTTAGGTACATTTTGTCCAGTTTAAATGGTAGTCAAAGCTGGTTTTTAAGGAGCAAAATTTCCATTTTATCTTTTAACTCAAGGGATAGGTAAATTGAGTCTTTCTTAAGAGTCAGACAGACCAAAAAAAAAAAAAAAATGAAGAAGATTTACTTATCTTTTGGCCTTTCTAAGGTTGTGTCAGAATATAGGGGCTTATTTGTAACCATACTATTAATAAAAATCAGTAGTTTTTTTTTCTGGTATGAGTTAGAAATTTGAACTCCCGACCTGTATTTTGGGCTCTCGCTGAACTGCCGGCTGAATAGTATAAAAACAAGAGCTCTAAACCGGTACATGTCCTCTACTGTGCTGGGCTCAGAGTCAGACCCGACTCGGACCTGTCCGGACGAGTAGACCCAGTTCCGGCCGGCATTTAAAACCACACCCGTGAAACCAAGTTGCATTTTAAAATGGTGAAAAGAGAAACCCATAATATTATTGTTGGGGACTCTTGATCTCAATAATTGCAGGTATATTTCGCAAGGCAGACAGCACAGGTGATGTGATTCGTGCCGACAGCTGTTTTAGAAGACCTTAACTATTGTGGGTTTACCTACCCCAAAAACAAAACTATTGTGGGTCCCTTTTACCAAAAAAAACCATAAAAAAAAAAAAAAAAAAACTATTGTTGGTCCTCTATGACAGCTGTTTCTTTTAACTTTAGCTGACCATTTTCTACATATGTTTCTTCCTTCCACTGGACTCCTCATCTCCCTCATACCTTCCACACCAACCAGCTCTCTCTCTTGTTTAGATTGAAATCCTCATTAGCCTTCTCTTCAGCTTTCAAGTGTAATCTTTTCGCTACAGTCCAACAATATTAACAGTTGGAAGGTGAGTTCTGTTCATCTTAATCATATTGTAGCTATTTTCTACTTGTATGTGTATTCTCTCATACCACTCCCTCTTATTGTCACTGATCTCTTGGATTTGTATATAGGAAAATGATTTGGACCGTTGGATTGACTGTACACCCATTTTTTAATAATAAAATTTATTGGCGAGTGGATGAAATGGTTAGGATGATTAAATGGAGCTGTATTTTTTATTTTATTTTTTTTTGTTTTGTTTTGTAAGATGAAGGATATATATATATATATATATATAATATATATAGCGCAGACGTTACCCACCCACTGGCCCACCTCAAGATTGGATCAGGGGGATTCACTGATCTACCTAGGCCCCTCCTCTTTTTTTTTTTTTTAAAAACAAGCTTCATCCAATATTTCTCACCCAATCTTGCGGGGCCCACATGTTCAATCAATTCGAATGGACAGTGCACTTGATCCAACGGTCCAGTCCATTCAATGGTCCACTCGGATGGACCATCAGGTGGGCCCCGCTAGTGTTAATAGCTTATAAATATACAAACACGATCTAGTCTTAGTGACTTGCTGTGGGACCCACATGCTACCCACCTTGGGATGGGGCTGGGGGATTTGAAGATCTGCGGGAGCCCACCTATGTGGAAAAAAATCATCCCCATCATATCATCCTAACCCTCACAACCGGGGCCTATAAGTTCAATCCATTAAGGTAAGTGCACACCTGGTGGGACCCATGAAATAGGGGGTTTGGATGGTCCACTCGAATGGACCATTAGGCATTTCCCACTAGGCACCTCAGATAATTTTCCTATATATAACATATGAGGAGCACTAAAAAATGCTCGGGCAGTTTTGTTTGGAAAGGAATTCCCTCCCAGTGGGGCCTTCTATTATGTATGACAGCATGACAACCATTGAATGCAGTTGGATGGAACATTTTGGACAAGACCTACTTGTGTGATCTTCAACTTTATTTGATCATCCTAGTCCCTTGATCAATAACCCTAAACTTTAATGATTTTAGAAGCATTATTTTCTTAGGGTTTCAATCCAACAATGAGTAAAAGTTGGATAGTGTCAAATTTAGAATTGTGATGATTCATGGGAGGGTTGTGTGTGTGAAGGGGCATGCTTAGCTCGAGATGGGCTCCACAAGCTAAAAAGATTGACTAGTTCAGGTAGTCCCGTATGTGTAGGGTTCAAATTGGTGTTAGATGGACCATGGCATTCTACCTCTCTCCGTAATATAACGAGGTAGGGTTGTCAATCGTGTCGTGTTAACGAATTCGGGTTACGAGTTAATAAATTCGTATTAAAATCACCTCAACCCGTACACACCCGTTAACTTAACGGGTCAGGAAATCCAACCCGAACACAAACCGTTAATTTAACGGGTTACACGACCCAACCCGTTAACCCGTTAAGTAATTAAATCATTTCGAAAATTAAAAGAAAATCCATACAAAAAAATATATAATGAGAAAAATATATAAGCCACATGAAATTGTTAGTGAGTATCTCGAGTGGATCCCACCTAAAACCCTACTATAAAACAATAAATATTAATTTATTCTTTTATAATATAAATTAATTCCAGCTACACTTAGGAACTAAAAAAAATTAACGGGTTAAACGGGTTGCTAACGGGTTATTGATTTAATTCGTACACGACCCGTTAACTTAATGTGTTAACGGGTTGGACCCGTTAACAACTAGAACCCATTAAGAGCCCACCCGAGCGTGTTGATATTGTATGGGTTCGTGTCGTGTTAACGGGCCGTGTGGCATTTTGACAGCCCTACCGCGAGGTGTATGCATATGAAAATCTATCTTTCTCTATCTACACACACTAGCAAAACTCGCCCAAGCTAAGTCCGGGCCCAAAATAAAAAATATATTCGATTTAGTGCTATTTTTTGAGATCCTAATTAATAAGATGAACACAAGTCCAAAATAAATGAATATTTCATCTATAATATTCAAAATTTTATATATCAAAGTTTATTTTAAAGGAGAATGTGTAGTAAAACTACATAATCTACAAATCAAATTCGAATTTTCAAAATTTCATAAACATTATTTTTTTAATATAAAAATTAATGACAAAAAAACATTAAGTCTTTAAATTCTAAGAAGAAAAAAAATTCTAAACTATAAGGAAAATTTAAAAAATAATATAAAGAGGAAAAATAGAAAAGAATCTATGGAACACCAAAAGGACAACAAGATAAACCTAAGTAACCATAGATTATCCACTTTGAAAACAATGAAGTCATCCAAATTATAACCAATATATGGTAGAATTCAAATCCGCCGTCGCATCAAACCCAATGATAATTATCTTCGGTCATAATTCTCTACAATCTCACCATAAACAAGAGAAAACTAAAGCCTACTATAAAACCAAATGAATACTAAAAAATGATATAAAAATAAAAAAATCCAAAAAAATAATTTTACACCCTACCTGAACCTGCAAGATCGAGTGATATCAAACATAGGAAATAAATTTAAAGAGGAGAAGATGAAAATTATATTTTTGTGTGAGAGATGTTAAAGGATCCTAGAGAAGATGGAGAGAGAGAGAGAGAGAGAAACAAGAAAGAAGAGAGGAGGGAGAGATGTACCTTGTGGATTAAACATTATAAGGAAATGGGAAAAAGTCCATTAGAATAGATAACATCTTAAGGAATAAATTAATGCAATAGGCCCGCACCCAACACGGGTCATGATAAAAAAAAATTTTAATTTAAAGTTAAACTATTTATAATTATTTAAATGAATTATAAATTATTATTAATATGTAATTTATAACACACACGATACTTCAAAAACCAAAGGTTTAAAGGAAGAGTAAATAAAGTTTCAAATGGAAGCCCTTCAAATCAATTATATGAAAATAATAACAACAAATCAACTTGTAATTATATTAAGAAAGAAAGGGGAAACTCAAATAAATTACAAATAAAGTACTAACATCCATTGGAAAACAAAAAAACATAAACAAAGCAGAATGATGCTTGGAAGAGGTGATTCAATCAATGAAAGGTGGGCCTTACTGTAAGATGTTTTTGTTGTTGTTTTTTTTCTTTTGTAGAAAAGATTTTGCTTTTTCCGTCTTTGATGATGCTATTCCTGCACGTGATTTTACACTAATTTATTCTAACTCATATGATTTATATGTGCCACAAGCTGTACGTAGACAAAATCCAGTTTGACAAACCATGTCTGCGGGCCACCTAAAGTCATGATATACCAACCAGAGTCTTTATCGAGGGCGTATACCCAGAGAAAAGAAATAAAAAAGAAGAAAGAAAAGAAAAGCATAAGGCTCTTGTTGAAAATCCGAACCCCTTAACAGAACAAATACTCTTCTTTTCACCGCATTAGTTGGCCCACTATCACATCAGTCATGTATAAAACACAAATTTTTATTTATTCATGTATCATTTCATATGTGATCAAGTTGATGATGGGCTTATCTTTTATTAGAGATCAATTTTATTATGATCCATGCTATAGGGGTAACTTCTATTTGCCAATTTATAGATTTTTTAAACAAAAGGCCCTATGGAGGAGCTTCAAGGATTTCTAGCAGCTCCTGGGCTTAGAGGATCCGCCTCCCGATAGGACGAGGGATTTTAATTTTGAAGAGACCTTGATCTTTATGTAGAGTTCATCATTAATTGCATCCCATCTTAGGTCTTGTTTGGTATCTCTACTGTTGTTCTAGTAGAGCCATCCAAATCAGAGCCATAAAACATAGCTATTAAAAAGAAGTCTACAATAAAAAAAAGGTTATCATCGCCTTTATGTAGAGTTCATCGTATTTAGATTTTTGAAATAATAAAAATAAAGGTATATATATACATATATTGAAAAAATAGAAAAATATAAGTAAAAAATATAACTCATGTATGTTTCTTGCTATAGATATTGAGAGAATAAAATGGTAAAAATTGTGCTACAAACTAAAATGGACCAGAATAGACCAAAATGGACAACCAGAATGGACCGGAATTCAAACCGATTTTTTTTACCCCCATTCCGTCTTCGCTGGAGGACCAGAACGAAAAACTTCAGCCATTCTAGCTGAAACGAAACGGAATTAACTGTCATGCTTCAGATCCATATGCATAGGGGCTGTGCTGAAAGGTCTTGGTATCAACCAATCCTTTTTTATTATTTATAAACTAATTCCTTTCTATTTATTTATATATTGTCTTAGTGAACTTTGCTAAGGGGGTTATTATGGACTTCAATTTCAAAAGATTGAAATCATATTTTATTTTTTATTTTTTGATTTTCCCAATTTTCTTAACATGTCATTTTTTTATTTTTTTTTTGCATAAATGATTTTCTTTAAAGAAAGGACATCATAACTGATTAGTGTCATGTTAGCAAACAGAGAGTTATCTACCCATGTACTTAAAAATGCAGTTTCACCTAATGTTTGGTCGGACAACGCTTCACTTCATTTTTTTTTTCCAATTTTGGTAGTTCATCTTTTTACCTTTTTAATTTTGTCCGGCCTGAAAATCACGATCTGAACCGTTCATCCTCTAAAGAAGAACAGAAGCGGCTAGAATCAAACTTTAGCCGTTAGATCATCACCAATTGTGAGAATTTGTTAAAACTCTAGACGGTTACATCTTCGTTTTTGGCAGTTCAGTTTTTCAATTTAGAAACGTTGGATTACATTAATGTAATTGACCGTTTTCATGTCCCTAAAACTCCAGTCTATTTTTTCACATTTTTTTTAATTTACTTTTGGGTCCAAAAATCATGGTCTGATTTGTCTATCATACGAAGTACAAAAATGGAAAGGAGACCAACTTTCAGCTATTGGATCATCACAGATTGTGAGAATTTTGTGAAACAATCTGGACCTTTAGATTTGCATTTTTGAAATTTGTGGGCTACATTTTCAAGATCCAAATCATTAACCCTCTTTAAAGTCCAAAAATGGCCATCATAGATTTTGAGAAAAAATTTAGAATCATTAGATTACATCAATGTAATTGATTGTTTCATGTTGCCAAACTACTAGTGCTGTTTTGTATCCTCTTAATGTTATGCACCCAAGAATTAAGATCTGTTCCACCTATCTTTTAAATAAGAATAAAAATAATTAGAAAATCAAATTTCAGCAGTGGATGATCAGAGTTTATTAGTCGTACTGTCATTTTTAGTAACAAGCACTAGGAGAGGAGGCGGCCAATGATAAATGGCTGAACACGGGGAAAGAGTTTCCGAATCCCGCCAAAACTCCAATTTTACTCGCCTTTTATAAACTCTTCTTTTCCCTTCCTATCGAGGAAAAGAGAATAGTAAAGGAAGTTGATTTGATGTTCAAGGTTAGGCGTTTGACATCTCTTAATTTTACTTCTTATTTACTTTAACCGGTTTCAAATCGACTTTACACTGTTTGGCAACTATTTTTACTGTGCCCATTTGCAATGGAATTAAGACAATATATGTCTATTTTACATGGTCAACAAAACCACGATATTTCATACAGACATTTTGCACTTAAGCGGATAGACCCAGTGCCCAAACAGTGAAACACTCGGTAAACTAAGGCAGTCCGTTTGTTTCTTTTTCTTCTGATTTATGGGCCCCTAAATCCAGATCTAATCCATTGAATAGACTCATAGGTTCAAACATGGCTATATATCCAAATTTCAACAGGTGGATGATCTTAAAATTTTAGATATTTTAAAAAAAACCATGTATAGTTTGATCCACATTTTTCACATTTGTGGGCCCCAAACAAAAGATCAGAACCGTTAATCCTCTTTGGAGAGATAAACCCTCTTTGGAGAGATAAACATTGCTATGAGGTCAATTTGTAGTGCCAGATCTCAAAAAATCGAAGAAAGTCTCTAGACCGTTGATGCACCAACCATTACTTATCTGGGTTTTGGATTTGTATCACACAGTCAGATTTTTCTCATTCTTTTCCAATGGTGGGGCCCTAAACTATAATCTGAATCATATATACAAGTTCTTAGGATGACTAACCACAGCCACCTTATCAAATATCAACCACTGATCATTCACCAATCTTGAGATATTTGCAAAACAAAAGTGAACGATTGAAGTTAATTTTTGGACTTTGTGGACCCATTTATCAAGATCTGAACCATTGATCCTCTTAGGAATACTACAAATAGTCATGTGG
The DNA here is from genome assembly GCA_029852735.1 of Persea americana. NCBI lineage: Eukaryota > Viridiplantae > Streptophyta > Magnoliopsida > Laurales > Lauraceae > Persea > Persea americana. The sequence continues at coordinate 74,005,147 of CM056815.1, forward strand.
TCATGTACAAGCCACTAATTCACTGTGTATATCAATAAATTTATAGAAAAAATTATATATCAACCATTGATTAAAAAAAATCTGTTTTAATCGGTTTAAAAGTGTTACCAAATAGCATAATTCTACACTATCTATTTCAGACAGGGCTATTTGAAACAAATCTGTTTTATACAGATCTATTTTATATAGATAAGAGTCAATCCAACTGATTTGAGTAACAATTTATATATTCATCACTACAATGGGGTCTGTATATGCAAGTGGTTTTGATTTTTGAAAGATAAGCCCACCCATGTATTTAACAATGGTCCTGCAGCCTGTTGCTGCATTATGGTTCTGCCCTAAAAGTAGTGATGCTAGGTAGTAGTTATTGTCATTTTTGCTAGCACAAAATAAAAAGTAAAGAATTAGATGTTATGAACAAAGTTTGGAGAAAACTCTAGTTCAAAAAAGAAAATAAAATGCGAAAGTTTAATCATGTGTCCTTCTTTGTGCAGGGGTGAAGCATCCTTAGAGGGCCGTTCGAGCTGCTCATTTTATCTCTTGATTGGGATCCTTTAAATTAAAGTAACTTCTAAAACTTGCTTTTTTTTAAAATTATTTTTAGAGCTTTTTGTATATACCTCACTAAGGTTTGTTGGATTTGTAAATAGGCCCCTGAGGTTCTAGTATTTATAAATAGACCATTGCCTTTTCTTTTTAATACCTTTCATATCCCTAGCTAAAATCAATATTTCTATAAAAAATAGGCAGCAACCATGAGATTTGTCTTAGATTTTTACTTATATGAAAGCTCTGCCCTTACATCCATTAAACAAAATGAGTATATTATAATCTACGAAAATACTATTATTTTATCTCAAGTCCCAATTATTTCTCTTAATAACTCTCTTTTGTATATGACCAGGGGTGGACCCAGGTATAAGGGGCTCGGGACTGAAACACCCACCGATATCTGAGAAAAGTTTAAAATCTCCCCCTTCCCTCTCAAATTTCAAAAATTAATATATTTTTTCAACCCTTGCCCCTTCCCCCAATATCCCTATTACATAGAGCTAAACACCACTGACCACCCCCCTTGCAAATTCTAAGAATTAATTAATTTGTTTTTTACATTTGCTCATTCCCCCAATATTTCTTTTACACCACCCCTACACATGAAGCGGAATCATGTATTTTGAAACTTTCCTCAATCCGATGGTGGGTCATGTATGGATTGGATAAATTGTAACCGATTATAAGTACAAATGTTGATTGTTATCATAATCAATCTGGATTTAATGAAATGAGCCCTGTATTGATAAAAAAAAAAAAAAAAGGATATATGTACAATTGTTAATGTTACTAAGTGCAATTGTTAATGTTACACGCTTTATAAAAAAAATTCAGTCTAAGCTTTTGAAATTATGCATATAAGGATAAAAAAAAAAATGGACAAAAGTGTCATTTCGCACTAAAAACCTATGGTGGTTAGAAGACTATTGATTTTAAGGACACGGAAGGTATTAAAATAAAAATACATGGGCCTATTTACAAATCATACAAACCTCTTATTTTTATCTCTTGATACTTAGTATGCATGTGGATCAGATTAGTTTTTTTTACAAGATTTTTGTTGTCACTGTCTCACTTAAGATCATTTTTGTAACTCTACAAGTTAGTTATCAATCAAAAGTTTTATCATCATTCTGCCTTGATTGTTATTCAATCCATTATCAATTTATTTAGGGTTGTGCAATATGAGGAAGACTTTCACCTGCGAGTAGATTGCATCTACAGAACATGCATTCTAGCTCATGAGGTCCGCTTGGATAGTTTCGTGTCATTGGCCCATCAAATCATCCTGGCCCTTAATTTAACATTCTTAAATTTCAATGGTCTTTTAGCTATAGTTTTTTTTTTTTCTTTTCTTTTTTAGATTCAACCCAACGATGAGTAAAGTCGATGAGGATAAAACTGGTCATGATTCTAGATCATGGGAGGGATAAAAGTGAGGAATTAGATGTACTTATCAAAAGTGTTGCTTAAATGGGGCCATAGTGCAGTATGCTCGTGGTCGTGGACAATGGTTTTATCAAGCATTGCAATAAAAATAGTTTGCGTGGACACTCTCACCTGAATGCCATGTGTAGGTTATTTCTCCTTGAGGATACCATTCCAATTAAAGCGTTACTCATAATACAATGTATTAGCCAAAAATGAAGCATAACTATGGTGGCAAGTGCCAACCATATGGTTGTGGATTTGTTATCAAATTAAAAAGAAGATACTGTATGAAATAGTAAATAGATTCTATGTTTTTCATCTCTAATATTTACATTTACTTTATCATTTAAAAATCTTATAAAAGGAATTTAAGAATCTAATATATATGAAGAAAAAGTAAAAATTGTCAAAACTTTTAAAAAGTAAGGATTTTTTAGAAATAATCATTCTTAAACTCAGATTAAGCAACAAAGTAAAGAAAAACATTAAAAAAAAAAAAAGGGAACCTTGAAAGGTGTCGTACCCTTTTTTTAGCCATGCTTGCGATATCGCTACTATTCTCATTTACACACTCAGCTAGATATGAAAATCAGGGTCTTTCTCCTGTAATTAATATCTTTAAATTGAAACACCCTTTTGCTATTATATATATAGGGAAATTCTAAAAAATGCCCCTTCCCCCGGCCCCCCCCCCCCGCCCCCCCAACACACACACACTCTTTTTTTTGTCGTGGAGTCAATTTAATTTTTTCACACATACTACCCCCCATGAATAGGCTGTCAATCTAGCCCTTTGATTAGGGGGCTCGCCCCGCAAAGCCCTCAAAGCGAGGGCTTCTTTTTTTGTCTTAAAGCCCGAGGGTCGAGTAGGGGAGGGCCCTATTTTGAAAAGCCTGCAATCTTAAGGGCTGAGATAGGGCTTGACTCATCCAGCCAGAGAGGGCCCGGCTCGGCCCTCAATTTATAAAACTTTGAAAATTTTGAAGAGTTTTTATAAAGCTAATTTAAAATCTTCAAGAAGTAAGCACCCATTTATTCAATTATTTTTATCAAAAGTGATTAGAATACATAGTTTATTGGTACAAAAGTTAGAAAGTGTATTGCTCCGACCCTTGCAGTGGCCCACCAATGATATCCATAGTAACAATGATGCAAAGTCCGAATGAGCCCAGATTATTCTCTTCTCTGGCTTCGTAGATTGGTGCACTCCACTCCTCTGCAAATCCTAGCCAATGAGCCAGCTGAACCCAGACAACGATTTGGACTGCCCACATCTCTACTCTTTCACTCCACGCACATGATTTTGATCGCGCCTCATCCTCCTGGTCGATCTGCACATGATCCATCCTTGGAACTGTGCAAGACCTCCAAGACCCACCAAATGTGACCCTCTTCTCACTTGATCTTCTCGTAATCAATGACCCGCACAAAAAATACACAATTATTGTGTTCTCGTGTTCCAAACTGCAATCACCAATATATAAAAAACCAAAAGGAGCCCTGCTAAATAAGAGTTCTAATATTTAGGAAACACAACCACAATAAGAAAAGAAAACCTTTAATAATATTCTACCCTAGATTGCGCCACCGACCCAACCCCTCATGTCCGTGTGCTGAGTCAGCGATGGCTTCAACACCCTGACATTAATGATTTTCAGTAAAAGAATGGTATTTCAAATAATTCTTCTGTATGAAGAAATTTTAAGAATGAGACTCTGGCCAATATTATTGATCTTATCTATCTGCAATCAACTAATCTCATCCCCGTTTTCCCTATAGTAGCTACAATAGAAGATTTTAACCAGTGCGATCACTCAAAGGTGAATGTCCCCACCCCTTGGGCGTTCCTAACGCATTGGGCTCATATGCACGGACATTATCCTAGTTAGTTTCATCTAATTCCAATTGGCATTATAATGGAAAAAATAATTTTTTCACATCAACAAATCAAAATGAATGAAAACTTAAAATGGGACATTTATAATATTCTTAGTTTTGCTTTCTTCAAATATTTTTTTCTTCATAAAAATAATGCTGAATAGCAATATGCACAGGAAAATGGCGGATGCGGTTGTTAGCGCTCTCGTGGAAAAATTGCTAAGGTTACTTTTAGAAGGAGGAGTACAACTACTTCAACTAGATGACCAGTTTGACAAAATGAAAAAGGAGTTGCGCTACGTGAAAACCTGGCTCGAGGATGCAGAAACAATGAGGAGAAAGGATGGAAGGAAGATTCTCAAGTTGATAACACAAGACTTGAGAGAGTTGGTGTATGATGCTGAGGACATCATAGCAGATTGCCAAATTTTCTTTATGAAAGAAAAACATAATGGGAGTTTGCCGAACTTCATGAACTATCTCTCTCCACGACTCCTAAAATTCCGGCACAAGATCACAAAACGCTTGAAGGTAACAAATCAAGAAATTGACAAGGTTAAGGAAAGAATGGGAAGCTACTTGGCTCCCACGTCCCCTGCTCCCATTACAAGCATAGGAGAAAGTAGCAAAAGTCGACCATTGAGCTATCCCATTCTAATGGAAGAGACTGACATTGTGGGATTAACAGAACAATCGAAAGACGTTGAAAAATTGATCCTAGAGGCAGACGGGTCCCCAATTGTGATTGGAATAGTTGGTATGGGTGGAATAGGCAAAACCACACTTGCTCAAAAAATATGCGAGAGTAATACCATAAAACACTCTTTTGAATGCATAATATTTGTAACTGTTTCCCAACATTGTGAATTGGAAGACCTACTGGAGAGGATGTTGACTCAAATGAACATTGGCGAAGAATATTTCAAAAGGAGAGAAGTTGTGGACTTATTGAGAACACTTGGGAGGAAGTTAGAGGAAGGGAAGTACTTGGTGGTTTTGGATGATGTTTGGGAAAATGAAATGTCTTGGTGGAATAGTTTGGAGTCTGCTTTACCAAAAAGGAATGGTTGTTGTGTAATTGTTACAACAAGAAATGAAGATGTGGCTAAATCAATGGGTGCTATTGACAGTCACATAAACCGTCCCCGACTTCTTTCAGATGATGATAGTTGGTCCTTGTTCACTAAAATAGCATTTGCAAGGGATGGAGGTAGGTGTCCGAATTCTAATCTAGAGAGCATTGGCAAGGAGATTGTTGCAAGATGCGGAGGGCTCCCTTTGGCAATCAGGGTGGTGGGTGGAATGATGCTTGGAAAAGGTGATTCGGTCCATGAATGGAGGAGAATAGCAAAACACCTGAAGGAGGAGATGGAAGAAAAGAAGAAAGATGAACCACTCATGTTGAGTCTTGGGATAAGCTACGAGGAGCTTCCCCCTTACTTAAAACCTTGTTTGATATGCTTTTCCATGTTACCAGAAGATTATTCAATAGAAGTTGATGATATTGTTTATTGGTGGATTGGCGAGGGTTTTGTTTTAGGATCAGAAGGAAGAACGGCTTTTGAGATTGGGAGACAATGCGTGGCAGAGTTGGTTAATCGATGTGTTTTAATAGGTGACAGCAAATATATAGTATCAGGACAGCTTTCGTGGGTTAAAATTCATGATATAGTGCGGGATATGATTATAAAGATTGCAAGAGACGAGAACTTTACACATTTGGATAAAAGAGGTAGGCCAGAACTTACAGTCCAGTCTCGTCGTATGGGCATGTTCAGCAATGGCATAATCAAGCGTATTGAAAGGACAGGGCTGAAGAAGTCCACAATTGAGAGCAAGTTGCGAACATTGTGGGCGTTAGACGTAGGCAAAGAGGATGTTTTAAGTAAGAACATGGAACTTTGCAAATTAAAGAGATTGAGAGTGTTATCTGTTTCTTTCTATAAAGATTTGAAAGATGAAGACGTCATGAAGGATTGGTTGGATGGGATAGCGTCATTGTTGCATCTAGTCTACCTAAAGATTGAAAATTGTGGACTAAAAAACCTCCCAGATTCAGTTGGAAATCTTCGTAATCTTCAAATTTTGTGCCTATCTTACTGGTATAACTTGAAAATGCTTCCTCCAACAATCACCAAGTTAGATAAACTCACTTGCTTTAATATTGATGGTTGTCGCCGTTTGGAGTGCATGCCAGTTGGAATCGAAAGGCTTTCAAGGCTGGAGAGATTGATAGGTTTTCGCCCTACAATTTCAAGCCATAAAAACACTTCTGGAATTTCTCATTTGAAGAACCTTGGCCAACTTAGAGAACTTACAATTTATTTTAAAAGCCCAAACAACTTGGTAGAAGGAGAATTGAATGTGTTGTCAACGCTCCAAAATCTCCGATTTTTGATCATCAAATTTGATTGTGCTGAAGCTGATGTTGCTGCCCTTGTGAGCAGAGTGAATCATCAGCTTTCGCCTCTTCGAAATGTAGAAGAGTTGTATCTTTTTCATTATCCCGGAGAAAGTACACCTATCTGGTTGAATGCAGCGACATTTCCCAATCTACAATTTCTTGGACTTTTTCAAGGAGGTAATATCAAGCATATGGATCCTGGGTTTTGGGAAAAAGAGCATGGTGTTTGGAAAATTGAAGGGGTTGTTTTGTTTCTGTTGTCTGAGTTTGAGGAGAAGCCGGAAAGGTTCCGTGAAGCGTTGCCGTCTTTAAAAAAGCTAATGTGGTGGAGCGATTCAGATGACGAGAATGCAGATGATGATGATCTGTGAGTTTGATAATGTTTTTTTCTTCAATGTGGAGGTAAAAAATGTCAAACCACTCGTGGGCGTCAATCACGTGTCAGAGGTACGAAGAAATAAATGGCATTAAGAATTTCTTAGCACTTATTTTCATTGTATTCTGAATCGCACAATGTGGTGGTGTTGGCTTGTCGCTTTTATTCATCGAATGTAACAAATCTTTGCAATTGTATACAGATGATGAAGTCAGACTGCATCTTTTCAAAATTCATCTCCCATCAAAGGCCCTACATTTCAAGAATCTGGATGCTTTCTGATTTGGGTTCACCTTTACAAGACCAAACTACTCAAATCTCCGTTCTCCTTGTCTTGGCTAAGTTTTGCCCAGCTGTTCCAATCCGAGCTTTGCCAAGAGTCAAATTGATCATGAATGTATTGTGATTCAGAACCTGACCAATTTGAAGATAGGTCCAAATTCCATTAGAATAAAATTTGGTCAATCACTAAATTTGAAGATTGTATTGCCCATTGCCCGCTGGGCCAAAGTCTACCGAGGCCTTTTGATTTTTTAGCTATTGGGCCAAATGTTCATTTATGACAAACTCAATTGTCTTTGCAGAACAGACCTATACCAAATTTGGCTTCCTTCCAAGTTAGGATGGGGTAAAGGGAGCGAATTATGTGTAGGGTCTTGGGACTTTTGAGTGCTCTCTATTTAAGAGGTGAGCCACATCGACTGATTTTTGGAGTAGACGCGACAAATCCGGAAGCACTTGAGAGATCAGTAATGTATGTGAGGTCCAAAAATACTATGCCCACCATCATTAAAAAGAAATAGCTCTGTTTCTTTGCATTAAGGTTCTTATGAACGGGAGATGCTTATCTGAGAGATATCTTTCACCTTATATGAGAGATAGGGGTGGAGGCCCTCACATTTAAATTGTTGGCATTGAATATGGATGTGAGGGCCTCCACCCAATCTCTCATTTAATGTGAGAGATATCTTTCATATGAGCATCTCCCCTTATGTATCGAATACATGACGTAATTAAAAATGAGGATTAAAAGTGAATTTTCAAAAGTGAGAATCAAAATCCAATTCGCCAAACTTTTAAATCATCGCTAGTTCATGTGAGTCGGTTGGAAGTTAGACCCACATTAGATTGACCCCATTTTTTAAAGGAAAAATCAATTAAATCACATGTAAATGAGACATTTGCATCTGATCAATCTGACATGGGCCTAACTCTATAGATAAAATTTAATACCAACCATAATTCACCCACAGAGTTTACTCCTGCAGAGTTGGGATTAGCATCGCGCGGACTGAAATGTCTTCGAAAGGGACAAAAACAAAGGGCTTTCTTTCTGCCCAATTCAAATTGGAGTGAAACTTGGCCTAGCCCCAATATGTGGGGCCATGATCATGGGCAGTTTAGGTTTAAGGGATCCATGGTTCTACTTGGAATTTCTTTTTAAAAATCAAACTAAAGAAGATATTGAAAAATTGATGTTACATAAAATTGGCCTATGGAGCAAATACAAAGGATGGGTCCACCTTCATGAAATGGGAATTATACACCTATAGATATTTCCTCCTTGTGGAGACGCGCTTAATAAACAATCATCTACCCAAAAGTTGCCTCACGGCTGATTTGTTTGGTTTTGGATACATAGGACTTCCAAAAGGCTCCTTTTAATGCAATTGCATTTCTAGTAATTCTAAAACTTGAGTTTCTAAAAATGGTTAAAACTAAAGAAACAAAGATGAATGATCTAGAGTGACTATCATATAATCTCCTCTTTTATAGAAAATGAGTTAAGGGAAGTTTGAAAATGAATACCCAGATATCACCTAATTCAAATTCGAGGGAAGTCAAGTCTCCGCCGTATTATCTTTAAATCCTTCACCTTCAATGATCTTTTTTGAGCACATATCAGCCTCAGCGTTTTGATTAAGATCTTCTTCTTTTTTTAAGCACGGACCATGAATTCATGTGTATTTAATTCCCATACAACGAACGGTGCCTTAAGCAATGCCTTCCTATTTGAGGGGCAAGAATTGAAGAAATTGTTGGTGTTTATAGAATTGGATATGGGTAAATAGACAAAAATAAATGTTTTCAAGGTGCATAATCGCTTTCCTTACGATGTTTTCAAGGAAAACCGGACTAGGTTTCATCATGTGAAACGCACTTAGTGTGTTGAAACCCAATCACTATAAAGTTATACAATTTCAACATTCACTTTGTTTTTAAGATTTTTTTTTTTCGAGATCTAGAAGAGATTAGAAGTTGAAAGTTACTACCATAATAGTTAGTGGGCTTTGGAAGACGATCAACGGTTCGGATTTTGATCAAGAAGCCCACAAAGCCGCAAAATACAGATCAAATGGTCTACAATTTTTTCACAAATAATTAGAGATTCTTAAACAATCAACGGTCGAAATTCTCTTCCATAGTCGTTTTTGAGCTTATCAATAGGATCAACAGTTTGGATTGATAGTCGCGGCCCCAAGATTTAAAAAATAGAAAAAAAAAATCGGTGTAGGTTTCTCAACATGAAGCCCAGTCGATTTGAACATTTGAAATCAATAGCCCCACGGGTTTTCATGATCTTCTCCAGAAGATTCATGATGAATCAAAGGCTGAAAAAAATAAAAAAAAAAAGGAGGAAAACACAGACTGCCTTCTCAAGAACTGTAGCACCGTGGTCTTGCCGCTTTAGATGAATTTGTCCGTCTAAAAAAAGTGGCGATCTAGGTCTTCCTCTTACAGACATAAACGTCTATTATCCGCTTGAAAATAGACACTTTGTTGTGCAGCATCGAAACGGACTTATTATCTAAATATCTATTTGAAATCAATTTATGCCTTTTTAATGAGAATTCATTCCTTCCTGAATATGGGTTGTCGGTTTTTCTTCATGTGTTGATGAAACCATTTCACCTTTTTTTATGTTAGTACAGTTTTGATGACTCATTTCATGCTTTTTATGACAGGATTAAGAATATGAAGTTTTCCATTTGCAATTTGGTAACATCTAAAAGTAGAGGAAAGAAAAAAAGGTTCTATTGGTAAATTCATTTGCCTCTAAAGGAGTCAATTTTCAACTCATATAATCAATTCATAAGGATTCATTTTTCTTCTAACTGAAGGAGGGCGAAATTGCGTTTAGATTTATGGGATATCTGAATCTCAAACTTCTTTTTCTTGACAAGCGAACGCTGTTAGAGTAGTTGAGTCTTACAAATAAGAGATTTGGTTAAAGATTTTTAGAGATAGGATTAGGAGTTTGAATTTTAAATTATCTCTTATTCCCTTCTCTTGTATGAATTGATTAGTTGATTTGAATAACATTTGTAGTGGTTTTTTCCACCACCATCCTCTAAAAAGAAAGAAAGAAAGAAAAAACTTGTGCTATATTTATTAAAGGCGTCCAACACAACATGCAATTAATCCTGAAAGTCATTTGTGATTCCTTCTACCCTCCATTTCTATGGAATTCGATGTTGAAACCAGTCTATGTTGGAAATAAAGGTCGAATGGATCATTTTGGATCCCTTTGGATGAGTCTTGATCCTCTCTTTCAACGAAACAGGGAAATACTGTTTCGGCCTATCCACGAGCCCCACCTATATAAAATGTTATCTTTATTTTTTCATTCCAACGAAGCAATTAAGAGTGTGCAATTAGTTGACATCACATTTATATAAGTGGCACTCGAGAATAGGCCGAAACAATATTTCCCTGTTTCAACGAACTCCATTTGGATATATCCACCTTCAATGCACTGCCCTAAATCAAGAGCAAGATCACAGCTAATGCCTGTTCTTATCTAGCAATCGATATGGGGGCAAATGAAATGCCCATTTATCTGAAGGTCTTCAACTTGAGACTTGCCCTGGCTGACTTGGCTTTATTCAATTTTGAGTCAAGCCACATTCTAAGAAAATTAAGTTAAAAAAAAAAAAAAGATTAAATGTAACAAATAAAATTGACCCACAAGTGGTCTATCTGTTTGCAATTGAACAGAACCAAGTAAGATTTTAATGTTTTTGAACTATTTTCATGCCATCCTAAATGCAAGCCAGAGACCAGTAGCCTATCGCTGATTGCTCCAAAGCTTCCGTGGATTTGAGATACATTCAAATGGTCATACATATTCCCAATACAAAGGCTGATTACAACAAAGCTTCCTTATTCAGATAGTTCCAAATGAGTCTATATTCCTCATTAGATGTTAAAGTGCAGTTTGCCATGTGAACTACTAGATTTATGCTTCCAACTCTTACATAAGGGAACTTAGGGACCAATTTATATTTATCTGCCTAATGTCACAACCCACTTGAGCACGAAAGAAGAGTTCATGGGCACCATTTAGTTTTATGGAAATTATATCATTTGTTTCTCCATGTATCCGCTTTGGTTTAATTATTTTTAATAACTTTAATCATAGCCATTTTAAAAAACAATGGAAAGTTTCAATTTTATATTCTTAGTGGAGCATTCTAATTGCTAACAAGTTGAGAAAGAGTGACTAATAAAATTCAGGCCCGTTTGCCTACTTTGAAATTGAATTTCTAATATTTCATAGTAAAGAGGGTTTTATAGAAGTATTGAAGTGGTGAAGAGCGAACCATCTAAGGTGGAGATCAAGATGTGACGATTAGTTTCCTATGATTTACTACAGCAATCGATTGGTGATCATTTTCTATTGAGGGGAAGATTATTTGATGTCCATTTATGGATCTCACCTTTAATTCTTCACCTTTGCCACCTTTGATAGAAAGGTGTTGCTTAAATTCCCTTGAATAGCTTACTCAGCTTCATTTATTTTGGGCTTTTGTTGAACCATTGCCCTTAACATTTTTTTGATAATTATTATATTTTCTAAGGATTCCAATTTACCATTTACTCATGGCAAATCTCATTGTTTCATCGGATTGCATTTCAGGTCCCTGTAATGTCATTGGTTAGTTTGGACCCAGGTGAAAACATGAAGTTTCTAGAACATCAATTTTAAGAATTTTTTAATAGCTTGTCTAACTTTGGGCAGGCTAGAAAGTTAGGCTCATTCTCCTTTCTTATATATGTGTGTCAACTAAAATACTCATCCTCTTACTTTCTCTTTTTGCCTGGTAATGTCATTGGGGTTTTTATTTTCTTTTTTCTTTTTCTTTTTCATTTTGAGTCTGTTTTCAATAACAATTGTTCGTGTAGTGAGTGATATTCATTATGTTGGTTACAATCTTTCCTTATTTTCTACTCTATGTTTTATTTTCTATTAGAAATGTATTGATGTTGATGAGTGGAATTATTTTGATGTTTTATTCCCCTACCATTTTATTATCTTGTGAGTTTGATGTTTTGTTTGTGGATTATGTATCATTTACTTCTTTGTTATGTGGCATGATGAATTAAAGCATTTGCAAAGACTTATCCCGATTCTATCCCGTTTGGTAATTTTACATGTAAAATAAAGTGCAATAAAGCATCAAGTAACCGGATAAGAAAGTTTTACAAAAAAAAAAAAAGGAGGGGGGTGGTGGTGTGGGGGAGGGATAAGAAACAATTTTCAATTAACATACTATGATAAATATGAACATGGATATGAGAGAAGCAACCCTCAAAATTCAACAAAGACTTGCTGCATGGAAATGGGAGTTATACAACCATCTATATTTTATCTCGTTGTGGTTGGATCCATGATGAAACCCACCTAATAAAAGATCATCTGCCCAAAAAATCCCCTCAGGGACCATTTCTATGCTTGTATTGAATATATAGGAATTCCAAGGGCACGCTTATTTTATGCAATTGAATTCCAATGAATTTTAAAGCTCTGTTTTCCAAAGGTGGTTGCACATGAGGAAACAAAGGTGAATATTGCAGATGACCATCAAATAATCTTTAATTTATTGAAAAATGAATCAAGGCGAGTTGGGAATGAATCTCAAATACCAAGAAAGTCAAGGTTTCATGCCCATCTTCTCCTTCTTTACCGCTATCCTATTTGATTATCCTTTTTGGAGCACATTTGACGAGGAAAGCATGTGTATTCAATTCCCATGCAACTAAACAGGACATTTAAGAAATGACTTCAGAGGGGCAATTTTTTATTTTTTTTTAAATAAGGAGAAGACGTTGCCATTAAATTGTCTCTTCACTTAGAAAGGAAATGAGTGTAGAACTACAAAGAAGCGCCACTACATTATAGCATGGTGGGGTGGTGCGGCTCCCTTTTTCAATTAATGGCGAGGCCTACCTTTTCAAAATCCAAGCCAATCATCAACGGTAACACCCTTGATGAGTGAAATCACTTCAAAGTGAGGATTCATTTACTTCTATATCCTATATATTTCACTACTTAGAATTTATTTAAGTCTCTACCCTTCATCTTTCGCTATTTATTTTGTCATTGGTTCCTTAGACCTTAATTTACCTTTTGACTACACACCATATAATTTTATTGTGATAAAATCTAATAATAAACAATCTCTCAAATAATGTGAAATTTGAATAATGGGCAGGGAAGACCTAAAAGCATTTCGATACGAGGGATAGAAGGATGGAAAGCCCTCATTATGTGTTACTGTTGGACACAAAAACAATCCGATTAGATATATTTATCTTTTAGTCTAATGTCTTCAAACTTTAACGATTTTATAGCTTTGCTATATTTTGAGGTTCAATCCAATGTTGAGTATAAGTTGGATGAGTGTCCAAATCAGTCCTCATACCAATTTAGAGGGTGAAATGAGGTCGATTGATCAAACGTGGGATCAATTGATCGTCCTAAGTTTAGAAGAATAATTGTTTTTAATTGTTTATGAAGTGTTCTAAGTGCCAAGAGTATTTAAAAACAAGTATTTTTAGAATATTTACATGAAGGTGAAAAAACTGTACTGTTTTTAATTATCGTACATTCAGAGATTAGAAGGTGACAGTCAAAAGGGAAGGCGAGAGCATTCAAGATTCAATGCAAAGAGGGCTAAGATTCACTGTTGCGAAATTGGAAATCAAGGTGGTCTGAGTCAACTCAACTCAGTCAGGGGCGGGCTTAAGCTTGTAAAATAATTTCATGGCTGTTGTTCAGGTGGAGTCGGGTCTTACATCGATCCAAATGGACAGAGCGATTGAAATCAAATTTTTTCAACTGATAAACTTGTGGGCAGCAACCAAGGAATTGGGATGTGAGTGACATGACTAGTATTACATTTTATAGGCTGGGCCAGGGCCAGGGCCATCTGACCAGAACATTAGGCATACATGGGCCAACAGCAATGATTCAGATAATCTGACCCAGACTTGCCAATTCGTGAATCAACCCGGCTCAGTGAGGTTCTGACTAAAGGGAAAAAGAATGTCAAATCCCACGGCTATGAGGTACAGTAATAAAAAAGGAGAGGCAGCCACAGACCTTTATATTCAATAATAAGGGAATCGATTCTTCCTTCTTTGACAATCAAATGAAGATTTCACATCTCTATCTAATCTTCTAAGCATCAAATGCATGCATTTCCCATTCTTGTGTACCCGTTGAAATCTTGCCTTCCTTTCTGTTCCTTTCCAGGGGTTGGTGTGGACTCTATATTCTACTTATTTTTCAGCAGCCAAACATATGGTCAAATACAAAATAATTTTTATATCATGAGACTTATAGGGATATTCACATCAGGGCTAATATAATAAGAGGTTGTCTTTGTATAAACGAGATACAATATAAAATATATATTGTGAAGCCTCAAAATCATAGTTCAAAATAGTAGCGTTATAAACTAGTAAAGGTCAAGTAATCGGACAATAAGGGGTTGCTCAGCTGGTCCTTGATTGGCAACCCCACACTTCCCACTCAGATAGGACTCTCACTCTCAACATACTCCTAAGTGGGTAGGTCAAGATATAGGGATGTAGACGGGTCGGTTCAGGTCCATGGTGGACCCGGACCCGGACTTAGAGCCGTTAATGAGAATGTGGACCCGGAGCCGTTTCGGAACCGGTTTTTTTGTTCCGGAATCGGAATGGTTAATGAGAAGATGGACTTGGAATCGGAAATGTATATGGGACAGGTCCGGCTCTAGGTAGAGAATGTTATGGGCAAAAAAAGTAGTTTTTTGGAGATATTTTTTAAAATTGAGGTAATCTGTCGGGTCCTGGGTCCATAGGTCAGAACAAATGTGGAACCGGACCTGTTTAGGTCATGGGTCCAAAAAAAGACCCAGACCCGTTTACTTAACGGGGCCTAAACAAGGACCCAAACGCTCGCGGCTTTTAACGGGATGGAACTTCTGGGTAATCGGAGAATCGGAGACATCCCTATCTAGCTACCTCCGGGCCACTCAGCCAAGTGAGCCCCCAAAAAACAGAGTTCCAAGTATTTCACTTCAAACCCACTGCTAGGGATGTGGACTAGACCTGCACAAGTTTTATAAGGAACCAACCCAACCTGACTGAAGTGCAACCCCAGTGACACAAACACCCAATCAGTGGCTATATGTTTTTAAATATGGACCGCTGACCCTTTACCTCTTAACTCTCCATTTGATGATGGTCACCAACCAAACAGTATCATCTAAGGTTTTTGTGGGCCTAAATGGAACCACTGGGCCAGGATTAGGATGTTTCATTTCATTCTATATTCATGCCATATTAGCGCTTATGCTTATACTAAACTTTCATTTTGCATAATTAGAAAATCACTACTATGAATACTAGCCCTCTCAAACTCAAATCAAAACCTTTTCCAAGCTGTTTCGATACCCAATGTCTATCTATGCATGCCAGATAAACATGAGTGAATATGCCGCTCTCTTTGCCTATTTATTTAGCAGGAAGGTGAGTCAAAACGTATATGCTATGGCATAAAGACTTACTTCATTTTATTCGGATGAAAAAGTAAAAAAATAGTAAAGCAAAGATGATGTCTTTGTGTGTGTGTGCATTGTCTTTTTTTTTTTTTTTTTTGGGTATGAGCAAGGGAGATTTCATTAAAAAAGAAAGCCAGCAAACAAGCTACAACACACAAAAAAAATTCGGACACCAACAAGAAAACAAAGAGAGGCATATTCCCAATGGCCTATTCACAATGAGGCCATATAAAGTTTATCTCATATTGTCTACATTTAGCAAGATAGTGGGCAACCCTATTTAAATCTCTTGAAATGAAAACTGTCTCAAAAGACCCAAAATGCTTCAAACACTTCAAAATATCTCCTACGAAAGGCTGGATAGACCAATCCTTGCTGTCGTTAATATTTCTTACAACTTCTATAGCATCCACATGAACTCGAACCCTCGAGAAGCTGCAATCCTTGATAGCATTTAGCGCAAAGAGTAGTGCCCTCATTTCAGCCTCTTTAGCGGAAATGACTCTTGGTCCTTGAGAAGCCCTTGCAGCCACAAGCGATTCATTAAAAAACAAGGGAAAACTGAAAGCCGATTGGCCTATATGACCATCAACTGCCGCATCGCTAAAGAGAAAGGTGATTTGCTCAAGATCCCTTTTTTTAATTATAGGAGAGTAAGAAATGAGATCTGAGATGCATTGGGGGCATTCAGGTTTATTAAGCAGGTTCATACGGTAAGCTATAGTTAAAACATGTTTCAGTGTTAAGATATGCCATTTGGCACTCAATTCATTTCTCGCTCTCTAAATTCTCGACTACAAGGAAAGAAATTGGGCATGAGATACATGATCTGAAAGCTATGGATGGATTGAGTTCCTTCGATTTGTTACAGAATTCCACCAATCTAATACATTATTGCAGTTGAAATTAGATGTCCTTGTGTTTTTTCATTATTGTTTAGATCAAAAAAGGGGAGAGAGAGTAAACTTCCATGAAATATAAAACATGCCGTTTACCCTCTTTTCTTTTTTCTGTTTTTTTACTCCCCACAGCCGTCCGGTGCTTTTCTCCCATTAGTGTGATAAGTAGGGCTTGGGGAGAAGTAAAATTTTATCTTCTAGTGCTTTTTTACTTTACCACTCATTTTTTTCTTTTCCATGATTTAAACCATACTTTCCGTTTACTCTCCCTCATGTAAACAAATAGACCTGCAACAGTGAGCATTGGGTACATGATATAATCAAGTGTGCCATAAATCCATCTTCAGCTTTCTATCAATGATCATCCATTCTGTGGCCCTTTTCTTATAGGGTCATTCCAACAAATTGATAAGAGCCCTCATACTCGCCGGTCTACTCATCATATCGATGTGCCCTGTAAAGAACAAAAAGAACTTTCCGTGGAACACTACTTAGTGGACCTCAACACAGGTCTACTTAATTGGTTAGCAATCATGCTTCTCACCTGGTTGTTTAAGGTTTGAAATTTGGGTACGCTAGCTTATTGCATCCAAACTTCCTCAGTAGAGCATTTCAAAACTCAAGAAAGGGATTATTCTTTTCCTCAAGAGTGATCCAATCTATGTTATTCTTTTCGTCAAGTGTGATCCAATCTATGTTTCCAAAATCCAATCAAATGGTCAGGATTATCCGAAGAATCCAGTTCTTTTCGTCCATGTCATGTGTGAAGGAAAGTTGTGGCCTCTATAGCTCAGAATTACCATTTCTTTTTCTTGAGTTGTGGGACTGATGCTTTGCTTTGGTTCCTTTATCTCCATTTCTCCTCATTCTATAAATACAAGTGATTAAGTCCTTCTCCAACATTACCCTCTCTTCCCCCGCTATTTGTATTACGCAACTCCTCTCTGAGAGCCAGCATTGCATTTGTAAGATTTTGTCTTTTAAGTTGCTTATTATATTGATTTTGCATTTAAATTCCTCATTTTGAAGTGGTTTGATGATGTCATTCTAGAAATCTTAAATCACCACCGTCCGTTCAGCGCCGAGGAGGTAGTCCTAGACAGCAACGTTCAAAGGTGAGTATCAATTTCTCTATCACTTTGTATTATATATCATCTGTTTTTGTGTATTTATAGTTGTTTTCTGTCATTTTAATTGAAATTTTCTGAGGAATTGAGTCTTTCATAAAAGGAAGGTTTGATTGAGTGAGCTTCATATTCACCAACAAGTTAGCAACATTTAGAGGGGCCTTCATAATGGTAATCTACCCCTAACTATGATGCCTTTACGAAACCTAAATAACTTGAGGAATTTAGTATTTTGTGATGTCGCACAAAAGAACATTTGTTTGCACATAATCACGTTTGCTTGCAAATATTTACGCATGCGATGTGTGTGAATGCTATGTGAAAATGGTTTGTAAATGAGACCATTTAAAAACCAAGAATTTCACACCAGCTTTTTACACAGTGATTGTATTCTTGTGGGGCCCATCAACCACTTTTTTTTGTCATTACTATGGGCCCCATATTTAAAATCTAAACAATTCACTTTCCTTATTGAACTAATAAACCACAAGATAATGAAGCTGAGGGGCTGTTTGGGATCCTGCCACCCGGGGGCGGTAGGGTTAATTAATAGGAATGATGAAAGTCATTTACTGAGTTGTAAATCAAATATGGAAGTGATGGCACTTTTTATTTATGTTTTTTTTTTTTTTTGGGAATAACTTGTTGGAACACAATTTAAATCTTTCTTCTTCCAATAAAATGTCCCACTCGAGAGAATACTCTCTCTCTCTCTCTCTCTGCCAAAGTCTTTGGATCCCGCCTCTCACTCTCTATCAAGACCCAAATCTATACCTAGTATTCACCCCATCTCTCTACCTTCCACACAACCCTTAGTTAGATTGGATGCAATCTTTAATGTAGTTTGAGAAGACGATGCTGATAAAATAGTTGGAGAAGTTTTAGGAAACTTTAAAATTGACTGTGATGAGAAAGATATTAAGAAAGGTAAAAATTTTGTAAGCAACTACAACGGTGGTGGCCATAAGAGCCACCATGCTAGAAAGGTGGGCCCCCCATGCATTGAAGATTTGAAGATGGGCATTGACATGAAACTAAAACAAGAGAGATAAGGATAATTTTAATGATTTGAACTTAGTTAATTTGAAGATATACATTGACATGCAAACTAAATTAAGAGAGATAAGGATAATTTAAATGTTTGAATTTAGTTAAGTGAACGGTTGCCTTTCATCTACATAAGGATCACCTTATAGGAAAGAAGATGAGAAATTTTAGAAATCCAACCTACGGGCCATATTGAGAAAAGACATGGCTTTAGACTGAGACAATTTTTTCACAATGGCAATATGTAATTGGGATAAGAAGTAGCTCTTAGGCCCTGTTTGGTAACTCTAAAATTAAGCACTTATTTAGTCATTTAGAGCTTATTAACAATTTAGAGTGTTTGATAAAACTCTAAATGCATTTTACATTTAGAACTTATTTTTAGATATTAGGGATTTTAACCTCTTAAATATAAGCTGCTTTGGGCAGCTCTTTTTTCCGGAACTTATTCACCTAAAGGCGGAGGGCAACGTAAATGACGGAGATTTTGGGTTAGTTGGATGAAGATGTCCTTAGAAACATTTACCGAAATACCCTTACCCATATTTCCAGCACTCGAGTCACTTGCTTTCGCTCGACTCACTCCTCCGCACATCCCTAAGAAAGGAACCTGAAAGGCAAAAGCCATTATCCCTTCCAAAGTAGAACTCAGGTTCCCAGTCACCTGCTCAAAGATTGGACTGCCGGGGTCTTTCACCATCTCCAAGTAGAATCAGTGGGGTTGTTAGTCAAGATGTTTTTGAAGAATTCGCATGACCGCAGGGAAGGAGAATTGCCCACTCAGGAGAGGAGATCGTGGGCTGACTCAATCTCAAGTTGATCAAAATGTTTTTGGGGAGATGCTTTCTAATCATGACTCCAACGGCTCTGTTTCCGTGGAAGATATTAATAATCCTCACATTTCTTTGGACTGCTTTATCTTTCTTTGAATGGGATCTCTTTCCACTTTCATGTTTGTCTCAAGTGTTTGTGGATTGCAAAGAAAATTATGTTTATTTAGATTAGTTACCAAACACTCTACTATAAAATCATAGCGTTCTTTTATAATTTTACCAAACAGTCTAATTATAAATTAGAATTTAAAAATTAGAGCTTTTATTTTAGATCTTAATTTAATTAGCTCTTATTAGTTAAATTAGAGTTACCAAACGGGCCCTTAGTTTCCAAGTCCAATAGGTTTCTAAAATACCATATAAATTGATTGCATTAGGCACCCAAAATGGGACCCACTGTATGCGTGCGGGCCCCCTGGCCGGAAGTCCAACTCTGCCATCCACCCCTCTCTGCAGAAGGTCCAAAACTAATTGTTTCTTTTTTCCTTTGGTAAAGTAATTGCTAGTGTGTTAGAATTTTGTGTTGGCTAAATTCATGGGTTGGACATAACTCTAGGGGTCCATTAAGTTGTATTTCATATTTAGAAAATGACTCTAAAAATAGAAGGCTAAAGACTCAGAAGAAGAAAGCTGGGAGAAAAATCGCTGAAATTCCGGATCAATAGATTGTGGTCCGTTCAAGCGACCAGTGCATTCGCTTGAGTGAACCCCAGAATGAATGTGTTTCGCTCGACCTACCTTTGTGATCGCACAAGCGATGGTCTGAAATTCGAAGACAGTAGCTTGTCCACTCAAGCGGACTCCCTGGTCACTCGAGCGAACCTGAGCGAATTTTTAGAAACTTCCCTGTTTCCTCTCCTTATTTGTCTCAAGTTAATGTTGTTGATTCCTAATCATATTAGAACACTTGAGGCACGAATCCAAGGCTATTTAAAGGACTCAAAGGCTATTGTAAAAGAGACCTAACCTCTCAAGTTCTGATTTGGAGATTTGATTAAGAGAATTTTTCTCTAAAGTTTTATTAAGGAGTTGTGCTGCCAAGTTCTCTAGAGCCAGTATCTTCTGCATCCTTTGTAAAAGATTTTCTTTTTGCGAGAAGATATGAGGAGTCAAGTGCTGGATTGAGTCTGCTGCAATCAACAATGTGAAGTCATTGAAGCATAAAGCGACATAAGGTAACTTCAGTCCTTAAGGAGGGGATATTTGGGGAAGAAATCTGAGTTTCTTGTAATTGCAAGATTCATAGTGTTTGATTAGATCCAGTTTGAATCCGTGGTTTTTCACCCGGTTAAGGTTTTCCACATAAAAATCTGGTATCCTTTTGGTGTGTGCTTGTGATTTTATTTCCGCTGTATATTTGTTATTTCTGCACACTTTTGGGCTGATTAATTGAGTGGACCAATCTAAAGATCTTGCGAACCCTAAACTTTCATAGTGTTATTGGGTTGTGAGGCTCACCATCCTACATTAGGTATTGACTCAAATCATCGACAAGATCCCTAAGTTGTTATGTTTGTCCATATGGACCAATGAAACTTCATCACTATCTATCTAATTTCTAGAACTAGCTTCAAGATCTTAAATTGAAAACTGCCCTCGCTATCTCTATCCCTCTCATTCACAGCATTTTCCTTTATTTTTTCTACTTATTTTCTTAAGAAGATGAATGGAGTCCAAGTAATAATCAATTACGCGTTTTCTTTCCTTTCTTTTCTTTTTCTTTTTTTCGCTGGTGGCCTTTGGCTGAGGAAATGAGTTGTATATACAGGATAATGGATTGAGAATTAAAGGGTCCTTTTTATTTCTTAATAAAACAAAATCTCCAAGATGGATTCACGAATGTTCATAATAAAATATTTTTTATATTTTTAATTGTGATATGAATTCATAAATATTTATAGTAGATTAAAATTTAGGGTTTTTTTATTAAAAGAAGCCTCAAATATCACTATACCTCCAAAAGCATCATCAAATACATGTAATGCCTAAAAGCATCTTATACTGTAGACTTCGTTTTCTTTTCTAAGCCAAATTGCCTTTCAGTTTATCTCTCACGACATCGAGAGTCAACTGCATTCGTGCATTGAAGTATTTCGCGAGTCGCTACTTTTTATTCAATTCTTGAGCTTACTAGTTTATTTTGAATATTGTGACCAGTTAATGTTTATTTTAAATTTATATTCTAAAGCGAGAAACGTGGAGGAAAACATTATCGACTTTGTAGATAATCCTCCATAGGTTGTAGTAAAAGTAGGGTTACGAATGGGGAATGATGAGGTGCACGATTTTTATGTTTTTCTTTCTAAAAATAAAATGAATGGTTTTTTTTTTTTTGGAAAAGAATCTCCACTGATTGTACTAAAAGAAGGGTAGCAGTGAGTACATTCACTATTAATCAAACTCTTAATGGAATGGTTTGACTCGTACATTCATAGAAATTGTTACTTTATGCACCTGTATGTATCCTATTTGAGAAAATTTTAACTATTGAAATCGAGAGTCTCTTTTTGAGACATTGTGACTTAATCATGTTAATGTTCAATTCATACTCAAAACTGAAGAAAGTGGGGGAGAGCATTTTTGGACTTTGGCGCAAATTCTCCACTCATTATACTAAAAGTAGGGTTAGAATGAGTACATTAATAGTTGAACAAAGTCACGGTAGAATTATTCAACCCCGATTTCACCGGTTCTTGAGCTTGACGAGAGAGTCATATCTCATAGGAAGTTATAGGTGAGGCTATGCTAAGTTTCTATAGGTTTGAGTTAGTTTTTTTACTAATTGTAGTAAGAGTACACTCAGAATGTGGATATTATTGGAGTTTATAGAAAATATAAACCAATCTAACATGATAAAGAAGCTTATTGAATGCTTAGGAGATGTTGGTGGATGGAATATTTGAACAAAAGCAGAAAATCGGAGCTCGCCAATAATGTTGGCCACATATATGGACACTAAATCCCAAGCGCGCAAGTGTTATGTCTCAAACTCGCGAGTCATGTCTCGAACTAG
Source organism: Persea americana (assembly GCA_029852735.1). NCBI lineage: Eukaryota > Viridiplantae > Streptophyta > Magnoliopsida > Laurales > Lauraceae > Persea > Persea americana. The sequence goes on from CM056815.1 coordinate 74,027,544, forward strand.
CAACACAAAGTGAAGGGCAATTTGGTCTAAAAAAATTATGTCTATGGTATATAGCATTTGGGCATTGCATGTATTTGAGGATGCTTTTGGAGGTATAAGGATATTTGAGGTTTCTTTTGTTAAAAACCCTAAAATTTAGTAACATTTGGAACAAAAGTTTTAGACTGTTACCAGACAAATACTAGAAAACACATTCTCAACAAAATAATTTGATATAATGTTACCAAACAAGTTATGCACACCATAGTTTCAGTACAACCTAAACTCAGCACAACCTAATGGTAGCAATAAATCGGGAACAACTCAGGAACAATGCCAAATTGAGTGATTTATGAAAAGGTCCCCAACCTATAGATCTAATTTTCTACAATTCTTTGGCCCGTCAATTCATACTCCAAACCTTTCAATATTCTTATATTAATAGTAAATATCATGATGTTTCACATTTACTCATGTCAAAATGGTCATTTTGACAAATATGGTAATATGGTGTGTGTGGGTGTATGAGAATATTCATGTGCATCCATTCCTTACTATAGGTTGAAGCACACTTACATAATTAAAAATATTAATGTGTAAAAGTAGAAAAGTCATATATGGTCATGTATAGAAGAGGAATGTTCATGTACAAAGAGGGAAAGCCATGTAAGCATCTCCCATATATGTGTGCGTGTAACGTAAAAAAAACTTCACATCATAATCTTACTTCTCAATCCGCATTTTTCATCCAAATAGACCGAAGTAAAAATTGAACATACCTACTTTGCTCTTCTTTACTACTCCTTTTTGCTAAACAAACAAGAGGTTGGGAGAGAGTGAAAAGGGGTGAAGTGGAGAGATTATCCTCTTCCTTTGCTTTTAACCTCGGATTTATCCTTTACAGACATTGACACATGCGTACACACAAATTTGATAAAGCCCAATCTTATTTCTTTTCTCTTCCCTAAGAAATTGTGATCTAACCTTTGTCCCTCGGATTTCATGGTTTGGCCTCTTCTTTCATGGTAATCTTTATAATTAGCTCTATCTGCTCAAATTTGATCAAACTAAAATAAGTCGTCCAAACTTAATCCTTATTGACTTCGCTTTGATACAAGTTGGTTCTATTTTATAATTATCACAAAATATAATCAAGATGGATCGAAACAACACAAGCTAAAATTTAAATGTTTACCCTAGACCAATGATCAAACAGTTCTGAAAGTCCGGGATCCGAACCCTAGATGGGGGGGGGGGGGGGGGGGGGGTTGTCAATAGGGTGAGCTCCTAATAGTGACCGGTTTTGATCAATTTTAATTTCTCAGATTTTAACTTAATCACTAATGGTGATTACAAATCACAATGCGGAAGATAACAACAATAACCACCACAACTCAAGGATTTATAGTGGTTTGGCCTCAATGCTTACATCCACTACCGGCTTGTGTTCCAACACCCCACTGGATTTCCACTATCAATGCTTTTCAAAAGGCTAAGCAATAACCTCTAACAATATGCATTTCTAGGCTAAGCAATAACCTTACAATATGCTTTTCTAGGCTAAACAATTACCTTAACACTATGCTTTTCTAAGGCTAAGCAATAACCTTTACACAATGCTTTTCTTAGGTTAATCAATAACCTTTACAATCAAAAGATTTTCTCTCTTAAAGAAGTGTTTTCATAAACACTAAAAGATATACAAATAAAGCTCAAATACAATGCCTCTTAATTAGACTGATATGAAATTGAGAATCAAACTCACACAACACTCTATAAAATGCAAAGATGAATGCTCATATGTGTGTGTGTGTGTGTGATAAGTTCAATCAAGTTTAAAAAGTAAGCTCAATCAATATATGCTCAAAGCATTTAAAAGTTTAAGGCACATTAGAAGTTTTGATTAAAGTGTAAAATGCAACTCACATGTTTAGAAACTAATTTGTTTATGATATAAAAATCAAAGACTCACAAGTTGTATGAAACTATTTAAGATTAAACATGTGATGCAAGGGTAAAGATGTTTTCAAAACATGTAGGTTTTCCTATGAGTTCATGTAAAGAAAACAACAAGCTGAAGATTAAACCAAGTGAAAAGATCATGCATATAATTAAAGATGTTGAACAAGCATGTTTTACAAAAGTGACAATAACTTGGTTTAAATCTAAGTGAGGAATCCAAAATAAATAAATCCAAGATTAGATATTGTTAAAGGATTCTACACATCATAGTTAGCATGCCATTAATGATTTAAAAGTCATATAAGAAAGGCATGTAACATATGATTTTCAAAAACAAAGCTTACTAAAAGATGTAACTCAAGAATACCAAGCTTTGCTTCCCTCAAGATCTTCTTCCTTTTTTGATACCAAACTGGGTTTGAATGATTTTCAGTAAAACCCCAAGAATGGTCTCCAAAAGCCCCAACTCGGAATTCAAGGAAGAGATCAATTTATAGAAAAGTTTATCTCAACAGCACTGTTGTCGGTCAGTCGACATACAAGGTTCGGTCAGCCGAACTCAACGGCTATATTCCCAACGGTCATATTTTTTCTGAACACTTACACTGTCGGTTCACCGAACATGTTCGGTCGACTGACATGTGACTGACAACCTGACCGAACACACAACAGAGCTGGAAAACATGCTCTATGGATTGCGATTGCGAACCGAACTTGGTTCGGTGCGGGTCTGAGCTAAGTTCGGTCTACTGAACCCAGACCGAAACTTGACCGAACTAAAAAGATGCATATATTGGAAATGGAACCGAAGGAAGTTCGGTTGAGATTGGTTCTCCATTTGGTTAGCCGACGCTGATCGACATGCTGACCGACAGTGAAAGATAAACTGTATCAGAAATTCTGAAGGTTTGACTTAAAATTCTTTTAGAAAACAAGTCTCACACATAGCATTGTCCCATATACCATGTTTGGAAAAAAAAGGATAAATACAATCAAAGAGAGTTTTGATAAAACATGATATGTACTCCTCAAGATTGGATAAGAAGAAACATGATTTTCAAGAAGGTTGTGCGAGAGTGAACTTCCAAGACATGTCATGAAATGAATGCATGGAAGACATCAAATTGCAAACATAAAGAAAAGACTTAACAGGTTCTTCCTTAATGCCATGATCAATTGGTACCATTTGGTAGAGAATTATTGCATTCCTTTTCTTGTTCAAGTTTTAGAGGATCCTCTTTTATCAGCCATGATAGGAATCATTAATGATTGGAAACTTTCCTATAAGTCCACTTTACTTAAAATAAAATAAAATAAAAAACCAAAATAAGATGCAATCCTTTAATAAAAATGGCCGTCCAATAATGAGGTCCCACCATGCTGGGGATGTGGTCATGTGGGCCAGACCTTACGGCCAACACCCAGGTCATATAGTACAACCATTGTACAAATACAAAATTGTATCATCATTGTCATCATCTTCATTTGCATCTTAGCCATTAGTCTAAGGTCGGCAAAAAGGGTTATACTATAATAGACTCTGAACAATATAATAGGACCAGAAATATATCAACGGAACGGGAAAGTTAATGATATTTTAACTGAATTACATAAATACCCCTCATTAGTAATAGTAATAGAAAAAAAAAATCCTAAGATGTGACGGAATCCTAATTCTTTGCCCAGTCCTTATTATAGTGAACTTTCTGCCGGTAGAATAGTGATATGTCACTCTTATTTTGTCACGGATGATGCCTGTGCTTCATGTTTTCTTTTATTCAAGAATTTTATGAATGAACTTAGGCTGCAAATATGAATGATATTATCTAATTGCAGTCGACTAATCTACAGCCCCTTCTCTTACTAAATGTAGTTGTTGCTATTTGCTAAATTGCACACACAAAATTGTCTAGGTATCTTGTTAGCCATCATCTACCTATTTCATTTGGCATTGTCAAAGGGAAAAAAAAAAAATTACAACAACTATAAGGCTTTAAGCTTTTCTTTCTTTAAAGCCTTTTTTAGAAAGTAGTATTGAGTGGTTATATATATGCACCTCTCTTGGATAAAGTGTTAGCATTTCTAGTAAGTGAAGGACAACAACTACTTGAATTGGATGGCCAGATTGATAAAATGAAACATGAGTTAGGCTACATGCAAATCTACGTCACGCAAGTAGATATGATGACCGATGAGGAGAAAGGATGGAAGGGATATTCTCGAGATGGTAACAAAAGACCTCAGAGAGGTGGTGTATGATGTTGAATGTTGGAAGTAAGTGATCCTCGTGGATAAATATTCAAAACTTTTGACCCACTTGATGCAGGGATCAAATATCTATAAGGCCAAGAACCCAAGCCCAAGATCTAAAACCCTAATCTCATGGATTAAGATCAAACATCCATCAAGAAGATACATCAAGAAACAACAAGCAAAACTAGATATACTGATTCAAATAGATAATAGATTTATACCTTTGGAGCTTGGCTATGCTCTAATTGAGAATTTAATCTCTACGAAAAACTCTTTTCGCAAACTTTGATCTCCCTTGCCTTTGTGTTCTTCCATGCTATGACCCTCTTAGAGAACTTCTAAAGGAGAATGGCGAGATATCCAATTAGAAGAAAATCCTAGATCTCTAATAGGAAACCAGAGGAGAGAGAGGAGGAACTTGAGAGATAATTGTGTGTAGAGATCTCTCATCCTCACCTCTTATTTATAGTTTATGGTACACCTCCTCTTAGACCAAGATTAGAAGTCTCACTTCTTTTCTTAGTAGGTATCATACTCATCATTTCTTTAAAGTTCTAATGTGATTAGTAACATTTTCTTATTAGGGCTAGCATGGGAACCACTAGGGATTCCTTAAAATCTGGCTCCAACTAGGAATCCGGACCCCACATCTCATTTGAACTCTGGACCCACAGTTAATTGCAAATAAGTCCACTAATTAAATGCAATGCCACTCCAGTCTTAGGAATAATTATAAGAAGACCCTAAACTTCTCAGTTACTACAATTAGGCCCCTCCATCAATTATATCCATGGATCTATTGGAATAAATCTGTCCAACCAAATTAGATCCATCTCTTATTATCCTTGTGACCCAATTAATCATAGTAATCATTAGTACCATCCAATTAACCCTTAATTGAGATGGGCACGCACTCACAAATGATAAAATCCATTAATTGGCACTAATGTAAGTTACCGACCAATTCCTCAATAGGACGTTCATTGAGGTTTGTATGTTCCTCAATAGCAATCACTTTTGATTGAAATCTTTCGGGCAAAAACCGAAGAATTATCTTTACCATTTTTTGGTCTGGAATGGGTTCTCCTAAGTTGAAACTAGAATTGACAATGTGGCCGAGTTTGGCATTGAACTCATCAAAGGTCTCTTCGTCTTTCATACGAATAGTCTCAAAGGCAATTGTCAAATTTTGAAGTTTAGTCTGCCTAACAATATCAGTGCCTTCATGCACTGTTCTCAAGAGATCCCAAGCCTCTTTCGCAATCGTACAAGTAGAAATTTTGCGAAATTCTGAGTGAGTAACGCCATTATATATAGCATTCACGGCTCTATCATTCTAATGGGTTTGGTTCTTTTCTCCTTGGGTCCAGTCAGCCACTGGTTTAGGAACACTCTTACCATCATCTGCCACAGTTGGTGATTTATAACCATTCATGACTGTTTGCCAAACATTATGATCAAGAGAACGTAAAAACGTAGTCATCCTTACCTTCTAGTAAGTATAATTGTCACTACCCTCAAGCAAAGGAGGCTTAGTGGTAGAAGTGCCTTCCCTAGTGAATTCCATAGAATGAATCTAAGAGGATCGCACTTTTAGAAAAATGAAACTGCTCTGATACCAAGTGAAGGTTTGACTATACCAAGATCAATCGTTTGTTTAAGCTTTAACGCAGGCTGAGGTCCTTTCTCAGATTATAATATGAGATTCAAAACCAATTATTAAACTAAATAATTAACCTAAGTCCAATAACGAATCAATCACGACAAAAGAGAAGAGGCACACGATTCTTACGTGAAAAACCCTACTCAGGAAAAAACCACTGGTGGTAGAGACCACCGAAAGCAATGCACTGTAAACAAAGATTACAAGTGAACTCACAAGACCTTTGACACAGTTGAAACTCAACCTAAGGGACTGTGAAGTACTTGTCAACGACCCGCCGTTCACCTTCCACGTGCTCGCTTGAAACCCACCTTGAATGCCCCTTCAAGGTGCTTGAGAGAACAAGGAAAAAGAATAAAGCTTCAGTGCAGTCTCCCTTGCAAGATTAGCCCACAAAAACTCTATTAGACGAATGCTCGATGCTTGAGAAATTTAGATAGCTCTGGTAAGTCCTTTAGTGGTTGCAAGGGGTCATTATATAGCCCAAGGTTCGTGCACAACACTTTCGGAAGCAAAGAAGGACTCTTGAAAGATGTAGGAAAGAAACTGCGTAAAAGAGTTCGGACTAGACAGAACACACATCTTGTTATAGCAAGACTGGAGCTCGTTATAGCGAGCACATGTTTTGTGCGCCATAATACAGAGCTCGCTATAGCGAGCTTCAGTCTCACTATAGCTACACTGCGTACCGTGTAGGCTATGTGGCGCAAGGTTTAATTCCGGAAAGTCGAAGCAAAAAGGTCTCCGGACACATCCAAAAGTCTTCAAATTTTTTCTTTAATGACCAGAAGAAGTCTTCCACTGTTACAGGGTTCCTTCACAGTCCTCTTCTAAATAAAATAGTAAATACAACTCGATTAAGACTTGAGTTTTGTTCAAACTAGGCAATTAGCCAACTAAAATTCTAACACAGTGTTGTAACCTTATCAGATGAGATGCCCAAATCTCATCACTGGTTGTGAATCAATTTAAGTATGAGATTTGTGATCTATGTCTCCTTTATGTGGATCTCATCCAAATACATGGATCACATCTAATATACTTGTGGGCTTCGATTCATCTCATAAGCCATCAAGTCATTTTGTATTAGTCATGTGCAAACATAAAATAAAATACCATTCATCTCATGAATAAAGAATGAAAAAATAAATTAATTAATTAAAAAAATCAATTTATCCTAATTAGCCACTAGATTGTGGTCATACAATGTAACAGTTGAAGATCTCATAGTAGATTGCCAAATTTTATTTGTGAAACAACACGAAGGGCGCTTGTTGAAAATTATGAGTTGTTGCTCTCCACAATTTTTAGAATTTCGGCTCAAGATATCAAAACGCTTAAGGTAATAAATCAAAGGATTGAAGTAATCAAGGAAAGAATGAGAACCTACATCTTTGCAGCCCCTGAAAACATTTATGGGAGAGAAGAAGAAAGCAAGAGTCGAGTCTTGAGCTACCCCATTTTAATAGAAGAGGCGGACATAGTGGGATTCGAAGATGATGCTTGAAAGGCTTGAAAGTGGATCTTAGATTAATCACAGGAGTCCTCGACTATGATTGGAATAGTTGGTATGAGAGCAACAGGCAAAACCACACTTGCTCGGAATATATGCAATAAGAATAGGATAAAAAACTCTTTTAAATGCATGATTTTTGTTACTGTTTCTCAAAATTGTGAATTAGAAGACTTATTGGAGAGGATGTTGATTAAAATCAATGTAAATGAAAAATCTTTTGAGAAAGAAAGATGTTGAAGACTTGTTGGAAAAACTTAAAAAGGAGTTAGGAGATGAGAAATGCCTGGTGGTTTTGGATGATGTTTGGGGAAATGAATGGTCTTGGTGGAATAATTTAAACAATGTTTTTTACCTAAAACATTACAGATGTTTCATTGTTACAATAAGAAATGAAAAGGTGGCTAGAACAATGGGAGCTATTGAGAAGCACATACATCGTCCCAAAATTCTTTCAAATGATGATAGTTGGTCATTAGTTTTTAAAATAGCATTTGCATAGAATGATGGTAAATACCCCAATTCTAATCTAGAAGGCATAGGCAAAGAGTTTGTTGCAAGATGCAAAGGGCTTCCTTTGGCAATAAGGGTTGTAGGCGGAATAATGCTTGGAAAAGGTGATTCAATCAATGAACGGAGGAGAATATTAGGGCACCTTGAAAGTTTGGGTATAGATCTCTAAATCGGTCAATCCAACAGTCCAATAGTGTGCAAAACAATAAGATACGTAGCGGAAATAAAATAAACAAGCACACACCAAAAGGGACACCAAATATTATGTGGAAAACCCTAATTGAGTGAAAAACCACGGATCTGAACTAGATCAACAATCAAGCACTATAAATTTCGCAATTATACGGCAATCACAGCTTCATCCCCAGATATCCCTTACCTAAGGACTGTAGTTACCTCTTCTGTACCTTCACACCTCAATGACTTCACACCGTTGATTGCAACATATTCAAACGGGCGCTTGACTCCTCAAACCTTCTATAAAAGAAGATGATCTTCTACTAGGGAAGTAGAAGAAGTTTCTCTTTTGTGCACCGTCCACTAGAGCGGGTGAATGGTCGCTCAAGCGGGCCAACTTTCCGTCTAAGCGTCTGGCTACCTTCTAACTACGTCCTCGAGCAAGCCATAATTATGTTTTATCCGGAAATTTAGCTCTTTTGGTCCTTCCCAGCTTTCTTCTTCTAAAACTTTCAAACTTCTTTTTCTCCCTTTAACATACTTCTAAATCTGTCTGATTTCTTACTTCTAACTCTGTCAGACTTCTCACTACTAACTCCAGATCACCACTGATTGTGAGAATTTGTTAAAACTCTAGGCTGTTACATCTTTGTTTTTGGCAGTTCAGTTTTTCAATTTTTTTATTTTTGTCACCCCTAAAATCACAATCTAAACTATTCATCCTCTTGAAGAGAATACAATGGCAAGGGGAATCAAGTTTAAGTCATTCGATCATCACAAATTGTGAAAAATTTGTGAAAAACTCCAAATTATTAGATCTGCATTTTTTAAATTTGTGGGGCCCATTTTGATGATCCAAACTTTTCACCTTTTTTAAAGGGTCAAAAATGGTTAAGAGGATCAAATTCCACTTCTTAAGTCATCAAACATTTTGAAAAACCTTGGAAAGAATTTAGAAACGTTCGATTACATTAATGTGATTGACCGTTTTCATGTCCCTAAAACTCCAGTCTATTTTTTCACTTTTTTTTTCTCCGAAAATCATGGTCTGATTTGTCTATCATATGAAGTACAAAAATGGGACGGATGCCAACTTTCAGCCATTGGATCATCACGGATTATGAGAATTTTGTGAAACAATCCAGACCTTTAGATTTGCATATTTGAAATTTGTGGGCTCCATTTTCAAGATCCAAATCATTGACCCTCTTTAAAGTCCAAAAATGGCAAGGGTCAAATTTTTCTTCTTAACTCATCATAGATTTTGAAAAAAACTTTAGAATCATTAGATTACATCAATGTAATTGATGTCTCATGTTACCAAACTGCTGGTCCTTTTTTGTATTTTCTTAATGTTATGGGCTCAAGAATTTGGATGTGTTCAGCCTATCTTTTAAATAAGAATAAAAATGATTAGAAAATTAAATTTTTGCGGTTGAATCATTGCAGTTTGTTCGTTCTACGGTTGAATCATTTTAGTAATAAGCACTTGGAGAGGAGGAGGCCAACGAAATTTGGCTACACGGATCCCTGACATGGGGAAAGAGTTTCCCAAACCCTCCAAAACTCCAATTTTACTCGCCTTTTGTAAACTCCTCTTTTCCCTTCCTATCTAGAAAAAGAAAACAGTAAGACAATGTTTGGTAACAAGAGAGGAATTCATAGTTCTGATGATTTTTCACTACCACTGGAACAAAGATTTCTCACTAGGGATTTGTATAGTTGAGGATTTCACATTGATATTGATGTGTATCGATGCATATAGCTGAGAAAAATAGGGTTGGGAGCTGAAAATCCTAACAAATAAAGATTTCGATTCGTCCAAATCCTTAGGAATTTACAATTGCCAAATATGGATTTACCACAACATGAGGAAAATCGAAAATCGTTTCCCTAAAGATTTGGTTGCCAAACATGACCTAAAGGAAGTTGATTTGATGTTCAAGATTTAGTCAATCCAACTAATTTGAGTAATAATTTATATATTCATCACTACAATGGGGTCGGTATATGCAAGCGGTTTGGATTTTTGAGAGATAGGCCCACCCATGTATTCAACAATGTTCCTGCAGCCTATTGATGCATTATAGTTCTGCCCTAAAAATAGTAATGCGAGTTAGTAGTTATTGTCATTTTTGCTAGCGCAAAATAAAAAAGTAAAGAATTAGATGTTATGAACGAAGTTTGGAAAAAGCTCTGCTTCAAAATGAAAATAAAGTGCGAAAGGTTAATCATGTGTCTTTCTTTGTGCAGGAGTGAAGCATCCTTAGAGGGTCGTTCAACCTGCTCATTTTATCTCTTGATCGGGATCTTTTAAATTAAGGTAACTTCTAAAACTTGCCTTTCTTTTTATTATGTTTAGAGCTTTTTGTATATACCACGCTAACGTTTATAGGATTTGTAAATAGGCCTCTAAGGTTTTAATATTTATACATAGGCCACCGCCTTTTCTTTTTAATACCTTTGATGTCCCTAATATCAATATTCCTAATAAGAATGGGCAGCAACCAGGAGATTTGTCTTAGGTTTTTACATAAATGACAGCTCTGCCCTTACATCAATTAAACAAAATGATTATATTATTATCTACGAAAATACTATTATTTTATCTCAAGTCCCCAATTATTTCTCTTAATAACTCTCTCTGGCACATGATCGGGCCTGGACCCAGGTACAAGGGCCTGGGGACTGAAGACCCCACCCATATCTGAGAAAAGCTTAAAATCTCTCCCTCCCCACTCAAATTCCAAAAATTAATATATTTTTTCAACCTTTGCCCCTTCCCCCAATATTCTTTTTACATAGAGCCAAACACCACCCCCCTTGCAAATTCTAAAAATTATTATTATTTTTTTTTTTTTACATTTGCTTGTTCCCCCAATATTTTTTTTACACCACACCTACACATGAAGCAGCATCATGTATTTTGAAACTTTCATTAATCCAATGGTGGGTCATGTATGGATTGGATAAATTATAACCGATTATAAGTACAAGTGTTGATTGTCGTCATAATCAATCTGGATTTAATGAAATGAGCACTGTATTGATAAAAAAAAAAATGAATATATGTAGGGTTCTTTTCTCCCACTTAAGTGCAATTATTAATATTACATGCTTTATAAAAAAAAAAAAACTGAGTCTAAGCTTTTGAAATTTTGCATATAAGGATAAAAAAGATGAACAAAAGTGTCATTTCGCACTAAAACCCTATGGTGGTTGGAAGACTATTGATTTTGGGGACACGGAAGGTATTAAAATAAAAATGCAGGGGCCTATATCCAAATACTAAAACCTGAGGGCCTATTTACAAATCCTACAAACCTTAGGTGGGTATATGCAAAAAGCGCTTTTGTTATCGCTTGATACTTAGTATGCATGTGGCTCAGATTAATTTTTTTTACAAGATTTTTGTTGTCATTGTCTCACTTAAGATCAATTTTGTGACTCTACAAGTTAGTTATCAATCAAAAGTTTTATCATCATTCTGCCTTGATTGTTATTCAGTCCATTATCAATTTATTTAGGGTTGTGCAATTTGAGGAACTCTTTCACCTGCGAGTAGATTGCATCTGCAGAACATGCGTTCTGGCTCAAGAGGTTCACTTGGGTAGTTTCATGTCATTGGCCCATCAGCTTATCCCGGCCCTTGATTTAATATTTTTAAATTTCATGGGCTTTTAGCTATAGTTTTTTTTTTTCTTTTCTTTTTGAGATTCAATCCGACAGTGAGTAAAGTGGATGAGGATAAAACTGGTCATAATTCTAGATCATGGGAGGGATAGAGTGAGGAAATAGATGTACTTATCAAAAGTGTGGCTTAAGTGGGGCCATAGTGCAGTATACTCGTGGTCGTGGACAATGGTTTTATCAGGCATTAATTGCAATAAAACTAGTTTGCCTGGACACTCTCATCTGAATGCCACGTGTAGGTTATTTCTCTTTGAGGATATCATTCCAATTAAAGCGTTACTCATGATACAATGTATTAGCCAAAAATGAAGCATAACTATGGAGGCAAGTGGCAACCATATGGTTGTGGATTTGTTATCAAATTAAAAAGAAGATATTGTATGATACAGTAAATAGATTCTATGTCTTTCATCTCTAATATTTACATTTACTTTATCATTTAAAAATCTTATAAAAGGAACTTAAGAATCTAATATATATGAAGAAAAAGTAAAAATTGTCAAAACTTTTAAAAAGTAAGGATTTTTTAGAAATAATCATTCTTAAACTCAGATTAAGCAACAAAGTAAAGAAAAATATAAAAAAAAAAAAAAAGGAACCTTGAAAGGTGCCGTACCCTTTTGTTTAGCCATGCTTGCGATATCACTACTATTCTCATTTACACACTCAGCTAGATATGAAAATCAGGGTCTTTCTCCTTTAATTAATATCTTCAAATTGAAACACCCTTTTGATATTATATATAGGGAAATTCTAAAAAATGCCCCTTTTCCGCCGCCGCCCCCCGCTCTCTTTTTTTTTTGTCGTGGAGCCCACGTTGAGTCAATTTAATTTTATCACACACAATACCCCCCATGAATAGGGCTGTCAATCTAGCCCTTTGATTAGAGGGCTCGGCCCCTCAAAGCCCTCAAAGCGAGGGTTTCTTTTTTTGTCTTAAAGCCCGAGGGTCGGGTAGGGGAGGGCCCTATTTTGAAAAGCCAGCAATCTTAAGGGCCGAGCTAGGGCTTGACTCGTCCAGGCCGAGGGGGCCCGGCCCGGCCCTCAATTTATAAAACTTTGAAAATTTTGAAGAGTTTTTATAAAGCTAATTTAAAATCTTCAAGAAATAAGTACCCATTTATTCAATTGTTTTTATCAAAAGTGATTATAATACATAGTTTATTGGTACAAAACTTAGAAAGTGTATTGCTCCGACCATGGCAGTGGGCACCAATGAACTCCATAGTCAGCAATGATGTAGAGTCCGGATGAGCTAGGGTTCTTTTCTTCTCCGGCTCCACAGATCGGTGCACTCCACTCCTATGCAAATCCTAGCTATTAAGCCAGCCGAACCCAGACAACAATCCGGACTGCCCACATCTCTACTCTTTCGCCCCGCACACAAGAATTTGATCGCGCCTCAACCTCCCAGTCGATCTACACATGATCCATCCCTGGATCTGTGCAATATCTCCAATATCCACCGAACATGACCCTCTTCTCACCTGATCTTCTCATAATCGGTGATCCGCATAAAAAATACACAATTATTGTGCTCTCATGTTCCGAACTACAATTACCAATATATAAAAAGCCCAAAAGGAGCCCTGCTGAATAAGAGTTCTAATATTTAGGAAACACAACCATAATAAGAAAAGAAAACCCCTAATAATATTCGACCATAGATAGCACTACCGACCCAACCCCTCTTGTGTGTGTGCTGAGTCAGCGATGGCTTCAACACCCTGACATTAATGGTTTTCGGTAAAAGAATGGTATTTGAAATAATTCTTCTTTATTAAGAAATTTTAAGAATGAACTTCGGCCAATATTATTGATCTCATCCATCGGCAATCAACTAATCTTATTCCCTATAGTAGCTGCAGAAGATTTTCACCAGTGCGATCACTTAAAGGTGCATGTCCCCACCCCTTGGACGTTCCTAACGCATTGGGCTCATATGCACGGCCATTATCCTAGGTAGTTTCATCTAATTCCAATTGGCATTATAATGGAAAAAAATATTTTTTGCACATCAACAAATCAAAATGAATAAAAAATAAAATTGGAACATTTATAATATTCTTAGTTTTGCTTTCCAATCAAAATGAATGAAAACTTAAAATGGGACATTTATAATATTCTTAGTTTTGCTTTCTTCAAATATGACATTAATAATATTCTTAGTTTTGCTTTCTTCAAATATACCTTTTTCTTCATAAAACCAATGCTGAATAGCAATATGCACAGGAAAATGGCGGATGCAGTTGTTAGCGTTCTCCTGGAAAAATCGCTAACGCTACTTTTAGAAGAAGGACAACAACTACTTGAACTGGATGACCAGTTTGACAAAATGATAGATGAGTTGCGCTACATGAAAACCTGGCTCGTAGATGCAGAAACAATGAGGAGAAAGGATGGAAGGGAGATTCTCAAGGTGATAACACAAGACTTGAGAGAGTTGGTGTATGATGCCGAGGACATCATAGCAGATTGCCAAGTTTTCTTCATCAAAAAACAACATGGTGGGTGTTTGGCAGACTTCATGAGTTATTGCTCTCCACGACTTCTAAAATTCCGGCACAAGATCACAAAACGCTTGAAGATAACAAATCAAGAAATTGCCAAGGTTCAGGAAAGAATGAGAAGGTACTTGGCTATGTTCCCTGCTCCCATTATAAGCATAGGAGAAAGTAGCAGAAGTCGACCATTGAGCTATCCCATTCTAATGGAAGAGACTGACATTGTTGGATTAACAGAACAATCGAAAGACGTTGAAAAATTGATCCTAGAGGCAGACGGGTCCCCAATTGTGATTGGAATAGTTGGTATGGGTGGAGTAGGCAAAACCACACTTGCTCAGAAAATATGCAATAGGGATACCGTAAAACACTCCTTTAAATGCATAATATTTGTAACTGTTTCCCAACATTGTGAATTGGAAGACCTACTGGAGAGGATGTTGACTCAAATGAACATTGGCGAAGAATATTTCAAAAGGAGAGAAGTTGTGGACTTATTGAGAACACTTGGGAGGAAGTTAGAGGAAGGGAAGTACTTGGTGGTTTTGGATGATGTTTGGGAAATTAATGAAAAGTCTTGGTGGAATAGTTTGAAGTCTGCTTTACCAAAAAGGAATGGTTGTTGTGTAATTGTTACAACAAGAAATGAAGATGTGGCTAAATCAATGGGTGCTATTGACAGGCACATAAACCGTCCCCGACTTCTTTCAGATGATGATAGTTGGTCCTTGTTCACTAAAATAGCATTTGCAAGGGATGGAGGTAGGTGTCCGAATTCTGATCTAGAGAGCATTGGCAAGGAGATTGTTGCAAGATGCGGTGGGCTCCCTTTGGCAATCAGGGTGGTGGGTGGAATGATGTTTGGAAAAGGTGATTCAGTCCATGAATGGAGTAGAATAGCAGAACACCTGAAGGAGGAGATGGAAGAAAAGATGATAGATGAACCACTCATGTTGAGTCTTCGGCTAAGCTACGAGGAGCTTCCCCCATACTTAAAACCTTGTTTGATGTGCTTTTCCATGTTACCAGAAGATTATTCAATACAGGTTGATGATATTGTTCCTTGGTGGATTGGCGAGGGTTTTGTTTTAGGATCAGAAGGAAGAGCGGCTTTTGAGATTGGGAGACAATGCGTGGTAGAGTTGGTTAATCGGTGTGTTTTAATAGGTGACAGCAAATATATAGTATCAGGACAGCTTTCGTGGGTTAAAATTCATGATATAGTGCGGGATATGATTATAAAGATTGCAAGAGACGAGAACTTTACACATTTGGATAAAAGAGGTAGGCCAGAACTTACAGTCCAGTCTCGTCGTATGGGCATGTTCAGCAATGGCATAATCAAGAGTATTGAAAGGACAGGGCTGAAGAAGTCCACAATTGAGAGCAAGTTGCGAACATTGTGGGCGTTAGACGTAGGCAAAGAGGATGTTTTAAGCAAGAACATGGAACTTTGCAAATTAAAGAGGTTGAGAGTGTTATCTGTTTCTTTCTATAAAGATTTGAAAGATGAAGACGTCATGAAGGATTGGTTGGATGGGATAGCGTCATTGTTGCATCTAGTCTACCTAAAGATTAAAAATTGTGGACTAAAAAACCTCCCAGATTCAGTTGGAAATCTTCGTAATCTTCAAATTTTGTGCCTATATAAGTGGTATAACTTGAAAATGCTTCCTCCAACAATCACAGAGTTAGATAAACTCACATCCCTTGATATTGACTTCTGTGACCTTTTGGAGTGCATGCCAGTTGGAATCGAAAGGCTTTCAAGGCTGGAGATATTGAAAGGTTTTCGCCCTACAATTTCAAGCCATAAAAACACTTCTGGAATTTCTCATTTGGAGAACCTTGGCCAACTTAGAGAACTTCAAATTTATTTTAAAAGCCCAAACAACTTGGTAGAAGGAGAATTGAATGTGTTGTCAACGCTCCAAAATCTCCGACTTTTGAGCATCCGATTTGATTGTGCTGAAGCTGATGGTGCTGCCCTTGTGAGCAGAGTGAATCATCAGCTTTCGCCTCTTCGAAATGTAGAAGAGTTGTGTCTTTCGAATTATCCCGGAGAAAGTACACCTATCTGGTTGAATGCAGCGACATTTCCCAATCTACAATTTCTTGGACTTCTTGGAGGAGCTAATATCAAGCATATGGATCCTGGGTTTTGGGAAAAAGAGCATGGTGTTTGGAAAATTGAAGGGGTTTTTTTGTATCTGTCGTCTGAGTTTGAGGAGAAGCGGGAAAGGTTCCGTGAAGCGTTGCCGTCTTTAAAAAAGCTAAAAGGGCGGATCGGCGATTCAGATGAGGAGAATGCAGATGATGATGATCTGTGAGTTTGATAATGTTTTTTTCTTCAATGTGGAGGTAAAAAATGTCAAACCACTCGTGGGCGTCAATCACGTGTCAGAGGTACGGAGAAATAAATGGCATTAAGAATTTCTTAGCACTTATTTTCATTGTATTCTGAATCGCACAATGTGGTGGTGTTGGCTTGTCGCTTTTATTCATCGAATGTAACAAATATTTGCAATTGCATACAGATGATGAAGTTGTTGGGTATGTGGGCTTGGTTTTGGCTCGTTTTGTAGGCCCAACCCATCTATATTATCTATTTCGGCTCGGGCCAGGCCTTTTAATTTTAGTTGACCGTTTAGATGCACATCCGGCTGTGAATGCCAAATTTGTGCAAAGGATTGGACATTCAATACATGAGACTGAGCTTTTCTTTTCTCTGGGACAATAAAAAACAAAAACCAGTTGTACCTGGTCCAGTAATTGATCAGATCATCCATTAAAAAGAGTTCCTGTACCACTTATGGCATAGATTTCAAAAGCCACGCCAGTGCTATGATCCTAGTCATTCAATCAACGGCTTTAATTGGCAGGTAGCTTGGCATTGCCAATAAAATGGATTTCCATCCAAAATAAATAAATTAGATCAAGCTTTTATTACCTCCTTGGAAACCAAAATGAAGGAAAGTTTTTAAGACACAAATGGGGCTGAATTGAGGTCACAGGAGGATTTCCACATCGAGAGTGGACCAATCATGGTCAGTCATGTCATTATGGGCAGCCCTTGTCCGGATGCATGACAGGCTGCCTGCAGTGACGCGGCGGACCTAAATTAATTCAGTCACAGTCATCGTATGGGGAATCCTCTGAGGATTCGGACTCGGGTGGGGCTCAGATTTTGAGCCCTCCTCATTTACAAGGTACGGACTACATAGGGTCCCTACTTGCTGGCTCTCATTTGGCCAAATTTGGCTCCCTTCCAAGTTAGGATGGGGTAAAGGGAGCGAATTGTGTGTAGGGTCCTGGGACTTTTGAGTGCTCTCTATTTAAGACGTGGGCCACATCGACTGAGTTTTGGAGTAGAGGTGACAAATCCGGATGCAGTTGAGAGATCAGTAATGTATGCGAGGTCCAAAAATACTATCAGCTAAATTGGGCCCACTATCATTAAAAAGAAATGGCTCTGTTTCTTTGCATTAAGGTTCTTATGTATTGAATACATGACGTAGTTAAAATTGAGGATCAAAAGTGAATTTTCAAAAGTGAGCATCAAAATCCAATTCGCCGCAAGCTTAAATCTTCGCCAGTTCATGTGAGTCAGTTGGAAGTTAGAACCACATTAGATTGACCCCGTTTTTTAAAGTTAAAATCAATTGAATCACATGTAAATGAGACATTTGCATCTGATCAATCTGACATGCGCCTAACTTTGTAGATAAAATTTAATACCAACCATAATTCACCCACAAAGTTTACTCTTGCAGAGTTGGGATTAGCATCGCACGGGCTGAAATGTCTTGGAAAGGGACAAAAACAAAGGGCATTCTTCCTGCCCAATTCAAATTGGAGTGAAATTTGGCCTAGCCCCAATATGTGGGGCCATGATCATGGGCAGTTTAGGTTTAAGGAACCCATGTTCTACTTGGAATGTTTTTTTTTAAATCAAACTAAAGAAGATATTGAAAAATTGATGTTACATAAAATTGGCCTATGGAGCAAATACAAAGGATGGGTCCACCTTCATGAAATGGGAATTATACACCTATAGATATTTCCTCCTTGTTGAGACGTGCTTAATAAACAATCGTCTACCCAAAAGTTGCCTCACAGCTGATTTGTTTGGTTTTGAATACATAGGACTTCCAAAAGGCTCCTTTTAATGTAATTGCATTTCTAGTAATTCTAAAACTTGAGTTTATAAAAATTGTTAAAACTAAAGAAACAAAGATGAATGATCCAGAGTGACTATCATATAATCTCCTCTTTTATAGAAAATGAGTCAAGTTTGGAAATGAAATACCCAGATATCACATAATCCAAATTCGAGAAGTCAAGTCTCCACCTTATTATCTTTTAAACCTTCACCTTCAATGATCTTTTTTGAGCACATACCATTCTCTGCCTTTTAATTTAGATCTTCTTTTTTTTTTTTAAGCACAGACCATGAATTCATGCGTATTTAATTCCCATGCAATGAACGGGGCCTTAAGCAATGCCTTCCTATATGAGGGTTAAAATTTGAAGAAATTGTTGGTGTTTATAGAACTGGATATGGGTAAATAGACAAAAATAAATGTTTTCAAGGTGTATAATGGCTTTCCTTAAGATGTTTTCAAGGAAAACCGAAATAGGTTTCATCATGTGAAACGCAGTTAGTGCGTTGAAACCCAGTCATTATAAATTGATACAAATTCAACAGTCACATTGTTTTTCAGGTGTTTTTTCTTTTCAAGATCTAGAAAAGATTAGAAGTTGAGAGTTACTACCATAACAATTCGTGGGTTTTAGAAGATGATCAATGGTTCGGATCTTGATCAAGAAGCCCACAAAGCCCAAAAATACAAATCAAATGGCCTACATTTTCTCACAAATATTTAGAGATTCTTGAAAAATCAACGATTGAAATTTTCTTCCATAGTCGGTTTTTTAGCTCATCAATAGGATCAACAGCTTAGATTGATAGTTGCAACCCCAAGATTTTAAAAAATAGAAAAAAAATAAGTCCGGGTTCTCGACATGAAACCTAGTTGAGTTGAACGTTTGAAATCAGTGGCCCCAGGGGTTTTCATGATTTTCTCGAGATTCATGATGAATCAAAGGCTGAAATTTGACTTTGTACCCATTTTTGGGCTTCTTAAGAGGATCAACAATTCGAATCTGATATGCAGTCTCACAGAACGTCGGAAATGAAGATCAAATGGCTCATTGTTCTTGGCAAATATCTTGAGATTTGTGTAGCATTGACTGTTCAAATTCGTTCTTGGGCCATTGAGACATCCTACTATTTGGGTCTTCACTTAGGGCCTCATAATTTCAAAAAAAAGAAAAGAAAAGAGAAAAACATGGACTGCCTTCTCAAGCACAGTAGCACCACCATGGTCTTTCCACTTTAGACGAATTTGTCTATGTAAAAAAGTCACGATTCTGGGTCTTCCTCGTACAGACAAAAAACCTTCTATTATCCGCCCTGCTGTGCAGCATCGAAACGATCTTATTATCTAAATATGTATTTGAAACCAATTCATGCCTTTTTAATAAGAATTCATTCCTTCGTGAATATGGGTTGTCGTTTTTTCTTCTTGTATCGTTGAAACCATTTTATGTTTTTTTTATGCCAGTACGGTTTTGATGATTAATTTCATGTCTTTTTTTTGGTTGTCAGGATTAAGAATATGAAGTTTTCCATTTGCAAATTGGTAACATCTAAAAAATGGAGTAAATAAAAAAGGTTCTATCGGTAAATTCATTTGTCTGTAAAGGAGTCTTTTACTCAATTTTCAACTCATCTAATCAATGTATAAGGAATCATTTTTCTTCTAACTGAAGGAGGGTAAAATTGCCTTTAGATTTATGGGGGATCTGAATCTCGAAACTTCTTTTTCTTGACAAGCAAACGCGATTATTAATGTTGTTTTCAATCATGTACTTATGTCGGCCAATTCCATGACCAATGTTTTAGCCAAGCAAGAAGTCGATAGAATTTTTCCTTTAGAGGTTATTTTTTACGCGGTTGAGTTGGGGGTAGAATGCTCTTGTACCTCTTTGTCTTTTACTTTTTTCTACGTTTTTTTCGCTTGTCTATAATTGTTTCCTCTCCTTCCTTTAATGAAGTTTTTATTACCAATAAAAAGACTCTCTTCTTGTAAATGTTATGTGTGAAATTATTAAAATTGAATGCCATCTTCTCCACTAGGATAACCTCAAATTTTACCACAATAGGATTGAGTCCAACCTATACACATGGCTGATAATGTAATTAATGCATAGGGTTGCAAATAATATATAATATTATGCTTAGTCATGGTATCAATCCTGTCTTTAATTTTTGGAACAAATTTCAATCGAAGTGAAATTTGAGATATACAATTACAGGACATCCAATTTTAGGGGTTTCTTCCATCATCATTAGGGAAGCCCCACAGTGATTGATACACATCCCAATGTAAGGAAGTGTGTATAGACGGCCCCTGGGACCGGACTTGATAGGGCAAAACACCCCCTCTCTCTCTCTTGTAGGGATGGGAATATGGGATGTCCATGGTTTGAGTTGCAGAGAATGAAATAAAGAAGAAAACAACAGGAGAGGCAGCCCAAAACGAAGCACAAGAGACTCTCAAAGGCAAGTAAAAGCATCTCTCATCTTTTCCATTCCCTGTACATCCAAACGCCACCAGAGCCAAATGTATCGCAATATTTTCTACCCTAGAAACCTCAATAATCTCACAAACACTGCTTTGAAAAACCTCTCCCACACTGCAGAACTCACAAAGATTAGACTTTCATCCTTCCCTTTTCACCCCCAAATCCACAGAAACACCAAAACCTTCCATTCTCATCAGACCCAACAACCCCATCTCACCAAATTCACATTTTCTCGCATTCCAATCATCCCCAATTCAGTTTCGTTGAACTTTTCATCTGCACGAATAAATAATCATCCATTATGCCGCCATTTCGCTTCTGAGAAGACACCCACGGATGGTTCTTCCGAGTGGACTGATGACATCGTCTACTTGGACGAATCTGGGGACGTTATCTTCTCGGGAAAGGGTATCCGGTCCGTCGAGCCAGGCCGCTAATGTGGTGGATCGGCGATTCAGATGACGAGAATGCAGATGATGATGATCTGTGAGTTTGATAATGTTTTTTTCTTCAATGTGGAGGTAAAAAATGTCAAACCACTCGTGGGCGTCAATCACGTGTCAGAGGTACGGAGAAATAAATGGTATTAAGAATTTCTTAGCACTTATTTTCATTGTATTCTGAATCGCACAATGTGGTGGTGTTGGCTTGTCGCTTTTATTCATCGAATGTAACAAATATTTGCAATTGCATACAGATGATGAAGTTGTTGGGTATGTGGGCTTGGTTTTGGCTCGTTTTGTAGGCCCAACCCATCTATATTATCTATTTCGGCTCGGGCCAGGCCTTTTAATTTTAGTTGACCGTTTAGATGCACATCCGGCTGTGAATGCCAAATTTGTGCAAAGGATTGGACATTCAATACATGAGACTGAGCTTTTCTTTTCTCTGGGACAATAAAAAACAAAAACCAGTTGTACCTGGTCCAGTAATTGATCAGATCATCCATTAAAAAGAGTTCCTGTACCACTTATGGCATAGATTTCAAAAGCCACGCCAGTGCTATGATCCTAGTCATTCAATCAACGGCTTTAATTGGCAGGTAGCTTGGCATTGCCAATAAAATGGATTTCCATCCAAAATAAATAAATTAGATCAAGCTTTTATTACCTCCTTGGAAACCAAAATGAAGGAAAGTTTTTAAGACACAAATGGGGCTGAATTGAGGTCACAGGAGGATTTCCACATCGAGAGTGGACCAATCATGGTCAGTCATGTCATTATGGGCAGCCCTTGTCCGGATGCATGACAGGCTGCCTGCAGTGACGCGGCGGACCTAAATTAATTCAGTCACAGTCATCGTATGGGGAATCCTCTGAGGATTCGGACTCGGGTGGGGCTCAGATTTTGAGCCCTCCTCATTTACAAGGTACGGACTACATAGGGTCCCTACTTGCTGGCTCTCATTTGGCCAAATTTGGCTCCCTTCCAAGTTAGGATGGGGTAAAGGGAGCGAATTGTGTGTAGGGTCCTGGGACTTTTGAGTGCTCTCTATTTAAGACGTGGGCCACATCGACTGAGTTTTGGAGTAGAGGTGACAAATCCGGATGCAGTTGAGAGATCAGTAATGTATGCGAGGTCCAAAAATACTATCAGCTAAATTGGGCCCACCATCATTAAAAAGAAATGGCTCTGTTTCTTTGCATTAAGGTTCTTATGTATTGAATACATGACGTAGTTAAAATTGAGGATCAAAAGTGAATTTTCAAAAGTGAGCATCAAAATCCAATTCGCCGCAAGCTTAAATCTTCGCCAGTTCATGTGAGTCAGTTGGAAGTTAGAACCACATTAGATTGACCCCGTTTTTTAAAGTTAAAATCAATTGAATCACATGTAAATGAGACATTTGCATCTGATCAATCTGACATGCGCCTAACTTTGTAGATAAAATTTAATACCAACCATAATTCACCCACAAAGTTTACTCTTGCAGAGTTGGGATTAGCATCGCACGGGCTGAAATGTCTTGGAAAGGGACAAAAACAAAGGGCATTCTTCCTGCCCAATTCAAATTGGAGTGAAATTTGGCCTAGCCCCAATATGTGGGGCCATGATCATGGGCAGTTTAGGTTTAAGGAACCCATGTTCTACTTGGAATGTTTTTTTTTAAATCAAACTAAAGAAGATATTGAAAAATTGATGTTACATAAAATTGGCCTATGGAGCAAATACAAAGGATGGGTCCACCTTCATGAAATGGGAATTATACACCTATAGATATTTCCTCCTTGTTGAGACGTGCTTAATAAACAATCGTCTACCCAAAAGTTGCCTCACAGCTGATTTGTTTGGTTTTGAATACATAGGACTTCCAAAAGGCTCCTTTTAATGTAATTGCATTTCTAGTAATTCTAAAACTTGAGTTTATAAAAATTGTTAAAACTAAAGAAACAAAGATGAATGATCCAGAGTGACTATCATATAATCTCCTCTTTTATAGAAAATGAGTCAAGTTTGGAAATGAAATACCCAGATATCACATAATCCAAATTCGAGAAGTCAAGTCTCCACCTTATTATCTTTTAAACCTTCACCTTCAATGATCTTTTTTGAGCACATACCATTCTCTGCCTTTTAATTTAGATCTTCTTTTTTTTTTTTTAAGCACAGACCATGAATTCATGCGTATTTAATTCCCATACAATGAACGGGGCCTTAAGCAATGCCTTCCTATATGAGGGTTAAAATTTGAAGAAATTGTTGGTGTTTATAGAACTGGATATGGGTAAATAGACAAAAATAAATGTTTTCAAGGTGTATAATGGCTTTCCTTAAGTTGTTTTCAAGGAAAACCGAAATAGGTTTCATCATGTGAAACGGAGTTAGTGCGTTGAAACCCAGTTATTATAAATTGATACAAATTCAACAGTCACATTGTTTTTCAAGTGTTTTTTCTTTTCAAGATCTAGAAAAGAATAGAAGTTGAAAGTTACTACCATAACAATTCATGGGTTTTGGAAGATGATCAATGGTTCGGATCTTGATCAAGAAGCCCACAAAGCCCAAAAATACAAATCAAATGGCCTACATTTTCTCACAAATATTTAGAGATTCTCGAAAAATTAACGATTGAAATTTTCTTCCATAGTCGGTTTTTTAGCTCATCAATAGGATCAACAGCTTAGATTGATAGTTGCAACCCCAAGATTTTAAAAAATAGAAAAAAATTAAGTCTGGGTTCTCGACATGAAACCTAGTTGAGTTGAACATTTGAAATCAGTGGCCCCAGGGGTTTTCATGATTTTCTCGCGATTCATGATGAATCAAAAGGCTGAAATTTGACTTTGTACCCATTTTTGGGCTTCTTAAGAGGATCAACAATTCGAATCTGATATGCAGTCTCACAGAACGTCGGAAATGAAGATCAAATGGCTCATTGTTCTTGGCAAATATCTTGAGATTTGTGTAGCATTGACTGTTCAAATTCGTTCTTGGGCCATTGAGACATCCTACTATTAGGGTCTTCACTTAGGGCCTCATAATTTCAAAAAAAAAGAAAAGAAAAGAGAAAAACATGGACTGCCTTCTCAAGCACAGTAGCACCATCGTGGTCTTTCCACTTTAGACGAATTTGTCTATGTAAAAAAGTCACGATTCTGGGTCTTCCTCGTACAGACAAAAAACCTTCTATTATCCGCTCTGCTGTGCAGCATCGAAACGATCTTATTATCTAAATATCTATTTGAAACCAATTCATGCCTCTTTAATAAGAATTCATTCCTTCGTGAATATGGGTTGTCGTTTTTTCTTCTTGTATCATTGAAACCATTTTATGTTTTTTTTTATGCCAGTACGGTTTTGATGATTAATTTCATGTGTTTTTTTTGGTTGTCAGGATTAAGAATATGAAGTTTTCCATTTGCAAATTGGTAACATCTAAAAAATGGAGTAAATAAAAAAGGTTCTATCGGTAAATTCATTTGTCTGTAAAGGAGTCTTTTACTCAATTTTCAACTCATATAATCAATGTATAAGGAATCATTTTTCTTCTAACTGAAGGAGGGCAAAATTGCCTTTAGATTTATGGGAGATCTGAATCTCGAAACTTCTTTTTCTTGACAAGCAAACGCGATTATTAATGTTGTTTTCAATCATGTACTTATGTCGGCCAATTCCATGACCAATGTTTTAGCCAAGCAAGAAGTTGATAGAATTTTTCCTTTGGAGGTTATTTTTTACGCGGTTGAGTTGGGGGTACAATGCTCTTGTACCTCTTTGTCTTTTGCTTTTTTCTACGTTTTTTTCGCTTGTCTATAATTGTTTCCCCTCCTTCCTTTAATGAAGTTTTTATTACCAATAAAAAGACTCTCTTCTCGTAAATGTTATGTGTGAAATTATTAAAATTAAATGCCATCTCCTCCACTAGGATAACCTCAAATTTTACCACAATAGGATTTTGTCCAACCTATATACATGGCTGATAATGTAATTAATGCATAGGGTTATAAATAATATATAATATTATGCTTAGTCATGGTATCAATTCTGTCTTTAATTTTTGGAACAAATTTCAATCGAAGTGAGATTTGAGATATACATTTACAAGACATCCAATTTTAGGGGTTTCTTCCATCATCATTAGGGAAGCCCCACAGTGACTGATACACATCCCACTGTAAGGAAGTGTGTATAGACGGCTCCTGGGACCGGACTTGATAGGGCAAAACACCCCCTCTCTCTCTCTCTTGTAGGGACGGGAATATGGGATCTCCATGGTTTGAGTTGCAGAGAATGAAATAAAGAAGAAAACAACAGGAGAAGCAGCCCAAAACGAAGCACAAGAGATTCTCAGAGGCAAGTAAAAGCATCTCTCATCTTTTCCATTCCCTGTACATCCAAACGCCACCAGAGCCAAATGTATCGCAATATTTTCTACCCTAGAAACCTCAATAATCTCACAAACACTGCTTTGAAAAACCTCTCCCACACTGCAGAACTGACAAAGATTAGACTTTCATCCTTCCCTTTTCACCCCCAAATCCACAGAAACACCAAAACCTTCTATTCTCATCAGACCCAACAACCCCATCTCACCAAACTCACATTTTCTCGCATTCCAATCATCCCCAATTCAGTTTCGTTGAACTTTTCATCTGCACGAATAAATAATCATCCATTATGCCGCCATTTCGCTTCTGAGAAGACACCCACGGATGGTTCTTCCGAGTGGACTGATGACATCGTCTACTTGGACGAATCTGGGGACGTTATCTTCTCGGGAAAGGGTATCCGGTCCGTCGAGCCAGGCCTCGACGGCCATGTCATGGTTGGGAGCATGAAGAAGCCATTTTCGAATGCTTCTGCGGTTGCGAAGATGGTTGAGATAGTGAAGAGATGGAAATGGGGACCTGAAATGGAGACCCAATTGGATAAACTCCATTTTGTCCCAAACATGTCTCATGTGAAACAGGCATTGAGCGAGATTGTAGAGATAGATGCGTCAATGGGGTTGTTTGGATGGGCCAAGAGGCAATCTTGGTACTCCCCAAAAGATGAAATTTATGTGCTGTTATTCGATCAGTTGAATCAGAACGGAGATTTCGATGGAATTCAGTCTCTGTTTGATGAAATGATTAGAGAATGTGGCGATCATGGAATTGGTTCTTTCATGGCTTATAATCGAGTTATCCAACATTTAGCCAAGGCTGGAAAGTTGGAGGTTTCGTTCTGTTGTTTCAAAAAAGTTAAAGATTCGGGCTGTAAGATTGATACCCGGACTTATAATTCACTTATAACCTTGTTTTTAAACAAAGGTCTTCCTTATAAGGCATTTGAAATCTACGAGGCCATGGAAGAGGCAGGGTGTTCGCTAGACTTTTCAACATTTGAGCTGATGATACCAAGTCTTGCTAAATCCGGGCGCCTTGATGCTGCCTTCAAGCTCTTCCAGGAGATGAAAGACATGGGTATGCGTCCAAGTTTTTCAGTTTTCGCACCCCTTGTTGATTCAATGGGGAAAGCTGGGAGGTTGGATGCTTCAATGAAGGTGTACATGGAAATGCAAGCTTCTGGGCTAAGGCCCTCTGCGACCATGTATGTGTCTCTGATAGAGTCATATGTTAAGGCCGGGAAGCTAGATGCAGCATTGAGGCTTTGGGATGAGATGAAGAAAGCTGGGTTTAGGCCTAATTACGGGTTGTATACTATGATTGTTGAGTCCCATGCGAAATCGGGGAAGCTTGAGACTGCAATGTCGGTCTTTTCGGATATGGAGAAGGCAGGTTTTTTACCAACTCCATCAACCTATTCGTGTCTCTTAGAAATGCATGCTGCTTCTGGGCAAGTTGATTCTGCTATGAAGCTGTATAATTCGATGACAAATGCGGGATTGAGGCCAGGGCTAAACACCTACACCTCTCTATTGACAGTTCTCGCAAGTAAGAAGCTTGTGGATGTGGCTGCCAAGATTCTACTTGAGATGAAGGCTGTGGGATTTTCTGTTGATGTGAATGCTAGTGATGTTCTGATGATCTATATTAAGGATGGTTCTGTGGACCTTGCTTTAAGGTGGCTGCGTTTCATGGGTGCATCAGGGATAAGAACTAACAACTTCATAATCCGTCAGTTGTTCGAATCATGCATGAAAAATGGGCTGTATGAGTCGGCCAAGCCCCTACTTGAGAGATATGTGGGTTCTGCTGCCAAAGTTGATCTAATACTCTACACATCTATCCTGGCCCATCTTGTAAGATGCCAGGATGATGAGAATGAGAGGCATATTATGTCAATTCTGAGTGCAACAAAGCATAAGGCACACTCATTCATGTGTGGACTCTTTACGGGCCCAGAACAGCGGAAGAAGCCTGTACTGTCTTTTGTAAGGGAATTCTTTCAGGGCATTGATTACGAATTGGAGGAAGGTGCAGCTAGGTATTTTGTTAATGTTCTCCTTAACTATCTTGTGCTCATGGGACAGATCAATCGGGCCCGCTGTGTGTGGAAGGTTGCCTATGAGAATAAACTTTTCCCGAAGGCCATAGTCTTTGACCAGCATATAGCTTGGTCACTGGATGTCAGAAGCTTATCTGTTGGAGCTGCACTTATTGCAGTCGTCCATACACTCCACAGGTTTAGGAAGCGGATGTTGTATTATGGTGCTGTTCCAAGGCGGATAAAATTAGTTACAGGACCAACTTTGAAGATTGTAATAGCACAGATGCTAAGTTCGGTGGAGTCTCCATTTGAGGTTAGTAAGGTTGTCCTGAGAAGCCCAGGAGATTCTGTGCTAGAGTGGTTTAAGAAGCCAATTGTTCAGCAATTTCTTCTGAATGAGATTCCGTCAAGGGCTGACATCCTTATGCACAAGCTTAATACACTATTTCCTAGTTCCGCTCCTGAAATTAGGTCCCTTTCTCCTCCAAAGCCTTTGGTTTCTCGAAGGTAGTGTAAGGATACTCCAACATACATGTGTGCAGTGGTGTACTGTACCTAAAAAGAAACTTGGAAGCAAAAATGAAGGCTTTTTCTTGACTTTTCTAGACTTTCTATCTAATTGTGTGTGTGACTATATGTGACTCGTGACATGTGATAGGCTGAGCAGTAACTGAAAATTCACAAAATTAGAAGATAATTTTCCATGTGCCCAAAACGCCAAGGTACTAGACCCAGCCTCATTCATTTACTTGTTTCATTCTGTATTGCTTATTGGGCGTGCAAGTTCATCATGTGCGATGTGTTGGGATTGATATATTAACCTGTTAATTTTGGTTGGATTGAATTTTTATATTTTGATCATTGTCGTCATCATCAAAGCTTGTCCCAACTATGTTGGGGTCGGCTACATGAATTTTGCTTCTTCATTTCGGTCTACCCTCGGATAGCTTGCATTTCTTCTTATCTATCTTTAGTACTTCCATCCATGTCCTCTTCGGCCTTCCCCTTTTCCTTGATGGGCCTACAATTTACATTGAAAGACTTTTCCTCAGTGGTGCCATTGTTGGCTGCATTAGACATGTCAAAACCATCTCTAATGAGCTTTTCCTGAACTCATCACCAATTGATGCTACCCCTAAATGCTCTCAAATGCACTCTGTTTATTCTATGTTTCCGAGTTTTATCACATGTCTATCTCCACGTTCTCATCTTTGCTCCACTCATTATGTGCCTGTGTTGCTTTCTAATTGACCAGCATTCTGCCCTAAAGGTCATAGTTGGTCTAATCACTGGCTGTAAAAATTTTCCTTCTTTATTTATTTTGATATTAATAATTATTTGCAAATGCATGAACTTTTCATAGTTTCCATAAGCAGTCAATGCTTTAAGTTGAAATGCTAACATTATTGTAAATAATTAACAACTTAAGATGTTAGATTAGATATTCCATGTAAGTCTTCGATCTATTTTGGTTGGATGTGGATCCAATCTTGAATTGAATTGCTATACTTAGCTATACATGGAAATTACCAAATTGGACATGGCCTTGATGGCCTCATAATTACCCTAGTGGCTGATTGCAGTGCTTTTGACGCTGGATCACCTGACTGTTATAGCATTCATTTAGCACCACCGAGATCTGGATTTATGTGCAAAGATGAAGGCACTGAATTAATTCCATAACTTCTGCCAATAAAAGGGGTTGTATGAGCAATTCTCTCTCCACCATTTTGTTGTAACTGCTGGTCCCAATCCCATATAAAAGAGGGTTGAGTCAGGTAGGTTGACAGCTTGCAGAAAACATCTGTCACAACTAAAACATGGATTCTGAAAACTTGGCATTCCATGGTAGACTGGAACAATGAAACATAATTCATGTAGTTGACCTCAACATAATTGGGACAAGGTTTTAATGATGACGACAACGATCATGAGCAATTCTGTTTGTAGATGCTGCAATAAGTTCTCCAATATGAAGTAATTAAATTTGGTAATCTATGCTTTCTAGAATTAATTCTTGCTATTCAATTTCATACTGTATCTAAATTCCAAATGCAGATGTATCATTTCTTTTTATGAGAACTCCAGGTCTTGGACCCATTAGTGTATATGTTTGACATGATTTCTCCCTCTTTTTTTTTTTCACTCTACCCTCCTAGGGATCGATCCCTGGGTGGTATGGTGAGAGCGGAAGTCCTATCCTCAGTGACGTCTCTGAATTCTCAATATGATTTCAGTCTAGTGCCTCATCAAAATGCTAGATTTTGTCAAGGTATCAGAATGTGATCTAGAGGGAAGAGAACTCATGTCAGGTCAAAAGAATTTAACAAGTCTAGATATGGATTTTGTTTCAGGTTTACCCCTTTTCAATTAGTGTGTTTGAAGTTCACCCTTCTCGTGAGCGAGAGATGTTACTGGAGCTGAATACAATAAAGGCCCTTGGTAAAGATGAACTGTAAAGATGAACTGCTCACAATTCTTTCTATTCTGACTTGTTTCTAGCATATTTTTGTGTCAGTTGCATTTCTATGAAACACTTGGAGGAATCAAGAAGTTATGCTGACGGTCAGGTGGCTTGCTCCAAATTCTTGGACAGTTTGCTCATGCACATGAATAACTTAACCTATTTTCTGATACTTTTGGGTGGATATCGATTTGCTGAAGTCTCAAAAGGTTTGATGGACTTTATGATTTATTGTGTTTAAACTGCGTCATTCTTCTCCTCCTCCCGAAAGGTGATGAAATAGTCACTCCGATGAATTCAGCATAAACATTTTCTCGTAGTACAGTAGAGCAAATATATATATGCTGGTTTCAAGCTGAAGGTCAAGAAACACATCTCAGTAAACCGTCATAGTATTATGACAATAAACTCTACTGCTACTTGCAAGGCTCCTTCACATATCTTCAGGAGCTTGGCTCCTGTTCACTGTTGCAACAAATTCTCTAGTCACTTTCTCATGGATGGCAAAACTCCCTGGATTGTTCGTAATGCTAATTTAGGGCAGTTATAAGTTTTGCAAGCTGACCAGAATCCACTAACATTGGATAGTCATGATATGAATTGACATGCTAAGTCTTATTAAATACATCTCATGTGCTCATGCAGCTGTTTACAACTGGTTTGATGTGGTTTTTTTAATTTTTATTTTATTTTATTTTATTTTTCAATGAATGATGTCCATTTCTCTCTATAAGCTTCACAATAAACTTGGCAAGCTTTCGAGTTGAACAGCCAGAACACATCTTGTTTAGGTTGTATATGACTACCTAATGGTACTTTTTGTTTACTTTGAACAACTTAAAATTTTCAATTCTAGACTGACAGGTTGAACTACAAACACCTTTTACATTCTATATCTGATTCATCTTACTCTGATAGGATTTTAGGAATTGGACTGTGATGATCTCCTTTGATAGCTTCATCAAATTGATTTATCAGTTGATAAAATGGGGGCAAGTTTCAATATATATGCATCTTAAACTTACTGAACAAGTTTTCTTACTTTAGGAAGCATGTCTGCAAGTCCTTTTCGAACTAGTCTACATTATATCTGTACCAGGTGATGTTTCAGGCAGAAAAATGGAACAGACATTTCTAGTTGTGAGTAAAGAGTGTCTCATTTTCATAATATATATATTGAAATTCCCCTTCTTTGACATCTTTGTGTTGAATAATTGAGTAAACAGATGATCTCTGACTTGGGCAATATATAGGTTTCACACATTTCAGTGTACAATGTGGACCACATTTTGAGTTAATATTTTATTCTTTTTAGTTAATGGACGGATGATTTGTCTTTGGGAAGTTCATTTTAGGAGTTCTTTTGCTAAAAAAGAAAAGAATGTGTCCCATGCATTGCTTATTATGCTCATACCTTCTATGAGCGTGCACAAATTTTGTGTGGCTCGTGCTACAAAATTGATGTGCTTGTTCTTACATGTTAATCGCTGTTTTGTGTTTCTCCTATCCCATCGATACAGTTTATGATCTACAAATTTATTTGTCTACTTTGAAATACTTTTCCATTATTCAAGAAAAAACTTATCCTCTTTGACTTTTCATTGGCTTTCTATCATAAAATACAAATACAGGTGAAGCCACAGATCATTGGTTGAAATATAGAGGAATTTAGATACTTTGTTTACTTTATGAACATGTGCCAGACTTCTTAAGCACTGCCATCCAAACAACAAAACCTTCTCATTACAGTAACTCTTCCCACTTTAGGGAGGAACGTACGCATGGAAAGTGGCAGAGTGACAGTTTTCAATAGTCAGTCATGTTTTGTGTAGCAGGAAGGGCAAAACGATTAAGGAAGAAGATCACATCTTGTACCTAAGATCAAAGCCCCTGAATATGCAAGGAGAAAACTATGGCAAGAAGCACGAAAGGATTTAGGAAGAAGATCAGTGTTTCCTACCTAAGATCAAAGCCCTGAATCCACAAGGAGAACACAAGGGCAAAACCCAAAAGCTTGATTTCCTGTTATTTGCAATTATAAATGTAACAATGACCTATGTAGTATCCCAAAACTCATACCTGAAAGTAAAAAAACCACAAAAAATAATAAAATCCCTAATTCCATAAAAACACCTTACAATGACTATAATTACTTATTACAACCTTCCTAAACAATCTCAAACTCAAACTGATCCCAGAAAAAAAAAAAAAAAAAAAAAAAAAAAAAAGCATCATCATCATCTTAGTGTTGTCCCAACTATGTTGAGGTCAGCTACATGAATTCTATCTCTCAATTTTGGTTTATCCTAGGCTAAATCCTCGGATAGGTTGCACTTCTTTAGATCTAACCTTACTACTTCCATCTATATCCTCTTCGGCCTATCCCTTTTCCTTGGAGGGATACTAATTTGCAAAGCAAGACTTTTCCTCACCTGTACTATTGTTGGCTTGTGTTGCACGTGTTCAAAACATCTCAAACGAGTCTTTCTTAATTTATTACCTATTGATGCTACCCACAAATGCCCCCAAATGCTAATTCTATCTTTCCTAGTTTTACCACACATCCATCTTAACATACTTATCTCTGCTACATTCATTTTGTGTGAGTGTTGCTTGTTGACCGGCAAACATTCTACTCCATGGGTCATAGTTGTTTCAATCGCTATCTTATAAAATTTCCCTTCAATCTTGCTAACATGCACCAACACATAGCACTCCAGAAGCAACTTATCTAGTCTCTATTTCAACCATTTTAACTAATTATTGAGGCAAGGTATCTAAAGTAGAAAATTACTATAAATAGTAAGTTTTCTGTTTTCCAAGGATTTGGCCAAGAATAATTCTGTTTCTCTATGTAGATTGATGGCCCCTAGGGAAAAAGGGAATAAGGGATAGGTCAGAGAGGACGTGGATGGAAATAGTAAGGATAGATTTGAAGAATTATAACGTATTCGAGGATTATGCCCAAGATAGACTTGAACGGCAAATCCAAATTCATGTAGCTAACCCCAACATAGTTGATACAGGGATTTGAGGATGATTAAGTTTTCCATGAAAACTGTGTTTTGAACTTCAAAAAGGACTTATTTCACTTTGAAAATAGTTGCTCACGTTGTAGAGCATGTCAATAGCTTTGGAACGAGTACTCATGTGTTGAAGACAAGACTATCCTTCCGGCTTGATTTTCTACGATCTTCATAATCTAGAAATTGTTCCTGCACTTGTTCTACATCACATTTTCTCTTCGCCCAATTTAATTTGTGAGAGTCGTCTTTTTCCCCATCTATGTTTTCCATGTTTGCACTCTTAAACCTTTGAACACATCACTCTCCACCCTTTTGTCCCATTTGATGGCCAGCAAGACAATATTTGTGTTACTTTTTTTTTATCTATGCACCATCTACAGCACCATGATTTCGACATTTTGGGTAAATGTGCATATATACCATATTTATAAATATTTCATTATTTTAAGTTGACAAATAGAACTCATTGACCCCATAATAATCATAGATGTGATAAGCCTTCTCCATGTTCTATTTCATGCTTTAGTCTAAAGAGAAAATCATGTTATAATGCTCTTATACTATGCTTCTATTTTGGCTCTCTTTTGGTTTACCGTTGTAGTCCAGTACTTTATTTTAACCTACCTTTTCTGTTACTGATTAAAAAAATATAAAATATAAAATAATAGAAGAGAAATTATCGCATGGGACAAATATTGTCTAGTCATATAACTCGCTTTGCATTTCAAATGGACCCCTTTCTAAATGAGTATGAAGCGACATTTATTTGTTGGGAAGCTTTTTGAAAGATACGGTGATTGAAGTGGTCCGCCCCAACCTTTCTCATTATATCTAAAATGTAAATTAGTGATGGATGGTCAAAGGAACTATGATGTATGGATTTGATTCTTTTGAATTTTGTTGTCTGAAGAAATTTCACCAAATTCTCATTGTCAGAGAACAAAAGCAGTTAAAAGAAAACCTGGTTGTTGGTCTTGCACCCCAAACAATTTCATGGTAAACTCATCCACTGTGAAACTATGTTATCCAAACTTGCACCTTATTGTGGATGGAATACATCCTGTAACTTGTGTCAATCAACCTGCCATCATCATCAAATAAACAGTTAAAATAATGGCCGATGGTTCAAGACAAGTAGAAACAAATACTTGAGATCGTTGAATCAGACTCCATCCAAAACAAGATCCACAATCTGGATGGTCGATATTTGGCATTCATATGCAACATGTATTTTTCTTGATGGAGATGACTTGATTTAGTCTTTCTTTCCTTCTTACTAGACTTCAGCAATTTTGTTATATTCTCTATGCAAATAAGAAATACAGGATTGCAGACCATCCCACACAGGATTCCAGACAATCCCAACAAGCCGCAGAACCTCTCACCACAGAACCAGCACTTCTGACTCTGCGCCACTGAACTTGGAGTTGAATAAAATAGGTAAAGCTGGAATTCTTTTAGCACAATTGGAATGGAACCAAATTGGTCAGTCTTTCTGCCCTGTAGTTGTGCTTCTGCTTTTGCTTTTGTAGCTCAGTATGTGTCCTGTGGAGTCTAGTACTGTATGGTTCTGTTTTAAGGGTTTGTTGAATGTGGGGAAATGGTGTTGAAAACAAGTATGAGGCTAGGGTGGAGAAAACTGTCCACAGTTCAAATCCATATCTTACAATTTTATCCACTTTTCGCTCATCATTCAAACAAGTGCCATGTGGATGAGATTCAAATTTTACTATTTTTCAGAAAAAACTAATTAATAAAAACTGTGGGGAAAATTTGTCCACACAAGTTTGGACTTTGGACAGTTTCCTCCACATTTTCTCTGTTCAAGCAGACCTTAAAAGCCCCGTTTGGAAAAAATGATAAGCAGAGAATCTCCAATAGGTGGAGAAACAAGGAGATGTCTATAGGTGGTGAATCCTCTTATGGAGATTTACAACTTTTGTTCTTTTTTTTCTAGAAATGATTTTTCACTGTTTGGATTTAAACAGAAATCCTTATCAGCAAATATTATTTTTAGAACTTCTCCTTTGAACAAAATTATTTTTTATGTGTTTAGTTATCACCTTTTTTACAATGAAAAGTCCATTTAGCTGGAAAAAGGGTTGTTTTCTCCACCCCTTTAGGGAGAAAACTTCTCTATTTTTATTGCAAAAAAGGAGTCAAGTGGTTATGTTCAAATAGAAGAAATGTTTTTTTACCCTCCACTTCTCTCCTCATACAAACCAACCCTAGTGAAAAGGCTGAGAAAATGGAAATGGAAAAGCCTTTAACCCTCAAATTTGTTCTATGGACTGTTTTTGCCATCATTTTCTCCACATTCAAAACAGTATCTTATAGCCCAGCCCACCTCGTATCTGCGAGGTCAAAATATCTGGCATGGGCCCATCCTACAGGACTAAAAGCTCAACCCCCATATTCAATCCAATGGGGATTTACTAGGTCCACCTTGATTTGGCCTAGACCGTTTTCCACCGTAGTTTCCCACCACCCCCCCCCACCCCCCCAAAAAAGTCTCATCATTTCTTAAAGGAAAGGCCATTAAGGTGATGCCTCTGAGAATGCAGAATATCACTCAGTGAGTCAAGAATACATAAGACTAATCAAAAGTGCCCTTCCAAGTCCTCTCATACATATGTCACGCACTACTTTATTCACTGCCAGGGCATACCTAAAAGACACCATCCAAAGAGAATAATGGCATTTTATTCTAAAAGAGAATAATAGCAATGATACTCTGCTTAACCAAGATGACCCATAAACATACATGTGGAACCTTAAGCAAGATGTCCCATACACAGAACCATCCACATCATCCCAGCCAGAATCCTAAAAATCATTACTGAACATATCTATGTTGATATTTGATCACTGAATATTTTTGGTTTTAACCATGCAGACAACAGGCCCTTGGGAGTGTCCATGGCATCCAGTTAGCCCTAGCATCTGAATGAATACAAGAAAAATGGAGAAGGCACCACTTAGAGCTAGTTTCTATGAGCGGATCCTACCTTCCACAAATTTCTCTCTGCTTCTGTGGGGATGAGGAATCTTACATTCATACCCATCATGTAGGAAATTGAATTCCTCTCTATCGAGGAAACTCAGCTCATTTTTTTTTTCCCATTTTTTTTAGCAAGGATGATATATTGCTTTTTCCTTTTTCACGAGAAAGTTGTGTTGCACCAAACGAAGAGAATTAGTGGGCTACATGTAAAATGAGAGAATTTTTCCTATGTCAAAACTCTCTTATCGCACAAATGCACTTTTAATTTTCGTGGATCTTCTAATATTGTAAAAATTCCATAATCTCACACTCCCTTTCCCTGACCAGATGTGCCATGCACGCAGAAATATGGAGATGAGGTTTGGTCAAGCCTGGCTGGTGAGCTAATGTGCCAGGCCTCATGTTGGCCACAAAGCCAAGTTATGCTGAAATCATAATAGCCCTATGAGCCTGTTTGGATCCTTAGAAAACAAGTGAGTAGCTCACTTTACATGTAAATTAGTGTTTAACACATTGCTTTAAAATACTAAGATTTGAGACGAGGTGAATTGTGTATAAAGCCCACGAATCAAGAATCATGAATTGTGATCCACCAATCAAGGTAAACATAATCCTAGCTGCAACTGTCTTAATTCTTTTTCTTTTTCTTTTTTTTAATAAAAAGTTCTTAAAATAACCAATTCAACATTTTCCTTAAAAAAAAAAAATGGTGTTACATGTTGAAATTTGAATGATGACTAAAGTGGATTGTTTGATCCCCCACATCCACAGGATTGGCATGGGGCCCCACAACCTTTATAGGTGCCTAGAAGAGGGTGCCCCAGTTTTGAAATGCAAACCTTTGGTCCGAATGTAAAGCGAATTTAGGTCCAGGGTAATTTTGAAATGTCTTATTTCTATTTTTAACCAGCCAAGGGGGCTAGATCCATGAGAGACCAACAGATATGGGGGAGTGAATTTTAGTACATGCAGCTGGGGATCGGACCGGGGGATCAACCCTGATGGAGGTCTGGAGATCGAACCTTAGATAGTTGGATGAGAAACATATCTTAATGTTCTCAAACAATGTCTAGTTTGAAAGGAGGCCAGGATACCTTGTTTCATTTTACATTACCAATATGCATCTCGCTTTCAGAGAATTGATGAAGGGATCACCTGAAGGGGTGGATCCACAGAACACCTTCACATTTGATAAAAGTATATAATGAGGTGAGTTCTCAAGAGTTACTGTTTAACGGATCTGCATCCAGGCATGTAGATTCCACAGGGAGCTTACTTGATCACAAAGATGTACTTGTGGGCCATGCTTCAGTGATAAGGATCATTGATTTGAGTAAAGGATCATGCCTATCGTTGACTAAAGATCATGCCTATTGTTGACTAAGTCCACTACAATTTGTCATGTTGTGGAAGAGCAGGGCTGCTGCCTATCCGATACAGAAACTTTCTAATTCCTATAGGTCAACCTAGGTAACTCTATTCGCAGGATCAGGCGTCCTATGCACATGGGCTAGGTGCCTAGGCCAGAGAAAGGTGACCCGAGCCTGGCCCACCGGACTGGATGTGGGTGTGTTTTAGGCCCTTAGTTTGATCTGGGCCTACTTCTCTGCCCTATAACTTAAGTAGGCTAGGCCTGACCCTATTCATACTAAAAGCTCCAACACCTATAATGCCAAGATACATAGATAGATATGGGGATCGGGGATACAACTTATCACTTACAAAAATTTAGGACACAGATACGGATACCAATGTCTTAATTTTTCTTTAGATCACTTTTGAAGAAGTAAGGTGATTATCATTATTAACATTCATTTCTAACATATATTAGGTTTAGAAGTAAGAAAATTAAAAATATATTATATATGAAATAATGAACTTGATAAGTACGATATGCTAAACTTATACCCTTAAATATCGTTGCAGTATCAGGTATCGATATGATTGTCGTATGGATATAAGTATCTGGTTATAGCGCAGCACAAAATAAGACATTTGTTAGTCAAGGGTGTATATACATACATACACACCACAAGCTGCATCCTTAAACACGACAGAGAAAATTTGTCCACGAGTTGTAGCACATGTGGTTAAGGACATGGGCGTGTGAAAATAGCACGTGAGTTCAAGTCTGCAATGTCCGAAGATTAAAGAAAATTAAATTAAAAAGGAGTGCATGCTTGAAACTTACCCTTTCCCATGGTTAATTTAAGACCCAAAGCTCGGACTCAACCCCGAATCCTTTCTTGAGCCAAGTTGACTAAGTCTATTAGTCTTAAAAGAATAGGTTTTATCATTATAATGGAAACCATAAGAGCAATTCCAGTAAGTATATGGCTAAAAGCAGTATGTGATTGATCACCCATAACAGGATTTGACAAAACAGGTTGAAGTAGGCAGCTATGCACGTTCTAAAACAAAACTAAGGAAGGGATGGTGGTTCTTCCTATATCATACATTCATTCATGCCCATTTGGCCACAACGGACATGCACCCTGCCCCTAGAAGAAGTGAAGCATTGGTCCACATCTGAAGCTTCCCATTGTTCTGCATTCTTGGATTCATGAAATCTGCCGCCAGTAGATCGACCAGTGCCATGTAAACCAAAATTCCGGCAGACGCCGAATTGAAAATCCCTTCAACTATCAGAGCAGTCGGACTGTTCTCATTGTAGACGGAGGATATGCCTATACCCATTGCAATCCCAACTGGGGTGGTGAGAGAGAAGAAGAGTGCCATGATAATGGTTGATTTCACCTTGAATTTTGCCTGTTGAAACAACAAAGTGCCATTTAGCTCATTCACAGGGGTGGGTATCAAATAAATTGGACTGAGTCATGTTCTTATCCCAGTAGGATAAATGGGAAGTAGCCCATTTGAAGATGACAAATTCAATCCAAGGGTGAGTCTGACTCCCACAGCGGCCAATCTCAATTAACACATTTTATTCTATTTAATCAATCATTTACCTTACAAGATTTGGGCCCCACATGGATTTGCTCTGATGTGTCCCAAAAGGCTCTGATTATATATAGCACATACCTGAACTATGCATCCTCCAAGTCCCATCCCTTCAAAAAACTGATGGAAGCTCAAGGCAGCTACTAGGGGCTTTATTGTTGAAGGGCTCTCTGAAGCACCTAAAGATATCCCAATAATTACCGAGTGGACCACAATTCCCAATTCCAAAACCTGCACCACCATATGCTCCATCAGAACAAGAAGTACTTGAAGCCCAAATTTAGCAGTAAAAAGAAACATCGACATTTTTGGCATGTCTAAATTACATTTTAGAGCAAACGAATTGATCATTTCTTTCTTGGATTGTAATGAAAACAGTGGAAATCAAGAGATGAGTTTTTACTGTCTATTCAACAAACTGAAAACGACCCATTTGGAGATTTGATTATAGTAATCTACTAAACCATTTCTAAATCCGCAGAAAAAAACAGGATCACTGATTTACTAAACCCAATAGAAAAAACTTACCAAGATTTGATTATAGTAATCTACTAAACCATTTCTAAATCCGCAGAAAAAAACAGGATCACTGATTTACTAAACCCAACAGAAAAAACTTACCATAAACAGTGACTGAATCTGATCTAATAAAAAAATACCATCAATGAACAAAATGCTATAGACAAGTTGGTGTGGCGAAAAACCCATACATAGTCACAAACACAGAAGAGAATATACGATGATTTATTGGAAATTACTAAACTATGACTATATTTGAACTGGAAATACATCCATAATTTCTATAATCTCATCTGAGGGTGAATAAATGTTATAACTACACATTAAAGAAAATCTCCTTCAGAGAAGACAAGAATCCATCAAGGAAAAGGGAGAGAGAGTAAAACAAAGCACAGAAAGATGAGAAAAAACAGAGCCTTTTCATTCCTTAGGACTCAAAAATCTTTAGTCACCATCAAAAGAACCACAGATTTAAAAAAAAAAATCACAGATCAATTGAAATTCCCCAACCACAACCCTCCCTTACAAATAAAAACCTCACCTGCGAAACAACCCGATGCCGGATAAGATCACCAGAGCTTGTCTCCTGTGAAACAAACGCCTCACCATGGGCATGACCATGGGTTGCATGGGTGTGCACATGAACATGACTCGCGTGCTCTTCATCCTTGTTCCCATCATCCACAGGCTGAGCCTTGTTAAAATGAGACCGCTTATAATACCCCGTCGCATATGTATCAACCATCAAAGTAGCAATTGCAGCCATCATAGCAATAAAACCCGCGAAGGGGAACTTCCCCCAGGGGTTCTCTTTCAAGCATGGTGATGTCAAGGTCTCAAAAGCATCAGGCAATACATGTATCATCCCGGTGGCGAGAATTACTCCGGCGGCAAAGGCCTTGATCACAAAGAAGATGTCCTTCTCAGGCCTAAGCGCGGCCACTGATCTTCCCAAGATTGGAAGGCACACACCAATTGCACCAGCAGTGAGAATTGAAGCGATCGCAGCAAGCTTCAGTTGAAGCGCCTTGGTCTTGTTGCGATCATTGTTAC
Source organism: Persea americana (assembly GCA_029852735.1). Lineage (NCBI taxonomy): Eukaryota > Viridiplantae > Streptophyta > Magnoliopsida > Laurales > Lauraceae > Persea > Persea americana. The sequence continues at coordinate 74,068,352 of CM056815.1, forward strand.
CTTCTTCGCATTCGCATTCAGCTCTAACTAGTAATGGTACGAGGAGGGAGTAGAGCACTAGCAGCTTCATATGAACACAGAGCTTATTCATGTTCATGGTTGAAGAAGAGCTGCAAAAGCAATGAAACACGGCTGTATATGCAGCAACTTGATGGAGAAGATGGTTTTATAGAAGCCCAAGATCTTAAAAAAAATTCATCATGGAAGTAATTAGATTTGCAGATTGACAAAAGGGTAGATTTGCATTGCGAAAGGAAGCAATCGTGGCTAGTTTGGATGGAATAAGAGGTTATTTTAGTGTGGATTCGGGGTTAGTTTAGTCTTTTGACTGAAACTGTGATTAATTTTGGTGACAGGATGTTGTCATTTGAGCAGTTGTTAAAGTAGAGAGAACTTCTACTAAGCACTGAACATAATAGAATAAGGAAAGTGTTTCATGAATTGTTACATCAGATGGAGGGAAAGGAACTTGGAACTGTCCATGGGCCCCATTATGCTCCATCAATTGAAGATCATGTGGTCCAACTGAACCAGTTAACATGTCACATTCAAGGTCATAGGTAGCATAAAGGTCCCATGTTTGGGTTGGGTCAAGTTGGCTAAACCCAATTTGTCTTGGTGGGATCCCTTGGATAATTCATAATTGGCAATGAATCAATTGACACCAGTCCACCAATATAATGGTTAGGAAAATTTGATTGGTTCCAAGTTGACAACTAAGAAGCAATAAGCCTGACCCACTTGAATTTTGGGCCATGCCCCGACCCAACCTGCCCTAGTTGAACCCCTGGCTTGGGACCAGTTTTGGGTGGTCCAACAAGTCTCTCTCTCTATTTGGGTTGACATACAGGCTACCATACTTTGAAAGTCTACTGTTATGGTATACAATTTGAAATGAAAGAAGCCTTTCTCTAGTGGTAAGTTGGTATGAACACATTGTTTCGCCATAACAAACTTTTATCAAAAAATGACCAAAAGGCCCCATTGCTCTTTCCAGGAAAAGCGCCCACTTTGCTCTATAAGGATTTTCTTTTGAAACTCTTGATACAAGTTTAGTAACTGAGATGTTGACACCATGTTGTCATTTGGAACAATATTGAAGGAAGTATCGCTTGAGATGCAACAGACGTGGCTCTGAAATTGGCTGAGACAGAGTCATCATGTCGTTATTCCTGTGCCACTGTATAATATATATATGGCGTGTGGTTTTGGTAAGCATTGAAGGCGGGTTCCGCAGTCCAGGGGCTAGTGGGATTTGGTTTTTAATTGGTCGTGATTGGTGGAGTTTGGGACCCAAGAATTTTTGTGGAGAGATCTTAAGGTCATGGAAGTATGTGGACTGATCTTTTTTCTTTTTTTTCTTTTTTATGAGAAGAGATGGATGGCTGAGAATGGTGTGTGAATGTATGGTTTTGATCCCATGATCAATTAGCGTTCACTGCGGGTCAGATAGAACGGTCTTACTGTGCGAGACACTTAGTGGGGCCTACTATATGATCAATCCAAATGGACTATCTAAACCAAATACGTCACGGATCCCATAGAGTTTGCAATCACCGGATTATAGTAGTTATCAGGTGAGCCCCGCGCAAGAGGTGGGGCCCACTGGATGGTCCATCCGAGTGGACCACACACACCACTTGAATTTCACATGGGGACCAACTTTACACCTATCCGATGTACTTTATACTGTTGGATCGACTGTACACCCATCCGAATGGACTGTATACCGTTAAATTTGTCGAGCCCAGATGGATGTGATGATGATCAAGGATGGGGCTGATGTTTTTTAGAGATGAAGGGCCAAGGGATATCTTTCGACCCCCCGGTCCCTAGGGCCCATGTTGAGGTGCGTACACTAATCCAGTGCGTGTATTTCATTTTATTTTACTCTATCCTATAAATAAACGGGTTGAACTCAGTCGGTGCACTTTTAGCGACACGCATATTTTGACGCCGAGTCGTTTCTCCTAAGATTTGAATTAGCTGCTGATTGGCTCTAACACCATATTTACTTTCGCGAAAAAAAAAAAAAAAACCACATTACAAATAACCATATCACAGGAGGTTGCTCAGTTGGTTGGCACCCCCAAATGTCTCCCGTTACCCACAAATCGTCTCTTGGTACATCAATTTTCCCATATTTGTGGGCTCCTCTTTCTACACGTAACATCCCACTTTCGTGGGCTCCCTTGCATCCCAGTTGGCTAAGTGAAAAAATGGGACAAACAAGAGTGTTGTGACTGGTGAAGCATCGGTTTTACATTGATTTCTGTACAAGATTCTCAGTTTTGCAGTCCTCTGATCTAAATGTGGGCTCCCTTGCACCCCAGTTGGCTAAGTGAAAAAATGGGACAAACAAGAGTGTTGTGACTGGTGAAACATCGGTTTTACATTGATTTCTGTACAAGATTCTCAGTTTTGCAGTCCTCTGATCTAAATGCCATTAAAAAGAGCTAGACAGAGCCTGTGAAACGTAGTACTATATATACTTGTGTAAAACACGGTACCTTTCAAAATTGAGATGATTCTATTAGAAACTTCAATAAGAAATCAGAGGCTTGAGGTCCACTACAGCTATCAAGGCAGAATAACAAGCTCAAAGCCACAGTAAAACATTCCAATGGCTTCGTGATCATAACAACTACTTGTCAAAAACGAAAAAAAACGTTTTTCTTTAATGTCAATTCTGGTGAGATAAACGCAATGGATCGTTGAATTTAGCGTTCAAAGTTTTTCTAGTTTAAAATCTTTAAATTTGTGGGCCACAAATCAAGAGGTTAGGATCTTTGCATCCCCTTTGATACCGTTTTCAACCCATGATCTAGTATCGTGACCAATTTTATTCTCATAGAGCATTCACTCACTGTTAGATTGAATTTTAAACAAATCTATAGCTAATGTGCTAGTGAACGTCAACGTTGTTAAATCTGTTGGGCATATCTTGTATTATGGGTTAGTGATGTAAATGTATCCAACCCTGAGCCCAACAGGGAGAGATAAAGAGGAATTGATGAGAGCGCTTTCTGTGGATGTAGCCACATTGCCAAACGATGTAAATCATTATATTCTTCTTGGTATTGCTTTATTTTTTATGTGGGTCATGTGTGATTGAGCCAATTGCAAGGTGTTTGCTCCATTGTGTCCCCAACAAAATCAAGAGTTAGCTAATCTAGTGGTGCTGTATTTTTATTTTTTGGGGGGGCTTCTCCCATCTATAAAAAGACATTTTTATCTACCCTCCTCCCATTATGGATATGTCACATATATCTAAATAGGCCCTATGAGTTGGATTGCATACTAGCGATATGCAGTATGCTCGTTGGAGAACATTGGCTTGTCTCAAACCCGACAATTAAAGAGGAGGTCATTTGATGGTGATTTTGGATATTCACTGTTGATTTTTATTTTTTAACCCTTTAAAAAAATACAAAGTCATAAAATTCCTAGGAATCAAATTACATGAAACACAATTGCATAGTATTTATTATGGCATCATGAGAAACTACCCTAGGGCGTTTGGTTTCATTATAATTTTTAAGGGCTATCTTATTGCTGCAAGAGCAGCAAAGGGACGAGTACTTTCTAACACAAAAGCTGAAGCAAGATTGATCCTCCATGCAATTACAAGCGTAGTAGAGCTTGTGAACTCTCTAAAATCCTCTTATGCTCCAATTCTTTTTTATTTTTCTTGGTTTTAGGTACCGAGCTAGAGAGCCCGCACAAGCAAAAAGAGAAATGCTTCTCTTGAAGTTATTAATGCTATCATGGGAGGAAGGACTCCAACATTCATATGGACATTCGTGTTTCGGGAGTCACTTCGAGTTTTTCTTTATGTCAGTTATATCCTTAGGAATCTTAGCCAGATGGCGCACTATCTTGCTTAGTGCGGCCTGTTAGAATCTAATATGGCTTGGGACATAAATCAAACCTACGGATATAGACTTATGTATTAAGTAACAGATAATCAAATATATTGAAAACATATTTTGCTCCATTATCTTGATGATGAGTGGTTCGGATCTGATCTTTAGATTGCCCCGCTTTGATATCAACGGCCTTGATCAAATAGGGTTTTCTCCTTTCTCTCTTGTCACTCACTCCGATATGCGTGATAGTTAATGAGCATTATGCATTATAACATGAGTAAAAAGAGAGAACTAGAAAAACACTTTTATAGATTATCCCAGAGAGATTTATTTTCTCTCTTGTCACTCACTCCGATATGCGTGATAGTTAATGAGCATTATGCATTATAACATGAGTAAAAAGAGAGAACTAGAAAAACACTTTTATAGATTACCCCAGAGAGATTTATTTTCATTAAGAAAATCTATTAGAAGTAAGTTCCCTTGATTCTCTCATTGATTAGCCAAACATGAGTCCTAAATCGATTGAGCTTTCTTGAAGTAAATCCAAACCAGATTTATTCAAATCAAAACTGAAAGTGAAATTTGGGTTGGGGCTGCTCGGTCATGGCCTGAGTTTTGAAACATAGATGAAATTCAGGTCTAGTTTGGATTTAAGCTTCCAGAACCCAAATTAAACCCAATTACTTGATTTATCTACATATAAATATAATGTATAATACAAAATAAATATAATTATATTATATATGAAGTAGATATATTTCACATAATTTATATATATATATATATATATATATACTTTTAAAAAGCAAACCAAACTCAGAAGTAAGCACACACCCCAATCCAAATTCAACCTGTGTAAACACAAATTGCTTTTGGGTAGGGAACTAAAAAGTTGGGTCGGGGATGTTTCGACTTTGTCGGGTTATGTTTGCTGACATTCAACTAGGTTGAGCTTGGGTTGAGTCAATACCTGACCTAGCCTGTCTGGAGTTACACTAACTTAGATAATCTCTTTCCTACCTTGAAAATAGAATGGCATATTAAATTTCCTCTAATACTATCAAAATTTCGAAGTGTTAGTAGATCAACGAAACGAAAATACTTTTCAGCCTATTTGTTTTCAAAGTGGAGTAAAATAAAATAAAATAGAGTGTCAAGTCGAAAAGAAAAAATAGTGGAGGGAGCTGGCGGTAAAAGCACATTTTGTAATTTTGTGCTTTTTAAAGAGGGTATGCATATGTGTGTGTGTATATATATTAGTTATCAAGTGTGCCCGGTGCAAGAGGTGGGGCCCACTGGATGGTCCATCCAAGTGGACCACACACACCCCCCTTGAATTTCATATGGGGCCCACCTTTGCACATATCCAATGTACTGTACACTATTGGATCGACTGTACACCGATATGAATGGACTGTGTATCCATAAATTTATGGAGCCTAGATGGAGGTGATGATGATTAAGGATGGGGCTGATGTTTTTTAGGGATGAAGGGCCAAGGGAGATATTTCTACCCCCCGGTCCCTGGGGCCCACGTTGAGTTGCGTACACCGATCCAGTGCACGAGTCCAATGGTACTGTATATATAAAATCATTGTGTGCCTTTTTAGAGCTAAAAGTAGTTTTTGTCTTTTTGTGCTTCTACAACAACTCCCTTCGGTATCTATTTTTCTTGATTTGATCCACCATTTCATTTCATTTTTTTCTACAACTATTTCATTTTATTTTACTCTATCCTATAAATGAACGGGTTGAACTTGGTGGGCACACTTTTAGAGACACGCATATTTTGACGCCGAGTCATTTCTCCTAGGATTCGAATTAGTTACTGGTTAGCTCTAACGCTATACTAAATTTTCTCTGGTAATCAATACTACTAAAATCTGTGTTAATACAGGTAGTGAAAAGGCTTTTCCTCAGAACAAATAACTACTTTTACCAAAAATAAAAAACCATTACAAATAACTAGATTGCAAGGGGTTGCTCAGTTGGTTGGCATCCCCAAATGTCTCCCGCTACCAACAAAATCATCCCTCGGTATGTCAATCTTCCCATATTTGTGGGCTCCTCTTTCCACACGTATGGTCTACCTTCCCACTTATGTGGGCTCCCTTGGGTCCCATTTGGCTAAGTGAAAAAAGGGAACAAACAAGAGTGTTGTGACTGGTGGAACATGGGGTTTATCATTGATTTCTTAACGGGATTCTCAGTTTTGCAGTCCTCTGATTTAAATGTCATGAAAAAGAGCTAAACAGCTCCTGTAAAACATAGTACTATACTTGTGTAAAACGTGGTACCTTTTCTTTTTCCAAATTGCGTTGATTCTAGTAGAAACTTCAGTCAGAAATGAGGGGCTTGAGGCCCACTACAGCTAACAAGGCAGAATAACAACCTCAAAGCCACAATAAAGCATTCCAATGGCTTTGTGATCATAACAACTACTTGTCAAAAACGAAAAAAAAACGCCCATGGACAAACTTTTTCAAAAATAGGCTGGGTCATACTTTCTTTTAACATTGACCATTCGAACCCCAATTGCCTTTTTTACTTCAAATGTTTGACAAAGAATATGCTTTGCATGAGCCTTACCAGGATCGATGCTTACTCCGCCAGCCAGCGGCAATGTGTTTCATGGCCAATTAGATCTTAGGTTGTTGTTTATGGTCCATAATAAATGATAAAATATCTACATTATTTTTTTTTCTCTCCTACATCATTTCATCAAAAGGTTGAGAACATGATCCTTTTAAATTTGATAATTTTTTATCGCTTAATATACATATTGCAAATCTATTTAGAACGAGGGAGAATGTTCTCATACAAGTAAACCGCATACTAGTTATATGCAGTCCAACTCTTATGGCCCACTTTGATGTATGTCTATCAATGAGAAGAGGGTGGATGGAAAGGTTAATTTCCTTATACAGAAGGGAGAGCTGAAAAATCAGCCCAACTAGTTTATCTTAGCTCTTGATTTAATATAAATGAATTTTAATGGCATCTTAACCGTGAATTTGTTTTTAAATTCAACTCAGCGGTGAGTCAAGGCTCAATGTGTGTAAAATTAATGTCACGTCATGGGATATATAACAAGAGTAAAGGGGTACTCATCAAAGGGGAGCCCAAGTAGCCCCATAGAAACTGGTGTGCACGTGATATTGTCTGCTCGTAGAACATTTTTCTAAGAATGAGACATATGGGCTCGCTATATCATTAACATGAAATCTTTGATCTAAACCTTAAACATCACTTCTGAATTTAAAAGATAATTGTTGTATTCCTTTTGAGCAATGCGTTCCCGGATCAGCAGCATGAGGCAGATTGAGAAATACAACTCATGCGTAATCCGGTTGGGTAATTTAGGTAATGCTACTTACATATAGGGATGGCAACTGGTAAGGCTAAATAGATTGTTAACATATAGACCATAAGGTCCATTTATGATGGCTACAAAAGAGCCTCAGTGGCTCTATTTAAACACCATAACTTCATCGTAACCATAACCGTATCATTAAACACAGTATCTTCCCCCAATACTATCTTCTAGCATTGATTGAGAGGTATTTCCTCATAATCTAAGCAATCCAACCATGAAGGAACCTTTATATGAACTCCATCTTCCCTTGGATGCAGACCACTAAAAAGACATGGGTTTTAAGAGATGTTCAGGAGTATCTAAGACATCAGTGATCACCAACCTCATGCCATCCCCTGTCCATCTCATTCCCCTAATTCATTTGGAGTATTATTCTTGTGGTTGGTATGTGCATGTTGAAAGTTTTTTTATTTTTTCCCTTTAAACAAACTTCTTTGGAAAGTGGGAAACACATGTGAAAACAAACGCTCTCCACTCGGGAATAAAACTAGTGTTTTGGGTGTCTGTCTTGTCATGCAACAGTTTATTTGCACTTGTCTTTTACTCTTTTTCCATGGAATTTGCATATGGTCATATTCATTATCTCATATGCATTCATTCGCGTTTGCCTTTCCAATATATACGAATTGGAATTGCCAGCGACTCAAGTGTGGTTTGGACATGAGAAAAAGAACACTGTGGAAACAGTCCCTACCATTACCTTTCCCCCTTTCTTAGTCAGAAGTCAGAACGTAAAGATTTTATTTTAAATGGAATAAATTACAAAGTTGAAAGTAAATGAAAGATAGACCTTCTTAGCCAAAAAAAAAAAAAAAAAAAGTTAGACCTCATCACCAAGGGAATTGTCAAGGGCATGTCTGTGTACAGCATCTTTCCCTGCATTTTATTTCCATGGTGATGTAATATTTTACCAAGTGAAAATTGAAGGTTTCAGTTTCCTTAGTTTCAGCTTCTATTGTGTGGCGGGGCAACATATTTCTAAGAGTAATAGGTCCTTGGGTGGGTCTGTTTGTTTGTATGAAATTACACAGGAATTTTTGGTGAAATGAACTCATCCAAAGAACTATTGAAGAGAAGGATATAAGGTGGAGAGAACCTTAACTTTCCTATATATCTTAAGTACTAGGGTTTCATATTTGAGTGGTGTTGGCACGGATGCTTTCAACGTTTTAAAGAATCACTCTTGACCAATGGTCCAACGTAGCAGGAAAAAAATGGGGCATGTTTGTTTGTTTAGAATACATTGGAATTGAATGCATACGAATTGGTCAAATATCCTCTACTCTAGAATTATCAAGGAGGTGAGTGTTGAAGGTTATGAGGTAGTGATATGAGATCTTCAATTTCTTAAGATTTGTGTTATTAGGGTGATAGCTGGCTATTCATTTCTCATCTTCTCTTTATTCAATTTTGATAAAATTGGGAAGGTTATTTCATGGTCTTTTTTCATATTTACCTAAATTTTTTTTTAACTACTTATATAAATGCAAAACCTTGGAGTTCCTAGTAATTCAATAATATGAAACAAATAGGTCTAAGGGCATGTTTATTTGTATAAAATGCATATGAATTGAATACATAGGAACTCATGCCATAAATGGTTAAAATTGAAGAATAAAGTTGAATATATGAAATAACCATCAAATGGCCTCCCCTTTGATGGAAATCGAACCAATGAAAAATGAAAAATGAATACCTAGCCATCAGCATAGTAATTCAATACCTAAGAAAGTAAAGGTCCCACCTGCATCCTTACCATATATGATATATCTTTCAGCCCTCCCCTCCCCTCACCTCATATTATTTACACCCCTCCTCTTTATTGATGCTTTGTTATAGCTCATTTGACCATGAATTTTTATGTATTCAATTCTTATATAATTTAATGCAAACAATCAGGCGCTTACATGTCAGATTTATGGATAAGATAATGGTGGTATAAAGGAGAAGTAAACTTTTGATAAAGTAAAACCTGGGCTTGTTTTCATGAAATGAAGTAATTTGAAGTGAGATGAAAAGTTTCTTAGCGGTAAAGTAACCATTTTACTTAGAGGTAAAGTAAACATTTTACTTATATATATTTATTATTTATTATTTATTTTTTTGCTGCTGACAAATTAAAAGAAAAAATTTCTGATGGCTGGTACTTTACTTTTCCAGTTATGGTGACCATTCAATCTCAGGGAAAGTAAAATTTCAGGCTGGGAGTAGTTTACCAAGTAGAACTCTGCACTGCCAATGTATGAAATTGTGACATCCAAACATGAAGCATCTTTTCACCAAGGCTCACTGTCATGAGATCATTGGCCTTCTTTCTTAGTGCCTTCTTGTTCCCATATGACCTCCTGGCTCCTGACCTGTTTGCAGTTGCTTCATTATTTGGGTCTTGTCTCCTTTAATTAAAAATGCATCGGATGTGGATTGTGGTGTTTAGATCACTTATTTGTCTAAGATTTGCGAGGAGTTGGTGCATCTATGCCTCACTTTTTGTCTATTAATGAAAGAGTGGTGTAGATTAATATTAAGTGCTATTTTCTTTAAGGAATGACCCTAAGTTTTCATGCTCACTTACTTGGAATCCACTGGCACCAAAGTGAAGCTCGCCACCTTCTTTACAAGTCCAACATAAGCCATTGTTTGGTAATATTTTTTTTTATTAAAGAACATACATCCAACTAATTACAAAATCTTGGTGGGACCCACTGTTATATATATATATGTATATTACAGTGGATCAGCTCATCTACTTGTACAGTACCCTTCGTATATAACATGCCAAAAAGAACTTTGGGGGTGTAAAAATTGATTTTAGTCTTCAAAAGTTATTTTAAAAAAAAGGAGAAGAGGGGGCCAATTGATTAATTAATTCATCCTACATGTCAATGTCTCCACCCTATTGTCTTTTTTTCTTGCCACCATTTTCTTGATGATTTTTTATTTGAATTTGCAACTGGAATTGGATCTCTCTCTCTCTCTCCCCGTTTCTCATGAATCCGGGTTTATCTCATAGGTTCCGAGCCAAGACCAGATCTAATGCGGCGAGAAGCCTCAATAAAGGGAAAAGGAAGATAGGTGAACCTGCTACCTCCCCTGCCAATGGCATATCCTCACATCTTACTTCAAAAAGGAGTAGGTTTGACCTAAGTTTGAACAATAAAATTTTAACTACTAAACTCTCTCAACACATATTGAACACAACTCCTTCCCTCCCTTCTTTTTCTTAGTAATTCTTTCAAATATTCGATTCCCTAAAATCTCTCTACATATACCACTAAGAGGGGAGTCTCCATCTCCTAACGTAGCTATTACCCTGGGACTATGTAATGTAACACACATTGGAAACTCAATCCTAGGACCCACAAAAGAATAATTTGGGCCATTCAAGATGACCTGATTTCTTTCGCTGACATACCCTCATATTTCACTTTAATAGAAGTGTGTCCCACTGTATGATTGAAGACATGATTGAAAACGTGAAATAATGAATGCTTAGGTCATAAAATATTGAAATTAATTAGTTATCCTCATATTTCACTTTAATAGAATTGTGTCCCACAATAAGATTGAATACATGATTGAAAACGTGAAATAATGATTGTATGGGCAATAAAATATTAAAATTAATTAGTTATTCCCGGATTTCACTCTAATAGGAGTGGATCCCATGCTTGGATTCAACACATTACACATGATTGGCAAGGTGAAAAAATGATTGCCCAGGCCAGAAAATATTGAAATTGATTGGATGGGTCATAATATTCTTAGATGGTACTTTCATACTTGTGAATATATTAACTAATCAATTACAATGGTTTAATGGCTGTTATTTTTTGAAATAGGCCCACAAAATAAAAAGGAGAAGTATGATCTATTAATTATCCACAACATAATAGATGGGCCATCAAGTATTATTTAGTGCCTATTTTTATTCTAATTTACATTGTGACCATCAAAATATAGTCAGTTCCATGAAATAAAAAAGTAGGCATCTCGCAGGTTTACCACGATATGCATCAATAGTATACTTGATTTTGCAAGTTTTCCTCTCTTCTAAGCGGAGGCAAAGTTGTTTGCTCATATAAAACTTCTCGAAGCTTGAATACAAAGATTTATGTGTTTTATTTTCTGCATTGAAGTTTCTATGAGTCTAAATAGATTTTAAATTCTGCTTCAAAAATTGAACAAATTATTAAGCTAAAGAGTGAGTTAAAGATCTAGCAAAGTTCTACAAACAGTATTGATTGGTCGTGGAAAAAATAATTTAAAATTAGTAGTCTAGGGGGTTTAAATGATTTCATAAACAAAAATCGAGGGTCTATAAATTATCATTCAAAAGGCTGGTACTTCTACAAACTGACCCAAAGGTTGAGGGTACATGTAAAATTGCCTAAATTTAATTAAAGTTTTCTGATAGCATCTTACCCACCTACCTGAGGTTGGGTTAATGGGTTCAACTAATTAACTCAAATCTCTCTCTGTGTAAGCACAGGCCCAGCTTGTTCATAATCTGACCAAAAACCAAGCCCAGTTAGCCCGTGCAAAACGTGTTAAAATCTCTTTATATTTAATTTCAACCATCCTTTGATATTTTTCTAATTAGGTAAAATTACATGATGTTTGCATTTACACAGTATTGGTTTAAATAGAGATTATAGATCACCAAGCATACCCCAAAAATTTGTTTTTTCCAGGAGCAGCAGGTTGAAGGGGCTGGAATCTTAAAATCAGGAGCCTGGGCCCAACTCTCTTTAGGATCCAGATGATCATCTCTATAGACAGGGCAGCCAAAATCCTAGGGATTATAAAGAGTGGGGTTAAACAGGTGATCCACTACCAACTCACCCCTATTGGAGGCAGGTTTGATAGTGATTTTGATGGCTTCGGGTGGGCATAGTGATTAGATTTTGGCCCAAGTTTGGTATGTGCCTGTTTGGATTGTAGTTGCCACATCCAGACCCACCCACTTCAAGCACTGGGTCGCAATGAGTCGGATCAGGTTGGGCTGAGTATGCTCAGTGAGAACACGACCCATTTATAAATAGGGCTGCTGAACATGTCAACTAAAACCCAACATGGAGTTAAACGGGTTAATCCAAACCCGTAAATTACCGATCAGTTTCTGATTGGATTCATGGGTCATAGTGCAATATGTCGGCTTGGCTGAGGTTGGGTCGTGACTTATGATTGCATTTGGCAGGTTGAATTACAACAATTCACTCACGCCCAACCTGATTTATTTTATAATCGGTTAAGAACTGTCAACCCAAACCCAAATCGAGAATAAAAAGGAATTGACCCAACCCCAACTTATCGGTTCTTTTACCAAAAAAAAAAAAAAAAACTTATCAGTTCAGTGTTGGGTTGGATTGGGGGTTGGGTCAGGTCAGGAACTCCCACCTGACTTGCAATGACCGTCAAATGAACCCAATGAAACTCAAACCCACCGGTAAAAGTGTAAAACCCACGTATCATATCAAAACCTATTATCATGGCCCACCTTTTTTAATCCAAACACCTCACATCAAACTTCCGTTCCACCAATAGGCTAAAATCTGCCCCATTAGACACAAAAAATGGCTAAACTTCAATTACAGCAATCAATGGTGGGCCAAGCTCCAATAATGTGTGATTCGTCCCAGCCTCCATGCAAGGAGGGCAGCGACTATTTAGTCTCTAGGGCAATAATCTCCTCCAAGTGAGATTTTCTCTAGCTTTCATCGATTTCAAAAAACCCCATGCTTGGATGAATAGAGGAAAAGTGAGAAAAGAATTTTCAAATCCTCTTAACCCATAAAAAAGATCTTCTTTTTTCACTTATTCCAACACCCCCCCCCCCTCCCAAAATGAATTTAATATATCCACAATGCAAGGAAGTGCATGAGTTATTAAAAGTGCACCTTTTTTTGTTTTTTTCAAACCCAAAATGCAATTAACTACTTTTATTAGAAATCCTCAAAGGTGATAGCATGGTTCCAGGGGAGCAAAGCGAAGGAATCCGATCTTTCTACTAAACGTGCCCTAAATTTCAAAGGTGGGCCACACTGATGGAATTAAGAGCTGGCCCACATCATGGATGTTTGGGCCCCACATGGAAAAATGACTTTTCTTCAAACATATTAAAGGGCGGTCTTCTTTTGACGATCCCCCCAATTTGAATTCTCTACAAACCAAAAAGAGGAACGGTCACTTCTCTTCTTCTTCTTCTTCTTCTTCTTCTTCTTCCTCTCTCTCTCTCTCTCTCTCTCTCTCTCAATTCTCCGCAGAAATTGGGAAATCTTGAAACCATGGTCTCATCTTTCAAGGTAATTCAAAACCCTAGCTCTCTCTCTCATTTGATCCTAAATTTGGCTTCTCTTTCTGCAAATCAGGGGAAAACGAAGGGCAGGGAAACACTAGCAGAAGATCTTGGCACTTTCAAGAACTGTAAATCACACTCTTTCCTTTCGCATTTCCGCTTTTTCTTTCCATTCTTGTTCAATTCTTTAATTTCTTGTGCATTTTTGTGTTTTCCCCAAACAGTCTCTGTCAGAGATTTCAAGATATATTCTGATAGCGAGAAGATGAAGACCCGCGCTAGAAAGTCCTTAGATGCTGATGAACGGTATCTCTCGATCTTTGTGATGCCTTTTTTTTTTATATTCTTTTTGTAGTTCTTGAGAATCTCTCGTTGTAATTGGTGTTGTTTCATTTCTTTTTATAGGAAGATTGCAAGAAAGCCTCCGTTGGCGACTCGGTACTGATGTGAAATGCTGTTTGGGATTTCTCACTTATAATCCTATCTTGTCATGCTAATGAATTTGTGTTCATTTTTGTTTTGAAGGAAATCTGTTCCGGCTAATGTGGTTTCCAAACAGGGTGTAAAGGTTAATTTCGTTTTACTTTGAATTAGTGATCTGGGGTCAGGCATTTTTCTTATGTTTGATGTTTGTCACTCTGCCCCATTTAGTACACGGGTATGCGATTTAGACGGGTTATCTGGTGCTCGACCTACTGTGGATTGGGGTCCTGGGGGTTACTAAATGATTGTCAGTAATTGGATGATCTTGGCCGTGTTTGTGCGCAACATTTTTCCATGGCATTTTAAAATTTTAGTTTACTCAGTGACTTCCTTTTCCACGAACATTGGAAACTAAAGATTCCTAGTTCCTACAGTTTTAGTTCCTATTGTTTGTTGATGTAAATGATTTTCCATGGTGATGTGTTTTTGCCACTTGTTTGCAAGACTGCTGAAATTGGTTTTCTACCTCTTAGGACTAAATCTGCTTTCCTCAAAAAATGCGGAAAATGTTTTCACCTCATAAAATGACAAGTGTATGAAAGTAAACTAAGGAAAATCTTTCTTACATGGAAATGATCCGCACAGACCATGAGGTCGCTGTGAGTACTATGAGTGGACAGTTGGAGAAAAAAATCCAACTACTGGTTCACATTCAATGGGCAAAAAATTATTATTTGGGCTATTGGGGTGAGGCCCCTCTGTGGAAGAACTCATGGCAGCCTGGGAATTATACATGTGTTGCTTGTATGTGGGAATGCTGGATAGTTAGGGAATATGGGTGGCTAACACCACACTTTTTCTCTTTTACAGTTTCCTCTTTTCTATTTCTCTTGGTTTGATGGATTGCTAATTACGTGTGGCTTATCCTGTTCGTTTTATAGGTTGATGTTGAAAATAGAGGGAAAACTATGGAAAAGTCTGTTGCTTCTGGTGTGTTGCATGCGACATTTAGTTTTGCTTTACGGATTGTAGAATTGTGTATTTGGTTGTCATAGCACTTACTTGTGTTTCCTGGATTTAGTCAAAACTAAGGGTGGCAGAAAAGCTTTGGCGGATGTTAGTAACATTAAGAGGAATCCATTGGGAAATCGACCAAGTGATGGTTC
The DNA here is from genome assembly GCA_029852735.1 of Persea americana. Taxonomy (NCBI): domain Eukaryota; kingdom Viridiplantae; phylum Streptophyta; class Magnoliopsida; order Laurales; family Lauraceae; genus Persea; species Persea americana. The sequence continues at coordinate 74,083,484 of CM056815.1, forward strand.
CAGACTGAAGTGAGTGAACATGCTTTCTTTTACTTTCTCTTCTTTTGATGTAGAACTTCTCAATTTGTGTCACATGACAAACTTTGCTCATTAAGAATGATGCATTGCTCCAGTGGTATTCATGCATTGAGAGTCCTTACACTTTCTGAATCTTTCCGATGTCTGTTAAAACTGGAAGGAACTGGGACTGGGAAATCGTCTCACTTTGACTTTAAGAGTTGGTGGGATGAAGCAGGACCTAGTTCCTTTCATCATAAGACTACGGCAATGGCATAGCAAGTTTTTACTATGGTTTTTCTCATTGGATTATCACCTTTAATTACATTGACATTATTATCATGTCTCAAATTGGTTTTGTTTTTTCCTTTGAAAATATTTGTTCTTGAGAAGTAATCTTAAATGATGTTGAGATTGTTATGTTATCAATTATCCTGTCTCAGGAAAGATATTTTTAAAAAGTTAATTTGGTGCAATGGCATTTTTTGATTGTTGCTTTTGTCCCTTTTCATCTGTTTTAACTGAAGAAGAACAAATATGCTCATTATTTTGTGTCTTACCTCAAATTTCTTATTTGTGTCTCCATACTTTCTTGCAGCAAGACTCAAACTGCAAATCTCTATATGACAAGGTGGAGAGTTATTTTAGATTATTTATTTATTATTTTATACTTTTTCTTTTTTCTTCTTTTTTAAAATCTTTTTTTTTTTTTTGCATGATGTTATTGATTCAGGGTCTCGGTGAAGTTTGGTACCATAGATGCGAATTTGTCATCAAGAAAACCTACTATGGTATGTAGCCACATTTTGAGTATATTTTATTTTTCATGTCTAAAATTGCCTGTTTGTTTCCTTTCAATTAAATGCTACCAAGTTCTTATAACTCATGTGTTCTTGTTTCACTAATTTTAGTTTGAAAAATTTTGTTTTTGAGTATTGCAACAAAATTTTTTCCTGCATGTTTTACTCTAATAAAGAATAATGAACCAAAAAATGCCAGAGATGTGATAATAATGCATTAGTGGATCCTAAAAGACATCTGTATGTGTATTGTTATTTGATAAAGATCTTTGAAAAATTACCATCATGGTCATCTCATGGCAAAACACAGTTAAGTTAGAGCTATAATGGAGATTATGGAGAGGAAATCCACTGAGTTGCTTACTCATTTCAGGGAATGCTGGGTGGAAGATATGTGGATAATTGCTTAACTACTACAGTACATAGCCATCGAAAGTGGAACTCCCTACTAACTAAAATTAACTCATGATGATGTTTTGTTTTATGTAGCTTCTACAAATTAACTGATAATTACTGATCAAAGAATTTAACTTGTGGTTATGTTATCTCTACATGGCTTCTAGACTAACATTGTTTCATTAGAATGAGATGGGTGGGCTGCCAATGGGACCCACATATAATTATTGCCAACTCCTCCCTTATGACTCTTTCATACTGAAACTCCTCATTTCTCTGCACTCCTCTCCTCTTTTCCGTATGTTTCCAACATTTAAATGCATCCTTTCATCTTCTCTGTGTGTCAGTTCTCTTGCCTTTCCTTGCTCTACATCTCTCCTTCTCTGTTTCCAAAGCCTTTTTTCTCTTTCACAACCAAACCCATCTTCTACAAAACCACAACCAGAAGATACTCTTGATTTTCTGATTTTTTTTTTTTGTTGTATGTGTTTTCAGTAGCCTCTCACCAATAACGTTCACCCCTCATCATTCTGGGGGAAATCTGTTTAAGGTTCTTCCTTGACACAATATTTACAGATTTAATATTCACCAATTTAATTTGTGTTGAGAAGGGAATTGCAATATTGTAATACCACACTTTGCCATTTTGTGATTGCTGCAAATTATAGCAAATCCTGAACTGAAATGTTTGGCAGTTTGGGGGTGGGATCCACCTAATGCTGTTTATATGGTCGGACCACTTCTTGTTTTCCATTAATGCTGGGGAACACTGTAAGAGAAACACCTGCATTATAGTTGGTAGATTAGATCCCAATCTACCCACTAATATTCCAAAATCTTAAATTGTGTCTTGTTTCCAAACACCCCCTAAACTAGCCAAAAGCCCCCACAGCAGGAACCAAAGTAGAGCTAGTTATAGAAAGTTGACAAGCTTACGGGATGACATTTGCAAGCACTAAGCAGTCATAACTTCTAATAGAGCTGTCCTATGAATTCAGGTGTTGATTGAGCTTATCATAGCAACTAGCTTGGCCCAAAAGATTCGTGTCTCTTTAACATACATGCAGTTTGTTGTGTTTGAAACTTAATGTTGTCTTCTTTGATCAGTGACCTTTGATACAACCTTTGATCCCAAAAAAATATTCCAATGAAGGTTTTTTAATTACTATACTAAGGCAAAAATGCATTGGTGCATGCTGGATGATAGTCACTAAATGCCATTTGTGGTAGTCTGCACTCAATGACCATGTCACTAACATGTTTGAGAAATTTATTGAACCAGAATTTAAATAACTGATATATATGGCCTAGATGTGGAATTTGGAGATGGACATGGGCACTGGTATCAGACATGGAATCATGCATGCAAGGTATTCAATGCAGCAACTTCAAGAAGCCCTGCATCCCAAGATGTCTTTTGAAATATATTGATATATTTTAAAATTATGTATCACTATAATATTCCAATAACTAATGGAAAACAATTTCTAAAAGAGTAGAAGTGTATTAGATCATGGATGTAATCCAAACAATCTGTACGTACTTAGTGTTCTGATGTCAAGGTTGTGGTTGGACAGATAAAGGGTAACTTAAGTTATCTCTAAAATATATGAATAAAAATGGAGTCTTATTGCCACCACCACCACCACCATCATCCAAGCTATACCCCATCCATTTGAAGTTGGTTAGTAGAAATGGAGTTTTGGACACAGCATTTGCTTATATGATTTTATTTCCTTTTCTAGCTATATGTGTCTAGTTGTGTCTGCATGTCTGACACTGGGAGTATTGGAAGCAGCAATCTTCTTTTTCTTATGGATTTCATTATTTCATGGACTAGTGTTGGACTTTTCCCCTCTTGCTCTAGCCTCCAATTATTTATATTTTGATTTCTGATGGTTTTAATCTTCCTTAAATCATAATCTCAAATGATAACCTAGAGGCTAAGAAATGCCTATTGTGCACTACCTTTTTCATGTTCTGCATGTAATTCCAATTGTGAGTCACGAATGAACCTAACTGGTTGTATTTGAATCAGGGAAAGACTGCAATCCTCAATTCTCAAATCTTAGAAGATTGCCATGAACTCAGTAGTGGTAAACTTCTTGTTATATGTGCATGTCCTTTTCACTTGCAACAGCTGCAAATGCCAACTTTCCTATTCCCTAATGCATGTCCTTATATGCGATACTTCACTTTGAATTGGGTAGGATCATGCAAAACGGCAGGTGCTGAAATTGTGAAGAATTGCTCAGATAATGAAAAGATTAATGGGCAGTCTCGTAGATCCCTGGTTGAAAACAATGGGTAATTTAGTAATCTTCCTTTGTCTCCTTGTTTAAGTTTGCATCTGTCTGAATTTGGATTGTAAGGAGCAATTTCTATTTTGAAGAGAGGAAGCTCTTAATAAGTTGTCTTTGGCACGGAAAGTAAGCATCCAGTGGCAACATGGTAAATTAGCATGAGCTGTATAATGACGATGTATATTTTACATGCATGAACTATTAAATTAAGATGTATCTGAATTGATGTTATACTTCCTTTTTTTGTTGTGAAGGAAGTCAATATCTTCTCGAAGAATTTCTAAAGGATTATCAGGATAAATTTGTTTGTAACCTGTTGGATCTACTATGGATTCAGTTGCAAGACTAGACTTATATTTGCTTTGCAATATGCAGTGAAGCAAAAACTGTAATGACAAAGGGATCTCAGCACAAATCAAGCTCTCTCACGGTTGGCATTCTTGTTGCTCCTTTCTGCTGCACTTAATGTTAATTCTCAGAATCTGCTCTCTGATTCACTTTGTTCTTTTTCAGGCAAATTTCAAATACTCGGAGAAAATTAAGGCAAAATCAAGCATTTCTGGTGAGTGATGATGTTGTAATTTTCCAGTACCCAGCACAACATGGGAGGCCAATGCTAGTTTATGTTGTTGTATATATTCATCTAGTCTTTAATGTAATGACAGCTATGCTAAATTCGTTTTCAGTTGATACCAGAACCAGAAGAAAACCACTGGCAGAAATCAGCAATAGTAGGACTCATCCGTTGGAAGGATCAAATGATGGCTTAAAACTGATGTATGTAGATAATTCGATGTTTCGTCAATTTCCTTAGAACATGTGCTTGTGCCTTTGAAGACTGAGTAGATTGTGAGTAATTGTTCATAAACATGCTGGAAATACTTCTTTTGGCATTGTTCATTGTGATTCATAGATTTTTAGAGTTGTGGCCCGTGGGGAAATTTTAAATACTCTTATTTAAATCATTTAAAATTTTAATGCTTTGGTGCAAATTGGTTTGATTCAATTATTGTGACGTTGATGTGTCTCTGTCTGAATCTCTATTGGAATGAATTTAAAGTAGAAAGAGAAATTTGATGCAGAGGTGTGGGAATTTTGTTTATGAGGATTGAATGGGTAATAGGGAATGTGCAAAATAGTATTTGAGATTGGAAAAATTAAATCTCTATGTTCCTGATTTTCTTCTGGACCTTTTTTTTTTTCCTTTTCAACCGTCTATAAGAAGTGCTTCAATTTGAGTTCAATTTTTACCAGCCTCATTTTTCGCAAGGGCCCGTGGCATGATGCTCACTGTTGTAAGTTTGTAACCTTGAGTTTGTGGGTTCAAGTCATGGAAATATGCAGTGCAGCTCATAGGTGCTACTTAGATGCAAGTTTACCAGTGGGAGGAGGGAACATTGAGAGGTTTCCTCATGGACAAGGGGGATCCAAAAAACTGCCCCACCAGATTATCCTGGCCCTTGATTTAACAGCCTTAAAATTTAATGGCATCTTAACTGTAGATTTTCTTGAAATTCAATCCAACAGCAAGTGAAAGTTCACTGTGATTAAAATTGGGCCTGATGCTAGATCATGGGATGAAAAGACTATCAAAGGGCTGCTCTGATAAAAGGTGGGCGTAGTTGGGCCCCAGTGCCAGTGGTTGACTGAATTTGCAGTTGCTCGTAGGCGAACATTTTCCCTAGTCATATATGTTACCACAATAATAAAAAAGTCTCTTTAACTAAAGATTTTGTCTTCCAATCTTGAGCGTCTGTTAGAAATCCCCATTCAAACTGGATTTTATCAGTTGTCAATATGAAACTATAGATGACCGATTGTTACATATTAGCTCCACATTGGTAGAATTGTGATCTCGGGTAATGTAAAGTTTACAGAGGCTAAAGACCTTGTAGTTCCTTATTTTTACATCGTTATGTAAAGTGGAAAGGGATTTTTTAGATTAAATTACATTATTCCATGTTTCATCTCTTCGATATTTAAATACTTTTTTCCCCCTGCAGCAAGACTCAGAGTGTGAAGTTTCTTTCCAAGCCGAGGTATGCCCAGTATCTAGCTTAATTCAGGTTCTATTTTTCCCAAGCATCTAAATTAATTCAGATTCTATTTTTCCCCTCCTCTAAATCTGTAATATGGTTTTCTATATCTATGCTATGTTTGTAGGCTTTCATTAACAGTTCAAAAGGTCAAGGATGCAAATACATCGTCAAGAGAGCCTGTTGTGGTATGCAAGACATATACTACACTTTTTATTTCTATTTCATTGTCAATTGGATGCTATGTGATGCAATCTTAATGTGTTCCACTCCACAAAGCTTACCTAGATTATTGGTGTACCTTACAAACTTGAATTTTTGGAGGAAAAAAATAAAGCCGTTCTTTATGTGTTCTCTTACATGGATAATTTTTACGTTTTGATGAGAGAGAGAGAGAGAGAGAGAGAGAGAGAGAGAGAGAGAACTGATGCAGTCCAACTCAGTACCTAGGGAGTACCTAAGCACAATAGTAGATTCAAATAAAATGTTTCCAAAATCTCACTTCTCACTTGTACCAAACTAGTAGAAGGAAAAAGGTGACAAAAACAGATCTAATAATGAAGCAATGTATCTTAGAGACGCTAGAGTTTTTGCGTGCCTAAGCTAAAAGACACCCAAGGCCCTTGAGTTGCGAATAGTTCATTTCAAACAATTCACTTTTCAGTGTGCTAATTGTTTTCATAAAATTCTCTAAGCCGGTTCCGACAGTCCATCAGTGAGTCCCACATAAAAATTCGAGTTGCTTCTAACCACTACACCATATGTATGAAAATTACTCCATATCTATGTCCAATCAGTTTCATAGGTAGCCCCAACTTAAGGCTGGTTGATCATGTGAGACCCCAATCCCCCTGGGTAATCCCTTGAGGCAAGACCAGGTCAAGTGATCCTGTGAGCCAAGAAAGGAGAATCTGCAGGGGTAAGGATGGATTGCTTCAGTTAGCACCGGGAGGCTTTTTCCAAGTCCCACATTGGAATTATCCAAGTCCTGACCTTGTGCTTATAATGTGCGACCTGGCCTTAACCCCACATGCAGCCGTTTAAAATCGTAAGGCAAGGTTGGGTCGAAATCCTACGAGCCAAAGAGGACAATATCATGTGGATAGTGGGGCTTGAGTCGTCATAGAATGGTATCTGAGCCGAGGACGGCTCTATTTCCGTTGTGGGGGAGTATGAGACCCCAATCTGCCTAGGCAATTCCTTTAGGCAAAACCAGGTCAAGTGATCCTATGAGCTAAGAAAGGGGAATCCGCAGGGTAAGGGTGGAGTGCTTCAGTTAGCAGTTAGCACCGTGAGTCTTTGTCCAAATCCCACATCAGAAATATCCAAGTCCCGACTCTGGGCTTATAATGTGCGACCTGGCCTTAACCCCACGTGAGGCCTTTTAAAACCACGAGGCAAGATTGGGTTGAAATCCCATGAGCCAAAGTGTACAATATCATGTGGATAGTGGGCTTGGGTCGTCACAGATCACCTGTAGAAACATGGAATTTCACTTGGTTTTATTTTAATCACATGAGTGCATGTCATCAATCTGATGGAATTTTAACCAGATTTGAAGGATAGATAAAGAAGCCTCTGGTGAAATGCAAACATTAAAAGAATACCAATTGAATATATATACGTATATTTCTTTAATATAGACTGTTACATGCAAAGCGAATTAATGATATACATATGGGAATTTACAATGCTTAAATTAAATGACATCCAATGTTCTACTAAACACTTTATTCTCACTGCAGTTTCCCATAGGGCTTTTTCTTTCACTATATGCAGCGATTAAGTATTAGCAGACATTCTTCTAAAGAATGATTAGAATCTCATCTCTCATTAGACTTGTTGTCTCACCACATGCAATCCTATCATCAACTGCTTTTTTCTAAATTTATTAAGTATTATCCAATCTCTCATAAGACTTCAACTGTACAGATGCAACTATTAATGCAAACACATGTAACTACTATATCCAATTCCAAGTACATCATTTCACCATTATCATGCACAAAGGCATTTATAAGGTGAGTTGGATGTTCCCACTAGGCCTGATATGGATAGCCCCACAACAAATGTGATGCAATCTTATGACGATGGGGCTTATTTGATGATATCTCTGACAATACATTTGATTTTAGAAAGTGTAAACTCTTGGAACTGCATCAACATCTTTGAGTTTGGGATGTGAGATATGTTTGAGTTGGACTAGTATATTTGTACTAGCAACCAGGCTCTTCATGTTAAGATCTAGCAAGTGGGTGTCCATGCTAGAACAAATATTCACAACATGAATGCCAATTATTTTCTAACTCAGCATGCAAAATGACATACTGACATAGTCTTTACCAACATTGTTGATACTTGATTATTTCGGTTTTTTTATTATCATCTAAGTGCTGTTGTGTCAAAGATAATGTGAAAGAAAATATAATTTCCGGAGTGTTGTCTAATTTAAGGACTTCATAGTAAACGAATTCAAATTTCAAACGTGTTGGATGGTTCTCAGATGCCTGTGAAATAATTCTCCTTTACTTAAATGAAGATCATTCTCTAGATGGAGCTCAATCTAAACATCTGCAATTGATACTTTTGGTAACCCTTTTATCTTGTTCTTCTTTAATCCTTTCCCTTTTGTGTGTGCGTGAGGGGGGTGTTATACATATACACATATAGCCACATACAGACTGCCTGACAATTGTTAGTTCGTAGTACAGTACTATCGTTCAGGAACAAATATAATCACTAGAACATTTATCACTGCTTCTTGTGCACTCACTAGTTGAGTTCTTTGAATCTTATTGTTTTATTGCATGATTTAGACATTACAGAGAATTACAAATACAAGCTCAAAGGTCAGAATGACTTCAAAGTCCAAACATACTTTGTGTACAGAGAAGAAATCCATGTCTAGTGTAAATCCATCCATGAAAAAGGAGGGGAAAGTAGCGACTGGGTACACTTGCGAGAATGCTACACTTGTGGCTCCGTATGGACATAGTCTAGAAAAGAACCCATCTGATGGCAATGAGTGCTCCAGCGACAGTGTGACAGCAGTTATTTCTAAGCCTAAGAGTAGACGTCGGAAATCTTATACATCCTTGCTAATGGAAAGATCTAAGGTAGATCCCTACATAAGCTTACTAAAAAATTTACTTTAGATGTGCAATTTAACCATAATTGGTGTTGTTTCTTCAGGTTTTAGGTGAATGTGCAGACTCTGTGGAGTTGCCAAATATTGATGATCCCACAAATCATCTGGAGGTAGTGGAATATGTTGATGACATATATCAATATTATTGGATCATGGAGGTATTTTCCTTTGCAGTTTCTCAATTTCTTTTGATCATCGTTGTTATCATCAAAGCCTTGTTCCAACTATTCTTCTTTTTTTTTCGGTAAAAGTAAAATTTTATCCTTTTTTTAATTTTATTTTATGTCTCACCCAAATTTTATTCTTGAAATCTCATGTAGCAAATCTTTACCTCCCAAACTTTTGTTTGTAATAGTTACAGCTTTTGCCTTCATTAGTGAGTTCTTTATGCATCAAGTAAACATTCAAAATCATTTCTCCTGATTCCAGATATGTTTTTTAACCCTCAAAATAGGAGAGAATTTTCTCAATTCTTAAAAAATCATTGCCATGACCAAATAAGAGTTATTACTTATTATCACTTTACCTAGAAATTCAGTCTAAGATTGATTTTGTAAAACTGCAATCACATCTTTGTTAATGTTGCCTGTAACAGCAGACAATAAATCCGTCACTGGAGACTTACATGGCAATACAGACAAACATAACTCCTAGAATGCGGGGCATACTTATCAACTGGCTACTTGAAGTATGATATGTTGCTGATGCATGTCTTCCCATATACTTTTTTTTTCTAAGTTGTTTTAATTCAAATTAAGTTTTTATCCTTTTCTTTTCATTGATTACAGGTACACCTCAAATTTGAATTGATGCAAGAAACACTCTTTCTCATGGTAGAATTGCTTGACAGATTTCTTTCTATGGTTACAATAAGAAAGGATGAAATGCAGTTGGTTGGCCTCACTGCTCTCTTGCTTGCCTCTAAATATGAAGACTTTTGGCATCCAAAGGTTGATCCTAGTCATGAATTAATGATCCACACTAGTTATGGTCTTTTAGATATACAGTCCTTGAACTGTAAAGATGTATAGTTTACTGAGGGTTTCAGCTTATACACGTGGGATGCAGTCTCTTATAATGACCAAATTAATACGACATGACCTATCATTGGAGGTTAATGAACAGATAATCTCCCATATGGGAATCATCTGAATTCCTTCAATTTGTAGCCAGGCAAAGGGGAATTAAGTAAATTGATGCAGCCACGGGCTACTCATTTTCAAATGGATAGTAGACATTATAGTTTATTTTTGTATTTTTTTAGTAAGTGGCTGTACTGGAAAAAATGTGGTGGTATTTCATGTCTATATTTGAATGACATGAGTTGTAGTCAATTACCTGGCCAACAAGCCCAAGTTGCTACCACTTTGACAAATGTCGATAAAGTCAAAGGCCCTTCTGTAGAGGTTATGGTAGAATTATGATATTTAAAGATTAGTCAAATCTCATCAATGGATATGTTAGTCATTATTCATTTTATTATGTGTGGTTAATCTATAGATGGTTTGAGTACTTGTGATCGTTTGTATGGCTTTGCTTTTATGTCAAATATGCAACTATAACAAGAGAGTTGAATCCTGAATGACCATAGTTTTTGGTTGTCTTTTTGTTGTATTGTTCAAATCCCAGGAAGTGGTCATTTTGATGCATGTATTCATTTTACTGTATCATGAAAAACTTCGTCGGGCATGTCTGCATGTGTTTCTAGCCTTTTGTGTCCACCATATTATGTATTGTAGTCTGGTTATTTTTGTGGTTTCAGTGGAGAGAGAGGATAATAGAAACTCTGGATCTCTAGTTGCCTGGGCTGCATTAGACAGTTTCCAGTGTCACAGATACAAAATATTAATAACTGAAAAGAGCTAAATATTGGGCTGCTAGAATCTTGTTTGTGAAATATTCTGTACATGGCCAATCACAGTGTGATCCATCATAATATCAACATGTTGGATCACTGAAGTGTAGCCCTCACTTAAAAAGATTAAAAAAGAAGAAGAAGAAGCAAACTGCTATCTTTTCTGGCTGAGCATTATATGTTTCCTAATTTTGTATATTTGTCTCAGTTACCTTGTCACTTACCTTGCTTGTAATATCTTGCAGATAAAGGATTTGATTAGCATCTCAGCTGACATTTACACAAGAGATCACATGCTTACAATGGTTTGCATCTTCCTTTGGTCTCTCTGATTTATTTGCATCAGTAGGAAATAACAATTTGTCATCTCCACTCAGGAGAAGCTTATTCTCAAGAAGTTGATGTTCCGTCTCAATACACCGACTCCATATGTTTTCATGTTACGGTTTTTGAAGGCCGCACAATCAGAGAAAAAGGTGTGTCATAGCTCCTAGACTTATTTGTTGCTTGATATGTTAATAGTAGTTTGCCATTTTATGTACTTCATTATCAGGTGGAGCATTTGGCATTCTATCTCATTGAATTATGCTTGGTGGAGTATGAGGCTTTGAAGTTTAAACCCTCCATGTTGTGTGCATCGGCAATATATGTTGCACGTTGTACTCTGCAATTGATTCCAGCATGGACAGAACTGCTTACAAAACATGCGCGCTATGAAGAAACACAACTCAGGCATTCTCTTTTACATTTTCTTTCTTAAACAGAAGAGTTTATTCTCCTTAACGATTCATGGCATTTAATATGTTTGTGTGTCGTTTGCAGGCCTTGTGCGGAGATGATCTTGAGATTCCAAAGAGCAGCTGGTCAGGGGCAACTTAAAGTTACATATGAGAAGTACCTACTGCCAGATCGCAGCTGTGTGGCTGGGATAAAAGCCATAGATAGGCTTCCTCTGTGATATAAATTGTGCTTTGTTGTAAGTTTTTTCTTTTCTTTTCTTTTTTTTTTTTCGTTTTCTTTGTTCAGCTTTAGATTTGTATCATCATTCTGCAAATGTGATGGGCAGATCCTCATTTCGCCTTGGCAAATGTAATTTTGGGAAACCCTGTTTTTTCTTCTTACGAATCATGTAACCATGGAAGCTTATACAACATAATTACATTCCCTAACATCACTTTTTCATTTTTTTTGGGAAGGATATGGAAACTTTTTTTTCCTTGTATAAGTAATCATCATCAGTTCAGTTGTGTGACTATTACCAGCATAGTTCTTCGCACCAACAAATGACAGACAAGAACTGTCAGGTGCTTGTTGACCACACTAAATGAGTCCGGGGATTCCCTGCCTCTCTCAATGCTTCCCATGTATAAAGGAAGTGGAACTCCAAGGTGGGTCCCGCCTATTGAAAATATGAACCGCTCAAATTGAAATGTGCTTCCTTTTAGCAAGACCGTCTTTAAATTTTATTCCAATAGAAGTTGGTCCCACCGCTTATGTTAATAACATAATTAACACAATATTATGTATTGGTCATATGCATTAATCATGTTATGGATCATATGCTCAACCTTGTGATGAGACCAACTTCTACTGGAGTAAAAATTAAGGGACATCTCATGAAAGGGTAAGGCACTCATTTGGAGCTTTTGGATTTTCAATAGATGGGCCCCACCATAGAGTTCCACTCCCTTCACTTATGAGACACGTAAGTGAGCCAGCGTGAGGGATGCAAACTTACAGTAAGGACAACATTTGTGCAATGCTGAAGATTCCTAGGTAGAAAGAAGTTTTTCCAATTTTCCGCGCTTGCTATTTTTCCATCAGGTGCAATGCTTTTTGGGGTGGAAAGAGAATTTTGTACTATTCTTCAACTCCACAAAAAATCATTTGGGAAACAGAATTCAAGAGTACACATACATGTCTAGATTTGACTTAAGTTGACATCACATGATCTATGGAACTTGTCAGCTAAAGTTGTTGGGCAGGAGGTGCCATTCTGTTGGGTCCATGATTCAATTATTCTGGCAACTACAGTTACTGAGAGGAATATGCAGCTTAAAGATCCTTCAGCCTCAACGCAGCATCATGTGAATTTTGATTATCAAGATGTGTCTGCGGCTAAAAAAGTAGTTGGTTATATATAATTGGAGACGCCCCTCATGTGCTTGGAATTAAAAATGCTTATAAAATGCTTGGAGGAAAAGTGATCTTCAGGTTGTAAGGGTGGGTGAGTGGATTTTTCCTTCTTAGATTTTATACTTCTGAGGAGGGGCAGAAAGTTTTGGAAGAAGGTCCTTGGTTTATATATGGTCGCCCTCTGATTCTGAGAAGATGTGTGGAGAATGTCTCCATGCACAAGCTGGAATTTAAGACTATTCCACAAAGGGGTGCATTTCCCTCATCTCAATCTATGTTCCCAGTCTCATTCTGCCTTCCGGTAGAAAACAGTCTCTCAAAAATATGTTTGATTACATGTTTAAGATGGATTTCCTAGTAAAAATTCTTCTTTTCCATAAGTTTGCCCATGTAACTTTGATATATGACAAGTTTGCTGGTACTACTTTTACTACAACTTCAATAAATTGTCTCCTATCGGTGCTAGCACAATAAATGTAGCTTTCAACTGATTCAACAAAGATTGCGTGGAAGAACTCCATAATTGCAGAACTAACCTCTTCCCCAATAATAGGCCAACAAAACTTAAAGAAGTGCGCATTGAAACCATTTGGATCCTGGCCCTTATGAGGATTATCAATTTTCAATGCACATTCATTCTCCCCAATGGAAACTGGCTTAAGGAGCTTAGCTACATCCTCGACATTCAATCTCCCAAATGGATTAGGCAAAGAAAGATTTTCCAAAAGTAGGACATAATAATTGCTGAAAATGAGAGACAAAAACCTGAGCAGTTGCATGAGGATCAGAGAATGTAGTTCCTTTTGGAGTCTCTGATTTGGGAAATGAAAGCCTGAGAGTGTCATTTCTTCAATAATCCATAGAAATACCTTGTATTACCATCACCCAGATTAACATGAGTATTCCGAGATCTTTGCTCAAACACACTTTCTTCATAAAAAAGGAAGCTTCTCCAACTTCAGCCTGGCTGCTTTTTCCTCCATATGCATAGATTCATAGCCAATTTAGATTGAAGATCAGCAATAATGAACCATACCTCTGCTGTAGCATTTGGCAAAGAAATCTGAAAATTTTTCCATTCAATTAGAGTACGCTTAACAGCCTTGAATCTTGAGACAACTTGAAACATCATTGTGCCCTTAAATTTCAGGCTCCAGGCAGATTCTAAAAAAAAAAAAAAAAAAACCCTCACTTTTGATAGGGAGCTCGAACATTAATACCACTCCTACTCTTCAAATGGATAGGAGAGTGGTCCGATATTCCTGGATGAAGCACTTCACCACAAATAAGCCTGTTCATTTAAGTATTTGTCCATTCACCAAGATATGATCCAATTTGCATTCAATCCTCGCATTACCACCACGATTAGACCACGTAAATGTGGGACCATTCAAATGAAGATCTTCAAGGCCTACTTCATTCACACAATCATTGAATTTCAATGTGTCATGAAAAATGTTTCTCATGAGCCGACTGCATGTGTAGTAAAGCTATAGGGGTTCGCTTTGCCCCATATTTGATCAGTACAGTCTCTTTGACACTCATTGAACCTCTACTCATTGTTGGATAGAATGTCGGTAAGATCTACGATTAAGACGCAAATAATATTTACTGCTATTAAATTAACTTCTAGGATAATCTAACGGCCTGATTGTTTATGCTCTCCATTATCTATAATGAGACTTTTCCGTTTGCTCTGCTCACACGTATTCAAGTGGTCTGCACGGGTCACGAGCTAGATTGCTCATTAATTAGCAATATCCAGTTTGCTAGCAGGAGAACATTCTCCAAGCAGTCATTTACCCCCCCCCCCCCCCAAAAAAAAAAAAAAAAAAAAAAAAGAAGAAAAAAAAAAAAAAACTCAGGTAAAAAGTGAAAATGGTAGTTGGAGTATGTTTGACCAAAGGTCAAAATTGAAGTGTTTACTATTGCGAAAAAAACCCGGGACGATTTGCAAATACCGAGTCTTGTGTTTTGTTAAACAGGAATAGAGACTTGAGAATTTTTTTGCAGGGAGCCTCTCAGACGACCATCGCGCTCGAGTGATCACATGTGGGGCCCACTATATGGTCCATCCAAGTGGACCATAAAATAAGAACCCGCTGATCGGGTTTTAACGTTCAACTTATATGCCGTTGATCAAGTGAAACCGATGATGATCCGAGCCGGGGGGGGGGGGGGGGGGCAATGATTTAACTCTCAAATCAACGACTTGGATCCTCTACAATCCTGATTTTCTGGGCATGATCATATCAAATGAATCATGGCCCACCAAAAAGGGCCAGATCTCTACACACGATCTACCAATTCCCACGCCGCCCAGGAGAATATATTACACACTGCATGTATGAAATGTATACGGGCGATTTGGGTCGGACCCAAAATCAAATCGCGAATTTTCGTTTTCCCCAAATCGTAATCTCCCGAACTCCCAAACATGAACGCGAAAAAAAGCCCTCTCGCTCAATCCCTTTCAAGCCAGCCCTAGAACTCGTTTTCCTCTTTCGAATCTCCAATTGCACGCCCTCTTCCTAGCTATCCGATATTAGAAACCCTAATTCCTCGCTCGCGAATGCATAGCTCGATCGATTGAGGTACGGATCCATTTGATCTTTGAACCCTAAAATTTGGAATTTTGAATTGATATCAGAGTAATTACAGTGGTTTTCTGAGGTTATGGCGTGTCGATTCGACTGAGAACGCGGTATTCTTTGATGGAATTAGTTGCTTAGCTTCGCTTCTGCTCGGTTCATTTGGTTTTGTAACGTCATTTGGTGTTGGGTCATTTTTGTTTCTTTGGTGTTTGGACAGCGTTTGTTTGGTTTAGTTTGATGAAGTGGAAAGTGTTTTGAATACAATTTGTATGACATTTTATGCGATTTGTGTTGGCTGACATTGTGAAGAGAATTAGGTTTTACTTGTGTTCTTCTTTGTTTGAATTCGATTGGTGTGGAGCTTTCTTTGGTTTGTTAATTTACTTCAATTTGTTGCATTCAATTGGAATTTGCTTGCATTAGTCATTTTAGTATGGAGTTTCTCTCTCTATGTGTGATTGTTAATGATAAATTTTAAAATTGTTGGAGACCCAATGGTGTTTGTAACAGTTTATTCTCTTATTTCTTTTTGAGACATTTATTGAGTTCTGGAGGTATCATTTTCACTAATGCATTTGTTAAGGGAAAGTCACTTCACTTTGTTTCTTGTTACCTTGTTATATATATGGGAAGGTGATACTGAAAAAGACTCTCTCTCTCTCTCTCTCTCTCTCTCTCTCTCTCCTGGAGACAATGCTAGTGTCGGGAGCACTGATGTTCTCCTGATGCTTGTATAGTTTTTACAACTGACAAATGCTTTTAGACCCTGTGTGGTGCAGGTTTAAATTGGAACTTGACAGTGAAGTAGTGAACCCATTTTTTGTTCTTGGAAAGAATTGCCTGATCCTCTGATTCTGATGAATTGTTGTCGCCACCAATCAAAACCTTATGATTTCTGATTTTAATAAAATCTCTTGGAAAATGATTTGGATCTCTTGATTGAGTTCCTTTTCTTAAAATTTTATGATTTCTCTTGGTAAATATAAGATTTACGGTTCCTTTTAGACTGCGGGTGTCATGTTTTCGTACTGAGCTATAACCAATAAGTTAACAATTTTTCCTTTTTTCTTTCTTTTGTTTTGCTTTCATATTTTACCTTTTCGGTCCAAATAATATCTTCTCTAACTTATATTAAGCAATGATGATCGTGAAACGGCTTAGTCTGTCTTGGTTTTATGTCAAGCCAAATGTAATAATGTGAGCTAAACGTGCATAGCAAGTCTGTATTGGAGATCCAGGTTTGAGCTTGCATGAGAGAGACTGCAAACTTCAGAAAAGGTTAAGAGGTAGAGTGTCTGTGAAAGATAATGTACCATGGGATATGGTAAGGCTTTAATGATGTAAAAAAATTAAAAATCTTATCATTTGCGATTTACAATATACAATTCACGATTTTTGTTTTTCTTACAAGAACCGTGCAATTATTTAGTTTCCGTTTGATGAAATATTGGGAGAATGTAAATGAAATACACTTACAAGTAGAGTTCAAAGAGTTTTGGTTTATACCAAGTATGTCTATCACAGAAGTCACGTTTGTTAAGATAACCCTTGGAAGTTAAGATTGAAGGGGAAGTATGTGCAATATGGTTTTTATTGATTCAGGGTTAAGTTGGGAGTATGGACAAGATAATGTGCAATGGACAGTGAAGTATGTACAATATGGTTTTTATATGAGCCAAGTGCAACTGCTGAGATGCATATCCTTAGATGGATGTGTGGAGTTACTGGAAGGAATAAATTTATGAATGAGCACACAAAATGAAATATATTGATTGGTCCTTTTGAAGATAAAATCTTGAAATGCTGTTTGTGATGGTTTGGGCATTCATATGGAAGGATTACAAATAGCACCCTGCCCAAGGTATTGAATTGTTACGACTTAAAAGAAACCGGGGAAAGTGTGGGACTAATAAAAGCGTAGTAGACGATAAGAAATGAAAGCTTGTGGATTTACACAAAACATGGCTTTAAATAGAGTTAAGTAGAACCTAGTAACTCACATAGCATAGATAGAACGATTAAAGCTCTGTTCGTAATGTAGCTGTTTTACAACTTCACAATCTGATTCTATTTTAAAAAAATTGGATGAAATTAGCTGATTTTCTAACCCATTTTGGAGGTGAATGAACTTTTCAATTGATGATTTTTTAAAACAAAATATATTTTACTCATAAACTTTGTGAACAATCTAATTCCTGCCTGGTTGAAATAGATATGAGAAGACCATAAGGTCTCCTCTAGACTTTTATACAGGCTTTTATACACTATCTTGGAGTTGTTTGCTTTGGCTAAACCTTGAACGGTTGATGATTATTTTGTTTCTATTCAGTGGCATTTCTATAAGAAAATTTTCATGGAGATGAAATTCTTTATTCGTATTTCAAATTTCACAAACCGGAATCTTCACACAACCCTGGTGTAGTGCTGACTCCATACTTTCCTTGGTGCAACACTGGGGAATCCTAGGTGCTACTGCTAGTCTGATCTACTTGCAGAAGCAGCCCCATGAGTGTTTGGAAGGCCTTGGCGGTATAATATCATTGTTTCAGCGGTTCTTTATTGGAAAATATTTTCTGTGGAACTGGTGGGCGGTTATTATTGTTGAGCTCAGTGATGGCCATAGATTGGGGTCTCCTATATTTTTGTATTGGCTTTCGTTTTTCTATTTTTCTCATTCAATTAAGAGATAAGTCACTCATTATGATTTGTGTTTCCTTCCTTTTATTTTCTTTACAGTTCCATTGCAGTTGAATGAAGGTGTTTTCAGCTGGAATGCCCTATTCTGAATGTAAAAGTTCAATGGGATTAAACACCATCTTGATGAATGTTTCTATTTTTTTTATTCCTATTTGTAGAGGACGCTTCAGCTGTTTGGGAAAAATTAGGTGTATTTGGCAGTTAGTCTCTTTCTGCTACTGATAACTGAGTGCTCAATGGTATTAGCACAAATACGATAGTCACAACAACCTGAATTTTTACATAACCTCAATATATTGAGGTCTTAAAATATTGGACCAGGTACTAGTAGGATGTAGGTGCAGGGAGCACACTGCTCTATTGCTGATTGTACTATTCCTTGACCTTCCATGAATTGTCATTGTTATCATCATCATCATCAAAGCCTTGGGCTGGCCATGTTTAGATCGGCTACATAAGTTCTGTTTCTCCATTCCGATCTATCTTTAGCCAAATCCTTTGATAGGTTGCACTTTATTAGATCTTTTATTACTACTACCATCCACGTCCTCTTTGGCCTACCCCTTCCCTTTAGTGGGCCATTTACCTGCATGACCTTCCACGCGTGGAATAAATAAACTATTAATCTAGATACTCTTTTTGTTGTTGTTGTTGTTGTTGTTATTATTATTATTATATTTTTGACATCTGTTTCTTTTTACATCAGGCGTCATATCATCAGATCTCAATGTTAATAGTAGTTTTGAACTATTTTTTTAGTTTGCTCAAATTTCATCATTGTGCTTAATGATTCATAAACTCATTAATCTGTCTCTTTTTATTGTAGAAATTTGAGGGAACTCTTGGATTCATGGGACTCAAATTTCTGTAGATATATATATTGAAGTTTAGTTACAGAAGGAATGCATGGACTCAGCCCCGGGTCTGCTGTCTTTGTAAATGCAGAAGTGGATTCCATGGGAGGGATCATTGATGGCGGGGCAGGTCTAGATAGCAAAACCTCTCCCCACCGTGTGGCGATCGAAAAGGCTCAAGCGGAGCTTCGGTATGCTGGCATCATCTTTATATACGCATTTGTTTGGCTTTTGTATGGAGAAATTTTTATTGTTATTTTCTTGATTGCAGGCAGGAATTTGATGTGCGTGAGGAGCGGAGGAGGGAACTAGAGTTTCTTGAGAGAGTAAGACAGTATAGTGTTTAAGTTGCCCTTATTGAGAAAGCACCGATATAACTGCATACTTAGGTGGTTCAACACTTTTCTTTCTTGCAGGGGGGGAACCCGTTGGATTTCAAAGTCGGACCTGCAACCTCAATTAGTGTTCAATCTACTTCAGTTACAGATCAGCACACAGAGCAGTATGTTATAACAAATTATCATATAACCATATAGAGAAAATATGGTATTAATAAATTGTCTTGTTGGTTGATGTATGTTTTTGTGTTGCAGTGAAGCTAAAGGCAGCTTTGCATTGACTGCCTCACCTCATGGGGATTCTGTTGATAGTAGTGCGAGACCTCTTGGTAAAGAACCTACTACTGCTGACAATCTTTTGCTTTTTGATGTTGAAAGAGATGCAGTTTATGGGGATAGAAATGCGGCATGTCTTAGTAGAAGGGGTGATACTACTCTGTCAGAACAATCTTGCCGACGGGGTAGAAGTCATAGTGTAAAGGAATCAGAAGACTCAGCGATTTTCCGCCTTGGGGTGAGAAGTCAAGCATACGCCCGACGGAATAGGTCCAGATCAACTCGTGATAATGCTCATGCTTGTTCGACCAATTTTGCTCCCTCTGGCCATAATAATCGATCTTCCATGGTACCTTCTTCTCGCCATAATTCAAGGGATGTAAAGAGTTCACTATCTGAAAAACACTTGGATAAAGATCGCACTATTCCATCTATTTGCAACTCAAAAACAACAAGCCCAAATTCCAATGTGGTTTCCAGGATTGTGACGTCTGATAGTCAGATGGATATGGATATAGGTGCTGATCAGGGTCATGATTCCATGGTTGATCCAACAAAAGCTGGACTGGCAGGTAAGTCAGAAATCAAGCAGAGTGAAATTAATGAGCATTCTCAAATAGCCCTAGAGCAAGATCCTAATATCTTGTCTTTACCGCCTGTTTTGGTGGGAGAGGGGGAACATGGAACTTCAGCTGGTTCCCATTGTGTGCCCTGTGCATCTACGGAAAAGAAGGGAAACTCCACTATTGCTGTTCAGATTAATGGGTTTAGTTCAAATATGGATGAGAACTCTTTGAAAAATGGTTGTCAAAATAACAGAAATGGTTCCTCTGATACTTTCGTTGCAGTTGTTGGTGCAAAAGGTTTAGATTCGAAGTTCTTTTGTAACCAGATTAATGGTAGCCTTGATGAAAATATTGCTAGCAATCGATGTACAATCTCAAGGAAGGTGAACAATAGTTCAAATGGAAATGCCAAAGAGCAGGCAGAAGTATTGGACACAACCCCTTCCATGCCAGATGTAGGTGCTGTTGAAGAAAAAAATGAGTCCATATCGATTGATGTTCAAGCTACTGCTAGTGGCACTCTCACACCAGTTCCAAAGAACCTTAGCAACTCCAATGTCCAAGTCAAAACTGAAGAAGAATTTTGCAATAGTAGGTCTGTTTTGCAAAATGAGGCTGAACCTATCACCAATATTGAGGGGATGAAGCTGATTCAGTTGGGTGATAATTCTGATTCCAAAAGGCCAAGTGTATGCCCTGAGCCTGGAACTTCATGTACTTCTGTATCCCTAAATTGTGAGCCTTTGGAAGCAAATTTTCCTGTGAAAAGTTCTACTGCTGCTATGGAGCTTGAAAATAGTATGGAGAACCGCTTGCTGCTAGCAAAGAAGGAGCACGAAGATGTTATTTTGGAAAAGGCTCGAACGATAGAGGTAAACCTGATGCTTTTATATATTTGTTTCTAATTTGTTTGGATGAATGCTGTCTACCATCCTAGCCAGAAATGTTCAACTATGATTTCAATGGACAGGCTAGACGCAAGAGGAGTGCTGCACTATCTTTGAGCAATGCTCCTTCAGAGAAACGGCGGAAATCTCATTGGGACTTTGTCCTTGAGGAAATGGCATGGCTGGCAAATGACTTCATGCAGGTATGTTGTTCCCCACTTCTATTTTTCAGTTTTGTTGTTTTCTGTTTTATTTATGTGTTATTCGGATGAAAAGTGGTGCTCGCTTATGCTTAGTAGATTGATTTTGATAATTTGAGGTATATACAAAGCTTGAGATTTAGCTTGTGACTTACATTATTATCAGAATCCTACAATTTGAGTCCCGAATGCTATGATTCATATTGAATCTTAAGGAAAACGATTAGTGCTTATACTACGAATCCCATTTACACGCGAATCTTAGGATTCATGTGTGAATCTTACTATTCGATACTTATTTCAGCGAACCTTACGATTCAAGTGATTTGGTTTAGCAAGAATAGCCACAATCAAGATGTTAAGCATTCGGGTATATGCATGGTTTTTTTTTTTTTTTTTGTCCATTTTTAAAAATTTTTTTGTGATTTTTTCATGAATTTTTTTTTTTTTTTTTTAACTTGTGGAGAGATCTTAAAATGTAAGATTGATGATTTGAATTTGAATTTTTTATTTAACGATAAGCAAAAAAATATCGCAACCTGTTTATTTCCCTAGTAGCATAGATGGCATAAACATATTTACCTATTTACACGTATCATTTATGATATATTAATATATGTCAATGATGTTCTAAATATGATTGTATCAATCTAATTTATCATTGCATTATTGTTGCCGTAGATGAAAAATGGATGGATTATAAATAACTAATTTTTATCTTTTAAGTATTTTTCATTTTTATAAGAAAAATAAAAGATCCTAGGATTCGTGATACGATTTGATTCATCCCCTTGGACGATTTGCGATATGATTTCAATTTTCGAAACAATGCTTACTATAATTATCATCTGTTTTGGCTGAGGATTAAGCTTCATTGCTGCTATGCCTTTGTCTTGAGACTTACGTTTCCTTTGGATCCTGTGTATAGGAGCGGGTTTGGAGGACAACTGCTGCAGCACAAATCTCTCACTGCATTTCTTTTAGTGGTCGATTAAAGTTCAATCATGAAAATCTGTGCCGGAAGCAGAGGAAGGTGGCTCACACCTTGGCAAAGGCTATTCTGCAGTTCTGGAATTCAGTTGAATTGTCTCAAGATAGAGATGATCCAAGTAATGACTCAGACGAACACAATTCATCTTTATTTGTATCTGGGAAGGCTAAGTCGGTGGAATCTATTAAGGACAAGATTGAGGAACCCATTGTTGCACAGGTTGTTACCATGGCTCACCTTGTTACATGTTGCTGAAGCCACAAGATTTTTAGTTGTTCTTTACACACTTTATTGTCACATGGATGATCTTATTATGTACTGTCTTTTGTTTCTTTCTTGGTGGATGTTCATTGGTTTGCATTTCTCTTTCCTGTATAGATAATTAAACTTTGAAGTAAGTAGTGCTACATTATAAGCTTATGCAGTTTATAGGTTTTTCTTATAAACTTATATACACACACACACACATGGTCCAATCCATTTGGATAGGTGAAAATTCAATGGGTCTAGTGTACTTAAGGGGTCTCCATATGTGTAGATGGTTCGGATGTGTTATAAAGTCAACCCTACTATGTTGTCCCTCACCATAACATGGTGAGGGATGGATGCACATGAATATTTTGTTATGGTGAGGGATGGATGCACATGAAT
Organism: Persea americana; assembly: GCA_029852735.1. Lineage (NCBI taxonomy): Eukaryota > Viridiplantae > Streptophyta > Magnoliopsida > Laurales > Lauraceae > Persea > Persea americana. The sequence continues at coordinate 74,106,209 of CM056815.1, forward strand.
ATTTTCCATATATATATATAAATAAAGTTCACAACAGTTATTTTGGAAATGTATTCTCACACCATATGCACTACATAGAGTTTAACATGAACATGCTTGCTTGACCAGCAGTAATTTCATGCTCCTTCCATTTATTCCTCGTTACTGAATTTGTGACATGGGCATGCCATTTATGCTTTTATGGAGGTGGCAATGGATTGGGTTCGGGTGGAACCCCACCTGAACCTGGCCATAACGGGTTGTAGATCTCAACCTGTTCCCACCCCATTTACGATCGGGTCATCCCTTACCCAACCCATGCAGCCTACTTAAGATTTTTATAATTGTGGTTAGAATTATTATAACATGAACATATCCAACCAAACCTCCACAATATTCCTTATTTTTCCAAAAAACATTAAGCTATGCGATGCTAATTATTTTTTGTTTAAAATCAAGCAATAGTATTTATTAAGCAAGCCATTTATACATGGGTTGAGCTATGAGCTTGCTATGCCGAGCCATCCATTCTGGACAGTCCAACCTGAATCTGATTCGGTCAGTTTATCTAGTTCTGAAGCTAGGCTGACGTAGTCCTGATTAGCAGAATTGAACTATCAAACGAAGGCTGCCTTGAGATTTTCCTTTGATAAACATAGTCCTGATTAAGCAACGAATATCTATACTGTTAAGAATTAAGATTCTCCGTTGATATGATTGTCGAGTGTTTCATTTCTTATGGCTGTTCACTTTTTTTTTAAAATTTAATTCTTTATTAAAATAATGCAAGTGTGCATTTCTATTCAATTATTTTTCTTGAACATTATGATATTTGCCTGTTGTGGAGCCATTTTGCACTTGCCTCTATTAGCTCTTGATTGAAATTTGGCATTTTTTCAGGAAAGTAACAGGGATATGGAGGAAAACAATTTTAAGCGAAGGCTTCAACTTCCTATTAAAAAATATGCATTAAGATTCTTGAGCTATAGTAAATCTGCTGATTGTTCTGTTCAAGCTGAAGCACCAATGACACCTGACCGGATATCCGATGCTAGAATCTTGCAACTGTCATGTGAAGATCGATATTCAGAAGTATGAGCTAGGTCTTTTCCACTTAAAATGAATTTTGAATGGCCATACTCGTATTCGGTGATGATGGCTGATTTCTATAACTGATGTCTTTTTAAAAGTATTTGAGATATATGTATTTTTTTCATGCTTTGAGGATGTTCTAAATGCCCGGCAGAATTTGTATCTCTTGATGTACTCTGTGTAACAAATGTTGTTCTGTTCATTTACAAATGGATGCTTACAAACACAAGTTGCTTATTTTTTCCCCTTGGCAGGAAAGCCTCTTCTACACAGTCCCCTCTGGTGCAATGGAAGAGTACAGAAATTCCGTGGAATCTCATTGGGCTCAGAATGAGGTAAGAATATGCTCCCAAAATTCTTGTATCGGTGAAATGAGAAATAGACCAAAGCAGTTAGCCTAGTTATTGTTATTTGAATGTTTTGTCATTTGCAAGTAGTTTAATAATCCACTGAGAGATGGCATTATTCCGTTATAATGAGGTACTCCTAGTTGCCTTGTGTGAACCACCTGAGTGATGGTGGCTGATTGGACAGACTGGACAGGAAGTGCCTATGGTGGGTTGCATGCGCCTGAAGTACCCTGATTGGATGGTCAAAATTGTACAATTCAGTCTCTGAGAAATAGAAGCTTGTTACTATTAGAATCTTCCAACTTTTAGGCCCTTGTTTGCATGACAATTATCATCAAAATCCAATCAGGGTGATTTTAGTCCATGTGCGGCCCACTGTGGCCATTCAAATTCAATTACTTTAGACAATGCAGGTGAGCTCTCGTAGGCGTCTCAATCAGTACCTTGTTGCATTACATTGACGCCATTTCTCACATCCCTTTGTGCAAGTATTCGACATCAATGCTTTTCTATTCATCTACTTAAAAGCTTGCCTAGAGCTTCTATTCAAGTATATGGATGCAGAAGTTTGAAGGTAGTCATTGTTTCAACCATGAGATTGCAGCTTTGAATCATGTTACTAACAAAGGAGGGAATAACCATCTCATTTTCTGACAACAACCCTAGTGGACATGCACATCGTCCCCGCAACATAGCAAAATCCTAGAAATTTCTTCTTGCATTTGTGTTTCATCAACCAGACACTGCAATCATCATTCATCAACAATAAACTTGAAATAGAGTTTTCCATTCCTTTGGGACATGCATGTATTAATATGACACCAGCATTCTGTTTTTCTGAGAATATGCATAACAAGCATGCAGTGACTCTTCAATCTAGCAAATTCCTGAACTCTTTCACTCAAACAACTGGACACCATAATCATAAATGAAAAGGTTGAAATTGGTCTTTTTTTTAATTCTCTCTGGACGTACATTTCCATCATGGAATGCCCTGTGTTTAATTAGATCGGATGAGTTAGTGCGGTTTTTTTATATTAGTATTTTAATGGGTAAGGGACTCATTCCGGTATCGTTGTGGTTGCAAAACTGAGCACGTTCCAACTGTGCCCCCCCTTTTATTTTCCAAGTTTTATAGGCAGAGTGTATGTATGCTTTAGACATGCATGCACTAACAATTGTAGTAGGCTTGTATATCAGAGTATGATTCTTGGATACTTTCAAAGGGACAATGCATCCGGATCATGTCATATCATGTACTCCATTTTTATATGTTAAATACATGTCCCAGTTATGTTCACGAAATGTCCTTCTCATATCCATGTCATATCTGACCATCGTAGTATCTGAAAGCAACTGCGATCATTGTCATTGTCGTCATCATCATCATTGTAGTCTTATTCCATCACGAGTTTGTTTGATAGGTGGGCAAGAGTCATGTAGGGCCCAACTGGGTGATCATTGGGGAGTGGGTGGGTAGAAAGCTCTATGAGAATTGGGAGGTTAAGGGATGGACAGAAAATCATGTTTTCTAGATTTCAAATGGTGTAGATGTTGAGGCCCCAAAAAACGGCAGTGTGGGAAACTGATTAAGCTTTATATGACTTCAATCCAAGAGGCTAAAGGTAGGATGAGTGCCAGAGTAGGCTGGTGCCAACCTATGATACCCAGATATAGGCAAAATATTATGTCGTATGAAATCCAATACTTCATTTCTTATGTGTAAATTTTGTCTGCCTGCCATTTCAATGGTTTGTCAATCCTGTGGCATCCCATATCTGGGCATCATAGGTGCCAACTCAACCGAGGAGAGAGCAAAAAAAATGGTGGGTTTCGAGTTATGTAGATATCGGATAATAGGTGGGCCTCACATTTCCTGTTGCCCGTGATAATCTCATAGGTGACATACTTGATGGGGTATATTTATGAACTTGTAATCTGTGGATAAAACATCTTAGTTATGGTTATTTGGAGTTTCTTCTTTGGTTCCTTAGTACAGTAGATGAGTTCAAACTTCTAAGTGCTAAAATTGATGATTGATTATACCTATAATTATCATTGCTAAGTTTATTTATTTTTTTTGTTGTTGTATGAGTTGGAGATTATTATTTATATTTCCAAAGGGAAAATAGTTTTTTTTTTTGGGAAAAAAATTTCTTCCTGGCACCTGTGGTTTTGTACTCACATTTTTTCTTGGTACCTGTGGTTTTGTACTCAGTTATCTAAGGTTGCACATTTTGGTTATTCAAGTCCCTTTATCGATGTGTTCTGTGGTGACATTTTTTTATGCTCATTTTGCTGCTATGAGCTGGACATAATTTACTGTTGTCACTTTATTTTTTACCAGTCAAGCAACCTAGTGAAACATGTCTTTTGTGTATCTTGCATTTTTGTTTATCATATTTTGGATGCCTGTCCAGATTTTGGATGTGGAGCTCATGTTTTTGAATGTGAGAAAAGTTTCTTGACTTTGAGATGGCCGGCCATGCTAACATTTATCTCTTTTTTCAATAAAAGTTATTTTTCATGGTGAAAGGGTCGGTAAACTATATTGTTTGAATAATTTTTTTTCGTAGCCATGCATCCACAAACATTCTTCCAGCCTATACGAGTGTCTTACTTTTTTCTTTAGAATGTATCTAAATTAATGAAACTATCATTCTTTACATGCCCTTCTAACATTTTTATATTGAAAAGTAAGAAAACTGATAAAACCATATGAAATATCGGACTTGGTAAGTAAGATATGCTAACTTCTACCTTAGAGGTTTTGGTGGGGTATCGAGTACCAATACGAATGTTGTATCTGTTCGACATGGGTACACTTGGCATGTACAAGCATCTGGGTATCATATCGTACAGCCAGTAAAATGAGTTTTTACCGGCTTATTGATGGTTCTTAGTTTATATAATCTAATTTTATTGAATTATATTGTTTTCAGAGAACTGGCAACAAAGTGCACCAAGAGGAGTTTGAGACATCCTTTTTTGATTCTATACCAGGTATTAATTAGGACTAGTATAAGCGATCTCTTTCCCTATAAATTGAGTATTCTCTTGTTATTGACACCTTGTCATTTGGCTTAAGATTTTGGAGCTCGAGAGTGTGTGAATGAAGAAGATGAAGGAGAGACAGGCTTCTATTATTTGCCTGGAACTTTTGAAGGTAGAAAGCCATCGAAGTTTACTCAAAGAACAACGAAAGGCTTGCAGAAGTCATATCCTACAAGATCTTATGAAATTGGGTCTGATTTGCCATATGGGCATTTCCTAGAAAGCAAACTGGGTAGTCAACCTTCACCATCAACAGGAAAAAGGTCTTCCAGTAGCCTAGTGGGTCCAATTCCAACAAAGCGTGTCCGTACACCTGCAAGGCAAAGGATTGGGGGTCCTTTGGGTGCTGGAGTTGCTGGGGGTGGACAAGTGGCAACCAAGACTGATGCTTCAAGTGGAGATACTAGCTCATTCCATGATGACCAGACTTCAGTGCATGGTGGATCTCAGCCTAGGAAAGTCCTGGAGGTTGAGTCCACTGGAGATTGTGTGAAACAGTTACCATTTGATAAGACTGACATATCCTTGAAACCGAAAAAGAAGAAAGCTAAGCAATATAGGAACACATTGAGTTCAAATGACTCCGCTGGGTTTGCTTGTTCAGTGAAAGTACGGTTTTCTCCTCCTTAGCATTCAAACATTTGTTTCCTACTCTCAAGTTTCAAGTCTCTGCTTAATTGTGATAATCCATCATCATCATCATCAATTGTTCTGTCACACTTTGGCTGAATAATATGTTGTTGCAGGGTTCCAGTTTTGAACCACGATGGCAGCTTGATTCCATTGCTCAACATGAACAGGTGATTTTGTTCTGTTCACTTCTTCTTTTCTTCTTCTTCTTTTAAGGGAAAAAGAAGAAGAAGATTTCATTAGAATATAGAATGTAGAAAGGATTGCTGCCCATTAAAGCGATGGAAGAGAACTCAAATGGAACATAATGTAGAACAATTGTAGGAAGGACAAAAAAGATATAGAAATCTCAAGAGACCAGCCCATTTGCACTAATAAAATTTTCCCTTTCCATTCCCTCTTTTGCTTAAACATCGGCCTCTATTGTTCTTCCTTCTGAATGTTCCCGAAAGAAGTATTTTATGGAGAGTGATAAGGCCTTTATTTCATTTAAGATATCGAAGAATATCCAAGTGCTCTCTATCTTGCCACCTTAAAATATTGCACGCCGTGAATCGCCTTCCATCATTGCTGAATCAAGAAAATGAGAGCACACCAATTTAGAGTCTTTAGTTGGTAGGGTTTTTTGCTCTATTTGAGTCACCAATTCCCTGGGAACTGAAAAGACATGACAGTCTCTGAAATGGTTCTTGGTGGTGCGCCAGCCTCATACCTGATGTGCTTGGGTTCCCTTTAGAGCTCCCATCATCCTGCATCTATTACCCTGGCTCAGTTTAGCAATTTGATTTGAGATCCTTGAAGGTGTGTCCACAGACCATCATTTGTAGCTTGCCAATCTCTGCAAATCAGTTGCATGCCTATCTAAAAGAATATTATCCTTTTGATATCAATGATAGGATTATGTCGTGTGTTAAAGGGGTTACTATGATATTTACTATCTATACAGTGATAATTACAGTGGTGTAATCATCTGAGGGATGGAACCAAAGTGTTCCCTTCAAGAGTTATTGTCTGCATTTTCACAATACACTCTTTTGATGTCTATTTGTTAGAGATTGCTGGTTTTGCCTTTTTATTATGTTGACAATACAAAGGCTTTGATGTCATCAAATTAACTTTTTCACGTGTGATCAATTTGGGTGTGCCTCTCTCAGTTTTTTCTGCAGTAATTATTAAACTCTTCATGGATATCTTCCACTGCAGAGGGATCATTCAAGAAAGAGAGTGGAGAATCACCAGTTGGAATCAAATGGAAACACTGGTAAATTGCATCAATTCAAATTTTCTCATACTGAACTCAGTTCAACAATTGCTGCTTTCATGTTCTTTACTTTTTGAATGTACTGTTTGAATGATTTTCAATTGCTTTCTCTCAAGGTATGCATGGACAACATGCTGCCAAGAAGCCTAAGGTCTTGAAGCAATTGCCAGATGCTTCTTTGGAACCTATGAATCCAGTGTCTGGGTCAATTCCTTCGCCAGTTGCATCACAAATGAGTAACATGTCCAATCCAAACAAACTTATAAAATTTATTGCTAATCGAGATCGAGGCAGGAAAGCTAAAGCAGTCAAGGTATGTACTACAACTCTGAGGTGAAATCATCCCTGATATTTACTTTGGTGTATCCCAATCGATGCATGGTTGATTGATGCTGATTTTTTAGAATTCAAGTCATGATTTATTCATTTCGTGATTTCTTTACCCAAAGATGTATCATTTTTGTCCCATTCAAACAAATAGCTGCAATGATATGAGCAATTGAGGTTATAAAAATCATAAAATTCCAACTATCATATGAGATGGTAAACTGGGATCACTTTTTTTTTTTCTAATGTTCATGAAATCTTGATTAATCTTTAGTTTTTAATCCTGCACATTCCAGATTTTTTCCCTATGCTTTCATGTTCCTGAAAAGTTTGAGGATTTTTTTTTTATTTCTTCTGACTTCTGTCTTACTCTTTGCTACTTCTCTTTCACATGTATTTTTTCTGCACACTGAATTGCTTATGCATGGCCATTTCCATGGGTTCCACTCTACATATCCTCAAGAAGGTCCAATTTTCTCTAGTTTCAGTTACACAAACACTTTTGATTTTTCATTTATGTTACAAATGTTGATGAGGTTTATTATTTGATTAACAATAGGAGTCCTGTTTAGTATATTAATTAGCTTCCCCTTAGGGTTAGCTTTTTGAATTTTGATTCCATCAAGGGTCAAAATTTGTTGAGGGCCTTTTGCTTTCCATTATAACTATTAAATCCATTGCTCCTGCCAAAGGGGATTTATTTTTCTTCTTCTTTATTTTTTTTCCAAATTTTGATATTTTGGAAGACTTTTAAGACATGGAAATGAAAACTATGAAAGCTGTGCTCTGCATTTCTGTGAATGCTGGAGGCCCTTTATCTTTTTCCTACCTTCACCTTCCTTTTCTGCTTTCTTTTTGCTGTTGCTGCAATTCACTGCCACAAGTTCTGGTTGATCCGCTACTATTTGTATAATTGTATCACAAACTGATGCAGGAGCATGCAAGGCTAACCTAAATGATATTATGAGATCAGAAAAGACTAACAATAAAAAATAAAATATGAAATTAAAACTCAGATTTCACCACTTATGTAGAATTTTAGTTAGGGAATTGGTGATGAATCTAGGCCTTGCCACAATCCCAAAATGTGGACCTGCTAAATCTGAATGGGGAGTCTCAATGGAAGAACATCTATTTCACTAGCTTAGGGCACTTTTGGTTAATGTCCACGGCACTGATTTCTTGTGCTTTTCCATGATCGCATAGAAAATCCACATTTGGTTCATTAGAGAAAAGGGCATGAAGGATAGCCACAATTAATGCACGCAAATATTTTGAGGATCGGACCTCTCCCTGTCAGATTTTGCAAGTCCATGTGATGATGGAAAGCGGAGCTATAAGGCTCCAAAATGGTGGTGTTGATCTCACCTGTTTTTTGTGAATTTATGGGTCCCACAATCAAGATCCAAACCGTTCATCATCTTTAAGAGCCCCGAAATAGCTCGGAGGTTAAATATCAGCCGTTGATTCCTCAGAAATTTTGAGATATTTGCAAAACAAGTCCAGGCCATTGGATCACAAATTCTAGAGTTTTGTGAGCCCCTTTTGCAAAATCTGAACTGTTTAGTGCATGTTTGGCAGGTCTAATTTTTCCCTCTATTTCTCTATTTCTCTAAAATGGATAAAGCTTTGAAAAAATAGTGTTTGGCACCACCGTTCAGCCTCTGCCCACTTTAGAGAAGTAGAGGCAATACCTCTACTTTCCACAGCCCCCTTGATGAGGTAGTTGAGAAATAGAGGGAAATAAGAAGAGGTGGAGCTACAGTGTTTTGTGCATAATCATGCTTAGTCCGGTTTTTCCAATTCTTCTCCAAATCTGTGAGAGCCAATCAAGATCCAAACCGTCTAAAATGTCCACAAGGCCAAACACGGCCATATATCCAAATTTCAACCGTTGAATCATCACCAATCTCGAGATTTGTGCCAAAAACGTGAGCCATTGGATATAATTTGTTATGATCTGTGGGCTACACAAGATAAAAACCGTTGGATATATTTGGAAGGCTGAAAATGGATGTGGTCAATTTTTATCACATAATTCCTTGTGAATCTCGAGATATGTGCAAAACAAAAATAACCATTGATGTATTATGCTCAATATTGCATTTGTGCATGAGCAGTAAGCTGTTTCAATTATTTTTATTATTTAGAGGCGTGTAAAATAAGATCTAAACCGTTAGTAATGTTCACAATATCAAACATGACCATGAGACCAAATTTCACCCTATTGGATCATCACCAATCTCTAGATATGTGCAAAAAAGTGAGCCATTAGGTATAATTTGTTGGACTATGTGGGCCCCAAACACAAGATCCAAACCTTGAGATCTCTTTGGAAGGCTGAGCAGGTTTATGTGGTCAGTTTTCATGGCCTACTACCTTGTGGACCTCAAGAAATACGTGAAAAACTCTCAACCAATGATAAAAAATATATATATTTAGCATAGACCCTTGCATTACCAAACACCCCCTTTTATTTTAGCGTTTTTTTTTCTATGGCTCTTTTTTGGATGGGTCTAATTTGAATGGTCTTTAAAAAATAGACTAGACCTCCCAAACAAGCCCTTAGTCTTTTAGAAGGCCTGAAATGGCTACGGGGTCAAATTTGGCAGCGTGATTCATCATGGATCATGAGAAAATGGCAAAAAACTCCTAACCGTTGATCTGCTATAGTGCATTTATTTATTTATTTATTTGCAGTCCTTTTTTTTTTCCAAGTTTTTGATACCCATGGGCCCCAAAATCATGATCCAGATCTTGCATTATTTCGAAAATACCAAACATGGCAAGGGGCTAAAATTTCAACCGTAGATCCCTTATAGGTTTTTAAATATTTGCGAAAAAGTCCAGACCCTAAAATTGATTTTTATTCCATTTTATCCCATTTGCAAGATCCGAACCGTTCAAATTCTCTAGAGAGCCAAAAATGGCTAGGGGGTGAAAGCTTAGGTCTTGATTTTTCTTGATTTATGAGAAAATTGCAAAAAACTTTTAACTGTTGGATCACACATTGTATAGATGGTAGGATTCCTTTATGTTTGCTAAACTTGAAGCTCTACTCAACATGGTTCAAAATCGCGGTATTGGTTTGCCCAAAAAACTTATACGATATTTAACTGGCAGTAGGTAGCTCTTTTCCCCTTTGTTTTTTTAGGACGGCTCCCACTCTACTCCAGGTAGCCTTTTGCGTGACTCGAACCCGAGACGTGGAGGTCGGCTTTGATACCAAATATTATGGACTTAACCAATACGCCCAAAGCCCTAGGACTGATGGAACGTGTCAAATTACATCTTATACTATTCAGAACCGTAATAGATGTCTGAAACTGTTGAATATGTTAAGTTTTAATGTTTTATCCTTTGTCCGTCCATATAGTTTATGAATCCATAAAGTAGCCCACAATTTAAATTCGAAATCTGATCAATTAAAATAATTGTCACTCTTTATAGTTGATTAGTAAAAAAATTCACTTTTTTATCTTCAGGAGAAGGGCATTTATACTATTCAAAAAAAGGAAAAAAAAAGAAAAAAAGAAGGAGAAGGGCATTTATTTTTAGTAGATTAGATATTTCATTAGTATACCCAGTTAGAGGCTTACTAATAAAATAAAACGTTTGGATATTTTTTTATTTTTTTAACATTTTATTTTGATGTTTATAAGTGATCAATGTGACATTAGGCCAACTGTAATTTAATTAATATTTATTAAGGGACCATTTAAAAGGGACATTTATTTTGAGTAGGGAAACTAAAAAAGGGGCATTTAATAGTTTAGACAATAAGAGAGGGCATTTAATGGTTTAGATTTTTAAATTCTAAAATTTATTGTGATTTGTGAGACCATTTAAGAGGCTGCATTTATTTAGTTTAATTTTTAAAAATGTGGGCCACAATATGTGTGGAAGACTCACACCGCGGAAATCAAATGGAGAGAGAAAAACCCTCAAAAGGGTTTGCTCTTTCCATTTTTGCAAGAAAGCAATGGGAGTGGGGAGATGGAAAAGAAAAAGGGAAAGAGGAAAAGAGAGGGGGAGGAAGAAAAAGAAGTAGGGGAGAAAGGGGCGGCTGCTGGGGGGCTACTTGGTTCAGCCTCTCAGGGATCCAAGTACGAGGTTTTTTTGTTTTTTTTTTTTGAATCGTGATCCTTCTTTATGTTTTTTCCTTTATTTTTTTTAAAAATTGCATCATGTTGTTTTTGTTGTGTTTTCCCCTTTTTTCTGCAAAAGTGAAATGCATATTCCTCTCTAACTCTTCCTCTTATTTATTTATTTTTTATTTTCTTAAAGTTTTGGTCGTATTGGCTTTTACAACCGATACGACTAATATTTTGAAAATACTGGCCGTAATGGCCGATAGTTTGGCGATTTGGACTGTGACGATACCAATAACGATATCCCAACACAATATCGTCACGGTCTGAGCCGATACGATATTTCAAACACTGCTCCTCAGAAATTCTCTTTGAAGATTGCTTGGTTATCATTTATTAAAAAAAAAAAAAAAAAAAGATAGCTTGGTTCCAGGTGAACGAAAGAGGATTCTTCTCTGTTTACCAAATGTGCCCTTACAAATCAACCAAGGACAAGTAGATTTGCTGTCCCTCTCGAGGATTTGAGAAAAGAGTCTAGGTTCAAAGGGATTTCAACAGAACTTGAATGTTTGGAATTGGGGATAATAAATTCAGATTTATAAATATAACAATCCCCGGAGTTGAATATTTCCAAATATGCAATAAACGCATTCATATCTGAAACATAGCAAAGAAATTGAAAGAGGTTGTTGAAAAGGTTCCAAAACCCTATGACTAGGGTTCAAATAGAGTGGAAATTGCCTCAAAGGGGTTTGACTGGACTAAGTGTGCCTGGATAGTGCTCTGCCTAGTTGTTTGAGGCCTTGAATGGGCTTGGCCAGAGTTGTAGGGTCTGGATTGGTTCGGGTAGGGTGTATAGGGTATGGGAGGGGTTTTGTGGGGATGTATGATGGTTTTGGGGGTTCAAAATAGGTTTCGGCTGATGTGGTTTGGTAGGGTGATGATCGGCTATGGGGATGTTGGGCTCTATTGTTATGGGGATGGTTTTGATGGATATGGCTATGGTTTAGGGCTGATGTGTTGAAGATGACAGAACTTGGGAAGGTGAAAACCAACAAAACCTCAAATAATGTTAGAGGAGGAGCAGAAGATAACCCGCATTCGCGTGGCCTCACACCAATTCCATTCACAGGAGAGGAAGCCAAAAGCTAGAATTCTGCTATTCATCATTTTAATTGTGAACTAAGCATTGCATGGCTTTAAATAAACAAAATCTAACCTTAAAACTGATCTCAATCATCTAAACATTCCTATGGTTGAGATTAAAACATCTCAGCCTACATAAAGCAGTACTATTGTCATCATCATCATCTTATACCTTTATTTGGATCTAATCTCAAAAAATTTCGTGGCAATGTTTTTGCATCTTTATTGGTCCTGTCTTCTATAAATGTGGTTTTTTGGGCTTCGCTGTCTTTTGTGCAGTTTGTGGGAACTGTTAAATTATATTAGGAATTAATAATAACTCATTTTGTTCCTTGAAGTATTATATTTGTTATGAGGTCAAATATACGCAGTGACCTGGCTCGCTCTATGCAGATACCCACTGGACAGTCAGGGTCAGGAAGCCCATGGTCAGTCTATGAAGACCAGGTTAGTGTTCTTTCAGACAGTTGTCTTTTGGGATTGCCGTGAAAGCACGGGAAGTTCTCTGAATATAAAACTTTTCTTATCTCAGGCACTTGTTGTCCTTGTGCATGATATGGGTCCAAATTGGGAGCTAATAAGCGATGCTATTAACAGCACTCTGCAATTTAAGGTGAATGTGTTTTATAAAATTTTTCTAAGGATATGATCATGTAGGCAAACTCAAGCTAATTTTGTTTCTAATGTTTTTGGAAATTGTACTCTACACACCTATTCATATTGTTTTAATTTTTTTTTTTGGTGACATAAAATATCAGTGCTGTTTTACTTATTCGATTTTTCCAGTGTATCTTTCGTAAACCTAAAGAATGCAAGGAACGCCACAAAGAACTTATGGACAGGAACGCCGGTGATGGGGCCGATAGTGCAGAGGACTCAGGATCTTCTCAACCTTATCCTTCGACTTTACCTGGCATTCCAAAGGCATGCTATTGAGCCTCTTTTTTTCTCTTCCCTTTCTTTTCATACCTGCTATAAAAATTGGTATACTTGCATAGTTTAAAAGACAACACATGATGCTTAAATTTAGCTTTGTTATTGATGTTGGCATTCTACTTCAGGGCAGTGCCAGACAGCTGTTTCAGCGTTTGCAAGGACCAATGGAAGAGGATACTCTGAAGGCTCATTTTGAGAAAATCATCCATCTTGGCAGGCATTTGCATTCCCGTAGGAGCCAGGTTTGTTCCTTGCTTATCCTCAAATATTCTGTGTGGAACTTACATACATTTACCTCTCTATGTGTGTGGTCATGTATTTATTTTCAGTGAATCCTGTATAGTGGATACTTTGTCTTCTCTGCACACTAGTGGCATTGGATACATCTGTAAGAGCTGGCCTTTTGTCAGCTGGGCTTCCCTATACGCTTTAGGTGAAGGATAAGATTTGCTGCTTGTCTGGTGCCCTCCATTGTAAAAAAATATGGTCTTTTAAAAACAGGATGTTGTCACATTCAATGTACATATGTGGTCCGGTACAAAAAAAAAATAAAATGTACATGTGGTTTGTGAAAGCTGAAAGACCATGTACCTTATGTGTCTTTAAGGTGTACCATATTAGCCACCCCACCACGACCCAAAAAAACAAAAAAGGTGAGAAAAAGAAAAAAAGAAATGAAGAAAAGAAAAGATAAAAACCCAAAACACACCCGAAACTTTCAAATTTTGTATAGTTTAAATTGTTGGGATTTAGTTTACTAGGGTACTTTTTACTATTTTTTTTTTTTTTTAATAACGAACTTTTTATTATTTTTCAGATGTGTATTTTGAGGCTTCTCCCGTTTATCACTAATTGATGGTCAAGAATTTTGTTTCTTCCTGGTCAATTATACACCATGGATCGAGTGGGCTAGAATTGTCTAGTCATTTTAATATTTCTGTAAAACAAAAGTTCTTGCGAGGACCTCTTGAATGAATGGTTTGGGTCTTGTTACCACTTTCCTGTGTACACTTCTGACATGGAATCAATGTGTGGTGCAAAAAGTTTTTGTACTCCACATATATTCATTCCCTTGGTCTAAATCTGTTGTTGTGGTATTTACAAGTGCAGTTTCTTTCAGAATTTCATTTGTTACAGACTTACAGTAGTTCAATTTTGATTGACCTCGGGCCATTTTTTATTCTATCATTTCATGCTCTCCTTTTGTGCTGCATCTAATAATTTATGAATTACGTGCCCTTTTTTCTGCTATTTTTATGTCAAAGCTTGCTCATACATTTGGTGTTTTGTGAAGAAGGCTGATCAGGAAATGAAACCGAGCACAAGCACAGTCCATAGTTCACATCATCTCACTTTCTCGCAAGCATGCCCAACTAACTTGAATGGAGGCTTTTTAACGTAAGTTCAAGTCATTTGATTTATTTAATTGATGTTATTATTAAAAGGGAGAATTTCAAAAAAGTCCTTTACTTTCCGCCTTATTTCAAGAAAAGATGCAAGTTTCTAAACTTTTCAAATTAGTCCCTTAGTTTTTCAGGAAGTTTTCAATTAAGGACATCCATCTATTTAAAGTTATTTTTCAGCAACTTTTTTCCTTTTTTTTAAAATACCCAAATTATCCTTCATTGTAATAAAACTCTCCTTCACTTCCTCTATATTCGCCTCATTTCCCTCGCCGGTGTCCTCACGGTGATCAAGGACACCTATTATTCCCACAGTGATTGGCTGCATCTAGTGGCTGCCGAAACCATGTCATGGCTTTAAATGAAGGGTAATTTGGGTATTTTTAAAATATGAGGGAAAAAGTCCCCAAAAAATACCTTTAAATGGCCGGATGTCCTTAATTGAAAATTTACTAGAAAGCTTAGGGACTAATTTGAAAAGTTTCAAAACTTGTATCCTTTGAAATAAGGCAAATACTTAAGGCCATATTTGAAAATTTCCCTTATTATTATTATTTTATCTCTCAGTTCTCTGAAATGGAGCCCTACTGAATGGGGACACTTGCTCGTTCTCTTTAATATAATATATGCCTTCTTTTGCTGATGTAGATCTAATAATAAGTCGGCATTGTTTGTTATGATGAAGGCCTCTTGATCTCTGTGATGCGGCTACGTCAAGTCTAGATGGCTACCAGGGGTCACATGGTGGTGTAGCTGTTACAAGTCATCAGGGTTCTGTGGCCACAGCTCTATCTGCTTCTAGTGCAAACTCCATGTTACAAGGATCTTCTGGTATGGTCATAGGAAGTAGCCTACCATCACCTTCGGCTGCCATTAATGGGCCTGCTAGGTATTATGGGATTATATCTGTCCTGCAAATGTTGTTTTTCTATATTTGTCCCATACTAATTGCTTACTATGACATGGATGGATTGCTTCTAGCAGGGATATGCAAAGATACGGAATGCAGAGACCATCATCTTTACCAGTTGATGAACAACAAAGAATGCAACAGTATAGTCAAATGATTTCTAATAGAAGCAATCAGCATTCAAGTGCTGCTGTTTCTGGGGCTCTGTCAGTGGGAGCTGATCGTGGGGTACGTATGCCACCTGCGGCAAATGGCATGGGCATGACATGTGGGATTAACAGAGGCATGCCAATGCCTCGGCCTGGGTTTCAGGGAATGGGTTCACCATCTATGACTAGCATGGTCCCACCTGGAAATATGCTTCCTTCCAATGGGGTTGGAACGCCAAGCCCTGCAAATATGCACAATGGTGCTGTTTCTGGTCAAGGAAATCCCATGCTGAGACCTCGTGAAGCTATGCAGAGGCTGACGGTGAGATGATTTTTAAATATTTAAATTACACATTGTTTTTCACGTATAATTTTTGGGATAATTAAGGGAATAACTGATAATTAGGAAAAAAATTAGAGTACCGATATAAAAAGAAAGGAAACAGAGAATATAGATTGAATGAGCATCCTCTAGAAATTATGCAGAATCTCGACAAGTCTAGTTTTAGACAATTCTGTCTTATCCCTCATCATTATCATGACATTTGTGGAAAATTTCTTCAATGTCACATGCTTATTGATGATTGTATTTTTATTTTATTTTATTTATTTTTTTGTGAAATAACGAATTATATTGAAAGGAAAATATCCCCAGGAAAATAGTTTTCTTTCGAATGTGTTGAGGAGTGTTGAGGAGTCAGCACCCAGTCTTCACAAGGCTTCAAGCCTTGATAGTCTTTGTCGAAGGAGCTTCAATGAGCTTCAATGAAGTCAAGCACAAGCACCAAAGTATACGAGATTCATCACAATACTCATGAGATTAACCAAACTGATACAGGAGAATACATCACCTTATAAGGGATGGATGGGAGGGGGCATTCATCCCTTTAGTGTCCCCATTGTAGACATTTCACCACTATCACATGTTTAGTATTCAGTTAGGGGTCATTTGTTTGCACTGGTTTACATGTGGAGATGATTCACTTGCAATGGTTTTGCATCTTCATATTTGTTTGTGCACATCTACGCATGTGATAAGTAAATGAGTGAGAATTGGTATAAATAATGTCATTTTCTCACCTCAATAAGTGTGGAATAATCACATTTCTCAGTTGCAAAAGGCGTCAGTATCAGTATTTAAGTAGCAGTGATCAAGGATCAAAATAGCAGTTGCGGTAGCTGTAGCGGTCGGAGGCCAAAACGCTGCGTGGTCCCATACATAGTAGTTGCAACGATACGTAGCGCCGTAACAATGCGAATAAAAGTAGTTGTCAAAAAAATTAAAAAACTCTGATATTGAAATGTTAGTATTTGATGTTCCTTTTCAATACTGAGTAAGATAGAGGAGCTTAGTGGTGCATTGAGGTCCTGTATTGTTGAATGATTATAAAATAATAATACTGATCAGTTTTTCTTTTCTTATGTATCCATGTTAGTTAGCTGTACTAAGTTAGAAACTATTATGCATTTCTAGATTCGTAATTCAAATCAGTAATTCAGCACATCTGTTCATACATAAGAAATAGAAATTATAAAGAAATACTTAATTTTTTTATAGAAATAAAGTAATGTCTCTATGTATTGGCCCAATTTGGTGACATCTTGTATTTTGTTTGGTTTCCTTTAAATTTAAAGCATATAAGGTTAGAAGTGGTGTGTAGAAGAAGAAAGAAGCGCTTCTTTTCTTTGTGTTTTAAAGAAGATAGAAAGTAGCTTTCAATCTAGTGGCCCGGGGCTGCTATGGGTGAGAGCAACGATAAACTCAGTAGCGGCCCTAAGCTACGTAGAAGCTGCTGTTTTAATCCATGATGGTGATTGCATTTGGTTATGCAATTGTTCATGGAATCAAATCCCATCAACCACTTTTATTTATTTATTTTTGTTCTTGTGGATCCCATATTTGTAACACAAACCATTCAATTAGTTTATAATCCATCCGAGGATGACTTGGAGCTGGGAGTGTGACTATAATTGGGAATTAGGCTATTCGCCCATGTGATCATTGACTTTAGGGGTTCCAGTTTTCCCAATTTGCTGCATGTGAGGGTCCCTTGTGCTTACACTGTACATACAACTCGTGAGCTGCGTCAATGTGTTGAATCCTAACTTGGAATCCATGAAGTGAGGATTCCAAGCTGTCCATACATTGTATTGTGCTTGGAATTCTAAAATTAATTCCAAGGAATCCTCAGTCCTTGGTTTTGAAGGAATTATCCCGTCACCGAAAGTTGTTAGTCCTTATGTAGATACCTGGACCACATGGATGTCAGGATTCCGTGCATCTAAATGGGCTGTCATTATTGTTAGTGCAACTTTCCTCTAGGTAACATGCTCACATGAGCGTCTGTTTGAAGTTTGTGAAATGAGGCTAATTTGTTAATGTATGCTTTTGGATCAAAATCTTGTATCATGTTCGTTGAATAACTTTAATCTCCAAGCTATAAAAAGATGCCACATACACTTGTAGCACAGCTGGCCAGCCATTTGCAATTTATGCAATGGGCTACTCTTCAAGGTATGCTGTTAGATCTAAACCTCTATCCATGTGAGGTCATGGGCCTTATTTTCACTATGATTGGAGTGATAAGAAAGATTCAATGTTGGATTGAAATCATCATGGAGAAGGTGTAATTAACTGCAAAATACAAGGAAGACTAGCCGATGAGTCTGTGGAAAAATTAGAAGGTGCTCAATGTTGTAACCACTAGATTTGTGCCCGACCACCCTGCTAAATATTAATAATAATAACAGAAAAGGTGCAATTCATCATCATCATCGTCAAAGCTTGTCCCAACTAGGTTGGGGTCGGCCATATAAATTTTGTTTCTCCATTTCGATCTATCATGAGCCAAATCCTTAGATAAGTTGCACCTTCATATCTATTTTTACTACCTCCATCTACGTCCTCTTTGGCTTACCCCTTCTCCTTGGTGGGCCATCAACTTTCATAGACAAACTTTTCCTTACCAACGCCATTGTTAGCCTGCTCTGGACATGCCCAAACCATCTCAAATGGATTTCTCTATTTTTTTTTTTTATTTACGCTGAAAGGCAATTTTATTGCAAAGAAAAGATTACAGGATACTAAATGAAGATGAATACAAAATAGAATGCGGATCAGCCACCATAGATCCTCTAAAACCAACCACCGTCGGTTCTCCTGTGTGCGAAATCCTGGCTATCTCTTCAGAAGTTATCGCCTACACTTCATTAGAATGGTGAGAGTGGTTAGCACTACAACTGTCTGAAAAGAGAGGCTGATGGATATGGAGAGGGTGCTTGCAGAAGATAGGGAATGGAGGAAAAAATTTAGAGAGCCTATCTATAAACTGCATTAGGTGTTGGGATAAAGAGGAAGCTGGGAAATGCACCATTAAGGCTATCTATAAACTTATCCAACCTAGATCCACAGGGCCAAACCTGAAATGGAACTTTGGAAGCTAGAGCTACCCTAAAAAATCAAGTTCTTCCTATGAAGAGTCCTGATGGACCGCCTGCCTAGCAAAGATAACCTAGCCGAAAGAATGCCCAATCTCAGTCAGCAATGTAGCCTATGCAACCAAGTTCCTGAAACTTCTGATCACCTTTTTGCCAGCTGCAGCTTCACAAGATTAGTCTGGGAAAAATTCCCTGCTTCTATTAAGAAGCCATCAAGCTCCTCCTCTTTCCATCATTGGTTCTGGTTTGACTCCAGACCCCAGAATCAAAGGCTTGGGGCTTGGATCTCTTGGTACATTTGGAAGGCCAGAAATGAATATCCCTTTACCTCAAACCCACTAAACCCCGGGACCATCATTAGTAAAACCACTAAGGCTATCCATGAATGGAACGTCACAGCTTTTCTCCCTTCCCTCTGCCCAACGGTTGGCCTCCCAAAAGAAACCTGGACCCCCCCTCCTCCGGGCAAATTCAAGATGAATTTCGATGGGGCAGTTAACATGAGCAGTCAGCTAGCAGGCATTGGGGGAATGATAAGAAATATTGATGGGGAAATCATAGCAGTCTTTTTTGAACAAATGCTCCCAGAGGACCCAATTCTCATTGAACTCCGAGCTCTAGCAAAAGGAATAAAAATCCTTATGCTGCTGGGGATCAATAACTGTATTCTAGAAGGTGACAGCCTCATCATATGCCATACTCTCCAAACCAAAGGGTCACTTCGTTGGAGGTTGATGTCTGTTTGGCATCGAATCATGGATGACTTAGCCAAGATGAAGTCTTGGGAAGCCTAGTTCTGCAGGCGAAGGATTTCTTTAATTTTACCCCCTATTGATGCTACCCCTAAATGTTCTCAAAAGAGCTCATTTCTAATTTTATCCTTCCTAGTTTTACCACTCGTCAACCTCAACATTTTCATCTCTGCTACATCCATTTTGTGCATATATTGCTTATTGATTGGCCAATATTCTGCTTCAGAGGTCATAGCCGGTCTAATCGATGTTCTGTAAAACAAATTTGTTGATCACAAAACACTCTAGAAGCAAATCTCCACTTAAACGATCCTACTTTCATCCTATGTTCGACATCCTCATCAATCTTCCCATCCTTACTAATTATCGAGTCAAGATAGTGGAAAGAATCTCTTTCTCTTTTTTGGTATTTCCTGGGATTTAATTCTCATAGTAGTTTCAGTTCTTTGTATATGCCCCACTGAAGTTGCAGTTTATATATTATGTTTTTGCATAGCTTATTTTAAAGCATAGCAATAAGGGCTTAGGGATGATCTCTCCACGGGTAGTTCTTACACTCATTATCGCTCCTTCATGTCTTTAATAATTTCAATATAACCTTTTCGAACATTCCTTTTATTTAAAATCCACCAAATTAAATCTGTAAGTACCTTGTCGTAAGCTTTTTATAGATTAATGAAGACCAAGTGTTGAGTTTTCCTCTTCGCTCGATGTTTTTTCATTAATTGCTAAGTGAGAAGATAACTTCCGTAGTTGACTTCCCTGTCATAAAACCAAATTGATTTTCATAGCTCTTTACCCCACAACAGTTTTCTCTTTCAAATCTTTATCTATAACTATACCCATTCCATTTCTTGTATTGTTCTTTCCTGCATACACAGAAAATGTGCAATTAACTACCAAATATCCTAACTGGTGCTAGTCCAGGCAGACCGGTTGGACCTTATCGTTCAAGCAGTCTTCTTTTTCTAGTACTTTGTTACAGATCGAAAATGGTTAATATGGGTAAGCATGCCTTAATTCTAACTTAAGAATGAATTAATGTTTTTGATTTTGTGTTTTAATCTTTTACTTAAGTTTTCCAGCTTGAACGGTGCTTTTCCCCTTTTTAAGAATGTTTCTTTGTTCTTGTAGCCCGGTCAGAATCCAGAGCAAATGCAGATGATGATGCAGGAGCTTCAGATGCAGGTCACACAAGGGAACGGTTCTGGCATCATCCCTTATAATGGCTTGAGTACAGCATTTCCTAATCAGACAGGTCCTCCACCAGTTCAAACATTTCCAGTACAACACCAACAGCAACAGATGCCACAGCAATCGCACGTTCTCACCAATCCACTTCATCTTCGTCTTCAAGGCACTAACCATAACCCACATCAGCAGCCAATTGTAATTCATATGGCTAAAGAAAGGATACAACAGCAACGGATGCAGCAGCAGCAGTTTGCTGCTCGCAACTCGCCATTGCCACACTCTCAATTGCAAATGCAGCACCCTATGTCACCAGTATCCAATAATTCACACATTCAACAACAATCATCTGCTCAATCAGTACCGCTTCCACCCCCAAACTCACAACATCCTTTGACACCTCCTATGAACCCTGCCACTTTGCAAGCCCAACAAAAGCAGCATCATGGGCCTCAGGGACTTAGTCGGATTCCTCAAACTGGTGGTGCTCTTCCAAATCAGATGCTAAAGCAACGTCCGCGTCAGCAGCCTCAGCAACAACCTAGGCACCACCCGCAACAGCGACAACAATCACAACAGCAAGCTAAGCTCATGAAGGGTGTAGGCAGAGGGAGCATGCTGCTGCATCAGAACCTCCCTGTTGATGCCCCACATGTGAATGGCCTTTCTCCTGCTGCAGGAATTCAGGTTGCTGAGAAAGGGGAGCAGCCGGTGATGCATCTGATGCAAGGCGAAGGCTTATTTCCTGGCTCAGGTCGAAATCCAGTTTCGTTGGGAAAGCAGATGGGGCCCCAGGCCCCAAACCAGGTGCAACAACAAAAGATGTTTCCTCGTTCGGTGCAACCATCTTCAAATCAACAGTCACAGACACCCCCTCATCTTGATAGCAACAGTCAAGGCCAGGTGCAAGTTCCTCCTGGTCATCCCTTATCAGCACCTCAACAACCTGTTTCGTCTTCTTCACTTATTATGGCCTCTCAGCAACAGCAGAAAGTGCATAGGCAGACAAGTCAGCCACAACAAGCAGTTCAGAGAGTACTACAGAAGAATCACAAGACAAGCTCTAATGCTCCAATTCAAACTCCGGCTGATCAAGCTGATGCCAATTCTCTTTTGTTTAACAATACATTTCAAATGGGCTCAAGCACAATAACCCAGTGCACAGTTCCAAACAATGCCCCTGCTGTGTCCTGTGCTGCCTCCCCTCCATCTCAATGGAAAGAGTCGTCGTATGATACAAAAAATGTCTCTCCTCCCGGTCACTTGTCTTCTATGGGGAACTCACATCAATCAAATGCTTCTGGAACTGAATCGATGCCTTCATCCAGCCAAAGACTTGTAAGCCAGGGCCATTTCTCAGGAAGCGTTCTGATCCATGGTCATGGTGTTGGCGGACAACGGCAACAACAGCTACATCAGCAACAGCAACAACAGCCTCAACAACAGCAACAAGGACAAGGGCAAGGTGGCAGTCTACATCCACAACCCTCGGTTTCTGGACCAGGGTAATGAAGCATGTGACTGGGCTGAATGATTGTCAATGGCGGATCAGGGACCGGCATCCGGCTTACATGATCTTGTAACATTACTGTACAGGTGAGAAAGTAGTGACTTACATGTTATCAAATGTTTGTATCACTCTCTGCAGATTCCTCTTGATGGACTCTCATTGGTGGATAGTAATGGGACTATGACTAGAGTGATGGAACCTTTCCAGATACTCTCTGTATCCCTTATCTTGACAGCCAATGAGAGTCTGAATAATTCTAGTTTGCAGATTACTGAAGCAGCCCCTTATAGCAATTGGGCATAACACTTCATTCCTACAACTACCTGTATGTTGTATGGCTTCCCTCAGTTGGATTGAAAATAGCAATGCCCATGCATTTGACAGTTTCTACACTGTTTCAATTGTGAGTTCTACATGCACAATTTCAGTACATCACTGTATCTATGCATCAAGCGGTTTGATGGAAATTCTATTACCTTTTGATGTGATGCATGGGATTGTTCAGTTGGGAGCTGCTCATCCTGGTATGATGGATAAATCTGTATCTGGTATCCAGAGCTGCAGTGGAAGTCATGGTTGCAGTCATCACCACCACCACAACCATCATCATTCGGCTTTGTGAAGAGGGTCATCGGGCCATCTGTGCTGGATACATGGAGGGAGCAAAGGCGTCTCCGTCTGCGACTCTGGAGAAAGGATACATCGACATGGGATGGCATCTTTTGGTCTCTACTGTTGTACATTTTTTTGTCTACATTATATTCACGGTTGGTCTTCATTCTTTTTTGCCCTCAACTGATATGTACAGTCATTTCAATTCCTTTCTTTTCATGCCCCCATTGGCTGTGTTCCACAATGGTTTTTGGGCTGCGCATGTCATGCATAACATTGCTATGGGCAAAGGCCCATTCCCTTCCTAAGTATATATCAATCAATCCAGGAAAAACTTTCCGTCTATTGTGTTAGATTTTCTTCATGATGTTTTATTTACTAATCACTTCATTTATATCTTTAGCTACTCTTGGCTTCGGTTTATGAATTATTGACTATTTTGCCTGGTTATCCTTTTGCATTGGTCATGGCCTAAAAGTCCTTTTAACTTATTTGATCAATGTGATTTTCTTACAACTATGATGTTCTACGAGCAGACTGCAGACTTCTTACATGCAGTACAGCTTG
Organism: Persea americana; assembly: GCA_029852735.1. Classification (NCBI taxonomy): domain Eukaryota; kingdom Viridiplantae; phylum Streptophyta; class Magnoliopsida; order Laurales; family Lauraceae; genus Persea; species Persea americana. Next base: position 74,129,607 of record CM056815.1, read on the forward strand.
TGGGACCCACTTAAATGCCTCCTAATCAGTGTGGTTGGGTACATGGGAAGGTCTCCTTATAAGAGTCAACGAGAAAATCAGCAACGTCGGATTATTCTAGCCCTTGATTAAAGTGTCATATAATTTAGTGGTCTTTTAACCATAGATTTCTTTTAAAGGTTCAATCCAATTGTGGATAAAAGTTTTAAGAGTGAAATTGTTCCTAGTGCTAGATCAAGGGTGCTTGCACTAATCAAAGGCGAGCCCAAGTGGGTTCCATGGAGCTGGACTACATATAAAATGTCGGCAATTATTCAGCCATTTGGTGTTGCAGGAACACCATCATTGTACTTTATAAGACAACCGAATTACCGACAATTTGCCCTCAAGATTAACTATCAAGCCAAGCCAAATTGGATCAATAAATGGCTAAAGATGGGCTTTTCCCATGTCCTTTCACACCATCTCAATGGGAATACATTTAAATAAGCATAAATACTCCCTTTTCATTGCAATCGTTTCCAACAAGGAGTTGTCAAAGCTTTCGTGGACCAGCAAATTTAGTTAATTGTCTGCAAAATCCAGGCGTGTGGTGAAGGTTTTGATCTTTTTAGGCCTATTGATATTGATATTTTCAGAGAGGTTAGTTTTGTGGCCCACTTGTGGGTTTGTTCTGTTTTATACCATGCAATAAACCGTTTATGGCCTGTATCCGTCTTTTTGATACATTTGTCAATGGCTTTGGTTTTTTTTAACATAATTTATATGCAGGCCAACGCCCAACCAATAAAAGGACAGTATATATGACATTTAAACCTTCGTAAAATGGAAGCAAGCTATTAAGCTAACATGTGTTTTGTGTGAAAGAGGGAAAAGTAAAACTTTGATAAACTTGGAACAGCCCAGTTGTAAGGGCGTCCCATCTTACATGTCTGTCCAATGATCGATTCTTAGGTAGGTAGACAATCTCACAAAATTTATACCATGCACCCAACCAGCGAAAAAACAAACCTAAAACTTCCAATCTAGTGGTGATGGTGATGATAAAGTAGAAACTTTCTCGTGAAGTTAAAACTTAGGGATTCAGACCTAGAAAAAGTAGTCTGAACCATTACTACCAAAACCCTAAGGCGTTAGTAAAGGCAGCATCAATATTTTTCAATGCTCCCGGTCGGGTGGAGCCTACTCTTCACGCTCCCCCTCAAGTGAAACCCTGTCAGTGCACTTTCGGAACTCGAATTTGCAACCGATTGGCTCTGATACCATATTAAATTTCTTCAGCCAACTATTACTAACAAAACCTCAGGACATTAGTAGAGATGGCATAAATACTTTTCAATACTCCCATAGGGAGGAGCCTACTCTTCAAACATTATTCGTGTAAGCTCATAAGCACTTATAGACCACGGTTGTTAGGGGCCTATTGGGTGGAGTCTTGAAAGAGCAGTGTTCGACATCATCCAAACCCTACTTGTAACCTACCGTCTTGGACCACTCTAGCTTAGATGCAAGAGCCGGTCCCAGCCTATTAGCCGTGTAAGAGTATGGATCCTTGAGGGTTTGACTTAGAGATATCCCAAGCTAAAGGAATGAAACTCCACATTAGGCCCACCATTTGAAAATCTAAACCGTTCAAAATAAATGCCTTTTCGATTTTATAAGATGTCCCAAATTTTACTCCAATAGGAGTTAGCAGCTCAATAAGATTGACCTTTTGATTATAAGCAGTATGAGCACCTTTTGATTAAAATCATTAATCATGTGTTTTTAAAGGTGGGGCCGACTCCAATGAGGTTAAAATTTGAGGAATGTTGTACATTGGGAGGGTATTTTTTTATAGTAAAAAATTCGAAACTCAGTCCGAATAATACATAACAATTTTTGATAAATTTTCGTGAATTTTGACAGTCTTGGCTGAGTTAACCAAGTCACTACTGAATTTCGGATGAGTCTTGACTCGTTGCCCCGAGTCTGACCCAAACTCGTGAAGGACTGAGTGCCTGACTCCTCAACCTTTCTTCCCATCCAAGTAACTAGGACCAGCATTGACAAGTCCCACTAAATTTTACAACTATAGCACCTAGTTGGGTTCGGCTGCATTCCTTCCTGGGCCGGAATAATCTGCCCGCCAGCCCGTTGCTGAGTTCCCAGACTCAATTCTGACACCAAAACTCACTCGGCTCGGTAAGTCTCAGAGTCGGGTCAGTCAAATGAATCTGCCAGCGACTACTTTGGTCAGTTTGGTGACTCAGCCAAGCCAAGCCCTCTGCCAGTTTTCAAACTTATATATATAGCCTGTGGCTTTCAGCATTAACCCCAAAGTCCATTCCTAATCAGGGGCCCATATCCATTTTCAACCCTACCCAGAGGGGAATTGTACCAATTTTGACAACAGAACCAAGGGTATTACTGTAATTTTTCTGCCATAAATGGCTACAAAATTGAAGGGGTGGGTGTGGATGGTTAACCACTCAATGATTCTACACAAATTGATGTAGTGTCAACACCACACTTTTTACAGTTATAGGAGCTCCGCATGCTTTCATTGCTTATGTTTCAAGTTTTCAACATCGTTATTTCAGTCATTCAAGTAAGAAGAATTCAAACAGGGAACAGTATCAGAACTTTCATGCATTTTCCAAAAGAGAAGATACTACTTGAGGCAATGACTTACTGTTTCTATGACCCACTTTGAAAAATATGACATCTTCGTAGGAAATCTTAGTAAAGCACCTATCTTTCAATGACCTGCATCCACACCCCTTTCCTATATGTAATAGATGCCCTTTGATCCTCTCCTACAGCTATTTGGAAGGCAGGAAGAAGCTGTTATGGGAATGATGGCTGGAACAAATGGTTTGGTGCTTGCAGTGCTTATGGGGCTTTTGAGTTTGGCTGTGATCCAAGTTTGTGGGGAGAATTGGAATGTGGGAAGGTACTCCTTTGGCCATTACCATGAGCAGGTGAAGCCTTTGGAGTCCATCAAGGTCTCATTCCGCCTCAGGAGTGGGATTTCTTCTTTCCCTTCTCCTTCTCCTTCTCCTTCGCCTACGCCTGCACCTACACCTACACCTACACCTACACCTTCACCTTCACCGAGTTACGCGCCTGCACCTACTCCTATGGTGATTATCATAAACTTGTTCTTAACAATTCTTGGGTTTTATTGCAATGGATGATGATGGGTTTTTCTCTTTTCTGTGTTAATAACACGTGAATTTGATTAGAAAGTAGGGGGGGAAAAGAAGAAAAGAAAACAAGAAGGGAAGAATCTGAATTTTGATGTTCTTCTTGGTACTGGACTCGGCAATATTAATGCCGATCATGTACATTTTAATGAGTTTATGAACTTGACTCAATTCTTCTTGTTCTTTCATTGATCATAATTAATGATACTTTTTACTATAATGATGTTGATGAGTCATGTTGTCTCAGTTCTTTCTTCCTTGTAAATCTTGGAATTATTGTTGTTGGACTCATTAATTATGACAATTGTGATGATCATGTTGGTAATTGTGCAGATGTCCCGAAGTTCGCGTATTCATGGAGTGACAGCCTATGGTGCTGATCCAACTGGTGAAACTGACAGCACGGAGGCGATCATGAGAGCCATTTCCGACGCATTTCAGGATAAAGATAGCAAGGTTTTGATGACAGGAATCTCTGATCTTGGAGGGGCAGAGGTTCATCTTGAAGGAGGGACTTACAAGATTAGCCGTCCCTTGAGACTGCCTGCTTCTGGTGGAGGAAACTTCATGGTAAATGCACCCAACATATTGTGATATTCCGATATGATATTGGGAACTTCTGATTTGAAACAACTTTGCTTTAATTTCACTGTGAGTGATTTTCTTCCACTCAATTAATTGAAATTGGATGTGGGTCATGATTGGTTTGTCCTTTTATCAGAGATGGAGGGGCAACAGGGCCCACCAATCAAAGTTGTCTGAACCATAATAATCAGATGGCCATGAGGTCTCTAGCCAAATCATTTATCTTCCTTCAATTCTGCTTCACTTGAACTCCAAGTTTTGTTTTTCCAATATTGAAGAGAAATCACAGAAAAGCTGCCATTCACATGTATGGCCACCACTAGATGTGTATGCCATTCACCTATTTCTCAACTTGATAAAATAGACTTGCTCTGGTTGGATGGGTCACGGTTCAAATCAGCAACTGATTGCGATTGGACCGAATATTTGGCTGGTCTGCTGTACAAAGTTGTTTCAAACTACATATTGGGTAAAAGAAGAAAATGCACCCAAAACCTAACGAAATAGACTGGGTTTTATAACTTCAATTTCTTAACAGTATTATTTGATTTGGTTTCAGATTCATGGCGGATCTTTACATGCATCTGATGATTTTCCAACAGACAGACACTTGATTGAGCTGTGGCCATCTTCAGTGCCTAAGCTAAAAACTCAAGACCAAGTACAGGATTTTGAGAATTCCATGGAACAAGCACCCTTGTCATTTTCTTCATCCTATGAATACATCACAATCAGAGACCTCATGTTAGACTCTAACTACAGAGGTGGGGGGATCTCAGTCATCAATTCACTTAGGACTACCATAGACAACTGTTACATTACACATTTCACAACAGATGGTATCTTAGTCCAAGGTGGCCATGAGACATACATCAGAAACTCCTTCCTGGGCCAACAAATTACAGCCGGTGGCCACAAGAATGAGAAGAACTTCTCAGGCATTGGAATCAATCTCATGGGCAATGACAATGCTGTAACTGATACTGTTATCTTCTCTGCAGCGACTGGAGTACTAATTTCTGGCCAGGCTAATATTCTCACAGGAGTACACTGTTACAACAAGGCGACTGGTTGGGGTGGGACTGGAATTTATCTCCGGTTACCCAATCTAACACAGACACGAATCGTGAATTGTTACTTGGATTACACTGGTATTGTCGCCGAAGATCCAGTTCAACTACACATTACAGGTTCATTCTTCCTTGGCAATGCCTATGTGCTGCTGAAGTCCATAAAGGGTGTCGTTCGCGGCCTGAACATTGTTGACAACATGTTCGCTGGGGATGGTAGTGGGGTTGACATTGTCCAATTAGACCAATCAGGCGGGCCCTTCACAACCATTGATCAAGTTGTCATCGATAGGAACAACGCACAGGGGATGACACTAAAATCTACAGTGGCTAGGGGACTGGTGGAAGGGAATGGGAGCATATGGACCCTCGATTTCTCACGGGCACTTCTATTTCCAAACCTCATAAAAAATGTGCAGTACACTCTACAAGCAAGTGCCCTGTTCCCTAACCATGCCTTACGGAATGTTTCCAGAAATCGAGTAGTGATCGAGTCAGATGTGCCGGTGCAGGCTACTGTCTATGCCTGGGTGGATCAGGGTTCAGTGAGCATTGGGTGATCTGACAAGTTGATAAATTAAAATGAAGATTCAAATTGAAAAGAATATGGACTATTAAGTTACTGGTGAAATATCATCTTCCCATTCCAAGTGAAGGCAGCATCATGAGGTTAATTAATTCAGTGAAGGAATTGGTGTGTTGAGTTATTTAGCAAACACACTGAGCATTCTTTTCTTGTTTGTTGCAAGAATTTCTTGCAAAAGTGTATGCTTCCATGTTGTTTATAATAATGTTGTAAGATGGAGTTTGTTTTCATCTTGGGCACAATCCTTTATATTAATTCCTCTGTTTATAAGATATCTAATACAGCTCAGGTACTTAAAGTTAAGGATACTTTTGTATGACACATTTTTTTTGTGGAAAACAAAGATGGTTTTTGTGATAGAATGACTTTGTCGTTCCATGTAACATTTTCCACGTTTAGAGAGATTTTTTGAGCGAAAGAAAATTCAGACTCAAGAGGTACAAAACCATTTTCTACCATCCACACAGAAGCGATAGAATATATTTCAGCGCGGAAAATGCTTCCCAACACCAAACATTGAAACTGAAACTGCAGAAGATGAAGTCAATTTTTTGTTAAAAACTGCCTCGCACAAACATGCCCTTTAGGATATTTTACCCAAGAACATACCCAAGTAAGTTGTTAGAATATTAGAATGACATGTACCATTGAGAAAGTCAAAGTGTTGTGAAGCAACCTGAGCTACCATGCACTGGGTTCAGAAATGAGTCCAGGAAAATGGTTTTCAAAGGCCTAGAAAAGGACTGCTTTTTTTTTTTTTTTCTTTCCAAAGAGAGGACGTTTTGCTAATGTACAAATGCAATGGTGGGACAGGAAGGACTATTGTCTAGTAAGAGTCAGGCCCAAGTTCAATGAGGGGAGTTTTTGAAGATGGAAAAATCAACATGGAAACGGTTATAGCATGGAAAATGGAAATCAGCCACGGTAGAAAATTGGACTTTGGTTGTTTATTATAATGAGCTGGCTATAACCCACATGGCCTGTTAACCTTTTCTTCCATTGAAATGATGTGAAGAACATGTGAGTTTACTGATTGGGTTCCATTTTGCACATTGCTTTGAAAATACTTTTCTTCTTAAGGGCACATTGCATCCAAAGAATTCCTTGGATGGTAAGAAAAATGATTTCTACTTTGATAGCCATGAAATCCATCATCATCATCTTACACTATTCCATCCATATGGGGTTGGCTTAAATAATTCTATTTATAATTAAACTCGAGTCAGTCATTTCACTCCATAGGTAAAGGATACAGGGTGTAAATTTTTTTACCATAACTGATGCTGGTTTGTTATGTGTTTCAGGAGCTTAAAATGTATTGGGATCCCATTCTCGGTATTTTTTGTTCTTTTTAGTTATTTTATTTAAATAACATAAAGCCAATTCAAAATAAAAATTCATTTTTAACATTTATAAAAATGTTTTTGGAGAACAAGGGTCAAAATAATTGAAATACCAGTCCAACAACATGTAAATGTTCCAGGTTAGGCTTTAATTTTGTCTAAAACTGATCATGTTCCAAAGTCATTCCTCTATTATCCGGCAAAGAGAACTATTTCTTCTCATATCCTTTCTAATTGTTACTAGATATTTAAAAAAAATAGATACTAATATAGACTACATTGTATAGGAAATCGTGTGGCCTGCATGCCACGGGTCCCACGTCAAATCAAGTAGGGCAGTGGCTTACAGATAACACAATCTCACTTAATATAAGACTTGATCTGTCCCCACTAATAAGACTCCCAATATGATCAGTAGATTCGGGTTTCTTTGCAAAGATGTCTCCAATAAATGTGATTCTTTGGGACTTGTCTATATAAGATAAGGGAGCCCTAGGATTGGATGTTCTCTATTCCCATAGGTTTGACAGATGCAAAGAGATCTGTGAAGCTTCTTAATCGTTAGAATGCACATAGATCTTCGTCTGCGTGTCGGAGTCACCATATTCAAATCCGTCAATTGGTATCAGAGCTAGAGATGGTGCATATCGAAGGTTTGGATTCCACTTTAGTGTTTTGTATCGCTCAAATCTGGAGTTCTTTTTGGAGCCCCAGTCTGAATCTCTCCTTGCATCATAGAAGAAGAAGAAAGGGCTGGAACCTCTCTCATTGCACGCGCTCCTGAGAGCCTTTGTCTAAGAAAAAGTTCTTCAAGTGGCATGATGACATCACATGAGAAGACGGGGGAGCCATTTTGTGCAAGCACTCTGAAACCGCCACACCAATTTCTGTGGAGGTGTATAGAAACAAATTCCATACATACAAAATTTACACAATATTCAATATTATTAGATCCACCTAAGAAATGCACACATGCCCCCTCTTGGATCAAAATCTATTCACATTGATATCTTTATATGCGATGAAGTCGTTACAAAGTCAATCTTGTGCTATCACAAATTTTTTTTTTTGTATATGCATTTATAATTTTATATGTGAGTGGGGCTTGAAATCAGGTCCAAGTCTAGGTACCAATGTACAGTGGAGAGCATTAGAATTCAATCTGAGAACCCATTAAAGTATGAGTTATGTTAGTTTAGGATTATAATAAATGACCCATTTCCGTTTGCTAAACAAACTTCTAACAAACTTAATACCCAAAGTAAAAGGAAATTATGTGAGTGAAGAATATATCAAGCTCCAAATGAGTTGGGTCCAACAGAAACACATGGCACTACATTCTACTCAACATCCCCATGATTATGATAAGACCCTTAAACAAAATTTACTTTTTACTAGTGAGATTCACCAAATTTTTTTTTACAGATCTCTCCTCTTCTAGATACTTGGACTGGTTCCACCAGTAAAGTGGGAAAGCACAATTCAGATGTCAGAGAACCCTCCCAAATTCTAGAGATTCATAGTCATGTCTCATGTGAGAAGTGTCGCAAGTATAACCAACATTGCCCTTTGTGGCCTACTCTTTTTGAAATTCTTAGTTGGTAAGGTGTTGCAAGCGTAAGCTAAAATGTTTTGAGGTGGTGTGGTTGGTCAGAGTCTTCCTAACAGATAAAACAAACAAGACAAGAACATCTGTAACTAGAAGTAGTTGGATTAAAAAAAAAAAAAGTCCTAGAAACAATATTGCTCTGGTTGGTTGAATGTCTTGAGGATTCAGCACATGAGATTCCATGGCTTTCTTTGATTAAATGGAAGCTCATTTATCCAAAAGTCTAGACCCAAAAAAATAAGGGGATGAAACAATTTTGGGACCTATTGGTAAAAGGGACTCAGTCACTCAGCCCAAAGCCTATTTCGATCCACGCCAGAATACCGTTTACCCAGTGTATAATATTGTATATAGTATACATAATCATATATTATACACCCATTTATGTGCAACATGTGTGGTCATCATCTGTGCTTACTGCAGCAATTTGGGGTAAAAAATAAATCATGTAAGTCTTCAAAGTTTAAATTCATTTGATACGTTTTGATTCCTTAAAATGGTGAAATGTATTGTGTTAATTGAGTAAATGATTTGGACTGAACCCAATGGGGCCAATTAGTCAGGGTCCAAGTCACCATGCGCCCACCCTAATCTGACTCGTTTATATAGCGTTGAATAGTAGTCCGATGAGACATGATTCACGAGGAAGACGAGAAACACTGCCAACTGAGCATTCAAGGATGTCATGCACAGCTCAAAGCCATGAGAGAACAAGAGAGAACAAAAGACACTGACTTGACCAATCTATTGTTATTAATCAACAAAAACGGATTGATCAATGGTGGATTTAGTACTTCTTGGCCCATCAAATCAAGACACTACCCAACACTTACGTGCAGTTTTGTGTTGGGAACTTTGATTTCCCTCCTTTTACCCACGTTTAATCATATGCTGGATAATAAGTCTGGGGAATCAGTGGCCTCTGAGGCTCAAGAAATTGTACATTTTCAGACCCGCAAAAGTCGTAAATTGTGGGGGTGGGCCCAGTACAAGGTCAGCTTTTGCGTGGGTGGAGAACGTACAGATCAGTAAAGGATTTGAATTAGTAAATCATAACCATCTGAGTGGATGTCTGCAAATTGATGGTTAAAAACAATGGAAATTTTCATGCTAGTCTCAACGTTTTTGCATAAATTAAAGATGGGTCTAATAAATTGGTCACATTGAAATATTTTTTATTGGAACATGTCACCATGTTTGTATTAGAAAAAAAAAAAAACTTATTTCCTCTTTTAGATGACTCTGTGGGTTGGGGTTGCGAAAACTTTTCAGTTTACAAAAGATTTGATCTTACCACGCACAACGATATAAGACATTGTAGATTTCGAGTATTCTGTTGACATTGTAGATTTTGAGTATTCGATTTTGATTATATTTTGTCATGAGAATGTTATTCTTAGAAAAAACAAATGATGTTTCTATACAAAGGAAACTCCCAAATGCAATTTTTGTGAAGAAAATGGTAGGCCATTTGACTTTGGACTTCCATGAGTTTCATTTGGGGGCATAACTCATGTGATACAGCTAGGAAAGTTCTTGAAAGAGAAAGCGAATTAGAATTTTGAATGTACAAACAGTATATTGTGCACTAATCTCTCTCTCTCTCTCTCTCTCTCTCTCTCTCTCTCTTCTGTTTAAACAGTGAACCGTAAGGTGAACCATGTACATCTTCTTATGTTGCGTGGGTGATTGATTCTCTTTTTCATACCAACTTATTCTTATATTGTGAATTACAAGCTAAAAACCTGATGGACCTGTATGGGGCCCATCTTTCTTGATCTAATCAAAGGCTTCGTTATACATGTTTGTTCAGAGTGATAGATGTTTCCACGATGACCAAACAAAAGGTGGATATCACGCCAATTAGAGCAAACAGCATGCCATCATATATACGAAGGATGGCGTGTGATATGGGCACGTTCAAAGTGGGCCCCACATATGCTAAATGAGGTATTCAGATAACCAAACGGCAGTCCAAGATCATTAGTCCTTAAAGAATGCCTAGCTCATGCCAATGTTCTGAATTTAATTCCATATTTTTCCTATTTGGTCACATTGAAATAATTTTTATTGGAACATGTCACCATGTTTGTATTGGAAAAAAAAAAAAAAAAAAAAACTTATTTCCTCTTTTAGATGACTTTGTGGGTTAGGGTCCCCAGAACTTTTCATTATATTTTGTCATGAGAAAGTTATTCTTAGGAAAAAAAATTTGATGTTTCTATACAAAGGAAACTCCCATATGCAATTTTTGTGATGAAAATGGTGGGCCATTTGACTTTGGACTTCCATGAGTTTCATTTGGGGGCATAATTCATGTGATACAGCTTGGAAAGTTCCTGAAAGAGAAAGCAAATTTGAATTTTTGGATGCAGTAATAGCTGTCTCTTACCTCTGTTTAAACAGTGCATCGTAGGGTGAACCATGTAAATCTTCTTATGTTGCGTGGGTGATTGATTCTCTTTCACATACCAATTTATTCTGATATTCTGAATTACAAGTTAAAAACCTGATTGACCTGTATGGGCCCATCTTTATTGATCTAATCAAAAGCATCGTATGTATACATTTTGTTTGGAGTGAAAGATATTTCCACGACGACCAAACAAAAGGTAGATATCACTCCAATTGGATTGATCACCAAGCCATCATATATACAATGGATGGCGCATGATATGGGCACATTCAAAGTGGGCCCCACACATGCCAAATGAGGTATTCAGATAACCAAACGGCAGTCCAAGATCACTAGTCCTTAATGAATGGCTCACTCATGCTAATCCCATCAATGTTCTAAATCTAATTCCATATTTTTCTTATTTGCATTCTCATTGTCCTCATCAGTTCTTCTACTATGAATGATTTTATTTTATTTTTTTTTCAATTTTTTGCAAAATTCAATTATTCCATTTTTGTCCTTGGGTCATGATAACCACAACAGAAGTGTACCAGGCACTAGTTTAAAGAGAGCACCTTTTATAGTATATGCAAACTACTCCAACAGTCGGCAAAACTTACCCCTTTAAATGCACTGCAGTAAATGTTTCAAGCACCACTCTATTATGAACTCTGTTCGAGTATATCATCAACACAGATGCAGTTCCAAACAGCTTTGGCATCAATGTAATAGAAGCCAGGCCAGAGTCGGCTGTGAGTGCACAATTAGGTCCAACTGTTTTGGCTGTTGCTCAACTCAACCTAACCATGAATAAAAAATAACGTGCAAGTAAATAAAATAATGAAAATCCAAGAATCTCATTAGTTTGGTTCAGATTCCTTTCTTTTTCTTCTTTTTTTCTTTTTTGGCTAAAGGGTTATGAATTTCTTTGAGCAGCTACTCGTCAAATGGTTTCGGTCTGAATGGACCAGAAGTGCACCACCCGTCCACTTTAGCTGGCTAGTTCAGCCCATAGAACATACTTTTGTACTGACTGGTGTGGCCATGTTGATGATGATAAAGCAGGACGGCGCACTATAGGAAAGTCCAATCAACAGAGTGATCTTAATACTTGAAAATCCCCCAACATGAAAGTATGATCAATCAGTGTTGGTGTCCAATGGATGAAAAGTTCATATCTCACGCATGTGCAACTTAAACATAAAATTATCATCAGATCCATTGAGTACCTCTTTCCATAGTTCCTTTTACTCTCAATTCCAAACAGGGGGTGGCTCTGAGCGAGTAGAAACGAGCCACTCCCGAGCCTCATAAACCTTGCAAAGGAGCGCTTTGTAGGGACTCGTTTGAATCCAATGCGACTTGGTCAATTCACTTTTAAGAAAGGGACTTGGACCCCAACTCGACTTGGGCATAAATATGGATTAGATTAGCTCGTCTTGCCAACAACCAATCAAAAAATCAACACCACCTACAACCTCACAAGAAGAGCCTAAACAAAAAAGCTTGTGTAGTTTCTTGTATGTTGATAGAAGTACATCAGCTTAGGGCATCTCTCCATTGGACGATTCTTCACTGCAGATCTCATTCTTTGAATGTTGGCCAGTTGGGGGACCTGAGGTTCGCGGATAAGCAGCAAACCGGAAATTCATGGGCTTCGCAAGTTCCACATATACAACCCTGCCATCCATACGCTGATAGAGAGAAGGAAACATGTTGACGATGAGCCAGATTGGTAACTTAGAATAATGAATAAATAAGCCAAGAATTAAAAATATAACCTTCCGATCCAAGTTTTCAATGGCTAGCATGGCATCATCTTGACACGTGTACTGTACAAATGCAAAACCTCTTGATCTCTCTGTGATTTCGTCCTTAAAAAGTTTAACTGGCATAACAGTTGAATCATCATTAGAAATGCAAGAACCAAAAATAATATAAATAAATACTACTAATCATAAAACAGTGACTGTAAAGTCCTTTGGACAGTGCCATCTTTGATGCTCATGGACAACATGATAGAAAGTCATATATAGATGGCACAGTCCCCACTGGTCATGTGATGGTTTGATCAATCAGTTAGGGTCTAATGTCCACTGCAGCAAACCAGATCTCATCTCTCAGGTTATTGTAACCAGCACTAAAAGATAAAAGGAGATGTAGCATGTACCTTCTATTACTTGTCCGAAACTTGAGAACTCTTTTTTTAGGCTGGTTTCATCAGTAGAATATGACAGATCTTCCATGTGACACGCACAATTAGAAGCCAGAAAATGAGACACAAAAGAAAATTTGCTAGAGATTTACAGTTGTAGGAAAATGAACTTAAAAAGAAGGCAGAATCACACAAACAACGACCATAATACATTCATGCAGATACATGATGTGATGCCAAGAAATGGCATAGATATCGCAGGGACATGCCACGGATATGGCAGGGACAACGATTTTACAAATGAAAATTGAAGTATTGCAAAAGAAAATGACACGATATGTTGCCTACTCTGAAGTATCCAGATATGAAAGGATATATGAGCTTGTTCAGACATTATAGGGTAAGAGAGAGGTCCAAATGGGTGATGGGTTCAATATAAAATCAGTACAATGGGTTGGCCTGGACCAAATTCTGTTTTAGCCTGAACACAAGTCAAAGCCCAAATCAGATCATTCCCCAGGAACTTAATAGAACTGAACCTCTTCATTCCAGTATACACTCCAGAAGTTTTCATCATAATCCCCCGAGTGGCTGCTCATTTGAACAATAGAACAATGGACCAAAGAGAAAATAAGAAGCAAGCAGAGAAACATATATATTGTAGTTTAATGTCTTCCCAGCAAATTATCCTCAACAGAATAATGGTTGGTGTGCAAAAAAACTTTAAACAGTTATGATTGTGAAGCTTGGAACCAATATTGCTTTCACTGTGCTCGTGTACATTGGTGCAGTACCCAGCAATGGAAAACAAGCCATCTGTAATACAGTCACATGTACAAGCTTGGGCGGTCGTATTCAAAAAAGCATAACGATAACCACCCAAACATTCTGAATGCAAACTCTTCACTAAACCTGAAGCACGCCTGTCATACAGGACAGAATAAAAGCAAAAGGTTAAAACTTTCTGAGAAGCAAAAAGAAAAAAAGTGGAACTGCTACCAGAAATCTCTTTCACGAACCTAGTTGTTGCAGTACAGAGGATAAAACCAAATGAGAGAGATTTTGAATCAAGGTGACTGATGTTCAAGGCACATGCTTGAGCCAAGCAATCACATGGGATAGGTATCACACCCAATTTTCACCAAGAAAATGAATAGCCTCAACTCTCACAAAGAAATCAATGTGCAAATCTGATAAATCTCAATGAATTCAGCTACGATGGAGTACAGCTATAAACCCTTAAATATGTTTCTGAAACATTAATAAAATCCAATTCTATCATGATCCTCAATCCATTTTCAAGCCTCAGTTTGAAAAACTTGAAATAACTAGCACAGCCTAGCCATCTTAAGAAACTAAAATAGCAAAACAAATAAACTAGCATTAAGGAGACCGAAACTACATATAAAATTGCCCATTCTCATAGAAGCGTATTACCTACAGATACAAAATATATCAGCAGAGTAACACATATTGGCCTTAGCCACCACAATAATGATGTGGACTCGGTACTCAATTAATATCCCCAGTATAGGCTGATAATACCAGCCACTACGGCTTCGATTTTTTTTTCTTTTCTTTTTCTAGAAGTTTCATGTTTAATAGGTATTAAATTCCTAGGAGTCTTAAACAATGCCCTTTTATAAAACAGGCTATAAGTGTGATGCAGAACGGCTACCACTCCTGGTCCCACCCAGATATTTATTTTTTAGAAGTTTCCTAATTTTATTGTAATTAGGATTAGTATTATGATTAGTTTGGTTTCCTAGTTTGATTAGGATAGTTTATATTATTAGATTGGATTTTCTTAGGCCCTAAGTTTACTTTGCCTTTTTTTATTGCGCTGTAGAGATGATTATCTCAAATTTGGAATTGAATAAAAATTGGGATTTTCCCTTGGAGAGGTTTTCCTCGTGTTAGAAATCTCTGCGGAGATAATTTGAAGTGTCTTTGACACGTGCTTCGACATCTATGCAAGCCCTAATCCTAGGGCCTGCATCAGTTGGTATCAAAGCAAAGATCCACGTCAATCCAGTCGTCTCCGGTCACCGATCGGAGCAACTCCCCCGTTCCATCCCCGTACCATCATTGCCCCTTCCCTGCGAAATCCCTTCACTGTCAATTCCAAATCGAGCACATTCCCGTCTCCCCATCTCCAATCCCTCCGCTACCACTCCCAAACCAAATGCCAGAACCCAAATCCTCTATCCCCCTATCCAGATCCTTGACCCATCCGAAGCCCACTTTCTAAAAACAACCGAACCCCATCTCCTTTTCGTTTCACCACATCGGGAAAAAAAAATTCCTCACGAAACCTCTTTCAAAACCACCTGTTGTCTGAAACCCCTACCCCAAACTCACTGTCCGAATCCCACCAACCTCCCTGCTAGGGCACCAGAACCGAACCTCCACCACTATCTCAACACCCAGACGCCAAACTGCAACCCAGATCGCACCTTCAGAACCCATCTCCCATTCTACAAAACACCCAAAAACCCCAAACTAGAAGGAAAAAAAAAAAAAAGAAAAAAGAAAAAAAATAGAGAAGCAGAGAAGAAGCAGACAGTAAGAGGAAGCGACGTGTACCTTGCACCATAATCGTCCACTCGTCGCCGTCGCCGTCGCCCGCCAGCGCCTGCGCTTGCGCCACCCTTCGAGACATCTTTGTGTAATTGAGAAAGAGAGAAGGGGCAGCCAAAATCCCTTTTCTTCTCTTGGGTTGCATCAAACCCAAGGAGCGACCACGTGACTCCAGTTGGGTTGAGTTCGACCCAGGGGCCTGCATCAATGTAAAAAAAAAAAACATATATCTGCAGACAAATATTTTCATCCACGAGTGGGCCCAAGTTCCTTCTAGTCCTCAACCGTTCATTTCAATTATCCAGATCTACTGATCAGGTCAGCCAAATATTTTAAATTTTTATTAAGAAAATGCCTCCCAAGAAGCATGTAGAGGTGGAGTCTTCCTCCAATAATGATGATGATTTGAGGGGAACCATTGCGGAATTATCGGGAACTGTTAATCAACTATCCGTAATAATGATTCAAATGAAAGAGACTCTTGTACGGATTGAAACCCGATTAACCAATTTGGAAAATAATTGGCGTGAGGATGACCATAGAGATAATGGAGGACATAATCGGAATCACCGAGATCCACATGCCGTCAATGTTGATAGTGATTTAGGTATTAAACTCGTGATTTCCGAATATGATGGAAAATTGAAGCCAGATGAATTCATGGATTGGTTAGTGTGTGTTGAAAATTTTTTTACACACAAGCCAATGACGAATGGTCATAAGATTACACTGGTGGCAACTCGATTTCGCAATTATGCTGCGATATGATGGGCCGAGTTGTAAAAGAAAAGAAGAAATCAAAACATTGACCCCGTTGACACATGGATCGAGATGAAGAATTTGTTGAAGCAAAAATTCCTTCCTGTGAATTATTCAAGAGATCTTTGTTCAAGTCTTCAAGATTTGAAACAAGGTTCCAAAATTGTTATTGAATATTCTGAGGAGTTCCTAATCATGCAAGCTCGTTGTGGCTTGAATGAGGATGATGATGTGTTGGTTGATCAATATTTTCATGGGCTGCGCATTGACATCCAACTTATCCTTACATTCAAGAATTTTGATAATGTTGATGAGATCATCTAACATGCCATTAAAGCTGAAGACATTGCTAATTATCAAGCACGAAAGTTTAGTGTGTCTAAAAGGCCTGCACAAAAGACCCCCGCAAAGCCAAACTTCAATCCAAGTGCCAGTTCCTCAGATAAGTTCTCCTCCAAGTCTGAAGATCCGAACAAGTTTACATGTCTTCATTGTAAGCAAAAGGGTCACCGTGCGTTTGAATGTCCAAAAAGAATAACTTTACTAGAAGGTACACAAGAAGAACCGGAAACAACAGATGATCCTAAAAGTGAAGAATCCGACGAAGTGGAGAAAATAGCAGCTGAAACAGATGGTGCACTTCTCTTGGTACAAAAAGAGTCTATACCCACTGTTGAGAATAAATGGCTGCGGAAGAATATTTTTCGTTCCACCGGTACAATACATGGGCAAAATTGTACAGTTGTGATTGATGGTGGAAGTTGTGAGAATATTATCTCTCAAACTCTTGTTGATCATTTGAAGTTGAAGGTTTACAAGCACAATCGTCCCTATTTTGTCAAATGGAAAATGACAGGTGATGAAGCGCAAGTGCGACATACATGTCAAGTTACTTTTGCAGTTGGTGATGATTATCAAGATACAATTTGGTGTAACGTGTTACCAATGGATAGTGGAGATATCTTAAAGGGTCGCCCGTGGATGTATAACAAGAATGGAACTCATGGGATGCGGGACAACACGTACACATTCAGGTACGGCAAGAAGGAAGTCACACTCTATCCTAAGAAGCTAGATTCATCGAAGAAGGAATCAAGGGCCCATGCTACAAAGGAAGTGCTTCATGTACATCATATATACAAAGGCAACTTGAAGACGCCCCGAGTTCGAGGTCGAACTCTTCTTTCAACCTGGGGGGAATGATGCAGAACGGCTACCACTCCTGGTCCCACCAAGATATTTATTTTTTAGAAGTTTCCTAATTTTATTGTAATTAGGATTAGTATTATGATTTGTTTGGTTTCCTAGTTTGATTAGGATAGTTTCTATTATTAGATTGGGTTTTCTTAGGCCCTAAGTTTACTTTGCCTATTTATATTGCGTTGTAGAGATGATAATCTCAGATTTGGAGTAGAATAAAAATTGGGATTTTCCCTTGGAGAGGTTTTCCCCGTGTTAGAAATCTTTGCGGAGATAATTTGAAGTGTCTTTGACACGTGCTTGGGCATCTACGCAAGCCCTAACCCTAGGGCCCGCATCAAAGTGAAGCATCAAAGGTGAAGACCCACAAAAGTCCATCAAATGATCCCCCATTTGATATGAAATTATTACCCATTTGATATGAAATTATTACCTTACCATCACCCAAGTAAACTAAATCCTAGCAAAGTGATAGTCTCATCTGGATTTGCACCTTAGAGGATTAGACCCTTCACTCCTCACCTCTTTAATACCCCTTTAATAAATAAATAAATAAAACCTTTTGCTTATAAATTTCTAGGACTTAAAAACCACGTAGGTAAATGGGCTCTAGGGAAATATAGTACCAATTATAGTATGGTTCCCTCTGTGAAGTACACTTTGTTAGGGCATACTTGAGAATACCATCAATTGTAGTACAGAGAGGAATAGGAAGCATTCATTATGATGAAAGGTAGAAAGCAAATAGAGACAACATATCAAAGATTAGAAGAACTTCCTAAAAATCTCATGCATATGCTGCTATCATTTTAGATTGAAAAGCCAACCTCGAAGAACAATAAATTCCTTGAAAAAAAGATGCAATCAGTAAATTTCAACAAGTTTAACAATTTAAGGATAAAATAATGGAATACAAGACCTTATTACTCTGGGTTCCACTACATGTTATTATACTGGGCAGTGGGCACTAACGGAAAAAAAGAAGAGTTAGCATTTTGTAATATTTCCGTAATGAAACCTGATGGCCACAAATTCTTGCAGATTAACACAATGTATCACATTTTGTGGCCAACTGTGATACCTTTGCAACTGCAATTTTAAAGCATGCATGGAAGCCATTGATAGAAAAATATCAAAAACCCTCCTTTGGTTTTCTTGTGGCGTGAAAAGTGGGCTATAGGAGGCTCACATGGAGCTAGGAATTTTCCTCTCCATCACTCCTGTACAACATAGATAGTGCACATACGTGTGTTTCCAGATTCTAAGACAGTAGGATACACAAGTGACAGTCAAGGCAGAAAAAGAAAAGGACACAGGTTTTGAATCGATGCTGTTCAAATATAAATCACTTGAAATACAATAGATAAATGCTAGTCATGAAACTTAATTATCCCACCTGACACATCATGCTACATAATTAGTGTAAAATGGGAACTTATGAAATAAATGAATTCTTTTGGAAAACCATGAAAAATTCAGGGAAGACTTGCTAATGAGCATGCGATGATCATCTAGCACGTATAAGCACTACAAGTAAATTTTAGCATTTTTCATTTTCATTTTTTTGTTTTTTTCTCTCCTTGAAAAACAATGTCAAGTTTATTCAAAAGAACATAGATTACAGCTGCATTGAGAAGCTACCAGGTACACCACTGCTAGGTCAACAGCATAAAAGAGTTGCCAAACATAAAATTCAGATTTTTACTTATCCCCTCAGCCAGATTGCCCGGCTCTTCATTTTCATACCTAAGAAAGTAAGAATGTGGAAGGACACCATCACAAAATAGAGAATCTAGGATCACCTAAAATGTTTTCATCCACCTCTAACAGTAAGGGTCAACAGAAACTCACCGCTGTATGGCAGTTATAAAGCTACTCTTAACACCCAAAAAAAAAAAATGGACTGAAAAGTGAAAACAACTTAATCAAACATAACAAATTAAACAAACCCTTACCCACCCAAAGGCAACACTGTACTCTCACGTCATAACAGTGAAGAGCATTAAATGCATATGCTAGAGTCATAAGTTTGATTAGATCACAGAAACTCTTGCTTGGAAACCGATTCGAACATGGGAATGGAAGCCAATGGTGGTGGGTAGTATAGTACCACAGTGGAGGATGGGGGTAGGATTCAATGGTGGAGAAAATAATGGTCGGGGAGTTGCTTCATTGGCTTTTAAATCAACCTCTTCATATGTATCAAATTGCAAAGGTGCTCTCACCAAGGGACATTATTTATCAAATTGAAAAGGTGCTCTCACCAAGGAATATTACTAGTATTAGTGCAAAACATTGTCATGAGATTCAAGATTTAGAAGAATTCTTTAAAGATTTTGAATCTCAATTGGAAAAAAAAAAAAAAAAAAAATGGCTCTTGACAAGCCAAATCCCTTGTGGGTTTTTCTTTTTTAATTAGTTGAATCTTACCTTTACACTTCGTAACCATCCATCATTTTTTCCTTCTTAACCAGTCCAGAGTTCACTCTTTGGACGCCTATATGGAATAAACATTTAACCCTACACAAACCCCAAACACCAAAATCCTCATCTCCCTGATAGTTGCTCAGGTGTTGGTCTAAGGAAAAGTGGGTTGGTCATCTTTTCTTTCATTGCTACACAAACTCTAAAATCCTGATCCCCCACTACTGTTTGCTTAATGTAAGTTCTTTGATTGCCTTTTCTGCTCGCATAATTTGGGGTCATTCTCTCTTGGTTTCTCTTTTCCAATTCCTTCTTCTTTTTTTGTTATTCAGATTGGAAGTTGGTAATGGAAGAAAAGCAAGAGCATCTTCAACATATAAAAAGAAGAAAAGATTGACAGAGAGGTGGGCTTTGGGGGGCAGAGGAAAATGCTTACTTCGAACGAGGACTTTGCTAGCGAGAGGGAGATGATTAGCTGATGATGATGCTCTCAAACTGAAAGCCTTTGGGTTGGGATGATTTCTGCTATTGGACGAGATAGAGAGGATGGAAGGGGATTGATTCCAACAGATGCCTCCAAACATTGCTAGGAATTCCAATCTAGAAAATGGAATGTGTTATCGAGATTCCAGATTTTAAGGAAAAGGGCGTAAAAGTTGTGTCATTCGCAGCAGCTAATTTTATTTAGAAGAGAGCGTGTGTGTTTGTGTACTTAGGGGACTCGTGATCTGGTGGGGCCCTAGGA
The DNA here is from genome assembly GCA_029852735.1 of Persea americana. Classification (NCBI taxonomy): domain Eukaryota; kingdom Viridiplantae; phylum Streptophyta; class Magnoliopsida; order Laurales; family Lauraceae; genus Persea; species Persea americana. The sequence goes on from CM056815.1 coordinate 74,150,228, forward strand.
AAATCTTAACATGGTAGGACCCATCATAACTAAGTGAAACATCATTCTCTCCTCCTTCAGCAAAATTGAAAAAATTATCAAAACGTATGAGATTTGAGGATACTGCCCATACAGCTGTCCTTAAACCTGATATTCATCTACGAGAGTGGCTAAAGTTTAAGTAGTTTTTAGGGAGCTGTTTGTACGGAGCGTCAGGAAACTCCTTGGGAGTGTTTTTTTAAAACAAAAACGCCCATCTTAATTTGGATCCACTCTGGTGCATGACAATAATGGAATGCCACTAGAAGAAATAATCTAAATAAGATCTATTTACTAAAAAAATTTAGCTTCATTAAATTTTCCAAACCCCTTGATCCATTGCCTCAATGTTTAATGGCTTTAGAGGCATCACGTTTTTGCAATTTCAACCCAATAGTATCTAAAAGTTGGATGAGTGTCATATTTGGGCTATCTATAAATTCATGGGGCATAGACGCGGAGTTATTGTAAAATGATTGGATTGGCTCAATGTGGGCTTCACGCCCTAAAAACATAGATGAGCAAAAATGAAGAGTTTTTGATAATTTACGGCGTATGAATAGCTCAAATATTTAAACTTCAATTGTTTTGGATTAAATGTCAAGTCTAAGAGCAATCGTGTGGCTAAAATCCCTAAAATTTAAGGAAAAGGGCCTAAAGTTGTGTCGTTCTAGTTTATGTAATTAGGCTCCTTACATGGTGGGGCCCTTGGAAAATCTTAACATGATGGGACCCATCATAAGTAAAGCACCCTTCTCTCCTCTTTAAAAAGATGGGAAATTTTTTATAAAAAAAAGGTATAAAATTCTTTGGTCATTTTCAAAAAGTACATCATCAAGATTTGGGTATTTTAAGAAGTATAAAAGTTTTCCAATTTTCTTTCAATCCAGTCCTCTACGTTAAAAAAAATAAGAAAATGATAAAAACACCCTGATATCATTTCTCTTCAATGATTTTCTAAAGAAAAAAGTTGAAAAATGATATAAGGGTGTTTTTATCATTTTTCAAATTTTTTTATGGAGAATACTTGATTAAAAGAAAATTGGAAACTATTTCACTTTTTTAAAATATTCCAAGCTTGATGTACTTTTTTGAAAATGGACTAAAAGTTTTATTTTTTTTTTTTGAATTTTTCCCAAAAAAGAAATATCTTGTGGAAGGTTTGGACGCCTGTAGTTGAGCCAGGTGACAGTATCAGTTGGATTAGTGTGATATAAAGTTGACATCAAATGGATGGTATAAAATGCCTCCAACCACTTTTTTGTTCTTTTTTTTATTATCTTTTTTGACATTCGTGTTTAGAAATCAGCCCGATACTTGATTTCTAAAGATAAAACAAACATATTGAATGTTCCAGCAAAATTTTAGTCCAGCATACATAACCAAGAACATCTATTCTACATGCTAAACATAAAAAACCTACTCAAGCATTAAGGCATTAGGGCAAGTTTTTGTATATGCCTTTTCCGTGGAAAAAGGAAATCTCCACATTAGAAAAGTCCATGGTTAATGGATGCTCAGAAAAGGAGTTCCGTGGAAGTTGAGAATTCATTTTTGGTATAATTTCTATCTTGATGAAATGGTGTTGATGTTATTTAAGACAGATGAAGATTCCTTGGTCAAAATTGTAAAAAATAGCATTATTCCATCGTTCCACATTCACAAAACAAAAATATACTAGATTTTAATCACTCAAATGGAATGCCCCGATCATAAACCACATTATGACCAACTGCATTCATCAACCACCACCAGTTATAATCCAAAAATAACATATTTCCATGATTCTCAAATCTAAATTAAACTACATCCAGAGTGCACTTTACGGTGATTAGTAGAAGCATTAATAGTGAAACACATAGTCTAGCGAGGGCGGGGCTTTGTATAGGCACTGATGCCTATATTAGTAATCATGTTGTATCTTTCTCCAATGATTAATGAATAAAATGTCATCTTCCCCACCCAAAAAAAAAAAAAGAAGACACTCCATCACTCAAAAGGGATGCCCCATTTATCAACGATTATGTTACCTAATCATTCCAAATAGAAATTGATCCCATCATTTCAAATAATTCAATAAATGATCAAATGCTAAAACATATCAAAGCTTATTAATTGGATAACGACATAATTCCTTCATTTTCAAAACATAGCCAAAAATCTTGTCAAAAGATAGCCAAATATCTTGTGCTCAAAGTTGACACACCATGACACTAGCAAAGAACTTCTCTGTTGCAACTAATTAATAACACAATTTTCCCAATAAAACGATACAGCTGGGCTATGATCCCGTGCATTTTTCCTCCGCAGCTCGAAGGTAGTACGGGAGGACAGTATCATAATTTCCAGCGGTACGAGCCTGTGTAGATGTGATATATTCTCTTATGTTGATCTATGATGTTTATTACTGCATGATTTGCCTAGTACCGTTACCTTGTGTTATTTTATTGATCTTATCATTGTCTCTATTTATTTTTTTATACATCCATACTATGTTATGTGTATACTGTGCCGCTAGGTCTTTTTGGATATGATTCATTATTAGGTGCTTAAGTTTTGACACTGACCCCTTTAACCCCAAGGGCGAGGCGCTCCAAGAGGCGCCACTAGCGGACGAGTTCGGTTAGGGTTCAGGTGGCCTTGTGGCGGTGCCCGACATAGGAAAGCTTGCGGCTAGGGTTGAGTGACTCTTATTTTGGGTTTGAGTGTCATTCATGTGAGGATTGGGCTATATATCTATTGATTTATATAACTTATTATATTCTTTACTTTGAGTTTAGCTTAGACTATGCCCGGCTTTATTTGACATATGGTTTACGGTACCGTGAGTTTATGGTTTACTTCCACTCTTCTATATTTGCTTCCGCTCTTAATTGTTATTGTTGATATTGATGTAAAGTTTTAAATTGGATCTCACCGCGGACCTAAGACCCTAAAAATTTTAGGTTTATTCGGAAAGTAGGGCGCCAAATCCGGGTACCTTAACGGTAAACTCGGCATTTGAAATTGGGGCGTTACAATGTGATATACCTTCTATAATACATACCATGTTTATTATGTATTTGTAATGTAAACAAGGCTAATTTAGCTAGCACTTGCCATCTTTATATGGGTTACGGCATGGGCTCACCCTAGAAGTCCAGGCTGCATTGCTCACACTAAGGCTTGCTATAAAGGTTGGGAACGGTCTGAATCGACGCCCACCCTTGCCTACTCAAGTTAAGGTTTTTCTTTTTTGGTGTCCACCTTAGGGGGGCTAGGTACCCAGCCCTAGGAGGGAAGTAGACCTCGTGTGAGGTAAGATAACCTACTCAAGTTAAGTTGCACGGATAATTTAGACTAACATGCTAATGATCGTTAGAAATGTTAGTCAGCCAACTATTACACCAATGAATTTAATAATGATTAGAATTCCAATCTCAAGCCATGGAATTAGATAAATAATATTTTTAATTGAAAAATGGGATTTTTATGTAAATTTTAACATATCATTAATTTGTTTTGAAGGATAAATTTAAGTCTTTATTAATGGGAAAAAAGTATTACAACAGGCAAGAACCACCCCCACCCAGAGATTCTCACCAGAAAACTATGATGGTGAGATGGGATGGGTTCTGAGATGGGATTGGTTCAAAGATGGTGAGATGGGATGGGTTTGGAGATGCTGGGTTTTGAGATGGTGAGATGCTGAGATTGGATATATAGGTTCAAAAATGGTGGGCCGGGATAGGTTATCTGTTCTCATATGGTGATGGGTTGAGACTTGAGATGGTAAGATGGGTTCTAAGCATAACCAAGAGGTGAGGATGGATTGAATAGGAGTGTTCCTGTCAGGGAGTAGGTTGGGCCGGGCCGAGGCATATTCAGGCCCAGCCTGATCACTTTAGAAACACAAGCCCAAATCTGGCCCAAGCCCGACATGAATAGTAAATGTCAGGCTTCTGCCCACCCATTTAGTCAATCGGGCTGGGAAAACTAGGCTTTTATTAGTTGTTTTTTTTTTTCTCTTTAGCAATTCTTTGGACAAATTCACCAATAAATTACAGCCAGGACAGCCCAAGCTTTGTGCTCTTTATCACTAAATCCAAGCCAAGCACAAATGCTAAACAAGCCTACATTCTAAATCCAAGCCAGACCCAAAGCATGCTGGGTCCAAATTGTGCTCGGGCTGGCCAGGCCCATGAGAACCCCTAGGAATGAGTAGCAAAAAAGAGGAAAAAAAAAAGATAGAGATGAGGGGAGACTGTGTCACAACTCACTTGTGTATAGTTTAGAACAAGCCCAAGAAAATATTTGGCCTACCATCATTTTTCGAAACATTTAGCAACACCAATGAAGACATTTTTTTCCATAGAAATTCCTCAAAAAATTATTTTTTGGTAAATGACTAACTTATAATTCACGCTCTTCCCTTGAAGCCACTTATCCAAACAAAAACCTGACTTATCCAGTGGTGTATGAGAGATGTAGGAACTTCACGTACCCAAGAAAATAACTTGTTCACAAAGAGACACCCTTATCAGGAAAAAAAAAAAAACACAGAAAAAGACTAACTAACAATTCTGATTGGTGGAGCCAATGAGTTTTGTGAGACCCATGCAAGTCGCGTGTTGTTGGACCAGAGGAGCAGAAGACAAATCCCACCTAACAAGGAGGATATGCACGTGGAGTAAAGTAAAAATAAAAGCAGAGTCTCCGTTTAAGTAGAAGACTACTGAATATTCAACTCCATCATGTGTAGGGAAGCTAGCTTTAAAAATGTCCTGATTGACTAGCAATCACTGGCTTTAAAAATGGGACACATTGACACATTTTTTAGATCCACTGGGTTTCAAAAGGCTAAAAATCATCCATTTACAGAAAGGATTAGTCAAAAAAGAGTGCATTTTGACTGACATTTTCTTATATTTGAGCAGCTGGCGAGATTTAAGAGACTCAAGGTTTTTTAAATGTGCTCCAACATCTCTTTCATGTGCATGTCTTATTTAAAAAGTTACATTATATTGAGAATCTACTCTCTGGAGGATTAGAATTCAAAACTAGTTATCTTCTAGTGCGACTATTCAAATCCATTTTGTCTCTATGGAGTGAATCCCAACATGTCCATCAGCTCCATTCGTAGATGGATCACTAAAATGGTTTTAAGGTACTAATGCAAATAAAAAAGGATGATCTTCACATCTGAGCAGACTTCATACTTGTATATGTAGCCTAGCTCTCGGGGCCTACTTGGATGCATCAATCCTATTACTTAGGAGTTGGATAGATAGAAAGGTCTCTTCATGGATAGGGTCATGCAAAAGATCAGCCCTATCAAATTATCGAAGTCCTTGATTTAACATTTTAAAATTTTAAGGATTATTTTTATCATGCATGTATATATCTTGAGGATTACGGATGAATGTGTTAGATGTATTAAATTGACTTTAAATTTGATATCTAGGTTGGCCCCACTTGGATATTTTGATTCCCCCCCACCCCCCTCGCCCGCCCCCCCCTTGTTTCATGATTTGTGGGGTCCCAAGTCGGCTCCATTAGGTGTCTTGTGCCGTGAGACGGTAAGGGAAACTTATACGAAAACATTACTCATATATATATATATATATATTCAATCCAATGGTGAGTAGAGATTTGATGAACAAAAAATTTGGCATGATTGTAAATCACGGAGGCATAAAAGCGTGAAAAGAGTTACAATTGTCAAAGATGGGCCCTAGTAGCTGCGCAGGCACGTGCAGTTTGCCCATAGGAAAAAATTCTCTTTAAAGGACTAGTCTCATTGTAGACTATGGAACATGTACTCCAAGGGCGGCTTGGATTGCACATACAATCATTTTTAGGAGTGAAACAAGCTGGGGCAAAATTTTCTCCCGCGCCAGTCATGCACAAAGATGGTTTTGGATTTTCAATATCAACCATCCATACAAGACCACCAAATTAAAGGCACCTACCAAAAATTCCGCTAATAGACCTATAGAACTCCCCTAGGTGAAAGTATTCTAAGTTGGGATACGAACACTTGAAAGCTTATAGAAGGAAGATTCTTTTGTCACCTATTTAGGTAACTTTGCAATCAAAATTCAAACATAAGGTGCCTTGTTTGAATATTAGTAAAGAGGATTAGATTTGATGCTTATGTGGGCCATGGCATGATCTCACATTCATCCCCTCTTCACTTTTTACGTCATTTCTGCCAACATGAATGAAAACAACTAATACAGCATCTAACCACTAATAGATGGGAAATTCTTTCCTAATTGTTTCAAAGGTTCCCAACTACTCAAGAGCTTTTGATATAATAAAGAGTGAGGAAAATTAGGCACAAAACCATTATAAAATCTATGTAAGAACTTTTCTATGGCTCACTTTGATGCACGACAATCACGCAGAAGTAATATAATATTTAAAGGAACCGTTGCAAATTAAAAGTGGCCCAAATACGAACACGATCTAATAAATATAACCATCAATCAATGGCACTAACATTTAGGGTCCACTTGTTTACATGGAATTAAACAAACAAGAATTCATAGTCAGATGAGCTAAAAATATAAAAAAAATATTAGAGGTTAGGGAGTGAAGGATATAAGATATGTTGATGGAATCTTAACTTTTCTTGCTATGATGATGAGGGGTATTCATTTCCCATTAGATTCAGTTTTTATATAAAGCCGTCTAGCGATGGCATTTAAAATCTGTGGTCCTTAAATAAATTGTTATGATCAACAAATTCACTTGATCTTTGACCCACTTTAATTCATATCTAGATCTTTTGCATGCATTACCAAGGTTTGGAAATATGAATTTTGTGACTTCATTTGTTTCCTCAGAAAAAAAGAATTCCAGAGAGGGAAGGAATCCATTTTTGGCGAACCCGTTTCTGTTGGGGGTGGGGCCTAACCCTGATGTAAAACGACAAAAGAATCCAACTCTTTTCTCATAAATTAAGAAAGATGATCTCTAAACTATCTGTTCAAACTGCTCGATCCAATTGCTGGTTTGTATAGAGTTTAATGGTCAAAACTAGTTTTGAATGCCTTTTAAGAGATGCTTGTAATGAGTAAACACTGTCCGGTCTAAGCTTTAGCTCCCTATCTGACCGGCAGGTATATAGTATTGCTCCCAAGTTGTTTATTGGTGTCCCCACTAAAAACTATTGAAATTTTAGAACATGCCTTCCTATCAAAGGGGAAAATGAAGCATAAGTGAAGATTATAAATACCTATCTAATGGTCTGCCTTTAGATCGAACCATGATAATATATAGAGCGTCCCAAGTACATCTTCACCTTATATATTTAAGCTTTTCATTGTCAAAAGAGGCCTAACTAGGACCTCTCAAAAGATAGAAACCTCTGAATTAAAAGTGCTGAACATGAGAGAAAAAAAAAAGAGTAGGAGTTTCTACTTAGAGACAATTGAATCGCTGCAAAAAATTGAAGGAAACTAGGTGACATGTTTTTTTATTTTCCCAATTATTTTTCCTTGATGAGATCACTTTTCTTTTACGTAAAGAACGGTAGAAATGAAGATTCCACCCTCTATGGAAAGGAGTTGAATTGACAAATTTGTAACTTGCATTTCAAAGATGTGCCCAAATCAACTCTCGTGTTTGGAAATGGCCACAGGTTTCATAGCTTGTAGAATCTATGGTATTATTTTCCCATTCAAATTCTCAAGTGTGAATTCCACTTTAGGTAGGGTAGAGCAAACATTTTTGCTGAAAAAGTATAGACCTCCTCCTCCTCGGACTTTAAAATCCATACGATTCATGGAATCTTGTCAAAGAATATTACAGCAATGCATTTAATTATAACAAAATTTAATTTTTTTCTATCAAATACCATAGAAGAAATACCGAAAAGGAAAAGGTCAAGTCCAAAATAGAAGTATTTAAGGCCATGTTTGAGACCACTAGTCTATTTCTTAAAGACCATTCAATATAGACCCATACAAAAAAGAGGCTAAAACAAAAGGAGGTGATTGGTAATGCAAGGGTCCATGCTAAATATATCATGGGTTGAGAGTTTTTCCACATATTTTTTGATATTCACAAGGTATTAGGCAATGAAAATTGACCATATGGACGTGCTCAACCTTTAAAAGAGATCTCACAATTTTGATCTTGTGTTTGGGACCCCTCATAATCCACAAAATTATACCTAATAGCTCACGTTTTTTGCAAATATCTAGAGATTCGTCATGTCCAACAGGTGCAATTTGGTCTCATGGTCATGTTTGATATTGTGAACATTACTAACGGTTTAGATCTTATTTTACAAGTATCTAAATAATAACAAAAAATTGAAACAGTTTACTGCTCATGGACAAATGCAATATTAAGCATAATACATTAATGGTTATTTTTATTTTGCATATATCTCGAGATTCACAAGGTATTATGTGATTAAAATTGATCGCATAGTCATTTTTAGCCTCCTGAATATATCAAACGGTTTTGATCTTGTGTTTAGGGCCCACGGATCATAACAAATTATATCCAATGGCTCACTGTTTGTAGCACATATCTCAAAATTGGTGATGATTCAATGGTTGAAATCTGGACATGTGGCCGTGTTTGACCTTGTGAACATTTGCAATAGTTTGGATCTTGATTGAAGCTATCAGATTTGGAGAAAAATTGAAAAAATAGTACTGGGCGTGATTATGCATAAAACATTGTAGCTCCGCTTCTTCTTTTCTCCTTCTATTTCTCAACTACCTCATCAAGGGGGCTGTAGAAAGTAGAGTCATTGCTTCTACTTTTCTAAAATGGGTAGAGGCTGAAAAGTGGTGCTAAACACTCTATTTTTTCAAACCTCTATCTATTTTAGAGAAATAAAGGGGAAAATTAAACCTCCTAAACATGCACTGAGTATTTAATGATATTTATACTACAAGTGTACAACCCAATTTGCAATCCATAGGAAGTTTTCATTAAGTGGTTGAGTTGACTTGGTCAATTTATCAGATTATGCAAGCTAGAAAACTCATTTTCCCCGGTGGCTTTGCAATTGCCCCTCCTCAACTTTGAGTATTCACTTTGCAATGAGAGGAGTGGAATTCCACAGTATGTAGGTATCTATTGAAAATTCGAATTGCTAGAAGTAAAGCCCTCACCTTGTTTGGCCGATCTGAATTATCATATGCTCAATTTAATGGTGGGATTGACTTGTGTTAGAGTAAAAATTGGAGAAATCCTACTTAATAAGAGGGACTTTATTTTAAGCGGTCCAGATGTTCAATAAGTGGGCCCGATTGTGGAGTTTCACACTTTTTAGAGGAAGCCTGAGTGAGACACTATGGAAATCAAAACTCCTAACTTTGCATTATATCATTTACATCTTGCCTCTGGATGTTGCCCTCTCAACCATCCATGCATGCCTACAACTTACATCATTGGCCATCAAGTCCTTATTTATTAATTGAGCGAAAGAGTTTACATTTGATCAATCCTTCACGGGACCAACTTTGGTTAGAGTGCAATACAACTCTCAATGCTAAAATAAAAAGATCACTTATTTTAAGTTGTTCAGACGGATTCAATAAAGGGAGCCCTATTAGTTTAGTATTTTAACTGTCCTAAAAATTTTTGAGAAATGATGTCTTGAGAAATAAGTCAAATTGGGTTAGGATTATATATAATTTCCCCTTTTCTTTACCTTTGGAGAGGGATGATAATGCACTCAATATGATTCGGTCTACCTAATTAAGATGATTCAAGAGCTCAATGACTAGAGTAAATTGAGTTTTAACCAGTCCAAACAGAGTTCAATCCTACACAAACCCAGTGTATGAAACTAAACCACGAGATCAAGCTCTTAATTGATCAAAAGTGTAAAACTTAACAAATAAAGGTCCTACCTAATTACGTGTGTTGGAACCTACAAAATGAACGTATTGATCATACGCAGCAGTATCATGAAAATTACTGTGATTATTATGAAAAAATCAAAAATCCCAATGAACGTTTTTTTTTTTTTTATATATATATATATATATATATAAAGTGATACAGAGTATTAAAGATTACGAAGATTGAAATTATATTTTAGAAAGGTTGGGTTTTTTTATTATTAAGTTTTACATTAAAATGTTTAGGATTATTTGATTGAATTTGTATTTCTGAAAATAGAGGTATCTTGAGTCAAGATGGGATTTAATTCAACTAAATGGAAGTGATTATACTCTATTAATAAGTCTTTATTATCAATTGAATACTACATACAATTTCAGTGTGACCTCTAAAGTTAATAAACAGTACTTAAAATAAAATTGTCTGGGCAGCCTGAGCTTTGGACATGACCAATCCATGGTAACACACACAAGATGAACATTTCTATCCAAGATTATAAGTGCAGTATGATGGAGCTTGATGATAATTGCACTTAAAAGAATTGTTAAGTATTGAGACACACAAGACTGCTCAATGGTAATTAAAGTGGTCTCACTCTCACCCAAAGCGTGAGGAACAATCCCTCGTTGCAGAAGCACAAAGGAGCATGCAGCAGCAGAGCGTGATAAAAGAAACATATTACGATGGGCTCCACACCCTAAAAGCAGAGGGGAGCAAAATGGAGAGTTTTTGAGAATTTCTCTATATTATATGTATTTATATCAAAACATTGAAATTCTAGAAGTACTATTATTTGCATAATTCATGATCTATTAAATAAATGTTTTACAATTCATGATCCATTAATTGTGCATCATTTATTTCAACCCTATTTTTTCCAAATCAAAACCAACGGCCTCAACGGTCAAACACAACCAGAGACATCCAAACGACAGCAAAGCAGATCAAAGCTTTAAAAAAAAAGTACCAAACCAAAGATCATATATACTTGCAACTTGGGCAAGAATTTGAACAGAAAGAACTATCTACATGTGTAAATGCCTGGCTATGAAAGTTAGTACTGACTTCTGAACCCATCTTCTCTTGTAAAATGCAAGCCATTGTTGGGTTCATTTGAAGTCTGCCCATAAGAAGACATACCCTCCAAGAAACCATCTGAAATCCCCATATCAGAAGTGGCTCTGTTATTGTTGCCTAATGAAAACAAAGACTCTCCTCCCCTTTGGAGCACCAGCTGCTGCTGAAGCTGTTGAAGAGTAGGATGAGTCTGCGAGGGTGGCACCATCATGCCCTGATATGGATCAAGCCCACGCCCACCAAACCCAAAGTTGACAGTAGGGGGACCTGGCTGGGACCCAGATGAGATGGCCACGGCTGGAGCCCCCGTATATTGCTGCACCATGGCCCGAAAATTGGCGGTGTCAGTGTTGAAGAGAGTGATGGGGCCCTTCCTTGAAGCCCTAGACCTCCTCTTGGTTGGTTTTCCGATGCCACCATGAGCATTTACATGCATGTTGTTGGTGGTGGTGGTGGCCGTGGACGTTCTGATACTGGTCTCTCCTCCGATTGAGGAGCGTTCACCCGGCGGTGTCCGCAGAGGATCCACCGGTCGGCCTATGGTCCTGCCATAGTGCGATTGCGCCCACTCACTTGGAATTCGGCTATTGTCAGCCATGACCATAAGGTTTGCTCTTTGTTTAAAGGATCAAAGACAACCATTTCCTCCCTACTTATAAATAACCAATTGCAACTTTCCTTGAATCAGGACCGTTGAATGTATGTCGACATCTTTGACCATGTGGGTTCCACATGGAGATATCCTTGAAGGGCCTTTCGATTATGCTCTGGTGGTGGGCCCTACAAAACATTGGGTTTGAAGATCTAAGAAACTGGCAGCCACCGTGTCTCCAATCCATTTTTGGGGTCATCATCATCCATGATGTGGCCAGCTATTTAACGGTCTAGATCAATGCCAGTGGAGACACGTGTACGGTGTATGATTTGGGAGGTTTGAGGAGGAAGACCGAGTCAGTCGTTGGATCTAATTTCAGGGTTCTTCTGGAAGTGGGTAGGAAGCTGCGGCATGGTCCGTTCCGTACAAGGCCTGACGTAATCCTTTTGGTCTTTTCCCTGGATGGACTTCCTTCGGACACGTGTTCGCCGTCTGCATGTGAGTCCGCAGGTTCATTCATGTGGCTCGATACAAAGTTGAAATGTCTCATTGGAGAAAATTCACATGCATCTCCAACCGTTGGTTTTTGGGCCATGCAATCGACGGAAGAGATGATTGGCTGCAACTACTCCCCAGCTAGGGATGCAAATGGGTCAGATTCGGGTTGAAACCATAGTGAATTTGAAATTGAATCCATCTCTATAGCTGCAAATCCAATTTTGGATATGGTCACCTAATACAAAACCTAATCTATTCGGATCCGGCATCAACTTAGAAGAATTAATCTAATTTTGAATCCAAATATGAAAGAACATTAGAATGTATTAGGACCAGATGTAGTGTCGTTTAGGAATTAGGACTAGATGATGCAAAACATATGCAACTTTCTTTCCAATAAGAAACGTATTCTCAATTTGGACCAAACCAGTTTTTGTTAATTAATGTTTGATTATGTTTAACTTTATTCTTTGAAGATGATTAGATATAGTGAGGCCCACACTATTATCTTACCTCTTGCTATTAATCGGTTTGTTTATGGCATGTGTCAGCTGAGTCTCCCAGCATGCCTACCTATGACTTGACCATGCTTTGAACAGGTTTTGGACATTTCCCTCTAGGACTGATATTTAAGTTTGTTTAAGCACTCTTATATTCTAGAAAACAATTTTCATAAAGTTTTCAGAAAATGCAAAATTTGTGATTCTCCGTTGGGACATTCCCCTTTTCGGAGCCATCAACCCATGCATGATACGCAATGTAGACTATAAGAAACTACTATTTTAAAAGGGTATTTTGACCGCACGGCTATCTTAAGACCTTACGTTTGCCTTTCAACGGTTGAAGGTTAAAAAAATTCTTGCAGAGTTATTCACGCAATATCTTAGGCCGTGAGAGATCACAGTATGCTATATCCTACATCCATAGGATATTTCACAATTTTTCCTTCATTCGTAACTTTATTGTATGAATAACTCTGTGGGAATTTTTTAATTTTAAATTCCTGACTAGCAAATGTTAGGTTTTTGAACAATTTTATGGTCAGAATTCCTTTCGAAAGTCAATATTCAATGTCTAAATTCAAAACTTGTTCACTAAGAAACGATATTTGTGTCATCAGATTTGACAAAAACAACTTTACTTAAATAAATTATAGAAAATTGGAGACTAATAGCAATATTTATCACTACATAGACTTTAAATAACTTATCTAGATGTAGGAACTACAGAATAAACAGCCTTGTTCCTTATTTCTTTCTTTTTTTTTGAGAGAGAAAATATCAGATTGTATTAAGACTGACCAGATTCCTCACATTCGTGGATTACAAGATCATAAATAAATTGTGGGACATAATCTCTACATATATGATCTCTCGGTTAGAGCAGAGCTTCCTTCTCCAATCTGTGTGCCACCATATTTACATCCTTCTTGATATGTTCAACTTGCCACTGTTACATGCCATAATTGCACTCTTGTGGTCACGAACAACAACACCCACTTCCATTAATTGCCTTATATCTCTCTTGCAGCCTCCCAATTTGCCTTGTTCCTTATTTCTTAAAAATCCAATATGAAGTAGGCAAACATATTGTTTATATGAAGATGCGAATCCGACGGCTCTAATTGCATTGAAGGAAGCAATTGCTTCTTAAAATGAGAGCAACTGCTATATATATATATTCTTTATTTAGTGTTAGCCATTTAGAGGAGCATATGGTTAAATTTTTTTTTTAATTTATCACTTTTAGGGGTTGTTCGTTTGTAGAAATTCTGATTATTTCTAATGAGGGATATATAAATTCTCTATATTCTACCTATGAGCGGGATTCTAGATACTTGGAGAATTTCATATACAAAAGCAACATCTCAAATGGCTGAATTCTTAAATTCTACTTACCATATCCTAAGTACAAATGCTCCATAAAAGTTACTGTCAATGATGTCAGAAATTCCTCACACACGGAGTTTCGGTAAAAAAATTCTCCAAACAAACAGGCACTAAGTTATGTGCTTGCCAAAGAGTGCTTCTCATCTTGTCAAGGCCTTGTCTTTTTTGCACCGAACTAGTATTGTTAGTCCCCAAATTTATTTTTTTCCATTGTGGTGTAGTGGGATAAGCTTGCAATCGACAAATTGCACAATGCACACGCAAAATCAATCATGTAAATAAAGATTTATGTGGTTCAACAAGCATGCCTACATCCACAGGGAAGAATTCTTTGTCTGATCCTCTTCCCAACTATCACATACTTTGCTTGGAAGATATATATATATATATATATAATATTCCAATTTAAAATGGAAAAATACCCTTGAACCCTAGATACATAAGATGAGGTTAAATTATTATTTTTTTACTATAACAACAACTTTATATTACATGTATTAAGAAAGGTGGCAAACCTAGGATTTTCATTTGGGTGGTGCAACCAATGGTTAAGTTAAGAAGTCAAATAATAAAATAGAATTTATTAAAGTCTTATTTAAAGAGTTCTCGGATCTCACTGGTGCAGTCGCACCTGCGTATCAATACTTAGGGCTTGTGTGGTTAGAGGCATTCCTGACAAGAAATTGAGCTTCTTGGGGATTTATGACAGGATGTAATATCTTTGTCCCTTAAGCATTTCAAATGCTCTGTTTGATGCAATAATTCAGAATTCCAAAACTTGTAAAGACAAGTCTTATGAATTCTAGAATTCCCAAATGCTCGGGTTGGGGGGTAAATTCTCAGAATTCTATGAGAATTCTCCCCATACAAGAATTCTCGCAATTCTTCTAACCAAACAGCCCATGTCTGCCCCAGATAAAGGGTTTCAATCTCTAGAGAGAACTGAAAATGGTAAAGTTATTGGGATGGGGGCGGCATTGCCTTTGGCTATTGACTGTGATTTAATCAATTCCCATCCATTGCTTGATTTTCTGAATCAAAACGACAGGAGAATTAGCAAGCAAATACCTACTTGTGGCAGTCAAAGATAGCTAGTTTGGCCTCGTGACTGATAACTCTTACACTTAAAAGTATTTTAAAGCATGCTTGCATCACTGCAGGAAAATTGCATCCCCCATATCGCCATCCCTTACATATGACTGATGTGGACATATTCAAACCATCTGCTACAAGTGAGGATCCGTGGGCTGAGACATTAATCCAAAGTTGCCTTACACAAATTGTTATCTTACAACTAATGGACTCTCACAACATTAGATGAACAATTGGCAGTTTTGCTCCTTTGTAATCTAGTTTGTAGATGGTTAGAATTAACCCATCATTGAGAATGACTGCCAATGATCCATCCGTGTATGGATCAGATGAATGGAAGGCTCGGATAGATGGTTGGATACCGGCCACATGTATGGTTATGTAGCATGGAAGCTAATGGATATGTGTGCCCCACTTCAAGATGCCCAACCTAACCACACCATCCAATGAACAAAATTTATTGGGTCAGCCCAATCCCTGGAGCATAATGGGCTTGATTTGGGATCTGGTGTGGAATGGCCTAAATCTTCTTGTCCGATGGTTACATGAGTCCGACCTTCGTCAATATGTGATCGTGGTTCAAAACATGATTCTGGACCTCATAATGATCATTAGGTCAATATGATGGTCCAAACCATTCATTTCAGTGTCTTTTCGTTATAAAAATTGTTTCTATTAAACACAGTAACAAACAACAGTTTGAAAATGAATCAGTCATAATTACCTCTTTGAACTAATGTGTCCTAATATTGCTTAATGCTTACAACCTCATTTTCTTCTGGAAAGTCAACTTTCTACTGTTTTGAAACCATCTAACAAAAATTGGCATGCATTTCTAATCTACTCATTTTTGGATGTATTGCTCATTGAAAATGGTCCATTGATTGATTGAATCATCTAGATCCATAATGAAATTCAACAAGTGGTCCAGATCCAACTATGAAAACTAGTATTCTGGAGAATCAAATTCATGATTTAAGTAAAGCTGCTTACACTGAAATAAAGTAAGAAATAAATAACACATTATCCCCCTCAAGCATTAACATGGCAACATTCAGCTTGAGGATAAAACAGTACTCAGAAAAAAAAAAAAAAAAACTAATGTTGGCCAGTTCTGGGTATAGAAGTATGGCCCAAACACACCACATTAGAAATGCCAAACAGGCCTAGAAAGAAGCCCTGGTGCATAAGCAAACAAAGCATGACATAGTTATAAAACTGGTTCAGACTTGCTCGAGGTGACTCAGATCAGTAACTCAAAGGAGTCAGGCGAGTCAATCGGGCCAAGAGTGGCCAAATACTCGCTTAGTAACTCATTTCAGGGACCTTCTGAGTTGGGTTAAGTTTGGAAGTTTTTCAGTTATAAAACCAAATATGTGTATAACATAACAACAATTAACAAAAAATCTAAATGAAATATCTGCTCTATGGTTTTGATCAAAGGCTTCTTCAATGTAACAGTTATCTTCTTTGCTGGCGCCATTGCCGGTTCTTTGCACCCTCATGGCTTCTGCTTGTGCTCTGGCCTGTGACTATACTCAAAATCGATGTGAACAAAGGCGCGCTCAATTTCTGGCTGGCATTCAAGCTTCTCCTGAAGAGTCTCACCTATGTTGTGTGCCTGGTGTAATGGCATATCAGCAGGCAACACTATGTCCACCTCTATGAAGTAGTTTGAACCAAAAGTATAAGCTCGAACGGTGTCGATGTGCTTGATTTCTTGGTCATGGTTCCAGATGAGGTATGTCATCTTCGACAAGTAATCGGGCGGTGCTGTTTTTCCAATTAGGGACCAAACATTTTCAAGAACTGTCCGCGCCCATGTGCTTATTGTGTATAAAGCTATCTGCATTAGAATTCCAGCATACCTAAGTTTAATGTTACTGATGGAGAATTCATGGGACACAACTGGTTTCTTAAATGAGTAGAACTTACTAAGTTGACCCCAAATGGATGGAATGAGGCAAAGATGATGAAGAAATTGAACTCATTGGCTGATGTTCATAAAAGTAGGCAACTAATACATGGACCATGGCAGGCCATGAGCATCCCTAAGGGCCTATTTTGCTTGCGTAGAATACATAGGAATTGAGTACCTATCAATTCATGTCATAAGTGATACTTAAAAATGAAGATCTAAGGTGAATATACAATAACGACCATCAAATAGCCTCCCTTCTAAGGGAAAGTGAATCAAGAGAAGATAGGAGGTGAGTACCTGACCATCACCTTAATAATTCAAACCCTAGGAAAGTCAAAGTCCGTACGTGTACATTCTTGCCTTATATCCTTCACCTCTTTTATGATCCTTTGGTGGAGCTCATTTGACCATGAAATCCTATACATCCAATTCCTATGTATTCTATTCGAAATATAAATGAGAAATTGAAATTGAAACATTATTAACTTACCAGTATGGCCCCAGTGGGATCTATCCACCAATAGAATCTGACCGCAAGCACTGCTGTAGCCAAACCAATTGAGTTTGTAATAACATCAAAGAAGTGGTCTTGGGCATAGGCTCTGACGATTTCATTCTTAAACCTTCTACAATATATCATGAGACCAAATTTCACAACTGTAACTGATACCATGATTCCAATCATCCACTTCTCCTGTGCAGGTTTCATTGAGATTTGGGACTGCATTTGAATTAAATGTAAATTAGAAACTACCTAATGAACAAATGTCTAATTCCTGTAAATGTTAGCTAAATCAGGAAAATGATCCAATGCATACTGAGATGTTCAGAGGCAGCCAAGTCCTTGCCGAGTCGATTGAGTCTTTATCGAGTTAACCGAGTAAGGCCCAAACTCATTAAGGACCTTTTTTATCAGCCAAGTCCCAGGGAGTTTTAGACTATGCTTATAACAGTGACATGGATCATTTTCAAATTTATTATTACATTTCCTTAAAAAACAAATTAGCTAGTCATACCTTTGTGATGATTTCGCGACCAGACTCAAGCAATATCTGTAACCCTAGAGTTGCCATTACTGAAGCAAACACAATAATGCCCTGCAATTAAAGTTGTTAATTTCACTTTTATGTGTTTTAATATTAATTGCTGGATGATTGCTTTGCTGCTGGCCTTTGTTGATCTTCATGTCCTAATCCATACCATTCATTTAGTAGGCCCCATTTTGGATGGTTTACAAATTAGAACATTCCACTAAATTTAGTACTTAGTTGGTTTACTGATAAATGACAACTCCCTGACATAAAATAACTAACCAATCCAAGAAATGGTCCACTGAAAGCATGGCTAAGATCGACGTCAACTAACCACCATTGACAGTGTTTGCACCATAGACCAATCACAAGTCAACTTGGCCTAGTCAGCTCGGCCAACACCTTGTTAAGTGAATCGGGTGCATTTGACCGAATTTGACTAAAAACTCTTCCAAACTCGATCAGTGAGTTACTCGATTCAACAGGGTATCGAGTCAAATTCAAGTTTTGGTTTTAAGACTCTGGTTTACAACTTACCACTGGCTGCATTCTCTTTTTCCCAATAGGATACCGATACTGATTTGGCTTTCTCATTGCACTTGAAGTAAACCATAAAATGAAACCTGAGAGAAGATCCAAGAGAGAATCCAAAGTCGACGCCATAACTGCCAATGATCTGCTCTCTATTGATGCATAAACTTTTGCCGCAAAAAGGACTAAATTAGCAAAGTTAGACAATCGAATTGCGAAAGTTTCACTCCATGCAAGATTCTTCATTTCTTCCTGTGGGATAATTGAATAGAAAAAAAAAAGAAAAAAAGAGAGAAACTCATTACTAAAGTTAGTGACATTAGCTTTTATTCTCTATTTGAACATTAGCCATAAGTACCAACCTCTGTGAGACTTCCTGGGGCACAACCCAACTCAGTAAATGTATCCATTTCGGTGAATCCTTGTAGAAGTTCCTCCTGCCTCTTGTAGTATTGAGCAATCTTGCCCTGTTTGTCTGAGGAAAAAGAGTCAAACCATTTTCACCTTTAAAAACACAATTGGAATCAGCACTGGCATGGCTGAGTCAACCCGGCTTGATGGGCTTTTGAGTTGAGTAACTCTGACTGAGCCTATCAAAAAGTGGGTCAAAATTGTGCAAGTTCTTGACCATGGGTCACTTGATTAGAAGGGCCAGCTCTTCCAACAGCGACCTCCCCCACCTTCCAAGCTTACATTGTTGCTCAGAAATGTCTTGGTTCAGAATTCAGATCCTCTGCAGGGGTGGCAAAATTCCAAACTTGACTAGCAAAACCAACTCAAACCTAACAAGGTAATTCAGGGCTTGAATTGAAATAGGATGAGTTTAGGTTGAACCATTCTTTGTGCTTTACCCATTGATAAACCTGAACCCGATCCAACTCTACTAACTTCACTATGGCTCAAACCTGATCTGTTAATTTTGTCAGATTGAGCCTGACCATGTTAGCTGTAGTGCTGAACCTGATCTAGACCCAACCTGACCCAAGTGTTTCAAATTTCTTGCGGGCCATGGCCCCCTGGCCACCCCCAACCCCTCTCTAGTTCCACCATTGACTCCTAGTGATTGACCAAGATTTCAAATTAATAGAGGTGATTATTTCTAAAAATAAGACAAGCAATTAACCATGAATTGCCAAATACTGCACTTAGTTACATGTAAATTTCCCAAGATAACTGTAAATAAATTTAAAAAAATTATAAAAAAAATTCCGAAAAATCGTAATACTTCAATACTATCAACAATGACAATTATAAATGCAAATGGGACCGGTGCGTATTCGATACATTGCTTAAAATAACCGCTATGTGATAAGAATATTGTGTAATGGTCGATACAGAGTAATAAGCAGTTCATCCGAATCAAATATTTTTCATAGGTGTGGTACAACTTTACCTCTTAAATTTGGAAGAACTGGTTGTGAAGTGGGTTATGAGGAAAGAATATATACAAAGGTGAAAAGGCAGATTGTAAGACCCTCATTTTTCTAAAGGATTTTGATTTACTAGATTCATACTTGAGGAATTGACACCTATCAAGGGAAGATCAAATTGATGGCCCCAAGTAGGGCTCCATCTATAGTTCAATTCAATTTTAGCCTTTTATGTGTACATACAGGGAAATTATCCCACGCGCGATTTGTGCATAGTGTGCATCATTAGTGGGGCACACTTGATGGTCCATATGAGTGGACCAAATCCAACCCCCTGGTTTACACCCATGCAAATGGATTGGATAATTGGATAGACTAACACCCTCATGCGAACGGACTAGACTTGTGGGCCCAATGAATTTTACATAGGAAAGCCCCACCCAAATGTTCAAATTCCCCAAAGTTCCATCCCAGGGTGGGCCCCATAGCGTGGTGCGCATTGTGCACACCGGATCACGACTGTCTATATATATTGCCAGCGAGGGTATTCCCATGGTATTTGTAACACATACACCAGCTAAATCTAGAGGGTATCAAAGACACTCCGTGAGAGATTGGAACAGATAGCCTTTTAATTGGAAAGCATTAATTAGAATTCTTAACAATTCAATAATCAATCAAACAAACGAGAAAAAAAATAAAGGATTTTGACCATTTCAATCATTTTCACATTGTAATCAGAATCCCATTGATAATATGAGGGGTAGCTCAGTTGGCCTAGACCATGGTTTGCTTTCGGATATTGAGGATTTGAAATTGCGATACCACACTAGGGCCACAGATAATTTACCTTGTTGTTCTCTTTGGCCCGAAGGGATTAGTCCAACACAAAAAGTTGGTACACCCTTCGTTATTAAAAAAAAAAAAAATTCCCATTGATATATAGAAAAAAAAATATAAACCATTCACATTGAAACAAAAAAAAGTCTGATTAAAAAAAAGCCTTCTTCTCTCCTAATCTCATTCATGTCATATTTTACTAAATAAAAAATACAATGAAAGCTACCCATTCTCTGACTTCACCACATGAGGACTGTCTGAAAGTGGGGGTGGGCCGGTGGGGTATAACCACTTCAATCGATGGTGGACCCCACCTCCAAGCCATTTGCATAAAGCTGATCCTCCATTAATGGAGGATAATCCCCTATTTCTTTATTTTATTTTATTTTTATTATTGATAATTTGTGTTATTAAACTCATATCATACACATCACTCAGAGAGAGAGAGAGAGAGAGAGAGAGAGAGAGAGATCTTACAAAGAGGCCTGATGCAGTGGTGAATGAGAGGAGGAGGATCTTTGGGTCGATCTGGGAGTTGGAAATCATTGGAGTTGAGACGCCATGAGGGCTCATTTGATCTGATTATTGTATCTGCACCTCCCGGACCTGGAGATAGAAGCTCCACCCTGTAATCTGCTGACTCTGTTCTAAGATCCATCTCATTCATCTCTCTCTCTCTCTCTCTCTCTCTCTGATTTTGTGATCAGTTTGAGTAAGAAGAAACTGCTCTCCCTCTCTCTCTCTCTCTCTCTCTCTCTCTCTCTGATTTTGTGATCAGTTTGAGTAAGAAGAAACTGCTCTCCCTCTCTCTCTTTTGTAATACTTTTTTCTTTGGGTTCGTTTTCGATGTAACCGACAACATGCATGTACCATGTAATGGATTATGCATGCGTTGCTTTCATGGATAGAAGAGCACTTATTTTTCGGGGCGCACTAAAAATCCTGGATGCCTTCTCTCTCTCTCTGTCTCTGATATTGTGATCGGTTTGAGTAAGAAGAAACTGCTCTCCCTCTCTCCCTTTTGTAATACTATTTTTTCGGGTTCGTTTTCGGTGTAACCGACAACATGCATGCACCATGTAATTGATTATTTATGCGTTGCTTTCATGGATAGGAGAGGACTTCTTTTTCGGTGCGCACTAAAAATCCTAGATGCCTTTCCCATATGCTTGATTATAATATAGAATAAAAGTGGAAGGAATGCACCACGAAATTTCTCGATGGTCTCACCCCCCTCCCCTCCTCCCCTCCTCTCCCCTATCAATGGGACCCTCCATGCTTGCTCCCAATGGATTTTAAATTCGGACCTCTTGTCCCAACCGACTATACTCCGAAAACATTAATGCAGATTGAAAGTCCAAGGCATTTGAAACGTGGGGCCTCTTCCTTCAGCAGAATTCATCTATGGAGAGAATCATAAAAATCTAAATTGATGAAACATGCTCCTGTCCTAAGTTACCAAGTTATGAAAGAGTCTTTCCTTCTTTTGTTAATAATATCATTTAAATGCAAATTGCCTATTTCACCAATCATGTCCTGTTAACTGTGATCTGACACAAGAGCCCAATGCAAATCAAACATCTGAATAAAATAAAATACTCAAACAACTAGCCTGAAATTTACTGTTGTTGCTCTAACAATGAATTAAATCATTGAAGTTTTTCAGATCTTTTGGCTCATCTTATGAGATTAGGAAAAAAAAAGAAAAAACAAAGAGAAGTAGCAATAGAAAAATAGGACTGAACATCAAAATATCTTCGCAGTAATTTGTAGTTGAATAAATCATGAAAATCACATATTACATTTACCTTGTCCCATAATTTTCTTGTACAAATATCATAAGATTATCAAAATGACAGAGATGTCTGTGACGCTGCTTGCTTTTCTTTTCTTTTCTTTTTTTTTATATTTAATCTTCTAGCCTGTCCCTTTAGCTATCTCGCTTGGCCATAATTGGTTTTTATAGTATTGTTGGCGATGTACATCAACTTGTCCTACCTACTCAGAGTTCCACTTTGTATTATAAAAGTGAAGTAGGTATTTGACTTATTTGGTTGTTTAGATTACTATCCTTTTGAACAAAAGATTAATATATATATATATATATATAAATCCCTACAGTGCCAAACGTTAGGTTCTAAGTTCACATATATAAAATTTGCAACTGACTTGCAACACTATGCAGAAAGGGCAAGGTTTATGACATGCAGATAAAAAAGAAAAGGGTGTATGACATGTCCCATGATGTCTGCTGTGTAACCACTTATTCCACTTCGAGAATGGGACGAATGAAATTTGCATTTTGTTTTTTCCAAGCATTCACCCAATGTTTCTATTTTCTTTAGTAGAAAGGAGAGTAACAAGCTAGTAAAAAAGGACATGATCTGATGTTTTCTTTTACTTGAGTTGGCTTTGGATGAAAAAAGTAAAGTAAAAGGTAAAGTGTGATATAACTTCTTTACTTCATTATTATTTGGATGGAAAAAGGAGAACGGAAAAGAAGATTTTAATATGACACCAATGGTGCCTTTTTCTCCACTTTTGCCTTTTTTTTTCTTTTTTTTTTTCCTTCAATCAATTGTAATAATTTGGGAGAAGTTAAAATCTATCTTTTAGTGTTTTTTAATTTTAACCCGTGCTATTTTACTATGGGATGTGATCCAGTGAGGACTTTTTTGTGGGGCCCACTGGGGGCTCCATTTTGGAATGGGACCGATGGGGATTGAAAGATCTACTTGAGACCATCCCGAATATCAAGTTTGGCTCCAATCCCAGGCTTCTAACTTCTTCATCCATGGCCGATAAGCCCAATCTATTTGTATGGGTATATAGTTGATCCAACGGTCCAGCTCATTTGCATTGGTGCCAAACCCTGGGGCATGTGACTATCAAAGGGGTCTTTGTCCATTGCAATGTTTGGATTGGGTGATGGGTGGGCCCCACCCATAATTCTCACGGTTTGAATCTTTAGAACAGTTCTCACTTGATTATTTTCCTTTTACTATACTTGTTATTTGATCCCACTTTCTTTTTAATCCTCTTATGTAAACAAAGGATAATTCATCGGTTAGAAATGAATGTGCATGGTTGGTTGTTGTTGATATGCAACAACCACCTCTCCCCCTTGACAATTGAAGACAAAACTAAACTAGTATTTGGCTGCAACAATAACTCAGAATACCCTTTCTAAGAATTATGTAGACTAAAATAATAAAAGAATATTGTAAAATTATGTGTTTGACATATGATTAGTATGATACTGGGCAAAGTGAAATTTATCCCAGCACTTGCTTGGAGTGATTTCGGACGATTTAGATTAATTCACCGTTAAACCAAGTAATAATTTATGGAGATGACCTCTAAGAATTCCATATGGCTTTCTCTACACAATCCGGATCCTATCCTTTTTTTTTTTTTTTTTTGGACAGAACCATAGGCTGAGGCCCTTTGAGGGGGCGGGGGTGCAATTACATATCCACTCCCACCCAATGAGTGGACCTGTCAACCCCTTGCTTAGCTAGAGCATCTGTCATGGAGTTAGCTGATTTACTCACACGAAAAAATTCGTCAGGACTCGTAGAACATAGCTCCCTGATTTCATTAATCGGAGGAATTTCAATTAGAGTAGAATTTGCAGATCGAAAGCCCACTGAAGAGGAGGGAGTTTATATTGAACGATTCAAATTTTCAATAGATAAGCTCTGTTACGGAGTTTCAGACCCCTCACGGGACTTCACATCATGAATTGGTGATTGGCTTTCAATATTATCCTCTCAACTATGCACTGTAACATTATCACGGATCAAACGATCACAACTAATTAACCAATAAATGAATTTCATTAAGTAATTGTCTGCTTATCAATCCAACGTAAATCCTGCTATGTAGGAGTGAGTAGAACTCTCACAGCTTAAACAATGAGAAAATGATTATTTTGTATGGTTTGGTTCATCATGATGAGGAATTGGACTCCATCCTATTCCATTTTCCATTTTATATGTTATGAACTCCATCATTTTCCATTTTCTGGAGGAAGGAGAGAACTAAATGAAGCCAATCATGTGCTGAATATGTAAGCCATCCAATGATGTTCATCAGACTAATTTGAGGGAAGGTTCATATGAAGCCACTGAAAGGGTCCTATCTAGAACTAGTTGTGGGATAATTGCTAAACACAAATATCATAAGAAATCGAGCCTAAAAGATAGTGTCAGCTAGCTTCAAGGGGAGTATTCTTACGCATACTTCCTTCACCATATGTTGAGGGACATTTCCATTTTTTAAAATTTTCAAGTATGATATCTCACCCTATATACCTCACCCTATGTACTTAAAACCCCCCTTTTGTACTTAAAAATTTTCAAAAAGGAAAGTGTCCCTCACCTTATGGTGAGGGAAGTATGCATAAGAATACTTCATTAGCTTCAAATGATGATAACTTTTGATTCAGGTTTCATATCACGACACACATGTAATCATTTCAAAGTTATTGATGTGCTGTATGGCATGGCCAACTACCGAAGATGATTATTGACATTGAAGGGGACGTTAATATATTTCAAAGGTCAAATTGCAAGTTTCGTATAAAACTTACTGTTATAGCTCAACACTTCTTATTTTAGGAGTTTTTTTTAGCATGTTTGAGTCTAAATTTTTACAGAAGAACTCAAAGGTAATTTCAAGTTAATTCAAAGGTTTTTATGTAATTGGGTTTTTTACAAGTTTCAATAAGCTTTTACAATTTCGGGTACGTCAAAGTGTTGGAATGCCATGGAAGTCATTGTAGTGTTTTTAAAGAGGAATAATGCAAATCCCATTTCTCTTTAGGTTTTTTTTTTTTTTTTTTTCTTCTAATTCTTGCTTGTTTAGATTCAAGATTTGATTATCAGTTTGAGGACGATGATCTTTTTCCTTAATCCTTTTGCAATTTTCACTATGTCATAAGAGTGTAAAGATTTTTGAATGGTGAACACTATTTCTGAGAAGCCCGTTTGCTTACTAGGGTAAATTGTACATTAATAAATTTGTATTAGATTTTTGTAGTCAAAGTTAATGACAAGAAGAGAAAAAAAACGTCGAGTTTGTTACTCCAATATAAAGGCATCATATATACATCTCATACCTTCAAAGAACAAGAACACTGGTTGATGTTTAAAAAAAGTAGGCCCACAAATGATCTTGAATGGTGACAATTTGTTGCTTTCAAAATTCAAATGTACGGTTATTACTTCTAAACCTTCACGCAATGTGGAGGGATGTAGTAATCTTAAATCTGACCAAATAAAGATAGCAATAAACTTGGAGTGTGAGAATAGCTGACCTCATATGAGGGGTGACTTATGAATCAGCCCATAGGTACAGAATAAGAGGATACAGAACAAATTTATAGAAATAGATAAATAAAACAAGGACATGTTTGTTTCTTGCCAAATATTTTTTAATGCCGCAAAAACAACTTATTCTCTACAGTTTGGTTTCATGGAGAGAGGAAAATTTTGAACTGAACTAATATACATTACTAGACCAGTTGTGGGGAACCATTATTACTTGATACATATTCATTTTTTCATATTTTCATATCCAAAGAAAATGAGGCATGCGTATGATATATTGATCTATAAATCTGACAGAGTTGCAACAGGAGACAAATGCCGTGGGGCTGGTGATCTCCGACTGATGTTTTTTTCCAAATATCTTTCTTTTTTAGGAATTTTTTTTTATCATTCATTGATCTCAACATTTATGTGTGTAACACCCAATAGATTGGGTTTTTTCATTATTTTCTTGTATCCCAGTCAAGGAGGCTGGGATTCAAGAAAGAGCCCGTACACATAGAGGAAGATAACCCGTTTAAATGGAAAAAGAGCCCATACAAGCGGGAAGAAAACCCACATAAAGAGAAAAGGAGCCTGCACAAGCGGAAGCCGGAAAGAGGTAGCGTATCTAGGTTTTAAACCCTGGGCAGCCAAGTAAAAACTACAGCGAGTCCTAATTACTTGGGTAAAGTGCCATGGAAATAAACTCTCCATGTCCAAAACTATCGCCAGTAATTTTGTTCTTATCATGAAAGAGTCATGAAAGAGCCATTGAGAGTCTGTTATCAAAACCATGTGTGCCCACCAGGTTCCCACAGTCCAACATATTCCAATTCGACACCATTTAATAAGGAAAAAGTCTAGAGAGACCAAATGAGAGACCGAGTAGGAGCCCGAATTCCGAAAATAAAATGTTGAAAAGACATTTAAGTAATTGAGTGAAGGACATTTAAGGGTAAAGATGTCATTACAATCCAATTCAAGCTCCCAATCAGTCTCTCATTCGGTCTGTCTACACTTCTTTAATAAGCCAATAGTTGACTAGAAGTCGAGTTGACATGGGAATGAACCATAGATTCCTTACACATAAGGGCTATTCTTGAATGTGACGGAAGGATTTTCATAGGAAGGAGAGGTTATTCGATTCACATTATTCCATGGAAAGGGATTCCTTATACACTATTCCCATCCCTTTTTCTCACCTACCGCCATCAGCCCCGCAAATTAGAGTTCTTCTCTTTCTTTTTATAATTCACCAGAGAGTAGTGTTTATACTAAAATATCTCTACATACCAACAGATCAAGTGGATCATGCAGAGTTTATCCATGATCCTCCTCGTCACTATTTTCTCATGTAATTTCATACTTTAAGCTGCGCAATGTGTCACAGATGATGATGCATACATGCACAATACAAGATCTCCCTCCAAGGGATGAAGTGTGCTCTTTGCAATAATTATTTTTCCTCAAGATCCATTTTATAAGTGGAGTTTTATGTCTCACTATTTTAATGCTAGAAAAATCTTGTCTCCCAGAATTCCCCAAATTCTCCAATTTCATTTATAAAATTGCAAAAACTATATAGGTACAGTGAGATTGATAAAAATGGGCAGGTTGCTGTGAGGCCAGTGGTCATGTATGCAATGATTTATCTACAAATGGATTTGTCAAATGAAATTTTCTTCTTATCATATTCTATCATGCTCTTTAAATATAAATGTGGATAGAAAGATACAATCTGTTAAGCCCTTTCTGTTTCACGTAATTGAATACTTAGAATTAAATTTGTAAAAAAAATCTAAAAATGACTATCGAATAACCTTCCTCTTATTAGAAATTGAATAGAGGGAAGATAAAAAATGAACATTCACCAATCACCCTAGTAAAATAATACCTAGAAAAGTCGAGGTCACATCTACATCTCCACCTTATATCCTTCACTTGTTAGTCCTCACCTTTTTTATAACCTTCCGTGGAGCTCATTTCACACCATGAAATCTTATGAATTCAATTGATTTGTATTTTATAGAAAGAAACAAGCCCTTGGTTTTAGTCCCCAGAAAAAAAAATGTTTACACATTGTGCAATCTTACTATGATGAAATCCAACTGAGACTAATTATGTGTGAGTTAAGATAAAGTGCCAATTTAGAAGGGACATTTGAGTGTCAACAGATTGGATTGATCATATAGTAATCCGGTATGAAGAGGATAAATAGAGAATTGAAGGGTGGCTAAGGAGAATCCAAAAGCGAAAGCAACTCCATTGTGTGTAGAAACTTTATGCATAAAATAGCGGGTAAAATAGATAAAGAAAAAAGGGGATGGGCAATTTTGAATTGCAAGGATTTTCCAATCCCTCTCTCTCTCTCTCTCTCTCTCTCTCTCTCTTGTTTTCGTATGTGAGGCATTCTAAAGAATAATCTTGAATTCAAGAGAAATGGCAATAAACATAAAGATAAGAAAATCAACATTTATATTTTTAGAGATTTCTCTTTTATAATTGAATAAAGAAGTACCTGGAAATAGGAAGTATAGCATAACCAAATTGGATCAAATAAAGATGGTCCCTTGTAAACATGCAATTGATATCAAAAAGCTTTATAGCCATAAGTTTTACATGTAATTGTGATTTTCATATTAATTGTTCTTCCTATTTCTTAGAAAGAATAAAAATTACAATTGTAGAATTTATAAAAATTACTACTTTAAAAAACTCTTTATTCATCAAGTTTATACATAAATTGCAAGGTACTTTTTATTCCCCAAGTTGTAGCTTAGCTAATCAAGAGACACAATGAGTGCATATGGTACACATGAGAGTTAAAGCCTCTCCCGGAAAAAAAGAGGTATCCACATGGTGATCAATTTTATATGGAGCCATGATCCAAAGCAGGAAGGGGTTGGAATCTCTCGCCCAAAATCGATCTTTTAAAAAAATAGCTCAACGAGGAAATCTACAATATATAGTGAGATTTGAGCAGCTTGGACCTTTTAAGTTCCACAAAAGAAAATGAGAGAAGTTCTTATAAAAATTCTAAAATTCCCGGACAACCAAAGTTTTAGCAAAGAAATAGGCTCATTGTATACAACTCTTCAAATCTGAACTAACAAAAATTCTTGGTTACCTTAGAATTTCATAATGCAACTAGATACAAGATTTGGAAAATATATATATATTATGGAAAAGAAAAAGAAATCCTGAATAAGAATTCTTAGGGGCATGTTTGGCAAACCGAAAGGAATTCTTTATTTAGAGAATTCCTTTGTCATGTTAGAAACAAACCATCCTCAAAGATGATTTCATGAAGAGAGTTCCAAGTTTGGCAGAATAGAGGAATCCTACAATCTATATTTGGTGCGATCCAACGATTATAGGTTTCTTTTGTAAATTTCTCATAATCTGTGAAAAACCAAAGGGTTGAGCTTTCACCCATTAACCATTTTTTGCCCTACAAAGAATCTCAACGGTTTAGATCGTGCACAATAGGCCCGCATAAATTAATAAAGAATTAATATTTTAAAATATAGACTTTTTTGCAAATATCTCAAAATCCAAGATGAATTTACGGTTAAAATTTGAGATCCTAGTTTTATTGGGTCTCCTGTAAATTATTCACGGTTCAGATCATGATTTCAAGGCCCACAAAAATAAAAAAATTGAAAAAAACATACTACCAAAGAATCCCACTTTTTACTCTGTGGCATATCAACAGCTAGAAGTTTTTTGCCATTTTCTTATGATCTATGATGAGCCGCGTTCTCAAATCCCCACAGACAATTTTGACCTGCTTAAGAGACTAAATGTTTCAAGTTTCTCAAAAGGGCCCAACAAAAATCCAAATCTAGTGATTTAATGGTTTAGACTTTTTCATAAATATCTCAAATTATTGGAAGAGTCGATGGCTAATTTTTGGCTTGCTAGCCGTTTTTGACATTCTTAACACTATTACCGGTTTAGATCTTGATTGTGGGCCCATAAAAACCAAAAAATGCAAAAAGAAAAAAAAAGAAAAAGAAAAAACAAAAGGGTGCTCCCTTATTGGGGGAGGGGTTTGTTGTGACGCAGATATTTGGAAACGAGGAATCCCGGAGTCCTCCATGGTGTTGGGTGTTTTTCACAATGATCCAAACTAGATTTTCCACGCGGGAGTGGAAAGCTGCCAAAAATTCCTCAGCGAGGATATTTGCCAAACATGTAAGGAGGGAAAGGGCCTAAGTGGGCCCACCATTGCAGGATTTTGGACCCTTCTAGCAGATCCCATTAGAAAACTCTCTGTTCATAACCAGGAGGGCAGAGCTTTGGAGAGAAGAGAGGGTAAAAGGAGGCACCCAATGGAGACAGGTATTGTGGTGGTAGAGAAGGTCGCTGGGAAATCAACGGTCACTCGCTGCTTTTGCAAGTGCCCCCTCAAATTAATCATACCCACTAAGGTATGTATCATCACTACCATCCATCCATCTATCCATCAACACCATCTCAATTCATTTCATTTCATGAATCATCATCTGACAATCATTCTGTTGTTGTTATTATCACAAAACAAACCCACATGCACCCTAGGTGGGCTCCCCCAACACAGATGCAGTGTGGATCTACACCCTCTCCTATGGTGGCGGATTGGTCTCGGTATAATTTTTCTTTTCTGCCCCTCTCTATCTATCTCTGTTTGAAAATGAAACAAGCCCTCTAAATTGATTTCTATTTCATGTTGTGTATGTTGGGTGTAGGGAGATAGCATTTGTTGTGCAATAACAGTGGGAGATGGGTGCACCACTGTCTTGACCACTCAGGCTTCCACTAAAGTGAGTTTCTCATTCTGCAATGCCTGACATTTTCCCTATTTCCTTGTTCAATTGTAATTATTCACTTTTCATATGTAATGGGTCAATGCAAATATTTCAACTCTTTAACCCTTGGAGGAGTTGAGCTAGAATAGGCCTTGGCTGAATCTCTGTCAGCGTGACATCTTGGAGAGTGGGCCCCACTCACTTGGACCTTTTGGGTGATGGTGGAGTTGACATAGTTGGGCACCCACTTCAGCATCTTATTGATCAGTGTGATTCTTCCCCTGCAGACCATCTTCCTATGTTGGTGTGAATCTTTATCAGAATCTGATCTTGGAAAGTGGGCCCCACTTCCTCTCGGATGTCTCTTTATTGGAAATGCAATTACATTTTTGATTAATCAATTTGAAGAAATATAGATCAAAAGAAAGCTATAACAACAGGAAAACTGCTGTGATGTTACAAACTTGTGATAAATGGTGTTTAATTTGTTACCATCAGTGATCACAAACATAATTTGTTATCAACAGGTGTTTCACTTTCATCTCATTAAAAATTTTGCTTCTATGATTAGTCTCTGTAAGGATGTTTTAGCTCAAGGCATTGAAACATTTATAGGTATTTTTGCCTTTCTTTTTCCTCAAATTAGATTTTATTTGAACACAGGTATACAAATCTGTGGGATCCAAGTGCTCTGAACAATTCTTAGAGGTATATTCTTTTCGCATTCTTTTAAATTTTAAATGAGTCAATGCAACAGTAAGGAGTAATTGACATGTGACTCTTTGGTCCTAAAAAAAATCTTAATATGTTAGTGCTGAGGATAAAAAAACAGAATCGAACATCTTGATTATGCACATTTTATCTTTTTGTATGTGAATTAACCATTGTTTGCTTAGCTATCCAGTGTAGTTGCTATTTTGTTGATTCTATAGTCATGGCTAATGTTTCCAATTAACAGTGGCTAGTTTATGCCATGCAGTAGGCTAGAGTTGGAGGGAATGCTCTTTTGGCTGTTATTCCAGACCCAGTGACGTGTTTCTCCACTGCGAGGTATTCTCAGAAGCAAGTATTCAGGGTCACATCTGACTCAAGTTTGCTCATTGTAGATTGGCTTACTAGTGGGCGCCATGAGAATGGAGAGAAATGGGATTTTGAGTTTTATAAGAGCACCAACAACATCTTTTTGGAAGGAGATCAACCTCTTTTTCTTGATTCGGTAACACCCTTTTCTCATGCATTTTTACATTGTAATTGAATTAAAAGTTCAAGACGGCGGTGTTAATGGAGGCGGTTTGCTGGAATATTTTGTGTTCTTTGTGTATTGCTTGTTTGTAGATTACCTTTGTGTGACTGAAATCACATGAGTATTTGGAACTACTAAAATTGTTTTTTCTTGACAATATCCTTTCCTTTTTATGCCCGTAAAATTGATGCTAACGTAGTGTTTGGAAAACAAAAACAAGAACATGAATGCCTTTTAAACTTCTGTGAAGACTACATTTAGACCCTACATCTGGCCCTCGCAAGGAGTTTCAAGATGTGAATAATGGATATATAATTTCTGGCGCTTGCATAGTCTTATATGATAGTTCAATCGATGCATGTTAGTGTTTTTACAATGTAATCTGCATCTATTAGGAAATTGATCTTGGATCTTCTGTACCTTAGTAATCAATCGAGCTATCCTGTCAGTACTAGTTGATTAGGATGAGGTCAAGCTGATGAGAAGAAGAAGCAGATTTGAGTAAATCTTCATCACCTTCTTTTTTTTTTTTTTCAACTTTTTAAATAGAGAATCTTAATTTTCATTACCATTCTTCCATTGGATTGACACTGCTGATGACGAGGTTGGTCATGGAAAACTTCATCTGGCCTTTCTTATTGTATTCAAGGATAGATGCATAGTGCTTCTTAATTTTCATTGCAGTAAGATTGGGAAGCATAATCTAGAGGCTTATAGCTAATGAAAATGGCATGTTGTGCTGGAGAGATGTTGCCAATTGCCAACCAACTAGGATATGATTTGACATTTTTCACTACTGTGACAGACAAATGCTAAAGCAATCTGTTTTTTTTCTTTTTGTTTTTTTTTTTTTGTAGTATTTTGTTTTATGATCATCACCAATGATCATACCCTTATCCTAAGAATCTTGGGTCGGTTCGAGGAGTTCTGCCATAAATCTATAGAAAAACAAGTCATGTTATATTATAACTATTCGACAAAGGTGATAACAGCGGCGGACCCAGGTTTTTCATTTGAGGGGGGAGGATGGTGGTCAATTGAAAAAGGTCAATCATTATTTTTCCGTTTGGAGATGAAAAGAAAAGGGATTTGGTGTTTTTGGGGGGTGAGGGCTTATTTCTGGTATGGCCCATTGGCCCATAGCCCCTTTCGGGCTTTTTCTAGGTCCACTGGGGCACCAAAACCTTATACTTGGGTCCACCCCTGGGTGCAATAAAGTGAGGTCTTCTCTCTCTCTCTCTCTCTGCGCGCGCGATTAATATTTCATTTATCATTCATGAAAATTCTTTAGCATTCTCTAATCTGGTGAGAATAGGAGATTCTAACAGAGTGCAAGTGATCACATCAAAAGAAATATTTTGTGTCTTGCTTTTATGGTTTCGTAGTAGTTAAGTAGGTTTCTAGAAATACTATTAATTTGGCTGAGAGAAAATCTAAAGTGCCTTGGAGATTTCACTACTACTTGAAGAAAGTCAAACCTTAGCATCATTCCTTTTATCATGATTGTAGAGAAGCAAATATGGAAACCAGCATGTAGTTTAACCGAATCTGAGGTGCCGAGGAAGAAAATCTGCATTGGTCATTTCCTCCCAAAAATCTTGTTGTAATTTTCTAAAATGATGTTCTTTGAGTAAAGAATGCATCGAATATAATTAATGCGTTAATGCGAAGAATAAATTTGAAGGATTTTGAGAAAAATATTAAAGAATGTTTTTATTCTTGAATGAAAATATGAACAAAAGCATGGGCATCAAGTAATTTTTGCATTCATTGGAGACTAAATATCTTTCTTTTGAGGTGTTTTTATTCTTGAATGAAAATATGAAAAAAAGCATGGGCATCAAGTAATTTTGGCATTCATTGGAGACTAAATATCTTTCTTTTGAGGGAAGTGGTAATTTAGAGGTGGAAAGTGTGCTGTGGAGGAAGGAAAAAAGAACAATTGATATCTGATAGTAAATCCACGAGGGGAGGAAGGTGGGAAATGATCTAGAAGAGTGAACATTGTCTAACACATAATATGAAATTTCTTTGACCAAAAGTGTTTTATTTTCTTTGGAGTTGCTTGATTTCTACAAAATCACTAAAATGAGCAACGTAGCAATATTGAATGAAAATCAATTCAAAAAGTCTAGAGAGACCAACTCCCAGCCTGAATAGGAGCCCGAATTGCGTTGTAATGACATTTTTACCCTCAAATGTCTTTCACTCAACCACTCAAATGTCTTGTCAACTTTTTATTTTCGGAATTCGGGCTCCCATTCAGGCTGGGAGTCGGTCTCTCTAGACTTCCTCATATCAATTATCTAGAGTAGAATTTTTGCATGTATGGCTATTCCAATAATAACTTGCAGTTCACACTTGATTTGTGAGCTCATGGACCTTACTATTTACTTCATGAGAATAAAATAAACCATAGCACAAAACAGAGTAAAGGATACATTTAATTTTCTGAGCCTTCTGAGTTCTGACATCTCAGCATGTCTGCAGTGGTGAGCTACCTTTAACCATCTAAGTCAGTTCAAGGAATGCCATTGATCCATCAATTGAGAAGGTGAGCTACTATTGTTGTGCCAGTCCATGTGAGAATGTTTGCCTCAACAACCTGTGGTAAGCCTATTTGCTAAGAATATGTGGTTCTCTTCATTGTGAAACACATTCCCTATACTTCCTAGCTTAGAGGCACCAAAGATGATAGGCTGGAGTTTATGGCTCCACCTGTTGGAGAGTTGACAAATCTCAATGCTCCTGAAAGACGCACTTTTTTTTTTCAAAGTAAAAAATGTATGATAAATATTGGCTATGGAGCTCTAGTAGATTCAGCAGCTGGAGGTTCTCTTCTTTGTTTTTTCTTTTCTTTTGCTGCTCCCCTAGATCAGGATAACTTGAGCCAAAAGCCATTTGGCATCCACATAAAATGTCAATAACCTGGAAACCCACAAGGAGCTACTTTTGGAAGAGCTGGTGTGTACAAGAAAGCTGGGGTTGTCACTTGATGTAACTCATCAGCATTATTCCTCGTCTTATTGCTGTACCTTTGTTGACCCCTTACTCCTATAGGAGGTAATCCAACCCCACTTCTTCAATATGGATCTTAGACCTTGAAATAATGGATATTTTCCTACTCTAAGAGAAGAGGAGGAGGGGTTTGTGTCAAATTATATATGAAAAATCTCACTGGTTCCCCATTTTATATTTTATATGCACTTGAGGAAAGTTTTATTTTATGTCATGTATATGAAAAGACTCCAAACTTATTAGAGAAAATGTTGAAACAAGTGGTATAAAGTATAAACCCTCATTATGTTAGTCCATTGTCATGAACATTGTCCTTGGGAAATTATCATCTTGGTAAAATGTTGGGTTTTTTTGAATTTGGTGGTTTTCTCAGGATATTATCAGGAAAATGTCTAAGCAAATATTTTTTTTTACATGATTAAGAATTATTTATGGATAAACATAAAATACTGCTAGGAGTACATTTTTATGGATTTTCCTTCTTTTCCCATTTTTTCATTATTTTCGAGCAAAGCTTTCATTTTCTGACGAGATTTTGAATTTTCCAATATGATTGGGAAAATTCTGGTTCAATTATACATCTTGATATTATCAAAATATTGCCAATAATTGAGCGGTTCCGTTCTGTTTTCTGGTTCTCAAATTCTTGCTGGAGGCTTGTCAAGGAATGACGCTTAAACCTGTATGAAATCTTTTATGTGCAGTTCATATATCTCAACTTGGGAAGGTAACATTTGTGATTTTAGTCCCCTTATTATCCTTTTGATTTAGGAGTAAACAGTTACCGATATGTTCGTTCTGTTTGGAACTCAATACTTTTCTAAAATATTATAGGCGTTCTTAGAAAGATACTGATTTAGTTCTGGACATTCTATGAATGACCTTTTGAGTGCCATTGCGTATATTATGAATAGAGCTGGAGTTTTATATTCAAATTGGTTTCCTTTTCAATAATGATCGTGTATTTCACCAACTTCAGGGACTGCACCTTTTTGGAAATCCAACCATTGTTGAATTGTTAACAGTGCCTGTGATGTGAACCATACATTATGGAAGGCTTCTGCCTAGTGGTTCATTGGGAAAAAATGTCCCACTG
This sequence comes from Persea americana, assembly GCA_029852735.1. Lineage (NCBI taxonomy): Eukaryota > Viridiplantae > Streptophyta > Magnoliopsida > Laurales > Lauraceae > Persea > Persea americana. The sequence continues at coordinate 74,186,407 of CM056815.1, forward strand.
ACAGTGCTTTAAGACAAAACCATTCTCAGTCATCTGCAAAAGATCTGCAGAACATTATTGGCAACTTGGCTCTTTCATGGATCACCTGATGAACTCCATGTTCCGTACGGTTGTTGCATTTGCATTTGCATTATTTTTCCTGGTTTTGGTTCTTGTATTGGTATGATGTGCTTGGTTTATAAGATGAGAATGTTTATCTTATCAAGAGAAGCAGTAGTGGCTGTATTATGCTTCTGGCTATGGGAAGAAACGGGAAATACATTTCATCAGGGTTTTAGAAAGACTTTTATTTGCTGAAACAGGTACTACTAGAGCAAGGGTCTTGTTCCAGTATCGCAGAACGCATGCAGGATTACCAAGTCATTGCAATGGTCATACTCATGGGGTATGTTCACATAGGTTATCCTGATGTGAAAGTATTGTTTTTATTTAATGCTTTCTTCTAAATTGATTTACAACTGCATGACAAAAAGCATTACTGTTATCATCACCGTCATTGTCGTGATCATCGGAGTAGTATTATCCCATCTATCTGGGGTCAGTAAAACGAAAACATCAAAATGAGCAAGAAAAAAAAATACTCATTTTAATGTTTGTATACAGGCCACAGTTAAAACATCTTCAGACTCAAGTACAAGGAGAAGTGAAGAAAATTATGTCAACGCAATTCTATGCTCCAGGCATGAAAAGGAAATCAGAGCATTGCCAAATTAAACCAGCTCTGATCGCTTCTTGCAGTGCATTTGGTCCTAAGGTACTTTTTTGTGTCTGTGTCTTGGACATGCTGTCCCATCATTATGTTAAAAGAATGCTCTCAATAATATCACAATGGAGCGTGTATATCTGATTTCCCTTTTTTCTTTTATTTTTTATTGCTTCTGGTTCTAGTCAGTGGGCGTTGTGGTTCGTATAGCTGCAATGACAACTGAATCAGTGTACACTTTTTTACGGCATCAATTGGCTAGCATGGAGCCACTTCTTGGGGCATCTCCATACTGCTGAACATGTTGTATGGGATTTGTGATCCAAAATGAGCACAAATTGGAAGTTCATTGTAATTTATGCCGCTAGAGCACCATGTTGTCATTTTATATCCAATTGTGAGCTCACTGCTCCTCTCAAGTTATTTAATTTGGAAGAAATTAACTGCATGCATAATATCAACATCCTTTTCATCATCGTGATTGCCATCTTTGTCTTATCCCATCAATGGAGGACTTTAAGGGAGTTCTATTTTATAAGAATTAAAAAGCTAAGTCATCTAATATTATAATTTTCTAACTATGTTGCTGAAAAGGTGATCTCCTCTCCTTCCCTTCATCCCCCTCCCCCCTCTCTCTCCGTTGATCGGAAGGGGAAAGGGATTCATCCTATAGAAAGTCATAGAAAGATCTTTGAAAAGGAAATTCTCAAGTCCTACCCATGCATACGGTAAGATCACTATCGAATAAGCTCACAAGAGACTAGTAATCTCTCTTCCTGTTCATAAAATGGGTGTTATGTTACCCTAGGAAGACAGAATACTCTTAAAGAAAAATACTAGAATCCTACCATACCACTCCTTTAACAAGCATTATCCAGTGTGATATTCTCAGACTAGTCACTTCAAAGATGATTGCCAACTTTGGGAAGCGTAGCCCTAGCGCATCTATTAAGGGTCACCTTTGTTTTACTTTTTCACTTGTCCCTATTGGAAACCACACTCTGCAACTCCACATACTAGTATGTCTCTGCTACTTTACCCACTACACTTCATCCCAGGTCTTTGCCAATCTCACCCTTTTCCTAATTCCTTGGCAATCCTAAGCTTTCAATTCACAGTATTAGGGCCATTTCCGCTCTTCTATTGCAACAGCACATAGGTGTCCTTTTACTTGGTAGTTGGTAGGAATTTTCTATTTTTATGACAACAAATGAGTAGCAGAAGTGTCCACCACTTTTTTTTAGCACCAAGTTTCGTATTTTGTCACCCAAAGAAAGCATTAAAGGAAAACAAAATCATTTTCTTTTTGATACCCTATGAAAAATTTCTCATCAAGATTGGATTATTTGACAGATAATAAGATGAACCTCTCTAACATGTGGAGAATATTCCGCATCAAACGATCTTAACCATCCATAAATTATGCATGGCTAATGTACGTTATCCAATGTATCAGACACTATGGTGCCCAGATAAGGCATGGATACAGTTGGAATGTCATGGATACGGCAGGCAAACAGATTTTACACAAAAAAGAGTGAAGTATCGGAAATAAAATGGCACTATACTTTGCCTATTTTGAAGCATCTGGGCATCCTAGATTAGACAACAATACGAATGATGCATTAATTTGCAATTACAGTCTCAGCGGTTGGAGTCATTTACGCAAACAGCCTTCATTTGGACTGAGATACAAACGAGTCGAAACATTTCATAGATAAAATGCTTAAAACAAAGTAGATGGAAAACAATCCATTCGAAAGTTGGTGGAACCATTTAGAAATAGGACTGCATTTGAAGTTGGAGCTCCGGCTCACATCCTTAATCGCAGTCTCTTTGTGTACTGGATAACCCTGCACCTTTATAGTGTAGATTCAGAGAACTTACATCACTCATAGCAGAACCAGTCAGAGAATAGATCACATTTTGATCATCATTATTCGCAGATCTTAAATATCAGATACGATGTGGCACAATAAGCTGCGTATTTTAAAATATTTGGCATCATAGATTTTGTACTGTGATTATTGTCAGAAGTTGTTTTTATTTTTATTTTTATATACGGTATTATTGTCATTTGTTTTAGCTAATAAGAGGACACAAATTACTGTTGGCTCATATGGGCCCCACTATTTATTGAACCTATGCTATCAAACAAACCCCATTGTATAGGTAGCAGCCCAAATTTTACTTATATTGAAGTACATTCGACACATGGTTGAACAATGTGGAAAACTGAGATTAGCTAAAAAACTAAGTCCCTATTACATACAAATTGATCAAAGATATATAACACTAGTAGATAGTCAGGGAGGGGATTGAACTAAAGGCAGAGCTAACTTGCGTGAAATGACAATGGAAAATCTTCCGCGTTGAACAAAGTAGTGATAATGTAGCTCGTCATTACTTTGTTGGCTAACATTAGTAACCAAGAAAAGGCATTAAACAAAAAAGAACAGAAAATCGCTCTTGTTTGTTATACTCATAAAAAATGTGTTCCATCAAGTCAGGATGATGAGAGGGTTGATATGAACCTCAGCAAGGATAGTACTTACTCAGAAAATCTTCAAAATTAGAAGATCTTAGCAATTAAAAATAATATGGGCCCTCACCATAATTATGCCATCTAGTACACTAAACAATAATACCATTCATACATCACTCTGCAATTACAGTATTAGAACATAGATTGTGAAAACAGAAGCTCAGGGAATGAGATACAAATTATTTTGTTGCAGGATGTAAATTGCTAAGATCAAAGCAAGTTAATTACTGTTTCTGTGAACTTTTAGAGGAAAGATGGTCTGAGTAAAATGAAGATGTTCTTCAAGAGATAGTTTTGATATTTCCGCAACAAATAATCACATTGCGAAAACAATGAACCCTAAAGACAATAGAACCACGGTACAGATTATAGATAAGAAAGTGATCAAAGGTGGAACCCGGGCGGCATCTTTTCTTATCACAATCGCTTCAATTATCGGATAACTACAAATTATTATGAAAAATGTGAGAGAGAGCTGTACCATCAGCTCACTGTAATTTCCCTCAGCAATCACTCTCCAAACACCTCCAATCAAGGCAACCATATTTAGCATTGAACTGGTAACCACAGGCACTAGTATTAGACTTGCACCTTGAAAATCAAACACCTCATTTGAGTATCGGTCTACTTGGTCTTTCTCAATAACTTTGCTTGTCAACCCAAAATCAACTCGCTTTACACCAATCGTCCTTGTAGCAACATCCAAACATCCAAAGAAGCTAGCTGAAATTGACTTAACCATCCATATCCTCTGTTCATTCCACCACATTCTAAAGGATCCTCCCGTATGAAGGACTTCGAATAAATGTTGACAGGAGCCTGATATAAAGACCGCCAAGAAGATGGCAAACCATGGATCTGAAACCTGTTTGTTGAACAAATGATTAAGAAGATCAAAACCACTTAACCTTGTAATTACTGAAAACAACCAACATCATACTTGGATATTGCGAGTAGGTACGTAAAACAGGTCGTGTTTGGGTTGGGTACATGATGGACACAGACCCCATAAGTTTGTATAGCTGGGACATGGACACAACCCCATACCTGACTCAAAATCCAAGCTACATAATCTATTGATATCTGTCAAATTAAATATCAATTAAAGTAGTGGACCACAACATAGTTGGGACAAGGCTTTGGTGATGATGATGAAGTACACAATTACTTAGGTATGGTCCGTATGGACCCAACCGAACCCAATTATCAATTAAATAAAAAAAGAGTGACCATACCCAAAAATCTATGTGATGTCCCTTATTGGCTGATGCATTTAATGTAATACCAGGTCAAGTGAAACAGAACCATTGCAAAGGGCTGAAAGGAGTGTCAGTTAAAGCACTGGAATGAATGAAAATTAAGCTCAGAAACAGAGTTCTGTTTTACCTTAGGATACAAGGAGATGCCATTCAAGAGGCACAGTTGTGGAACAGTAGCGTAACAGAGCCCAAATACACAATAAAATGGCATGGATGCAGGATAACTGAGACACATTGTATGAAGGATGGAATGCCCAGACATGATCCCATAGGGGAGAGGGCTATACCGAGAGAAGGCGATTTCGAGTAACCCCGATGTCCATCTCTTGTACTGAACCAAGACGTCGTTCAGATTGATAGGGGAACTACCAAGGAACTGTGGCCTTGGAGGGTTATAATAGACAGAATTCCATCCTCTACAGTGCAACCGGGTTCCGGTCATGACGTCCTCTACCACTGAGTCATAAAGGAAGCCAACCTGATAACACATGCACAAACACACATAAAAAAAGGGGGAAAGAAGTTAAATTCCCTTGATAACGTAGTTCTCATAACAGCCCATGTATAATGTCCATATGCACCAGTCCATGCGCACCATATAGTAGTCATCCATGAATCATGCCCACCAGTAGCTTTTAAGATTGGTATGTCAATGAGTTGGGCCAGGCTTAATGCTAATTGTCCCAATCCAAACCTGGCCTATTTTCAGTCAGGGTGGAAATGTGTGGCCGAACCCTGATTTCTCATGATAAGTAGCATATATGAGCCAAGCCCATGTCTATTAAACAAGCTGGGGATATCAACCAAAATTAAACCCAGAATGACCAGGTCAAATTCAGGCAGGTCCAGTGGGTCGGATGAGTAATTGCAAACCCCACTTTAATGATTGGAGCATAACAGATTCAGGGATTATCTTACTGAAATCCTTATAAATTTCATGGTTTGTAAGTGACTTGCCTGTTTGCCCCATTTTGTGCCTGTTTCATAGTTGCATGATGCTAGAAGGTGGGCTTCTTGTAGCAATCCATTCTCAGCATTGCATTTGTAGTCTGGGCGTAGCGTCTTCAATAGCTCGTTTGAACTGCCAAACCACTGTCTACGTTGAATGAGATCCTTGGGTAGCTCCATCCCTGTCACGTACAGCATTAATTCACTGAAAATTGCTGATTGATTTGCTGTCAACTTTCCATTAATCGAGTTCTGTTCGAACCAGCATGTGGAACCCACCTGGATAAATGTTGATCATGCAAGTAGGACAGTGGAAAATGCACCCATTTGGATGATTCTGCTATTCCTCTCTTGATTTCATGGCCACAGTTTAATACACTTTGCTCCCCACACCGTGTGCTTGAATCCCACTACGGACTTATCCAGTATACGTGTGTGTAGGTTTCATGTGTACACCCGGTGGAATAGTCTCCTTGGTTTATATATACCAAGGGGAAACCCTCTTCACAGAAATTAAAAAAAAAAGGGTTTAATGGACTATTAGAGGTATGGGCGGATGAGAGAACAAGGGGTTTGCTTAGTTGGTTGAAAACCACGCCTCTCACTTGGATGCAAAGGGTTAGATTGTTGGCCTGAGTCTTTCCTCCTCACATGTGTGAGTATTTTCATGGTCCAGCCTCCTTGACTGTGGTACCAAAAGAAAAAAAAAAAATTACGAGGAGGCAAGAGAAAAATTGATGTTAGCCTACATGGCCCCCACTAGCTGACCCACATTTTCCTTAAATTATTTATGTAGACTGTTCTTAGGTGAAAACTTACGTGGTTTAGTTAACTAAAAGAAATACTATCAGTATCCATTGGATAATCTGCTGTGGTTTAGTTAATTAAAATAAAGAGGATAAAGTACTAATAACAGTATGAGATTCATTGAATTACCTGGTGCAATTCCGTATAATGCCTCCCTCTTCATATAAAAGCCTGATCCTGACAAGATTGGGCCATTGAGGCCATCGCAGCCATACCACCAAATCTGAAAACAGATCAGACCACAATCCAACCGTTAAAAGATTAATGTATAGCATAATGGTCACTCCAACTGTGAGCCCCAGTTGAAATCGTGTGCACTTGGACCAGGTATTTTTTTAGGGGTGTCATTATTCTTTTATGGTTTGAAAGGGGAGCTGTTGAATAGTGTAAGGTCCCCGACCTTAATAGGGTGTTTAATTTCTTAATATTGGCAATTAGCCTAATTAATTGTGATTTTAGCTAATTAGGCGGGTTTAGTGGCTAAGCAAGTTTCTGTTATCATTAGAAAGATGTTCCCGAAGTTTCATTCGATTCCGAGTGCGATTAGTCTTAATAAGGGGTTAGGTTGTAATTAATAGGAAAATTGGGTATTTTTCCGAAAAGTTCCGTTTTCGCCGAATTTGGGCTCGTTGGAAAGATCTCGTCGCGCTCGTCATCTTTCGTTCTTGGCTCGTCATGATTTGACGCCCCGAAGTCCCTCAAATAATTGATTTTCTCTCATTTCACTCAAAAGGGGCATTTTGGACTTTTCCCCTCCAACCCTCATTTAAACCCTAAACCCAGCCCTAACCTTCGTTTCTCTTCTTCATTGCAACTGCTGGAGCTTCTTCTTCTTCCTCCTTCTTCATTTCTCTCCTTGCAAGTGTGGATTGAGAGCATCCCAAGAGAAACCAAGCACTCCATCTTCTTCCTCTCTCCTCCCTCTACCTCTTGATATAAATTTGGTGAGTTTTCCCCCTTCTCCTTCCTTCCCCATTTCGTTTTTCATGGCTGCAAATGGGTAGAATGTTAATGGCCTCTCTCTTTTCTTCTTCCTTGGTGTTCATTAGGTGTAGGAGAAGAGTTTTGGAAGGTGGATTTAGCTAGAGTGTGTAGGGAACTCTCCTCCTCAAGTTTCTCTCCCTATCTCCATCTTTTCCATCCCTTTGGTGAAGGCAAGTAGATTAGCATTGTGTGTTAATCATGCATGTATGTTTACTTCATTCTTGTTAATATATTGCTTAGATTTCCATCAAATTCCAAGCTTGTTTTATGTTTCATTGGACTCCACATGTGATTAGGGATGATGTTAATGGACTTAGATGGAATGGATGAATGTTTTGGGGCATGATATACATGATTTACAGGTGAGGCATGTGAAGTTTCTGAGGCTCAGTAGGCATCTCGAAATCTGACTGAGAACAGCTTCAGAAACTACATGTTCTGCACGGGCGGTCACCACGCGGTCAGCCAGCGGCTGACCGCCTACCCAGAAACTAGACACAGTTGTTCACGCGGTTACCCCCGCGGTCAGCTCCCGGCTGACCGCCTAATCAGAACAGAACCTCTTCAGGTTCTGTCTCGCCCGCGGTGACCCAGCGGTCCTCGCGCGGCTAGCCGACCTGACGAAATTCCAACCCAGTAGTGTCTGCACTACACGCGGTGACCCGGCGGTCACCACTCGGCGACCTAGCGGTCAGCCGACCAACCCCAGGCGGCTAGCCGCCTGCTCAGAAAACTGTTATTGAAATGGGATTTCTGCCCTAGGTCTTGACTTTATATGTGGGACCCCTTGACCCTACCCTTACATGACCAATTGGGAAAATGGAAACGGAGCATGATTGGCTTGGTGTGCTTCGTTGGTTGTCCGGGATTTCCGTATATTGTCGTTACTTGGCCGAATGCGTGTGGTAGTGAGTTGATTGGTGCCCGATAACTTCCGTACACCATGAGCCCGCCAAATTAGGACACCAATGACTCATTCTCCATACGTCCTCCGTCGGGGATACGTTTAGTATACGGTTGACAGCCCTTGACCTAGGTTTGGCTTGTTCCTCATTCTTGACTCTTGAATCTTGTAGCCGTAGCACGTCGTATCTTGTACACTCTATCCTGAATACTTGTATAATTGTATTTAACTTGTAGAATTAGGATTGGACCGGACTTAGAGTGTATCCGTAGGTACCTTGCCTTGTATTGACGGACACGTGTGGATAGACTTGAAAGGGGACTACTCAGGGAACTTGGAACCCGGCTTGTATCTTGGCTTGACTTGGAGTAGCCCTCGGCTTATTGTCTTGTACTTGGAAACCTATCCACGTGTATTTGTCTTGGAACTTGTGTAGTATACAAACCATCACCATCATCTTGCATTCATACCAGCTGCAGTCTGATGATTCTTGAGTGGGCCGGATACCGGACACTAGGGTGGGCAGTCGGCTTTGGACGGCGTCCATGGCGTGAATAGCTGGGAGCGGGCTAGGACCGTGCTGCTATTCCTAGGACCGGGAGCTAGGATCCCCCTAGAGCCGGACTTTGGGTATTTGTAGTTGGCTCGGACATCACTTATACCCCGGGAGATGGCTTTGGACATCCTCGGAGTCTCCTCTTGCTTGCATTGCATTTCATGGATGGTTATTCTTGTTATCTTGCTAGGACTGATCATATTACTTGATTCTCGTATTATTCATGCTTATTGCCTAGCTTGTACCTTGTTATCTTATGATCATGTATTTGTCTTTACTCTCCTTTGAAGCATGTTATGAATAATATATATATTGCTTATCTTCTTGCCAACATGTTGTTGATCTTATCCCATGGTGTGCAGAGGACACCTACTACTACCCCTACGCCGACCCGGATGCCGAGGCAATCCCAGAGGATCCTCAACCGGGGGAGGAGGACGAGGTACGAGAGTGGGGTGCCGATGACGTAGCTTAGCGTCATCACTTCCGGCACTAGCGCGCGTAAACGGGGATATTTCTCATCGTACCACTTCGTCTTATCTTTTGGTTTAAACATTTTGTAATCACCATACTTTTGTATATCTTTTGTACCAGGGCCCAAGTTTTTGGGATGGCCCTGATGTTTATAAACTTTATATGTTTTGTTTGAAACTTGAAATTTAATGGAATGAAATCCATACTTGCTTCGATATCTCTACAGGTTTATGAATGTGTTTACCGGACAAGCCCTGTTGATTAACTGATAATGAGGTAACTATACAATCCTCACAGCGGACTTCGATCCGTGGGCATTAAGGGCAAAAAAAAAAAAAAAAAAAAAAAAAAAAAAAAATTTAATTAGCCCTAATTTCACACCCCGGATCCGGTTTAATTACTAATCGGGTTCGGGGGCGTGACAGAGTGGTATCAGAGCATTGGATGGTTTCTCAGGGTAAAAATTGTAGAAACCATAGGACGCGTGTGAGGATTTACGTTAGCCTAGTTGTCGTAGTATGTCCTATATTCTTATAGCCTTGTATTGTTAGTTTTGGGTTACATAGGACCTAACTCATGTTTTCTTGCAGTGAAATGGCTAATAGCGGACCATCAGGATCGGGCTCCACACCTCCCATACCGGATAGCCAATTCCAGCAATTCCTCAATGCTTATCTACAATCACAGACTGTGCAGACCGAACGTGACAGGAAGCAAAGAGAGGACCAGATAGCCTTTCAAGCACAGATGGTAGAAGTGATGCAAAAAGTGTCTGAGCCCCGGGCTAAAGAACGGGATCTCAATGACTTAGTTGAAAAGTTCATGAAGAGACTTCCCCCAGAATTCTATGGGGTAGAGGATCCCGCAGAGGCAGATGAATGGACAGTGCAGATTGAGAAGATCTTCGAAGTGTTCAAATGCACAAGTCAACAGCGAGTTCAGTTGGCAACACATATGTTTCGTGGGACAGCAGAGGGATGGTGGAAGACCATCAAGAGTGCTTACGACACCGCTGAAGACGACCAGGCATGGGAGACCTTTGTCAAACAGTTTCAAGATAGGTTCATCCCCGAGCACTACATAGAGTAGAAAATAGTGGAATTTGAGACACTTGTACAGGATACTCTCCCAGTTCAGGAGTATGAGATCCAGTTTACCCGCCTGTCCAGATTCGCAGCGGCTTTGATCACGCCAGATTCCGAGAAGGTTCGCAGGTTTATTAGGGGACTGAGACCTGATATCAGATTGCAAGTTCAACAGAGCAAGTTGACAGAGTATGATGCAGTAGTTAAGAAAGCATATTGGGCAGAGGAGTCGCTCAAGGGGGTCATAGCGTTAGAGCAGCAGAGGATTATGGCTATGTTGCCACAGCTTATTGGACAGTTGATACCTGCTCCTACTCCTACTTCTACTCCTACTCCTTTTCCTCCTCAGCAGCCCAAGAGACCGAGAATGGAACCAAGGTTCAGACAACCGCAACAGAGGTTAGAGTGCGTACATTGTGGTGGAGCTCATTACTCCCGAGACTGCCGGAAGCAGTCCGGTGCATGCTATCATTGTGGAGATCCCGGGCATAAGGTTCGCCATTGCCCGATGAAGACAGGGATTGCACCCCCAGCACTTCCAGCTCCGGCGCCCAGGCCTTCTCGTCCTGCGCTGCCGTTGAGACAGGCACCTCCAGCACAAGTTAGACCACCACAGCAGCAGCAGCAGCAAGTTATTGTCAGACCTCCTCAGCCGCCACAGCCACGTGCTCCGGCTCCTCAGTATAGGGCTCCGCAGCGACCTCCGACGTTGCAGCGACCCCAATATCGCGCGCCGAGGCCACATCAGCAGTACCAGCGCCCGAGGCAGCTAGGCAGGGCATATGCGATCACACACGAGCAGGCAGAGGCAGCGGAGAACGTCATCGAAGGTACTCTCCCCGTTTGTGGATTTGATGCTAGAGTTTTGTTCGATCCAGGTTCCACACATTCTTTTGTTGCACCAGCATTTGCATTGCATTTTGGGAAGAGTAGGGAGATGTTGCCGTTTGTTTTAGAAGTTGCTACTCCGGTAGGCAGGTCGGTAGCATGTGATTTTGTTTATCCTAGGTGCACAGTTCAGATTGGGGGTACTCAGTTGACCGCCAGTTTAATTGTGTTGGCGATGTCCGACTTTGATGTTATTCTTGGAATGGACTGGTTAGCGGCGAACCGTGCGGTGTTGGATTGTTTCAACAAGACCGTGAGGTTGCGTAGTGTAGACCGTAGTGTTGAGTTCGTTGGTGCGAAGAAGCCCATCTCCACTCGGTTGATTTCTGCATTGAAGGCAGACCATTTGATGAGGAGCGGATGTGAGGGTTACATCGCGTTTATCGCGGAGGACAAGCAGTCCAAACCCATAGAAGAGATTCCGGTAGTATGCGAGTTCCCGGATGTTTTTCCGGAGGAGATCCCGGGTTTACCACCTGTGTGGGAGATAGACTTCACGATAGAGCTACTACCAGGTACTGCACCGATTTCGAAGGCTCCGTATAGAATGGCCCCTGCAGAGTTGAAAGAATTGAAGAGTCAACTAGGAGACCTGTTGGATAAAGGCTTCATCCGGCCCAGTGTATCACCATGGGGAGCTCCAGTACTATTTGTCAAGAAGAAGGATGGAACTATGAGGATGTGCATCGACTACCGGCAATTGAACCAAGTGACAGTCAAGAACAAGTACCCACTTCCGAGAATAGATGAGTTATTTGATCAGCTACAGGGAGCCCAGTTCTTTTCGAAGATTGACTTACGTTCGGGATACCATCAGCTACGTGTCAGAGGAGAAGATGTTCCTAAGACAGCGTTCCGGACTAGATATGGCCATTTTGAGTTTCTTGTGATGCCGTTTGGCTTGACGAATGCACCAGCAGTGTTCATGACCCTAATGAACAAGATATTCACTCCCTACCTCGACCAGTTCGTAGTGGTATTCATTGATGATGTATTGGTATATTCTAAGTCCAAGGAGGAACACGAGCACCAGTTGAGGATTTCGTTGCAGCTTCTGAAGGACAACCAGTTGTATGCCAAGCTGAGTAAATGCGAATTCTGGTTAGAACAGGTGTCATTTCTAGGCCACGTGATTTCCAAGGAAGGATTGGCAGTGGACCCCAAGAAGATAGACGCAGTTGTCAATTGGGGAAGTCCACAAAATGCAGCAGAGATTCGCAGTTTCCTAGGACTTGCGGGCTATTACAGAAGGTTTGTGAAAGGATTCTCTACTATGGCAGCCCCTCTTACGAAGTTGACCCGAAAGAACGTCCCTTTTGTTTGGACCGAGGAATGTGAGAAAAGCTTCCAAGAACTGAAGGCCAGATTGACCACAGCTCCCATTCTTGCTTTACCATCTGGCAGTGGAGGATTTGTCGTTCACACAGACGCATCAGGAGTTGGTTTGGGTTGTGTTCTTATGCAAAACGATAAGGTGATAGCATATGGCTCGAGGCAATTGAAAGACCATGAGAAGAAGTACGCCACCCATGATTTAGAGCTTGCAGCCGTTGTACTTGCACTCAAGATGTGGAGACACTACTTATACGGCGAGAAATTCGAGGTGCACTCCGATCACAAGAGTTTACAGTATCTGTTTACCCAGAATGAGTTGAACAACAGACAACGAAGATGGATGGAGTACATTAAGGATTACGATTTCCCTATCAAGTACCACCCTGGAAAAGTCAACGTGGTAGCAGATGCCTTGAGCAGAAAGTCAGCATTCAGTGGGTGTATAGTGCCAGAATGGAGATGGATGGAACAGTTTAGAGATTTAGAAGTTGAAGTTTGGCCTATTAGTGAGAAGGTAATGATTGCTAGCATGGCAGCATGGGAACCAGAGGTAATGAACAGAATTAAGGAATGTCAGAAGGATGACCCAGGATTGCAGCGTATCATCGAGCACATAGATGACAGGCCTGAATTCAGACTAATTAAGGGGGTTTTGTATTGCAAAGACCGGTTATGCGTGCCAGATGTGCAGGACATAAAGACAGAACTGATGACAGATGCACACCGTACAAGATATTCTATTCATCCGGGCAGCACAAAAATGTACCAGAATCTGAAGAACCACTATTGGTGGATGAACATGAAGAAGGAAATTGCAGAATTTGTTTCCAAGTGCTACACGTGTCAGGTGATCAAGACTGAACACAAGAAGCCTCCTGGTTTACTTCATCAGTTAGATATTCCTACGTGGAAATGGGAGCACATCACTATGGATTTTGTATCAGGATTGCCAAATACCAGGAAAGGGAACGATGCTATATGGGTGATCGTGGATCGATTGACCAAGTCAGCCCATTTCATACCATTCAAGACTGGTCAGTTCATGGATAAGATGGCCAAGTTGTACAATGATGAGATTGTTAGATTGCATGGAGTGCCTAAATCTATAGTTTCCGATCGAGACACCAAGTTTGTCTCTCGGTTTTGGACTACACTTCAGTCATCCATGGGCACACAGTTGAGATTCAGCACAGCTTACCACCCTCAGACGGACGGACAGTCAGAGCGTACTATTCAAACTCTAGAGGATATGCTCCGGGCATGTGTATTGGATTTCAAGAAGGATTGGGATGATAGTTTGCCCCTCTGTGAATTCTCCTACAACAACAGTTACCATTCTAGCATTGGTATGGCACCGTTTGAAGCACTATATGGACGCAGATGCAGAACTCCGGTGTGTTGGGAAGAGGTAGGAGTACGAAGCTTCCACGGACCATCTGTAGTTGGTGATTCCAGTGAGAAAGTCAAGGTTGTACAGATGCGTTTGAAAGAATCTCGTGACCGTCAGAAGAGTTATGCGGATAAGAGGCGAAGGCCACTAGAGTTTCAGGTTGGTGATAAGGTGTTTCTCAAGGTCTCTCCAATGCGTGGTGTTGTCAGATTCGGCCAAAAAGGGAAGCTTTCCAAGAGATATGTGGGACCATTCGATATTCGTAGCAGGATTGGTGACGTTGCGTATCGACTTACCTTGCCGCCAGAGTTGTCGGGTGTACACAATGTGTTCCACGTGTCGATGTTGCGCAAGTATATTCCAGATCCCACGCACGTGTTGCCACACGAGCCACTGCAGATTCAGCCCGACACATCTTATGTGGAGCAGCCAGCGCGGATTATAGACACCAAGGAGACAGTTTTGCGGACAAGGACCATTCCATGGGTCAAGGTTCAATGGGAGCACCATCGTCCAGAGGAAGCTACATGGGAACTCAGGGACCAGATCAGGAAAGCCTATCCTCATCTTCTTCCTGAGGAGGTATGTTTAGGCATTTGGAGGACCAAATGTTCTTTTTAGAGGGAAGGGATGTAAGGTCCCCGACCTTAATAGGGTGTTTAATTTCTTAATATTGGCAATTAGCCTAATTAATTGTGATTTTAGCTAATTAGGCAGGTTTAGTGGCTAAGCAAGTTTCTGTTATCATTAGAAAGATGTTCCCGAAGTTTCATTCGATTCCGAGTGCGATTAGTCTTAATAAGGGGTTAGGTTGTAATTAATAGGAAAATTGGGTATTTTTCCGAAAAGTTCCGTTTTCGCCGAATTTGGGCTCGTTGGAAAGATCTCGTCGCGCTCGTCATCTTTCGTTCTTGGCTCGTCATGATTTGACGCCCCGAAGTCCCTCAAATAATTGATTTTCTCTCATTTCACTCAAAAGGGGCATTTTGGACTTTTCCCCTCCAACCCTCATTTAAACCCTAAACCCAGCCCTAACCTTCGTTTCTCTTCTTCATTGCAACTGCTGGAGCTTCTTCTTCTTCCTCCTTCTTCATTTCTCTCCTTGCAAGTGTGGATTGAGAGCATCCCAAGAGAAACCAAGCACTCCATCTTCTTCCTCTCTCCTCCCTCTACCTCTTGATATAAATTTGGTGAGTTTTCCCCCTTCTCCTTCCTTCCCCATTTCGTTTTTCATGGCTGCAAATGGGTAGAATGTTAATGGCCTCTCTCTTTTCTTCTTCCTTGGTGTTCATTGGGTGTAGGAGAAGAGTTTTGGAAGGTGGATTTAGCTAGAGTGTGTAGGGAACTCTCCTCCTCAAGTTTCTCTCCCTATCTCCATCTTTTCCATCCCTTTGGTGAAGGCAAGTAGATTAGCATTGTGTGTTAATCATGCATGTATGTTTACTTCATTCTTGTTAATATATTGCTTAGATTTCCATCAAATTCCAAGCTTGTTTTATGTTTCATTGGACTCCACATGTGATTAGGGATGATGTTAATGGACTTAGATGGAATGGATGAATGTTTTGGGGCATGATATACATGATTTACAGGTGAGGCATGTGAAGTTTCTGAGGCTCAGTAGGCATCTCGAAATCTGACTGAGAACAGCTTCAGAAACTACATGTTCTGCACGGGCGGTCACCACGCGGTCAGCCAGCGGCTGACCGCCTACCCAGAAACTAGACACAGTTGTTCACGCGGTTACCCCCGCGGTCAGCTCCCGGCTGACCGCCTAATCAGAACAGAACCTCTTCAGGTTCTGTCTCGCCCGCGGTGACCCAGCGGTCCTCGCGCGGCTAGCCGACCTGACGAAATTCCAACCCAGTAGTGTCTGCACTACACGCGGTGACCCGGCGGTCACCACTCGGCGACCTAGCGGTCAGCCGACCAACCCCAGGCGGCTAGCCGCCTGCTCAAAAAACTGTTATTGAAATGGGATTTCTGCCCTAGGTCTTGACTTTATATGTGGGACCCCTTGACCCTACCCTTACATGACCAATTGGGAAAATGGAAACGGAGCATGATTGGCTTGGTGTGCTTCGTTGGTTGTCCGGGATTTCCGTATATTGTCGTTACTTGGCCGAATGCGTGTGGTAGTGAGTTGATTGGTGCCCGATAACTTCCGTACACCATGAGCCCGCCAAATTAGGACACCAATGACTCATTCTCCATACGTCCTCCGTCGGGGATACGTTTAGTATACGGTTGACAGCCCTTGACCTAGGTTTGGCTTGTTCCTCATTCTTGACTCTTGAATCTTGTAGCCGTAGCACGTCGTATCTTGTACACTCTATCCTGAATACTTGTATAATTGTATTTAACTTGTAGAATTAGGATTGGACCGGACTTAGAGTGTATCCGTAGGTACCTTGCCTTGTATTGACGGACACGTGTGGATAGACTTGAAAGGGGACTACTCAGGGAACTTGGAACCCGGCTTGTATCTTGGCTTGACTTGGAGTAGCCCTCGGCTTATTGTCTTGTACTTGGAAACCTATCCACGTGTATTTGTCTTGGAACTTGTGTAGTATACAAACCATCACCATCATCTTGCATTCATACCAGCTGCAGTCTGATGATTCTTGAGTGGGCCGGATACCGGACACTAGGGTGGGCAGTCGGCTTTGGACGGCGTCCATGGCGTGAATAGCTGGGAGCGGGCTAGGACCGTGCTGCTATTCCTAGGACCGGGAGCTAGGATCCCCCTAGAGCCGGACTTTGGGTATTTGTAGTTGGCTCGGACATCACTTATACCCCGGGAGATGGCTTTGGACATCCTCGGAGTCTCCTCTTGCTTGCATTGCATTTCATGGATGGTTATTCTTGTTATCTTGCTAGGACTGATCATATTACTTGATTCTCGTATTATTCATGCTTATTGCCTAGCTTGTACCTTGTTATCTTATGATCATGTATTTGTCTTTACTCTCCTTTGAAGCATGTTATGAATAATATATATATTGCTTATCTTCTTGCCAACATGTTGTTGATCTTATCCCATGGTGTGCAGAGGACACCTACTACTACCCCTACGCCGACCCGGATGCCGAGGCAATCCCAGAGGATCCTCAACCGGGGGAGGAGGACGAGGTACGAGAGTGGGGTGCCGATGACGTAGCTTAGCGTCATCACTTCCGGCACTAGCGCGCGTAAACGGGGATATTTCTCATCGTACCACTTCGTCTTATCTTTTGGTTTAAACATTTTGTAATCACCATACTTTTGTATATCTTTTGTACCAGGGCCCAAGTTTTTGGGATGGCCCTGATGTTTATAAACTTTATATGTTTTGTTTGAAACTTGAAATTTAATGGAATGAAATCCATACTTGCTTCGATATCTCTACAGGTTTATGAATGTGTTTACCGGACAAGCCCTGTTGATTAACTGATAATGAGGTAACTATACAATCCTCACAGCGGACTTCGATCCGTGGGCATTAAGGGCAAAAAAAAAAAAAAAAAAAAAAAAAAAAAATTTAATTAGCCCTAATTTCACACCCCGGATCCGGTTTAATTACTAATCGGGTTCGGGGGCGTGACAAATAGCATAATACCATTGGTTTTCAATCTTGTTTAAGTGGCTATGTATTATCAAATCAATCAATAATAGAGAATGGGATGGGCCACATGCATTGGTGGGATGATACCTTGAAGGCATCTCTTTGTTGGCAGCCGTAGATATCGTTAGGGCTGATATTGTGGAAGATGTGAGGGAACTGAACAAAAGCCAAGGTGGGAGAGAGGGTGGGGTCAAGGTGGAAGCACATGGCTGCTTTCGCAGAGGTGGGATCATTGGAGTACATATCACAATCCAAGACTAGTATGTATGAACCATTGCTCAATAAACCTGACACCCGAAGCTGCAACAAACACCAGATACATTTTCATTTAAATTGCAAACATAAACACACACACACACAGAAAGAGAGAGAGAGAGAGAGAGAGAGAGAGAGAGAGAGTTGTGTACTATACAAGGACGTTGAGGGCACCAGCTTTGAAGTTGTGAGGATGGGTGGGCCTCTTCTCGCGGCGAACATAGACTAGATGGGGCATCTGGTCATGGTCCTCCAATCCCTTCTGACCTATGACCTAAACCACAATAATCGATGAATTAAATTAATCATAATTATGATGTTGATGACACCAGAGTAGGAATTACCTAAAAGAGAAAATTCTGAGCTCACCCATCTTATGCATTTCTATGTTTTACATTTGCCAATACCATAAGTGACCTTAGAGAGAGAGAGAGAGAGAGAGAGAGAGAGAATTTTAAGGATGATAGAAGGGAAAAAATCCCAATTTGCCCTGGGATTGAAAAAATCTCATTTCTATTATACTTAACTACCAGTGCTAGAGGACCGCATACCTCAATTAAGGAGGCGCCATCTTGTTTTGCCTTCTTATTCAAGTTATCATCTCCAATGAAACCCATTTCTTCAGCCTTTTCTACTTGCTCCTTGAAAGCTTCATACATTGACTGTGTTTTATAGAGGTAAATGTACAGAATTAGTTCAGAAAGAGATTGTAAGGGACTCATAAATTTCAATTGAATTGAGTGTATCCCCGTGTTATGTGACCCGATAGGATTACTCTGAATAAACGACCCCGCAGCACTTGTTCACCAGGTAAATCTTTTTGGTGTTGGTGTCAAATACAAGACGTAGGGAGCAAACCAACACCCAGGCAGATAAATTTGAATAGACTTCAGAATTCATATCCCCTTTCCTAGAGAGATGATCTGTCTCTACCATGAAGATTACTTCTCACACAAAAGAAGTCCTGAAAATGGATCTCATGACAGAGCCTTCTTGCCACAATGTCTTAACATCTCTGTCTGATTTGTGTACAATCACAGTTCATCCAAAACAATAAGACATGACATAAAAAAAAAAAAGAAAAGAAGAAGATGGCACAGTACCTTCATCTTCTCCCTTCCATTCAAGAACTCAGCACTCCTTATTTGACCATCCTCCTCAGAGAAATAAGCATTTGGGCAAGTGGTTCGGACCCCATACTTCCTACAGAAGGGCAGCCAAACCTTAGCAAAAGAAAAGGCCTGTTTCATAGCATAGAGTGTGATGGCGGCACCACCATCATCGGACAGATACACCCACAGCTTCTCTGCCGGATAATCCAGTGCCATCGCCGACAACACTGTGTTCATCACGTGCAATGGAGGCTCCTTCTCTGGATCAGCAGTGCAGATGAACACGTCGATCACTGGAAGCTGATGGTCATTGGAGAGCCGCTCGGGGAAGGCGACCCGAGAGACGGGCCGCCATCGGTATGCGGAACACAGTAGCCAGATGAAGGATAGGGTGAGCTCAGAAGTGAGTAGAAGAAACCATGTTAGTGTGAGAGTCCATGAGTGAGAGTGGGAGGTGAGGAAGAAGAAGAGCCATGAAGCTCTGTAGTAGAGCAAGGCCAGGAGGATGAGAGAGTGCACAAAGATGTGGGCTCTGTTTATGGTCGCACGTATGCGCTCGATTCGGAGCGTGTGGAGAGGAGGTATCTGCTTCAACTCCATCTCTTCTTCTTCTTCTTCCTTTTTGAATTCAAAACCATACAAATATATACAACGTATCAAGAGAGATTTTGGATCTGATACAATGAATCCAGCTTCTTCTATTGCAACTAAAACAATAAAATAAACTGCTCTGATGGCTTATTTTAAAGTCATATTAGGTGTAGTTTGTTTGTCTTATTGAATTGAATGGTAGTGTATGGCAGACCAGGTAATAAATTTTAGAAGTCATCAAATGAATGCTCTGTACAATATGTCAGGTATATTTTACAAAAATACCCTTAGTTGCGATATCACAAGTCACTCGACTTTCTCATCACATAGTGAGTGGCGGCTGTATTGTTTGGGACCATCTCTCTGTGTTTTGTTGAGATAAAGACGTAAAGTTTCCTTCCTCAGCGGCAAGAGATAAGCATTCAGAGAGTGGGGGTGGACATTAATTTTATTTTATTTATTCAAAACGATAACTTAAAAGATAGTTTTAGTAATAGCCAAACTGATATGCATTGGCTGAGTTTTAGGAACTATTCAAAAATTTATACTAGTATTTTATGACACCGTATAAAATAAAAGAGCCAACACTCAATTGTAGATCTTGAAGTGATCCACCTAGTTTGTGCTCATATGCAATTATTTGCTTTCTACCGTAGAAAATCATTTTAAAAAAAATTTCTTTTCTGTGAAGAGAATTATTGCACCAACGGTGGAAAATGAGCAGCATAGAATCTGAGTGATTTTCCTCATGTTAGGCAAATGGGCCCCAAAGACGTCAAGTCATTATGGCGACAGGAGATAGAGTTAGGCAAAATATAAAAATGCAAGGACGAAAATGTTACATGATAAGAAGGTAAAAATGATTTACCAAAAGATAAGCAAATTGACAATTAGTACATAAAAGCAAAGAATTTGAATAAATAAGGCTGCCTACCTAGCGAAGGGTTTTCGAGAATAAAAGAAAAAATGGAAAGCAGTGGTGGCGTCGTGCCGTGAGGAATACCTACCTAGAGAGGGGTGACAATGGTGCACCAATGCCGGATACTAATTGTGATTTGAGGGTCTCTTCAAATTTTGGGATTTTTAAGAGAGAGAGAGAGAGAGAGAGAGAGAGAGTTAGTTTGGAAAAAGGGACGGGGCCTGGGCTGGTTGGGCTTTAGAGAATTCACGGGCATTTTTCCAATTAGGTGGGAGCTCAAGCCCCCACACCCCTATATGTGTGTCCGGCCCTGGGGAGAGGAATGAAAGCCATGGTTGAAGAACGTCGGCCCTCTGATGTCAAGTCATAATAAGAATGTTTTCATTGTCCTTGTCACATTGCCGTACATAAAACCTAAGTCCTACTTCGCAAACTAGTGGGATCCAGGAAACCGTATGTGTGCCCTCATCAAGGAGGTTGGGTGAAAACTGCTACCTGTCCAATAAAAAATAAAAAATATAAAATTGATCTTGCGTTTTTATACCTGTTGGAAAATATTTCATGTAGTCCGTCAGGATGATAAGGTTGATATGAATCTCACAAGAGGGACTTAACCCAGAAAATCTTCAAAATCAGAAGATTAGAAGATCCTAGACAGTAAAAAAAACACGGCCCCATCGTAAGTATCTCATATAGTACACTTAACAATAATGTCACTACTACATCACACTTTGCAATTCCAGTCTAAGAGAAAATAGAAAGTATATTATAACATTTCATATCATAGAGGTAAAGTACAAACATCAATGTAAGTTTATTAATTTTCCTGTGAACTTACAGGACAGATGATTATTTGACCGAGTAAAATGAAGATGTTCTCCAACAAATAAATGCGATATTTTCGCAACAACTAATCACATTGTGAAAACAATGAACCCTAAAGACAGTAGAACCATGGTACAGATTAATGAAAAGAAAGTGATCAAAGGTGGAACTCGGCCAACATCTCTTCTTATCGCAAACCCTTCAATTATCGGATAACTGCTAATTGTTATGAACAATGTAAGAAAGAGCTGTACCATCAGCTCACTGTAATTTCCCTCAACAATCACTCTCCACACACCTCCAATCAATGCAGCCATGTTTAGAATTGAACTGGTAACAACAGGGACAAGTATTAGACCTGCACCTTGGAAATCGAAAACACCTTTGGCATACCGGTCTACTTGGTCTTCCTCAGTAACTTTGCTCGTCAACCCAAAATCGACTCGCTTTACGCCAATAAGCTTTATAGCAATATCCAAACATCCAAAGAAGTTGGCTGAAACGGACTTGATCATCCATATCCTCAGTTCATTCCACCACATTCTAAAGGATCCTCCTGTGTGAAGGACTTCGAATAAATGTTGACATGAGCCTGATATAAAGACTGCTGCAAAGACGGCAAACCATGGATCTGAAACCTGTTTGTTAAATAAAAGATTAAGAAAATAAAAACCCATTTAACCTTGTAATTGCTGAATACAATCAGTATCATACTTGGATTTTGCCAGTAAGTATGTAAATTAGGCCATGTACACAGGTCCGATAAGCTTTTATGATTGGGACACGGACACAACTCCATACCTTTATATTAAATATCGGTTAGGAATACGAGTATTCCGGTATGGACCCAACTGGACCCAATTGTCAATTAAGTAGAAAAAGAGTGACCATCCCAGAACTTTTTGGGTTGGGTCCTTTATAGGTATCTGGGTAATCTGAGGATCTTGGTACCCTTGTCTCATTTCAGTTTTAAGTGAAACAGAAACTAATGCAAAAGAGTGTCAGTTAAAACCACTAGAATGAATGAAAAACAAGCTCACAAACATAGTTTTGCTTTACCTTAGGATATAAGGAGATGCCATTCAAGAGGCCCAGTTGTGGAACACTAGCATAACAGATCGCAATTATGGAAAAAAACGGCGTGAATGCACAATAACTGAGACACAGAGTATGAAGGATGGAATGCCCGGACATGATCCCATAGATGAGAGGGCAGTACCGAGAGAAGGTAACTTCGAGCAACCCCAACATCCATCTCTTGTTCTGGACCAGGATGTCATTCATATTGTTGGGGGTACTACCTAGGAACTGTGGCCTCGGAGGATCGTAATACACAGAATTCCATCCGTTGCAGTGCAAGCGGAATCCAGTCATGTAGTCCTCTACCAATGAGTCATAGAAGAACCCAACCTGACAATGGAAAAAAAAACAAAACATTTAGGATAGGCAGTTAAATCCCCTCATAACATGGTTCCATAAGTTGCCATAACAGCCTGAGTGTAATGTGTGGAACTACAAGGTGCATTAGTTGAGTAGGGGTGCTCAAGGGCTCCTGACAATGGGCCAGTTAGACCTTATGGTTGGGGTCTGGGCCACGCACCCAAAGCTCTCCCAGGCGCGGCCTGAATTGGTAGTACTTGTGGTTTAGTGACTGATTTGCATGAACAAGTGATAAAAAGGCCGAACAAAACGGTAGAAAGCTCAAACAATTGATAGAAAGCCCGGACCAGGCCCAGCCTGATTGACTAAATGGGGAGGTCCGAGCGTGATATGTTTCCGACGGGTCAGTCTCTTATGGCCGTGTTGGGCTTGGCATAAAGTTGTCCATGACTGGATATGCTTCAGCCCGGCCCTACTAACCCCAGAAATCCCTACAACTGAGTATGGGCCAAAAAATACCATGTTTAAATCTTGGCTCATACCTGATCATTTTAGTTGGAGTTGAAAACCCTGACCCAACTCAATGCCACCCTTGTGTTAGAGGCTACTCGAGGGCTGGCTCATCATAGATTAACTCTATTTGGTCCCACATATATGGGCCAAACCTGTGTTTATTAATCAAGTTTGAGATATCAACCAAATCCAGAATGAGCCAGTCCGATTTTGGCCGGTCTTGTGGGTCGGGAAGCAATTGCACTCTACACTCATGTTTAGAGCATGGCAGATTCTGGGCTTTTCTTACCAACACCCTTTACTTGCAAGGTTTTAAGGGGCTTGCCTGCTTGCCCCATTTTGTGCCTTTTTCATAGTTACATGATGCTAAAAGGTGGGCTTCTTGTAGCAACCCATTTGATTGGAGTCCATTCTCAACAATATTGCACTTGTAGTCTGGGAGTAGCGTCCTCAATAGCTCGTTTGAATGGCCAAACCACTGTCTACGCTGAATGAGATCCTTAGGTAGATCCAACTCTGTCATTTTACAACCATATATAATTTAGTGAAGGTTACAAATTGATTTGCCCTCATTCTTCCATTAATAGATGTATCCCCCACATCAGCCCCACCAGCTGATCCACATATTCTGCATATTATCTTACTTTATATGGACTGTTCTAAGGTGAAATCTTAAGTGGTTCTGTTAAATAAGATAGGAAATTAAAATACTGATAGATGAGATTCATCAGATAACCTGGTGCAGTGCCGTACAATGCCTCCCTCTTTATGTAAAAACCTGTTCCTGACAAGAGTGGGCCATTGAGGCCATCACAGCCATTCCACCAAACCTGATAATAGATTAGAGCACAACCCAACCATTGAAAGGTTAATATACTACATTAAGCATGACCCAGTGAAAGACATGGATAAAGTTGTAGGCGATTGAATGGAGTAATTGGTCGCACGTTGTGGTCAATCCAAATGTGAGCCCCAGTTGAAATCATGTGAATGTTCTCAATGGGTTGAAAGGGCAGTAGTGCAATAGCATGCTACCATTAGCAAACCAATAATAGATAATGGGATGGGCCACATGCATTGATGTGATTATCCAATGTACCTTGAAAATCTCTCTGAGTTGGCCGCAGTAGATATCGTTGGGGCTGATATTGTGGAAAATCTGAGGAAATTGAACGAAAGCCAAGGAGGGAGAGAGTGTGGGATCAAGGTGGAAGCACATTGCTGCTTTGGCTGAGGTGGGATCATTGGAGTACATATCACAGTCCAAGACCAGTATGTATGAACCGTTGCTCAATAAACTTGACACCCGAAGCTGCAACAAACACCAGATATCTTCATTTAATTGCCCCCCCCCCCCCCCCCCCCCCCCCCCCCACACACACACACAAACACAAACGCAAACGCAAACGCACGCACGCAAACTTGCTTTCTCCCTCTCACTCTCACACACACACACACAAAAACAGAGAAATAGCTAGAATAAGAGAATGTGCCATACAAGGACATTGAGGGCGCCGGCTTTGAAGTTGTGAGGATGGGTGGGCCTCTTCTCACGGCAAACGTAGACTTGATGGGGCATGTTGTCATGGTCCTCCATCATGTCCAATTCCTTGTCACCTATGACCTTTACCACAACAATCGATTAATTAAATCATAACATGAGGTCTTTGTTAATTATGTGTTGACCCCCAAGCAAAAACAGTTGATGAAATGTGGAAGAAAGTATTTGGATTGGTAATCAGGTATATAATACTTGATATTAGGACTTCATATTATAAGAAAATACTATAATTATGATGATGATCACACTGTATTAATAGGAATAAGTTAAAATGGAAAACTCGGAGCGCATCCATCTTATATTTTCCATTGCATAAAATTTGCCCCTGCATCTTGATCTCATGAGAATCATGTCCTGCAACCATGGTGGAACCATAGGGGCTGCCGGCGGCTATGGCCCCCAAATTTTCATAAAGCTCCTTTAGGTTTTAGAAAACTCTATATTTTTTTTTACGTATGCCTGTCCCACCCCCAGAATCTTGTATAAAAGCCACTATTTATATATTTTGAAAACTATATGCATTTTTTAAATATGGCCCTCCCAGGAGTTTTTTTCGTTCATAGTGCGCCCCCATCCCACTCGAAAGGAAGAATTCCTGGGCCCGCCCTTAAGCTGCAACTTGCCTTTTCTTATTTCTTGTTAGTCTAATCTCATATTTGATAGGGAAGGAACTTATTTTTTTTAAATCATTTTAAGCATACAGTTGCTTTTGTCTACTTTCTCCCAGGATCAACATAATGGAAACTTCCTCTAACCTGTATAACACATTTATTATACATCAACCTACACACATGTACATTTAATTTGTAGGTAACTTCCTCCTATGAGTTGAAATGCTAGCATGTGGCAGAGATAGTTGAAATAGAAACTGTAATTTAATGGGGACATGAAGAATAGCTACCCATCAACATGGTACTGTTTTGCCAATTTAGGAAGTTACTATTTCTAAGTTGCTATAATAACCATTTCTTCCTTATCACTTATTTGGTTTGAGAGTGTTAGTAGCTAAAGGCAACCAGAGGGCTACATATATATACATGATTTAAAAATGAGTTTCTTCTTCGTTAAATCCAAGATAAGAAAAATGGAGTTGCAGGGTGTCCTTTTACTTTAAGAAAAGAGAGCATGTCATGATGTCACTAAATTTATTAGATTGTTTTCAGATTACGACATATGGGTATTTTTGTCAAAAAAAATTTTTGAGTTTACAGAGCACTATGAACGCAATATTTAATGTCGCTTCATTTTGTTGTCGAGTAAGGATTTAAGATTAATTCACACATAAAAACCCTAAATACTACGATTGTAAATGTATCTCAAACATCAATTACTAACACTAACAGGCCATTACTAACACTAACAATCCTATTTAATTTTGAACATCAATTTATACGTATCTGTCAGTGCTAGCTAGAGTACCACATACCTCAACTAAGGGAGCACGATCTGCTTTAGCCTTCTTACTCAAGTTTTCATCTCCACTCAAGCCCATTTCTGCAGCTCTTTCTACTTGCTCCTTGAAAGCTTCATACATGAACTATGTTTGATAGAGGTAAATGTATAAAATTAGTTCTGAAGGAGATTGTAAGGGACTGATAAATCTGAATAGAGGTCAAATCCTCTCACAGAGTGAGTTCTATCTCTATTGAGAAAATTAGTTATTGAAAGTTTTGCAGACTTACTAGAATGGATAATAGTTCTAATTTAACCAATTAATACGCAGTGTAAATAACAAAATAAATAATATAGAACTAGCAATCTACCAAGCGATTACCACAAGAAGGCATACACAATATTTAGCGTGAAAACCCTATCCAGGGAGAAAACCATGAACCAGAAATCAAGAACTCACGGACAGTTACAAGGTATACTCACAGTTCATTTCCCTTATTCTGTACCTTAACCTAAGGACTATAGTTGTTCTTGCACAAAATCTATTGCCGTGACAACTACCGTGTACCATTCTCCCTACTTGATCTCCTTACACATTGTCAACTAAGATGAGCTATCTTCTACAAGAAAGTAAAAGAAAATATAACTTTCTAGAACAGTCATTCAGAACAATTTTTCAATGGCTCTAGAGAATAAATATCTCTCTAAGATATCTCATATTCATATTAATGAGAGATGAGGTGTTTCTGATCTTCAATATGCACACCCACACCTTTTTGGGTTGACAGAAACACCATATTTATAGCCCCAAATTTTGTGCCTTGTAGTTAGAACACAAATAGGACTCAAAGTGGAAAACAAAGTCTCAAAAGGAAATAATTTCGTAGCCGTTCTGGAGACTTTCTTGAAAATCATGCTTATGTTCGATCAATCGGACAGTAGCTCTGATCGATCGGACCACCTAAATAACTGGGGTGCATCTATTGTCCGATCAATCGGACAGAGGCTCCGACAGATCTGACCTAAGCGTTTCGCCTGGTCTTCTCTCTCTCTCTGTTTTTTTTTTTTTCACTTTGGCTTTTCCGGCGACACAACCACAATCCATTTTAAAATAAATTAGAAATTATAACTTAATGGACCCAGAGTTTTGTCCAACCCATGAATTAGCCAACAAAAACTACTAACAGTTCTCAATAAAAAAAAAAAAAAGTCTCTTATTCCATGTCTGATTTGTGTACAATATTAAATCATCTTCTTATAAAATAAATTTACGATCACTTGTTCAAATGGAATTATCACATTGGTCAAAATCATCCTACTATCTTAGCCGCAGATATATAATGCAGAATTTCTGGCCACAAACCTGGTAAAGGGCAGACCTCATTTCATGCAACTCAGTGATTTTTTTTATTTGTCACTTAATTTTTTTTTTATAGAAAACTCAGTGAGGCTGGTGAGATAAAAGATCTCTTTTAAGTAAGGGACGAGCCACATATGGAGAATGCATGGCCACAATCTAATAATCATGACCATTTATTTAAGGGACTCAAAGGTCAATAATTTTACTATTACAACAAAAATTTTCAACTGTGAAATGGTAGGGCTCGTAAATGAATGGTTCGTCGTAAGGTTGTTTTTACCTCCAGAAGCCTCAACACTCCACACAAACTTATTTAAATTTAGGTTTTCATTTTTTTCTAAATTAAAGTTTAGGTTCTCCATGTGACTTTAAGACATTACATTACTATATTTCTCTTAGACATTCAAGATATCAGAGTCATGAATAGTCTTGGTCATAACATGCTAATTTTCTCTCAAGATATGTAAAAGCCTGATAGGACGGAATAGGACTCATCCCAATCATATCACTATAAAACTATTAATATATGATTTTTGTTATAAATTCAAGAGAGATTTACTCTAAAAAGGATCTTTGATGGTCACTAGACGAAAAAGCATCAACTAGTTCATATGATACAAAAGCATCAACCACTTTCATTTTTTTTATTAAAGTTTTTATTGAGAGACGACGGTGTCGCTCGTTTACACCTTACAAAACCCCCGAAATCCTATTTTTCCTTTCTTCCTCCCCATCATTTTCCCCCGTCTGGTGATTTTGTTGCCTCCTACTTCCTTAATAGTTTGCAACATGATCTCAGATATTGTTTTTCAACCTGATTTGGATTGAAGCATCATATCATGTGGAGGTATTTTTTTTGTCGTTTACCCATTGTTTGTTTTCCAAAATAACGATTCTTATTGGTTTCTTCTTCTTCTTTCATTTTCCTTCAACTTATTTTCAATATAGCATCATAAAATTATTAATATTCTTGCAATTTTTGGGCCATGAAAAAAAGATGCAATCAACTCAAACCATGTGAACTGAACCATCAAAATTTGGAATGGTGAAGTGAACTCTCTGAAGCTAAGTTTGGTGGACTCCAAAGTCCAAACCTTAATGAAATATGACTTTTAAATGAAACATATCATTTCCTAATAAGCATTCGATCTTGATGATAACATATTGCAATTCCTTTACAATTTGCTCAACTTCAAGCCTATAAATTCCTTGATTGATTCCCTTCAAAGACCCACTAATTTTCCTACTTTTGAATGCCCAATAAGATGATAAATAAAAAAAGCAACTATCATTAATAGGAAC
Source organism: Persea americana (assembly GCA_029852735.1). Taxonomy (NCBI): domain Eukaryota; kingdom Viridiplantae; phylum Streptophyta; class Magnoliopsida; order Laurales; family Lauraceae; genus Persea; species Persea americana. Next base: position 74,215,099 of record CM056815.1, read on the forward strand.
CCCAGAAAAAAAAGTAATGTAAAAAGGGCAAGAAATATATATATATATATATACACACACTTGGTTCAAAGACTCACCAATTTTCCTACTTCTAATCAGCGTCGACGTCGTTGCCCAACCGTTTCATGAAGTCTTGCTAAAGGGGTAGAATAAGCGACGACGTCGTCTCTTCGCAGAATCTTAAAACACTTTGGTCCCATTAAAATAAGCGGCGACGTCGTTCCTCTATAGAATCTTTAGATGCTTGGTCCCGTTGAAATGAGCGACGACGTCGACGCCCGTCGAAAAAGAGCAAAAAAAGAGAAAAGTTTGGCGGGAATACCTATTTCGTATCATATGATCTAGTGGACGCTTTTTCGTCTAGTGACCATCTAAAGCCCTTTTTTGAGTAAATTCCTCTAAATTCAACCTAACATGCAATAAGTAAAGTTTAGAAAAATATCAAATTAGGGTGAGTGCCACTCCATGCACATAATGGGGCTGGACTACTGATATCCTCTGAGGTAAATTTTTCAAAGCAAGCAATTAATGAGATTGGCAGATTGCTATCCACTCAAGGGTGGAGTTCTTGCGGAAAGAAAACCCGCCCCGACCCACCTTAATTGATGGGCTCATGGGCCAATGGCTCCACCTCGATCCAGCAATTGCCAGACAGGGTCCACATCTCTTGGCCCGTGGCAAAATAAAGATACAAGATCACGAACGAGACATCATGGTATACCTTCATCTTCTCCCTTTCATTCCAGAACTCAGCACTCCTTATCTGACCATCACCCCATTGGTTATCCATGGAGAAATAAGCTTTTGGGCACCTGGTTCGAACCCCGTACTTCCTACAGAAGGGCAGCCAAACCTTGGAAAAAGAAAAGGCCTGCCTCATTGAGTAGAGAGTGACATCGGCGCCGCCGTCATCCGACAGATACACCCACAGCTTCTCTGCCGGATAATCCAGAGCCATTGCCGACACCACAGTGTTCATCACGTCCAATGGAGGCTCCTTCGTCGGATCAGCGGTGCAGATGAACACGTCGATCTCTGGAAGCCGACTGTCATCATCGGAGAGCCGCTCGGGGAAAGCAGCCCGGGAGACGGGCTTCCATCGCAAGGCGGAGCCCAGCAGCCAAATGAAGGAGAGGGAGAGCTCAGAAGTGAGTAGAAGAAGCCATGCAGGTGCGAAAGTCCAAGGGTGAGAGTGGGAGGTGATGAAGAAGAAGAGACATGAAGCTCTGTAGTAGAGCAAGGCCACGACCAGGAGAAAATGCACAAATATGTGGGCTCTGTTCATGGTCAAAATTGCCTTGTTGACTTGGAGCGTGTGGAGAGGTAGGATCTCCCTATTCTCCATCTCTTCCTCTTCTTCTTGTTACAGGGGATGTCTAAACCATGCTGCCAAGGGTAGTAATTTATATCTTTTCTTGTGGACACGAGCGGACCTCAGCGTCCACTGCCCTCCCACGTGATTCGAAAAACCCCATAAATAAGCTATTGAAAACTTAATTTTATTATTTAACTATTTCACTTGATCAATATACCGCACCATCGAAATGAAAATTTTGGACAGTAAACCAATGCACTACTTTTGCATACATACATAGCCTGAAGAGAAAAATGAAATTCTTAATTATGGATATCATAAAGCATGCTGATGAAAGACTTAGGAGTCAATATTTATTTGCACCCATTTACATATTTAAATGTTACACACATATAGCTGAAGTGTAAGAATATTGGTGGGTAAATAAGATCATATTTTTTATGAAAGTTTTCATACTTTAATTTAAAAAGAGACCAGTACCAGAGATGCCAGTGGCAGGTTGTAGTATCAAACACCTCCACCCCTTTTTATTTTCTACAAATATTGAGACGTACGTATGAAGATTTTACATATGTAATTCAAAGAATTCGATATTTACCCATGTCAAAATGGTGATTCCAAATAAACATGACATTGTGTTTCAGATATAAATTTCACACAAATTTTATACAAATTTCTTTTTTTAAAACGGTAACAAAAAATTTAATTAAAAGAAACGAAAGATACAACAAAAATAAGGAGATTTTCATTTTATACAGTTCTTCACGACAAATTTTATACATATAAATCTCATTTTCATATCATAAATGACTCCTAGGTATCATAAGTCGGGCCCACTATTATAAAGGGCTGGATTTTAAATACCTCATAAGCTTAAAATTTTACCGGATCCAATTCCCACATATCCTATGCTAGCTACTGCTGTGTCATGAATAAAGTGGATCACTCACTACTCACGGGAATTACATGATCTACAATTTAAGGTTGAGGATCAAGAATTTTTGCCAACTTGTTCTCCGTGAGAGTATTCTATTACTATACCGAGACTACTAATTTGTTTCAATTTCCAAAATAAAAATGTCATAAACAGAAATCTATATATGTTTCTATAAAAGATTATATTTTTAATAGAAGTCTTTTTCTTTTTTTTTTTGAAATCTATATTTTTCAATAATAACTATGTAAGCAACGACAGTTCTCATTAGGAGGTTCGGGCTTCGTACCTAGGTTCCCCCTCCTAGCATATGCGACACCCACAAATTTTATGATATAAACATTCATATGATTAAAATATTAGATTGTGTCTATCACCAGATGTCGTGTAAATGCAATAAAAAAGAAAGATAAAAGAAGCTTAGGAAAAAATAAAAATATAAACCAAACACAAACAAGAACAGAGAAAAAGACATTGTGCCTGCCGATGAATGTGGACATCTCGTCGCAATGTGGAACTTCTTACTAATACGTGAACCGTTCGGAGGGCTTCTTCGCAAATTATTTCCATTGTTTAATCATAGTCATTATTTTTTGTTTAAGACTTCTACTTTGATTTTCAAGGGTAAGCACCTTTGGATTTATTAGTCTATTTCCTCTGAATATTCAATGCCCATGACCATGACCAGCTATTGCACAATTGCTAATTGTGTGCCCATGGTTATTCATTTCCCACCTTCTTTTTTATTCGTTGTTTATAAAGGAAAGACCGTCGGATGCTCATTTTTGAAAATTTCTCTTTAATCTTCATTTTTAACCACTTATGGCATAAGTCTTGTGTCTTCAATTCTTATGTATTTTAGTACACACAAGTTGACCCTAATTAATGCATTTCTCATTTAGTAATGAATTTCGAGAATTTAAAATTATATTGCTCCTTTTAGGGAATTTACAAAAACCACTTGCATTATTTGACAATTACAATTAATTACTGCTTGGGTTTCTATTTTCCAAATAACGACCTATATTCTAAAAATCTAAGTCAACCACTTTTACCTTTTTCATTGGTTAGCTTTTCTTCATTTAACCAAAGTCACTTTGTTCTCTTAAAAGAATAAAATTTTCCTTAGAAGTAGACTAATTATTTGGAATATATCCGAGTCATTAACCTGAAAACTCGATTTAATCTAATGTCAATTTGATTCACATTAATGTCCTTATTTGAATCTTAGATTAGATCTAGGAAAGCTTTAATCCTTCTATGGTAAACTATAAAAAGTTAACCTTTGAATGCAAGCAAAGATTGTTGACACAGAATTCTACATTAATAGAGGTGGTTTTTTTACCAAAAAATAAATAAAAATAGAGGTGGTTGTTGCTTAAAAAAAAAAAAAAACAGATACCTAGTGTCCATCAATATCTACTACTGAACGATCATGACTGCCAACCTTCACCTGTGAACCTTAGAACTTTCTTATAATTGCTTTGACAAATTACTAAATTACAGGCACTCTTTTTTCAGGCCGAGATTAATGGTTGAGCTTTGGGATCTCTAACACCTAATCCAAGACCGGTCCTAATATTAAACAAGCTCAGATTGGTTGAGCTTTCTAGTTATTGATTGGACAAACTATGTGATTTTTAGCGGTCGGGTGAAGCCATTTTTATGCAAAAATTAAAAATAAACTTGTAATCAATGAGACAGTGAATAAATTTTAGAAATCTTCAAATGAATACTCTGTACAATATGTCAGGTATATCTTACAAAAATACCCTTGGTTGTGATATCACAAGTCACTTGACTTACTCATGATATAGCTAGTGAGTACATTGATTCATCTTCTTGGAGTTTTGAGGGTAGCTGTATTGTTTGGGACCCTCTCCTTGTACTTTGTTGAGATAAAGAGGTAAAGTTTCCTTCCTCAGCAGGAAGAGATAAGCATCCAGAGAGTTGGGAGAGGAATGAAAGCCATTGGTGATGACAAGTGGCGGAAAAATTAGGACAATACAAGATCTCCCTCCAAGGGATGTAGTGTGCTCTTTGCAATAATTATTTTTCCTCAAGACCCATTTTATAAGTGGAGTTCTATGTCTCACTATTTTAATGCTAGAAAAATCTTGTCTCCCAGAATTCCCCAAATTCTCCAATTTCATTTATAAAATTGCAAAAACTAGGTACAGTGAGATTGATAAAAATTGGCAGGTTGCTGTGAGCCCAGTGGTCATGTATGCAATGATTTATCTACAAATGGATTTGTCAAATGAAATTTTCTTCTTATTATTTTCTATCATGCTCTTTAAATATAAATGTGGATAGAAAGATCCAATCTGTTAAGCCCTTTTTGTTTCATGTAACTGAATACTTAGAATTGAATTTGTAAAAAAAAATCTAAAAATGACCGTCGAATAACCTCCCCCTTATTAGAAATTGAATAGAGGGAAGATAAGAAATGAACATTCACCAATCACCCTAGTAAAATAATACGTAAAAAAGTTAAGATCGCATTTACATCTCCACCTTATATCTTTCACATGTTAGTCCTCACATTTTTAATATCCTTCTGTGGAGCTCATTTCACACCATGAAATCTTATGAATTCAATTGATTTCTATTTTATAGAAAGAAACAAGCCCTTGGTTTTAGTCCCCAGAAAAAATAATGTTTACACATTGTGCAATCTGGCTATGATGAAATCCAACTGAGACTAATTATGTGCGAATTAAGATAAAGTGCCAATTTAGAAGGGACATTTGAGTGTCAATAGATTGGATTGATCATATATTAATCCGGTATGAAGAGGATAAATAGAGAATTGAAGGGCGGCACTGGAGAATCCAAAAGCGAAAGCAACTCCATTGTGTGTAGAAACTTTATGCGTAAAATAGTGGGTAAAATAGATAAACAAAAAAGGGGACTGACAATTTTGAAATGCAAGGATTTTCAAATCCCCCTCTCTCTCTCTCATTTTCGTATGTGAGGCATTGTAAAGAATAATCTTGAATTCAAGAGAAATGGCAATAAACATAAAGATAAGAAAATCAATTTTTATATTATTAGTGATTTCTTTTTTATAACTGAATAAAGAAGTACCTGGAAATATGAAGTATAGCATAACCAAATTGGATCAAATAAAGATGGTCCCTTGTAAACATGCAATTGATATCAAAAAGCTTTATAGCCATAAGTTTTACATGTAATTGTGATTTTCATATTAATTGTTCTTACTATTTCTGAGAAAGAATAAAAATTACAATTGTAAAATTTATAAACATTACTGCTTTAAAAATCTCTTTATTCATCAAGTTTATACATGAATTGCAAGGGACTGTTTATATCCCAAGTTGTAGCTCAGCTGGTCAAGAGACACAATGACTGCATATGGTGCACATGAGAGTTAATGCCTCTCCAGGAAAAAAGAGGTATCCACATGGTTCTCGATTTTATTGGGACCCATGATCCAAAGCATGAAGGGGTTGGAATCTCTAGCCCAAAATCGATCTTTTAAATATAGCTCCACAAGGAAATCTATAATATATAGTGAGATTTTAAAAATTCCCAGAGAACCAAAGTTCCAACAAAGAAATAGGCTCATTGTGTACAACTCTTCAAATCTGAACTAACAAACATATTTGATTACCTTATAATCTCAAAATCCAAGAGGGATCTACGGTTGAAATTTGAGATCCAAGTGTTGTTGGGTCTCTTGTAACTTATTCACGGTTCAGATCATGATTTCAAGGCCCACAAAAATTAAAAAAATTGAAAAAAACGTGCTGCAGGATTGCAGGATATATATATAGAGCAAGGCTCTCCTAAGCTCAAGCTTAGGATAAAATCTCGTAAGCTCATACTTGTGGGGCCTACCTTTGGTCCATTCAAATAGACCAAACACAGGACCCTTCTAAGTAGCATATGTCCATCAATTTTTGGCCAGATCCAAATTTACTGGACCGTTGGATCGACTATATATCGATCCGATTGGACTATTAACCGTTAAACTTTTGGGGCCATATGGAGATGATAGAAATCACGGTTGGGCTGATTTTTTGTATAGAGGAATATCCCAGGGAGTCCTTGAAATCCCCCCCACCCCCATCCCCATGTGGGTCCCTAAGTGGGCCCCACTATAAACTTGAGCTTACCTTATCATAAACTTAAGCTTAGGAGAGCCTTGCTCATATATATATATATATATATGATTGTTCATATGCATCTTTCACTTACCATAGGGTGAGGGATACTTCTCTTTTTGCACAAGAAGGCAAGAAAGTGTACTTCACCGCAGGTTTTGGAGTTTGGATATTTGCCAAACATGTAAGAAGGGAAAAGGCCTAAGTGGGCCTACCATTGCAGGATTTTGGACCCTTCTCACCGATCCCATTAGAAAACTCACTGTTCATAACAAGGGGGGCAGAGCTTTGGAGAGAAGAGAGGGTAACAGGAGGCACCCAATGGAGACAGGTATCGTGGTGGTAGAGAAGGTCGCTGGGAAATCAACAGTCACTCCTTGCTTTTGCAAGTGCCCCCTCAAATTAATCACACCCACTAAGGTATGTATCACCACCATCATCTAGCCATCAACACCATCTCAATTCATTTCCTGAATGAATCATCATCTGACAATCATTCTGTTGTTGTTATTATCACAAAACAAACCCACATGCACCCTAGGTGTGCTCCCCCAACACAGTTGCAGTGTGGATCTACACCCTCTCCTATGGTGGTGGATTGGTCTCGGTAGAATTTTTCTTTTCTGCCCCCTCTCTATCTATCTCCGTTTGAAAATGAAACAATCCCTCTAGATTGATTTCTATTTCATGTTGTGTATGTTGGGTGTAGGGAGATAGCATTTGTTGTGCAATAACAGTGGGAGATGGGTGCACCACTGTCTTGACCACTCAGGCTTCCACTAAAGTGAGTTTCCCATTCTGCAGTGCCTGACATTTTCCCTATTTCCTTGTTCAATTGTAATTATTCACTTTTCATATGTAATGGGTCGATGCAAATATTTCAACTCTTTAACCCTTGAAGGAGTTGATTTTGATCTGGAGTACGCATTGGCTGAATCTCTGTCAGCGTGACATCTTGGAGAGTGGGCCTGTAAGATCCCGGTCCCACATATTTATTATTTTATTATATTTTAATTAGATATTATTATTATTTTAATTGAATGTATTTTAGTTATTTAAGTGGGTAGGATTAAGTGGGGCACACGTTAGATTAGATGCATAGATTGATGAGTTGGGTTAATGGGTAGATGGCCTGACCCGTAGTTTGACCCAATGACTTAAGCCCAGTAGTACTCTTTTTAACCTAATCCCCTTTTTAACGAAACCCATCTTATCTTTCCCCACTAATCTCTGCAACTCCTCCCGGTTATCTTCATCTTCTTTCCCTTTCAACTTCCCAAGCCATACCAGCTTTAGGATTCAGCCATCAGAATCAAGATCAGAGGATACCAGCATTCTTCATTCAATCTTCTTATCTCAGGTAACCCTCTCCTCAAATCATTAGGAGTAGATCTATATTTTTAGGTTATCTTCATATTCTTTCCAATGTTAGGTTTTGGGTAGGAATACCATAGATCTGTTCATCTGAGCATTCCTTTCTCATATTCTTTGTCAGATCGGTGGTAGGATTATTCTCAAGCGCTGTGGGAATCGCGGTTTGGGTATTGGTTAGGATCTGTGTATTTTTCTTCAACCCCGGCAAAAGGCAAGTACCTAATCATGGTTTATAAATTTAATATTTGTTTATCTTTGATTGGCATGTCACTGCATGTAGAAATCTTTGATGCCTTCTTTTTACTATGTTATTTGTTTTAGTGATGAGATCGTCTTTCAAACTTCTATTGCCATGACCGATCACTATTTGGATGCCAAAAACCCTTTTCTTTTCATCTTCTGTAGACCGTGAGACCACAATTTCAAGTGGCCATGATATCAGGCGGAATTATATGTCAACAGTGATTCTGTGATGGGTTACACGGTTTGGCATTGTCCATATTTTCTGCCATGAAACCCGAGTGGGCCACCTGATGACCGATCCGGTCCGTGGATCCAGAGGAGGACCCACGGGCGACCCTAAAGAGGCTGGACCCGTTGACAGCGGACCCCATTTGGGCCATCATCTTGTAGCTTGATCAGCAGGGGGCGGGTTTTAAGGGAGAAAATCAGTTTGGGCATCAGGCGTGGTGGGACCCGCCGGATGATTTGATTGCAGATCAGATCCCTGCATCTTGTAGAGGGGGCCCAGGCGACCATATTAATGGGTCTGATCTTGGGTCTTGAATTAGGGGGCCCCACTATCCGAGTGACCAAAGTTGTTGGCGTCGAAGTGCGGTTACAGAACTCGGTCTGTTGCAGAACTTGGTTCTGTGAAGACTGTGAAGGAGGTATGGGAAAAAAGAGAGTGATGCTGACGTGGGGATAAGAGAGGTGATAACATGGGCAAAAAGATCATGATGCTGACGTTCATGTGGGGATAAGAGAGAGAATGGGGATAACATGGGGATGATGGAGTTGTAACAGAATATACAGAACATCCTTTTGACTTTTAACACACTTGGCCCATTTATATTTTAGAATTAAATAAAAGGCCCAATTGTTTTATAAATTCAAATGAGAACCTTTGATATATTTTGAATGAGGACAATAGTTTTAGATGAGTCCTTAGGTTTTTTTTTCTAAAATTCTAAATTAGGGATTGTTACTTTTATTATTTTATGCAAATTAATTTTAAATGGATTTTTAAAGTGTTAAAATTATATGTTTGTACTTTATTAATCGGATCATTGGATTGCGTAAATGCTGTCTGGGCATACGGTATCTTACTAGCATGAGGTTTAGTGCTTAATATGACCTCGGGAGAATCCTAATGGATTCGAGCTCAACCCATCCCTATTGGAAAACCCTTAATTGGGTCTATGCACCATTGATGGAAAAGTGATGCGTTGATCTTTTATCCATTAGAGATTCCTGTGGTTATTGGGTACGAGACCTTACGTTTGACCTTAGGATTGGCTTGTGATTATCCTTTGACATTCGGGTTTGCATATATATAAATGACTATTCGAATATGATATGAAATGTGGAATGGCAAATACTTTATTTTGACTTATGATTTTTGTGTCGGAGCATTATCAATCAGGTCTATTATGAATATATGTTTATGTGTATATGTGGGTCATTTTATGGACGACTGCAGATCGATATATGGACGATTGATCACCGATGTGACCGGATCACTTATAATCCGCTTTGATTATGGACAGGTTATCCTGATTTTGTTTTGATCGGTTTATGACCACCGACGTTATGGACGGGCTTTCCCGATTTATTTAGGGTTGACCACCCACAACGGGGACACTTGTCACCGTGTGATTTTATATTGCTCCTTTGTGCCATTTGGTTTTATGTCATACATTCGTTATCGTTATTATATTTGTCATTTTTTTTTTCATTATGATCACACTTGTCTATATTCTTCTCGTTCTCGTATTAAATTTTGAATTATGATTATGTTCTTGCTATTTACTTTGTAATATTTGGTGCATAGGTACTGAGCCCTACTTTACCCAGGAGACGGAGGAGGATCAAGCGTTTCAAACGTTTGAGCCAACTGTTGAACCCGAGTGGGATGCCGGAGATGGCTTTGGAGCCGTCTGAACCAGCACAAGAGAGAACGTCATCTTAGAATTATATTAATGAACTTTCTTTTAGTGTTGAGACCTCTTTTAGAAATTTTATATTTATGCAATTTTAACTATTAATGTTTATTTGATTTTTGTGTTGGGTTTCATTATAAACATTGATTACCAATTGAATAAAGCTTCCGCTGCATTTAATGAAACTTATTTTGACTCACCACATATTGAAATTTTTTTTGTGGGTCCACTTTTGGAAGCTTGTGTTGTATTAAACACAGGAATTTGAATTTCATTTATTTTTCACGTTTATCCCTAATTCTTATTTGGGAGACGTGACAGTTGGTATCAGAGCCCAGTACGATTCTCGGATATTAAAATGGATAGAAACAATAGAACGTGGTGAGGATTCCGATTTCCGTTAGATAGGCTTTATGTGTTAACTGTAAAGTCTATAGAATTGCTTGTTAGCTTGTTTTGTAGGAACTGAACCATTATTATTTTATTGTAGGTCATGGCACATCGTACAACCAGATCTCATGACAAGGAACCTGGGAATGGATCGAATAATCCAGACGATCGTTTCAACCAACTCTTGCAAGCTTTTATCCAATCCCAGACTACACAACATGATCAACAAAAAGCAGCTGAGGCTGAACGGGCTGCAAAGAAACAACGAGAAAGGGAAGAACGAGCTGCTGAGAGAGCACAAGCAGACAGGGATAGAGCAGCATTCCAGGCTCAGATTTTAGCCTTGACTGACAGAGCAGCTCAGCCAGTGCAGGTGGTCATGCCTCCCAGGGAAGTTGATCCAAATGACCTCTATGAGAAATTCAGGAAGAGGGTTCCTCCTGAGTTTCACGGGTCCGAGGATCCCATGATAGCAGATGATTTTATAGAACAGATGGAGCAGATTTTTGCAGTCTTCCGATGCACTCAGAGGCAGCGAGTTAATTTGGCAGCTTACATGTTCAGAAGGATAGCTCTCCAATGGTGGAACTCAGTGAAGGCAGTAGTGCAAGCAGAGGCAGTGGCTGAAGAAAATGCATGGGAAATTTTCACCAAGGAGTTTATGGATAAGTTCATCCCCAAATATGTCAAAGACCAGTGGAAGAGAGACTTTCAGAACTTAGTGCAAGGTGACATGTCAGTGCAGCAGTATGAACAGCAGTTCACAAGATTGGCTAAGTATGCACCCACACTAGTAGTTCCGGAAGAAGAGAAAATCAGGCGTTTTCTTGATGGGTTATCAGCTGATATCTACATGATGATTGGAGATAATCAACGCCCGACGTTCCAGGAGACCGTAAAAAGTGCATATTGGGCTGAGGGTGCACTAAAGAAGAAGGCAGTAGAACGACAAGCCAAATATCAGCAACATCAGTTGACGCAATCTTCTAGTCAGGGCAACCCAAAGAAACCGAAATTTCAAGGTCAACCCTCGGTTGGTCAGAAACAGCTATGTAGACGGTGTGGGAAGAATCACCCTACTGAGCAATGCTACAAGGAGACCGGGGCATGTTTTCATTGTGGGCAGCTTGGACATCAAGTTCGCGATTGTCCCAACGGTGGTAGTCAGTTGCCAAAATCCCAGATGGCAGCCTCTCGTGCTCCTACGCAGCAGATTTGGAGGACAGCACCTCCGCAGGGACCACAGCAGGCAGGTCAACAGATTCCTCGGGCACCACAGCAACAGTACCGAGCACCAGCTCCTCAATACCAGCAATATAGGGGTGCAGCGCCACAGCAGCAGAGACAAGCCCAAGGTCAGCAGAGGCAATTCCAGCAACAGAGGCAGCAGCAGCCAGTTGGTCAACCAAGAGCACCTAGACCAGTGTAAGGGCAGCAGAACCAAGCTCAGCAGATGGGCAGAGTATATGCAGTTACACATGAGGATGCAGATGCTTCTGCAGAAGTTGTGGAAGGTATTGTTCTGATCTCAGAGGTAGAAGCTAAGGCCATATTTGACCCTGGCTCTACACATTCATTCGTTTTCCATGATTTTGCTAGACATATCCATGAGACTGTAGTGAGATTAGATGTTGCTTTAGTAGTGGGTACCCCAGTGGGCAAGCAGGTTCGTTGCCACCAATATTTTCCGAGTACCCGAGTTCAAGTTGGGGATTTCATCTTACCTGCAGACCTAATTCTTTTAACGATGAAGGATTTCGATGTCATACTTGGTATGGACTGGCTAGCGACCTATAGAGCAGTGATGGACTGTTTTAATAAAACCATCAAGTTGTCATTGCATTCAGACACTATTGAATTTGTTGGACGAAGGAGACCAATTCAGACATGCCGGATTTCGGCATTGAAAGCACAAAGATTGTTGAAATCTGGATGCGAAGGATATTTGGCGTTTATCACGGAGGATAAACAATCCAAAGGGGTGGAGGATATTCCAGTGGTCTGTGAGTTTCTGGATGTTTTCCCGGATGAAATTCCAGGCTTACCTCCAGTCAGGGAGATAGATTTTTCTATTGAATTGGTGCCAGGGACAGCTGCAATTTCTAAAGCTCCATATAGAATGGCTCCAGCAAAACTCAGAGAGTTGAAAACTCAATTGCAAGATTTGTTGGACAAGGGATTTGTGAGACCAAGTGTATCACCTTGGGGTGCGCCGGTTCTATTTGTGAAGAAGAAGGATGGTTCTATGAGAATGTGCATAGATTATCGGCAACTCATTCATGTCACAATCAAGAACAAATACCCTCTCCCAAGGATCGATGAATTGTTTGATCAGCTGCAGGGAGCTGAATATTTCTTAAAGATAGACTTGAGATCAGGATATCACCAGCTCAGAGTTCGAGATCAGGACATTCAGAAGACAGCATTCAGGACGAGATATGGCCACTACGAGTTTTTGGTAATGCCATTTGGGTTAACCAATGCTCCAGGAGTATTTATGGCCTTGATGAATAAGATATTCGCTCCATTTCTCGACCAGTTCATCGTTGTTTTTATAGATGACGTGTTAGTTTATTCTCGGTCTCAAGAAGACCACGAGCAGCATTTGAGGTCAGCATTGCAGACTTTGAGAGATCATCAACTCTATGCCAAGTTGAGTAAGTGCGAATTTTGGCTTAAGCAAGTAATTTTCTTGGGTCACATCATCAGCAAGGAAGGATTGGCGGTAGATCCAGGAAAAATTGATGCAGTGGTCAAGTGGCAGAGACCGATGTCAATAACAGAGATTCGTAGTTTCTTGGGTTTAGCAGGTTACTATAGGAGATTTGTGAGAGGATTTTCATCCATTGCTGCTCCTTTGACCAGATTAACACGGAAAGATGTACCTTTCTTGTGGACTGACTAATGTGAAGCCAGTTTTCAAGAGTTAAAGAATAGGTTGACTACAGCTCCAGTGCTTACATTGCCTACGGAGAATGGTAGATTTGTTATTTACACGGATGCCTCAAAAGTTGGATTGGGGTGTGTACTTATGCAAGATGGGAAAGTAGTGGCTTATGGCTCTAGACAATTGAAAGAGCATGAGAAAAAGTATGCCACTCATGATTTGGAACTTGCAGCAGTGGTCATGGCATTGAAGATGTGGCGTCACTATCTATACGGTGAGAAGTTTGAAATTCATTCAGACCATAAGAGTCTTCAATATTTGTTTACCCAGCCTGAATTGGACATGAGACAAACCCGGTGGATGGAATATATGAAAGATTTTGATTTTCCCATCAAATATCATCCCGGAAAAGCCAATGTAGTGGCTGATGCTTTGAGTCAAAGGGTAGCAACTAATACATGCTTGAGGGCAGAATGGCCTTGGGCAGAAATTTTTCTCGATTTGGGAGTATCCTTGCAGCCAATTGATGACAAGATTATGTTAGCTAACATGTTTGTCATGGAACCAGAGATCTTGAGCAGGATTAAAAGCAAGCAGTCAGAGGATCCAAAGCTAGCTCGAGTGATTGAACAGATTGACAGCAGACCAGACTTCAGAATAGTGGAGGGTGTGTTGTACTTTCAAGACCGGTTATGTGTGCCAAATATAGAAGAACTGAAGAATGAGATCATGACAGAGGCACATCATTCCCGTTATACTATTCATCCAGGTAGTACAAAGATGTACCAGAACCTGCGTAATCATTATTGGTGGAATAATATGAAAAGGGAAGTAGCAGAATTTACAGCAAGGTGGTTGGTGTGTCAACAAGTAAAGGCAGAACGGAAGCAACCCCCAGGACTTTTAAAACAATTGGAAGTGCCCGACTGGAAATGGGAACACATAACGATGGATTTTATCTCTGGATTGCCATCGATGCATAACAAAGATAGTATCTGGGTGATAGTGGACAGGTTGACAAAAGTGGCTCATTTCTTACCAATGAATATGAAGACACCTCGGGATGAGTTAGCTAGAATGTATATGGAGAAAGTTGTCACAATTCATGGTGTTCCCTTATCGATTGTATCAGACAGAGATCCTAGATTCTTGGGTAGATTTTGGACAGAACTGCAGGAAGCTCTGGGCACCACGTTGAATTTCAGTACGGCGTATCATCCTCAGACCGACGGTCAAACTGAAAGGACTAATCAGACACTAGAAGATATGTTGCGAGCTTGCGTCCTTGATTTCGGGAAGGACTGGCAGAAAAGTCTCCCATTATGCGAGTTTGCATATAATAATAGCTATCATTCCAGTATCGGCATGGCACCATTTGAGGCGTTGTATGGACGTCGATGCAGGACCCCAATCTGTTGGGAGGAGATAGGTGTCAGGAGTTTTCATGGTCCATCTATTGTTAGTGATACCAGTGAGAAAGTGAAACAAATCCATGATCGGTTGAAAATCGCTAGAAGCCGACAGAAGAGTTATGCAGACCTAAAGAGGAGAGATCTTCAATTCGAGATTGGTGAGCATGTATTTCTAAAGGTTTCACCAACGCGAGGAACATTGAGGTTTGGGCAAAAAGGGAAGTTATCTCGGAGATATATTGGTCCATTTGAGATCTTGGAAAGGATTGGAGAAGTTGCTTACAGATTGGCTTTACCAGCAGCGTTGTCAGCGGTACATAATGTCTTTCATGTCTCGATGTTGAAGAAGTATATCGCAGACCCATCTCACGTGTTGCAGTATGAGCCATTGGAATTGCAGCCAGATGTTACCTATGTTGAACGACCTTCTCAGATTATCGACACGAAGGAGCAAGTTCTTAGGACTCGGACAATACATTGGGTGAAAGTCCAGTGGGAGCACCATAGTCCTCGAGAAGCCACTTGGGAACTCCGGGATCAAGTGAAGAAGCTTTACCCGCATCTTCTCCCAGAGGTATGATTGTATTTGGAGGACCAAATGTCTAAAGGGGGGGAGAATGTAAGATCCCGGTCCCACATATTTATTATTTTATTATATTTTAATTAGATATTATTATTATTTTAATTGAATGTATTTTAGTTATTTAAGTGGGTAGGATTAAGTGGGGTACACGTTAGATTAGATGCATAGATTGATGAGTTGGGTTAATGGGTAGATGGCCTGACCCGTAGTTTGACCCAATGACTTAAGCCCAGTAGTACTCTTTTTAACCTAATCCCCTTTTTAACGAAACCCTTCTTATCTCTCCCCACTAATCTCTGCAACTCCTCCCGGTTATCTTCATCTTCTTTCCCTTTCAACTTCCCAAGCCATACCAGCTTTAGGATTCAGCCATCAGAATCAAGATCAGAGGATACCAGCATTCTTCATTCAATCTTCTTATCTCAGGTAACCCTCTCCTCAAATCATTAGGAGTAGATCTATATTTTTAGGTTATCTTCATATTCTTTCCAATGTTAGGTTTTGGGTAGGAATACCATAGATCTGTTCATCTGAGCATTCCTTTCCCATATTCTTTGTCAGATCGGTGGTAGGATTATTCTCAAGCGCTGTGGGAATCGCGGTTTGGGTATTGGTTAGGATCTGTGTATTTTTCTTCAACCCCGGCAAAAGGCAAGTACCTAATCATGGTTTATAAATTTAATATTTGTTTATCTTTGATTGGCATGTCACTGCATGTAGAAATCTTTGATGCCTTCTTTTTACTATGTTATTTGTTTTAGTGATGAGATCGTCTTTCAAACTTCTATTGCCATGACCGATCACTATTTGGATGCCAAAAACCCTTTTCTTTTCATCTTCTGTAGACCGTGAGACCACAATTTCAAGTGGCCATGATATCAGGCGGAATTATATGTCAACAGTGATTCTGTGATGGGTTACACGGTTTGGCATTGTCCATATTTTCTGCCATGGAACCCGAGTGGACCACCTGATGACCGATCCGGTCCGTGGATCCAGAGGAGGACCCACGGGCGACCCTAAAGAGGCTGGACCCGTTGACAGCGGACCCCATTTGGGCCATCATCTTGTAGCTTGATCAGCAGGGGGCGGGTTTTAAGGGAGAAAATCAGTTTGGGCATCAGGCGTGGTGGGACCCGCCGGATGATTTGATTGCAGATCAGATCCCTGCATCTTGTAGAGGGGGCCCGGGCGACCATATTAATGGGTCTGATCTTGGGTCTTGAATTAGGGGGCCCCACTATCCGAGTGACCAAAGTTGTTGGCGTCGAAGTGCGGTTACAGAACTCGGTCTGTTGCAGAACTTGGTTCTGTGAAGACTGTGAAGGAGGTATGGGAAAAAAGAGAGTGATGCTGACGTGGGGATAAGAGAGGTGATAACATGGGCAAAAAGATCATGATGCTGACGTTCATGTGGGGATAAGAGAGAGAGTGGGGATAAGAGAGAGAATGGGGATAACATGGGGATGATGGAGTTGTAACAGAATATACAGAACATCCTTTTGACTTTTAACACACTTGGCCCATTTATATTTTAGAATTAAATAAAATGCCCAATTGTTTTATAAATTCAAATGAGAACCTTTGATATATTTTGAATGAGGACAATAGTTTTAGATGAGTCCTTAGGTTTTTTTTTCTAAAATTCTAAATTAGGGATTGTTACTTTTATTATTTTATGCAAATTAATTTTAAATGGATTTTTAAAGTGTTAAAATTATATGTTTGTACTTTATTAATCGGATCATTGGATTGCGTAAATGCTGTCTGGGCATACGGTATCTTACTAGCATGAGGTTTAGTGCTTAATATGACCTCGGGAGAATCCTAATGGATTCGAGCTCAACCCATCCCTATTGGAAAACCCTTAATTGGGTCTATGCACCATTGATGGAAAAGTGATGCGTTGATCTTTTATCCATTAGAGATTCCTGTGGTTATTGGGTACGAGACCTTACGTTTGACCTTAGGATTGGCTTGTGATTATCCTTTGACATTCGGGTTTGCATATATATAAATGACTATTCGAATATGATATGAAATGTGGAATGGCAAATACTTTATTTTGACTTATGATTTTTGTGTCGGAGCATTATCAATCAGGTCTATTATGAATATATGTTTATGTGTATATGTGGGTCATTTTATGGACGACTGCAGATCGATATATGGACGATTGATCACCGATGTGACCGGATCACTTATAATCCGCTTTGATTATGGACAGGTTATCCTGATTTTGTTTTGATCGGTTTATGACCACCGACGTTATGGACGGGCTTTCCCGATTTATTTAGGGTTGACCACCCACAACGGGGACACTTGTCACCGTGTGATTTTATATTGCTCCTTTGTGCCATTTGGTTTTATGTCATACATTCGTTATCGTTATTATATTTGTCATTTTTTTTTTCATTATGATCACACTTGTCTATATTCTTCTCGTTCTCGTATTAAATTTTGAATTATGATTATGTTCTTGCTATTTACTTTGTAATATTTGGTGCATAGGTACTGAGCCCTACTTTACCCAGGAGACGGAGGAGGATCAAGCGTTTCAAACGTTTGAGCCAACTGTTGAACCCGAGTGGGATGCCGGAGATGGCTTTGGAGCCGTCTGAACCAGCACAAGAGAGAACGTCATCTTAGAATTATATTAATGAACTTTCTTTTAGTGTTGAGACCTCTTTTAGAAATTTTATATTTATGCAATTTTAACTATTAATGTTTATTTGATTTTTGTGTTGGGTTTCATTATAAACATTGATTACTAATTGAGTAAAGCTTCCGCTGCATTTAATGAAACTTATTTTGACTCACCACATATTGAAAATTTTTTTGTGGGTCCACTTTTGGAAGCTTGTGTTGTATTAAACACAGGAATTTGAATTTCATTTATTTTTCACGTTTATCCCTAATTCTTATTTGGGAGACGTGACAGGGCCCCACTCACTTGGACCTTTTGGGAGATGGTGGAGTTGACATAGTTGGGCACCCACTTCACCATCTTATTGATCAGTGTGATTCTTCCCCTGCAGACCATCTTCCTGTGTTGGTGTGAATCTTTATCAGAATCTGATCTTGGAAAGTGGGCTCCACTTCCTCTTGGCTTTCTCTTTATTGGAAATGCAATTACATTTTTGATTAATCAATTTGAAGACATATAGATCAAAAGAAAGCTATAACAACAGGAAAACTGCTGTGTTGTTACAGACTTGTGATTAATGGTGTTTAATTTGTTACTATCAGTGATCACAAACATAATTTGTTATCAACAGGTGTTTCACTTTCATCTCATTAGAAATTTTGCTTCTATGATTAGTCTCTGTAAGGATGTTTTAGCTCAAGGCATTGAAACATTTATAGGTATTTTTACCTTTCTTTTTCCTCAAATTAGATTTTATTTGAACACAGGTATACAAATCTGTGGGATCCAAGTGCTCTGAACAATTCTTAGAGGTATACTCTTTTTGCATTCTTTTAAATTTAAAATGAGTCAATGCAACAGTAAGGAGTAATTGACATGTGACTCTTTGGTCCTAAAAAAATCTTAATATGTTAGTGCTGAGGATAAAAAAACAGAATCGAACATCTTGATTATGCACATTTTATCTTTTTGTATGTGAATTAACCATTGTTTGTGTTATTTGTTTGGCTCAATTGAATAAATTATAAATAAACCGGGCCTCTGTATTGCCCATGGTCTACTGAGATTAGAAGTAGGTCTATTATCATAGGTCTACTATGATTAGAAGTAGTGTTTGGGTGTAACTGGGTATTGGGCTGATATTATAAATAGAGGCTTAGGGTCTCTATGATGTATACCTTCTTCTGATTATAAAGTGAGTTCTCCCGTCTTCTCCGTGGACGTAGGACAAAAGCCGAACCACGTAAATCTCCGTGTTCTTGTGTGTGATTGATCTCTTTCCATAGGCCCTAGATCACAACAAACTGGTATCAGAGCTAATTGGCGTGATCGGAGGAGATCTGACGGATCAGATATCAGAGGGCTTGTTTCTCAAGAGAAGAGAGGAGGAATCTGGAATCAATTCGTTGCAATGGACTGATCCAGGATCGCAGAAGAAGACCGCAAGAAGATCAATTTGCTCGGATTTGGAGAAGTCCGGCGATTATTGCTGCTACCGTTCTTGTCGCCTGAGAATCGCTGCCGTTGCATGTCGCCGGCGCTGATCGGAGGAAGAAACAAGGCGCTGATCGGAGGAAGGACCTGGCCGTTCTTGCTGTTTGAAGTTCAGGACGGTTTTGGGCAGTTTTAGGTCTGGTGGGCCCCACCACGGTGTCTTCGCCCATCGCCGGAGTCTCCGCCGTCTCCGCCCGTCGCCGAAGGAGAGAGGGTCGCTGCCGCTGTGTGTCGCCGGAGTGGAAGAAGAAGAAGACCGGAAGAGGGGCGCTGCCCCTGTATTCTGTTGCAGAGCAGAATTGTTGAAGAAGTGAAGAACCCATCTCTTGGGTTTGTTTCACGGGTTGGGCCAAGTCAGGTCAAACCTGACCCGCTTGAAAAGTCCATTGCCAGTCCAGGTCGGGTCAAGTCCAGGTTGACCTGACCCGTGGAGAAGAAGCCCAGAAGCAAAGCCTGCAGGGAATCGCTGACGTCAGCAGATCGTACGGTCAAAGCCAGTTTGACCAAATCAAAGGCTGAAATTTGTTTTCGCGATATCTTGACGATCCGGAGTCCGATCTGAGATCCGTTTGAACCTACGGACTCGTTGCGAGCAGATCTGCGCTGTTGTGGAAGAAGATTGGCTGTTCAACGGTCAACAAAGAAGATTGACTGATCGGAGTGTAGAAACTTATTTCTGCGATATCTTAGCCGTCCAAAGTCGGATTTCAGATCCGTTTCTTCCAGCGTGCTCGTGGTGACCAGATCTACACAGTTCCAGTGAAAGATTTGCGGAATGGCTGCTAAATTCGATATTGAAAAATTCGACGGTAATAATGACTTTGGTCTTTGGCGTCTGAAGATGCATGCTTTGTTGGTCCAGAATGGGTTGCATAAAGCTTTGAGGGGAAAGAATGCTCTATCTGAAAAATTGTCAGATGAAGAGAAGGATGAGTTGCTGGAAAAGGCGTATGGTCAGATTCTGCTGTTCTTGAGTGATGGTGTACTGCGAAAGGTTGTTCAGGAAAAAACTGTTGCTGGCATATGGCAAAAGTTGGAGAACTTGTACATCACAAAATCTCTCACAAATCGCTTGTATCTGAAAAAGCGATTGTTCACATTACAAATGCAGGAAGGTACGTCTGTTTCAACTCACATTGATTCTTTTACAAAAGCTATTTTAGATCTTGAAAATATAGATGTCAAAATTGATGATGAGGACCAAGCTATCATGTTGCTATGCTCTTTACCACCCTCGTATGAGAACTTTGTTGATACCATGATGTATGGTAGAGAAACTCTTTATAAGGAAGATGTTGAGTCAGCCTTGAACTCCAAGGAGTTAAAGAAAAAGGTTGCAACTGAAAACCATGACAGTTCTGGTGAGGGTTTGGTAGCACGTGGCAGAACAGAGAAGAAAGAGCAGAATAGAAGAGGCCGATCTAGGTCAAAATCAAAAACTAGAAAATTAAAGTGCTTCAAATGTCACAAGGAAGGGCATTTTAGAAAAGATTGTCCAGAGCGTAAAGGGAAAGAGAAATCTAATTCTGGAGAAATTGCCGGAGTTGCAACCGATGTTGCGGAGACTAATTCTGATGGTGCAGAAGTTCTTTCGGTTACTGTTGGTAGCTTAGCCACTGAGTGGATTCTTGATTCAGGCTGTTCCTATCATATGTGTCCTTACAGAGATTGGTTTACCAATTATCAATCTATTGATGGTGGTAAAGTGCTTATGGGAAATAATGCAGTGTGTAAGGTTGTTGGGATAGGTGCAATCAAAATTAAGATGCATGACGGTATTGTGAGAACAATGTCAGATGTTAGGCATATTCCAGAGTTGAAGAAAAACTTGATTTCCTTGGGTACGCTTGACTCCAATGGTTGTACCTACAAAGTTGGAGGTGGAGTTATGAGAATCTCGAAGGGTGCTCTTGTAGTGATGAAGGGACTGAAGCAGAATGGTCTTTACTTTCTTCAAGGTAGTACAATTACAGGTGCTGCAGCTGTGTCGTCCTCAGATTCAGATTCAGAAATTACCAAGTTATGGCATATGCGACTTGGGCATATGAGTGAGAGGGGTATGGATGAGTTGACTAAACAGGGTTTACTGTGTGGTCAGAAAACAGGAAAGCTGGACTTCTGTGAGCATTGTATCTTCGGAAAGCAATGTAGAGTCAAGTTCAGGACTGCTGTTCATCGGACAAAGGGTACTTTGGATTATATCCACTTTGATCTTTGGGGTCCCTCTCGTGTCCCATCTCTTGGTGGTGGTTTATACATGTTGACCTTTATTGATGACTATTCTCGGAAGGTCTGGGTGTATATCTTAAAGCACAAACATGAAGCTTTTGCACAGTTCAAGCAATGGAAGGCTATGGTCGAGAAGCAGACAGGGAAACAGCTCAAGCGCTTGAGAACTGACAATGGCTTGGAATTCTGTAATAGTGCTTTTAATGAGTTCTGCAAGAATGAAGGTATTGTGAGACATCGCACAGTCAGAAATACACCGCAACAGAACGGAGTTGCAGAACGGATGAACAGGACTATTCTAGAGAAGACCCGGTGCATTCTCTCTAACGCAGGGTTACCTAGAAAGTTTTGGGCGGAAGCTGTTAACACAGCTTGTTATCTGATAAACCGGTCTCCATCAACAGCTATAGAATGCAAAACTCCTGTAGAGGTATGGTCTGGAGCTCCTGCTGATTACACCAACTTGCGGATATTTGGTTGTCCTGCCTATGCTCATGTGAATGATGGAAAGCTTGAACCAAGGGCAAGAAAGTGCATATTTCTAGGATATGCAGATGGTGTTAAAGGATATAGGCTGTGGTGCCTAGATGGGAAATCTCCCTAATGCATTATAAGCAGAGATGTGATCTTTGATGAGTCTGCTATGTTGAAACCGAAGGAGCGTCAAGATGCTGGAAAGGTGGAGGATCAAAACGGTGTCAGTAAACAGGTGGAGCTTGAGAAGGAAGCTCCAGAAAAATTGCAGGATAAAGTGCAAACAGATGTCCCAGTTCAACAAGATGTAGAGGAGATGCAAAGCTCAAACGAGGAAAGTGTAGTTCCGGATGATTACATACTTACTCGGGACAGAGAAAGGAGGCAGATTAAGAAACCTCAGAGATACGGGTATGAAGATATTGTTGCCAACGCTCTTAATACAGCTGAGAGTATTGAGTCTGAGCCAGTTACATATCGGGATGCCATCACTAGCAAAGAATCAGTAAAATGGGCCGTAGCCATGGGTGAGGAGATTGAATCTCTTCACAAGAATCAGGCTTGGGAGTTAGTAAAACCTCCGATAGGCCAGAAGATTGTTGGATGCAAATGGGTCTTCAAGAAAAAGGAAGGAACTCCAGGGGTGGAAGAGACTAGGTTCAAAGCACGACTGGTTGCAAAAGGCTATACTCAGAGGGAGGGTGTTGACTTCAATGAAGTGTTCTCTCCTATGGTGAAGCATAGTTCTATCAGGGTGCTACTTGCTATGGTTGCTAAATTCAATTTAGAGTTGGAGCAGCTTGATGTCAAGACTGCGTTCTTACATGGCGAGTTAGATGAACAGATTTACATGCATCAACCAGAGGGGTTTGAAATTCATGGAAAGGAAGACCACGTTTGTTTGCTAAAGAAATCGTTGTATGGTCTGAAGCAGTCTCCTAGGCAGTGGTACAAGCGTTTCGACACCTTTATGGTTGGAAACGGTTATTGCAGGAGTGCATACGACAATTGTGTATACCACAAGAAGCACTCCAATGGCTCGTATGTCTATTTGCTGCTATATGTTGATGACATGTTGATTGCTGCAAAGGACATGTCTGAGATCAACAGGTTGAAAACTCAGTTGAGTGGTGAATTTGAGATGAAAGACTTAGGTGCTGCGAAGAAAATTCTTGCAATGGAGATTCAAAGGGACCGGAAAGCGGGCAAATTGTCTTTGTCACAAAAGGGGTACCTTGAGAAGGTTATGGAGCGCTTTGGTATGCAAAGTTCGAAACCTGTGAATACTCCATTGGCAGCCCATTTCAAACTTTCCGCTGTTTTGTCACCACAAACTAAGGAAGAGGTGGAGCACATGTCTCGTGTTCCTTATGCTAGTGCAGTTGGGAGTATCATGTATGCCATGGTTTGCACGATGCCAGATATTTCACACGCGGTTAGTGTAGTTAGCAGATACATGGATAACCCCGGAAAGGCCCATTGGCAGGCAGTGAAATGGATACTCCGTTACTTGAGAGGTACTACTGATGTTGGGATAATTTATGACAGAAGTAATAACACTTCTGGAAGTGTTATTGGATATGTTGATTCGGATTTTGCTGGAGATTTAGACAGAAGAAGGTCCCTGACAGGTTATGTCTTCACTTTTGCTAACGGTGCCATTAGTTGGAAGGCAGCATTGCAATCCAAAGCTGTCTTGTCTACCACTGAAGCAGAATATATGGCAGCTACAGAGGCAGTGAAGGAAGCTATTTGGCTGACAGGCTTGGTTGCAGATCTGGGATTGGAACAGAAGCTAGTTACTGTTTTCTGTGACAGTCAGAGTGCGATCGATCTGACACATAATCCAAAGTATCATGAAAAGACCAAGCACATAGATGTAAGGGCTCATTTCATTCGAGATGTCATCGCCGAGGGTGCTATTGCAATAATTAAAATTGCTACGGCGGAGAATCCAGCAGACATGATGACCAAGACTATTCCAACAGTCAAGTTCAAGCATTGCTTGGACTTGATTAATGTGATCAGTACCTGAGTGCCCTAAGGGGCAGGTGGAGACGGTGAGACGTGTTAAGTGCATGAAGATCAGCTTCAATGTTCGCCAAGGTGGAGATTTGTTATTTGTTTGGCTCAATTGAATAAATTATAAATAAACCAGGCCCCTGTATTGCCCATGGTCTACTGAGATTAGAAGTAGGTCTATTATCATAGGTCTACTGTGATTAGAAGTAGTGTTTGGGTGTAACTGGGTATTGGGCTGATATTATAAATAGAGGCTTAGGGTCTCTATGATGTATACCTTCTTCTGATTATAAAGTGAGTTCTCCCGTCTTCCCCGTGGACGTAGGCCAAAAGCCGAACCACGTAAATCTCCGTGTTCTTGTGTGTGATTGATCTCTTTCCATAGGCCCTAGATCACAACAGTTTGCTTAGCTATTCAGTGTAGTTGCTATTTTGTTGATTCTATAGTCATGGCTAATGTTTCCAATTAACACTGGCTAGTTTATGCCATGCAGTAGGCTAGAGTTGGAGGGAATGCTCTTTTGGCAGTTATTCCAGACCCAGTGACGTGTTTCTCCACTGCGAGGTATTCTCAGAAGCAAGTATTCAGGGTCACACCTGACTCAAGTTTGCTCATTGTAGATTGGCTTACTAGTGGGCGCCATGAGAATGGAGAGAAATGGGATTTTGAGTTTTATAAGAGCACCAACAACATCTTTTTGGAAGGAGATCAACCTCTTTTTCTTGATTCGGTAACACCCTTTTCTCATGCATTTTTACATTGTAATTGAATTAAAAGTTCAAGACGGCGGTGTTAATGGAGGCGGTTTGCTGGAATATTTTGTGTTCTTTGTGTATTGCTTGTTTGTAGATTACCTTTGTGTGACTGAAATCACATGAGTATTTGGAACTACTAAAATTGTTTTTTCTTGACAATATCCTTTCCTCTTTATGCCCGTAAAATTGATGCTAACATAGTGTTTGGAAAACAAAAACAAGAACATGAATGCCTTTTAAACTTCCGTGAAGACTACATTTAAGGCCCTACATCTGGCCCTCACAGGGAGTTTCAAGATGTGAATAATGGATATATAACTTCTGGCGCTTCCATAGTCTTATATGATAGTTCAATCAATGAGTGTTAGTGTTTTTACAATGTAATCTGCATCTATTAGGAAATTGATCTTGGATCTTCTGTAGCTTAGTAATCAATGGAGCTATAATCTTGTCAGTACTAGTCGATTAGGATGAGGTCAAGCTGATGAGAAGAAGCAGATTAGAGTAAATCTTCATCACCTTTTTTTTTTTTAAACTTTTTAAATAGAGAATCTTTTTCACTACCATTCTTCCATTGCTTTGACGCTGCTGATGACGAGGTAGGTCATGGAAAACTTCAGCTGGCCTTTCTTATTGTATTCAAGGATAGATGCATAGTGCTTCTTAATTTTCATTGCAATAAGATTGGGAAGCATAATGTAGAGGCTTATGGCAAATGAAAATGGCATGTTGTGCTAGAGAGATGATGCCAATTGCCAACCAACTAGGATATGATTTGACAATTTTCACTACTGTGACGGACAATTGCTAAAGGCAATCTGTTTTTTTTTCTTTTTGTTTTTATTAATAGTATTTTGTTTTATGATCATCACCACCAATAATCATACCCTTATCCCATGAATCTTGGGTCGGTTCGAGGAGTTCTGCCATAAATCTATAGAAAAACAAGTTATGTTATATTATAACTATTCGACAAAGGCGACAAAGGCGGCGGACCCATGTTTTTCATTTGAGGGGGGCGGATGATGGTTAATTGAAAAGGTCAATCATTATTTTTTCATTTGGAGATGAAAAGAAAGGGGATTTGGTGTTTTTGGGGGGTGAGGGCTTATTCCTGGTATGGCCCATAGCCCCTTTCGGGGTTTTTCCAAGTCCACTGGGGTGCCTGGTCACAAAACCTTATACTTGGGTCCACCCTGGGTGCAATGAAGTAAGGTCTTTTCTCTCTCTGCTCGTGTGCTCATGCATGAATGTCTAAATTAATATTTCATTTATCAGTAAAAAATGTAAAGAGTTTTTTTTTTTTAATATTAAAATGTTATGCGTCATGAAAATTTGTTAGCATTCTCTAATCTGGTGAGAATAGGAGATTCTAACAGAGTGCAAGTGATCGCATTAAAAGAAATATTTTGTGTCTTGCTTTTATGGTTTCGTAGTAGTTAAGTAGGATTCTAGAAATACTATTAATTGGGCTGAGAGAAAATCTAAAGCGCCTTGGAGATTTCACTACTATATTGCTACTATTTGAGTAAAGTCAAACCTTAGCATCATTCCTTTTATCATGATTGTAGAGAAGCAAATATGGAAACCAGCATGTAGTTTAACTGAATCTGAGGTGCCTAGGAAGAAAATCTGCATTGGTCATTTCCTCCCAAAAATCTTGTTGTAATTTTCTAAAATGATGTTCTTTGAGTGAAGAATGCATCGAATATAATTACTGCATGAATGCGACGAATAAATTTGAAGGATTTTGAGAAAAAATATATTAAAGAATGTTTTTATTCTTGAATGAAAATATGAACAAAAGCATGGGCATCAAGTAGTTTTGGCATTCATTGGAGACTAAATATCTTTCTTTTGAGGTGTTTTTATTCTTGAATGAAAATATGAACAAAAGCATGGGCATCAAGTAATTTTGGCATTCATTGGAGACTAAATATCTTTCTTTTGAGGGAAGTGGTAATTTAGAGGTGGAAAATGTGCTGTGGAGGAAGGAAAAAAGAACAATTGATATCTGATAATAAAGCTACATGGGGAGGAAGGTGGGAAATGATCTAGAAGAGTGAACATTGTCTAACACATAATATGAGATTTCTTTGGCCAAAAGCATTTTATTTTCTTTGGATGTGCTTGCTTTCTACAAAATCGCTAAAATGAGCACCATAGCAATATTGAATGAAAATCAATTATCTAGAGTAGCATTTTTGCATCTATGGCTACTCCATTAATAACTTGCGGTTAACACTAGATTTGTGAGCTCATGGGCCTTTCTATTTACTTCATGATAATAAAATAAACCATTGCACAGAACGGAGTAAAGGATACATTTAATTTTCCGAGTCTTCTGAGTTCTGCATCTCCTCATGTCTGCAGTGGTGAGCTAAAGTGTTACCCTTAACCATCTAAGTCAGTTCAAGGTATGCCATTGATCCATATTGCCAATTGAGAAGGTGAGCTACTATTGTTGTGCCAGTCCATCTGAGAATGTTTACCTCAACAACCTTTGGTTAGCCTATTTGCTAAGAATATGTGGTTCTCTTCATTGTGAAACACGTTCCCTATCCTTCCTAGCAATAGACACCAAAGATAATAGGCTGGAGTTTATGGCCCCACCCGTTAAAGAGTTGACAAATCTCAATGCTCCTCCTGAAAGACGCTTTTTTTTTTTTCAGAAGTAAAAAATGTATGATAAACATCGGCTATGGAGCTCTAGTAGATTCAGCAGCTGGAGGTTCTCTTCTTTGTTTTTTATTTTCTTTTGCCGCTCCCTTAGATCAGGATAACTTGAGACAAAAGCCATTTGGCATCCACATAAAAAGTCAATAACTTGGAAACCCACGAGGAGGTACTTTTGAAGAGCTGGTGTGTACAAGAAAGCTGGGGTTGTCAGTTGATTTAACTTATCAGCATTATTCCTCTTGGCCTTATTGGTGTACCTTTGTTGACCGCTTACTCCTATAAGAGGTAATCCAACCTCGCTTCTTCAAGAAGGATCTTAGACCTTGAAATAAGGGATATTTTCCTGCTCTAAGAGAAGAGGAGGAGGGGTTTGTGTCAAATTATATATTAAAAATCTCACTGGTTCCCCTTTTTAGATTTTATATGCACTTGAGGAAAGTTTTATTTTATGTCGTGTATATGAAAAAACTCCAAACTTATTAGAGAAAATGTTGAAACAAGTGGTATAAACCCACATTACGTTACTCCATTGTCATGAACATTGTCCTTGGGAAATTATCATCTCAGGAAAATGTTGGGTATTTTTGAATTTGGTGGTTTTCTCAGGATATTTTCAGGAAAATGTCTCAGAAAATAAATTATTTTTAAGTGATTAGGAATTATTTATGATTAAATATAAAATACTGCTAGCAGTATGTTTTTATGTATTTTCCTTATTTTCCCATTTTTCATTATTTTCCCGCAAAGCTTTCATTTTCTGACGAGATTTTGAATTTTTTCAATATTATTGGCAAAATTCTGTTTCAATTATACATCTTGATGTTATCAAAATATCGTCAATAATTGGGGTAGTGGTTCCATTCTGTTATCTGGTTGTCAAATTCTTGCTGGAGGCTTGCCAAGGGAATGACACTTAAACCTGTGATGAAATCTTGTATGTGCAGTTCATATATCTCAGCTTGGGGGGGGGGGGGGGGGGGGGTGTTTGGGGTGGGGGTGACATTTGTGATTTTAGTCACCTTATTATCCTTTTGATTTAGGAGTAAACAAGAGAAACAGTTACCAATATGTTTGTTATGTTTGGTACTCAATACTTTTATAAAATTATAGACGTTCTCAGAAAGATACTAATTTAGTTCTGGACATTCTATGAATGGCCTTTTGAGTGCCATTGGGTATATTATGAATAGAGCTGGAGTTTTATAATCAGATAGGTTTCCTTTTAAGTGATGATCCTGTACATCACCAACTTCAGGGACCGCACCTTTTTTGAAATCCAACCATTGTTCACAAAAATTGTACACAGTGCCTGTGATGTGAACCATACATTATGCAAGGCTTCTGCCTAGTGGTTCATGGGGCAAAAAGGTCCCACTGACAGTACTTTAAGACAACCATTCTCAGTCATCTGCAAAAGATCTGCAGAAACATTGTTAGCAACATTGGCTCTTTCATGGATCGCTGGATGAAGTCCATGTTCAGTACAGTTGTTACATGTGCATTCTTTTTCCTGGTTTTGGTTCATGTATTGGTATGATGATGTTCTTGGTTTATAGCATAAGGATGTTTATCTCATCAAGATCTGCTGAAACAGGTACTGCCAGAGCAAGGGTCTTGTTCCAGTATTGCAGAACGCATGCAGGATTACCAAGTCATTGCAATGGTCATACTCTTGGGGTATGTTCACATTGGTTATCCTGATGTGAAAGTCCTTGTCACATTGTTTTTATTTAATGCATTCTTCTAAATTGATTTACATATGCATGACAAAAAGCATTACTGTTACAATCACCATAATCGTCATGATCATCGGAGTAGCACTATCCCATCTATCTGGGTCAGTGAAATGAAAACATCTAAATAAGCAAGAAAAAAAAAATCACTCATTTTAATGTTTGAATACAGGCCACAGGTAAAACATCTTCAGACTCAAAGTACAAGGAGAAGTGAAGAAAATTATGTCAACACAATTCTATGCTCCAGGGATGAAAAGGAAATCAGAGCATTGCCAAATTAAACCAGCTCTGATCGCTTCTTGCAGTGCATTTGGTCCTAAGGTACTTTTTTCTGTCTGTGTCTTGGACATGCTTTCCCATCATTATGTTAAAAGAATACCCTCAATAATATCGCAATGGAGAGTATATCTGATTTCCCTTTTTTCTTTTATTTTTTACGGCTTCCGGTTCTAGTCAGTGGGCGTTGTGGTTCGTATAGCTGCAATGACAACTGAATCAGTGTACACTTTTTTACGGCATCAATTGGCTAGCATGGAGCCACTTCTTGGGGCATCTCCATACTGCTGAACATGTTGTATGGGATTGGTGATCCATAATGAGCACTAATTGGAAGATCATTGTAATTTATGCCGTGAGAGCATTCTGTTGTCATTTTATGTCCAATTGTGAGCTCACTACCCCTCTCAAGTTATTTAATTTGGAAGAAATTAACTGCATGCATAATATCAACATCCTCTTCATAATCATGATTGTCGTCTTTGTCTTATCCCATCATCATCTAATATTATAATTTTCTAACTATGGTGCTGAAAAGGTAATCTGCTCTCTGTCCCCCCTTCTCCCCCCCTCTGATTGGAAGGGGAAAAGGGATCCGTCCTATAGAAGGTCGTAGAAAGATCTTTCAAAAGGAAATACTTAAGTTCTACCCATGCATACGGTAAGATCACTATCGAATAAGCTCGCGAGAGACTAGTAATCTCTCTACCTGTTGTTCATAAAATGGTTGCTATGTTACTGTAGGAAGACAGAATACTCTTAAAGAAAAATACTAGAATCCTACCATACCACTCCTTTAACAAGCATTATCGAGTGTGATATTCTCAGACTAGTCACTTCAAGGCTTCAACGATGATTGCCAACTTTGGTAAGCGTAAAGAATGGCTCTTTACCCGAGTGGTAAGGAGCGTCAGTTCTTACTTAGCTGCCCGGGGTTCGAACCCCGGGTATGTCACTCCTAAGGTACGTCACCTCTTCTCACTAGTGCGGGCTCCTTTCCCACTTGTGTGGGCTTTCCCCCCGCTTGTGCGGGCCTCCTTCCCACTTGAGTGGGCTACCTTTTCGTGTGTTTGCGGGCTCTCTCTTGTGTCCCAGCCCCCTTTGCTAGGGTACCAAAAAAAGAAAAAAACTTTGGTAAGCGTAGCCCTAGCGCATCTATTAAGGGTCACCTTTGTTTTACTTTTTCACTTGTCCCTATTGGAAGCCATACTCTCTGCAACTCCACATTCTAGTATGTCTTCGCTACTTTGCCCAATTCTTCATCCCAGGTCTTTGCCAATCTCCCCCTTTTCCTAATTCCTTGTCACTCCTAAGCTTTCAATAATTCACTGTATTAGGGCTATTTCTGCTCTTCTATTGCGATAGCACACAGGTGTCCTTTTACTTCATAGTTGGTAGGAATTTCCTATTTTTATGACAATCAATGAGTAGCAGAAGTTTCCACCATTTTTTAGTACAAGTTTTGTATTTTATCTCCCAAAGAAAGCATTAAAGAAAAAAAAATCCTTTTCTTTTTGATACCCTATGAAAAAAATTTCTTATCTAGATTGGATGACTTGACAGATGATAAGATGAACTTCTCTATCATATGTGGAAAATCTTCCGCATCAAACGATCTTAACCATCCATAAATTATGCATGCCACTATATGTTATCCAATGTATTAGACACTATGATGCCCAGATAATGCATGGATACAGTGGTGACACGCCATGGATACAGCAGGGACACAGATTTTACACATCAAAAAGTAAAGTATCGAAAATAATATAACACGACACTATACTTTGCTATTTTGGAGCATCCGGGCATCCTAGATTAGAGAACAATAAGAATGATGCATCAATGTGCAATTACAGTTTCAGCGGTTGGAGTCATTTGCGCATAACAGCCTTCATTAGGACTGAGATACAAACGCAGCGAAACATTTCATAGAGAAAATACTTACAACAAAGTAGATGGTAAACAATGCATCCCAAAGTTGGTGGAACCAGTTAGAAGTAGGAATGCAATTGAAGTTGGAACTGGATAACCATGCACCTTTATACTGTAGATTCAGAGAACTTACTCCACTAATAGCAGAACCAGTTAGAGAATAGATCACATTTTGATCATCATTATTAGCAGATCCTAAATATCAGATACGATGTGGTTGCCTATTTTAAAATATTTGGCATCATAGATTTTGTATTGTGATTATTGTCACAAGTTGTTTTTTTATGTACGGTATTATTGTCATATGTTGTAGCTAATAAGAGGACGCAAATTTCTGTTGGCTCATATGGGCCCCACTATTTATTGAAACTATGCTATCGCGCAAACCCCATTGTATAGGTAGAAGCCCAAATTTTACTTAAATTGAAGTAATATTCATCACACGGTTGAACAGTGCGGAAAAATGAGATTAGCTCAAAAACTAAGTCCCTATTACACACAAATTGATCAAAGATGTATAACACTAGTAGATAGTCAGGGAGGGGATTGAAGTGAAGGCAGAGCTCACTTGTGTGAACTGACAATGGTAAATCTTCCGCTTTGAACAAAGTAATGACAATGTAGCTTGTCATTACTTTGTTGGCTAACATTAGTTCCCAAGAAAAGGGCATTAAAAAACGAAAAGAAAAGAAAATTGCCCTTGTTTTTTATACTTATCAAAAAAGTGTTCCATCAAGTCAGGATGGTAAGAGGGTTGATATGAACCTCACAGCAAGGATAGGACTTACCCAGAAAATCTTCAAAATTAGAAGATCTTATCAATTCAAAAATAATACGGGGCTTCACTGTAATTATACCATCTAGTACACTAAACAATAATGCCATTCGTACATCACTCTGCAATTACAGTATAATAGAACATAGATTGTGATATAAGAAGTTCAGGGAATGAGATACAAATTATATTGTTGCAAGATGTAAAGTGCCAAGATCAAAGCAAGTTTATTACTGTTTCTGTGAACTTAGAGGTAAGATGGTCTGAGTAAAATGAAGATGTTCTCCAAGAGATAGTTTCTATATTTCCGCAACAAATAATCACATTGCGAGAACAATGAACCCTAAAGACAGTAGAACCATGGTACATATTATAGATAAGAAAGTGATCAAAGGTGGAACCCGGGCGGCATCTTTTCTTATCACAATCCCTTCAATTATCGGATAACTGCAAATTATTATGAACAATGTGAGAGAGAGCTGTACCATCAGCTCACTGTAATTTCCCTCGGCAATCACTCTCCAAACACCTCCATTCAAGGCAACCATGTTTAGCATTGAACTGGTAACCACAGGTACAAGTATTAGACTTGCACCTTGAAAATCAAACTCCTCATTTGAGTATCGGTCTACTTGGTCTTTCTCAATAACTTTGTTTGTCAACCCAAAATCAACTCGCTTTACACCAATCATCCTTGTAGCAATATCTAAACATCCAAAGAAGTTAGCTGAAATTGACTTGACCATCCATATCCTCTGTTCATTCCACCACATTCTAAAGGATCCTCCGGTATGAAGAACTTCGAATAAATGTTGACAGGAGCCTGATATAAAGACCGCCAAGAAGATGGCAAACCATGGATCTGAAACCTGTTTGTTGAACAAATGATTAAGAAAATTAAAACCATTTAACCTTGTAATTACTGAAAACAACCAGTATCATACTTGGATATTGCTAGTAGGTACATAAAACAGCTCGTGTTTGGGTTGGGTACATGATGGACACAGACCCCATAAGTTCGTATAGCTGGGACATGGACACAACTCCATACCTGACTCAAAATCTAAGCTACATAATCTATTGATATCTATCAAATTAAATATCAGTTAAAGTAGTGGACCCCAACATAGTTGGGACAAGGCTTTGATGATAATGATGATGAGGTACACAATTATTTAGATGTGGTCCGTATGGACCCAACCGAACCCAATTATCAATTAAATAAAAAAAGTGAGACCATACCCAAAAATCTATGTGATGTCCCTCTTTGGCTGATGCATGTAATGTAATATCAGTTCAAGTGAGACAGAACCATAGCAAAGGAGTGTCAGTTAAAGCACTAGAATGAATGAAAAGTAGGCTCAGAAACAGAGTTCTGTTTTACCTTAGGATACAAGGAGATGCCATTCAAGAGGCACAGTTGTGGAACAGTAGCATAACAGAGCCCAAATACACAATAAAATGGCATGGATGCAGAATAGCTGAGACACATTGTATGAAGGATGGAATGCCCAGACATGATCCCATAGGGGAGAGGGCTATACCGAGAGAAGGCGATTTCGAGTAACCCCGACGACCATCTCTTGTACTGAACCAAGACGTCGTTCAGATTGATAGGGGCGCTACCAAGGAATTGTGGCCTTGGAGGGTTATAATAGACAGAATTCCATCCTCTACAATGCAACCGGATTCCGGTCATGATGTCCTCTACCACTGAGTCATAAAAGAAGCCAACCTGATAACACATGCACAAACACACATAAAAAAGGGGGAAAGAAGTTAAATTCTCTTCATAACGTAGTTCTCATAACAGCCCATGTATAATATCCATATATACCAGTCCATGTGCACCTTATATTAGTCATCCATGAATCAGTAGCATGCATATTGGGGTATTTTCTGAATGAAATGCAGCCCCTTTTAGAGCAATGTATTCGTAGATATCAGTATTTATTAGTCATTTAATAAAAATCTTTGTAGGTAATCGTAGTAGTTAGAGTTAAACGGCCCAATAAAAGAAAAACTGCCATCTGAGAGATCCTATGGAGTTTATGATGAGCCAGCCCACCAGTAGCCTATGGGGATGGCGATGATTGTCCCAATCCAAACCTGGCCTAATCGGGGTGGAAATGTGTGGTCGAACCCTGATTTCTCAGGATAAGTAGCATATATGAGCCAAGCCCATGTCTATTAAACAAGCTGGGGATATCAACCAAAACCCAGAATGACCGGGTCAAATTCAGGCAGGTCCAGTGGGTCGGATGAGTAATCGCAAACCCTACTTTAATGATTGGAGCATAACAGATTCAGGGATTATCTTACCGAAATCCTTATAAATTTCATGGTTTGTAAGTGACTTGCCTGTTTGCCCCATTTTGTGCCTGTTTCATAGTTGCATGATGCTAGAAAGTGGGCTTCTTGTAGCAATCCATTTGACTGAACTCCATTCTCAGCATTGCATTTGTAGTCTGGGCGTAGCGTCTTCAATAGCTCGTTTGAACTGCCAAACCACTGTCTACTTTGAATGAGATCCTTGGGTAGATCCATCCCTGTCATGTACAAGATTAATTCACTGAAAATTGCTGTCAACTTTCCATTAACTGAGTTCAGTTCGAACCAGCACGCGGGGCCCTTGGCCAGAGTCTAATAGTCTTTTTTCCCACGTCGTGTGCTTGAATCCCGTGCACGTGTGTAGGTTTCATATGTGCACACGGGGGAATGATCTTCTCGGGAAAACCCTCCTCTTCATAAAAAAAGAAAAAAGATGTTTAATGGACTTTTAGCTGTACAATTGTCTTGGAACTTAGTCAACAGTAAGTATATGTCAGTTGGGTGTTAAATTACCCAATTCAAGGGCGATGAGAGAACGAGGGGTTGCCTAGTTGGTTTGAAACCCCACCTCTCACCCGAATGAAAGGGGATCGATCGCTGGCCCTGAGTCTCACCCTTCTCACACATGTGAGTCTTGCCTCCTTGCATGTATGAGTGTTCTCATGGGTCCATCCTCCTTGGCTGTGGTACCAAAATATTAAAAAATAATAATAATAATGAGGAGGTAGGAGAAAGATTGATGTTAGCCTACATGAGCCCCACTAGCTGACCCATATTTTCCTTATATTATACCTTTATGTAGACTGTTCTTAGGTGAAAACTTATGTGGTTTAGTTAACTAAAAGAAATACTATCAGTATGAGATTCATTGGATAATCTGGTTCTGTGGTTTAGTTAATTAAAATAAAGAGTATAAATTAGTAATAATAGTATGAGATTCATTGAATTACCTGGTGCAATTCCGTATAATGCCTCCCTCTTCATATAAAAGCCTGATCCTGACAAGATTGGGCCATTGAGGCCATCGCAGCCATACCACCAAATCTGAAAACAGATCAGACCACAATCCAACCATTAAAAAGATTAATGTATTGCATAATGGTCACTCCAACTGTGAGCCCCAGTCGAAATCGTGTGCACTTGGACCAGGAATTTTTTTTTGGGGTGTCATTATTCTTTTATGGTTTGAAAGGGGAGCTGTTGAATAGCATAATACCATTGGTTTTCAATCTTGTTTAAGTGGCTATGTATTATCAAATCAATCAATAATAGAGAATGGGATGGGCCACATGCATTGATGTGATGATACCTTGAAGACATCTCTGAGTTGGCAGCCGTAGATATCGTTAGGGCTGATATTGTGGAAGATCTGAGAGAACTGAACAAAAGCCAAGGTGGGTGAGAGGGTGGGGTCAAGGTGGAAACACATGGCTGCTTTCGCAGAGGTGGGATCATTGGAGTACATATCACAATCCAAGACTAGTATGTATGAACCATTGCTCAATAAACCTGACACCCGAAGCTGCAACAAACACCAGATACATTTTCATTTAAATTGCAAACATAAACACAGAGAGAGAGAGAGAGAGAGAGAGAGAGAGGGAGATGAGTACTATACAAGGACATTGAGGGCACCAGCTTTGAAGTTGTGAGGATGGGTGGGCCTCTTCTCGCGGCGAACATAGACTAGATGGGGCATCTTGTCATGGTCCTCCAATCCCTTCTGACCTATGACCTAAATCACAATAATCGTTGAATTAAATCATAATTATGATGATCATGACACCCGAGTAGGAATGACCTAAAAGAGAAATTCTGAGCTCACCCTTCTTTTGCATATCTTTGTTTTACATTTGCCAATACCATAAGTGACCTTAGAGAGAGAGAGAGAGAGAGAGAGAGAGAGAGAGAGAGAGAGAGAGAGAGAGAGAGAGAGAGAATTTTAAGGATGGCATAAGGGAAAAAAATCCCAATTTGCCCATGAATAGAAAAAATCTCATTTCTATCATACTTAACTATCAGTGCTAGAGGACCACATACCTCAATTAATGAGGCGGCATCTTGTTTTGCCTTCTTATTTAAGTTATCTCCAATCAAACCCATTTCTTCAGCTTTTTCTACTTGCTCCTTGAAAGCTTCATACATGGACTGTGTTTTATAGAGATAAATGTACAGAATTAGTTCAGAAAGAGATTGTAAGGGACTCATAAACTTCAATTGAATTGAGGGTATCCCCGTGTTATTCGATCCGATAGGATTACTCTGAATACACGACCCCGCAACACATGTTCACCAGGTAAATCTTGTTGGTGTTGGTGTCAAAAAACATGACGTAGGGAGCAAACCAACACCCAGGCAGATAAATTTGAATAGACTTCAGAATCCATATTCCCTTTCCTAGGGAGACGATCTGTCTCTACCATGAAGATTACTTCTCGAACAAAAGAAGTCCTGAAAACGGATCTCATGACAGCGCCTTCTTGCCACAATGTCTTAACATCTCTGTCTGATTTGTGTACAATCACTGTTCATCCAAAAAAATAAGATATGACATCAAAAATGAAAAAGAAGAAGATGGCACAGTACCTTCATCTTCTCCCTTTCATTCAAGAACTCAGCACTCCTTATTTGACCATCCTCCTCAGAGAAATAAGCATTTGGGCAAGTGGTTCGGACCCCATACTTCCTACAGAAGGGCAGCCAAACCTTAGCAAAAGAAAAGGCCTCTCTCATAGCATAGAGTGTGATGGCGGCACCACCATCATCGGACAGATACACCCACAGCTTCTCTGCCGGATAATCCAGTGCCATCGCCGACAACACTGTGTTCACCACGTGCAATGGAGGCTCCTTCTCTGGATCAGCAGTGCAGATGAACACATCGATCACTGGAAGCTGATGGTCATCGGAGAGCCGCTCGGGGAAGGCGGCCCGAGAGACGGGCCGCCATCGGTAAGCGGAACCCAGTAACCAGATGAAGGAGAGGCTGAGCTCAGAAGTGAGTAGAAGAAACCATGTTAGTGTGAGAGTCCATGAGTGAGAGTGGGAGGTGAGGAAGAAGAAGAGCCATGAAGCTCTGTAGTAGAGCAAGGCCAGGAGGATGAGAGAGTGGACAAAGATGTGGGCTCTGTTTATGGTCGCACGTATGCGCTGAACTCGGAGCGTGTGGAGAGGAGGTATCTGCTTCAAGTCCATCTCTTCTTCTTCTTCCCTTTTGAATCCAAATCCATACAACTATATACAACGTATCAGGTGAGAATTTGGATCTGATACAATGGATCCATCTTCTTCTTTTGCAACCAAAACGACAAAATAAACTGCTCTGACGGCTTCTTTTAAAGTCATATATATGTTTGGTGTCGTTTGTCTGTCTTATTAAATTGAACTGCGGTCCGAGGTGGCGGCTGCACCATTTGATTTCAGTGACCCTGTGGCTTGTTTGGCAATTAATTAGTAAAGTTAAGTTGAGGTGAATCCAGACAAGAAAATACAATGGATCATATTAAAAGTACATATTTTTAAAATTCTCACTATCTTTTTCAAAAAAAGTAAAAAAAAACAACTTTCTTTCTCTACTAAAAGACAAAACAACTATAAATTTTTATACAAAAAGTCAAAAAGATTCCATACCAAACAATTAAAAATAATATATCATTATAACCTCTTATATTTTATTCTCTCTTGATTTGACGCTTCACTTCAGTTTACTTCAATTCACCATACATTCAAACATGCCCGAGAAGATTTTAGAAGACTCGACTTTATCATTTACAAATGAATGCTCTGTACAATATGTCAGGTATATTTTACAAAAATACCCTTAGTTGTGATATCACAAGTCATTGGATTTGCACGTGATATGGTGAATATTGATTTATCTTCTTGGAGTTTTGAGTGTAGCTATGTTGTTTGGGACCATCTTTTTGTGTTTTGTTGAGATAAATAGGTAAAGTTTCCTTCCTAAGCAGCTAGAGAAAAGCATCTAGAGAGTGGGGAAGAGGTAGTGGCTGACCAAGGATTTTCATTTGAGGGGGCTTGAAATTTTTATTTTCTTATTCAAAACGTTAACTTAAAAGATAGTTTTAGTAATGGCCAAACTGATAAACATCAGCTGAGTTTTCAGAGCTATTAGAAAAATCATATTAGTATTTTATAACACCATATAAGATAAAGAGCCAACACTCAATTGTAGATCTTGAAGTGATCCACCCAGTTTGCACTCATATGCAATTGTTTGCTTTCTACTGTAGAAAATCATTTTAAAAAAGTTTCTTTTCTGTGAAGAAAATTATTGCACCAATGGTGGAAAATGAGTTGCATAGAAAATCTGAGTGATTTTCCTCATGTTACGCAAATGTGCTCCCAAAGACTTCATGTCAGAATGGTGACGGGAGATAGAGTTCGGCAAAATATGAAAATGCAAGGACGAAAATGTTAGATGTTAAGTTAGGTGAAAATGATTTAGCAAAAGATTAGCAAATTGACAATTAGTACATGAAAACAGAGAAATTGAACAAATAAGGCTACCTACCTAGCGAAGAATTTTCGAGAATAAAAGGAAAAATGGAAAGCAGCGATGGCGCCGCGCCGCAAGGAATACCTACCTATAAAGTGGTGACAGTGGCGCACCAATGCCAAATACTGATTGTGATTTGAGGGTCTCTTTCGATTTTGGGATTTGTAAGATAGAGAGAGTATGGAAAAACGGATGGGGGTTGGACTGGTTGTGTGAGGCCCCACCCCTTGTGGGCCCTCAATTTGATTTGAATAATTATTAATATAATAATATTTATCTTAATATGCTAATTAATAGGATTTAGTAGAATCGTTTGTTAATATTCTTAAGTCTTAGGATTTGGCTTTTATATATTTCTTTATAGATATAAGGTATTCATTGTAAATTTAGTAGGGTTTTAATTAGATTAGGACTTAGCTAATAATTAGTCTTAATAGGAGGGGTATTGTGAGTTAAGGAAGCTTTTAGAATTTCTACCTAAAGACCCATTTACTCATGGCCTTATCTCTTCCCCATTTAAAACTAAACTACCCTTTTGGTAATTGTCCTAAACCCTAACCTATGTATTCACAACTATTGCAAATGAAACATAAACCCTAATTCACTCTCACTCATCTCTCACCTTCTCTAACTCACTCTCTAGAAGCCTAAATTCCCAATTTCAGCAACAAGGAGATTAGGAAATTAGCCCCAATTTGCAACAACAACTCTATTTCAACTATTGGATCTTCTCTTTAAACTTTATTCCCATTTCAATTTATCAAAGGCAAGTACCCTATGCTAATATCACAGAATGCATGATTTTCCTTCTCTTGATTTTGTAATCCCAATTCAATTATGTATGTATGTGTTTAGATCTTCCTTTTTGAGCTTTGTTTATGGATTTATGGCCATTGATGGATGAATTCTCTCAATTGGAAGATCAATGGCCCAGTTTAGTGATCGATGGATGAATTTATAAGTGTTTTACTGTTTTTATATGTTCCTATGATGAATGGAGGAGATTGGTGATGATTTGGAGGAAAAATGGATTGAAGAAGAAGATTCCAGAAATTGAGTTTCTGCTGCAGATTACGAGTACCCAGTTGACCTACCTGTGGTCCGGTCGACCGGCTACACTAAAATGGAAGAAACCCAATCTCAGTTAAAAAAACTCAGTCCCGTTTACCCAGTTGATCGGGACATGGTCCGGTCGACCAGCCACACTAAAAACTGAGAAATCTGAGTCTCAGTTAAATCTCTGAAAATGAAACACAGACAGTGTACCCGGTCGACCGGCCCCTGTCTCGGTCGTCTGGATACACAGGATCCTGCAGAATATAATTGAGGCTTGAAACTCTCAGCTAGTTCAGGTTCATGTGAACCCAGTCAACATCATGGCCACGATGTCGACTGGGAACACTGCGAATTCTGAGGACCAGAGAGACTACACCCTAGCTGTTTGGCTTCAGGTCCATGTGGACCTGATCAACATCATGGTCACGATGTCTGTAACGCCCCAATTCCGAATACTGAAGATAACGCTAAGGTACCCGAATTTCGCGCGCTACTTCCCGAAAAATCCGATAATTTCCATGATCGTAGTCCGCAGTAAGGTCAAATTTTTAAAACTTTTTGAACAATAATGTAATCAACAGTTGTATTGCGGAAGCGTAAGAAAAGATCGCGGAAGCAATAGTATCATGTAAATGAGTCATATGTAACAATGAGGAAGTCTAATAAAAATCTCAAAGTGTAGTTATCAAGTTCATACAAAACTATCTATCTACCCAACTCACTACATAAAACTCTCAAAATCCAAAAGAAAGAACTGCACTCATTCCCCTTGTGCAGGCGCTCCTTCTTCCGGCTCGACCACTTGGTCAACCGGCCCGCACTCATAGTCACTAACTACAGGCGCCTCATATAACGTGTCGTCCGCGGGATCATGGTCGGAACCTAAGCACCAAAGATGAGTCAGATCTAAGGATCTGGCAAGGCACCATATGCAAATACCACAAGATGTATACAATAAAAAAGATTAGAGACATGTATGTAATCATAAGAGTCACACAGATACATAATCTAGGCAATTGAGCAATAATAAGCATTTTAAAATCAGGAATGTAAAGTATTCTAATCTAATTAGATAACAAATGGCACATTCACACAAGCTGGATATACCGCGGGATATTATGCTGCGGCCCTCCCATACTGTAAACATCACATACTATAAACAGTTTGCGGTGGAGAAAGGGTAATAACCATGCAAGGGATAACAACCCTGCTAATAATAACATACATAAATATAACACCGATCACACCCTTTTATCGCACCGATCACACCCCTTTATCAGATTAGCCTGAACCCGGTTTCACACGTCCGTCTAATCACAGCTCATCATGATAGCTCTAAGTAACCAATATAGCCCCTACTAGTGATGACTAGTCAACTGGCTGAGCTTAGATCAACTGAGTGAATGTTTAGTGCCGACATAGGAACAAGTACAGGTCTGTGTCTGTCTAGGCTTATCTTGTGTGAGCAATATCCTAACCAAGTCTCTAAGAGGTTAAGGCATGACAATATGGAATACAGTCCAATATCCAAATCCAAGTCCAATCATCATTGGGTCCATACTGAGGCCCACAACCATGGCCTGAAGCAACCCAAGTGCAACACCATGTTCGATCCACAAATGATCATTCCATGCTCATACACAATGAGCCATCCAATCCATTAAACTTAGCCTCTTCATTCTATGGTTTCACATACCCAACCTTAGGCCATATGAGGGCCCGCCTAGCCACAGACACGGATCATTTATCTCCAAACACATCTTAGGGTCACCACTAAGTAATCCTAGGTTCAGGTCCTCCAATTTCCATTAATTAACAAGTTTATAACAACAATAAGGATAGAAGAGAAGAACAAGGCATGAAATCCTCCAAATCATAGAATCAAATGGAAATAGACAACGGTATAATCCTAGGTAATGGTCCACTCTTGGTTCAGGCCTCATCAAGTGATTGGATCCCTAACGGTAGTCTCAGATGTCAAAGATAGTAAATCT
Source organism: Persea americana (assembly GCA_029852735.1). Classification (NCBI taxonomy): domain Eukaryota; kingdom Viridiplantae; phylum Streptophyta; class Magnoliopsida; order Laurales; family Lauraceae; genus Persea; species Persea americana. The sequence continues at coordinate 74,257,206 of CM056815.1, forward strand.
GGTGCTCCTGAAGTTATTGACATCATGGACTACAATTAAGGGTCGAGTCATTGACGATTCAAATCCCAAAACCTCAATTGGTGAACCTCACGAGTCAAGGCTGAGCCGGGCCATTGATTCGTACTTGGCACACTTGATGGAAGCCTATTTGGATGGTCAATGAACCCCACAATTGATCAAACTTAAAAAACACAGAAGTATGGAAACTCACTGTTCACAATGTGCCCACTCGACATCATAACCTGGGATGTCGACCGGGTACATTGGATGTTGACCTCCCAGGTCGATATCCTGCAGTGTCCCCGGTCAACATCATGGCCGTGATGTCGACCGGGTACACTGGGACCTAGAGCCAAACAGCTGGGGGGTTCTGCATGAATCACTGTGTATCCGGTCGACATCATGGCCGTGATGTTGACCGAGTTCACAGGATTTAGACTTGTCTGAGAAAATTCAGGTCTCAGTTAACCCTACTACATCACGTGTATCCGATCGACTGGGTACAGGGTTTGGTCGGCCGGGTACACTGTCTGTAAAATTTTACAGAAGCTAACTGGGACTTGGTTTTTCTCTGTATTTAGTATGCCCGGTCGACCGGGTACACGCAGTGAGCTGAGAATTCCAGAATTCTGGGATCTTCAATCCATTTCTCACCCAAATCACTCATAATCTCCTCCATTCATCACAAGAGCATACAAGACAAAGAAAACACTTCTATATCCATCCATCCATCATCAAATCGGGCTATTGATCTTCCAAATGGGAGAACCCATCCATCAATGGTCATTTCCATAAACAAAGTTCAAATGTAAAGATCTAAACATGCATCTCTACTTAATTGAATTGAATTGCAGAATAAAAAAGGGAAAAAGCATGCATCAAGTGAAATTAGCATAGGGTACTTGCCTCAATTCAAAATTGGTGATAGAGTTGAGAGAGAGATATAAGAATTCCAAGCTCCTAAGGTGTTGATTGTGCAATAGAGATGATCTCTAGCTTCTTCTTGGGCTGAGATTTGGGGAATTAGAGTTCTTGGGGAGGAAGATAGGGTAAATGAGAGAGGATAGTGAATTAGGGGTTTTTTAGGCTAAGTTGCAATAGTTTGGTTATATAACTTAGGGTTTAGGACAATTACCAAAAGGGTAGTTTAGTTGTAAATGCAAAAGAGATGGGGCCATGGGTAATTAGGTCATTAGGTGAAATTCTAGAAGGTTCTAAACTCTTAATGTCCCTTCTATTAATTCTAATATTAGCTAAGTCCTAATCTAATCAAAATCTATTAAAATTTACAATAAACACCTAATATCTATCAAGAATTATATATAAGCTAATTCTAAAACTTAGGAATAGTCATCTATTCTACTAATTCCTATTTATTAGCATATTAAAATAGAAGATATCATATTAATAATTACTCAATTCAAATTGAGGGCCGACAATGGGTGGGGCCTCACATCACTCCCTCCTTAAGACATTTGGTCCCCAAGTGTAAAACAAAGTTAGAACATACCTGAGGTAAAAGATGTGGATAGTCTTTCTCCAGCTGGTCGCGTAGCTCCCACGTAGCATCTTCTGAAGTGTGATGCTCCCACTGGACCTTCACCCAATGAATGGTTCGGGTTTGGAGCTTCTACTCCTTGGTGTCAACGACGGCGACCGACTTGGCGACGTACGAAGCGTCTGGCTGAATATCGAGTGGCTGATAGTGCAAAACGTGCGTAGGATCCTCGACGTACTTCTTCAACATGGAGACATGAAAGACATCATGAACTCCTGACAACTCTGGTGGTAGCTGAAGCTTGTAAGCAACGTCTCCAATCCTAGACCTAATCTCGAATGGTCCGATATATCTCCGCGCTAGCTTACCCTTCTCGCGAATCTGAGAGTACCTCTGGCTAGGGAAACCTTCAAAAACACTTTGTCTCCCTTCTGAAACTCGAGAGGTCTGCGTCGGTTGTCTGCATAGCTCTTCTGGCGGCTGCGACTGACTTTCAGATTCTCGATTATCTGTCGAATCTTCTCGCTGGTGTCGCCGATTAAGGATGGTCTGTGGAAACTCCTGACACCAACTTCTTCCCAACAAACTGGGGTCTTGCATCTCCTACCGTACAACGCCTCGAAAGGTGCCATCTTGATGCTCGAATGGTAACTGTTGTTGTAGGCAAACTCGCAAAGTGGTAGACAATCCTCCCAGTTCTCCTTGTAATCCAAGACACAAGCTCTCAACATGTCCTCTAGTGTCTGGTTGGTATGCTCGGTCGGTCCGTCCGTCTGTGGGTGATAGGCGGTGCCAAAGCTCAACTTAGTGCCCAAAGCCTGTTGTAGGCTCTCCCAAAAGTGTGAAGTGAAACGCGGGTCTCTGTCCGATACAATCGATGCTGGAACTCCATGCAAAAAGACGATCTCGTCCACGTACGGCTTAGCTAGGACATCAAATCCTGCTCTCATCGAAACTAGCAAGAAATGAGCTAACTTAGTCAGTCGATCTACTGCAACCCATATGCCATCACTACGTCTCCTGATAGTCGGAAGTCTTGCGATGAAATCCATAGCAATGTGCTCCCACTTCCACTTGGGTATATCAAGCTGGTGTAGTAGCCTTGTTGGCTTCTGATGTTCGGCCTTGATCTGCTGGCACGTCAGACTTCTGGATACGTAGCCTGCGATCTCTTTCTTCATGTTGTTCCACCAGTAGTAGCTCCTCAAGTTCTGGTACGTCTTGGTGCTGCCTGGGTGAATCGAGTATCTGCTATGATGCGCGTCTGCTAGGATCTCGTCCTTCAGTTCTCAAACATCTGGCACACACAATCGGTCCTGATAGTAGAGCACTCCACCAATAAGTCTGAACCTTGACCTCTGGTCAATCTGCTTGATCACTCTAACAAGCTTGGGATCGTTGCGTTGACTGTCCTTGACCTTTCCTAACAACTCTGGTTCCCATGCGGACATGGTAGCAAGCGAAACTATGTCGCTGAGCGGCTGAAACTGAATGTCTAAGTCCCTGAAGACATCGGTCCATACACCCTCTGCTGCTAGAAAACTAACTAGGGCGGTCTTCCTGCTCAAAGTGTCTGCTACGACATTAGCCTTACATGGATGGTATTTGATAGGGAAGTTGTAATCCTTTATGTACTCCATCCAATACCTCTGACGATTATTGAAGTCACTCTGGGTAAACAGGTACTGTAAGCTGCGGTGGTCCGAATGAACTTCGAACTGCTCTCCATAAAAATAGTGACGCCACATATTTATTGCAAACACAACTGCTGCTAGCTCCAAGTCATGTGTAGCGTACTTCTTCTCGTGTTCCTTCAGTTGTCGTGATCCATAGGTGATGACCTTCCCATTCTGCATCAAAACACAACCAAGGCCTGTCCCTGAAGCGTCTATAAAGACAACAAATCTACCACTCCCGGATGGTAATGACAGTATTGGCGCTGACGTCAGTCTCTCTTTCAGGTCCTGAAAACTGTCTTCACAAGCATCAGACCATACGAACAGAATATTCTTCCTCGTTAGCTTGGTCAATGACGTTGAGATCGTAGAGAAACTCTTAACGAATCTGCGGTAGTAGCCTACTAAACCAAGAAAACTCCGAATCTCTATGATACTTATCGCTTCCGCTATTTTTTCTTATGCTTACGCAATACAACTGTTGATTATATTACTGTTCAAAAACTTTTAAAAATTTGACCTCACTGCGGACTATAATCTTGGAAGTTCTCGGATTTTCCGGGAAGTAGCGTACCAAATTCGGATACCTTAGCGGTAACTTCGGTATTCGGAATTGGGACGTTACAAGTTAGACCTTAGAGAATTCATGGGTATTTTTCCAATTGGATAGGGGTTGAAGCCCCCACACCCCTACATGTGTGTCCGCCCCTGGGGAGAGGAATGAAAGCAATGGGTGAAAAATGTCGGCCCTTTGATGTCAAGTGCTGTCCATGTCACATTGCCGTACATAAAACCTAAGTCCTACTTCGTAAACTAGTGGGATCCATGAAAACCTACATGTGCCCTCATCAAGAAGGTTGGGTGAAAACTGCTACCTGTCCAATGAAAAAAAGTTTGATCTTGCGTTTTTATACCTGTTGGAAAATATTTCATGGAGTCAGTCAGGATGATAAGGTTGATATGAACCTCACAAGATGGACTTAACCCAGAAAATCTTCAAAATTAGAAGATTAGAAGATCCTAGATATTAAAAAAAAAACACAGCCCCATCGTAAGTATCTCATATAGTACACTAAACAATAATGTCACTGATACATCACACTCTGCAATTCCAGTCTAAGAGAACATACATTGTAACAGCAGAGTTCAATGAATGAGATAGAAAGTATATTGTAACATTTCACATCATAGAGGTAAAGTACAAACATCAAAGTAAGTGTTTTAATTTTCCTGTGAACTTACAGGACAGATGGTTATCTGACCGAGTAAAATGAAGATGTTCTTCGAAAAGTAAATGCGATATTTTCGCAACAACTAATCACATTGTGAAAACAATGAACCCTAAAGACAGTAGAACCATGGTACAGATTAAAGAAAAGAAAGTGATCAAAGGTGGAACACGGCCAACATCTCTTCTTATTGCAAACCCTTCAATTATCGGATAACTGCTAATTGTTATGAACAATGTAAGAAAGAGCTGTACCATCAACTCACTGTAATTTCCCTCAACAATCACTCTCCACACACCTCCAATCAATGCAGCCATGTTTAGAATTGAACTGGTAACAACAGGGACAAGTATTAGACCTGAACCTTGGAAATCGAAAATCCCTTTGGCATACCGGTCTACTTGGTCTTCCTCAGTAACTTTGCTCGTCAACCCAAAATCGACTTGCTTTACGCCAATAAGCTTTATAGCAATATCCAAACATCCAAAGAAGTTGGCTGTAACGGACTTGATCATCCATATCCTCAGTTCATTCCACCACATTCTAAAGGATCCTCCTGTGTGAAGGACTTCCAATAAATGTTGACATGAGCCTGATATAAAGATTGCTGCGAAGACGGCAAACCATGGATCTGAAACCTGTTTGTTAAATAAAAGATTAAGAAAATCGAAACCATTTAACCTTGTAATTGCTGAATACTATCAGTATCGTGCTTGGACTTCGCTAGTAGGTATGTAAATTAGGCCAAGTTTAGCACCGGTCCATGGTGGGCACAGGCCCGATAAGTTTGTATGATTGGGACATGGACACAACTCCGTACCTTTATATTCAATATCGGTTAAGAATACGAGTATTCCGGTATGGACCCAACTGGACCCAATTGTCAATTAAGTAGAAAAAGAGTGACCGACCATCCCAGAACGTTTTGGGTTGGGTCCTTTATTGGTATATGGGTAATCTGAGGATCATTGGTACCCTTGTCTCATTTCAGTTTGAAGTGAGACAGAAACTATTGCAAAAGAGTGTCAGTTAAAAGCACTAGAATGAAAGAAAATCAAGCTCACAAACATAACTTTTCTTTACCTTAGGATACAAGGAGATTCCATTCAAGAGGCCCAGTTGTGGAACAGTAGCATAGCAGAGAGCAAATATGGAATAAAGCGGCATGAATGCACAATAACTGATACACATAGTATGAAGGATGGAATGCCCGGACATGATCCCATAGGTGAGGGGGCAGAACCGAGAGAAGGTAACTTCGAGCAACCCCGACGACCATCTCTTGTTCTGGACCAGGAAGTCATTCATATTGTTGGGGGTACTACCAAGGAACTGTGGCCTCGGAGGATCATAATAGACAGAGTTCCATCCTCTACAGTGCAAGCGGAATCCAGTCACATAGTCCTCCACCAATGAGTCATAAAGGAACCCAACCTGATAATGGGGAAAAAAAAAAACATTTAATGTCCACAACATTAAATGTTGCCACAACAGCCCATGTTTAATTCCCACAACTACAGCATGCATCAGTTGAGTAGGGGCGCTGAAGGGCTCCTGAGTCCTGACACGGGGCCAGTTATGGTCAGTAGGCACCCAAGGCTCTCCCAGGCACAGCCTGAATTGATAGTACTTGTGGTTTAGTGACTGATTTGCCTTAACAAGTGATACAAAGGCCAAATAAAATGGTAGAAACCTCGAACAAGTGATAGAAAGCCTGGCCCAGGCCCAACCTGTTTGACAAAATGGGTAGGCTCGGGCATTATAAGTTTTCGAGGCGGGTCAGTCTCTTATTTCTGCGTTGGGCTTGGCGTTATAGTCGTCCATGCATATATATGCCTCAGCCCGGCCCGACTAGCCCCTGAAACCCCTACAACTGAGAATGGGTTGAAACACCCTGGTTAAATCTCGGCTCATACCTGACCATTTTAATTGGAGTTGAAAACCCTGACCCAACTCAATGCCGCACCTATGTTAGAGGCTACTCGCGGGCTGGCTCATCATAAACTCTATTTGGTCCTGCAAATGGGGATGCTCATGGCCAAACCCTGATTTCTTAGGTTAAGTAGTATATATATGGGCCGAACCTGTGTTTAGTAATCAAGTTTGAGATATCAACCCAAATCCAGAATGAGCTGGTCAAATTATTCGGGCCTGTCTTGTGGGTTGGGTAAGCAATTACTAACGCTACTCTAATGATTGGAGCATGACAGATTCTGGGTTTTGTAATTAAGGGACCTGCCTGCTTGCCCCATTTTGTGCCTTCACTTGGAGGGTTTGTAATTAAGGGACTTGCCTGCTTGCCCCATTTTGTGCCCTTTTCATAGTTACATGATGCTAAAAGGTGGGCTTCTTGTTGTAGCAACCCATTTGATTGGAGTCCATTGTCAACAATATTGCATTTGTAGTCTGAGGGTAGCGTCCTCAATAGCTCGTTTGAATGGCCAAACCACTGTCTAAGCTGAATGAGATCCTTAGGTAGATCCAACGCTGTCATTTACAAGAATAATTTAGTGAGAGTTACAAATTGATTTCCTCTCATTCTAACAATAATTGATGGTGCCCCACATGAGCCCCACCAGCTGATCCACATAATCTGCATTTTATCTTATCTTATATGAAGTGATCTTATGCGAAAATTTATGTGGCCCTGATAATAAATATATATATATATATATATAAAAATTAAAACACTAATTGTTTGAGATTCATCAGATAACCTGGTGCAGTTCCGTACAATGCCGCCCTCTTTATGTAAAAACCTGTTCCTGACAAGAGTGGGCCGTTTAGGCCATCACAGCCGTACCACCAAACCTGGTAATAGATCAGTGCACAATCCAAAGGTTAATATACTACATGAAGCATGACCCAGTGAAAGATAATGGTAAAGCTATAGGTGATCGAATGGAGTTGGTCTCATGTTGTGGTCAATCCAACTGTGAGCCCCACTTGAAATCCTGTGAAACTTGTTGGGCCAGGAATTTTATGGGTGTGATATGTGAATGTTCTCTAATGGGTTGAAAGGGAAGTAGTGCAACAGTATACTACCATACTACCATAGGCAAATCAATAATAGATAATGGGATGGGCCACATGCATTGATGTGATTATGGGATGTACCTTGAAAAACTCTCTGAGTTGGCCGCAGTAGATATCGTTGGGGCTGATGTTGTGGAACATCTGAGGAAACTGAACGAAAGCCAAAGAGGGAGAGAGTGTGGGATCAAGGTGGAAGCACATGGCTGCTTTGGCTGAGGTGGGATCATTGGAGTACATATCACAGTCCAAGACCAGTACGTATGAACCGTTGCTTAATAAACTTGACACCCGAAGCTGCAACAAACACCAGATATCTCCATTTTCATGCGAACTTACACACACATACAGAGAAAGAGCTAGAATAAGAGAATATGAGCCATACAAGGACATTGAGGGCACCAGCTTTGAAGTTGTGAGGATGGGTGGGCCTCTTCTCACGGCGAACATAGACTAGATGGGGCATCTTGTCATGGTCCTCCATAATGTCCAATTCCTTCTCACCTATGACCTATACCACAACAATCGATTCATTATATCATAACATGAGGTCATTTGTTATGTGTTGACTCCAAGCACAAATAATTGAGGAAATGAGGAAGATTGTATTTGGATTTGTTATCAGGTTTAAGATTTTGGAAATTAGGAGTCATCTTATAAGAACAAGACAATAACTCATGTGATGATGACACCATAATAGGAAGAAGCTAAGAGGGGAAATTCGGAGCTCATCCATCTCAAGTAAAAGTTTATGTTCTTCAGCACTCATCCAATTTATTTATAGGGCTTGCTCTCCTAAGCTCAAATTTAAGATAAGGTAAGCTCAAGTGTGTGATGGGGCCCATCTGGGGAGCCACATGGGGATGGGGATGGAGGGATTTCAAGGATTCCCTTGGATCCTCCTCTCTGCAAAAAATTAGCCATAACCGTAATTTCCATTATCTCTATATAGGTTCAAAAGTTTAATAGTCAACAGTCTATTCGGATCAATATATAGTCGATCCAACGATCCAGTAAACTCGGATTTGGACGAAAGTTGGTGAACATGTGCAATTTAGGGGGGTCATATGATTGGTCAATTTGGATGGATCAAAGATGGGCCCCACAAGCACGAGCTTACAAAATCTTATCCTAAGCTCGAGCTTAGGAGAGCCTTGCTCATATATTTGCATTTTTATGTTTTACACTTCCAATATCAGCGAGTGACCCATCAAAAAGAAAATGAAAATATTTTTTAAGGATGAAAAAAGAAACTCAAATTTAGAGAAGAATATTCTCAGTCATTAAGTGACTTAACATAGTGATTTGGCAAAATGTGAGTAGCACATTTGATTTGCAAATGTTTATCAAAACCAATTTTTTTTATTCTTTTGTAGAGAGTCAAACTCACGCACCCACTTCCACTCCACATTTTCTAGCCAGGTGAGAAAGAGGGGAAAATTTCTCATTAATATTGCTTTATAGGAGAAAACATGTAGTGGGAGATAAATATTAACCTTTGCAATCTTTCATGTGTCTCTAAGAATCAAAAAGTTTGTCTTCCTTTTTTTTGAACAGACCATTACTAATTCCATTTAACAATTCTGTTTAATTTTGAATATCAAATTACACCTATCTATAAGTGGTAATACCCCATACCTCAATTAAGGGAGCACGATCTGCTTTAGCCGCCTTACTCAGGTTATCATCTCCAATCAAACCCATTTCTACAGCTCTTTCTACTTGCTCTGTGAAAGTTTCATACATGAACTGTGTTTTATAGAGGTAAATGTATAAAATTAGTTTAGAAAGAGATAGTAAGGGACAAATAAATTTGAATAGAGATCAGATCCTCTTTCCCAGCGAGTTCTGTTTCAACCGAGAAAATCAGTTCTCAATAAGAAAAATAGTCTCTTATTGCAAATCTAATTTAACTGGAATCTGCACGCAAAAGAAGAAATGTATTTCATGATAGCGGTTTCTCAGTACAAAGTCCAACGTCTATGTCTGATTTGTGTACAATCTTAGTTCATCCTCTCATAAAATAAATTCACAATGGATCTCTTGTTCAAATGGAATTATCACATTAGTCAAGATCATCAGACCATCTTAGCCGCAAATTAATAGTGCAGAATTTCTGGCTACAAGTCTGGTTGCAGGGCCCAACTCATTTCATGTAACTCAGTGAGATTTTTTTTTTATTATAGAAAACTCAGTGAGGTTGATGATGCTAAAAGAGGGCAGTCCCAAATAAATAGTTGGGTTTTGGATGCAAACCCAAGATTTTCATGTGAAATTTGGGGGCGGCCCATAATTTTAAGCGGTGGCCCTCACGCGCAAAATAAAGATACAAGATCACAAACGAGACATCAAGGTATACCTTCATCTTCTCCCTTTCATTCAAGAACTCAGCACTCCTTATCTGACCATCGTACTCCTTGTTCTCCATGGAGAAATAAGCATTTGGGCACCTGGTTCGAACCCCATACTTCCTACAGAAGGGCAGCCAAACCTTGGCAAAAGAAAAGGCCTGCCTCATAGCGTAGAGCGTGACATCGGCGCCACCGTCATCCGACAGATACACCCATAGCTTCTCTGCCGGATAATCCAGTGCCATTGCCGACACCACCGTGTTCATCACTTCCAATGGAGGCTCCTTCGATGGATCTGCGGTGCAGATGAACACGTCGATCTCAGGAAGTCGATGGTCATCGGAGAGCCGCTCGGGGAAAGCAGCCCGAGAGACTGGCTGCCATCGATAGGCGGAGCCCAGCAGCCAAATGAAGGAGAGGATGAGCTCAGAAGTGAGTAGAAGAAACCATGCAAGTGTGAAAGTCCAAGGTTGGGAGTGGGAGGTGAGGAAGAAGAAGAGACATGAAGCTCTGTAGTAGAGTAAGGCCAAGACCAGGAGAGAATGCACAGAGATGTAGGCTCTGTTCATGGTCACAATTGCCTTGTTGACTTGGAGCGTGTGGAGAGGAAGGGTCTCCCTATTCTCCATCTCTTCCTCTTCTTCTTCTTACAGCGATCTAAACCATGCTGCAAAGGGTAGTAATATATATAGGGGTTTTGAAATATTAGTTCCCCTTAAATTGATATGTTCCAATTTCTTGATCAAAATCAGGTAATGCAATTAAAGTCATTTGACTCTGGTCAAGTCTTTTTTTTTTTTTTAAATTTTTTTTGCTCAAAATCATATGATATTATGGCTTTTATGCGGCATTTTAGGGAGATTTTTTTTCCAAATTAATGATAAAATTTGGGAAATGGTGATCAGATCAATATTTACTTTTTACATAATGTCGTTTTTTGTATTCTATACAAAAATGAATTTGTTCCCTAGTTGCAAAAAACATATGATACAGAAATTGATAAATCCCATAATATCATGAGATAGTCCCATGATATCATGGGATATGGTGCAAAAAAGCTAAAAAGAAATAGTGTTAATTAGAGTCAAACGACTCTAGTGACATTATCTAAATCCGAGTCATAAAATTGGAAAAATAAAATTTAAGGTGAACCAATATATCAAAGCCCCACATATATATATATATATATATGCATCATGCATGTCCCATCCCTCCGCTCTTTTCTTGTGGAGTAAACCAATGCAGATGCACTATTTTTACTTCTCCAACATAGCCAAAAGAGCAAAAAAAACAATCTTGATTATGGATATCATAAAGCATGCTGATGAAAGATTTAGGGGTCAATTTGTTTACACCCATTTACATGTTTAAATGTTACACTCATGTAATTAACTGAAGTGTAAAAATATTGATGGGTAAATAAGATCTTAAATGAAGTTTTCATACTTAAAAAAGAGACCAGTACATTGGATGCCTGAGGCAGGTTGCACTTGCAGTATCCGACACCTTCATCCCTTTTTATATATTTTCTACAAATATTGAGACATATGAGGATTTTACATATGTAATTCGCGAGTTAAAATGGTGATTTCAAACAAACATGACATTGTGTTTTAAGTAAAAGTTTACACAAATTTTATACATGTAAATCTCATTTTCACATCACCAATGACTGAAAACCTTGGGTTTAGTGACCATAAGGGACTCTCTGTTTATGCATGGTTTGAATAGGTTGTTGCTAGGTGTATTGTACCCCACCAATAGTTTTCATGAAAATACGGTGAGAACTAGTTCTTGAATATCTTCCACTTTTAAATACCTCATAAGCAAATTTGAGGGGGAAGGAAAATGGAGGGGTTTCCACTTTTAAATACCTCATAAGCAAATTTGAAGGGGAAGGAAAATGGAGGGGTTTCCACTTTTAAATACCTCATAAGCAAATTTGAGGGGGAAGGAAAATGGAGGGGAGGGGAGGAAACCCCCCCCCCCAACACACACACACACACACACACACAACAAAAAAAAAAAAGAGGGTAAATTTTTACATAATCCAATACCCACGTATCCTATGCTAGCTACTGCTGTGTCGTGAAGAACGTGGGTCACTCACCACTCATGGGAATTACATGATCTACGAGACTACGACTACAGACTACCATTTAATGTTTAGGATCAAGATCATTTTCCTAACGTGTTCTCCGTGAGAGTATTCTATTACTAAACTGAGACTCCTAATTTGTTTCGATTTCAAAAATAAAAATGCCATACAAATCTATATATGTTCTTATAAAAGATTAGTTTTTTGAAAAGTATTTTTTCCAAATCTATATTTTCAAATAATAACTATGCAAAGTAGCAGCAGTTCTCATTAGGAGGTCCAAGCTTTAAACCTGGCCTCCCTGCTCCTTGCATATGTAAACATCCATATGATTAAAACAATAGATTTTGTCTGTCACTAGATTCCGCGGAAATGCAATAAAAAAGAAGGACAAAAGAAGCTTAGGAAAAATAAAAAATAAACCCAACACAAACAAGAACGAAGAAAAAAAGACATTGTGTTTGCTGAATGTGAACATCTCGTCGAACATTTCAAATGTCATGGTAATATTTCATTAAATCAATGCAATGTAGAAATTCTTACTATTACGTGAGCCATTTGGAGGGCTTCTTTGCAAATTAGTTCCATTGTTTAATCATAGTCATTATTTTTTATTTAAGACTTCTACTTTGATTTTCAAGCATAAGCACGTTTGAATTTATTAGTATATTTCCGCTGAAAGTTAAATGCCCGTGACCGGCTATTACACAATTGCTAATTGGGTGTCTTTGATTGTTCATTTCCCACCTTCCTTTTTATTTTATTTTTATAAAGAAAAGATGCTTATTTTTGAAATTTTATTGTTAATCTTCATTTTTAACCACTTATGGCATAAATTTTGTGTCTTCAATTCATAAGTATTTTAGTGCAAACAAACAGACCCTAATTAATGCATTACTCATTTAGTATTAACTTTCAATAATTTTAAATTACATTGATCTTTTTAGGAAATTTACAAAAACCACTTGCATTATTTGACAATTACAATTAACTGCTTGCATTTCTATTTTCCAAATAGCGACCTATATTCTAAAAATGTAGGCCAAACACTTTGGCCTTTTTCATTCATTAGTTTTTCTTCATTTAACGAAAGTCACTTTGTTTTCTTAAAAGAATAAAATTCTCCATAGAAGTATACTTATTTTGGATATATTCGAGTCATTAACATGAAAATTATATTGAATCTAATGTCAATTTAATTCACATTAATGTCCTTATTTGTATCTTAGATTAGATCTAGGAAAGCTTTAATCCTTCTATGGTAAACTATAAAAAGCTAACCTTTGATTGCAAGCGAAGATTGTCGACACAGAATTCTACATTAATAGAGGTGGTTGATGTGTTATCAAAAAAAAATAAAGGAAACACAAATACCTAGTGGCCATCAATATCTACTACTGAATCTCATGACAGCCAACCTTCACCTTTGAACCTTAGAATATTTCTATCTCACTATCACATGGTCTTCAACCTGAGGACGAGTCCCACATATTGGTAGAACAATTGTTTCTTTTGGCCTCTTAGGAGAGAGTCGTTTTTGTTGTATGTAGTGAAACTTTACCCTTCTTTACCTAAATCGGTATATCTAGGCTGATAAGTACTGAAGGTTAAAGACCACGTGATTACAGTGCGATAGAAATTGAAAAGCTATATGTACTTTACGGTTACCATTCAAAAAACATAAAACAAAAGATATTGATGGGCTTTACGGGTCAGATGGACAAAGCTTGGCCCAGATCCCATATATGACCCAGTCTTTCCACTTTGTTGTACGGCCTCAACTTTTGGGGCCTGTTTCTTTGCTGGAATTCCTAAATTTCCAGAAAAAGTAGAATTCTTGGATACTCCTTTAGGCTTGTTCCACCAAAATGCAAAGGGATTGAAATTCTTGGATTCTCAAAAGTCAAAAGAGACCTTTTATGTGGCTGAAATCCAAAAATACTAGTAAAAAGACATGAAATTCAGAAATTTCTGGGGACAGCCGGTCACATAATGTCCAAGAATTCCTAGACATAGTGAATTCCTGATAGAAATTCTACTAAAGAAACGGAGCCTTGAATGATAAAGAAAATTCTACATCCTTAGTTGGAGGAGAAAATAACCGGAGAGCCCTTCCTATGCAAAGAACCTCGCAGGGATTACCATTTGAGGTAGCTTACAGGGGCCCACCAGGGGCTCACGGATCATAGGACAAGAGGGTATGGAAAGACCCATGTGTGTAGGGTCCACATATAGACTTTTAGATTAATCTCATGCCATCAATCCCTTGATCCATGGTACACAAATTTGAGGGCTTTATATATCTAAAAAAAAAAAAGGATTTGGCCCTTGATCCAATGGTCTATTCCATTTAAATCAGTGCAAACTAATGGGATCCGATAACATCTGCGAGGGTGGAGGTTGTTGGGGAGGGGGTATATGGTTAATTCCAATTGATGGATAGATGGGCTCCACATACTATCTTGGACGGCAATCTCTTTGCAAGGTGGATGAAAAGGGAAATTGGCCAAACAACTGAAATTTATAAAGGGTACGGGAGTTCATAAGCTAAGTACAAGTTCACTTTAGAAACACAACCCGGTCTCCGACCCAAGCCCAACATGGCCCATAAATGTCAGGCTAAGGCCTGCCCCTTTGGTCAATCGGGTAAGGCCAATGCAGACTTTTTATCATTTTTACAAATTTTCTTATAATTGCTTTTATAAATTACTAAATTAGAAGCAGTACTTTTTTTTAGGCCAAGATTGGTTGAGTTTTGGGATCTCTAACACCTAATCCAAGACCAGCCCTAACATTAAACAAGCTCGGATTATATATCCGAGAATAAGGAGTGCTTATAATTACTGATAGTTTGTCCAATCAGTTACTAGAAAGCTCATAGAAGTCATAAAACGCCCGTTTCTGCCATGCCGGGTGCACTAAATGGGCAGGATTGAGCTTCACATTTACCTCTTGAGTTAGGCTTGGGCTAGGTACAAGCATCGGTTTCAAAAGTCGGGTTGGGCTTGGACATGGCTCAGTCCTACCCGGACATGAACATCCTTAGTCATACTTGAGTTTCTCCCACATGTTTCTCGTGAGTGAGACATGTGGAACTCCAACCGGAGTCCACGTATTGATAATCTGAGCTATTTAAAAATAAATTTCATCCCCTCCTGTAATACCCTTCGAATTTGATTACAATAGAAATATCGTAATGCTCAATCTTACAATGACATTAACTCCTATTAAAATAGACCTCGAAGATATATCAACGGTGGGATGACATTTATTTTGAAAAGGTTCAAATTATCACTAGGTGGGCCCTATGTGGGGTTACCCACTCATTAGATAAAAATGATGTCTTTCACTTTTGAGATGACTTGCATGGTTTAACCTCAGTGGAGTGTAGTGACTTGTGCGTAGGGTTGTAAACGGATCAGTTCCGGTCCGGATCCATAGTGGACCCAAAATCGGAACCGTTAAGGAAAGTGGAACCGGATCCGGACCCAGAACCGTTTTAAAACGGGTTTCTTAGCTCCGAAACCAGAACCAGAACCATGTATGGAACGGGTCTGGATCCGGACCTGGAACCATTTCAAAACCAGTTTCTTGGCTCCGGAATAAGAATCAGAACCATATATGGAATGGGTCCGGATCCGGGTTCGGGTTTAAGTAGATAATGATATTTTAAAAAAATATGATTTTTAGGAGAGATTTTCGAAAATTGAAATAATATGTCGGATCTCGGGTCCACACGGCAGAACCAAAGTGGAACCAAACCTGGACTCATTTACTTATCGAGGCTTAAATAAAAACCCAAACCCAATTTTTAACAGGTCGGAGCCTCTGGTAATCGGAGAATCTGATACCCATTTACATCCCTACTTGTGTGGGATACACACCTCCAAAAAGAGTATACCAGATTCAATCAAACAAAAAAAAACATGACATCAATCAAACAGGGCAGAGAAGTACCTTCACCTTCTCCCTCTCATCCCAGAACTCAGCCCTCCTTATCAGACCATCGTCCTCCTCCTTCTCCATGGAGAAACAAGCATTTGGGCACCTGGTTCGAACCCCATACTTCCTACAGTAGAGCAGCCAAACCTTGGCAAAAGAACATGCCTTCCTCATAGCGTAGAGCATGATGTCGGCGCCGCCATCATCAGACAGATACACCCACAGCTTCTTTGCCGGATAATCCAGCGCCATCGCTGACACTTGATAAGTCCACAAAATTGTAGCTTTCATTCATCATTTTATATGCATTTGTGGACTTAATTAGGTTAATTGCATAGAATTACACTTAATTTCATGATTTCATGCATTTAAACATCAAAGTTGGAATTTTGGTCAAAATTCATTATTTTACATGACTTCTGTGAAATTAGGGATTTTCATGTCATTCATTACCCTTCTAACTTTGACACCATGTGCTATTTTTGGAAAGTTGGGGGTACTTTTTGTGCATTAAGTAGGCATGTAGGGTCTCATGCACGGTTCATCTAGATTCCTCAATTTGATTATTATTGACATTATTTAATTTTATTTATTTAAGAGAAATCAAGAGTAGAACTTGCGTTGGTGAAATTTGAGAGAGATCAAAGGCGGAATACCCTTCAAGGTGGACCCACATATATCTTGGCATCTTGGTGGAGTTGGAAAAATTGAAAATTCTCAAAGAAGAAAGAAGATACTCAGATTTGAAAAGATAGTGTTGACTTGCTAAATTTGGAAACCAAAATTAAGAAAGTAAGAGAAAATTATAAACTTTGCAATGGGAGTTGATTAGTCAAAGTGACAAGTAAAGAAGCATAACAAATATGGGAAGAGAATCAAATAAGAAATCAAATAAAGAGTCCAAACATGCCTTGGACGTCCAACATGCCTTGGACGTCCAACATGGGTCCCACACATCCTATGGCATGCCAACATGGAAGTTTATTTAATTGCATCATTATTCCCGGATTTTTCAGAGGCAGCAAGTTGAAATGACCATAACTCTCAAACTGTGTCTCGGATTGATGCAATCTACCTACCGTTGGAAATATCTTTTCAAATAGATATCTGTAGAGCCCAAGATTGCATAAATCGGAGCTATATTGAGGGAGATATGACCTTCAGAAGTTACCTGTTATAATTCTATGCGGGAATTGCAAAAAGTCTTCAAAATTGGCAACATTGGAGATCTTTGATAAGTTCAATTTTCTAAGACTTGGAGCCCAATAGACTACACTTAGTAACAAATCCTCTCAAATTCAAATTGTTGTCTAAGTGAGAAGCTTTGTTTAAAAGTTAAATCAAGAATCATCTAAAAAAGGAAACAACTCTTAACAAAAAGAGGAGTGCAAAACTATAAAAGGAGACCACTAGTGTAGGACAAAAAAAAGCCTATTCTCCTTCAAAAAGTCACCAAGCCATTCTCTCTCTTCTTCTTTCCCCTCTTCTAGTTCTAGTTCTCCATTTTTTTTTTTTTTTTTGGGTAGCTTTGGGCTTTGTCCAAGCAAGCACTTGAAGGAGCACTTGTAAAAATGCAATATTTAATGAAAAATCAAGATGTCTTCTTTGCAATGGTGGGCTAATTTTTATTAGAGCAATGGATGAAGATAAGTGATTGCTTTTTATTTATTTAGTACTTCTAATTTGTGTTCCATGATTATGTGTTAAATGATTAATAGGCTTGTATTTGTGCCCTAGGCAAATCTCCATTCTTGATTTCTAAAAATAAAATTTGATTTTTTGACTATCCATGCTTAGGTTTGATAGGCCATGCTTAGGACTTAGATCTTTTGATGGTTTATGCTTATTTTTTAGGAGTAGTGCTTAGATTGTTTTTATTATTTTATGAAGTGAAGGAAGTCTTTGGTTTTGGATTCTATAATTAAAATGGGTTTTTAACGTTAGATTTTGCAAATCAAAAACATTGATTTGTCTTTGGCTTGAAGTAAAAATTGGAATAAATTAGGTTTACTTGATAAATAATTTATAGATGCTTATTGGATTCGTATGCTCTAATCACTTTTATTAATTAGTAGTTTTTCATCTTTCTAAATTAGTTTCTTTCTTTTATTTCTAAATACTCAAAACCTTCTTTAATTATTAGTTAATTAGTTTTTTTAATCTAAAAATTTATTTAATTAGCTCCCTGTGGGTTCAACCTATTCTTGCTACTGTCTCATCTAGACACCCGTGTACTTACGGTATTTTATGATTGATATTGATAATATCAACACCACTGTGTTCATCACGTCCAATGGAGGCTCCTTCATAGGATCAGCGGTGCGGATGAACACGTCGATTCCTGGAAGCTGACTGTCATTGGAGAGCCGCTCAGAGAAGGCGGTCCGAGAAACAGGGCGCCATCGGTATGCAGCGCTCAGTAGCCAAATGAATGAGAGGGTGAGCTCAGAAGTGAGTAGAAGAAACTATGTGAGTGTGAGAGCCCAAGTGTGATAGTGGGAGGTGAGGAAGAAGAAGAAGAGCCATGAAGCTCTGTAGTAGAGTAAGGCCAGGAGCATGAAAGAGTGCATGAAGATGTGAGCTCTGTTTATGGTCGCGAGTGTGCGTTTGACTTGGAGCGTGTGGAGAGGGGGTATCTGCTTCGTTTGCATCTCTTCAGCTTCTGAGGTTCAAAACAACAATGGAGATGATGGGTGTTGAGATATACACTGAGAGGTGTCCTGTACTCCTATGTCCATTTGTATATCTGACCTTGCTGAGTCCAAATCGTCCTAAACCTATGTGGGCATTAAAGTGGACACGTCGAGTGAAGTGGGGTCCAATGGACCACACAAGTAAAAGTAAAACCACCACGTACCTCTGAAATGTTATTTTTACCATTTGAATTTACTTGATGCTGCGGCATGTATTTTGGTTAACCGAGATAATGTTTATACCTCATCATCCCGGACTTCGCCCTTGTGGAACCACGATTGGAGCCACGTTATGTGATTTAACAGTGAAAATTTTACTTGAGCGCAAATTTCACGTATAATCAATGTGCCCATCAGTGGGATCGTGACACTTACCCAGAAAATTAATCTTCAAAATTAGAAGATCATAGACATTACAAAAAACCACAGGGGCCCATCGTAGGTATCTCATCTAGTACACTAACCAATAATGTTACAAATACAACACACTCTGCAATTACAGTCTAAGAGAACATACATGGTAACGGAATAGTACAATGAAGGAGATACAAAGTATATTGTAACATTTCATAGAGGTAAAACACAAACATCAAAGAAAGTTTATTAACTTTCCCGTAAACGCACAGAAAAGATGTTGATCAGACTGAGTAAAATGAAGATGTTCTTCGACATATAATTGCGATATTTTCACAACAAATAATCACACTGTGAAAACAATCAACCCTAAAGACAGAAGAACCATGGTACAGATTATAGAGAAGAAAGTAATCAAAGGTGGAACGCGGCCGGCATCTCTTCTTATTGCAAACCCTTCAATAATCGGATAACTGCTAATTGTAATTAACAATGTAAGAAAGAGTTGTACCATCAGCTCACTGTAACTTCCCTCAACAATCACTCTCCCCACACCTCCAATCAATGCAACCATGTTTAGAATTGAACCGGTAACCACAGGCACAAGTATTATACCTGCACCTTGGAAATCGAAAACCCCTTTTGCGTATCGGACTACTTGGTCTTCCTCAGTAACTTTGCATGTCAAGCCGAAATCGACTCGCCGTACACCAATAAGCCTTGCAGCAATTTCCAAACATCCAAAGAAGTTGGATGAAACTGACCTGATCATCCATATCCTCAGTTCATTCCACCACGTTCTAAAGGATCCTCCTGTGTGAAGGACTTCGAATAAATGTTGAAATGAGCCTGATATAAAGACTGTTGCGAAGAGGGCAAACCATGGATCTGAAACCTGTTTGTTAAATAAACGAATAAGAAAATTAAAACCATTTATCCTTGTAATTACTGAATACGATCAGTATCATACTTGGATTTTACTAGTAGGTATGTAAATGAGGCCGACTTTGGGACCGGTCCATTGTGGACACAGACCCGGTAAGTTTGTATGGCTGGGACATGGACGCAACTCCATACCTTTATATTAAATATCAGTTAGGTACAAGGGTATTCAGGTATGGACCCAGCTGGACCAAATTGTCAATTAAGTAGAAAAAGAGTGACCAGCCCAGAACTTTTGGGGTGGGTCTATTGTAGGTATTTGGGCAATATGAAGATCATTAGCACGCTTGGTGGTTGATACATTTAATCTCATGTCAGTTCAAGTGAAACAGAACTATTACAAAGGAGTGTCACTTAAAAGCACTGGAATGAATGAAAAACAAGCTCACAAACATGGTTTTGCTTTACCTTAGGATATAAGGAGATGCCATTCAAGAGGCTCAGTTGTGGAACAGTAGCATAGCAGAGCGCAAATATGGAATAAAATGGCATGAATGCCCAATAACTGATACACATCGTATGAAGGATGGAATGCCCGGACATGATCCCATAGATGAGAGGGCAATACCGAGAGAAGGTAATCTCGAGTAACCCTGTCGACCATCTCTTGAACTGAACTAAGCAGTCATTCAAAGTGTTGGGTGCATTGCCGAGGAACTGTGGCCTCGGAGGATCATAATAGATAGAGTTCCATCCTCTACAGTGCAAGCGAAATCCAGTCATATAGTCCTCTACCACTGAGTCATAATAGAACCCAACCTGATTATGAGAAGCAAAAAACAAAAAAACATTTAGGATAGTTAGACCTTAGGCCATAATTGGTGGTACTAGTGGTTTAGTGACTGGGTAGAAATTGTAGGCAACACTGGGCCCCACTCTTACTTTTTGGTTCCCTTGACCCTAGTTTTTTTCTAGAAGCCTCAATTGTCTACGTGACTCTAGAATTTACTATTGTCTATATCTCTCTAGAATTCACTACAAGGCAAACCCACCGACTTCCAAATGCCTATAAATAGATGGTGCTGCCTCATAAGGATGACATAGAAAGAAGTCTTGAGTGCAAGTGTGTAGAGTCTTGAGTGCAAGTGTGAAGAGTGCAAGCATTAGTGCCCTAGTGCAAAGTATCTAGTGATAGATGAAGTGTAAGTGTGCAGTTGTGTAATGTGTAGTTTACAGTGTGTAATACATTGAGAGTTTTTTTCTTTGCATAAGTGTGTTGTGTGTTGTTTTAAGTCTTGGGTCCATCATAGTTGAGGTTTGATTTTTCCTGTAAGTGGTATGAGAGATACTCTCCCAACAGCCTTATTCTGGGCTTTTCTTACCAACACCCTTTACTTGCAAGGTTTGTAAGGGACTCGCCTGCTTGCCCCATTTTGTGCCTTTTTCATAGTTACATGATGCTAAAAGGTGGGCTTCTTGCAGCAACCCATTTGATTGGAGTCCATTCTCAACAATATTGCACTTGTAGTCTGAGCGTAGTGTCCTCAATAGCTCGTTTGAATGGCCAAACCACTGTCTACGCTGAATGAGATCCTTAGGTAGATCCAACCCTGTCATTTTACAAGCAAATATAATTTAGTGAAAGTTACAAATTGATTTGCTCTCATTCTTCCATTAATTGATGTATCCCCCACATGAGCCCCACTAGTTGATCCACATATTGTGCATATTATCTTACTTTATATGGAGTGTTCTTAGGTGAAATTTTATGTGGTTCTGTTAAATAAGATGAGAAATTAAAATACTGATAGTATGAGATACATCAGATAACCTGGTGCAGTTCCGTATAATGCCTCCCTCTTTATGTAAAAACCTGTTCCTGACAAGACTGGGCCATTGAGGCCATCGCAGCCATACCACCAAACCTGATAATAGATCGCACAATCCAACCATTGAAAGGTTAACATACTACATGAACCAAGTCCCAGTGAAAGATATGGAAAAATTTGTCGGCCATAGAATGGAGTTGGTCGCTCCTTGTGGTCAATCCAAATGTGAGCCCCATTTGAAATCCTGTGAAACTTGGGCCAATAATTTTATGGGGGTGATTTGTTGTGTGATATCATATGAAAGTTCTCTATGGGTTGAAAGGGCAGGAGTGCAATAGTATACTACCATTGGCAAACCTTTCAATAATAGATAATGGGATGGGCCACATTGATGTGATGATCAGATGTACCTTGAAAACCTCTCTGAGTTGGCCGCAGTAGATATCGTTGGGGTTGATATTGTGGAACATCTGAGGAAACTGAACGAAAGCCAAGGAGGGAGAGAGTGTGGGATCAAGGTGGAAGCACATGGCCGTTTTGGCTGAGGTGGGATCATTGGAGTACATATCACAGTCCAAGACCAGTATGTGTGAACCGTTGCTCAATAAACTTGACACTCGAAGCTACAACAAAGACCACATATCTTCATTTAAATGCAAACTTACACACACAAACAGAGAGAGGGTAAGAGAGTGAGCTTACAGCGACATTGAGGGCACCAGCTTTGAAGTTGTGAGGATGGGTGGGCCTCTTCTCACGGCGAACATAGACTAGATGGGGCATCTTGTCATGGACCCCCATCATGTCCAATTCATTCTCACCTATGACCTAAACCACAACAATCGATTAATTATATCATAACTTGAGGTCTTGTTATGTGTTGACGCCAAGCACAAATAACTGAGGAAATGAGGAAGAATGTATTTGGATTGGTAATCAGGTATAATATACCTATATGAACAAGACTATAATTATGATGATGACACCATAATAGGAATAAGCTGAGAGGGAAAATTTGGAGTTGTAAGTAAAAGCTTATGTCCTTCGGCACTCATTGAATTACTAGTAATCAATATCTATGTTGGCATATATTTTTATGTTTTACACTTTCCGATACCAGTAAGTAATACTTCAAAAAGAAAATGACAGTATTTTAAGGATGAAAAGCAGCAACTTCACACAGTGATTTGGCAAAATAAGTATGTAGGAGATAAATATTAGGGATTCTAACATGTAAATTAGTCCTTTTTTTAGTCTTAAATTCTTAATCTATGGCCTAATAAAGAAATACTAAATATCACCCGAAGAGTACTTCATACATTTAGTACATTTTTTGTTACATAAAATTTGCCCATATATCTTGATATCATGAGAATGTCTTGATATCACTACATGTTGCTTCCCTTCTTCATGAGTAAGGCACCTCGCAATTTGCATTTTCTTAATTATTATTAATCTTGCCTCAGATTTGGTGGAGAAGGAATTCATTTTTTTAAATCAATTAAGCCTGTAGTTGCTTTTGTCCACTTCCTCCTAGGATCTACACAATGAACATTTTCTCTCTCATACATCACATTTATATTATACATCTACCTACACACACGTACGTTTAATTTGTAGGTGATGACTTCCGTTTACGTTAGTTCATGAGTTGGAATGCTAGCATGTGGTAGAGATAGTGGAAAGCGCAATTGTATCGAATGGCAGTGTGGATAATAATTACCCGCAAAGAAGGTACTGTTTTGCCCATTCAAGAAGGTACGTATTATTTCCAAGTTAGTATTATTAAAAAGTTTTCCGCTCCCTTTAGTAACGCCTCGAGGTTTTAATAGGAATTGATAGCTGAAGATATTTAAGATGGGATCAAAGCCAATCGGTCGTGAATCCCAGGAAGAACGACTCAGTGCAAAAAAAAAAAAAAAAAAGCATGCCGCTAAAAGTGCGCCCGCCGAGTTCCATCTGAGGGGGAGTGTTGAAAAGTGGGCTCCATCCAAAGGGTAATATTAAAAAGTATTTCCGCTGCCTCTACTAACGCCTCGAAGTATTGGTATGAATCGCCAGCTAAAGAAATTTAAGAGGTCTAATAACCATTTATTTCTTATGGTTTGAGTTCGTCGGTAGACAAAGGCAACTGCAAGCTCATATGATTTAAATAACGACTTTCTCTTCATCAAACCCAAGATAAGAAAAATGAAGTTCCAGGGTATCATTTTACTTAAAAAAGAGTGCCGTGATATCTTAAAATCCACTATCTGAATTCTTATAAAATCACGACACGTGTAGTTTTGTTAGAAAAAGAAAGACACTTGAATCTACGAAGCACTCTGAATTGCTTCATTCTGCTGTTGATTAAGGATTTAAGATTACTTCACACATAAAAAAAACACCCTAAATATTACCATCGCAAATGTTTTTTTTTTTCATGTGCTTCTAAGGATCAAGAATTTTAATTTCCATTTATTCAAAAACACCAATACTAACACCATGACAATCCTATTTGATTTCGAGCATCAAATTATACCTATCTATCAGTGCTAGAATACCACATACCTCAATTAAGGGAGCGCGATCCGCTTTAGCCTTCTTACTCAAGCTATCATCTCCAGTCAAATCCATTTCTTTTGCTCTTTCTACTTGCTCCTTGAAAGCTTCATACATGAACTGTGCGTTATAGAGGTAAATGTATAGAATTAGTTCACAAGGATATTGTCAGGGACTCAGAAATTTGAATAGAGATCAGATCCACTTTCCAAGAGTGAATTCTGGAATTCTGTCTCTATCGAGAAAATCAGTTCTCAGTCAAATAAAAAAGTCTCTTATTCCAAATCTCATTTAAGCGGAATATGCAGGAAAAAGAAGAAATTAATGTATTTCATGATAGAAGATTCTCAGTACAAAGTACAACGTCTATGTCTGATTTGCTGCAATTTTATGGCTCGTTTGAATGTTTACAGAATAAAATATTTATAAATTTAAATATTTCAAGAATAAAATAGTATAAACCAGAATAGTGTAATGCTAAAATATTATAATATTATTGTTGTTTGGCATTTTTTTTAAAGAATATAACATATTTAAAATTTAGTTGTTTGGAGGGTGCTACAATTAAAGTCAAGTTCATTATTAGAATGCTTTCTTGTAAAATACCCTAATTTACGTATAATTTGCCACATATGGATAAAGAAAGTAGTGTGGTAAAGTAAAGCTCCACTGCCATGTTTTTTACCACAAGCTACTTTTCTGTTATCACATAAAACCATGGTAAAGTGTAGTAAAATAAAGTCAATAAAAAAACTACTACTTTACAATTCTCTCTCCCACTTTACTTCATCTCACCCTACTTTACCTCATCTTCTTCTATGATGTGACATCAATCTTTATTTTATTTTACCATACATGTAAATAAGTCACTTTATAACAGATCATTTTTTATTTGTCATATAAAACTAAAAGTAATGTTAAACAAAAAAAAAAAAACTATTTTACCATTCCCTCCTACAGTACATCACCATTTAATTCATCCCATCTTTACTTTGCCCCACCTTTACCGTGATGTGACATTTACCTTTACTTTACTTTACCAAATATGTAAACAAACACATCATAATAGATTTGTTGAAGTAAAGTCTATACATTGCTCTATAAATTTATAATCTCCATTTTGAAAGGTTTTTATATTATATAAAATTTTCTAAATGGAGGAGCTATAGGAAAAGATATTGAGCATTTCAAAAGATTGGAATCATTTCTTCACATTTTTATTGGGCTACCAAACGCACAATATTTTTTTTCTTTAAAAAATAAGATGTTATATTCTGTGAAAATATTTCTTTCTTGTATCTTCTTATGCATTCAAACAATCCCTTAGTTCATCTTCTTACAGAACAAATTCACAATAGATCACTTGCTCAAATGGAATTATCACATTGGTCAAATTCATCAAACTATCTTAGCCGCAAATATAGTGCAGAATATCTGGCAACAAACCTGGTAAGGGCCTACCTCCTTTCATTGAATTAGTGAGGTTATTTTAAAGAAGACTCGGGGAGGTTGGTGAGATTAAGAGCATGTTTGGTAACAGACAAGGAATCCATAGATCTGATGATTCTTCGCTACCACTGGAACAATGATTCCTTAGTAGGAACTTGTTTAGTTAAAAATTTCACATTAATATTGGTGTATATCGATACATATAAATGAGAAAAATAAAGTTCGGTGTGCAAATCCACTTAAATGAGGATTTTCAAATCTTATGGGGGGTGGTCGGATGTAAAAATCCTAACAAATAAAGATTTCCATTCCTCCAGATTCTCGAAAATTTACAATTACCAAACATAGATTTACTATAATTTTAGGAAAACCAAAAATATTTTCCCTAAAAATTTGGTTGTCAAACGTGACCTAAAGATCTGTTTTAAAAATCTAATAATCATGACTACCATTCATTTGTTTAAGGAATTCAAAGTTCAAAAATTTTGCTATTACAATAATTTTTTCAATTGTTGGAAATTAGGGCTCATAAACGGATGGCCCCGAATAATCGACGAACATTCCTTCTATATTGCATTCTTTTTCAAACTTATTTAAATTTAGCTTTTCTTTCTTTTTCTAAATCTATAGTTAGCTTTTCCATGTGACTTTAAGATTTTACATTACTATAATTTTGAGAATTTACTTCTAATCTTCATTTTTAACTACTTATGGCATAAGTCTCATGTCTTTAATTTCTATATATATATATATATATTAATGCAAACAAACAGGCCCTAATTAATGTATTTATCATTCAGTATTGAATTTCAAAAATTTTAAATCATAATGCTCCTTTTGGGAGACTTATTAAAATCATGTGCATTAATTAAAACTTGACAATTACAATTAACTCTTTGCGTTTCTATAGTCTAAATATCGAGTTCAACTACCTCGACCTTTCTCATTGGTTAGCTTTTGTTCATTTAACGAAAGTCACTTTGTAAAGACACTTATTTGGAATATGTTCGAGTCATTAAGATGAAATTTGATTATTGAATTCGGATTAGTATCATCATTTGAATCTTAGATTAGATCTAGGAAAGCCTTAATCCTTCTATGGTAAAGTACATCAAATTTTGCCAACTATAAAAAGTTGACCTTTGATTGCGAGAAAAGACTGTTGATAGAGAAATCTACATTTTTTTATCGAGGTGGTGGTTGTTAAAACAAAAAACAAATACCTAGTGGCTATCATTATATACTATTGAATCTCATGACAGCCAACCTTCACCTTTTCAACCTGAGATTTCAATATCTCACTATTAAGGATCAAAATAACAGTTACGATGAACGTGGCGGCCAATGGTCAGAGTGCTATATAGCGGTGTAATTGTATGAATTTTTTAAGCGGACAAAAGAATTCAAATCTTATGTAATACGACAACCAATTTTTTTTATATTTTTTTTTCATATAAGGATAAAGACAACTTTAGAAGAGGCTATTGAAGAAAAATTATTAGTACTTGACTCTACTAAGTTTTTTACTATACCCCTAATACATAGGTCTAATCCATTCAGATCAATCAAATCCGCGCTTGGGGGGGGGGGGGGGGGGGGGGGGGGTTGTGTTCAAGTAACTGAACTATATAAAGGCTACAAGTGGTCATCAGCCCGGCCCAATCTAACATTAGAAACACAAGCCCACATCTGACCCAAGCCCAATATGGGCAGAAATGTCAAGCCCAAGCCCGCCCATTTAGTTAGTTGGGTAAGGCCGAAGCAAACTTTTTATCATTATGGACTTTTTAACAATTATTTTGAAAAATTACTAAATTAAAATCACTCTTTATTCAGGCTAAGATAGGTTGAGCTTTGGGCTTTCTATCACTTAATCCAATAACGGCCGCCCTAATATTAAACAAGCTCAAATTATATATCCAAGCCCGTCAAGAATTGGGCACAGGGGCAAACCTACGCACAGCCACGCGGGTGCGGCTGCACCCGTTAAACCATAGTATGTTTTAAAAAATTCAATAAAAATTATGAATCCATCCTCAAAATCCACGTGAAAATCCTCAATTTGCCCCCAAAATCAAACTACCTATTAAGGTTTGCACCCATCAAACGAAAATCATGAGTCCGCCATTGAGTGGGCGGGTCCCAAATCAGCCCTTGGCTGGACCGGCCTGAGCACCCCTAATATGGGTGAGCCTTGTATACAATAACAAAATATAAGCCAAGACTCTTCGTTGGTAGGCATAACAGATTCTCGCAGGAAAAACAGTACCATACGTAGCATTGCTCATGGGCTAGGCCGGACCAACCTAGTCCTAGATTAAGTGATATTTTGTCCAAACTATTACTAGAAAGCTCAATATGAAACTCATAAAAAGCTTGTTTTTTCTGGGCCTGACTCATAAAATCGACAAGCTTGGGCATGACATTTACGGCTCATGCCGGGCTTGGGCTAGATACAAGCCAGTATTTCTAAGACAGGCCGGGCTTGGATATGCCTCAGCCCAAACCGCACCGGCCACTAACATCTTTGACCATACAGACATTATATCAAGAGTCTGCATCCCATTAGTTTCTCCCACACATTTCCCATGAGCGAGATATGTGGAACTCCGATCAAAGCCCACATATTGATGATTCGAACCATTCAGAAATGAATTTCATCCTCTCCCATAACGTCCCTCAAATTTTATTTCAATGGAAATTGGTCTGTGGTCCTATGATAAATTGAGCACGTGACTGGTAATATGATTGATGCATATGATTAATAATGCATAAGATTGTGCTAATTACGTTATGAATCATGTGCTCAGTCTTACTATGACATTTAACCCACTTGAAGATATATCAATGGAAGGATGGCATTTATTTTGAAACAGTTCAAATTATCAATAGATGGACTCCATGTGGGGTTACACACACATCCCATTCACGGAGAGCTCTCACTCATGCAGTAGGTCATTAGTTAAAAAGGGGGACTTCCACAAAACGATGAGATGGCAAGCACAGTTGCACCTTAGTGGCATGCAACTTGTGTGAGAGAAAGACTATTCTACGAGTCAAGTTTAAGCATCGTTTGGACTTGATCGGCGTGATCAACACATGAGGATCAGCTCCAATCTTCGCCAAGGTGGAGATTGTTGACTTATGTGGATCGATAGAAGCCCGTGGTATTGGGTGCATAGGTTGATAGTCTTGGCGATTAATCGGGCCCTTGCAGCCCTTATTTGTTCTACTGAGATTAGGATTAGGGATGTTTTGAGAGTAGCAGGGTTTGTGGTTGATATTATAAATAAAGGGCAAGAGTCTTTGTATTGTAAGTATTTTCTGATTAACGTAGGCCAAAAGCGGAGCCACGTAAACTTAGGTATGCTTGATCTCTTATGCGTGTTTCTTAAACCCAGATCACAACACAAAAAACATGACATGAAGCAAACGAGACGGCAAAGTACCTTCATCTTCTCCCTCTCACTGCAGAACTCACCCCTCCTTATCAGACCATCGTCCTCCTCGATCTCCTTGGAAAAATAAGCATTTGGGCTCCTGGTTCGAACCCCATACTTCCTACAGAAGGGCAGCCACACCATGGCAAAAGAAAACGCCTTCCTCATAGCGTAGAGCGTGATGTCGGCGCCGCCATCATCCGACAGATACACCCACAGCTTCTCTGCCGGATAATCCAGCGCCATCGCCGACACCACTGTGTTCATCACGTCCAACGGAGGCTCCTTCGCAGGGTCAGCGGTGCAGATGAACACGTCGATTCCTGGAAGCTGACTGTCATCGGAGAGCCGCTCAGGGAAGGCGGTCCGAGAGACGGGACGCCATCGGTACGCGGCGCCCAGCAGCCAAATGAATGAGAGGGTGAGCTCAGAAGTGAGTAGAAGAAACCATGTGAGTGTGAATGTCCAAGTGTGGGAGTGGGATGTGAGGAAGAAGAAGAACCATGAGGCTCTGTAGTAGAGCAAGGCCAGGAGCATGAGAGAGTGCACTGAGAGAAAAGCTCTGTTTATGGTCGCACGTGTCCGTTCGACTTGGAGCTTATGGAGAGGGGGGATCTGCTTCGTCTCCATCTCCTCCTCTTCTTCTTCTTCTTCTTCTTATTCGTCGTCGGCTTCTTCTTCGTCTTCTTCTTCTTCAATCTTCAAGGGTTCAAAAGCATACAAGAGATGATCGTGTAAGATAGATACTGAGAGGTGCAAGCACAACCAAAGCTCCTGTATATATCTTCTATTTCTATATGTGACCGTGACTAGCTCCAATCATTCTAAGGATCTGTTGGCCAAGAAGTGGCCACGTCGCATGAATTGGCGTCCATTCGACCACAAGCAAGAGTAAAACGACCCTTCTTAAAACTTCTACGGTTGAGGATCCCTACACAGCCGATTCATGATACTGGAATTATCACGTCAGCCCACGTCATTAGAAATTTAATTAGATCTTAAGATAATATCTCCTTGCTTTTTCACATTATTGTTAAAACATTATTGACTGTCATCTTACGTCAAATCCAGCAGCGGGTTGACCAATAGAGAATACAATCTTCTCAAAAGAATCGGTGATATGAGTTTCTTAGTGAAGAAGTCTCCGTAATTCTTTGCGAGTTGTTTACATGAGATAAACGAATCACAGGGTTTGGATACTTTTCATTCTCATTAACTAGACAGATGTGAACGGAGCAGCAGAGTTTTCCAATTTTCGGAACCCATACGTAAATTTTGAATCCCCTGTCAGTATCTCAATCATCAAGTACACCTTTGAAGTTCAAATCATAAAGATCACTTTACATGTGTTATATATCCTGTGGTTTTTTCTGACCTGATTCAGCTTTCAATATATCATAAATAATATGGGATTATCTTGACTGCCTGGGGTTGTTAGGTTCGACAAACTATTTCATGATGGGAAGAGTCCACATTCCGTAGGTGTCGCCCTCATGCGTTTCGTTGGCAGAAGTAGTAGAACTCAAAGTGGAGACGGCAATAAAGGATCAGGGCTGCTAGGTTCGACTAGCTATTTCATGATGGGAAGAGTCCACATTCCTTAGGTGTCGACCTTATGCGTTTCATCATCAGAAGTAGTAGAACTCAAAGTGGAGACGGCAATAGAGGATCGAATCCCTTAAAACAAATACCTTCCTTATTTATCAGTTATCCTCAAAACGAACTTCCCACGCCTCACACTGATACATACATGGGGGAAGGAGGTGTCTCACTCAGTAAAACCAAACCCAAAGTGGAATGGGGTGACCTCAACAGTCCCACAATGGAGCCATCTATTGTAACAAAAGAAATAATCTAATGAACCCCTCTCTTATAGGGCATGTTCCCAAATTCCTCTCTAATAAGACTTGTTCAGATGTAAAATTGAGCATATAATTAATAGTATACCACTTTATATTTCAGATATAGGGAAATTCAATGGTCGCCATATTACTTATTAAAAAGATAATTTACACATTGATCACACATGGGATGATAGGGCTGATTAAAAAAAATGGGCCCCACCATGCATTAAAGAAGGCGTTGTACCATGCTATAAGGCAGGGGTGTTGCTTTGTAGCTATGCCCTACAATATGTCTTCAAAAGATAGACATACAAAAAAAAAAAAAAAAAAAGTAAGGCTATTATAGCTTAAAAATAAAGGAGTATGGCTATATTAAATTTTCAAAAAACCATTTCGGATTTCTAGAACCAAGACTCATTTCCCTTTTTTCACTTCATCCGCAGAACAAATCCAATGTGGGGCCACTTTAAAATCTGAATGTCTTTCTTGTATGAGATTTATTGCAATTTAATATATACTTTGGGCCTATTATAACATATAATACATTCCAATAAGATAATACAAGAAAGTTATGTCCCTTATCCACCATGGAGCCCATCTACTTAAAGTCAGAACGTTTCGCAAAAAAGGGTTTCTATTGTGTGGGATATGGCAAAATTTCACTCTAATTTATTTTTTAAAACATAGCAAGATTTATCAAGTGGAATAACACCGGAGTAATCAAGTACTACAAAAGAACATGAGTTTTATCCACTATGCGGCCCACCTGATTAAAATATGAACCATTTAGAAAAATGCATCTATTTTGTACAAGATATGCTAAATTCTCAATTGAAAAAGTTTGGGTTAAGTACAGATGAATAAAACAAGAATCATTTGCTAATTTATATATTATTAATATGGCAGTAGACCCATCTCAAATCAAAGTGAAATTTAGCGATACACATCAAAGTTGGGGCATTTGTTTTGAACCAATATAGGTTTTAATAGGTGAGGGCTATTCGATGCTCAAACTCATGAAAAGCTCATAAAGATCTATGGGATCCACTATTAAAAACCTAAACCGATCAACATAAATAACCCCTATAATATTGCAAAGGCTCTTGCCAAATTTCATATTTGTAGGAGATAGCCCAACTTTAGAGGCTCTTACAGAATTGTGTTTCATCTGTTATCAAGGCAGATAGACTCTTCTACCCAGAAAGAATAAAATAAAATAAAATAGATAGACTTCTGCCTATTAAGAGTCTAAATTGTTCAAAATAAGTACTCCAATTTATTGGATGGATGGGCCTTTGCCAAATTTTAGTCTAATTGGAAATGGGTTCACACTACCGGATAGATCACATGTAATACATATGAATTTCTCAATAATAGATTATTCTAGTAAACATTCATAACAAGTAAACATTCATAACAAGTATTAAGGTGGACCCAAAACATATTGGTTTGTAGTTTTGTGACATCCTACACAGACAGTGGCAAAATATTTTATTCGAATATTGGATAAGCAAAATATATTAAATTGCCATATATCTTATATAAGGAAGACGTTCGATTTTCAAAAGAGGGCCCCATGGTGGATTTTTTCTTTTTCTTTTTTTTTTTTCTTTTTTTTTGTGGGGGAGGTTTGGCTTTGTTGTGATCTTCTACATAATTGTTAAATCACACGTTGATAATTAAAGTGGTCTGAACGTCACAAAGTCTCAGGCTGCCAAGGAAAGTTGTTGTGCAGTCAATCGTGGGACTCACCCACTCTCATCACATGAAGCCAAAAGAGTAGGTTTTAGATGTAAGAAAAAAAAAACACGAAAAAATAATATTTTATGGAATATGATATTTCAATTTTTTTTTAAAAGTTGTACGTTTGATAATCAAGAAAAATAAAAAAGAAAAAGAAAATTTTCTTTAAAAAAAACTCAGTGTTTCCTCCTTGAATTTTCTACGATATATGTAAAAATCTTTCAAAATGTGATTTATATAATGGTAAGTTTAAGTCTTTACTTCAACAAATCAACCATGATATAGTTGTTTACATGTATAGTAAAGTAAGATAATATCACGTCATAGAAAAGATGAAGTAAAGTAAATATGAGATTAAGCATGTGGTGAAGTAAGGTGAGATAGAGTGGTAGAATTGTTGTTTTTTTATTTTGATTTTACTTTATCACACTTTACTGTTGTTTTATATGGAAAAGATAATTGTCGTAGAGAAGTGGTTTGTAGACTTCACTTTATCACCCTACTTTAAGCGAAAAAGATATAGTGGCTTGTGGTAAAGAGTAGGTCACATCACAAGAAAGGTGAGGTAAACTAAATGTGAGATAAAGTACGTGATGAAGTAATATGAGAGAGATTAGTAAAGTTGTTGCCCTTTTGTTTTGACTTTACTTTGTCTCACTTTACTATGAATTTATTTGATAAAGGAAAAGAAACTTGTTGTAAATTTTGTGGTAAGAAAGCGGAAGTTAGACTTGACTTTACTAAATCGCCTTTTCCTCGTAACTTGGTAAAGGGAGAGTGGGTCACATCCAAGGCAGTATATGTTTATTTACATGTTTGGTGAACTTAAGTAAAAGTCGATATCATATTATTATTATTTTAAACATGATTGGTATAATTCATTAAAGGTAGGTTTGTGTAAGTCATATCCATAGAAAAGGTACTGATTTGCTGTGGAAAACTGATTTTTCATGCGTTTGGTGCTGTAAAAACCTGCAGAAATGCATTTCCGCTGTGTCAGCTTTTTCCTTGAGAAGCCTCATAATGGAGTTCCTATTAAGGGACATGGAAAACCCATTTCCAAAGAAAACTTGCAACCCACCCTCCATATAATTTCCTCTCTCATTTCTCCTTAATAGTCGGGAGCTGTTCTTGCATTCGATCTTCACCGTTCTTAGATAAGGCGCCATCACCTAAAAAAAAGGAAAAATTCACATTTGCTACTGCTGGGCTACGGCCTATAGTCAGGAGTTGTTCCTGCGTGCATTCAATCTTCACCGTTCTTAGCTGAAAGTACTGCATATCTTTTGCACATAGGCTGGGCTACGGCCCATGGCCTGTTTTAAAAAATAACAGTGAACTCATGTAATTGACCTCTTTTGACTAATTTTTATAATAAAGGATGGATTTAGAAGAAACGTCATTAATTTAGTTAGAATAGACAAAGATGGAGCACCGAAAGAACATTAAACTGTATGAGGTAGGACCTGAATATTAACTGTTAAAAGTAAATGGGCCAGGATTGGACTTGGTTTCACTTGGACCAATCAGCCCCGTGAACGCCCCTCATTGCAATGCTCCCATCCATGGTTTTTAGAAAATGTTGACCCCTTTTCAGCCTTACATATGAAGTTTGTGAGCCATCCCATTTATCTGAACTGCTTGGCTTGGATAGATCAGGCCCAACACAATTCGGATTTGAAGATTCAAAGAAATAGTTTTTTCTTGGGAAAATTGTTGCACAAAACGAAAAAAATTGGTTTTCAATAGGGAATTCGTAGCCGCTCCAAACAACAGTAGTACCAACTCATTAAGGAAAAGAAATAGCACCAAACATGTACTTCGATACTTCCCTGGAACTCCATTCCAGGTTATTCATTTTTATGGACTTCACTGATGTAGCAAATTCCTCTTTTTCGCAGAAATGGTGTGTATACAAACCTTCTCGTGCCGCGCCCCCCCCCCCCCCCCCCCCCCCCCCCTACATGACAAGACCCACCCAAGGAGACAGCCTCTAAATCCTCTGTTTAGCTAAACTATCTGTCATAGAGTTAGCAGATCTAACCTCATGGCGGAAAACAATATCGATTGAAGAAGATAAGTCCCTGATTTAATTAAAAAATGGAATTGAAGTTTCCAAAAGGGAACCTTTCGCATTGGAAGAATCACTTTCTTCCAAGATAACTAACACATCCATCTCATTACAATCGCAAATGCCAATATGCTTAGAGAACATTATTAAGATACTGCCCTTACCATTACGCAATACACCACCAATACCAAGCTGGCCCACACTTGCCCCTCAAAGCTCCATCATCATTGAAGTTCAAATCCCATGTGCAGGAGGTGGAGACCATGTAATGGATCTCCTCACCTTAGAAGGACCACATCATCTTAGATATCACATTATGATAAAATATAATGTAAAGTAAAGTGATATAAAGTATGCGGTGAAGTAAAGTACAGTAGAGAAAAAGAGATCAGTGAAGAAATTGCTTTTGGAATTGACTTAACTTTACAATACTTTACTAAAAAACTATTATAATCAATAATACTTGTCAGACAACTCAATTTAATATCTATTACATTTTTCAAAATTTCTCAAATAATAAAAATACAATAATTTTGTTCTTGCAATATATAAATTTACAGATATTTTACTCTGCAGGCATCCAAATGGGCCCTAACTAGGCCACTAGACAACTCGATTTCAATGGCAAATGGAACCCATTTGGGCATGCAAATAGCCTACTCTATGTAGCTGAATTCTCATTAGACATTTCAACTACCACAGTTTACAAATACGAAGCTATAAATTACAGGCGCTCACTCAAAAGCCCGCTTAAATTTCTTGAATCCCACAAGAGAAAATCCTCCCTATATTAAAAGTCTGAAAATGATCTCAGGATTGTTGCTGTTGGTACATGATTTTAATGATGATGATGAAAAAAAATGTCCAAATTGTCATCACTTGCGTGGGTGGAAACACCTTTATGGAGTTATTGCAGGCCGATGCACAAAATGACAAAATGATAATAGGGCCAATACATCTGTTACAATAATTCTTAGATGAAAACCATTGGTGAAAGGGAGGAAATTCAAAGTGGATCGCACGCACCTAATTGTTAGAAGTAAGTAGGGCCACGGAAAAATGAATTAAATCATGGGAGCCCCACCTGTTATAAACAACTTTCCACACAATCCATAATATAAGGGTACGCATTAATTTTGGGTAACCCATTCTACGGGGTTGGAGCAGAGAGCCAGTATAAGTGGGACTCGCCCAATAACCCGTGTTCAGTAGGGTATCTCTCTACACTGCAAAATAAATAATTATATATTAAAAAAAAATCACCTCTTTCCATTGAACAAGTTGAATAAAATAGAAATAAAGAAATTAGAGCAAAAATCATATAGTTACATAAAAACAACTGAAATATGAGTGGTTTGATAAAAAAAAATGAGTGAATAATTGCATGAGTAGTTACAAAACCGTTGATCAAAATTAAAGCCAAAACTTCCTAGCATAATATATTATAATTAGAAAGTACAAAGCCGGATGAATAGTATGCAAGAAGAGAAACCTACAAAGCAGGAAAGATGTTAGGTTGTATGGCTCAATTGAAGTAATAAATCTAGTAAACCGGGCCCTTGTATTGCCCATGTTCTACTGTGATTAGAAGTAGGTCTATTATCATAAGTCTACTGTGATTAGAAGTAGTGTTTGGGTGTAACTGGGTATTCGGCTGATATTATAAATAGAGACTAAGGGTCTCTATGATGTACGACCCTCTTCTGATTGGATAGTGAATTCTCCCGTCTTCCCGTGGACGTAGGCCAAAAGCCGAACCACGTAAATCTCCGTGTTCTTGTGTATCTCCGTGTTCTTGTGTGTGCTTGATCTCTTTCCATAGGCCCTAGATCCTAACAAACTGGTATCAGAGCTAATTGTCGTGATCGGAAGAAATCCGATGGATCGGATTTAAGAGGGTTGATCTCAAAGTGGGCCACGGATCGAAGAAGATCAAAACAGAACAAAGAAGAAAGAGGTCCGGATTGCAGCACTGCTGCTCTCGTCGTCGTGAAGGAACCACAAAGCAGCGATCGGAGAAGTCGATCGACCGGAGAAGAAAACTAGTTGATCGACTGGAGGAGAAAAAGAGGACCGATCTTTGTCGCTGCTCCGTGCAGTGACCGGAGAAGAGAGAAGCAGAGGGGATCTGGTCTCGCCAGAGAAGAAGATCGCCAGAACCGCAGAAGAAGCATCGCTGTGCTGTTGAACGCCTGCGCAGGAACCGGAGAGGAAGAAGATAGCAGGAAGGGAACGGTTTTTTGGGTTCGGCTGGCCCCACATCGCTGCTGAAGACTGCACGCTGTCGTCGGAGCCATCGCCGAGCTGCGCATCCCGTCGCCGGTGTCTTCGCCGCTTCCGCCCGTCCCCGGAGAAGGGGGGTCGCCGCTGCTATCGCAGGTGTTGCTGCGCCGTTGCTGTGGAAGAGGGCCGTTGGGTTCTTCCAATTCTGGTTGCTGAACCAGAACGAAGGAGGAGGAAGACAACCCATTTATCTTGGGTTTGTTTCACAGGTTGGGCCAAGTCAGGTCAAACCTGACCCGCTTCAGAAGCCCGTTCGCTAGATCCAGGTTCGGGTCAGGTTGGGCCAGGTCGACCGGACCTGCAAACTAGAAGCCCAGAATTAAAGCAGCAGTGACGTCAGCATCTCTGACGTCAGCAGATCGTACGGTCAAAGCCAGTTTGACCAAATCAAAGGCTGAAATTTGTTTTCGCGATATCTTGATGATCCGGAGTCCGATCTGAGATCCGTTTGAACCTACGGACTCGTTGCGAGCAGATCTACGCTGTTGTGGAAGAAGATTGGTTGTTCAACGGTCAACAAAGAAGATTGACTGATCGGAGCGCAGAAACTTATTTCTGCGATATCTTAGCCGTCCAGAGTCGGATTTCAGATCCGTTTCTTCCAGCGTGCTCGTGGTGACCAGATCTACACAGTTCCAGTGAAAGATTTGTGGAATGGCAGCTAAATTCGATATTGAAAAATTCGACGGTAATAATGACTTCGGTCTTTGGCGTCTGAAGATGCATGCTTTATTGGTCCAGAACGGGTTGCATAAAGCTTTGAGGGGAAAGAATGCTCTATCTGAAAAATTGTCAGATGAAGAGAAGGATGAGTTGCTGGAAAAGGCGTATGGTCAGATTCTGCTGTTCTTGAGCGATGGTGTACTGCGAAAGGTTGTTCAGGAGAAAACTGCTGCTGGCATATGGCAAAAGTTGGAGAACTTGTACATCACGAAATCTCTCACGAATCGCTTGTATCTGAAGAAGTGGTTGTTCACGTTACAAATGCAGGAAGGTACGTCTGTTTCAACTCACCTTGATTCTTTCACAAAAGCTATTATGGATTTGGAAAATATCAATGTTGAAATTGATGATGAGGACCAAGCTATTATGTTGTTGTGCTCGTTACCACCCTCATATGAGCATTTTGTTGATACCATGATGTATGGTAGAGATACTCTCTCCAAAGAGGATGTAGAGGCAGCCTTGAATTCGAAAGAGTTGAAGAAAAAGGTTGCAACTGACAATGATAGTTCGGGTGAGGGTTTGGTAGTACGAGGAAGAACAAAAGACTCCAGTAATAAGGGCAAACGTAGATCCAACAGGAAAAACATTGAATGTTATTATTGCCATAAGAAAGGGCACATCAGAAAAAACTGTCCCGAAAGGCAGAGGAAAGGGAAAGAAATAATAAAAGATTCGTCATCCGATGATGATTCAGTCAGTGTTGCAGATGGAAGATCAGATTATGTTTCCGATAATGCACTTTCTGTGATTGAAAATGGTATTCATCCTAAGGATGAATGGATTCTTGATTCGGGTTGTTCTTACCATATGTGTCCCAATAGGGACTGGTTTACTACTTATAGAGAAATCAACGGTGGTAGTGTCTTGATGGGCAACAATGTTGCATGTAAGACAGTTGGAATTGGAACAGTTAAAATCAAGATGTATGATGGAATCGTCAGAACGTTGGCAGAAGTTCGGCATGTTCCTGATCTGAAAAAGAATCTTATTTCTCTTGGTGCCTTGGACTCCGATGGTTGTAAGTTCTCAGCTGAAGGTGGAGTCATGAAGGTTGTGAAGGGTGCTCTGGTTCTTATGAGAGGCAATAGAGTTGGAAACTTATATGTTTTGTCTGGAAATACAATTACAGGTGGAGCTGTAGTGTCTTCCTCAGATGACCATGAATCTGTCTCAACGCGCTTATGGCACTTGCGCCTGGGTCACATGAGTGAGAAGGGATTGACAATATTGAGCAATCGGAATTTGCTATGTGGCACGAAGACAAGCAAGTTGGATTTCTGTGAGAGATGCGTCTTCGGGAAGCATCGAAAGGTCAGTTTCAAGACAGGTATTCATCGCACGAAAGGTATCCTTGATTATGTTCATTCAGATGTATGGGGGCCTTCTAAGGTTTACTCCAAGGGCGGGTCCCAGTTTATGCTGACTTTTATCGATGATTATTCAAGGAAAGTCTGGGTTTATACTCTGAAGACGAAGGATCAGACCTTTGTTACATTCAAGCGATGGAAAGAAATGGTTGAGAAACAGACTGGCAGAAAGGTGAAGAAGTTGAAGACAGGTAATGGCAAGGAGTACAGATCGACAGAGTTTGAGAACTATTGTACGGATCATAGCATAGTTCAGCATTACACCACTACAGAAACTCCGCAGCAGAATGTAGTTGCAAAGAGGATGAACAGAACGATCTTGGAAAGAGCTCGTTGTATGTTGTTTACTGCAGGATTGTCCAAGGACTTTTGGGCTGAGGCAGTAAATGCTGCAGGCTACTTGATAAATAGGTCTCCACACACAAAGATTGGTTGCAAAACACCGAAAGAAATGTGGTCAGGTAATCCAGCTGATTATTCTAACTTGAGGATCTTCGGTTGTCCGGCTTATGCTCGCGTGAAAACCGATAAGTTAGAACCAAGGGCTGTTAAGTGCATCTTGGTGGGATATGCTTCTGGGGTGAAAGGATACAGGTTGTGGTGTACTGATCAAGATTCATCCAGATTTATCATCAGCAGGGATGTTACATTTCATGAGGATGCTTTACTCGAATCGAGAAAGTAGGTGGAGAGGACAGAAGTAGGTAGCAGCAGTGACACCGTTCAGGTGGAGTCCGACATCCTAGTGAGGAAGGAGAGTGCATCCGACTCCTCCCGAGATACAGGGGATCGTCAGACT
Source organism: Persea americana (assembly GCA_029852735.1). Classification (NCBI taxonomy): domain Eukaryota; kingdom Viridiplantae; phylum Streptophyta; class Magnoliopsida; order Laurales; family Lauraceae; genus Persea; species Persea americana. The sequence continues at coordinate 74,297,054 of CM056815.1, forward strand.
GTGCAGCAGATGCAGCAGACAGAGCCGCAGATGCCGCAGACGGGTAGACCGCAGAGAGAAAGGAAACCGCCGGTTAGATACGGTTTCAAGGATATGACGACGTACGCGTCGACATCAGATAGTGGCCGTGATGATATGGTTGCATACGCATTGACGACTGAGTCTCTTGAATTAATGGAAGGGCTGGAAAGTAGTCAACAGGCAGCAACTATAACTGAAGAGATGGAGTCTCTTGATGAGGAAAATCAGATCATCGGATGCAAGCGGTTCTACGAGGAAGATGAAGGAGCTTCCAGTGCAGGTAGAGTGCAGTTTAAGGTTCCTGATCATGTATGCAGTTTAAAGAAATCATTGTACGGGTCGAAGCAAGCTTCTGGACAATGGTACAAGCGATTTGGTGCACTCATGAAGGAATGGTTTAAATTCAAGTTCAAGCATTGCTTGGACTTGATCGGTGTGCTCAGTACCTGAGTGCCCTAAGGGGCAGGTGGAGACGGTGAGACGTGTTTAGTGTATGAGGATCAGCTTCAATGTTCGCCAAGGTGGAGATTTGTTAGGTTGTATGGCTCAATTGAAGTAATAAATCTGGTAAACCGGGCCCCTGTATTGCCCATGTTCTACTGTGATTAGAAGTAGGTCTATTATCATAGGTCTACTGTGATTAGAAGTAGTGTTTGGGTGTAACTAGGTATTCGGCTGATATTATAAATAGAGACTAAGGGTCTCTATGATGTACGACCCTCTTCTGATTGGATAGTGAATTCTCCCGTCTTCCCGTGGACGTAGGCCAAAAGCCGAACCACGTAAATCTCCGTGTTCTTGTGTATCTCCGAGTTCTTGTGTGTGCTTGATCTCTTTCCATAGGCCCTAGATCCTAACGAAAGATGGCATACCTGAAGATTGATCCAAAGATGCAGTTACCCATGAGACGAGAACCACACGACAGAATCCTCTCCACGATTTGGAGCGTCGCAAGTCTCCACAGCAAGAGACGAAGAGGAGAGAAGCAGTGAAGGTTGCTTGCAGAAACGATCAGCGTGATAAGCGGTTACTTTTTGAAAGAGTCTGAAGGTTGCAATTGACGGTGACTAGCGTTGAAAATTTGAGACTAATTAACCTTCTTGGAGACTTTTGCAATAGTTAGAGCCACCACTACGTGCGGGTCGTCTAGATGATATAATTAAGCTTGTCCTTACGTATTGGTTGTCTACACTCTACACACTACAGTTGGCCCCTTACTGGAGCTCTAATTGATCGGCTTCATATTATATAATTGTGCGCGTACTTAGAACCACATCTGTAGGCCCATTACGTATAGGTGAACCATCACCGGTCATCTCTTCCCCAACATCAAGAAGGAATGGGCCGGCCAGCCACAATTATTAGGAGAAAAAATGGTAAGAAGATCATTCATTTATTTCTGTTCGATCCATACGAATCAAACTAGGGGTTTCCTACTTCCCTCTTATGAGAAGCGGATGACATGGATCTTAAGGTTGATATGAACCATATGTGAAATGGATGACAGAACGGAAGATTAAGGTTGATACGAACCTCACAGAATGAGAGTACTACTTACCCAGAAAATCTTCGAAGTTAGAAGATCCTTGTCATTAAAAAATGCAGGCCCCGTCATAAGTATCTCAGCTACATTAAACATAATGTCATTGATACATCATACTCTGCAATTACAGTATAAGATAACATACATGGTAACCGCAGAGTACAATGAATGAGATACAAAGTATATTGTAACATTTCGTAGACATAAAATACAAACATATATCAAAGTACGTTTATTATTTTTCGCATAAACTTGCAGGAAATATAGAGAAGATTAAAACCACATTCTTCCACAAGTCATTGCGATATTTTCGCAACATATATTCACATTGTGAAAACAATGAACCCTAAAGACAATAGAACCATGGTACAGATTATAGAGAATGAAGTGATCAAAGGTGGAACGCGGCCAGCATCTCTTCTTATCGCAGACCCTTCAATAATCGGATAACTGCTAATTGTAATTAACAATGTAAGAAAGAGCTGTACCATCAGTGCACTGTAATTTCCCTCAACAATCACTCTCCCAACGCCTCCAATCAATGCAGCCATGTTTAGAATTGAACCGGTAACCACAGGCACAAGTATTAGACCTGCACCTCGGAAATCAAAAACCCCTTTGGCGTATTGGTCTACTTTGTCTTCCACAGTAACTTTGCTTGTCAACCCAAAATCGACTCGCTTTACACCAATAAACCTTGTAGCAATATCCAAACATCCAAAGAAGTTGGATGAAACTGACCTGATCATCCATATCCTCAGTTCATTCCACCACATTCTAAAGGATCCTCCTGTGTGAAGGACTTCGAATAAATGTTGAAATGAGCCTGATATAAAGACTGTTGCGAAGAGGGCGAACCATGGATCTGAAACCTGTTTGTTAAATAAACGAATAAGAAAATTAAAACCATTTATCCGTGTAATTACTGAATACAATCAGTATCATACTTGGATTTTACTAGTAGGCATGTAAATGAGGCCGACTTTGGGACTGGTCCATGGTGGACATGGACCCGGTAAGTTTGTAAAGTTGGGACATGGTACAAACTCCATACCCCATACCTATATACTAAATATCAGTTTAGTACAAGCGTATTCCGGTATGGTCGTCGACCCAACTGGACCCAATTGTCAATTAAGTCCAAAATGAGTGACCATCCCAGGACTTTTGGGGTAATCTGAAGATCATTAGTACGCTTGTTGGTTGATACATTTCATCTCATGTTAGATCAAGTGAAACCGAACTGCTGCGAAGGAGTGGTAGTTAAACGCACTGGAATGAAGGAAAAACAAGCTCACAAACATAGCTTTGCTTTACCTCAGGATACAAGGAGATGCCATTCAAGAGGCCCAGTTGTGGAACAGTGGCATAGCAGAGCGCAAATATGGAGTAAAGCGGCAAGAATGCCCAATAACTGATACACATAGTATGAAGGATGGAATGCCCGGACATGATCCCATAGGTGAGAGGGCAATACCGAGAGAAGGTAACCTCGAGTAACCCCGATGACCATCTCTTGTACTGGACCAAGCAGTCATTCAAATTGTTGGGGGTACTTCCAAGGAACTGTGGCCTTGGAGGATCATAGTAGACAGAATTCCATCCTCTACAGTGCAAGAGGAATCCAGTCATATAGTCCTCTGCCACTGAGTCATAACAGAACCCAACCTGATAATGAGGGAAAAAAAAAACATTTAGGGTAGGCAGTTAAATTACCTTCATAACATGGTGCCCATAACAGCCCATGTCTAATGTCCACAACTACAAAATGCATCAGCCCAGCAGAGGTGCTCAAGGACTTCCGACAGGAGGGCGGTTAGACCTTATGGCCTATTTCTTTACAAGAATTCCTGATAAGAATTCTAGTGGTTGGGGTTTTGGGACATGATGTCGGGTATTTCTAAATTCCTTGTTTCTTGTTAAGAATTTTTGAATTCCAGCATATGAAAAGTCCCAATTAGCCTTTGAAAATTCAGGAATTCCGCCCTCTTTGCATTCTAGTGAGCATTCAGGAATTCAAAAATTCCATCTTGTCTGGGAATGCAGAAATTCCACATACATGAATTCCTTGAATGGTAGTAAACGGAGAGGCCCATAGTGTTAAGAGTTCGGGCCAGTCTTGTGGGTCGGGTAAGCAATTGCCCAAGCATGACACATTCTAGGCTTTTCATACCAACACCTTTTACTTGCAGGGTTTGTAAGGAACTTACCTGCTTGCCCCACTTTGTGCCTTGCTCATAGTTACATGATGCTAAAAGGTGGGCTTCTTGTAGCAACCCATTTGATTGGAGTGCATTCTCAACATTGCATTTGTAGTCTGAGCGTAGCGTCCTCAATAGCTCGTTTGAATGGCCAAACCACTGTCTACGCTGAATGAGATCCTTAGGTAGATCCAGCCCTGTAATTTAAAGCAATAATTTAGTGAAAGTTACAAATTGATTTGCTCTTATTCTTCCATTAATTGATGTTTCCCCACCTGAGCCCCACCAGCTGATCCACATACTCTGCATTTTATCTTATTTTATATGGAGTGATCTTAGGTGAAAATTTATGTGGTCCTGTTAATTAAGAAAAAAAAATTTTAATAAAAATAGCATGAGATTCATCGGATAACCTGGTGCAGTTCCGTACAATGCCTCCCTCTTTATGTAAAAACATGTTCCTGACAAGTTTGGCCCATTGAGGCCATCGCTGCCATACCACCAAACCTGATAATAGATCAGAGAACAATCCAACGGTTGACAGGTTAATATATACCACATGAAGCATGACCCAGGGAAAGACATGGGTCAAGTTGTAGGCCATGGAATGGAGTTTGTCGCATGTTGTGATCAATCCAACTGTGAGCCCCAGTTGAAATACTGTGAAACTTGTTGGGCCGGCAATTTTGTGGGGGTGATTTGTGAATGTTCTCTATGGATTGAAAGGGCAGTAGGGCAATAGAACACTAACATTAATGGAAAATCAATAATACATAATGGGATGGGCCACTCTGATGTGATGATCGGATGTACCTTGAAAACCTCTCTGAATTGGCCGCAGTAGATATCGGTGGGGCTGATATTGTGAAACATCTGAGGAAACTGAACGAAAGCCAAGGAGGAAGAGAGTGTGGGATCAAGGTGGAAGCACATGGCTGCTTTGGCTGAGGCGGGATCATTGGAGTACATATCACAATCCAAGACCAGTATGTATGAACCGTTGCTTAATGAACTGGACACCCGCAGCTGCAACAGACACCAGATATCTTCATTTTCATGCAAACTTACACACACACAAACAGAGAAAGAGCTAGAATAAGAGAATATGAGCCATACAAGGACATTGAGGGCACCAGCTTTGAAGTTGTGAGGATGGGTGGGCCTCTTCTCACGGCGAACATAGACTAGATGGGGCATCTTGTCATGGTCCTCCAATCCATTCTGACCTATGACCTAAACCACAACAATCGATTAATTATATTAAGACTAAAATTGGAGCACTCATTTCTAAATTGGGATGCGTGCATGGGTTGCTGACCAAGTAAAGTGAGGAGAGTTGTTCTTTGGTCTCCACCCTCTCCTGGTGTATTCAAGTTTAATATGGATGGTGCTGCAAGAGGTAAATAAGAGTTTGTGGGAATTGGAGGTGTTCCTCAAAATAACAAAGGGGAGGTTTTGTTTATATTTTCAAAGCATGTAGATGTTTGCGATTATAATGAAGCGGAGGTTTTTACTATTTTGAAAGCCCTCCAATGCTTTTCAAGGTGATTCCAAGGTGATTTTATGGTGGAGAGTGATTCCTCTAAAGTGATTGCTTGAGTGTCTAATAGGAAGCCTTTTCCTTGAAAATTTCAATTCCTCCTTATCGAAACTCAATCCTTCACTACTATCATTAATGTTATCTTCCATCACGAGCTTAGAACAGCCAACGGTATAGCTAATGCTTTAGGCAAGCAAGGGGTGGAGAGAAGCTATCCTTGGGATGGTTTTATTATGTAATTGAGGTAGGGTAGGGTGCAATGCTCTTGTACCATTTTGTTTGATTTTCCTTTTTCTTTCTTTCCAGTGTTCTTGCCTCATTGTTGTTTGTCTTTTTATATTCTCTCCATCTCTTAATGTAAGTTTCAGTTACCGGTGAAAAAAAAAAATCATAATTATGATGATGATGACACCAGAGTAGGAATTACCTAAAAGAGAAAATTATGAGCTCACCCATCTTTTGCATGAGTTTCTGTCCTTTGGCACTCATCTATATTGGCATTTCTATGTTTTACATTTGCCAATACCATAAGTGACCTTAGAGAGAGAGAGAGAGAGAGAGGATTTTAAGGATGAAATAAGGAAAGAAGGAAAGAAATCCCAATTTGCCCATGAATAGAAAAAACTTCATTTCTATTATACTTAACAATTAGTGCGCTGGAGGACCACATACCTCAATTAAGGGAGCGTGATCTGCTTTAGCCTTCTCTCTCAATTTATAATCTTCAATCAAACCCATTTCGTTAGCACTTCGTACCTGCTCCTTGAAAGCTTCATACATGAACTGTGCTTTAAGAGGTAAATGTCTAGAATTAGTTCAGAAATAGATTGTAAGGGACTCATGAATTTGAGTAGAGATAAGATCCTCATTCCCATTGAGTTCTGTCTCTACCGAGAAAAAAGGTTCTCAATAAGAAAAATAGTCTCTAATTGCAAAAACTAATTTAACTGGAATCTGCATGCAAAATGTATTTCATGATAGCGGATTCTCAGTACAAAGTAACTTTACAATGGATCACTTGTTCAAATGGAATTATCATATTGGTCAAAATCATTTACTTTGAAACGGTTCAGATTATCAATAGGTGGGCACCATGAGGGCCCGGTTCCCAATCAAACCATCCCATCTTCCCCTTTAAAAAAGAAAAGTTGGTACAAACAGGGGATCCTCTTCCGTTATTATACACATCGCACTCCGGGAGGGGCTTTCACTTATGAGATAGACATGCACGGTCTCAGTCAATCCACGCTCCCCGCCTGTATAAAATCCCTAAATTCATACCTGATAGCAGAAAATACAAAACAAGAAATGATTGCTTTTTATACTGGTGGTGAATGTGGATTTGCTGCAGCAGTTCAGTCAAACAAAAAAACATGACTTGAAACAAACAAGACTGCAAAGTACCTTCATCTTCTCCCTCTCACTGCAGAACTCACCCCTCCTTATCAGACCATCGTCCTCCTCGATCTCCTTGGAAAAATAAGCATTTGGGCTCCTGGTTCGAACCCCATACTTCCTACAGAAGGGCAGCCACACCATGGCAAAAGAAAACGCCTTCCTCATAGCGTAGAGCGTGATGTCGGCACCGCCATCATCGGACAGATACACCCACAGCTTCTCGGTCGGATAATCCAGCGCCATCGCCGACACCACTGTGTTCATCACGTCCAACGGAGGCTCCTTCGCAGGGTCAGCGGTGCAGATGAACACGTCGATTCCTGGAAGCTGACTATCATCGGAGAGCCGCTCAGGGAAGGCGGTCCGAGAGACGGGACGCCATCGGTACGCGGCGCCCAGCAGCCAAATGAATGAGAGGGTGAGCTCAGAAGTGAGTAGAAGAAACCATGTGAGTGTGAAAGTCCAAGTGTGGGAGTGGGATGTGAGGAAGAAGAAGAACCATGAAGCTCTGTAGTAAAGTAAGGCCAGGAGCATTAGAGAGTGCACTAAGAGAAAAACTCTGTTTAATGTCGCACGAGTGCGTTCGATTCGGAGCGTATGGAGAGGGAGGATCTGCTTCGTCTCCATCCCTTCTTCTTCTTCTTCTTCTTCTTCTTCGTCTTCTTCGGGGATCAAAACCGTACAAGAGATGATGTGTGTTAAGATAGATCCTGAGAGCCGGGTGAACTTCCTAAGCTCTTGTATATATTTATCTATTTGTATATGTGACCTTGACAAGCCCAAATCGTTCTAAGGCTCCTTCGGCCAAGAAGTGGCCACGTCGCATGAAGTGGGGTTCATTCAACCAGAAGTAGGAGTAAAACGACCTGTCACCGACGAAGTGTCGGTAAAAAAAAATCAATCTGCTGCCTTATTTGTAATTAGCTAGCTAGGGTTAAAATGACTTGGCGTCCAATTGTAGTGCTCCTTTGTTTTGGAGTCTGATTCAAATGCAAACTTGTTACTTAATAGGTAACTATATATTATTATGTTTGTATATATGCATTTATTTATGCATATGATACGTAAGTAAATGAGGTGTGAAAATAATGTATAAGAAAGTCATTATTTCCTGAAAATAATCATACCAAAATAGGTGAGATACTTCCTTCCTTTTAGATTTTAAATAATTTGTGAAAAAGTTCCAAAAGAATCTCAACTTTCCTTATATATATACCAGTTTTCAGCACTATTATCCAAGCCATTCAATTTTTCCCATATTAAATGGTAAGCATCAAGATTTTCAGTTTCATAAATATATTAAATCTTTATGGATTTAAGGAATTTTTAAAAGAATAAAAAAATCCTAAGACATAAAAAATTGTTGGACGTGCTCATTTAAATATGTGAAAATCCATTTTCCTACTTCATGTATAAAAGGTAAACAGCCTCTTAAAACATGATGTCTGGGAATTGAAATTACTAATATATATGTATTTTGTTTTTCACTAGAAAACATATGCCTTTCTTAAAAGTACAAGACGAGGATATAATTAATTACCGTTTATCACCATTCAAGAACAAGTTGAAAGTGCTAGGGGTCAAAGAGGTGTCAAATGTGGAGTGCCGCTCAGGCACGGGACAGTGGTCAACAGGCCCAAGCAAGGCACAACACGGCCCACCTGGCACGGGCCATGCTGGGCCTTGATACCCAGGCCTGTAGGTATGGCCCAGTGTATTTTGGCCGTTTTATCTTTTACTGTTTAATCTTTTATTATCTTTAAAAATTGTAAAGGTTTCTAAAACAATCATGTTGAAAAACCTTTTAATATAAAATATCTAAATGATTCCATTATCAGCGGAGTGATCGAGTTGGACTGACCACTTAAATGTGTGTGCCATGCTTAATGCTTATCTCTCCTTATCAGAATCACGACAAGAAAGCCCGGCACAAATGACACTAATGGCATGGCCCAGACACGAAAGCCCGTGACAAATCCCATGGACCAGGTATGGTTAAGGTGCTGCGGGCCAAGCCGTGCCTGTGCCGACAGAGCACGATTGATGCGACGTGCCGTGCTGGCTTGAGCCGGGATGGTCAGAGATGATGAAGAATCCATTCCATCAGATATGAATATGATGAACAACGAATAAACGTTTCAATGAATTCTTTCTATTGCAGAGGCTAGGTACAGTTTGATTGTCATGCTAAATTGCATGGCAGTAGATGGGTTCCCTCCGTCCCTAGACAGTCGATTTATATGGATGGAATACAGCTTTTAACATATAATAATAACTATTATGGGATTATCTTGACTGCCTTGGGCTGTTTGTTAGGAGTCTCACTCGGTAAAAGCCCAAAGTGGAAGGAGGTGAACTCAACAGTACTGGAGCCATATATTGTGAAATAAGAAATAATCAACAAGAAAAGCATTTGTACATGTCCACTCAGACCGTCCAGATTCCACTCAGACCATCCAAAGGCACCAACAAAAGCATTTGCACATGCAAATGGCCCGCTCTATAAAGCCAAATTTTCATCTAGGCAGTTCACAAGAGGGGCAATTTCAATTCTCACCATCATAAAAGCCATAGTTCCCTGAATATAATAGTGTGTGAAAGGAGTGGAACTCCAAAGCCAGGCCCAGTAAGTGCCTGTTTGGCATGTCTATTTTTAACATCTTATCATCTAGAGGATTCAAAACGCATTCAGAGAGTTTGGAAATTATTTTAGCATATCTACTTCAATCCACATAAAGAAGAAAATCATCTATTTCACGCAGCGATGAAAATGTCCCCACTTGAAACAAACGGGCATCCCTGAAGCAGAAAGAGATGGAATGCACAGTGCTTCTGGCGGTAGTTTTGTTATCATGTTTTTTTCTTCTTTTTTCTTCAAAACTGGGACCCTCAATTATGATCCAAACCATTAGGAGTATTAAAAAAGACCAAAAATAGCCCATCAGTGAAATTTCAGCTGTTGATATATCACGGATCTCAAGATTTTTGTAAAAAACGACATAGCCATTAATCTTAATTTCTGGACTTTAGTGGGGCCCGTAATCATGAGCCAAACCGTTGGCTCTCTTTTGGAAAGCCAAAAACGGCTATAAGTTCAAGAATTAGTATTTGATTCTTTGTGGCTCTCGAGGGATTTCCTGAAAACCAATACACCGTTGATGTCCTTGGCCAAACTAACTGGGTTTGGGGTGTCTATACACAGTCTGTGCTGCCTCATTTTTTTTTCTTCAATTGTGGGGCCACAAACTGTAATCTTAACCATACAACCTCTTGGAAATACTAAGAGTAGCAAACATACAAAAATTCAACCGTTGATCCATTACGGATTTCAAGATATTTGAAAAAACAATGAATCATTATATCAAATTTTTCGGAATTTGTGGGGACCTATATTAAGGTCTGAACCGTTGATATATTTAGGAGTATTAACAATGTCTATGGGTTCAAAAATCAACCGTTAAATCTTTTGGATACAAAGAAATTTGCAAAGAAGTCATGCACCGTCAATTTTAGAAAGTCCATTTCAATCTGCTTTTCTATCTAACCAAATAATATGTTTCAAAAGCATCTATTTCAAGTAGGGACATTTGAAACAGATATGTTTCATATAGATCTGTTTTATATGGATAAGATTTCCCAAAAAAGTCCTAAATAAAAATGGCTTACGATTCTTTGAGATAATCCTTTCTTTAAAATTAATTGGAGCTGGGCTTATTGGCTATCCAAAAAGGAGTTGGTCCTATTATATTTACATTTAAAAATATGATATGCTCAATCTTTTGGTAGGACAACTTCTATTAGAGTGAATTTTGGGGAGCTCCACTTAAAGAACATTTATTCTAACCAGCACGAATAGTTGACTATTTACCTTTCGACAGCATTGGTTTATCAATGATTTGCTCACAACCATCTATGTTTGGCCCAGATATCACAATCCATCAAATGAATACAAGTAACTAATCAAAGGATTTTAAACTATCCATGTCTACCGTAGTTATTGTGGCCCATCAAATGATCACAAGTAACCAATAAAAGATTTTTATTAATTAATTAGGAAAATTTTCAAATATGACCTTAAGTTTTTGCCTTATTTCAAAAAAAGACACAAGTTTTGAAACTTTTCAAATTAGTCCCTAAGCTTTTCAGTAAATTTTCAATTAAGGACATCCGGCCATTTAAAGTTATTTTCTGGTGACTTTCCCTCAATATTTTGTAAATACCCAAATTACCCTTCATTTAAAGCCATGACATGGTTTCGGCAACCACTACATGCAACCAATTACTGTGAGAATACTAGGTGTCCTTGATTGCTGTGAGGACACCTGCAAGGGAAATGAGGAGAATATAAAAGAAGTGAATGAGAGTTTTATCACAATGAAGGGTAATTTGGGTATTTAAAAAAAATTGCCGAAAAATAACTATAAATAGATGGATGTCTTAATTGAAAACTTCTTGAAAAACTTAGGGACTAATTTGAAAAGTTTTGAAACTCTTGTCCTTTTTTGAAATAAGACCGAAACTTAAGGACTTTTTTTAAATTCTCCCAATTAATTATGAACAGATTGGTTTACGCTTGAACAATCCAATATAGGACCTACTTTGATTAGAGTGAGAAAAGACTCACTCATAAAACAAGAAGTAAATGATTATTTTAAGCAATTTGTATTCATCACTGTAGTCCTATAATTTTTGTATGTTATTTGTCCTCAAGAGTTTGAACAATTAGATTTTTAAAATATTGGAGTATTGTCAAATCTATGATTTTTCTAGATGTAAGTATAAAACTCTATAAAATAAATAATATATCTATTTTTTTATGATAAGTAAATAATTAACAAATCCAAAAAATATTATTGATCTCCTCTATAAAAAATCATTGTTTTGCCCATCATTAGTCACCTATTGCTTGCCTCTTTAGGAAGAAAATCATGGCTTAGGAGGATGTGGATTGTTCTACATGTATGTTGGGACGTTTATCTTCTTGAGTCCCGATCGCGTGTTTCGTTGAACAGGAAAACACTATTTTAGTCAATCCACATTCGCCACCTGTATAAAATCCTTTCTTTATTAAAAGAATGGATTTTATACAGGTAGCGAATGTAAATCTGGGGTGATTCGCATGAACATATGCTGCCTCCGTCTATTCACCAGCCTAAATTCAACATCCAAATTGGTCTAAGATCAATCACTTTTAAAGCATCTACATCAACAAACCAATGGCTGTATTAATTCAAAGAGCAGGGTTTAGATGACACAGCTTACAACTAAGGCTTCCACCAAATGGTTTGGTAAGAAGATGGGAAACTGCACAACCCTCTTCTGGTTCAACTCTAGGAGTGGCAAAAGTTAAATATTTGAATGTGACACCAATATTTAAAATAATGATGATGATGATTTTTTTTTATTATTAAACGGAAGATTTAGAGGCCTATATAGAACTCAACTAAGACAAATGTATCGAAACCACATTTAACCTCCAGAAATTGTCAATACCAATTGAGTTTCTTCGTTGAAATCCTACAGAATGAACTCACATAATCTTTATTATTTCAGAAGAAAATACATTCTGACCAAGACAGTAAAGTATCCATAAATGATGACATATTTTCACAAGGTTGCACACCTATGGCCCAGAGAACCAATGGAGCTGACATCCCTCAACTGCTGTCCTGCCAATTTATCAGAACCGAAATTTACAGTATCAATTTCATCCGCTCCGACCTTTCAACTTAGTCCTGCCTGCAGTGAGAATAGGTTACTTCTCAAACAATCCATAAATAGTGCGGGCACTTTTACGCATGCATCTCATAAATACAGGCAAAGAAATTTGTGACGCTCCTACATGGTGTGCAAAATAGGAAACGGATAACATGTTAGACTATCTGTTTGGAAAAGTAACATCCATGATTTTTTTGGAGTTGAATCACATGTCGTCAATGATTTGCTATTTCTAACCTGATGCAGACCTGCAATTCAGAGTGTGGGATTGACATTTCCAATCCATTAATTGAACATATCATATTTGGGTTGAGTCGCATTTGGGTTTGAGTCTATATTTGCAACCCAAACCGATAATTCCTGATGCAAGTTGGCAATTCCAACCAGGTCAATGAACAGGTAAGGTGGGTGTTAAAATCATACTTGTTGCCTGTGGCATTCAACATGTTGCCACCCCTACCTTGGAAATTCCTTTTATGAAACATACAAGAAATTAGTAGGTGTTCTACCAAACTTTGGAGAAGCATCCTACTAAAGTTCCCACAAGGAAATATTCCACTAAATTTAATCATCCCTTAAGCTTGATCTAAAAATATGGCCTCAACCTTTTGCAGTCCAAACCATTCATATAAAGGACAGCCCCACCCTGTTGGGGCTGGAAGACAGCAAAAATCCCTCCCACTGAACAATCCTAACCATCTGACTTTGTCCTCATCAAACATGGACCATTAGTAACAATTCTCAATTCACAAATAAGCAATCAGCACCTGATATCATATAATGAGACCCACCATATGATTTGCTCAGATCGCTGAATGGTGGGCCTCTTGCACCATAGTAAATCAAATAAGAAACATATTTACTGTCAGATTGTGCATCACAATACAGCATTTGTCGCAACTATATAATTCCACTTCATAATAAGAAACGCACTGTATCTGCAATTAAATCAGTTCATATTATAAAGGGGATATCATATTTGCATGAATACAATCATTTTATATGCAATGCGAAGTAAAGACTCAAGTCCCTCCTAAATTCAATTATAGGCAGCCTGTTAAAATATTTACTTGTAAAGCTTTTCCATGGTGTCCTTCAACTGTGTGATATCAGCACCGACGATCTCAGTAGCTCTTTTCCCATTCTGGAAAAAGTGGAAAGTTGGCTGCAGTGAACATACATCAGTATCAACAATGAGAGCATGCTAAAGTGGCCAAACAAGAAAACGCTAAGGAAATCAAGCATGTATAACCAATTTTAGATTTAACTCAGGTACATACTATAAAGAGAAAAAAGTCAATAAATGGAAATGAGTTATAAGGAGGAAAAAAAAAATAAAAACAAAAAGAAAGGTAATATCAACATAAATAAGAGAATCATCAAATTAAGTACTTTGAGCATGATAATAAGTAAATTCGCCAATATAGAACAAATAAAACTTAAGTTTGACTTGCTTCTTAAATCATCATCACTAGTACCTCATCCTCGGAGACTTACCAGTTACGACGTTCCCTCTATATAAGGTAACCTACACAAGTGCAACTTTTCCACTCATTTCTTTTCACTATCGGCAAGGAAATTGCAGTACTCCAAAAAAGAGATTAAAAAAGAATTATCAAGTATAAGAGCTATGTACTGTAACAAATTGGACTTGTAAACCACCATTCCCCAAAATGAAAACTAAGAATAAATCTATCCACAACCAAATTACCCCTCTAATCCCGTCTTCACCAAAGAATTGGCAACCTCATTCACACTTGATCTGCCTGAGTACCAAAGGACAAAGATACCTCATCTCCTTTGCAATAGATAAGAATTCGTGAGGGATTTGCCACCCTGTGGCATCAGAGGAAGCCCCTTCTAAACCTTTTAAGTTTGAACATAAGGATCGCTTCTCTGATAGCAAGAAATCTGGTTTCCTCTTAATGCCTTTAAACCTACCAGAATAGAGTGGGCAACTAGAACCACCACAATCATTACACTCACAGAAATTAAAGGCTACATCATCAGTCACTTCACAATCTAATGCATATCTTCTGCATACTTCATTCCAAGTGTTTTATTTGTTTGCCTGATCTTCTTATTCATTACACTTAAAACACTCTAATTCTTTGTTTGCCTGATCTTCTTATTCATTACACTTAAAACACTCTAATTCTTCAAACGCGGCTAATCCATATCTTTTATATACATGCAGTGGAGAATTCGATATACTTCATTCCAAGTGTTTTATTTGTTTGCCTGATCTTCTTACTCATTACACTTAAAACACTCTAGTTCTTCAAACGCGGCTAATCCATATCTTCTATATAAATGCAGTGGAGAATTCGATATACTGTAGCTGTCAGCTATTCTGATTATAATCTGAGTTTATCTTGCAATATGAACCTTTGTGATGCAGGCCTGCATGGATTTAAGCCCCAGCAGCAGGCCCAGATCATTGGCACAGCTAGGCCCAACAGCCCACAACGGGCTGCTGACCCTCCCATTGAGCACCTGGGTGGTATGAAAGTTGGTATTTTAAATCCAACAGAGACCTAAGTCATGCTTGTGTCTCAATATATTCACATGTCAGCATGCATGGTCAAGGATATACATTGCCTATTTATAAGCATGCACATCATCATAATCATCCTTGTCCCATCTGGCATGCAAATATCAAAAACAAATCTTGAATACAAATCTTGAATTGCATGCCAACTCAAGGACACAAAGCCAGGATGTTATCCATAAAGACAAAGGAAAAAACAAACAATTAATGTGCCCAACTTTGCACTTCCCGGAAAGATTAAAAAAGAACCACCACAAGACCAACCAAAGGATTGTTCATAATTCTATACCAATGCATCCATTTATGGTGAACAATTACAAGTGAACAGTGGGCTCTGAACCAAAAGATTGCTATGGGAAGAACTAGAACCAACATATGGAGAAAAAATTCAACATAAAATCAATGAATCAGTAAATAAATGATACAGTCCAAATCTTCTCGAATTGATGAATTCAATTTTATCTTACCACAGAATAAATCTTTAACTTGCTTAATGTGTTTCCAAGACCCTCCTGCACACAATATTTCCAATCAGTTCCATTTAACTTCTTGTAAAAAGAAACACTTTTTTTATGCCAGTAAAAAGAAGACATCAAAATACTTGATATAGAAAGGGACATATATCCCATGATATAACATAAAAGCAACAAAGAATGGCATACATTACAATCCATTTGGTGATTGCGGCTCACAAATTTTAATATATGGTTCTGGGATTGTGAAGAAACCCACAAAGCATGTTTGACAACAGATGAGGAATCTACAGATCTGAGAATTCCATATTGCCCCCAACAAGGATTCCGCATCAAGGATCTATATGGCTGAGGATTTCACATCGATGTTGCTGCATATCAATGCATATAGCTGAAAAAAAAAATTTTGATTTTGGTGTGCAAATCCACAAGGTGAGGATTCTAAATCCTCTGAGGGAGGTCAAACCTAAAAATCCTCAAAAATGAGGACTTCCATTCGTCCAAATCCTTGTGGATTTATGATTATCAAACATGGGTTTTCCACGACTTTGTGGAAAGAAAAATCTTTTCTCTCAGGATTTGGTTGTCAAAAATGACCTTAGGTTAGGTACATCTCTTTCCTTTTCCTTTTTCTTCTTCTTTTTTTTTGGGAATGGTATCTCTTTCCAAGTACTCGAGGATGGTTGGTTTTCCGGATCCTTGTGAGTCTAAACTTTGTGGCGAACCACAAATGCAACTACGTGAAATTTCCTTTTTGTGTGCGTGTGAGAGGGAACGGGAAGGAAAAAGAGAAGAGGAGAGAGGAGGAGAGGAGAAGGGAAGGGAAAGGGGGGAAGACAGAAGAGGGGGTGGGGTGGTAGGGGTGTTCAAGGGGTTCTCCCTCCCAATGGAGCCTCAAAGAATTTAAAGTTTCCCATTGCTCACCATTAAATTCAAATTGATGAAAGTACGATGTCAGAGTTTTCCATGCAACTTCAATGATGCAATGAAGAACAATAAAATGTTTGGTCCTGTACAACATCCCTCCTTCCCTGAGCACTTGCAAGCGCCTCCTTGTGGGGGCCGACCTGGGTCCATGCCAATCATGAGGGAGGTTGAGCATTGAAAGACCTAAACGAGACCTCAAGGTTTACAAAATCATCATCAACACCATTCACCAGTGCCCTGTCCCAACTATGTTAGGGTCAACTACATGAATTTTGTTTCTCCATTTAGGACTATCCTATGGCTAAATCCTCGGGTATCCAAAATATCGGGCCCATTGGATCATCCTAACCCCTTGACCTATGACCCGTAAAGTTTACCGGTCTTAGAAGGCATCATTTTTTCTTTTTGAATTTCAATCCAACGATGAGTAACATTTGGATGAGTCTCAAGTTCGGGCTTATGAATTTCTTCCGCGCGGGGGGCGAGAGAGAGAGAGAGAGAGAGAGAGAGAGAGAGGTTTTGTGAATTGATCGGAGGGGGGTTCCACGCATTGATCAAAATAGTAGCGCAGCGGCCGCCATATTGGAAGTAAGCTACGCTAATTAGAGTGAGACAGATTCTTAAATTTAAAATGCATAATAAGACTAATTTCTTTTCTTCTTCTATCCAAATAACATTTTAACGCAACTCTTTTACCCTTTTATATTTAAAAGAACACCAAAAAACACAAGATCTCACCGAATTACAGTCGATACAAATAGTTCTTCTCTAGGTACATCCTATTAGACACCTCATTTGGTAGAGGTATTCTTTTCTCTAGGTACTCTTAAGTCTTAAATCATTACTTCATGACATTTTTTTTAAGAGCCTTTCACTAGTTTCTAAGTTAGCATAACTAAGCAATATAAATACATGTGAAAAAAAAATTATCATTACTATTATTTTCTATTTATATAGCGATACAAGACCTCATACAATGAGAGGACCGCTACACCTTCTTATCTTTGTTACTTTTGAAAAAAAAAAAAAAAAATTTCAATCATTTTCCAATATTCTAGATTTCCTACAAATTTCTCAGATTTTTTTTACGATATTTTTAAATCGCACCGTTACACTGCTACGTAGTGCCGTTCCCGCAACATAGAGTTTTGGAAGCGGGAGTAGCTATTTTCATCATTGGTTCCACGTGCTAATAAAAAGGAGGTGCACACAAATGGTGCCCACAAGATGGTGCTCATTCAAGGACTGTTCCTATTTATATAACTCACTACATTATACTGCCATCATATTCTTAGATATTTAACTCTCCAGCATATCTTACAACAATTCTTAAGCCTTAAATTGTAATTCAGATGTGATCTTTGAGGTCCATTCCACTTCTATCTTAGCATTGCATTTCTATATACTATTTTTTTTCTTTTTTTTTTATGACCCAGGGTATCTCCCGCCCAGCCCAACCTAACAGCCTTTGGCCCCGAGCCTGAGGGATACTCGATTCTGGACAGCCAAGAACTAATCCCTAGGGGAACATGCAAACCCTCCTATCCACATGCACCGGGTAAACTATGGAAGGTGGCCAATGAAGGTGGCTGTCGAACACATGCATTTCTAAATTCTCTTGTGCTCCAAGATAAGCAAATGTGTGGTTCATTTAGTGGCTGGCTTTGAAATTGGAAGTGATTTCTAGGAAGACTAGATCCTGATGGTTATAGAATTTTTTTTAGCTCATTGGCTTTATTTTATTGTTGATCGAGGAGAAAGGGGAAAAAAGGAAAATAAATGATCAACTAGAAATGCACATGCAAGACATCCTAAAGACCATGCAAGTACATTTGATGTAAACAAGTATTCACCATCCTCCATCTGCCAACCAAAATCAATGCCGGAAAGCGTCACCCACACATTTACTTTCTTATTTCAAATACATAAAGGAACATCAAGATTTTGTAATAAAAAAACCATGCGATTGGTTTCTGAACTTTTGTTCCTATTAAGTAAATATCTCAATTCATCATCACCTCCACATAGTATGTATAAACAAAAATTTCCCCAGTATTCAAATAACAAGCGAAGTTGCCATGTCACACTGCCAACTTGGGAAAGGAATGAGTTGCTTTTATAAATCAACTACAGGAACTATAAGCAATGGAACCTGTCATACCTTGTCAATATCAATCTTATATGTCTTGACATGTGGGTATTTCTTGCTCAGTTCTTCAATAAAAGGTGATATAAACTTGCCTACGATAACCAAGACAAAACAAATAATCAAATAAACATATAAAATAAAATCATATTTTTTAATATACATGTTACAACTCCAATGTAATGTGGTAGGTTACAAAGTTCAAGTTTAGGTTTTAGGATTCATATGTGTTATCCTAAATCACTTTCTTAAATAAATACATGATAATGAACAACACGTAGAGTAACAGCAAAAACCACCACTACCACCAAGTCATTGTGTTTATGTAGCTTCCACATAAATCATTCACACTAGCATATGCATATGAATGCCCTCCCATTATAGATATTTGTTATTGACAATGCTAGAAATTGCTGGTTCTGGGAAATATACGAAATTGAAGGAAAAAAATCAGTTCATTTCTTTCTTCCTTTTTTGATGATGTAAAGGGTTAGTCTGTAAGATAAATACCATCTACATGTCCCATGTCAAAACAATGACGTTTGGACCAGATCAAGCCATGTGCAGGACACATGTATTACTGAAGTTCAAAGATAGAAAAGGAATCTTACAAGGTCCACACCAAACTGCAGTAAAGTAGAAAATTGCTGGCAGGCTATCATCTGAAACAAATTTCCAAAATCTATGTAAGTTCCCCAAAAGCTGGCAGTAGGTTTTGCAGGTTTCCTTAAAATGTACAAATATATGGTGAAGTTCATAGATTTACCTTGAACTTTGTTAAGCGAGCTGTTCAACTCCTCATCAGACTCAATAGTAACAATGTTTGAGGGTCCTGTAATTATTTTATAATTAATTGCTTTAAAACAAGAACACATCATGGCTTATTACATTAAAAGTAAATAAAAAATTAAAAAAACAAAAACAATATCTCATGCCACTTCAATTGCAAGATACAGAGACACCTAAAAGAGAGTATTCTTGAACTTGAATTCTAATGAGCCTTAACCTCAAGAAAGATGTTACAATATGGCATTGATCTATTTAAAGTTTAAACTCAAAAGCCCGTGTCCATAATGATCAAGATTAGTCATGTTAAAAGAAACAGCACAACTTCTTGAACCTGCCATAGAGCATACAGGTAACTTGAGCATTATCAAGAAATAAAAAAAAGTAGCCATCATAACCAATACCTTCAAAGATCATACAGAGGAAAACCCAACATTTTGAAATACCAAGGCAACCAGAACTCATGTTTCACCATTTCACAAAATCACCACCTATTAAAACCAAGATACAGACACAGATTGAGGATTTGGGATAAAAGTCCAGATTGAGGATTTGGGATAAAAGTCCACATTTTCTAAAGTCTTAACAGATAGAGACATGAATATCCCATACATGACATGCTATCATTTCAACATTAAGAACTGTCCTGAAAGTAAGCTTTAGTTTTTGTCATCCAAAGCTTTTATCTTTGTAACAGCCCCAAATTTATTCTAGGCATCCTTGCCTTTAAAAATGCAAAATTAGAAGACTATAAAGAAATATAATCTTCAAAATAATAAACCTAGTAAAGTTAATAGAAGGATCCAAACTGATAAACCATCCACCCATGCTGGCCCATATCCTAAAAATACACTCATCAGTGAGCCTTTTTCTTTCCTTTTTGTATCATTTCTTTTTCCATATAGGTAATTTGACTTGAACCTGCAAACCCATGGTAGCCAAAATGTCCCAAGGTGCTACTGTCCACTGATCATCAATTCTTAACTCATCATCATCAAATCCTTGCCCCAACTATGTTGAGTTTGGCACTTCGGCTACAACATAAATTCTTAACTATCTGATTTAACCACATGACCATTGAGATAAATGAAAGTGGACAGCTATGAACAAAGTAGAAGCATAAAAATGTCAACCTCCAATATTAAGAAAGAAAGCATTGTTCATTTGCAGTACAAACTAAAATAGGAAAAATCCATCTACCAACTTGCTGAAAAAAATTTCTTTCGCAAGCAATGCCATGAGTCCCCCCTCGACGCATGTCAATCATTGGGACAAAGTGTGTTTCGACATCTTTATCATTAATCACAGGCACGCCAAATATCATTACAATTTGATGATCATAACCCCAAAGTTATACGATTTTACAAGTGCAAGTATCACCATTTAAGGTGTGTGTATAAACCCAAAATCAGGTTGCAGTGAAGATCATTCAAACAGTAGATGAGAACAAGATCAAATAAAAGTACCCCAGATTTCAGTTTAATCCCTTTGATGCAAAGCAATGGCTATGAAATGCTATTATTAAGAAATGTGAAGCAATACCTGAGGAAGAAGAGAAGGGTCGAGAGGTGGAGAAGAAGAGGTCAGGAGAGGTGTGAGAGGACGAGGAGAAGAGGGGGGTGAGAAGTGGAGGAGTGATTTGGAATGCTAGGGTTTTTAGAGGGGAAATGTAAGGGGCGTTCGGTGAAGTCGATTGGATTGATGAGTTGAAGAGAAGAGGAAGGAGAAGAGAAGGCCGAACAATCGAGAATCTCCCCATTCTGAAACTCTAGATCTTCTTTCAAAGGACAGGTGTTTTTAGGGTTTAAGGAGGTTTTTTTGGTTTCTAAGCAAGTGGAAGTGGGAGATGAAAGCCACGTGGATGTATCTGATGACCGGAGAAGGAAAGTATCAGTCTTGGGCATGGGCCAATTTCAAGATCACATTCATTTGTGTGTGTAGATTTGGGGAGTCCAGGTGTGACTTGTGACTGGGACCTTAGTGGGATATTCTAAGGATGGAGCACAAATTCCTGAAGAAAATCTGAATAACACCATAAAAATCACGTGATGTGTGTATGTTTATTAAGTGAAATTTTGACCTGTGGGAGTTCTGGGTTATGTTCAGTGAGTGAAATTTTGACCCGTGGAAGTTCTATATAAGGACGGTGCGAGATTTTTAATCATTCTCAAAAAATGGTTTGTTTGGCAATTCTACTAATAGAGTCAAGTATGGTAAAGCCCATATTTCTATAAAAAAAAAAAAAAAAAAAAACCTCATAAAAAATACTTTAATTCAAATTTCACACCATATTTTAAAAAATAAAAATAAAAAAGTTACATCATTTATCCACTAAAAGACAAAAAAAAAACTATGCAATTAACACAAAATGTCAAAAAGATTTCATAATAAACAACTAAAAATAAAATACCATTATAACTCACTTATATTTTTATTCTTTCTTCAAAATAATCTTTACTCCACTCAACTCAATTAGTAAAGCCCCCAACCAACCCGACTAGTAGAGAAAATTTCCTTGCACGTGTACATATAATATATGGGCCTCTTTGGGCCCATAGGTGAAAAAAATTCTCAAAATTGTTTCTCATGTTTAAAAGCAAACTATGAAAAATAAATGGAAATAAAAACAACTGATTGCAACTCCTTTCCCAAGTTCTCTTCAAGTTGTGCTCTTCAGCTGAGAGTGGGATGCCCCTTATCACTGGGCTATCCCAAGCTTCTCGTGCTAGCCTATTGACTTGAGGGCATCAAGTTTTAAAGGTTCTTAGCCTGCTCACTCTTGTGGAATGTCATCAACTAATTCCACCCAAAAAACAAAAAAAAAAAAAACCAGCTTGCATGAACTCACTCTCTTGCCTACTGTTCACTGTTGAGGGCGGATCTTTCTACTGTAATGACAGATGGATTTGGTAAAGCTTTATAATGTTGAATGAAGTTCAAGGCAAGAACATGCTTCTCTAAATTCGCAATTCAACTAATGATACCCTTTTCCCTTCGGTCTTACACAATTCTAGAAAGCTCATTGGCTGGGCCAGCCCAATCCCCCTCTCCTATTGGGCTGGATATGGCTTTGATTTTAGGCCTGCGAGATGGACCCACGCAGCCACGTTCATAGTGTCAGCCCCTGCAATGGACCGAGGCCTAATTTTGCCACCCTCATAGTTAAATGGGCTTTCCCAGGCTTCGCTGTGCTTAAAGGCCAGCCCCAGCCTGACATGGCACAGCTTCTTATATAGATTTTGTAAATGCCCAGCCTGATTTTCCGGGTCACTGGGCTGAATAAGGACCTGAGTATTTGGATCAGTAACTAAATATGTGGCCTGGAAAAGCTTCGGCCCTGTCAGGAATTGCCCATGAACACCACTATTGATAATTCTAGCTGGGTCGACTATACAAAAAATAGTAATCCAGAAACTGATTGGGCCAATATTTTCCAGCCTGAACTTGTTGAAACGCTCAAGAACGACTCCTTACCTGAGTAATAATAAGCGTCAGTTCTTACCTGGTTGCCCGGGGTTTGAACCTTGGACGTTATCTCTTCCTGCTTGTGCGTGCTCCTTTCCCACCTGCGTGGGCTTTCTTCCCGCTTGTGCAAGCCTCCTTCCCACTTGAGTGGACTACCTTTCCGTGTGTATGCGGGCTCTCTCTTGAGGCCCAACCCCTTTGGCTGGTGGGGTAAAATACTTGTTGAAACACTGAGATCCAAGGAAAGGGTGCAACTCGGGTGGGTTGGATTGGGTAGCAGGCCACCTCGAATCTAATCCACATCTTAGAAGAGAGGAGCACTAACCAGGTTCAAGCCATACCCTACCCGCATCTACAAGTGACAAGTTGATCCCAGCACCAATCCAGTTTCAACCCGACTTGACACAAGTTGCACCCCGGCAAATCTAATACTCGTTAAAATTTCATTTGGGTTTGAAGCAAACCTGACTTCAACCCACCCTGAGTCCTAATTGAATTCAGATTGGATATAAAACTTTAGCTAGGTCCAAACCCAGACGGAACACGAGACTATCCAAATCATTCTTAAGTTTCTGGTAGGTCGATTGCCTAGTTTCAGGTTGGGCTCGACCCAAGCTGCACCACCCCTGGTGGCAAGCAATTGGGTGACACTATATTCCAGCCTAGAACTCTCTCTCTCTCTCTCTCTCTCTCTCTCTCTCTCTCAGAGTATATTCTGCGCATGTACTCCTGCATTTTCAGAGTATCTCGAAGATTCAGTCGCTGTTGCGAAGGCAGGCACCGATTCTGTCGTTGTAGAAAAATAGAGGATCTGGGTGCTATGTTGCAGTATTCTGGGTTGATCATTACCAGAGAAGAAGTGGACCGCTACGACGTTGTAAACAAAGATCAGAGGATCGACTGATCTGAATCGTAGGTGGGCCACTGTAACAAGATCGGCTGAGAGATTTGTGTCGTCAACAGTTGCCCGAAGCCGAAGAAGCACAGAGGGATCTGACTACTGTTATCGATCGAAAACGGAGGAGAGGATCCAGACTTTCTCTTCGTCTTGAGACTTGCAGAGGTTCCATAGTTGCAGAGCGCATGTGAAACAGAGACACTGTCGCGCCCGGCTGGATTTTCTGACAAGAGAGATCAGACCTTGGGTTTGTCATGCTGTAGGATCCGGGTCGCACGTATAATATTTTATTATATTTTAATTAGATATTATTATAATTTTAATTGAATGTATTTTAGTTATATAAGTGGGTAGGATTAAGTGGAGCACACGTGAGATTAAATGCGTAGATTGATAAGTTGAGTTAATGGGTAGATGGCCTGACCCGTAATTTGACACAATAACTTAAGCCCAGTAGTATTGTGTTTAACCTAATTCTTTTTTTTAACGAAACCCTTTTTATCTCTCCCCACTAATCTCTGCAACTCCTCCCGGTTATCTTCGTCTTTTTCCTCTTTCAACTTCCCAAGCCATACCAGCTTTAGGATCCAGCCATCAGAATCAAGATCAGAGGATACCAGCATTCTTGATTCAACTTTCTTATCTCAGGTAACATTCTCCTCAAATCATTAGGAGTAGATCTATATTCTTAGGTTATCTTCTTATTCTTTCCAATGTTAGGTTTTGGGTAGGAATACCATAGATCTGTTCATCTGAGCATTCCTTTCTCATATTCTTTGTCAGATCGGTGATAGGATTATTCTCAAGCACCGTGGGAATCGCGGTTTGGGTATTGGTTAGGATCTATGCATTTTTCTTCAACCTCGGTAAAAGGCAAGTACCTAATCATGGTTTATAAATTTAATATTTGTTTTCTCTTTGATTAGCATGTCACTGCATGTAGAAACCTTTAATGCCTTCTTTTTATGATGTTAATTGTTTTAGTGATGAGATCGTATTTCAAACTTCTATTGCCATTACCGATCCCTGTTTGGATGCCAAAAACCCCTTTTTCATCTTCTATAGACTGTGAGACCACAATTTCAAGTGGCCTTGATATCAAGTGGACTCATATGTTACAGTGAGTGAATCTGTGACGGGTTTACAGGGTTTGGGACTGTCCATATTTTTCTTCTATGGAATCCAAGTGGGGCCACTTGATGCATGATTGGGTCCGTGGATCTGATAGGGGACCCAGGGGGCGACATTGATGGTGGTGGACCCGTGGAGATTGGGTCCCATCTGACCCCTCATCTAAGGGTTTCACATAGTTTGGGCGTCAATTGCAAGGTTTCTTTTATTTTGCAAATCAGGTGGTGGTGGGACCCACTGGATCATTTAATCACAGATCTGACCCGCGCATCTAGTCATACATGGCTGGGCGATAATGCTTGTGATGGTAATCTGAGCTCTTGACTAGTGGGGCCCACTATCTTAGCATCCATGCTACATCTGGCGTGGAGTTTAACTTCTTACTTGGGTTCTGTCATGTATAATGGGGGACGTTTGGTTCTGGATAGACATGAAGAGAGAGAGAGAGAGACCACTTGGTGATAAATATTATTATCTTGAGTGTGACCTCACATGAGTTGAAAAAGGAGTACTGTCTATGGGTGTTGACCTGGACTTGTTTTGGGAAAAGAACTTCCATATGATACAACTTTATCACTTGTCATGGCTTTCCCATACACCCCATTAGTTTTTAGAATTTGAAGAAAAGGCCTTGGTTGTTTTAAAAATACAAATTAAATCCCTTGGCTTATTTTGAATGTGGAAAATATTTTTATAGGGTCCTCGGGTTTTCTAAAATTATAAACTAAGATTGGTATTATCATTATTATTTGCAAATTAATAGTGAATGATATCTTTGGTTTTTAATGTGCTAAAATTATGTTTTTTATACTTTATTATTCAAATTTTTGGACCAAGAAAATACCGTATGGGCACACGGTATCTTACTAACATGGGGTTTAGTGCTTCATATAACTTCGGGCAAATCCTAATGGATTCGAGCTCAACTCATTCCTATTGGAAAACCCTTAATTGGGTCTATGCACCATTGATTTAGAAGGGATGCGTTGATCTTTTATCCATTAGAGATTCTTGTGGTTATTGGGTACGAGACCTTATATTTGACCTTAGGATTGGCTTGTGATTATCCTTTGACATTCGGGTTTGCATATATAAATGACTATTCGAATATGATATGAAATGTGGAATGGCAAATACTTTATTTTGACTTATGATTCTTGTGTCGGAGCATTATCAATTAGGTCTATTATGAATATATGTTTATGTGTATATGTGGGTTATTTTATGGACGACTGCAGATCGATATATGGACGGTTGATCACTGATGTGACCGGATCACTTATAATCCGCTTTGATTATGGACAGGTTATCCTGATTTTGTTTTGATCGGTTTATGACCACCGACGTTATGGACGGGCTTTCCCGATTTATTTAGGGCTGACCACCCACAACGGGGACACTTGTCACCGTGTGATTTTATATTGCTCCTTTGTGCTATTTGGTTTTATGTCATACATTCGTTATCGTTATTATATTTGTCATTGTTTCATTATGATCACACTTGTCTGTATTCTTTTCATTATCGTATTAAATTTTAAATTATGATTATGTTCTTGCTATTTATTTTGTAATACTTGGAGCATAGGTACCGAGCTCTGCTTTACCCAGGAGACGGAGGAGGATCAAGCGTTTCACACGTTTGAGCCAACTGATGAATCCGAGTGGGATGCCGGGGATGGCTTTGGAGCCGTCTGAACCAGCACAAGAGAGAACGTCATCTTAGAATTATATTAATGAACTTTCTTTTAGTGTTGAGACCTCTTTTAGAAATTTTATAATTATGCAATTTTAACTATAAATGTTTATTTGATTTTTGTGTTGAGTTTCATTTATGAAACATGGATTACCAATTAAATAAAGCTTCCGCTGCATTTACTGAAATTTATTTTGACTCGCCACATAATGAAAAAAAAAATTTTGTGAGTCCACTTTTGGAAGCTTGTGTTGTATTAAACACAGGAATTTGAATTTGATTTATTTTTCACGTTTTTCCCTAATTCTTATTTTGGGGGACGTGACACATGCACCTCTAGTTTCCTCGAATGAACATTAATATACAAAAGTGTATTCTGGAGTTTATCTACCTCCAAATTTCTATTTCATTTCTCCATCTACAAGGGAATCTATAAATTCATTTTTTTGTTTCCTACATCCAATCGCCACCCAGTCATCAATTATAATGGATTGGTGAAAATGATCCAAAAACACATACATCAAATAAAATCTCAGCAAATCCATGAAAGACTAGAGACCATCTGAAGTCAAACAGTTTTGGACAAGGAAAGTTTTCAGGGCCACGCTTGCTTATAAACTTTGTTTCGGCTACCGAACTCGCCAAAGACAAAATCTTTACCATGAGCCATGACCACCTGATATTGTAGGCACTACACTGATATCATGTCAGCTTCATACAGTATCTCTTAGTCTAAGGTATTTGAACCAATATAACTACTTCCCCAAGTGACACCTCAAACTTGGGGCAATTTTGATTACAAGATGTAGGGAGCAAGCCCACACACCACTCCACCAACTCCTGGTGGCTAAACCAATAACTTTCTCCCTTGAATCCTATTAGAAAGCCACCACAGAATGCTACCATTTTAGATGGTTAGTATCACATGTAAGCAAGGTTCACTAGTCTAACTACATAAAATTGGCCTTGTTGAATGCTGCTTGTTGTATTTATGGCTTAAATCTGTTTATTTCTTTCCATTTGTGTTTATTCCCTTTGATCAGATAATAAATAAATAACATTATGGAGACTGATTTGTTTTTATATCAAACTAATTCAATAAATTCTCTTTCATGGTAGGCCCAAGGGCGAGACCTCTACATGGAAAAGGACATAGCCTGTGTTATTACGATGATGACTGAAGTGCGACATGACATTAGAGTGTGTAGATCTCCTAAAAATATCTCAATAGACCCTGGCCAATAGTCTTGGGTCGGGTCTAGAGAGGGACCCAACAGGACAAGCTGTCCCCAAAGCTCTGAGTCGTCTAGGTAATGCCATACATGCATCTATCAATAGAGCTCTCTTAATCACAGGGTCATTTTTCCACAATGACTTGTCTCTTCACCAAATTTTATTCTAATTGGAGCATGATACCAATTATAGATTAAACTAGTGAGAGAGGCCTGTGTCCAATACGGGCTAAAAAAGAAAAAATATATATATTCCAATATAAAAGCAGTGTGTGTATATATATCTCAAATAAAACATAAATAAAGTTTAAAATAGGGATATAAGCAAGGATGATAGAGATTGATATAAAGATAACATAAAGAGAAACTGGGAATTGATTTTGAGAGATAATAGGGTATATGTTGATTGGTCAAGTAAAGTTTAAAATTTTAATGAAGGAAAGATGGAGATAAGTAAGGGTTCTCCCTTACGACAGACCTAAAATTTCTAGGGAGGCCATTTTTCCTCCCTCAACGAACTGCGAGGCCCTTTTCCCTGCCACGGTCACCTACCGTGAATTTTGCCGTAAAATCTCATGGTGTTATTTATTTGTGCAGACCAATCTTCCATTATTTGGTGAACACATTTTTCTAAAATAATGAAAAAAGAATTGATTTTTATTGATAGAAAGGATCTCAACCTCATCTTGTCGTTAATGACAAATTGTAGAGCACAGAATTCTCTGGTTGCACAAAAGTCCTTAAAGGCCAACCTTTTTTTTTTTTTTTTGGCAATATCGGGCGTGTTTGGCAATTAACTAGTTAAGTTAAGATGAAGTGAATCCGGACAAGAAAAGACAATTGGTCATATCAAAAGTACACATTTTTAACATTCTTATCATCATTTTCAAAAAAAGTCAAAAAACAATCTCCTTTTTCCACTAAATGAAAAAAAAAAAAAAAAAACTCTACTTTTTTATACAAAAAGGCAAAAAGATTCCATACCAAACAATTAAAAACAAAATACCATCATAACTTCTTATATTTTATTCTCTCTTGATTTTACACTTCACTTCACTTTACTTCAATTCACCATATATCCAAACAAGCCATAAGGGCAACTTAGATGTGGGGGAAAAAGGAAAAATGATGTGCAAAGCAATTGTCTTTGGCCATGTTTGATTGCATAATAAAGAAATATTTTTTTTTTACCCCAGCCAAAAGGGCTAAGACCCCAGAGAGAGCCCACATACACAAGAAAAGGTAGCTCACTCAAGCGAGAAGGAAGCCCGCACAAGCAGGAAGAAAGCCCCCACAAGTACAAAATGATCCCACACAAGCGGAAAGAGGTAGACGTACTCAGAGTTCGAACTCTGGCGGCCAGGTTAGAATGACACTCCTTACCACTCGGGGATGTGAAAACCACTTGAGTGGGAGGAAGAGGCAGAAAAACACAATTTTTTTACTTTTAAACCGTTGCATGGTCTATCCACCTCTAGTTTCCTCGAATGAACATTAATAAACAAAAGTGTTTTCTGGAGTTTATCTACCTCCAAATTTCTATTTCATTTCTCCATTTACAAGGGAATCTCTACATTCATTTTTCCTACATCCAAACACCACCCAATCATCAATTACAAGGGGACATAGCATCAGAAAATAATGGAAGGGTGAAAAAGACCACAAAACACATCCATCAAATAAAATTTCAGCAAATCCATGAAAGACTAGAGACCATCTAAAAGAAAGTTTTCAGGCCCACGCATGCTTAAAAACTTTCCTTCGGCTTCCAAACTCACCAAAGACAAAATCTTTACCATGATCCATGAGCCATGACCAGCTGATATTGTGGGCACTACACTGTTATGTCAGCTTCATCCTGGCCTCCCTTAATATTTTCTTTTTATGACAGGGGTATTCCTCGGGTCTTTGAACCAATATAACTACTTCCTGGGGTGGCACCTCGAATTTGGGGCAATTTTGAATACAAGATGTAGGGGAGCAAACCCACACACCACTCCACCAACTCCCAGTGGGTAAAACAAACTTTTTTCTTGGACGCAGATATGAACACATGCACCTTTTCAGATTAAGCAAATCCAATCCAATCATCCCTTAATACAAAAACCTACACCAAGCAAATCTGATCTAATCCTCCCTTACTACCAAAATCAATCAGATACCTAAATAATAATGATTTAGCAAACCGTGATCCTGAGCTACCTTCGGGGTTATACAAGGTACTTCAGATATAAATAAAATAGCATAAAGGTACTACATTTTTAATTTTAGACACAAACATAGAAAATAGGTAACGATCATGCCGACAGCTTTATGTATCGGACAACACTACAGTCAAAAGTTAAACCTGATTTGGTTGTAAAACCATATGATCTCAAGTGGCAGACATGGTGGAAAAGCAGAAGTCAGTCTTTTTTTATTTCTAATTATCACTTCTTTTGGAACTATTATAATCAGCTTTCACATGGATTATTGTATATGGCACCTTGTGATGTGCCGGCCCCATTGGTTGTAACCATTTTCACCAGAAACCTCAAGCTTTTTCCTTTCTGGTACAGCCAACTATTCTTATGCCCACTGGTGCATTTCTTGTGCCTAAAATGTCCAATTGCTTCCAAGCTAAACCTCACCTAATTGCTATGTGGGACTCACTTCCAATATTTCCATCTCAGCATTCAAATGTTAGTGATCCACAATCGTACCATTTGGGCACTTGGTCCCATAAATCATGGCCCAAAATTGCATTTGGGCTGAGCCAACTTGTGGGGTCAAAGACCAGATTGTTTCCAGATGAATTGGATGGATCCGTTGCCCCTTGTTAGCTTGTGAGGGCATCTTGGCCTGGGCTTGGGTTAGATTTGGACTGGGTTTTTTAGACTACTGGGCTGGATCTGTGCCTAATTTTCAGGCGCACCCAGGTTAAGTGGGACAAGCATGGTCTTATTTATCCCTGGAGACCCAGCCTTGCACAAGTTATTTAGCAAAAAGGCTCATACATATAATGGGCTGAGTATGGACTAGGTTGGTCTGACTTGGCCTGTCATGCCCTAACTTTTATTCCCCGGCTTTTGGTCAGGGTTCATTTAAAGGCCTACTTGTTTAGTTGGTACTGGGCTTCTACAATCACATAGCAAAATGCCTTTATATCATTAGGGGCTAGAAGCAAATGATTATTACGTGGATTGCACTTAGGGGCATTAAATTACGTTCTATCTTATAAAAAATGATGATCCTCTCATCACCTTAGTAAGTTCAATTCTAATAAAATAGATGGTCCCATTTATATCTCCACCTTATTTTTATTTTTTTCCTCTACTTCTTGATAAAACTCTTTCTACCATAAATTCTTAGGGAATCAAAATGACATAATCAAAACAGGTTGGGCTCATAGATTCTCACGTGCATCCCCTTGATACCCTTTAGTTTCAACAGCAAAATGTTTTTTTTTTAATTACTTTATATGTCCTTATCATCATTATCATTATCAAAATCAAAGCCTTATCTCAACTATATTGTATCTTTCGGAAAAAAAAAAAAAGATATATTAGGTCAGCTACTTTGTTTGAAATCTCATGATCTAAAAAGCTCCAACTTTGGCTTGTTATTATTGCTATCACAATAGTGAGTATATATGTTTCATCGTAACAAATTAAAGGTTTATCCATAGGCTCATTAGTGGGTGTGGGTTGGAGATTATCCATGTGCAAAATCATTCCTTAATATAAAGTAAATGTGCGATTATTACCTACAAAGTCATAAAATGATGGGTTTGCTTAATATTCAACAGCAAAATCATTCCTTAATATGCTAATAGTTCAGTTTAGTTTGCCCGGGCCCCTTTTCTTTGAAGAATACTTTTTAAAATATTCAGATACTAAGATTTTGTAAAACTACAACTTTATTTAAGTCGCTTTCAGTGTGACTAAAATCTCACTAAAAATAGAGCTTTCAATACATTTTTGCTTTGGCACTGACCAGGACCCATTTGTCTACACGGAATTTATTCCTGAAATCCTAAAAGATGCATGCTTAAAAGTGGTTAACAACTTAAAATTGAAGAAACAAAAGCAAAAACTCATAAATGACCATTAAATAATCTTTTCTTTATTGAGAAATGAAGTAAGGAGACATGAAAAAATATATAACCAACATCATCCTAGGAAACCAAATCTTAAAAAGGTTAAAGTCCATCTAAATATCTACTAATATCTCTTGTCATTGCCCCTCTAATCCTTCATTGCGACTCCTTTTACCATGAACTCATTTGAATTCGGTTTCATGCAAAAGGAAAAGGCCCTTATCTATTGTGCAAACAATTGAGTTCTTAAACATGTCCAGTGATAGTTGTCCCTCTATGAGCGAGCCAAATGCAAAACTACGTATTAACCCTTTTGGTATGTATCAATATTTAAACCGATGAATGGAAAAAAGAAAATGGACTTTTTCTTCCTTCATTTTATGTAAGTTGGACGGCTTGCCGGGAGTGTTACTTTAAACTTACTTGAAAACTCAATAATCAATCCCTAGACTCTGCCAACACCACTCAACTATGAGTGTGTTGACAGAAGGAAAAAAAAAAAAAAAAGCTATTTAAAGTTTACTGGGAGAAGTCATTTGGTTAAATCACCAGTAATTATCTATGAATACCAACTTCTCATGCAATGTTCATTAATGTTAAGCTCCATCATCAGAACAAGCTGATGATTTTATCATTTGAAAATATATTTAGACCCCAACAAATGTGTGGCCCACCATCACTGAACTGGATGGGAAATGTGATGTGCACCCCTTGTCCGATAGTCCTAAAGAGGCCTTTTAGTAGCTTTAACCTTACGGAACCATTCTTCCTTCTAATGTTTTAAGTGATCTTGTGACGTGTCTCCATGCAATGTTGCCAAGTGTCTTCAACCTACTTCCTGTGTTGGATTGGTGAGTCGGATACCAAATACCCAACTAATTGCCTTCCATCAAGGTTTCGGTGGGCAATTACTTTTACAATTCTGATTTTGACACTAACCCACAAACAAAAAAGACCCACAAACCCC
Source organism: Persea americana (assembly GCA_029852735.1). Taxonomy (NCBI): domain Eukaryota; kingdom Viridiplantae; phylum Streptophyta; class Magnoliopsida; order Laurales; family Lauraceae; genus Persea; species Persea americana. Next base: position 74,329,822 of record CM056815.1, read on the forward strand.
ACAAGTTCAACCAGTAATATCTTTTTATTATAGAACTGATATAGATTCTAATTTCTAAAAAGGGTTCAGAACTTAAGTTGATGTGGATTTTTCATCTCATGATCTTTTGTTTCCGTTCACAAATGTAATGCTTAAACTAATATGCAGGGGAGAACAACTAGTTGCCCAATTGGTTGAATGACATGGTATCCATCAGTGGGTCTCTATTCCTCAAATGTGTGAGTCTCCTCTCCTCACACCAGTGAGGTTTTTCCTCGCTTGAATCCCTTGTGCAAGAACTTTCTCCCATCGTGTGCTCTCATAATTAAGTCCTAGCCCAGTTGGCCGGGATACCAAATAGAAATAAAAATAAAACTATTTTTCTCCCCAAAAAATATCATTTCTCTTTTTTTTATCTCATTTTTTTGAAATCGGATCGATGATTATAAGATACTATCATGATAAATATTTTGGCAAATTTCCGATTTCTTGCTACATTGATGATCCCATTGTCAAAGCAGGGTGTTTTATGAGTTTTTTTCCTTTTTACAGTTTTCCCAAGAAATTTTTTTTTTTCCAAACAGTAGTCTTCCCAAAGCAAATTTTTTGATTCCACCCCTGAACAATCCCATTCCCACTGTCACAAAACTTATCTAAGTTTTATTTTAACAAAAAAATAATTAAGTCACAGGGCAAGTTGGTAGGCTTGTCATGTGATAATCAAATATAAAAAAGACTAACTTCATCTTATATTCTTCTCCAATTGTCTAAGGCTATGAAATGGGCTGTCGTATTTTTATTGGGCCACGGGCTTAAGGCCTAATTTGCAATCAATCAAGAGAGAACACCTTCCCCGAAAGATGACTTGGATGAGACCACGTCAGTCAACCCATGCGGAACTCATTGCACAGAGTTAATAAATTACCCATAGAAGTCTAGTACGGGGTGGTTGTGTACTGCAAAAATAAAGTACTACAAGAGTTTGAGACTTTGAGTGCACGTAATTCAATCCATCAACAAACATAATAACAATTTCAGGTGTATGATTTCAAATACTACAAAAAAAAAAAAAAAAAAAGCAGGTCAAGTCAAAACATCGCATATTTTGAACATAAACAAGTTAAATATGTCATAATTGTGTCAATAATATGGATTTTATAAAGTTCACCTTTAAAATAAAAAGGTTAAACATCATTATTCACCAAAAGATGCTGTAATTATACATATTAATATACAGCTAGGTAGAAAATTCTCTGTAGATTGTACATAAGACCCCCCCAAGATTTTTCTTTTTACAAATTGGCCCCTCCAAGGAAAATTTCATGGGCACCCTGCACTTTTTCTTTTTTTAAGAAGAAAGATTACGGTAGTGTTTTTTTTTTTTTTTTTTTTTTTAACTTTTTTAAGAAAGATATATGGTAGTTGGGGAACTGATTCCACCCAACCATGATGGGGCCCACAAAACTTGAATTATGAATTAATGTACTTGTGTGTTTAATTGACAGCATTGAATTGTATGCTTTAATGGGTTTCCATTGAAGACCAAACAATAGAATTTATCATCATTGTCATCGAAGTTTTGTCATAGGGTTGAACTATTTTGAAGGTTATCTTTGTTTTAAGCTAACTTCTTATCTAATGCAACCCATTCAAGCAGTTATGAGAATGTTGGGAGGGACATAATGACAATTATTTTTGCTGTTTTTTTTGTATGATTTTTTTCTATGGAAAATCAAAGTCAGAGAATTCATTTTTTTTATAGTTTGGTTTTTAATTGTTTAGTGTGGAAAAATAATTTTCACAATTAGATTTATTTATACTTTTCATGTAAGAGCAACATAAAACAATTTCACTTATCTATTTTCTCCTAATTTTCCAACTTCTCATCAGGATATATTTTTTTTGGCCCAATGTGTTCAGAAACTTATAAGAGTTAGATTTACACGTGGTGCCCATCGATTGATTCTTAGGTATGCTAGTCTTTTTCCAACATGTGTGGGTTATTCTTTACACTTTGTGGTCTTCCTTTTTCCACTTGTTGGGGCTTTCCTTCCTACTGTGTAGGCCTCCTCTTCCGGCGACTTTTGTGTGCTCTCTTGGATCATAGGCTGGGGGAAAAAAAGAAGGAAAAACTGAATTACATTCACACACTAGGCAATGCCCACAGGCATGAGGGAATTGAATATGTTATGTCTTTTTGTATTTATTGTTTATGCTTAATATATCTCTTGTCTTTCAGGCCAAAAAACTATATATATATATATATATATATGTGTGTGTGTGTGTGATATATGTTATTCATGATCATGTATAGAATTAGTAATTACACGTTGAATCTTAGGTTAGATCATGAATACTTTGATTTACAGGATCATTTGAGTAATCTCTCTCTGATGGGCACAGCCCAGTAGTCCCATGAATATGAAATGAACAGAAAATTTCTGGTAGTGTCCGTGTTTTTGGGATCAAGTTCATTCGATCAGTGCGATATTTGGGCTATGCCATATCCAAGAGGTAGCCCACTGACTGATTAGCATGGCCATCAATTGGAATTGGATTTAAGAGGATTTTGGCATCCTTTGATGCCATATCTTAAACATAAAATGGCGCTATGCTAAATTTCACTCTAAGTAATTTTCAAAATGATCAATTACAATTCAACCAAAAGTGACTTTTCCAAAAAGGATTTTTTTTTTTTTCAAATAAACTGGCCCTTGAACCAATTCCAATTAATGTAAAAATTCAGCCAGCACAAGGGGTTGAGAGGAGAACTCCTCTCAATGAAATCCAAGCTTTATCTTCTTATATCAATGTTTCCTTTCTCTCATCAATGTGATTTGAGTAACCGAAAGACGAATTCTTTGAAATTCCAATTCCTCTTCAATGAATTCCAAATTTTATCTTCTCTCATCAATGTCTTCTTTGGCTGTGAGACTAGATCAGCCAATTATACGTTAGACGCTTGTCAAACAAGGGTTGGACAGGAGTTCTCTCTCGCCAAACAATGGAGGGTTTTGTCATGTAATTGAGAGGTGGGTGTGGGTCCATCTCTCCTATACCTTGTTGATCTTTTTTGCTCTTTTCCTTTTTATTGTTGCTTCCTTTTTATGAACTCTTTTTGTTACCCATTAGAAAAAAAAGGCCAGCACAAACACTAAACCATGATTTTGAGCGGTTTAAATTGGAAACCAACTATATTTTTTATGGTTTAGATTCCAAGTTAGGGTTGATATAGATTACCTCATGTAATCTGGATTGTCTTAATAAAACTTGAAAGAGAGGACGGGTCATTGGTTTGACCAATGCCGCGTCTGCCCGTCTCTGAGTCGAAGTTGGAACAAATCAAATGAAAGCCATTCGATGCCCATTAAACATCCCCAACAAATGCTGCATTTACAGATGTGACATTGTTTTTTCATATGTACTGCATGCTACGAGCTGTAATCTATGAATCCGTTTTCACACTTTTGAATTATAAACGGATTTAATTTGACATTTATCATGGCTTTCATCATTCTTTGATTTTGATGGATTGCAAATACCTTAAGGCTGTGTTAATATAATGATGAAAGGGAAGATTTACAAGAGAGTAAAGGGTAATTTGGATTTGGTAAAAAGGAGTAAAGATGAGGCCAGTAGTGCAAACTAGCAAAAAATAAAAAATAAAAAAAATGGGGGGCAAGTTTAGAATAGCTCTTGTTAATAACTCTCTCATTATTAACTTCATATCACTAATTTAATAGCATTTTTGGAAGTCAAAAGTTCACATAAAAGCCAAAAGCCTCACCCAATTTAGTAATTCAGGGTTTGGAATGACATTTTTTTTTAATAAAATGGAGCTAAATCTGGATTGGCTTTGTACTTGGCTAATTGACAGAACAATTCAACCCAAATTTAACTTGAAACTTGTTAGTAAGGGTGGCAAATGGGTCAGATTGACAAGGGGTATCTAGCAGTTAAATTCAACCTATATCCACTCTGTTATTAAAAGGGTCAAGTGGATGCAGGTCAATCCTATTCGATCCGCATGGCCCAAATTTAATACGGGCCAACTCGTTTAACCCATGCCAATTTATAGAATCTTGGTCTAAAATCAATCCATCTTTTAATATTAAGTTGCAAGCCAAATAGATGCCCAATACAAGCTCAACTCATTCCATATCAAATAGACGAACTTAAGCACCAAAATATCAAACTACTAAATTATTCAAATGCATTAAGATATATGGGTTGACCCGAATCTAACTCATTTAAGTAGGCTACGAGGGTTATGTGGCTTGATGGGGGTTGTCCCCTATCTCGATCCGTTTAAATGTAGATCAAATTTTCTTGATCCCTAACCTATGCACATGTATTACAAATCAAGTTATGTAGGTCAAATACGGGTCGAATTCAAATTCAATCATACAATAAGTTTGCAAGTTAAAGTTCCTATAAGTATTTAATATTAGGTTCTAAATATATAAATAAAATTTTCATTATTATAGTATCTTGTCTCTCATTACCTATCTAATATGTCTAATACAAGGGTTGCAACACCGATGGAGCCGAAGCCTGGGTTGGCAACCCCCACCTCCAAAAACTTTAAAAAACCCCTTTTACATATTGCCCCTCCAAGATTTTTTTCCCATTTCTTACATAATTGCTCCACTATGGAAAATCTAATAAACTCGCTACCGGTTGCGATTTTTTGTCAGCATTAGATATCAAACTCATACAAACAAACTCAAACACCCATGTCCCTTGCCAGGTAAACTACAATTTGAGGATAAGTAGCGATCTAAGTTAGAACCATCCAGTAATAATGAACTCCTAAACCCCTTGTATATAAAGTAAGAAAAGTTAAAAAACAAAAAAAGTCCTTTTAAAATTAAAAAAGAAAAGGCAATGATAGTAAAAAAAAAATAAGAAGAAAGATCGAGATTCAACAATCATGAGGATGGTGTGGAAGGCCATATTTGTAAATTGAAATAAAGTCTTCACCACCAGCTGCCACCCTCCTTCCATGAGCGTCCACTTTAAAAGCAAACGCACTTCTTCTTCTCCTTCTCCTTCTCTCTAAACCCAACGCGCTTCTTCTTTCCATTGCGCTCTCTCTCTCTCTCTCTATCTCTCATGGCGCCGAGCCTCAAAGACCTGCAACTGACCAGGCTCGGGCGCAGATCAGAGCCGTCCATCGCTGCGCGGGACGAATCAGACGACCTCGAAGATGTCGGCCTTCTCGACTCCTACGATAAGAGAGGAGGCGATGAGATCGATCGGGGTTTGAGGCGAATTCAGCTCAAAGTCACCGGAATGACTTGCGCCGCCTGCTCCAACTCCGTCGAGTCCGCCGTCACCGCCGTTGACGGAGTCGTCCGCGCCTCCGTCGCCCTACTGCAGAACAAGGCCGACGTGGTGTTCGATCCGAAGCGAGCCAAGGTATTGATTCTTTCTCTCTCTGTTCAATTTTCCCTCTTTTGGGTTTTGTGTTTCTGTTTGTTTGGGTGTGTTATTGATTGTGATCATGGGTGTTTGGGTATCAGTTATGTTGTTTTTGGTGGTTTTTTTAGAAATTGAGATATGGGGTTGTTTTAGTTTTGTGAGTTTTGAAATGGGTATGTGGGCTTTCGTGATGGGATTATGTGGGTAGTTTGAACATGGGGAGTTTCCTTATTCTTCTCCTTGTGTAGTTGTGTTGGTTCTGTTTGGGTTTTTTTTTTTTTTTTTTTTTTTTTTGGGAAATTTGAAGATATGGGAAAGTTCAAATTTTGAGGAAAATCATGATATGTTATTTGGCTAACTGAATTGTTGCAAATAATTGTTTTTCTTCCTCTGGGGTTGGTTATTAATGCCTTTGATCTTTCTTCAGCTTCTTTTGGGAACTAGAGGCAGGGGTTGTATTAATTTTAAGAAAATTCTGTATTTTTATTTGCTTTATTATTGAAAAGGCTTCTCCTTTTACATGCCTGTTCCTTTAAGTGTGTTTAATCTCTCTCTCTCTTTCTCTCTCGCACGCACAAAAAAAAAAAAAGCTTACTTACATTTGATTTACTTTTTTTTCCTTTCCCTTTCTTCGTTTTCCCTTTTTTTTTTTTTTTTTTTTTTGCTTTTGGGTGGATTGAGGGGCTGGTTTGAGTTTAATTTGGGATACTTATTATCCTGGTGAAAGTTTTTTTTTTTTTTTTTTTTTTTTTACAATTTTTGTTTTATCCTTTTCATTTTAGTTGGAACATATACGATTATGAGAGGGAGGTTTTATTTTCCTGTTCCCTCTCCTTGCCTTGCATTCCTGAATTCAATTAATTGCTTGTGGGGTGTAATCAATCATTTGGTGGCATGTTTTCCAACCATAATTAGTAGAAAAAGAAACCAATGTGGGAAATGTCTCGTGTTTAATTATGGGACAGTGGAAGATTGGTATTTGAGGCAAAACAATTTCCTCAAAGTATGGTGCCAACTTTTTTTTTGGCGGCAGAGGGACTCAAACTCACACTCTTGTACACCCATGCCTCTAACCAACTGAGCCACGGCGAGACTTTTATTCTTCGAAGAAGCATTGATTTATATATTTCAAGAAGTTATTGTCTGAGGTTCTTTTCTTTTCTTTTTTGTCTTTTTACTAAAAGCCCGGTTTACTTTCGTGGTTGCAAATATATGTGGTTCTAAGAGTTCTCTTTACTTCCATTTCAGCTTATTGCAACAGCATGTGTTTGGTGCAGGATGAAGACATTAAAATTGCCATCGAAGATGCGGGATTTGAAGCAGAGATTCTGCCAGAGTCTAACAGCACTAGATCAAAACCAGAAGGAACTCTATCGGGGCAGTTTAGAATAGGAGGCATGACCTGTACAGCCTGTGTAAACTCCGTTGAAGGCATTTTGAGAAAGCTTCCTGGTGTAAAACGAGCAGTTGTTGCCCTAGCAACATCACTGGGGGAAGTTGAGTATGATCCTACTTGCATCAGTAAGGATGATATAGTTCAAGCAATTGAAGATGCCGGTTTTGAAGGTGCATTTCTACAGAGCAGTGAGCAAGATAAGATTATATTAGGAATAGTTGGGATGTCTAGTGAAACAGATGTACAGCTTCTTGAAGGCCTAGTTAAGAGTTTGAAAGGAGTAAGACAATGCCTTTTCAACAGAACTCTTTTGGAACTAGAAGTTCTCTTTGATCCTGAAGTTGTTGGCTTGAGATCTATAGTTGATACCATTGATATAGGAAGCAATGGAAAATTTAAAGCACATGTCCGGAATCCATACACAGTAGGAACTTCAAATGATATGGACGAATCCTCAAAAATGTTTCGGCTTTTCACTTCCAGTCTGTTTCTCAGTGTGAGTGCAATCCTGCATGGTGTGCAAATACATACATGTCATATTGTTCTTCCATGAGGTTCTGGCTCGAGTATGTTCTGTTTCTATATTTAACTAGAGTCTGGTTGTCCTCATTTAGTTTTGTAGCTCTGAAGTTCATTGAATAATTTTTTTTTTTTAATATGCATCAGATTCCTGTTTTTCTCATACAAGTAGTTTGTCTCCATGCCCAATTATCTTCTCTGAGTTTCTTCCTTGTGCTGCTTATATGATTAATTGTTTTTCCCTGTTGATTTGCAACAGATCCCAGTTTTCCTCATACGAGTAGTTTGTCCCCGAATACCTATTTTATATTCTTTACTATTAGTACGCTGTGGGCCCTTTCTAATGAGTGATTGGTTGAAGTGGGCGTTGGTGACTGTTGTTCAATTTGTAATTGGAAAACGCTTCTATATTGCGGCTTATAGAGCACTGAGAAATGGGTCAACAAACATGGATGTCTTGGTTGCTTTGGGGACTACAGCCTCTTACTTCTATTCTGTTTGTGCGCTTCTATATGGTGCAATCACTGGGTTTTGGTCTCCAATATACTTCGAAACAAGCGCCATGCTGATAACGTTTGTCTTGCTTGGAAAGTATTTGGAAGTTGTTGCCAAGGGAAAAACATCAGATGCTATCAAGAAGCTAGTAGAACTTGCACCTGCAACAGCCCTTTTGCTTGTCAAACATGAAGGTATGACCTTTCATGGTTTTTTTTTTTGTTGGAGTATAATTTCTGCCAAAGAAAAACTAAAGCGTGATGAATTTTATAAATGTCAACTGGGGGGGAGTTATATTATTTAATTCAAGGTTTCTCATTTCATCATGTCATAGATGTCGTGGAGTCTGCTCATCTAGGGCCCATGTTCCAGTGATTCTGAGCCCCACTATATACATAGACATGCCAAAACTCAAGTTTGGAATGTCATGACCCGCCAAAAATTTCCCTCCTTACATTGTCTTAAACCATAGCTGCATTTGTCTCTTAATTGTCTATTTGCAGGCTGTTGATCAAAGGGTTATGATACTCCCCGATATGGGAGATTTCAATCGCATGTTTGTGCTGCAGTGGGACCCGTTGATCAACAGTTTGGATAACTGAACCATGGATGTGTATAAACTCAATGCTGTATTTGATGGTTGAGGTTGATAGTTTCTTTTTCATGAATCCTATTTAATAATTATGAGTGGTTGGTTGGTAAATGTTGATGCATGCTACTTTTTTTAGTTCTGCTCTGCATATGTGACGAATTTGTATTTTTTATTCTTTACTCGCAAGTGATTGTCTACTAACTAAAATTGTTTATTTGCTTGACTTCCAGGGACAGGTCACACTATAGAACGAGAAATAGATGCATTGCTAATTCAGCCAAATGATGTCTTAAAAGTTATCCCTGGTTCAAAGGTACCTGCTGATGGTGTTGTCGAATGGGGTTCAAGTTATGTTGATGAAAGTATGGTAACTGGTGAATCTGCACCTATTTTGAAAGAGACTACCTCTTTTGTTATAGGAGGTACCATAAATTTACATGGTGTTCTTCACATACAAGCCACCAAAGTGGGTTCTAACACTGTTCTGAGCCAGATTATTTCCCTAGTTGAGACAGCCCAGATGTCTAAAGCTCCTATCCAAAAATTTGCTGATTATGTAAGTACTGTCACTGTTGTTTATGAGAATTTTACCTACCAGTTTGCTTAAAATAAGATGTAGGAGATATCGACCGATCTAAGTTTCATGCCTGCCTCTCAAGTTTAGGTTTTTTTTGTGTAAATTTATCAAAATATTTATGAACCATTTTGGTACCATTTGGAAGCATTAATCATTATTGTTAGATGACATCCGCCACACCATGCATACTGAAAGTTGAAACAAGAAGGACCACTTGACAAACAACAACATTTCAAGACAGCCTCAAAAGACAACAACTAATAGTGATCTCTGTTGTTACATTGATAAAGATTTTTCTGCTACCAAGAAAAAATCTGCATATATTGACTTTGGCAAAGTAAACTTCCTTTCTAAGAATCTCTCATGTTAAGTGCATCTCTTCAATAATAAATCATTTCCAAAAGAATCTTATTAGATGTAATGTGGTTTCATCTTGGAACAACTTCTGTTTTTCGTAAAATGAAATATTTCTAAGCAGGTCATAAGTATATGATTTGTTAATTGCTATCTTTATAGACAACTATCTAATAAGTGGCACTGAGGTAACTTTTCCAATTTACATGCTTGGCAGTTACTTCCCATGTACTATTAGAATTTCATTGGTGTAACTCTTACTTCACTATAGTGCGATTCACCCATCAAGCTATCCTTGAATTAATGTCCATTTCAAAGAAAATGCTTAACTGTGATAGATGATTGGAACATGTAGCTTGATTGTTGTTATAGAATATGACAAGTGCAATAATATAAATAAAAAAAATCAAAGTCAGGGAGGCTCTAAAACATTGTTGACTTGATTTGGGGGATCTAACACATTATAGTTTGATGATGCTTTGAGCCATATGTGAGTTGCTTCATGTTTTGCTGTGCTATAGGCAATTTATGAGGTAAGTGGATAGGTTGAACAATATCCTCAGAAGTGTGTGTGAAATCAACTGAGTAACTGATGGTTTCCCTTTCTCTTATAACACATTAAAAAGAAAATCTGGCGGAAGTTGACACTACAAAATGCTGTCCAAACTCCTTGGTTACACTCTTGTTTTACAATGTGCAATTTATTCTTCTGACACAGCATGCAAATAAACATGTGCTTTTTTGCTCATTTAAAAAATAAAATTGAATGGAAACCCAGATGCACATTTGATCATGTATGTGAAATATAATTAGAGGGGGAGCCGAATTTTCTCCTGTGGGAGTCGGCATGGAGAACCAAGTGTGAAAATGCATCTCTGCTGTTAATCCAGAGGGGCCTCACCTGCATTAATGGCAGACAGTGAGTTTCACACATTGTTCAGCTTACGGACGCCCACATGAGAAAATCTCTCAGAGGAGACATTTCATTAGTGTGGGTGCTTTAACTTGGGAATTTTGTGTTTTAATAGGATTGATGGAAATGATACTTACTGAGAACAAAATGGTGGAAATTATCAAATCATTTTTTCTGTACACTTCTTATTCCTACCATCCTCTACTCATTATCTTCATCGAGTTTTCCGAGGATGTTTCTCTTTCCTCTTTTTTCTTTTTACCTATGGTGCCTAGCTTCACACTTTTCTGATGAGTAGCAAGCATCACTCCAGCACTTATGGTCCATCATTATTATCTACAGGTTGCAAGCATTTTTGTTCCCACAGTTGTCGTCATGGCATTCCTGACTTTTTTGGGATGGTAAGCATACTGTTGCCTTTTGTGATGTTGATATCAAATTGACCACTTTCTTCAAATATTTTAAAACTCTTCCGGTTATACTTTGCAGGTATATTTGTGGTGTATTGGGAGCCTATCCAGAAGATTGGCTTCCTGAAAGTAGCAATCATTTCGTTTTCGCTCTCATGTTTTCGATATCAGTTGTGGTGATTGCATGCCCATGTGCCCTTGGGTTGGCAACTCCAACAGCTGTTATGGTAGCAACCGGTGTTGGAGCTAATCATGGAGTCCTGATAAAAGGGGGTGATGCTTTGGAAAGAGCTCATAAAGTCAAGTATGTGGTGTTTGACAAAACGGGTACCCTTACACAGGGGAAAGCAGCAGTTACCACTGCTAAAGTTTTCTCTGAAATGGACCTTGGGGAGTTCCTCACTTTGGTTGCTTCTGCAGAGGTGAGTTTGGTTGTAGCTTCTTTCCGAGATTGATATTTTATTTGACTTCCATTTATGACTGCTTTTTCATGGTTTAGGCTAGTAGTGAGCACCCACTGGCAAGAGCAATTGTAGACTATGCATACCATTATCATTTTTTTGGCAAGCTACCCAACTCAAAGGATGCCCGAACCAATGGCAAAGAGGCTAAATTCTCTGGGTGGCTTCTTGATGCCTTCGAATTTTCTGCTTTGCCTGGAAAGGGTGTGCAATGCTTTGTACATGGGAAAAGAGTTTTGGTGAGTTTTCCCCTGTAGATTCATGCAAATGTGTTTTCATGTGCAAAAGTTGTTTTCATAATTTTTTTTCCTTAGTGGAGATATTGTTTCCTGATCAGGCCGGTAATCGAAAGTTGTTGACTGAAAGTGGAGTTGCAATCCCTGCAGAGGTTGAAAGTTTTGTGGCAGAGTTAGAAGATAGTGCCAAAACAGGAATACTTGTGGCATATGATAATACCCTTGTTGGAGTTTTAGGAGTAGCAGATCCATTGAAGCGTGAAGCAGCTGTTGTTATAGAAGGCCTGGAGAAAATGGGAATCCAACCAGTCATAGTAACTGGTGATAATTGGAGGACAGCACGGGCCGTAGCCAGAGAGGTTTGTATCTTTATCTCTGAAAATTCTGCAAAAACCATACATGTTTTGACATGATTTAGTTTGCCTCGCAGCTCTGCCATGATTTTCTAGTCATTGCTTTCCTGTGATTATCATTTTCATTTCTGATTCTGAGAAATTATGAGGTCCAGATTAGAGAGACCCTCAAATAGGGTATAGTTTGCGGAGGATCCCAACATTGTACTTGTACATGTGGATCTCAGGATTTGTGATCCAGATGGGGGATCTTATTGTGACCATTATAGATGTGGGATGCCCAAATCTCCCAAATATTATTTCACACACACATGCAACACGCACACACACAAAAAAAAAAAAAAAAAAAAAAAAAAAAAAAAAAGTAGAAGAAGATTTCCCAGATTAGAAATATGGCCTTAAATATTTTCTCCATGTGGTCCATCGTACAGTCCACTTATATCCCACTTTGATGTGGGCGAGTTCTACCTGTCCCCATTCCTCGTTAGATCAACAGTCAGGATATCAACCATGGAACTGGTGCAAACTCGTGAGAGTCCGAAGCCAAAAACTCTTTCTATAGTATGGTTATTGTTTTGATTAATTTCTTTGGAAGCAGAGCCTGTTCCCTAATTGAGCATCACTTAACATCATCTGTATGCTTAATTGGCAGGTTGGAATTCAAGATGTCAGAGCCGAGGTGTTGCCGGCAGGAAAAGCTGATGTCATACACTCATTTCAAAAGGATGGAAGTGTGGTTGCCATGATCGGTGATGGGATCAATGACTCACCGGCTCTTGCAGCTGCGGATGTTGGGATCGCAATCGGGGCAGGGACGGATATCGCGATAGAAGCCGCAGATTACGTATTGATGAGAAACAGCCTTGAAGACGTCATCACAGCTATTGATCTCTCGAGGAAAACCTTGGCACGGATACGTTGGAATTATGTGTTTGCCATGGCGTATAATGTTATCGCCATTCCATTTGCAGCTGGGGCTTTCTTCCCCTTTTTAAGGTTCAGGTTACCACCTTGGGTCGCTGGGGCCTGCATGGCCTTCTCCTCTGTAAGTGTTGTATGTTCATCCTTGCTTTTGAGAAAATACAAAAAACCTAGGCTCACCACTATACTAGAGATTACTATAGAATAGAGTAGTTTTCATTCATAGAGAGGAAATGATGCAGTAATTCATCTCCCATTTTAAGCAGTTTTCCATGGGAATATCTGCAACCAATCAGTGTAACATGTACATGCCACTGTTGTATTGTGTCCTTTTGTGGTTTGAAAGTGTATTTTTGTCTCTCTTTTCTCTCCATACTTTTCTGTTAGTGGATATCAATATGGTCTTATAAACAATGACTTGAACCTCCTTAACTTTGCACAGGGGCTTCATGCTGAAGCAATTGACTGGAGAAAGTGGGGTTGTTTGGGTGTAGACTGTAGAGAAACCAGGCGGAGAAAACTATTCATGTTACAAAATCTGTGGATATTTTTTACCCCACATGGATTTTCTCCACTTTCTTTCCTCGTCCAAATGACCCCTTAATTCATGGTCAGTTCTCTCAGGATGAGTAGGGCACAGACTGGTTACAAGCACTTTTTTTATATAATCAAAAGGTCTAAAATGATTTATGGACAGTCCTGATTCTGTCTCATAGATGATCGATCACCCGTGGACTAGGCCCCATTTAGAGCAACCCATTATTTGCATATTTGACTTTGTAAAAGAGGAATTAAGTAAGGGGTAGGATTAAAGTGTATTTGATAGAGATTACACAAAATGTTGTGAATAGATTTGCTGAGCTGGTGATCCATTGAGGAACTTCCCTTACAAAAAAATTCAATTGAGGGACTTTGGAGCGAGCAGTATCATTTAGCCATCCTACGAACCCATCTGAGCAAAATTAGAAGAGATTAGTGAAAAAAAAGTCTCTTGAAATTCTGACTTTCCAGAAAATCGATCTTATGGAACTGGGATTTTCTCATCTCTGGAGAATCTGAAATTCCACCACTGATTCTGCAGAAAAGGATTTGTTTTTCTGCGCTCGCTATTTTCCACATTTTCTGAGCCACTTTTCTATGGAAAAATAGGAACAATTGAATTATTTTTCATGGATCCTGCAGCTGGAAGGGGAAGCCGAGAAAGCAGAATTCCCATTACACAAACATGCCCACTGAAGAATATCTCTTTTTTTTTTTTTTTTTTCATTTTTGTATATGTAGAACACCTCAGCTTTTGTGCGTGCATGGGGTGACCCTCTCCCGAGCACCCTCTGCGACGTAGGGGATGGAAAGATCTAAATGAAATCTAAGGGTATATATAATATCAACTTTATGAAATCGTCATATCTGTAATCTATAGCCCCTCAAATTTAATGATTTTAGAATGAAAGATTGTTTAATCACTCTGCTCTCAAGTAAACCAACTGCCATGACACCTGGTTTAAGCTATTAAAATGCCGGTTTAGGTAGCCATCATTACCATTATTATGCTATGACACATTTATAAGAGTTAACATTTGTTTTGAACAGTTCACATTTAAAATAGGTGGAACCAAATAGGGATCTTCATGAATTTTCTATAAACCCATGTCTTGAAACAGGTCCTTTGGAAAAGAAATTTTGATTTTGTAAAATGCCCCCTTTTGTTTTACAAATATATTAAAAGATTTTTTCTTGTTTGTTTTGAGGGGGGTTATCCGTGTACTTTTTGACCGAGCAGGACTAGTCCCTTAGGTAGCGCCCCCTAAGCCACACAAATGCAAATCTGATAAATCTGAAGTAAATTACCAATACAAGATGTTGGAAACAAATCCATTCTTTGCCACTCTCCCAACACCAACAACTCCCTGGTGGGATTATATAAAAGAGAAAAAAAAAACCTCCCAAGGTGGGTAATATGTGTTGAAAATTCCTGCTGCTGAGGTGGAAGGTAGACCTAACTATCCTTGTGCTACTGGTTCCTTTTTTACTTTTTGTACGAGGTGAGCCTGTGACTTATAAACAATCCGGATTCGACCTGCAATGGCAGTTTCACAAAAATAAATAAATGAATGAAAGGTAGAGTGGGCCCTCTCAGTGCAGGAGTTGGTAAGTGTACGATGACTTGTACTATTCTTAATCTTCTAGTACAACTATATAGCTGTATTGTGTAGTACATACACTCTTTGTAAATGGGTGGTTAGTTGTTACTTAATAAATGTGGTCTCTTTTGACCCCTTGATTTCTAATAATAGTAGCCGCCAAGCAGTTGTCATTGGAGTAGCAATTTTTTTCTTTTTTCTTTTTCTGAAGCAAGGGCCAAATGAGGATTCCTATTCCAGATGACCTAACTCCTGCTGCTGCAACCAAACTCAACCACTCTATATAAATATATATATATATATATTTATATATCCAAATGTATAATTTTGAATTGACTTTCAAGAAAAGGATCTGGATTTTATTTGATTTCATTATTTACTATGTAACAGGGTGAGCTTAGTTTGGATGGGAATAAAAGGCCTCATTAGGTAATGAAATCATCTGTGATGGAGATACACAACTCTTCTTGTCGTTATGAGTGTGAATTGAGAAAACTATGGAAGTACTAAAAACTAATTACTAAAGAGAAACTCTCGAAAACTCTCCATTTATAAAGAGGCATTTTTGCCCCTATCTAATGGCCAGTGAAAGTGAAAGTAAACATATTCTCCTATTTACTCGCTTTTTTAGGAGAATGTGCAAGAGAGAAAATAGAAAAACTACGGCATGTTAAATGTATGAAGATATGAAGTAGGAATTTGAATTTGAAAAATAAAATGAAACTCATTTGGATATGTATATGGTTTCCTATAATTTGTTATGCATCTCTTTTTTACTCTTCTTTATTTTGTAAAAAGGGGCACACTTTTGAATTCACAATATTTTCAGTTTGACACCATTAAATAAGTCCAACTTTTTAACATTCACCTACCCCCTTGAATTTGCATTTTTCTCAATTTGATATCAATCTGACCATTAAATGTCATTGTACTCAATCACAAAACAAATAAGAGGCCCCACTTATGGATTTTTAAATTACCATGAAATGATATAATCAATCAATTAATCTATAAATTTAATATGTTCACACTCAACCCCATGATTTGGCATTATTCCCAATTTTAATTATATTGAACCAACCATTTAACTTTCGTTGGATTCAATCACAAAATAAGGGGGACCCATTTGAAGGGAGAAAAAAATAGGAAAGTGGTACTTGTAGTCAAAGTCTTACTTTTAATGGAGAAAAAATAGGGAGAATTTGTTAGTTTCTTTAAAGCTTAGGTTAGATGCTTTAATTTCTTTTCCTAGAAATTAGCCTAGGAGATAAACATGCTAGCAAATCAGAATAATAACTCATATTCATTCATCCAAAAACAAAATTGGGTGTTTTTTTGCTACAAAATGACCAGGGAGCTTTGTAGCATGCCTCATTATTAAATAATTAAATTATACCTTTCTATAAGAAAATATTTATTTATTTATTATTGTTATTATTATTATTATTATTATTTTGCTAGATGGGTGAGTGGCACATAACATGTGAGACAACCTACATACCTATGGATCAATTTCTGGGCAACTTTGTGAGATGTGATACCCTTGGCACTAGGGTATCTCGAGTTTCTCAGAAAATATTCTACTTCACTAAGGACATGTTTGTGCTATGCAAGGATTTCTCAATAGAACAAAAAACCTCTGATTTTCCTACTCACCATTTTCCCGCTATTTATTGCTGAGCTTTTTAGTGTGAAGATTTATAACTCCATAAAAGATCATTTTCTAGAGGAGGCTGAAAGAATATCTTTTCCATGGCACCACGAAATTCTAGCATCATATAAAAGCATCCTAAAAAGAATAGTGTTTTCTCTACTCTCCAGAGAAATTGTTTTTTTGTTTTTTTCTACCAGAAAAATAGAAATTGTTTTTTCTTATATTTTGTTAAAAAATAGTTAATGAGAGAACACTTTTTCTTCTCCTCAAAGAAATCCAAATAAAATAAACCAGATTTTTATGGGATTTTATTTTCTTCTCCACACTTTTGTCTTCATCCAAAATGAGCCAACCTACCTGCAGTCAAGTGGCGGACCGAGTAGAAGGATGTGGGTGCAATTGCACCGGTCAAACATTGTTGTGCTTCTAAAACTCATATGAAAATCTTCAGTCCACTTCCAATAATCCCATAAAATCATGGTCCACTCTCAAAATCCTCATGAAAAATCCCTTTTGCCCTCAAAACTAAACTCCCTATTATGGTCTGCACCCCTCAAATGAAAATCCTGGATCCGTTGCTGCCAGCATTGCACTTTACCAAGTTCCCACTCATTTGTGCAAAAGTTCATGCAATACTGGGATGACTCCACTTGTTAGCACCAAAAGATCAGAATATGGCTCAGCTGAGGAAGGCTGCTACCTGCCCGAGGCGATTTGGAGCAGCTGAGTCTCGTCAAAATTAAACTTATTCTGTACATTATAAGAAAAGGAAAATGAGTACACTTGCTAGTAGTTCCTGAGTTTTTGTGTTTACCACTGAGTCTTTCCAAAAAACCATCTTGCTCGAGTTAACCAGAGTCTTGCTAGACCCATTTTCTCACAAAGTCCTCAGCTTTTCACCCATCTGAGTAACTCAGCCTAGTATTTTTAAAGTCCTTCCAAGTTGTAGAATTATGCTTGCTAGAGATAATGACTCGAATTGCATCCCATCATTAAGCAGTCCAGATTGAGTAATCCATCCCT
Organism: Persea americana; assembly: GCA_029852735.1. NCBI lineage: Eukaryota > Viridiplantae > Streptophyta > Magnoliopsida > Laurales > Lauraceae > Persea > Persea americana. The sequence continues at coordinate 74,347,270 of CM056815.1, forward strand.
ATATTTTATTGAAGAATTTTTTTTTTTTGGCTTTTAACTTATGCCCACCCTCCCTGCACGGAGTCCCGGCAAGGAAATTTTCCTGGTTCCACCCCTGCTTTGAAGGACTTGGTACACTATGAGGCCTACTTTTGATAATTGTAATCTTGTCCCATGCACTATCCTTTCATGACTGGGCTGGGGGCTCAATTTGACACCCATCTCATTATTGGATCGAATCTCAAAACAATTTATAGTTAAAAGACCATTAAATTTAAAAGTTGTTAAATGAAGAGTTAAGATAATCTGATGGATCTGATTTTTATGATAATTTGATGGGTCTTATAATGGAATGCACAGGAATGGTCATATGACTGGCCCTTTCCACCCTATTACAAGCAGATCGCATACTTATCAGGGGTGGCAAGGGGGATTAAAAGTTCTCATCAAGTGTAACTGTAAATGCTACTTTAACCCATGATTAATTAATCTTGTCTTTTAACTGTACATTTTTTAAGATTCAATTGACAGAGATTTAAAGTGAAATATGAGCATCAAACTAGGGTTTGTGAAATACACTGATCAAAGGTGGACCCAAGCAGGCTAAACAGACCTAGACTGCACCTGTAATCCGCTCCTAGGGGAAAAAATTGATCATGTGACTTGGAAATTGGAATTCACACCTACAAAATGACTGTAAAATGTGTAATACACTTCAGCACATGGGGCCTACATAGATGTATGTAATTACTGGTGCCAGTAAGAGGGATGGAAGGGTCTAGCAAATGAACAAGCCCTGTCAGCTCTTGGTTTTTAAGGGCTGGAAATTCACAAGTCTTTGAGTCAGAAATGATCCAGTATCACTCGGGTCGGGTTTGGGTCGGATTTACCACATTGGAATTTGGAGTAATGGAATGATTGTGTGATTAGACCTTAGAAGTCCTCTCTCCTTGTCTCTTCATCTTCCAAGGGACCATCTATGTAAGGAATCGAATAAGAATTGCTGGCTGAGAGGGACACTTGGGTTTGGCACTTGCTTTCAGAAATGACAAGAGTAAGGTCATATGCAATGAGCAATTACCTCATTCTTGCATACCATATGAAAGAAACATTTGATGATTCACAGCCATGTGATTTTTCTGGAGATGGCCACTCATCCATCTCAAGCGTCTCCACTGTACACGTAGCTCTCATGATTTGAAAAAAGACCCCCTGGAGTTCATAACCCAAAAGGATTCACTTGGGTCCTCATAAATTGAGTGCAGCTAAATCACCTGTAGATACGAATTGGATTTTGCTCCTAGCCATTTTTAAAGGGGGCCAAAATCAAAGGATCCGAGATCAATTTCTTCCTCGTCGTTTCCTTGTCAATTGCGACCATAAATATGGCTACTAAGATGGTCCTGATGATGGCCCACCGAGCCAACGGTTACAATTGCTTGACCACTACTGTACACTCTCTCACAGCAATGACCACATTGTGTCAACACGACAGAACCTGCTTTTACAACTAGCAACAATACTGCCACATTATCCAGCTTCACTAGACAGGCCTTCACAAGAGGACCTCATGTCTTGTATCTAGTATGAGCGTCTATATAAAGTGCAAAATGCAGAGACAATTGAACACAACCCCATCACACCCAGTGCATAGTAATCAGGAATACAAAAACTGGTTGCACCCACTATGAGAATTGAAGCGATCGCGGCTCATTCCATCATAAGAAGTGATCTTGATCTACTTCATAATGTATCTTGGCCGCGACCGCTCTCAATTCTCTTAGAGGGTGGAATTAGCATCCATCCATCCAACTGAAGAGGTCCATTGACAAGAGACTCGTCCACTGTAATCCATCCTTTGATTGTATGTTCATTCCTTCCTTGTAGGGCTACTGTCTACTTTCAGCCAAATTTAGCAGGAGTTTTGGGATGGTAGGAGAATTTCGATTATAGATGATGCAATTGGAATGGGCAGTGCAACTGAAACATGGCCATGGTTTCATTCCCCTCTGTTTGGGTTGCCAGCTTTTCAAATTGGCTTGGACTGCCCGGCCTCGACTCGGTGGATATAGACACAGGCCATGACCATGTAAGCCTTCACAGCTCACCCAACTGTGAGGCAAACCACTACTTACTCCTAGTTAAATTAGAAAACATCACCACCTCTTGCAAAAGCAATACAATTTGCCACTTCCGGAAAAACGAAAACCAGTTGCTCTGAACTTGGTTTCTTTTACAAGGGAAAGAGATCCTTATTGAGTTAACCTGCAGCTTTAGTTAACTTTTAAAAATCTGCATGACTATATTGTAGGGAACAGCCAGACAATCGCAGGTAACATGAGAAGAAAACCACACAGGTATAACCTGACCTGCCAAACATAGTCAAACCCTCTGTTCACTGGTAAGGCAGCTTAACCGAGCTTGGCCTACAAAGATCAAACTGGTCCCGTTGTAAATTGTGGATTTGCTGGTAACAAGGTTTCCAATAATGGAGCAAAAGGTACCTATGTTTTTTCTAATCTCTGAGCTCATTTCTCATAATGAATTTAAATCTAATGTTTCATAAAGTAATGGCAGTCTATCTACCATTGCTATTTTTAAAAGCATTGTAGACAAGTGCATTGTAATGGGTCAATTTGTTCCCAGAAGCGGAGCAATTTCAGATGAAGTTTTTTATAAATGGCACTAATGTAAGAGGTTTCTACCATTCACAGAGAAAGATTGCTTACAACCTGATTGCAGTTAGTCATTTACGTCAGCAACCTATGCACATCAAAAGTATGAAGCAAAGATCAACGGCGATAATGTTAGATGCTTAAAAGTATGAAGTAAAGATCAATGGCTATACTATTAGATGCTCAAGTGTAAGATCCTGCCTGCAATTAATGAGTATTTCATAAAAGAAAATGCAGCTCGACCTCGAAGAGTTCATTTAAATGGATTAATGACACTTATAAATCACATTCTCCATAGTATCACATCCAATCTCATTAATGTTACATTTATTCTCTAGCACTAACAAAGTTCTGCCTAGACCAATTAGGTGAAGACAAAGAAAAACAAAAAAATTCAGGCCACCACTTTCCAAGTGGCAGCTTCAGCTACTCTTGCAACTACCCTATCATGGAAGAAAACTACTCTATCATGGAAGAAAACCTCATATTGCAACTACCACGGCACAGACTTCAATTGTGAGTTGCAGCAACGAATGCCATGTGCTCGATCAGGTCCAAAACACGATTGCTGAATCAAGATGAGGGAAAATTTTTTTTATTCTTTTCAGATGATGGACGCATTGAAAACTAAAGAAAGAAAGGAAAAGAAGTGAGTCAAACATTAGGCGTACCTGTAGCCCCACTCATTGTCATACCATGAAACAAGCTTCATGAAGGAAGCACTCAATCCAATGCCTGCTTTAGCATCAAAAATGCTTGACCTGTGGAATGTAATAGGTGTGTGGGTATACATAGTAATGTAAAATATAGCATTTCTCAAGGTTGGCTACTGTAGGAATATTTTTCTACCTTGAGTCACCAACAAAATCATTAGAAACGACATCCTCATCTGTGTACCCAAGTATGCCTATGAGGGGGCCCTCTGATGCAAACCTGAGATTTAACTTTACAAGTTAGTTTTTGATGTGATCCATAAAGGCGTCCATGTGTGCAGCGCATGGAGATGAGTGTGTGTACGCATTGGTATGAATGGATGGATGGGTATGTGTATTTAGCATTACAAGTGGACATGAGTGCTTTGTGCATGCAACTACAGTCCAATCACATGTTTTGAAATGAAACAAAAATAAAATCACAAGGAAGCATAAAGCAAGCTGTAAATAAACCCCAGATGCTCACTCTTTTTTTATAACGAACCCCAGACAACACTCTTGATGAATCTATGACAAAATTTCAAAGCACAAAGCTAAGTTAAAAGGGATTTGATGCAAACACCCAAAATAGGACGAGGACATAATCAAGCCCCCCTTCACAATGTAAACGATAGCAACTAATATTTCTCAACTTATATAGCTCAAGACCAAAACATATTCAAATTACTAATAGCGCACATTCTCATTTAGGGCCTGTAATTTGCATAGAATACATAGGAATTCATGGTCAAATGAGCTCCACCGATGTATTATTAGAGAGGTGAGGGTGAAAGATACAAGGTAGCAATGTAGATGAAACCTTGACTTTTCCAAGATTTTAAGCACTAGGGTGATGGCTGAGTTTTCATTTTCCATCTTCCTTTGATCCAATTTCCATTAAAGGGGAGGTTATTTGACAGTCATTTTTGGATATTCACCTTTGATTCTTCATTTTTAATCACTTGCATAAATACTAAGTATAAGAATTCCAAGGAATTCATTACATGAAATGAACAGGCCCTTAAGCTATGATACCCGGATGCTTCGACATGCCTAGCATATCTGTGTCAAACCGATACAACACCCATGTCGGTACTTGATATTGCACGGATGCTTCTAGAGTACAAGTTTAATATCATAAGCCTATTGCTTTATATAGTTGTTTTTGTTCTTACTTTTCCACAAAAAAACTGTTAGAAAGGAATGCAAATAATGATAATTCATTAATTAAGAAATACTCTAAAGAAAAAATTAGTACAGCCATATCAACATTTGTGTTAGGGCCAGTTTGGAAACTCTACTAATAGTGTCAAGTGAAGTAAAGTTGATTTTAAAGAAAGAATAAAATATAAGTAGGTTATGATGGTAGTTTGTTTTTAGTTGTTTGTTATGGAATCTTTTTTACTTTTTGTATGGAAAAGTGAAGTTTTTTTAGATTTTAGTGGATAAAGGTAGTTGTTTTTTGACTTTTTTTTTTAAAAGATGAGGGGAGTTTTGAATAAAGTACATTTGATGTGACATATTGTCTGGGAAAATGAAGGCTTTACTTGACTTTGATTGTATTAGTAAAGTGCCAAACTAGCCAAATTTCTGAAATTACAGAGTTGTATCCCCAATCCTTGTGTCCCTCTGTCTGCGTCCACGTCAGGGCATCATAGCCCTTAAGTATCTAAATCAAGCTCTTAAAAAACGAATTTTAATAAAATGAACAATCCAATGTGAAGGCAACAAGACATCTGCTTCTTAAAACAGGAACACATAACAGCGCCTTTTTAAAAATTTATTTATGAATAACCTGTATACTTCACCGAGGCAAAGGTCACCACACTCTATGAAGTAGCAGCCAGTTCCAGGTAAGTAGATATTAGGCTTTTGCGTGAGGACATCGGGTTCAAACATTGCAATCATCAATCAGTTGTGAGGAATATAACTATAAAAGGGCAATCCACTTTGCAATACAATTTTTTTAATTGGTGAAAATAGCAAATTATTAAAAATAAAGGAAAACCATTACAAAGCCGAACAACAACAGGGAGGGGTATTAGAGCATTATACCCCACAAACAACAAAAACATATATGAGCCATCCAAGGAGAGACTCATGAACCCCTTCTTTAGCTTAAGACCATTTGCCAAAGAGTTTGCCAACCTAATCACATGACAGAAAGACACATCAAAAAGGGAGGAAAACTCTTTGATCTCATTAAGAGAAACTGGAACCAAGGCCGTCCTATGCAATCTTAATTCAACTAGCATTATAATATGTGGGAAAACTAGCACCACTATTACATGATAAGAGGAGGTTCTCCTAGCTTTTGTGATACAAATCCTAGGGTTAGGATTTGGATAGTAGGTGCCATAGCACATGGTAGTTTCTGGAGAAACAATCACACACAATGAAGATAGCTCTCCAACGATAAAATCCCATAGGGGAAAATTATATTCAACTCAAACTCTCTCTATCCTCTAATACAATACTCATATAAATAGGGGAAATAAATCTTAGGGATTGAGAATCCTAAACAAACTAGAAACTAATATGATTGGAAACTACTCTAATACAACTCAATAAATAAAACTAGCAACTAATAACAGTTAATAAAGAAATCCCTGAACTTCCTTGGGTCCCACATGTGGACCTCGAGCCTTGTTCCAAAGACATGGTAGTGTTGCTGCATCATTTTGCCTGTTCTAGTGAATTGACAATGGTAATTATATAAAACCAAAACCAAAATTCTAAGAAAGAAGCATTCAAACATGATACAGAATACATCAATCATCCATAATAAAAGCTATAGTCGATTAATCAGTCCATGAGGCCCATCTCCATAAGTATCTACATCAGTCACGCATAATAAAAGCTTTAGTCAATTAATCAGTTCATGAGGCCCATCTCCATAAGTATCTTGCAAGATTTTCCTTTTTGCCTTATTTCTTGTGACATACGACTTACAAGACTATACAACCCTTAACACCTTTTCCATTCAAACTCAAACCCTATATCACCTTCTCCAATCAAACTTAAACCCTATCATTTGAAGACCATTAATGGAATTCCAATCCATATTATTGTATACCTTCTTTTTACTCTTTTCCCCCTCTGATTGGAAACATGAATCAGACCCTCAACCTCAATGTTAGGACAAGGAGCACCTTCCAACTATGCTGCGTGTTCTTAACAATAGTACACCTTTATATATATTTTTTCTTTTTTCCTTCTTTTTCCTGAATCAATAAAACTTTCATTCAAATAGGTCAAGGTAAATCTAAGTCTGAGTCCATCAAGGCGATGGACCCCAGATGAACACAAATATATATATATATATATGAGGATAGAAATAGTAGCTTCTACAAAAGCAGTATCATTTGCAATGAGTAGGATCTACTTTGAAATACCAGTCCTGAACATTGAGATTGATCCCAAATTTGATTCTATTGGGATGAGACCGAAAAGTGCATCCAGAGGATCAGCCAACTCCTTCACTTCATTAAGGCGATGGACCCCAGATGTATTTATGTTCATCAAGGCAATGGACCCCAGATGAACACAAATATATATATATATATATATATGAGGATAGAAATAGTTGCTTCTACAAAAGCAGTATCATTTGCAATGAGTAGGATCTACTTTGAAATACCAGTCCTGAACATTGAGATTGATCCCAAATTTGATTATATTGGGATGAGACCGAAAAGTGCATCCAGTGGATCAGCCAACTCCTTCACTTCATTAAATACATAGCAAAGCCAAAGGTTGACATCATCCACCGACCAGATAATGGCGCTCTGAGTCACTACACACCATCTCGGACCATGGGAGCCTATAACAATACTTTGGGCCCTTCCTTAGTTGCTCGAATTTCTGCTCAGCGAAGGAACTAACGCCTCTACAGGTCCCAAGATCATCAAAACTACTTCTTCAAGCTCATTTTTTATATATGGTACCCAACCGAACACAAGAAAGACTCAAATTGCCATTTGAAGCATCTTGTCCAAGTCAACATTCAACAACATTCCTAGAGTCCAAAATCTTTCTCTAGAGTATAGAGTCAATATGCACATTGGTTATATGGATGCCACAAAGGACTTGTCCTTGATGAACAAAGCTCTTTTCAAAGGATAAAATTGAACAACTCCACAACTTACATAATTGCAAGGACTTCTAATGATCTATACACTCATTACCCACCATGATGCCTTATCCATCAACCAGGGTTGGATTGGTGAACTCTAAAATATAAGATACAAGCCTATGACCACTTGCATGAAGGTGAGTCATGTGCCACATGTACTTATGTGAGTGCATACATGCATCTAGTTGTGGCAATGGAAATGGATGTTCATAGAAGAGACATAAACAGCAACACTCCAAAAGAAATTTTGAATATTGTATGGCATGCTTCCTGCAGTTCACCTAATAGTTCGAGATCACAAATCTAACACTCCCATTCGTCAAGAGAATAATAGTGTCACAGTGACGCAGCCCATCATTCAGTTTCACTGGGGTTCAATCCTAATCAGGACCAAGACCAGGACCTATGGTAGGCGTGATCTGACATGCGATTGGGAAATGAATGGAAAATGAAAGCAGAAGAGAGGAGGCATCCAGGAAATGTAAAGAGGGGGGATTAGAAGGTTAAAAGACACTGTAAATCCCTAATAGGTAAGGATCCAACCCCAACTTGAAATGCAAGCACGAGGTAGCCTGAGCACATAACTGGCACTAACCGGATCTACAAGTGAAATGTAGGATTACTAGTCACCCTTCTGCACCCAAGATACTTGTGACTCAACCACTATGGTTTTAGGAAATAATCTGAATGTAGATGTGTGGATTAGTGCATGCAAAATGAAACAAGCAAAGAAGAAAGGGGAGGGAAAAACTCTACAATTATAAACCCAAGGGGGACCCTTGTGATTTCTAAATTTATTGTGTTTCAGGAAAACTCAAAGATGCCTAGGCTTTCAATCGCAGCAAGCAAACTGAAAGAAAGTGGGACGTAACCGATAGATGTCATGCAAAGAACATTGATAAACAGGCATTTGACCCCTTTCATATGAAAATGACCTAAAGCACATAGGATGACACATAAGTGGTCCCACCGTGATCGCCAAGACTGTCTGACATTCACTTCAACTCTGAAGGGGCGAAAACACTTGTTCTATATGTGATATGTAAAATATCAACCGAAACCTAGGATCCCAAAAAAAGGGATCAACAAGTCATTGTGATCGCTAGTCATGGAAAATGGCCATAACTCCATGTGATCACACTGTTGAAAAACGTTGTAGCCATTGCATCTTGATGCCCTTAATAGTGTCCCAACACCCTTGAAAAAACATCACAATGTAACCATTGCGTCCAAGGGTATCAATATGTTCCAAGATGGAAAATTGAAGTTCTAATATAAATGAACTAGCAACAAATTCTGTTTAGTGAGGAATTATGTGAGTTGGATAAGGATAATGCCTATGTTTTATCTTCCAAAACATGCACTCAGGGCAATGTTCTCGCAGTTGCTTCCTACTGCAGAACATACTTGCTTTGTAATTGCTCATGTCAGTCAACCCTTCTTTTTTTTTGTGTGTGGTGTGTGGGTGCTATTTACAAAGAAAGAAAGACAGACACAGACCACAAAGAATGAGAGGAAAGCTCCATAACCTTTTACAAATCCCCGGTAACTCAACCAGCTATGCAAAGGATGTCAGTAAATCGTTGTTTTCTATGAAGTTGTAAACAGCCAATACTTCTATAATAATAGCATTTCTTCTAATAATCTTCTAGTTTGAAAGAGAAACCACCCAAATGTTATTGCAAAGCACACTTCAGAAATTGTGAAGTGTATGCCTGGCAAAATGAAAGTGAATTCTACGAAGAAAAGAAAAGAGGTATGGAGAGGAAATTTAAGACATTAGAACTAAGGGATAAATTTCTAGAAGTTACCAGAAATATTACACATCAATACATAGATGTGCACGAGAAGCCTTAATAAAAGAATAAGCATATTACACATCAATACATAGATGTGCACGAGAAGCCTTAATAAAAGAATACGCAATGTCTGCTCACAGACACGCAGCACGCATGCATCTCTCTCTCCCATATTTTGCTACACTGTTTTGTATATATTCGGGTTGAGATAATCATCTACATACTGGGTACCTCAATTTACGTGAACAATAAAACTCAATGTTTTTAGATCTTTTGCATGGGAAACACTATAAGTAAATATACAACCAACAAAAGAAGTAACATACTTTATGGCTGCTTTCACATCATCATATGACGCGCTTTTCTCAAGCCGGCATGTTAAGTCTACAACTGAAACATTTGGTGTTGGAACACGGAAGGCCATCCCTGTGAGTTTCCCATTGAGTTCTGGTAGAACTTTTCCAACAGCCTGAAATTCCAAAAGAAAATTACCTCTCCATTGGAGTTTCTAAGTCTGGAGTTGCTCCAGTAAAATTACATGACATATCATAAATATATATATATATATAAATATATAAAATACATAACATACCTTGGCTGCACCAGTCGAACTGGGGATAATGTTCTGGCCAGCCCCACGGCCGCCTCGCCAATCCTTCATTGAAGGGCCATCAACAGGCTTCTGCGTTGCTGAAAAGAAAAGGACAATATATATTTCATAAATAGCACATGCACAAGGAATCTGGTGCTTTTAATTGAAATGTTAGTCCAAGTACAGGACTGCACATATGCATGCATGTGTGTGGTGGGGGAGGAAAGAGACCTGTTGTTGCATGCACAGTTGTCATTAGACCTTCTGCAATACCAAACTCCTCGTGGACCACCTGAAACATAACCAGGTTTTGAATTTATAGCCATTGAATTTGGTTGACCTCCTGAGCACTTGCATGGGCATAAACCAAATCAAGTAAAAATAACTTTACCATATATCAAGCTGCAAATGGAATTTTGTTAAAGGAAAAGAATATGCATGAAATATAGAAGCTAGCTATCAGTTAACATGCTGATTAATCACCAATTATTTCCAAGCTGACCAGTAAAGGCAACTGAGAAAAACATAACATGTAGGAAACTGACACAGTATGTTGAGAATGTAACCACACCTTGGCAAGGGGAGCAAGACAATTAGTAGTACAGCTTGCATTAGAAACAATATTCATACTCGGCTTGTACGTTCTCTCATTTACTCCAACCACAAACATGGGTGCATCAGCTGACGGAGCTGATATGACAACTTTTCTGGCGCCACCCTACGGAAACAAAATAAAGAAAATTTAGTCAGAGAGAGAGATAGAGAGAGAGAAGGGGGAGCCAAATTTGCTCAACCAACCTTTAAATGGGCCGATGCCTTCTCCAATGTTGTGAAAACCCCAGAAGATTCGACAACATATTCTGCCCCATAATCACCCCAAGGGATCTCTGCTGGATCCCTGAAACAGAATTTGTAACCATGATAAGAAGCATGCATGTCAGTAGCATGGCACCCACAATACAATCTTTTTGTATCATATCAAAAGAAAAAAAAAAAAAAGAACACTTCTTCACAATATGAGCTGCACAACCCAGGTTTTCAATGACCTGAACCCCTCATGTGGCATTAGATATCAACGTCCACATATGAGATATCCATAAGATCATCCATGGCCCCCACTATATTGCATCATATGAACATTCTTACAAGCTATATCACTTCAAGAACTCATGTACATTGGAAACCTGTTACCAAAAGAAAAGCGCACATTGGAAACCTATAGATTCTCCACATATATAACTGGTCAGAAAAATTTTGAAAAGAATGTAACCCCATAATGAACCTTTCTATGGATTCTCCACATACATAGCTGGTCAGATAGAGTTTGAAAAGAATGTACTCCATAATGAACCTTTCAAGCACAAACAATGGCCAGCTTCTCAATCCACTATCATAAGCCTTCTCCAAACAAAAAAGAACCACACATTAATCTTTCCCCTTCAGAGGAAAAAGTCTTCTAGTGGGTTTACCAGGCATAAATCAAAATTGGATCTCATAACCATGAAGTTCCCATTTAAGTCATTACTTCATTACACACTCCGAGTTCCCAAAGTTTAGCAGTATGACTCAGATAAGTATGTTTTACTTATATTGTGTAGACCATAGCTTTTTCCTTCTCCAGCTATACATTTAGATTTTGACAGTTTGACCTGTAAATTACAATTGGTTATCCCAAGAGAAAAAAAAAATGTATACTACATTTATTATATTAGCATATAAGTATTTGGGGCCCGTTTGGGTCCGTATCCAGGTCCAGGTTTCAGCCCTTTAATTTTGATTTGGCACAGATATGACCCTGGTGGAGTGGATCCCAATTGAGATGGGTACCCTATTAGTAATTCAGATTTGGCTCTGGTATACAATGATCTGACTTGTTTTCGCCCCTACCCTCCAATCTCCACCCATTAGTAGTGCTCCATGTTGCCATACAAGCAACTCTAATATTCACTTGACTCCAAGTTTTGTTCACTCTGCTGCTTTTGGCTCTTTATTGCTCTCACAACCAGTCGTTTGTTTTTATTTGTTAGACACCTTTTCTTTATTTCCTTTCTTTCTCCGCCAGCCATTGCACATTTGCATGGTAGGAACTCTTTGATCCGTAACTGAAATTATCCTATAGTACAGTAGAATATTACAAAAATAAAACATGTAATGATGTATTGGCTTGCTCTTGGTGCCTGTTTTATTTTTTCAGCAGTATCTGTCCTATTAGTTTTTCATAATGTTTAAGTAGAATCTATCATTAGTGATGCCCCCCCAAAAAAAGGCCAGATTAACAGGAAATTTCCATCATATGTGTAACAAATAGAAAACTCAATGCATAATTACTTTTAGAAGAAGTTGGACTAAAATATGCACCACATGGTACCTTTTGCTTGTAATTGCAATCCGCTTTCCATTTATTTCCAGGTTTGATTCATCCACAACCTTAATGCTTCCCTTGAAAACACCATGTGTTGAGTCATACTTAAACATGTATGCCTGGACATAACGGAAGAACAACTGTTACAACAATTCGCAATTAAAACCATATAAGCTATAAATGAATTTAGGTCTTGCATTTTAGTATACGATTGAATTGGCATTTCTTAGGATAGCATCAGCCTGACCTAAGAGCTAGTACTAATGAAATAAGACCGGGGAAACTATACAACCTTAATGTTTCCATCAAGTCTGTGTGAATCAAAAGTTCCTCTTAGTTATAAACAGAACAGAAGACAAACTAATAATAGATAAGGAATTTTCAAATGCATTATCCGACATATATCAATGCAAGAGAACACCCTCAGATTTTTTTTTTATATGGGTCACGCCTTCATGCTCACTAATCTCCAGTAACAACTTCAAACGTATTATCCTACATATATCAATGCAAGAGAACACCCTCAGATTTATAAAAAAAAAAAGGTCAGAGGTCAGAGTTCCAGCCTTCATGCTCACTAATATCCAGTAGCAGCTTAAAAACTAATAAAAATAACAAATAAAGGTACCTGATCCCGTGCTGACCATAACTTCCCATCCTTAAGGGCCCATTGTTTTGGAATCAAGACTGCTAAAATCACAGACCCACTCATGTATACTGGCCCAAGTTTCACTTTGAAGGTAGAAAATGATGCATAAAAACATTGGAATGATTAGGTGTAAGATATATAGCCATTTGTTTTACACATGATCAATAAAATGGTGTATATCACTCCGAGGTGGTTGGATCGAGAAAAGGTGAGTCCCGGATAGGTTAAACCAAGTGATTAATAGGGATAGATTGTCAGCAGACTCTAGGACCATTTCTCATAATAACAAACCTTAAAAACATTAAAGAAATCAAATGGCAGCAGCCAAACAGAAGGGGGTTGGTAACCAATGCATTTTCAGTAAATCATGACATGTCATTGCCCATGAGTGTGATGATGATGCAACAGCCAATTTAACATCCAAGTGAAAAGAATCTTTTACATAATAATGAGCTCAAAAATTTTGAAATTTGCCATCATTATAATCAAGGAAATACAATAAATGTGCTTACCATGTATTTGGCATCAATAAATGGATCATTGAGCGCTACCACTTCAATATCATCCCTAGCTGTGGCTATACGTAAAACCAGTCTACCGATCCGACCAAAACCTACATGGAGAATTGAGAATTTTGAGAATTGAAAATTACTGGTCTCACTTTGGACATTCCATTTGAAGTGCAGTCCGAAACCTCTTCCTAAGAATAAACAAATTAACTAGATTAAGAAAAAAAAAAAAAAACACCATGACCATTTAATCCCTGTTTCAAAAGGCTAAAACTAAATGGAATTAAATCTCTAAACATGCTATTGTCCCCTGCAGCATAGCCTTTTGGCACAGTAAGAGCTGACTGCAATAGCCATAAAGTTTCTAGGCAACATGTGAACCGGCACTTAACCCAATTTGTTCCATTTTGGAGTTACAGACTGTTTTATTAGCAGCTCCCATCAGATTTTTTGGACAAACAATAGTAGACAGCTATTGGCAACACACAAAAAGCCATAGCTATTTATAATGAGACTCGATATATTAGTCAAAAAAAATGAAAAAAAAGCAGGATGTGTCAATCCAGAGTTCAATCAGGATGCAAGACTGCCTGCAAACAACAAAACTGTAGACACATGCAATATAGCTCTTAACAAGCAATAGATCATCATCAAATGTAAATAAATGAAAACGTATCTCCAGCATCTACTAAGATGACTGGCCCAGCTTTCAATGTGGACTAATACAATAAGCCAAAGATAGAAAGCCCACCATTTATTCCAATCTTTGTCTTCCCACTGCTTGACAGGTCTATGAAAGAGAAGAAGAAGAAAAAAAAGTTAGAAAGCCATTGTCCTTTTGAGATTAAGAATTGAATTTGGAATAAACGAGCAATCTTACTTGTGACTGTAGGTGGTATCTCAGTAGCAATGGCTTTGATGGGCTGAAAACTTCGAGCTGCAGATATTCTGGACATCAGAAAAGAGAATTGAACTTCTTATTGTCATATACCCAATATGAGGATAATTAAAACACTAACCATAGTCTTATTGTCATATACCCAATATGAGGATAATTAAAACACTAACCATAGAACCAAAATAATAAATTTCTTAACTGTAAAGAAGACGCTTCTCCTGATAAAACAGGAGAACCAAAAATACTGGTCTCGATCCTATTAGAACTTAGTCTCTGATTGACACCAGAACAAGATACCTGGCAAACATTAGAAGAAAATCAGATTACAAATTCCAAATCAGTAGCCTCACACACATCCTGTTCTTCTATTGCTCAAGAAAATCTATTGGAATAATAAGCTACAACATGGCGGTGACCAAATCACCAGAAAATGAAAACCAGCCAATCTATCCACTAATCAATCAACGAAGAACAAAAATTTATCATTCTAACACGAAACCCGGAACATCGTTTTCATGAATAGATTCCAAACAAGGAACAAACGAACAACAGATTCCTTTTTTATTAAAAGAAAAAAAAAAAAAAGAACTCACTTTTGAAAAAACAAAAAGAAGAACCAACCAAAAACCTCCTAAAAGTCTCAATGCTGTTACAGAAGCTGGACTTTCAAGCTCTGAAATCACATATGTATATTACAAATCAGAAAAACGAATCAACATAAACAAAATATGAAAGCAAAAACTAAAAAAGACCGAACCGATCCGAGCATTGACTACACCAGTCCAAAGGCAAACTCCACAAGAACTCAAAGCAGTAACATTGCATCGATGCAATGACAAAGCATAGAAACAACAACAAAGAAAAAAAAAGACTATCAAATCAAGCTAACCAAAAACAAAAAAAAAAACTCATCTTTCATCAATCAAAAGACATTCCAGAGCTCAAAAACTCCGTAATCCAATCAGAGATGGAAGATCACACTAAATCAAAACATGCATTTACAAAACGACAACCAGAAGATCAAAAACGATTGCGAAAGAAGAGCCGGACACACATGCCTTAAACCGATCGAAATCTCGCGAATAATCACGAGATCCTTTAACCAGAGTCGCCGCTGCATAGCTGATGGAGGATGAAAACGCCATTAAAGCAGATCTCTTTCTCACAACAACAGCAGCGGAGAAGCAGAGAAACCCTACCAAAAGAAGGAAGGTGAGAAAGAAGGAAGAAATGAATGTATTTATAACAAGAACAGTAGATGGAGCAGAAGGTTTTTGGAGGCGGAGATCTTGAGGTGTTTGGTGCAGAGAGAAAAAATGGTAGTAGGTGGCAAAGCACACATGTGTCCTGTTTTTTTCCGGCTGCTCTCTACGGGCCTACTTCGAAACACACGTCCTAATATAACGTGGCGATAGATCCTGAACGTCTATTTAGGTGGGCCATCAGCAAGAAGGCTTAAAAGCACCAAAAGCTGTTCCAATCATCGACAAAGCTGTTTTGGCACCGTTCGTGCATCGCGTTGTGGGTTTTTTTTTTTTTTTTATATCTTGACCCCTTGGAAAACGACTTCATCGGTGTTTAGGTACAGGCACTAGCTGTCATGGGCCCGGCTGAGATTAATATAAACTCCTGGGAATGGAATTTTTGATGAGGTTGAATTGAAGTGGTATTTTATATTTTGGCCTTTTTGTATTTAGGGATTGAATTTATGAAATGTCATTCTCGGACTGCTTGTTTATTTTAAGCTTTTACCTTATTGTTATAATCGATTTAATGTTAATGTCATTGCCATTGAATTAATTTACACATGTAATTTTGGAGGCACGTGTATCACTGTTTCATGGGGGCACGTGTGGTAATAAATGAGGAATATATAGAAAATATGCATGTTTAAGATTTTATCTTTACCACTGGAAAAGAAATCCCTTATCAACCATTAATATAATTAAAGATTTCGCATCAATAAAAATTGATAAAGGTGTGTAAATTTGTTAAAAAAAAATGAGGATTTTCAAATCTTATATACGGGGTCAAACTTGAATCCTTGAGGATTCACAGTCTCTAAACTTGAGTTTTCCCACTATTTTATAAATTATGGGTGTGAAAACTCAGATCTAAAGGATATGATTGTAGACATGACCTTATATTTATGTGCTACAAAATTCTCAAATAAACAAACAAGCCAGCATTTGTTTTTCTTGTCCAAACAGCATGGATAACAGGTGAGAGCATAAATTTAACAGCTTGGATGTTTAGAATAAGGTGGACCTTACACAGTAATTTATAGGTGTAGATTTGAATTGACCTTAACCAACTACATGTTTAACCTTATGTATTCATGCAAGTAATACCAGTATGTTACGATGACCAGTTAATCAAAATACACCCGAGTGAATCAAAAGGGTTTAACATGGTGAGTTCCATGGGAACCCACACCAACAATTAGGTGCTAAAACCAGGCACAGACCCAGATTTACACTAGGCCGGACCTGCATAGAGCCTACTTCTTGTCTTCTTTCCCCCTTTGTTTTTAATGGCACAGTGCTGGGTGTATACGTGGGTCCGGACCCATGTTGGGCCATCAGTCTATGCCACCCTTAAACCTAATTAACAAAGGATATATCTTGGACTCTAATGAGGAGTCTGCCTTATTAATGTGGACCATTGGCTATTAGACTGTGAAGATCATCTGACAGTGAGATATAAAGTGCGACAAGCCATGCTAGGCAAAATTTTCAGAACTGAGGAGCCAATCTACTTTGTGGGGGTGTTTGGACAAATGCAGAATATAATATCACCAAATTTGAATATTACTAGATTTCATTATCCTTTTCTTTTCTTTTCTTTTTTTTTTTTTTTTTTTTTTTTTTTTTTTGTGGGAAAGGTGACATTCTATTCATTAATTATTGGAGAAAGATAGAGCATGATTATTAATGTAGGCATCAGTGCCTATACAAAGCCCCGCCTTCGCTAGACTGTGTGCTTCACTATTAATGTTTTTACTAATTAGTGTAAAGTGCACTTTAGTAAAGACACCTTTTTTTTCTAGGATCTTCTGTAACAAAGTATAAATTTCCGAAGGAAAAGGATATTGAATCTTAGTTATTGAATCAATAGCAATCTTGGAGTCACTAAAGAAACCTACTTTTCTCCACCCATATTGAATTGCCAAATCCAAAGCTTCTTCGATGGGCAAAATTTCCGCCACGATAGGTGAATCGCCTTCAATTCTTTTGGATAGTCTTGTGAATATACTACCATCTTTGCTATAAGCAATGCATCCAACTCCTAATTTGTTAGCCTCTTTATCCACAGCTCCATCGCAAAACATGCGAACATTTATATCTAAATCTTGATTATTAGTGGAAGTATCCAGCTGACCATCAATGCGATTCTGATCTCCCTGCTTTTTCTCTAATGAGCTTATCCATTCAGTGTGTGCAAGGTTGGTGCTTTGAACCACATTCTCTCCATTTGGATCTTACTGACGAAAGATTTTTGCATTTCTTGCTCTCAATATCCACTAGAGTACGAAGCCAAGATAGACATAATAAAATAACAACATATCATAATATTGTGTCACTTATGGTGTTTGGCAATATCTACAAATTTCAATATACCTTTAAATCACTAGTGACATATCATATATGTTGTTTAATCAATGTGGGTCTACCAAATATTGGTAGGCACAATGTAATACATCAAAGGGTGATTATGACAGGGGCCTATGAGTGTTAGAGAACATTGAGGAATTCATTTATGAAAAACTAATGTGGGACCCATTTGATGTAAATATTCATATTAACCATGCTAATTATAGTAATCACTAAAGGACTATTAAATAACAAGAATCATTTAATGATGACAAACTAATAATTAATCACATAACCTAATGTTGGTAGTATATGAACCACTTAATGTTGATAATTATGGTGGAAGTCACTTAATATAATATCTGTAGGACCCACAAATATTAGTAATAAACAAGATAACCAAGTAATTATAACAGGGCTATGGGACCATATAAGATTTATATACACTTAGGGCCATCTTGTGTTTGGGTGGTTACAAAAGCTTTTGACTGTTATTTTGAATAGTCTTCTTAACAAAAGAATTTTGTTTTATACCATATATACTTGAATATTTTAATAAGCAGGTTTTTGTATGAAAGTAAGATATTGTATGATACATTTTAAGTTAGGGAAATAATCAAGTGAGAACTGTTCTCACGGTTCAAACCGTGAGAACTATGGGGTGGGGCCACCTATCACCCAATCCAATCCTTGCAATGGACATGGCCCCTTTGATAGTCACATGCCTTACGGTTTGGCACCAATGCGAATGAACTGGACCGTTGGATCGATTATATACCCATACCAATGGATTGGGCGTGTTGGCCATGGATGAAGGGGTTAGAAGCATGGGATTGGGGCCAAACTTGATATTTGCGGGAGTCCCATATAGATCTTTCAATCCCCACCGGTCCCATTCCAAAATGAGGCCCCCAGTGGACCCCACAAAAAAATTCTCACGGTGACTCCGTGAGAACAGTTCTCACCGGATCACATCCCTTGAAGTTATTGAAACACATAGTTTTTAGGTGTGTAGATTACATTTTAAATTAAGAAATAATATAGCAAAATATGTAGAAATGTATGGTTTCCAAACACCCCCATTGCCCGGGTTCGAATCCCACATATGCCACCTCTTCCCGCTTTGCGGGCTTCGTTTCCACTTATATGAGCTTTCTTTCCTGGTATACATGGGCTCTCTCTTAGGTCTCAGCTCCCTTGGCTGGGATAAGCAATAAAAAAAAAAAAAACCGTTACAAGGCCGATGGGTTCTGGTTGAAGTATTGACATGTTGGGCAAGTACGAGGGGAACAGGGAGTGGAGCAATTTTATACTAATGCATATCTAAGAACTAAATTTATTTGATGATGGTAACCATATCCTGAGATTAGACTAACATATTTGACAGTTTCTTGTTAACTAGATTAATGATTATCTATCCAACCAAATCAAAATTTAGGCCACATACAATCATATTTAACTAGACTATCATATTTGACAGTTTCTTTCTATCCCCATCGTCCACTACGTCTATGAGTGGTTGCGTTGGCCTGCTCACAATGAAGTGGACTGGGACGGTTGTTACTTATCTACCATTCCTCCTATCAGTCCTATGCCAGTGCACAAGGAAATCTCTCATGTAGGATCTTGATTCTTCTGCCTTGCCCATCCAAACGTTACCAACAGCATATCAAAAGAGAACATTGTCGTTCATTGGTAAGTCGTTACCACTTGTTGTTAGTTTACTAGTAAAACCCCGGCACGGCAAAACCTTTTTTTCTTCTTTTTTATTTATTTTACCCTTTAATCTGACACTAATTTTTTATATTAGTACTTTTTTTTTATTCCAGGCCCTTGAAGTACACCTTCAAATGTCATTTTAATGTAGTCCTCTTTTTTTTTTTTTTATTCTTTAGATTTGTACCATTTTTGTTTTCATGCTTTTTATTTTTTTTAATTTTTTTTTCTAGTAATTGTTTTATATGCCCAAAGCCCACCCTAGTGTAGAATTGTTCACTTTGGGTCTCGGTCTAAATGTATGATAGTTCTACATCCTTATACGGATATAAAATTTTCCAAAAGTTGAGGGGTCATAGAGATTTTTCAGGAAATGTGCTTTTTTAAATGGAAAAATATTTTAAACAAAAAATTTGGAAATATAATTTACTGGGCCTAATATCATGCCTAGGTCCCTAATTAATAATTGGCTTGCAGTTAGACCTAGTACTCAATTCTTTAAGTTCTTTTAGTTGGAAGCCCATTAAATCCTAAACTAATGAAATTGTATCAGGAAATATGTTATATAAGGTTTTGGACCCTTTTGTTTTGCTTAATTTTTTATTTTATTTTATTTTTTCCTATTTTTTTCATTGTTTTTATCTGCCCAAAGCTCACCCTGCATGTGGAATTGATCTTCTGGGACAGGTGGATTGATGGGTTTAAAATAAGATTTAAATATTGATAAAATATTTTTTAAATATCAAGCAATGTAAATTGCATGGTCTAAGCCATTATAGAAGTCCCACTAATATTATATTTATTCTCTTTTTTTCTTAATTAAAAATTAACTTAAAAAATGCAAGCCATTTGGGATTTGGAGCAGGAGTCCTAAATACTTCTTAAAATATCTCAAAATCACATTCCCACAGTCATATTTTAGTGCCATAATCCCTACTATATCTTTTTAATTTTGTCAATTTATTAACATAATTTTACTATTTATAACACCTTCAAACACAGTAAAATATGGTATGATCTATAACCTTATTTAAGAATTTTAAGACATTGACAGCAAAGTTCGAAGATCAATTGGGTCTGTGCGTAGCACAGGGATCCACTAGTTGTTATTATTTTTTGTTTTTGGGCTATTAAACCTGACACTAATATTAAAATATATATATTAGACCCTTGAAGTACAACTCCAAATGTCATTTTAATTTTTTTTTTTTTTGTTTTTATTCTTTAACTTTGGAACCTTTTGTTGGGGTTTTTGTTTTATTTTGTTAAATGTTGTTTGCGTATTTGAGGCCTTTTTTAAATTGCTCAAGCATTTTTTTAGTTATTTTAAAACCTTGTAATTTTTTAAAAGTGTGTTTCACCTACATATATGGCAATTAAGGATACGTTTGTTAATATTGTGTTGGCCCTCTTTTTTCTTTTTTTTTTTTTGTTTTTTATTTGACCTTGGACACTGAATTTGTCTCCTTTTATTTTCCTTATCTTGTTTTTTTGATATGGTCTCTCTTTTTTTTTACGTTCATTTTTTTATATTGTCACCCTCCTTCAAAATCCAAACCTGATAGCTTTTTTTTTTGGATAATCGTGAAGCATTTAATCTGATTGGATGGAGGGGTAGGCCCCAGTGTAAGATCAATTTGCTCAAATGGTGAGTAGTTTTTTATTACTATAGTGCCGCTGACCCTATAAATACAATCTAGCCGTTCATCTGTTGGGTCTAGATCAGACGGTGGCGTGAATTTCAATAGCTACTTTTCCAGTAGTGTCCAGCCACTCCATCTCGCCCTCTACTGCGCCCTGTCCCAGCGCCATCAACACCATCATCATTCCCATCGTCGTCTCACAGAGACTTTCACCCACCTTCTCATCCATCTTCCTCTCATCCAGTTCCATGCGCAGAATACCCCAGAGGCCGACCCATCTCACAACCATCATCCTGTTTTCTCTTCTCCATCTCACTGCACTAATCTTCATCTCCATCATCTCCCTGAGACGATCAACTCCACCCCTCTATCGTCACCTCCACCACAGCAACCATCTCTCCATCACCTCCCTCCCGATCATCGCCCAATCTCTCCATCACAGCCACCTCACGCTTACCACCTCCATCACCCGGTTAGATCCACCGTCTCCATCCCAGGACGCCTGGCAGCAGATCTTCCTCTCCCTCTCATCTCCTCTTCCAAGGCAGACCACTCCCTCTCCACTATCCTCTCTTCACCTGCGCAGGCCCAAAGAAGTCACACCCATCTTCATTCTTCATCCCACTCTCTCTCGGCCATCACTGTCCCAGAACCCACCACGCACCACCATCTCTTTCATCTCACTGCACACATCTTCATCTCCATCATCTCCCTAAGACGAGCTTCGCCACTCTTCATCGCCACTTTTCCAGTATCGTCCAGCCACTCCATCTCACCCTCTACTGCGCCCAGTCCCAGCGCCATCAACACCGTCATCATTCCCACTGTCATCTCACACAGACTTTCACCCACCTTCTCATCCATCTTCCTCTCATCTAGTTCCATGCGCAGAATACCCCAGAGGCCGAGCCATCTCACAACCATCTTCCTGTTTTCTCTTCTCCATCTCACTGCACCCATCTTCATCTCCATCATCTCCCTAAGACGATCCACTCCACCCCACTCTATCGTCACCTCCACCACAGCAACCATCTCTCCGTCATCTCCCTCCCGATCATTGACCAATCTCTCCATCACAGCCACCTCACGCTTACCACCTCCATCACCCAGTTAGATTCACCGTCTCCGACCCATCTCACAACCATCATCCTGTTTTCTCTTCTCCATCTCGCTGCACCCATCTTCATCTCCATCATCTCCCTAAGACGATCAACTCCACCCCTCTCTATCGTCACCTCCACCACAGCAACCATCTCTCCATCATCTCCCTCTCGATCATCGCCCAATCTCTCCATCACCGCCACCTCACGCTTACTAATGTGCTGGCTGTTTATCATACGCAACAGCCACCAAGGTGAACCATCTGTTGGCTGGAATTACGTTATTTTTCTTTTTTCTCTCGATTCAATTTTCCTTCCTGTCAAAAATTACCAACCTCAAATGGAGTATATTTTTCTTGCACTCACCACTGTCCTCTGTCTTTGTTTCTTTGTCTTTCAGAGATTCTGTAGATATAAAGTGAAAGATATTTTTTTTATTTTACTTTTCATGGTGTATCTGCTTTCATGGGTTATTCTATAAAAACCAATTTTTAATTTGACAATAAGGGTTTAATTTTGTTGTATGTACAATTTTGACTCTCTATCTCTATCAAATACAGCAATGGCCAACTCTGACCCAACATCTACAGGAGCATGACTTTATCAATCAGAGAAGACTTTGAATGGGTTCTCTAAAGCTTCGACTTTAAATTTCATTTTTTTGGTTCAGAAAGTTTCAAGAATTTGAGTATTCAAGGCCAGGGGATTTTGACCTCTATTTGAACAAATAAACTGGCCACTTGTTGTAGTTGTTGCCCCTGGTGCTGTAATCATCAGTTGGAGAGTATTATCTTTGTTGGGAGAGAAGGGTCATTTGTTAAATTTGTTTGAACTGAAACCATCATTGTGTAGGTGATTCAAACCATCATTGTGAGAAGATTTTCATATAATCTACAAAAACAAAAAAGAATCGAAATGAATGAAAGGAAAATGTAGTTTTCAGAGAGATATTGACATGACTTTTATTGTAAACGATGTTGTGAAATGGTGAGTTATCTTTATCTTTTTCTCTAGTCTATCCTTCTTCTTCTCCTTCTCTTTTATTTTTTGTTTTTTCTATTTTCATATTCTGTGTTATTGTTGATGTAGATTGGAGGGAGGGAGCAGTTTCATTCAGTTAGGACTATCGGTTACAAAGTGTAAAGTAGAGAGAGAGGGTAGTGGAGAGAGAGAGTGGTTTGGGCAGTCCGGTTATTGAAGTGCTTGACAGCTGTTTGGAGGAATTTTAAGAAAAAAGGATTTGGGGTTTCAAGGCCTCTAGTTGAATACAGTGTTAGCACATTCTAATAGAGTATATGATAAGCCGGTAATTTTATTAAGTTGAGAGGGAGGGATTTGGGTAAGCATGTGTGATGTGTGTGATTATTTACCGGAAGAAAAAGAAAAATGCGCACACGTCTACGGTTCAATCCCTGGGTCCCCAAGTTAAAAGCTCTCTTTTGACGTTCACCCCTTCTATCTTTAATAATCTCTATTTTTTCCTTAAAACATTTTTAATCATGTTTGATAGAGCTACTTTGACTAGTAGTCCAAAAGAACAAAAATCCTTCAAATGGCTCCATTTGGGACGAGTATAGGGATGTAAATGGGTCTCCAATTTTAGGATTATCCGAAGGTTCCGACCCGTTAAAAACTGGATCTGGTCCTTATCTAGGCCCCGGTAACTAAATCAGTTCGGGTCTAGTTCTACCTTGATTCGGACCCGTAGATCCGAGACTCGACATATTACTTCAATTTTTTAAAATCTCACCTAAAATTTATATTTTTTTAATATCATTGTCTACTTTAATCCGGACCAGAATCTAAACCCATCCTATATATGGTTTTATATCCGGCTCCGGCTCCGGCTCCGGCTCCGGCTCCGAAGGCAAGAAACTGATTCAAACGGTCACAGCCCCGAGTCCGGTTTTATCTTCTCTGGAACGATTCCGGTTTCCGAGGCACCGTGGACCCTGACAACCCGTTTTACAACCCCAGACGAGCCTCTTCTAAAACCTCAAAAACCCTGTAAAACACCCCGCTAGCGCCTTCTGTCCCTGCATGTAGTTGTTCTCAATGATCTCCTCTGACGCAAAACCTCAGAGCAAAAATGGCTTCTCCTTAAACCCATCCGCACAAAAGCTTCTCTACTTCCCTCAAATGAGCTTCCTTTCCAAACTCCGCCCACATCTCTCAAATGGGTTCTACCCAGAACCCCTCTCCATTTCTCCAATCTCCTCAAAACCCCTCAATCTGAACTGGGTCTTCTTCAATTCCACGCCCACTGCAAAAGAATCAGAGCCCGAGGAAGAAGAACTGGAAATGATCGATCGACGAAAGCTCCCCGCCGACTACGTCCCCTCCAATTTCGACCCCACCGAACACCAAAGCCCTCCCACCGACCGCGTCTTCAGCCTCGTCGACGAGGTCTCCGACCTCAGTCTCGTTGAAGTCTCGGAAGAAGCTGGGCATGGAGGAGGCTCCAATTATCGGCGTGATGAAACCCGGTGCCAATGTTGCAGGGATGGCGGGGGCGAAGGGTCCGGGCGCTGCGAAGGAGGAGAAAAAGCCGGGGAAGATGATGTTTGAATTGAGATTGGAGGGGTACGATGCGCCGTCGAAGATTAAGGTTATTAAGGAGGTGAGAAGCTTCACTGATTTGGGGCTCAAGGAGGCGAAGGATTTTGTGAAGACCCCGGCGGTGATCAAGAGTGGTGTCTCAAAGGAAGAGGGGGAGCAGATCATTGAGAAGCTCAAGGCTCTTGGCGCGAAAGTAGTCTTGGAATGAGGCAAATGGAAAATTTTCACCATCAGGTACATTCCACCTTTGGTGTATTTGATATGTTAATCCTGGAGAGTAGTTAGTACTTAGTAATAGTACCCAGGTCTTTTTTTTTGTAATCACATTCAGTTGATTTTGTTGGATTAAGGATGAATTGTAGCGAGAGGCGGCATATTTTTTTGGGGGATTTGGTGGTGTGAGAATCTTTTGCTTGTTTATAAGAGATTGAAATTAGTGTCTGATTAGGAATCTTCTTTTTACACAGGGACAACCAGGGTTCAGTTTGGTTAGGGACTTATTGTGTGTGTGTGGGTGGGTGCCTGAGCAAAGTATTTATGAGGGCAAAAAATGTGCCCCATTAGGATTTTTATTTTTTACCATATTAGTTTTTTCTGGATGTTGAAGATGAATGAATGTGAAAATGAAAATTCTGGATATTAAATCTACTGTTGAAAGAAATGCTCGTCCGCGTATGATTAAGTCAAAATATGTGTCTCATAGAGGATATGTATATGCAGGAACTTGTTTGTAAGAGGCTGAGAGAATGAAGCTTCCAAGCTGAAGTGCATGAATGAGAACATGAAAATTGTGGATATTAAATCTTATTGTTGAAAGAAATGCTTGTCTGCTTATGATTAAGTCAAAAAATGTGCCTCATGGTGGAAAATGACGATATGCTCTAGACTGAGACAGAGAAGATGAACTTCTTAGATTTCTCTGAGTAAGTTACATTACATGAGCTGAGGCTTTATTTATACAACACAAAGAGATTAGTTAGATCCTGCTAACTAATCTTGGTTTAAACAGAATTCTGTTGAACAAAACGCAGAACAGAAATAGCATGACTTCCAGTTCTTTACAACTGTAATGACTCGGACAGTTAGTTAGCAACAACCACTACACAGTTCAACTGTTATGACTTCAGTTAGTTATGACTAAAATCTTTGTTACTTTAACTGTCCTGACTTCAGTTGGTTATGACTGTGAGCTTTGTAACTTTGACTTATCAACATAGGATGCATATATACAGGAACCTGTCTGTAAGAGGTTGAGAGAATGAAGCTTTCAAGCTGAAGTATTGGTTACTGCATCATCGTCATCAAAGCCTTGTCCCAACTATGTTGGTTCGCTCTTCGCAGCATGAATTTTGTTTTTGCCATTCCAATCCATCCCAGGTCAAGTCTTTGGATAGGCTGCACTTCTTCAAATCTATTATCATTACTTCCATCAATGTTCGCTTTGGCTTGCTAATTTTCCTTGACGGGCCATCAACATGTATAGAGAAACTTTTTTTCACCAGCACCATTGTTGGAGTAAGTTTGACACGTCCAAATCATCCTAAATGAGTCTCTCTTAACTTATCATCCATGTGTCATTATCTTATGAGTAACCTGAAATAGTGGAGCTTTAGTGCAGAATAAAGTTAAGCAGAGAAAAGTTTTTCTGTTGTATGTGGTTTTGCATTACCCATGTACGATTGGTTTGAAGTTTAAAAAAGCTATGATAAAGCTAATGTTGTTGTAATTATACCATGCACTCAAATCATTACAAACTTGGAAATTTTTTAGCTGTGATTGAGTTTGAAAGGCCTTGAAAGCCTCAATATTTAAAGTTTCTAAGGCACATTTGAAATGCCAATCATTGCCTGGCTCAAGGTAGTGAATGTAGCTTCTCTGTTCATACATTTTAGGGTCTCTCATTCTGTCACTTCCCCACTCACCCTTTTTTTTTTATAACCTAGGGTATCTCTTGCCCAGCTCGGTCCAAGAGCCGTTGGCCCTGAGCCCGAGGGATACTTGATTTTGGACAGCCGAGAATTAATCCCTAGGGGGACATGCAAACCCTCCTATCCACATGCACCAGCGAAAACTATGGGAGGTGGCCAACGAAGGTAAGTGTTGAACACAAGACCTCCGCTTCCTGAGGCGCAGAGGCCTTGGCCAACTCTCCACTCACCTATTAAAGGACTAATTATCTCATTCCACCTCAATCTAACATGGACTCACTCTTCTAACTGCTGCGATTAAATTCTTTCCCTACATTATTCCAGAATCTAGAATGTCACTTCTGATTGCTGATTGCTAGTCCTTATGGGTCTACTCTTTCTTCCTACATTTTGCATCTTGTGCTTTCAACACTTCAGTTCATTTACACAGAGGCTGTTTCGGTCTTCCAAGCATTTAATAGAACCATCTCAGAAAACATTCATGTAGCTTCTCTTCTATTGAAGCAACCACTAGACTTACTCTTATGTCTCATTTCTAGGTCTGTCATTTCTTGCTACTCAACACATTCATCCTACTTTCCGCATATGAGTCACATGTACTTTGTCTTTTGACCTTTTTGTTGTCTAACATTTAGGTCCGTAAAACAATGCAGGTCTAACTGGTGTCTTATAAAAATGCCCTTCTGCTTGAAGTGGTACTGAAAAGCACATGATACTCAAATAGCTTATCTGCACTGGTCCTACACTCATATTTACAACATCCTGTCAAACCCTATGCTTTGTCTATATTATCTCGCAAGTATCTTATATAACACTATTGCCTTGGTTTTCATTTTTTACCTGATCCCCCCTCTATTTGCTGAGCCGACAAGCTTGCAAGCAGTACTGGTGATACATTTTTCTCATCTTGGATTTTTTAAAGCACTTTCATAATGTTATTTGTTCCTTGCACATCAGAATGATTAATTTCCAAAAGAAGTTGTGTACTTTGCTGATAGTTTTAAAATCTTATGAGCTCACATGTAAATCTTGATGAGATGAGATTAGATATTTTCATTCCTTCCTAGTGAAGGCTACCTTGTGCTTGTAGTAATAAGCGATTAGGTAGTCTTTGTTTCTCTTCCCCTATCTAAGGTCTATCAAAAGCTTTTCCGGTGATATTGATCACACTTAGGGCCTGTTTGTTTACATGGAATTGAAAACATATGAATTCGTGGTCAAACGAGCTCCAACAAAGGATTATAAAAAGGTGAGGGGTGAAGAATATAGCGTAGGGATGTAGATGAGACATTAGCTTTTCTAGGATTTGAATTACTAGGCGCATTCGTTTCCCATGTCCCCTCGATTCATTTTCTATTAAATGGGATTTTTTAAAATTTGATGGTCATCTTTGGATATTCACATTTGTCTATACATTTTAACTATCTAAAAACAAAAACAAATCCTACAAATTCTAAGAATTTAATTAAATGAAACAAGCGGGCCCTTAGATTTTTGCAGAATTTCTGTTGTGGATATGGTTCTACTTAGCGAACTTAATATTTTTGTTTCGAGAAGAGAGAACCATCTAACGATAATGTCCTAGATTTCATCCTCATTCATTTGTGACCCTATATTTGAATTTGGATTTCCTAACATGAAATAGAGAGCAAGTTTATTTGTACTTAGATTCATCTTTGATATGATCGTGTTTCATGTAGTCACGATTTGCTTGTTATTTGTTTTTGTTTATTAATGACCCCATCTGTAACTGGATATATTTTTTTGTGCATTTTTTGGGAGAGAAACGAAGCATAACTATTATTATCAAGTGTACATAATTTCACACTGCTTAGTCAGTTATTGAGATGTAATGATGTATTATGTGTTGAGTATTTGATGCAGTGTAATTATCCCTAAGATAGTATGTTCATGTGAGATTATCTCCTTTCAAAACTTGATGAACTAATTATGCAGTCCAAATCATCTAATGCACAGAATTTATCTTAATACAAAGCTAAGTTCCAAGGGATGGCTACTCAATGCAAGAGGGCACGCATGAGTTGAGCATGTGATGAATTGTTGAAATGAGGATGGCTATGCTTGCAGTGGGCGCTACCTGACCAATTGCTTGAATGTTGCAAATGGATTCTACCAAGGCATGTATGATGCAAGGAACCCCTCTGAAGGGAAAAAGGTTGGGGGTTCTTAATGGACAGCATGTAATTATACCCCTCTCTCTCTCTCTCTCTCTCTCTCTCTCTCTCTCCACACACCAAACAATAAGTCAGCTCCTACTTGCATTATGCTGAATTTAGGATGCGTTTGTGCAATGGGAGATTCTACAAGAGAGGAAAATTATTTTGATTTCTTATGAGACCCGCTGTATCGTTGTTTGGTGCAACACATTTTCCTAGCAGAAAGGGAGGAAATGAGCTTTTTTTCTTCTAGAAGGATTTTGATTTCAGGAATGGAGGATTGCTTTCTCTCTTGTGGTTGGCTTATGCTTTTAGGCCCAGGTTCGACATGGGTTTTAGGCTGATGGGACATGGTTGTAACTAACTAACTAACTAACTTGCTGGCCTTGTATGGCATTTCATTGGGGTTTGCCTGTGGCTGGACCTATGTAGTGTCAAGGTCCCATCCCACCTGACATAATTAGCTCAAAGGCCTATTATGTTAATGGGTTAGGAGGCTTGGTTTGGTGGCCCATGGGCAAACCTATCTGTTTTTGCCATCATCTCAGTCTATAAATCATCAGAATGTCATTGTTTACAGTTGGGAGGAAGGTGTTAGGTGTGATTGTGATAGAGACAGCTCTACCATTTCCCTTCTCTTTAAACCCACGTCTTCCTAAAATCGATTGTGTCCCAGCCCATCAATAAAATCTTTTTTACAGCACAACTTACCTTTCAGTGTCACATACATGTTAGTGGGTCACCATCATATTGCAAGGAAGTTCCCCTATAAGTTCCATATTTTGACTGTATAGTGGAGCCCAGCTTGATGTATTTTTATGACCCATGGGATTGAGAGGGATAAAGTTGTACAAACCAAGTATTGAGGGCCCAATGAAATCATATGGATATTTTACCACCTTTGATCTCTACAAGATCTTTGCATCTTATCATTGCCAGTGATTGCCAAGCACTAAAATAGGCTTCATGGAACTGGTTCACAAATTTTTTGCCTGCTCTAGATGGATTCTTCGTACAGTTTAGCCTATACAATTAGTATTAATCATTTCAGAATGGATGAACATAATTCATGTAGGCAAATTTAACATAGTTGGGATAATGCTTTTGATGATGATTAATTGGCTGTCAATATTCTAAAATCACACCAACTGAATGTTCTCATCTGTTCACTGGCTATGGCAAGAACTGATGGCTATGAGTATTTGCTGATGCAGTCTTGAAAGCTAAGCAATTGAAATGCAGAGTTTAGGTAGGCACGGCTTCACCATCATTGACACATTTCTTTTTAGCCCCCTTACTGATTGATGATGGGGGCCCACCTTTTAGTCATCAAATCAAATCACATTAAGAACTCCATGAAAAGAGTGATCTTTGATAAGGTTTTGTTACATTCGTCATTTGATGAAATGACTCATAGATGACAATTTTTTTCCTTTCTAAATGTAGAAGACAACTTTTGGAATCCAGGCAGATGGAAAAAAAAAGAAAAAATCATGTTCACTAATAATTATAGGGATTTTGATCATACATTTGCCCCGAGCGGTCAGCATTGTTCGTACTCAAACCTAATAGAATTAGAATTGCTCATTTTTCAATTTAGATGTCCAATGCCCCATATGCAGTTTGAACTGTATAGGAACCATGATCAATTTTAGCTCAAATGGTTTGGAGGGGAAACCTGCCTTCTCTAATCCATTTGACACGGCCAAAGATTTATTACACTTCACCGTGGATGGACGAATGTTAGATCTTAGTGCAGCTTTACTGTAATTATACCGACTCATTCAAGAAGGTTGAAAGGTTACATTCTTTTTAACCAACGGTAAAGATTGCTCTTGGATGTAAGTAACACCAATTGGTGGGACACCACTGCAACGGAGGATTTTCATGATAAGATCGGGTGGTGGGCCCCACTTTTTAGCAGCAGCCCAACCAATAAAGCCGCGCCCTTTCCTTTCCGTGTCAGAAAACACGCAATGATCCCAACACCCAACCCCTCGATAGCGACGTGGGTATATAA
This sequence comes from Persea americana, assembly GCA_029852735.1. Lineage (NCBI taxonomy): Eukaryota > Viridiplantae > Streptophyta > Magnoliopsida > Laurales > Lauraceae > Persea > Persea americana. The sequence goes on from CM056815.1 coordinate 74,378,296, forward strand.
AAACTTGGCAACTGACTGCGTACATCCGCGTTGGTTTTTGCTTCTTCCCTCTCTCTCTCTCTCTCTCTCTCTCTCTCGTTTCTGCAGGTAACAGTTTCATCCGACCCTGTATTATGATTTTTAATATCTCTATCTCTTCTTCTCATCATCACCATCATCGTTCATTACAATCTCCTAAGATTTTTTGCAATATTGGGTTTCGAGGGAATTTGAAAATCTTTTTAGATAGATGCCCATATTCCTTATGTTTATGTGATTGGTACTGTTTTAGGTGTGTTTAAGGCACCCTGCAAATCTTGTGAGAAATGGGTGACAGCTTCAGATATTGGGATGATTGTGTGGAACCTGAAGACATGGAAGCAATGTGGATGGATCCTGATGTCCACAAGGAATGGATATCTGTTGGAGAAACTAAAGGGAAAAAAGTTCACATGGCGCGGGATCCCGACGGGCAGCCTTATCTAACAGAGACTGAAATGAAGGTAAAAAATATATATAGATAAATAACATTCTTGATGCATTGTTGGACTCTCTTATTCATGGTTTGAGAATGATGCTTATTTCACTATAATTCATGGACATTTATGTTAATGAATTCATCCATGACAAACCCGTTTTGGGAGCCATTGTTACACCAAATTGGTGACAGTGGTTTGTTCTAAAACACCACTAAAACCCTTTTTGCAACTCATTATATCTGTTTTTAAGATTTTGTCTATGCTTAATCACTCCACCCACACCTAAAATCATTACTATGAAAGGTTTAGATGAGAAAAAAGGGACTGATTCACCACTGTGTTTGTTCCTCTTGTAGTTCAAGAAATAAGCTGACCACTAGGACCATTATAATGTTACAAAATGAATGTATTTGGCTTTGAATATAATAGCAAAAACTGTCTTTAGACCATGTTCTACTTTGCCATCTTGTTATATTGTTCAAATGTGATGGTGGAAACTGTGTATTTAGACTGTGTTCTACTTCGCCATCTTATTATATTGTTCAAATTGCATGTCATATCCCTTTGGGTCCATTCAGGATTGGACATTAAGTATAGCTCGGTTATATATTTTGTGTCATTTATTTTTCTTTTGCTTCATTGATGATATTTGCTTAGGCTAGCCAGAGTTTGTTCATTCGGATGTAATGGATCATCCATGATAAAAAAAAAACAATTTAAAAAAATCTCAAACAATCGATTCGGGGTAGAGCAATGATTTGAGACAGGATCCTTTTGATGTTAACCCTGCTTTGCTCTGGTATCATGTAGTGTAGAATCAGATAACAGATCCTATTGGCAGGTAATTGCAATTTGCAATTTTACCAAAATGCTGATATCTTGATTTATATGCATGTATGTCTGTATAGCCGAAGATAAAGATAAAGGCAGGGAGGATTTTATATAACTAAGCACATACGTGGACACACGTATATGTATGTGAAGACAAACATCAGAAAGAGGGAAGATTATACCAGTGGCACCCGCAATTCTGTGAAAATTCTTCGCCTTGGTAAATGGTAGATTGGATTTGAATGAATTAGCAAGGTGGGGCCTGGTTTTCTTTTCCTCATATTCTGTGATGGAAACTCAGGGCTAGAGAGGGTCCCAACCCAATAGGCCTTCTGTACTTTATGATGTGTGATGTTCTTCTCCTTTGTGTTTATTGTTTTTAATTAAATCTTGATGCTGCCATTTTAGTAAGAAATTGTTAACTGAAACTTTTGGAAGGATGAGAATTGTAGTTTCCTCAAATGGAACTGTAAGACATGAATTGTATATTTAGCTATAGTTTTTTTAAGTTTTCGTGGTTTCTCCAGAACAATTTTACGAAAATATGTAAAGTTTGAATTGAAAACGAGCTTGGGAAGTTTTCTTTTATATTTTCCTTTTCACTGGTTAAGTTCTCACCATTTTAATAAATTAAACAGGGATTATTAAGATTTATTTGTAACTGGTTATGTACTTATTGTCCACAGTTACTTTGATGTGCCTAGAGCCATCTTCTTGCGACACTGACTAACCCACTTGGATTTTTATATGATCTTTCAGGCTGTGGCTGGGCTTATTGTTCGTAGGCACTTCAAAGCACAGATTGATTTGGTATTTCTTTTAATGATATATTAATATTGTAATTTCTAGACTATGATCTCACTTGTACTCTTAATTTGATTATGCTTTTAGAGTACATAAATTATCTTTTGGATAACATTTTTTAATCACTGAAATGGTTGTTCAAATTTGTCCAAAGTTTTAAAAAATAAAAATAAATAAATCAATCAATAGAATTAGCAAAGATTCTATTCTTCATCTGTTGACTGTTTAAGGTTTCCTATACAATGCACCAAGTAACCAAACATAATCAGTTTCATCAAAAGATGAAGACAAATTGATAATTCTCGAGCATACCTACCTGCAGCATGTGATTATATTGGTGTTCGGGTAACAACTGTAATGCCAGAGGAGGAAGACCATCATGTTCATTGCATCCTTAATGCCTGGCTAAACTCAGAATTGACTGATTATTTGTCCTCTGTATTTGCAGTCTTATTCCTACAAAATGATTGTGACACAGTGTTTTAGGAAGTCTTATTCTTGCAAAATGATTGTGACTGTTTTAGGAATGCTTTCACTTCTGTTCCCTTCTTCACATCCCCAGGCTTTAATCTTCCACACAAGTGTCTTCGTCTTGAAACAGGGCTGCCATCACCAATGACCTGTTTATTTCTTGTATTTTTTTTTCTTCTTTTTTTCTTTTTGTCCTAAGAGCTATTCTCGTATTCAACAAACACATCGAACTTTTATAATTCTCTAGCTCCTTTTCTCTTACCACCTGAAAGATTACCCCCAGCCTGAAAATCTCTTTTGTCCAAGGACTTGAGCAGTTCTAAGGTTTTGTCTCTATTGCTTTTCATAATCTACCTACCCATCAGTAAAAAAAAAAGAAAAGAAAAACTCCAACTCAACTATTGGATGAAAAATTGAGAAGGACAACTATGTCTCTTGAAGGAAAGCACATATGTGGAACAGGTCATACAATTGGTTGCACCACTGCCTTAATTTTCAATGTAGGCATTATTGAGCTCAACAAAATTTTAAAGTGTAAAGGTAAAGCATCAATTATAATGAGCTCAACAAAAGTCAAAAGGTAAAGGCAACACATCATTGAGAATTGTTTGTCCGTTTTAGATGTATCTCTACTTATCCAGTTCGGTTTGAGATGTCAAACCTTCAGTGGCTCAATTCCAATGTATATATATGTAGAGAGAGAGAGAGAGAGAGAGAGAGAGAGAGAGAGAGAGAGAGAGAGAGAGAGAAGAAGAAAAAGAAATAGCACATGTGATTGGTGCATGTGTTATTTCTCTGGATGGGTCTTTCAAGAGTGGTTCACCAAAGGAGCTACCCAAGATTCCAATAATCTCTTTAAAGCTTCTCTGTAATTGAACGTCGTATATCATTTAAGTGGTTTACTTAGGGCAACTATGCTATCTGAAATTTGAACCGATTCCACTTGAATTATTTGAGGATTGCTATCTTGATTCTTGCATCTGTAACAATTTATACTTCCAAGTTTTTCAAAGTGCTTTAACTATTTTGCAATGTTAGTGTATTTTGATTGTAACATTCCAAGTTAGCATTGCCATCATGTTGTATAGGACATGCTTCGTGCAGTAGCTGAAATAGAGAGTGACAGACAACCTCTTGCCATGCGGTATGACAAAAAAACTAAGGAGACCAAGATTGGGCTCATGCAAATGCTTCCAACAACTGCAGAATGGCTGGTTAGGTATTCCATATGCTGCTCTTTCTTTCTTTCTTTCCTTTTTTTTTTTTTTTTAACTTTTCAGAACTACATAAATAGATGTTACAAATCTAGAGTCATTTTGAGGAGGAATTATATAGTAACCCTTGGGTTGAAGATATGAAAAGTGTCCTCTGCCCTTGATTACGCATGTGTGGGTCCATGTTAGTGTCCATGCATTGATGACAGGTCCCACTCTGGATAGGCCATGCCCCCAAATCCCAATAGATATGATTCAAATGGAAGGCAGAGAAAGAAATGTAGTTCTTATTCAACTAGAAAGGCCAAAAATTTAATTGCTAAGATCTTCTGATTTGGATTTTTTTTGGGGCACGATCTATCAATTATTTAACACGTCACATTAAATTGCAGTCAGATGGGTTATCGTACGTATCCCATAGAGGGGAATCCAGTACTTCTATACAGGCCTTTCATAAGTGTGTATCTGGGGGCTGCTTACTTAAAGTGGTTATCAGGTTTTGATGGAAAGTAAGTACGCTTCAATGCATTTTTTTCCCCTTGAATGGCATTTTTAGTAGCAAACATGAATTTTAGTTTTGTCCTAGCAATTACTAGATCCACCAAGTCACGAGAGGAATTATATGATTTGCATGATATCCATGGGCCATTTAGTATGTATGCATGGGGTCCAATGTTGTGGTATCCTGGCGATCAACATTATGAAAACGCACTGTTGCCTGACATTTCAACAACTCTAACCCATTATGCCTACATCTGTATGGTAGGGAAGTAAAACAGTCCCCCACTTGTTGTAGGAGAGGATGACTGGAATGTATAGGATCTTGCCACCTGTGAAAATTGGGCATCATCTATCTATGATATTAATAGTATGGATTAGCCAACCATTGGACATGTACAACTGAAGGCCCAATGATATTATGCATGTTTCTGTCTTGACTGTCATCTAATTTCTTTTCTGCCCAATTGTTTATGCTCAATGGAATTAATAACAATGAAGCTGATGTTCCCAGAGAAAGAAATGAAGAGTTCGTTATCAGGGCCTACAAGGGTGGCACAAAAAAGGCGAGTCACAAATCAACATTGAGTTATTGGAAGCGCTACATTTCTGTCAAGCAGAGTCTTCCATCCACAAGGTTATAATCTATATCTAGTAAAAGATTCGGTGCTTTCCCTCATGTTCCTGAAAGTGTGGCTCGAAGCATGCATCGAATTTATAGAAACTTGATTTCTTCCCAAATCCAAGACATTAGTGCCTTTTAAAGGACTTTTAGACTTGTTCTTTACAGTATAGATTGGGATGTTACAAAATTTTCAGTTGCCAGTAATAAAAAGGAACAGGGAACCTGATCTACATTCAAAAGGAATGAGGAACCGCACCTAAATTCATGTTCATTCAATACAAAATTGTACTATATAGATTACCATTTCAAAAAAGCAGGAAAAAGAAGAAAAACATATCGCTAATATAACTCCTCTCTGTTGAAATCTTGGCATGGATACAAATATGGGCCTCCTAGCTCAATGTGATAACCTTACATAATTGGATGGGGTTGAAATCCATGTACCCACATGCTGATATACTCATCCTACCTATATTCTTAATGACAAAGTGTTGTGAAAGATAGGAGTCAACACACAACCTTTAGCAAAGCTTCAAGGCTTCAGAGCATAGTCCAGAACATCGTTTTGGGTCTTGGACCCCTCTCTCTCTCTCTCTATATATATATATATATATAGGAATTCTACAAAATGCCCAGTTCAAAAAGGGCCTTTTGCCCCCACCTAATATACAATGAAAAATAAGGAATGGTTCCCCTCCTCGTTATTACTCACCTTTTTAGGAGTTTGTGTAGGAGAGAAAATAGAATGGGCTATTTGAATTTTTGAGAGAGAGAGAGAGTCCTTTATACCCGTATTCCATTCCAAGCATTTACTTCTTTTTTGCCCTTCTTTATTTTGCATAGTGGGGCACACCTTTGTAGAAATCCAAGTCCTTCACATTCATATGCTCCCATGAATTGAGATTAATTTGAAAGCAACCTTTGGATAAATTGACAAAAATAAGAAGGCCCCATTGATGGACAGAAATACCAATTTTTTTGCCCTTCTTTATTTTGCATAGTGGGGCACACCTTTGGATTAATCCAAATCATTGACATTTAATGAGATCGAGGCACACTATTTAATGCAATAAAGGGTCTCACTCATGGAGTTATAAATGTCTTGAGATGAAAACTTTGTACAGCTAAGTGCATTTATGAGAAGGAGAAAAGGGACATAAAAAGAAAAAAATAGGAGCCAAGCCATTCATTAGATTCTTTGCTATCATTTATTTCTGTCAACTCCACATCAGCAAGTATTATTTTTTCATTCGTTAAACACCATGGGCATTTTGCTTTACAAAACGCCTGGGCATTGTGTAGTGCTACTCTCTCTCTATCTATATATATATGATGATGATGATGATGATGAAAAGGTTTTGGTAGAAATTTCGACTCTTCTATCTCTCTGTCTATAATAAAAATGTTTCCTCCGAATGGTCTGGTAGCCAAAAGCTAAGCCTAAATGGTCTGAAATCCTAAGAGGAGGGGGGGTGGGGGGGCCTGTTTGGTTTAGAGTTTGGACCATTGTCCAGACCGAAATTATTCAGCAATTTCGGGCGAAACAAACCGAAATTCAAAACTATGCTCAACAGTTAGCACCGAAGGGGATATAATGATGGAGTTCGGACGAAAGGAGGGATGGTCTCATCATCAAACTCATTAAGGAAACGGAGACTGTATTTGAATCTTAGTGATGACATGGGAGCACATGTCTGTAGATGGGAGGGGTAGGGTGGGATGCTCATCCTTACTATCCTGATTTTGGATATATTCCACCACTTAACATCATTAGTGTAGACTGTAGACACTAAAAATAGCAAAGATCATGAAGAAGCATAGAGTATGTTGTCAAGAGCAGTTGTGTTTGATTATTCTGGATATTTATCCATTAATATCACTCAAAATAAGATAAATTTATATACAATTGTGATTATCTCGAAAAAAAACTTTCCAACCGTATATAATATGTAGAAATCCAACATACAGTTCTAAATATATGACCACTAAAATATAAATGGGTCAAAAGGGTGAAGGGACAGAAAATCGGGATAAGTTGGCTTCTGGTCTCACTCTTTCTATGCAAACAACTTCAGATGAACATGATATTTTATCATCAGAATCTATACTAAAAGATCTTTCCAGCGGTGTATGACATGCGAAAATCCAACGGACAGATGAAGAGTTACAACTTTTAGAAGTTGAAAAAAGGACTTGAAGGGGACCCTTCTGAGCACCAAACAAAGGAGAAACCACCGGGATGGTGAAAAGGGGCTGAGAACTTGACTTGAGCTCTAGTGTGGAAACTAAGGCTTTTGGCACTTGATTTCTCAACCAGTTTCTCAGTTTTCTGGATGACATTTTTGTCTACTAGGCATCTAAACCTTTGAGATTTTTTGGAGGATGTGAATTCCTTTTATCCAGATAACCCAGAATCTGTCAGATTCACATGGGTTTTGCGAGGAACATCGCCTATTGTTCGGTTTACTAACCCTGGAACTTTGGATCTTCTCAATGCGAGCTTTTAAGCAGAGCAACAAATTTACTACAATAGCTTTATTTGAAATCAATAAATCCATAAATTTTCCTTGTGCATTTGTTTGCTTGAAATTCCACCTTGTTTTTCTTCAAGCTCTTTTCCTTTTTTTTATTCTTCTGTGTTTATGCCGACTCCGAATTGACAAAATTGCTAGCTAGTAATCCCAAAACCAATTGGTGATAGGAAATTGCACAAACAACTACTTAACAATCCCCTCAGGCGGGACACCACCCGGATCCGAAGCACACGCCCACACAAGACTACAACACGGCATGGGGCATTTTTGCCCTGCGTGGTTTCGAATCGAGAGCTTTGGTTTTGATACCATGATAGAGTCGCTAGCCAGTAATCCCAAAACCAATTGGTGATAGGAAACTGCACAAAAAACTACTTAACACAAATTATTCCCTGCCCTTGTTTTCACCTATCTGCAGGAAGTTGGGAACAATTACTGTGTAAAACCAAGTGGCTACATTTTCATAGAATTTTCAATGTGCGTCTTATTAACACAAACTTCTCTATATATACAAGAGGAAGAGAATAATTCAAATTATCCTTACCTCTAACAAAGTATAACTAATCCTCATCTCTAACAAACTGTTTCTATTAACTCTAACAGTGACAACTCAATCACTTAAATCTTAATAGAGATTCCTACTAAGATTGATACTTTAAATTCTTGATTCAATTACAACTCTTCAACTTGTAACAACTAAGACTCCCAATACAATTGGTACTTAAAATAAAATCAAACTAATATACAAGGGATATGCACAAGTGTGGCAGCCATGTGGGGCTTTGTCTTCCATCACATGTGGACCCTTGGGCTTCCTCTTGTTCACCGATTTGCATCATTTGCCTCCATAAAATTCCTTTGCTTCATCTCGTTAGATCATTCTTGTATGTAGAGAGAGAGAGAGAGAGAGAGAGAGAGAGAGAGAGAGAGAGACATTTATCCATGCACTATATTGGTTTTGGACACCTCTGTCAGATTATTATGCACTATATTGGTTTTGGACGCCTCTGTCAGATTATTATGCACTATATTGGTTTTGGACACCTCTGTCAGATTATTCACAAATTCTTCTAGTACTATATTAAGTATTTTTCACAATTGATAAAAACATTATCACACCTTTCTACAAATCTGTCAAAAATATTAAAATGATTACTGCTTGAATATTTGGAGTAAAATTGTAATTTTTTTTAATTGGTGTCACCTTTTTCATATTATGTCCCCTTAAAATAGTATTTATTTAGTTTTTTTTATCTAAATATTATGTCAAATCATGACTCCTATGTTTTGGGATATACAGAGTTGGACACCTTGTGGCAATATTTCATTTCAACGCACATAACCTGTACGCATGCAAGTTAACCTGGATCCATGGCTATCATTTTGGTGGGGTGGGGTAGGGGGAAGGTCTTGGTGTGGGCTAGGGTTGTGTCAAAATGATTCCCAGTAGATTATCTTAATCTTTGATTTAAGATCTTTAATGTTTTACAGATTAAAAAAAAAAAAAAAAAAGATCTTTAATGTTTTACAATTTTGAAACCTTTTATTTTTCAAGGTAATCTGTAATCTTTAACCCTTATATAAAGTGCATTTTCTTTTTGTTCGCCACCTCAAGGAAAGTTTCCTGCCTCTGCCACTGAATCCAATGATTAATGCCTGTCATAGGAGTGTCAATTTGAGGTTAGTTAACAATTCAACGTGGGGGGTGGGGGGGTGGGGGTGGGGAGAGGGAGAGGAGCATGTGTGACGGGTTTGGATTGGCTGAAGTGCTTAATGCATCTTTAGTGGTTTAGCAGTATTTCAAAGTCTTAGCATCCAAATAGAATGAAAGTATTGAATTGATTGATAATGTCTGGTTGTTCTGCAGATATTTTGAGAATCCTGTTATGCTCTCTGATGCTTCTAGTCACACTATGCTTGTCGACGAGCCAGGTAGTTGCTTCTTTATTTTGCAGAGACAGTGTGACCACTGACTAGATTGTAAATTCAAATAATTTGGTTTTGAAAGATACTCTATGCCAAGTAATTGGCTCTGCTTGTCACGACTCTGGGAATTCAACTCAAGCTCTAAATGCACTTAAATTGAACCATGACACCTTAAGGCTTCACCTTTTTAAGCTTTTCGGTTTGTTATTCTAGCCAATTTGTGTTTCTTTTTAAGAGGTAATTATTTGGGGATATTGCATTCCAGTTGAGAAAATGCCTAATTAAGGGCATACTATAGACCCTCATTCCAGTTGACGAAATGGTATACTTAGTGTCTTATACTGAAATTCGAAACTTACAAATCTATAGTTTGCAAGTTGGTTAAACTTTGATTTTGGTGCTTGTCTGAAGAAAAAATTTAGTTTTTATATTTCTTTTCTGAACCAAAGGAATCTCAGAAGCTACTTATGAATTGTTTGTCGTCTTTTCTTTGAATGGCTGCCATACATTTCAATTGAGGCTATATTTTGACTATAAGAGTTTTATTTTTTATTTTTTGGGGACGTAAACAAGTCGAGTCGAGTTGTTTCCAAGCTCGAACTCGAACAAGCAACCACAGCTTGATCAGCAACCTGAAGTCAAGCTTAACAAGCCGAGCTTGAACTCGGCTTGATCCTACTTTTCCAAGGTTCCTTGGGTTGATTTTTTTCTTCAGTATTACTATATAATATTTGTAAATTTTAAATTATATAAAACATATATGTTACATTATAAGTACATTTATCATATGTTGGCCCCACTAAAAATAGTTTTTCATATATAAATATAATATAATATTATGTATAATTATATACAATACATATGTAATACAAAATCTAAAAAACTGTGGCATGGTCGATAACAGTGCTCACTATTGCAACCATGACGTTGTCAAGGTCACATTACCAATCAAAGTATACACGTGCATGTGTGCTAGCGTGCACTCATAATAAAATCAAACAAGCCGAGCCGAGCTCGAGCTCAAGTTGTGAACTTAATTAATGGAGATTGAGCTTGGTTTGTGAGCTAATCGAGAGCCAGTTCATGGTAGGAATGATTAACACATGAGCCGAGTTCAAGTCCAATCAAGCAGAGCCCCGTCAACCCTGAGTAATTTTCAAATCTTTTTTGGTGGATAAGTTTGATTCTAAAAAAAAATTTAATTTTTCTTTAAGAGGAATGTGTTTCTTTGTCTCATCATCTATAGTTATGCATTTGATTCTTTTATGTTGTGCATGTGATAGCAAGTGATGCATTAAAATATTGGGATGCTAGAGTTTCACCAGAACACATGGAAGAGTTGTGGAAGAATCCTAATGTTTTCCAGGAGTGGACAAAGTCTGGAGAGAAACGAGGAAAAGTACGCTTTTCAATTGACGCTGAGAAAAAACCATACCTTTCTCGAGTAGAAGTGAAGGTAATCTTCAGTTTATTTAAGGGCTATTTTTTTCTACATCGTAATTTTACTGTAAGATCCTATGTTGGACCATTTGTCCAAATGTTTTATACTAAAGAAAATTCCAATAATAAGTCATTCATTTCAACGCTCTTCCACATTTAGAGATGTTGTTTTAGGATGGCCAGAGATGGTATTAGACCACTTTCTAGGCTTTGGGCAACTTGAAATCGAGGACTTACTCTTTTGATGGGATAAATTGTTTTTTCAACTGAAGCTTTCTCATGAAGGGTTGATCAGAGAATGTTGTGGAAGTCTCTGCTGGTTGCAGAAATGAAGCTCAATTTTGATGGCTGCTCTTTGGGGAATTTAGGGGGCTCATTACAGATCCTATCAAAACGTGAAAGAGGAAAAAAAGCCTCTTTGTCTGATCAGCATTTCTGTCTCTCAAGTTGACGAAATTGGAACACAATGCAAGGAACCAAATTAGTAATGATGATGGAATGGAAGCTTACCCTTTAAAGGAAGATTCAAAGAGTGCCTCAAGACGTAAATGATGATGAGATTCTCTTTCCTTTTTCCTATGCTCTGTTGTTGGTTTTAAAATTTTGCCATATCGAAACATTTGCATTCACACCCTACATAATCATTACATTTACGATTAACTCCATACACACATAATAATGATTACGAAAACAGCCTGAAACTAGTCGCTCAACAAAATGGACATTCAGGACTAATGCTCCAATTGTGGATGTCAATATGGCCCACTGCAGTACTAATGTATGAAGTCTATTCAGAAGTAGGTGCACAATGTGTATGTATGTAAGCATGGATACGATAGTTTTTGCAGAATGAATGAATAATTCAGCGATCACTATCCTCCATTGATTTCTGTCTAGTGTGTTCTTCCCATCTTTGTTCATTTAAGATCAATTTTGCAATTTTTTTAAATTGAAGTTGTTGCTGTAACTTAGCCCTGAATGGGGGACTTCTGGGCCTGCTCAGGCCTGCATTCGTAAGTCAACATGGTAGTTTGTTTGGTCATCACTTTTGCTTATGGAGTCCTGCAGGTAAAGTGAGTATGAAAATGGAACTGCCGTATTGTTTTACCATTAAACTAATTTTCCAGGAGTCGTTGTGCACCACCACCAACACTCATTTGCAAAGACAAATGGAGAATGAACCAAGTTGAATGCTGAGGACATTTCTAACAAGTGTCCCCACACCTCCTTCACATGGCAACATGATCTTTATTTTGCCTTCTCCTATTTCTATGCAACTTTCTTTGTTATTATGCCTGTGATCTTTTTTCCTTTTACCTTGCCATTTTCTTATGCAATAATTGATTGTTGTCAACTCATAGTAACACTTTTGCAGGCAATTGCTGAAATCATTTGCTCAAGGCACTTTCACACGAGAGGAATGAGACCTGTAAGTTTATTTCTACCATGTGAGGAATTATACCTTTAAGGACCCAAGTCCTGGCTAAACATTTTGAGCTTGTCACCAGCCACTAAATGGGCATTAACAGGGATGCTTACAGTTATAGTTTATTATTATGAGATACTAACCTTAACAGATACCTACTCCCTTCTTCTTTTCTTTTGAGTCGTAATGTGACTTGAACCCACAACCTCAAGGTTGGAATAGCGAACACCTTCCACTCTGTCATGGGCTCTTGTCTATAGATACCTACTCTTCTTGTCAAGATTCAAGGTTTTCTCCCTCATATTTTCGACTGTTTAATTGTTGTCTATTTGCAAGGTGCAAAAACCTGAAGCATCAAGTGTGGCTCCTTGTGCATCTGCATTCCCCTTTGCCTATGATTCCCAGTCTCGTTTATCTAAAATTTAATTTATTTATGTTCCACATTAAAACACAAAAGTTATTTTTTGAGTTCTGGCTGACCTTGGCAATCAGCAGAAGACGAACATAAATATGATTTCTAATATTTGTTTCTGAACATTACCCTTCAATCAACCTCAAAGTCTGCATTCTCCTAGACTCACTAGTCAATGGTTTTGAGTTTGTTTTCCTATGCACAGACAGTTTTATGTGCTCTAGCTGAACTCAGCAGCATGCGTTTCGTGAATGGGGTAGGTTCATGTTGTGGAATCATGGGCATTGACTATCCCACAGCTCTTTGGCTTTACAAGTAAGTTATGACATGCATGACACTGACGTATGGTATCATGAGATGGATTTCCTATTAGTGTATCTTCTTGTATTGGACAAAGTATATTGCTTAATTTTATCTATTTTGCGTAATTTTATCTTTAGTTTAGGGTGACATTTTCATAAATGGACTCTTCAGGTTAAAATGTGCTGGGTGTTTTCAATTTCTCTTTTTCCAGTGATTCCGGCTATACGGCTTACAAAGTTCACTCTGTAGATGAACTTTCCAATCCATTTGTATCCATGTACTTTGGTGCAGCGTACATGAACTGGCTATCAGAGTATGGAGGAAGGTAGGTCTATAAACAGGTCAACATTCATCCAGTGACCCAATTCAGTGTCATTGAAACTCATAACTTTCTCACTGCCTTAATCTGTGAACAGGAAAAGAACCCTCCAATTCACTGTTCAAGCTTATCTTGGAGGGCCAGAGAATGTGAACCTTCAGGAGACGGGCCCACTTTGGACTAAATATCAGCAATCTGTGTGTTATTATGAAGAACCAAAGACGTAGGCATCCTTGCTCTCTTATTAATTTGTGAAACTCCTAGATGTTCTATTTACCTTTTTTTTTTTTTTTTGGTAAAATAGGTGTTCTATTTACTTGATTAATGCCTTGGCAACATTTTTTCAGGGAAGCAGGTCACTGCTCCATTTTGTGAACCATCTTCTGCTGCTGTTACTGTAAATTCATCAAGGTACATTAGCCAATTCAGTGGAACTTTCCATGTGTTGTGCAGTTGGAGATTATGTACATGATAGGTTTCTATCGATTTTATGGTGTCTGATTTTAATTACCATGAGGATGTAAATTGTAATGAACTCCTATTCATTTAAGTGCATATTGGGCACCTTTGGAGAGACACCCTTCTTTCTGACCCGAAATTTAATGCATGAAGTTCACTTTAAAGATTTTTTTTTTAATTTTTGGGTTATTTCAAGGGCACTACAAAATAAATAATTTGTCAGTATTCTAGAAGTGTATTATACATTACTCACGCCTTTTAGTTTGCACCAGATGACATTAATCAGTCGGCATCATTTTGGAAGACCAAAACATTAGCATTCTCTGATCATCATCCTCTTCTTGTTGCACATCCCAACAACGAAGCAAGAGCACTTTATACATTGTGATAAATTGAACTCATATTATCCAGCATATTTATTGATATGCAATGGCAAAAGAGTATGACGGAAATCATCTTAGGAGCTGATCATCATCCTCTTCTTGTTGCACGTCCCAACAACAAAGCAAGGGCACGTTATACATTGTGATAAATTGAACTCATATTATCCAGCATATTTATTGATATGCAATAGCAAATGAGTATGATGGAAATGATCTTAGGAGCTATGCTTGGCCCCCACAAATTAAGGGGGATAGGGGATGGGGAGGTCTGCATGGATCTTGGAAGAAGGGATGCACCAGAAATCAGGGGCTGGGACCCCATACCTCAGGCGAGGTAAGATAACCCTCAGATGAGGGAAGGTAGCATACCCAGGGTCAAGTAAGAACTTACGCCTCGTACCACTTAGGGAAGAGGCAGTTCTTCAACAAAAATTAGCCTGTTATAATTATGTGTTGCATAGATTTTGAGACCACAAAACCAACAGGAGTGTGGAAAAGGAGGGTGCCTCAATTTCTTGATGAACACAAGTCAGCCTTGTGTCATCAGATTGGGGCAGGTGCCAATTCACTAGGGCAGGGAATGGTCATTGAGGGGCTTGCTTGATCGTAAGGTTGTGTCGTGCAAGAGTGTAGCTCATTTAGTTAATGCAAAAAACATCTTTTTGTTGGATAGTGCACGTACACACACACATATACAATAGGTTAATGTGCTTTTAACAAGGGAAGAAAAAAGGTCAATGACAAGCTTCACAGTGCCAAGGCTTTTTTTTTTTTTTTTGTTAAAATAAGCCCACCTACTTCGTGCCCACCTAGATGCATGGCAATGAAGGGAGAGGTTGATATGAAGGTTTGGACGTCGATTAGTTGAATATAAATAGCAAATTGAATATATGATCTTAGCCTTTAGTTTTAGATCATCAAATTATAATGGCTATTATCGTTGCGACAAAATCTAATGGTGGATGTTTGGGTGAGTGTCAAAGTTAGTTTAAGGATGGAGGTAGGCATTATGAAGTGGACTTCCTAGTTCATAGGTGGGTCCCTATATGAAAACAGAAAAAAAAAAAAAAAAAAAAGGTCTTGATAATTTGCCTATATTTCAACTATTATTGTTTTAGATACTAGGGTCCAATGACTCTAGGCTCTGGGCTAGGGTCCTATGACTCTGAGGATGTGTTTGAATGAGAAGAAAAGGTAGAAAAAAAATGAAGGTTGAGAAAATTGTGAATGTCAAGTTGCTATCTAGTGATCTAATTAAACCAGCTTAGACCCTTTCATCATCTGAACTCTTCTGATTTCAAGTCAGGACTCATCACAGATGCAACCTTGGATTGGATAATTTGGAACGGTCACCATGTGCATGAATGTGTTTCAGAACTCATTATAGGCATTATAAATGTATTATTATAAGCATATCCATTTAAAAATTAGGTTTGCAACTTTGAATTTGGCTTGAAGTCAAGCCAGCATTCCCAAATTGGGAATTTAGTAATGACCGAATCTCATTGATGGAATATGTGGCACATGACAAAGCCAGTCAAAATAATCTTGACCTATGTATAGCTCATTAGGGTTTTCTTTTTCTTTACAGGAGGAAGCAGATTTAGCTTTAGTAAAAGAAGATTCGCTTATATTCATGCTACATCAAGAGAAAAAAATACATAAATAAAAACCAATAAGATCCAACCTCTGCACCATTTTTGCATTGGAATTTGTAAGTCCTTGGATGAGATGAATAAAACAGTGTTAAAAATATCTTCCTCTTTCATATAACATGCTCCTTTTCAACCCTGAACATGGTTGGTACGCTTGCACAGTGTGCGATGATGGTGGCCCTTAAACAAATTATATACTCATAAACAACTGATTGGAGGACTTTTGAGGGTTGAAAAGGGTGGCTTAAAGAAAGTTTGCCTGGAGTCCTGGTTAGAGGTTGGAATTGTCCTGGCCACTCAGTGAGGAGAGAGGGAGAGGAAAAAGAATTCAAAGAAACGATTGTATGATACCTTTCATGTGAGACCGTCCCCATGGTTTCTAATCCCACTTGCTGACCTTACCCATGAATTGCCAATTTGACTTGTACTTTTAATCTGGCTTGGCCTATGGTCATGTGTACTAAATCATTTGTCTTACATGTGATTAATTTGAGGGTTCAGTTGAAGTGAATTTTGTGCCACCGACAGTTCACTAGAGGTAAATTTTGTGTGTTTCAAATACAAGAACAATGGGTGCCACTATATTTTTTGGGGGGAAAGTGTGGGAGATCCCGTATAGGAAGAGAAAGCATGTGATCACTTCTAAATATGGGTGTGTTTGTTTTCAGGATATCTAAGAATTCACATCGGATGACATCAGAATTTCCCAAATGTCGTTCTCAGTTGGGGTCTTGCATGTGCTCCAAGACTCCTGAACATTTTAGAAGCTGGATTTTTGGAAGCTCACAAATCAAACAAATGCTAAATGCTAATAGGACGGATACTGATATGCCGTTTGAAATTCCCAGCTGCTGGAATTCTCTTTTAAATTTCTTGCGAAATAAACTACCCCTATCACGAAAGTTCTACTTTTCCTAAGGCATGAATTATCAAAGTTAAGTTGAGTCTCATAATTTATCTAAGAATTTAATTCAAGATAGATCAGAATAAAGAAATAAAATTTGTTTAGCCAACCCCAATATAGTTAAAATAAAATTTGTTTGGCTGACTCCCACATATTTAGGATAAGGTTTTGATGATGATGATGATGAAATTGAGTCAAGTAAGAAAATTACTCAGGATCACTAAACCAAAGTCCTTGGATGCTCAAGCTGTGTTGTGTCTCCTTCAGTTAAAGTTGATATGATTTACATAAGTTCAGCCACTGATTTCTGTACAGGAGATCCAGGTAGAGCAGTCCCCTATCAGAGCCCAAGGGTTTGTCCTTTTTACCTTTGTTTTGTTTCTTCCAAAACTAAATCAGACTTTGATCTCTGTACTGAAGATGCACATATCTAGTCATCCCAACTTACTCTGTTTAAATTTCAAATGGTAAACAATCATGACGAGAGAAGTTTAGTTAGGACTTGTTTTTGCAGCGACAGAGTTTTGCCTTTTCTCTTTTAGAACTTCACTTTTTATCTTTTCGTAGGTAGAACTTACTTTACAATGTATAAAGTATTATTGCAGTGTCCTTGTGGAATATCTATAAAATTCATTGGCACATCTTAGATGCTAGTAGGGGCATGTGCTATTCACATGAGGGAGAGAGAGAGAGAGAGAGAGAGAGAGGGAGGGAGTTGGAATGAATAATGAACTGTGAAACAAGGTCCAAATGTTGGCTATTTTATCCTTACCCAGAACAGAAATGTAGGCTATTTTATTGCATTGTCTTAAGATCAGCAGTATTGGCTGTTTCATGTTGGGCAATTTTTTAAAGTGAGGAATAGAAAAACCTTTACCCAATTAGGGCTCATTTCTCACTGTTAAATTATAAAGGGATGTTTGTATGAGGTTAGAATTTTTGCATTCAGCAGATTTTCATTTTCTCAATTTCATGGAAAAGTGGGTCTGACCCTGTTAAAATAGTTTTTCAAGGGCTCAAGAAAAAATATTTCTTTATGTAAGAAAAGGCATCATATATTGTGAAGAAAATCATGAACACAGAAAAGCAATTCTTATCCCACAGAACTGAAGTAACACAAACGTGCCCTTTTGGGATTATGCTTTTATCGAAGGGCTGAAAGTGGTGTGACTAAAGTGGATCATGAGAAGAAGTTCCTTTTTTAAGGAAATGATGTCAGTTTACCCTCGCCGTAGTAAATTAATTTTTAAGTTTCTCATGGTCCTTTTAGATTAGCATCCTTGGCGATTCACTCTTAACTTATTAATATTCTTTAGATAATGCCTTTTTCTATGTATTTCTAGGAATTTGGTAGGTATGAGACTCACAGCCCCTTGATCCCCTTGATGAAACTTTGGAGGCAAAAGTTTTATTTCTAATTTACTAACTTACACCATGATAGTTTTTTTTTATTTGAACGTGTTTTTTTTCTTCTAAAGAGACTATTATAAAAAAAAATTATTTTAAAAATGCATATTTATATTAATTATAGTTAATTTGAAAAATGATTATTAAAAGTAACCAGACAATAATCTTTTGAAAGTTTAGTTTTAATAAGAAAAAATTCCAAAACAGGCCCTAAACTTCAACCTAATTACAGAAAAGAGTTGAATGAATTGATAGTATCGAAAATTTAGGGCCAGTTTGTTTAATACAATTGAATTAGTAAGACTTCTAAGAAGACTTTTTCTAAAAGTGAATAAAATTGACAAAACAAATGTGAATATTTGAAAACCATCATCATGAATAATTTCTTCTTTTAATAAAAAAATGAATAAAGAGAAGATGAGAAACAAATACTAGGCCATCACTTTAGTAATTTAAATCTTCGAAAAGTCAAGCTCGATTCTCCATCTCCGCCTTATATCCTTGGCTTCTCACCTCTTTAATAATCCCTTTGTTGGAGCCTCTATGATTGTGAATTCCTACATATTCAATTCCATGCAAATAAATAGGCCATTTGAGATCTTTTTTACTTAACCAATTTATTGAATTTCTCTATTTTTAATTAAGCCAAAGCCTTTGTTATAAAAATAAATAATAATAATAATAAAAACCAAAGCCTTAGAACTAGTTTGAAATGTTTCCAAAATGTACATTCCACAGAATATGTATTCTCTTGGTGCCAAAAAGTAATCAGAAAAAAGGAAATACTTGAAATAGGCAGCATGGTCTTCAACAATTCCTCAGTTCTAACAGGTTACAACCCCATCTGGAAAGGGACAAAAAGGAAAACTCGGTGAACAAAAACCAGCCCCATCTCAGTAAGTTATACACCTCTCTCAAAAAACTGCCATTGAGCAGTTTATGAAGAAAACTAGAGATGTGTTCTAATGTTTCAAAATATTCAGTACTAGGATAAAGGAAAATTAGAATTATGGTGTCGGCTGTTGGGAAGAGGACCTCATCCACATGGTTGAGATGAGTTGATGAAATCAATAAAATAAGTAGTGTGGGACAAACTGTCAATTTCTAGACATTCACCACCATATCCAGGAATGGATTGATGGTTGCTTTCTCACTGCCTTGTCAACGAGAGTAAAATAAGAGAAGAAGGAAAAAAAAAAGATGTGGGACCTTGTTGTTGAGTATTTGACTACGGTGGTGCATGTGACCTTGGGGTGGTGGTGCACTGCACATGGTAGGCCACACTGGCTCCCACCACTGTTGTCGCACTCATGCTGACCCACATGCTGGACTTGTGGGACCCATCAATTTCAGAGCAAGGGTCTTTTCCTTCCAGACATTTTCCTTGCTTTCAGCATCCTTTGGCTTCCATATAGTCAGAGACTTTCATCTTTTACTCCTAGGACTTCCATAAGTCAAAAACTTTTTTATCTTTAACTTTCATATCTCTCTCTCTCTCTCTCTCTATATATATATATATATATATGAGGCAAGCTCTCCTAAGCTCAAGCTTAGGATAAGATAAGCTCAAGTGTATTGTGGGGCCCACCTGGAGACCCACATGGGGATGGGAGTGGGGGGATTTCAAGGACTCCCTTAGATCTTGCTCTCTGCAAAAAATTAACCCCAACCATGATTTCTATCATCTCCATATAGGCCCAAAAGTTTAATGGTCAATAGTCCATTAGGATCGATACATAGTCGATCCAACGGTCCAGTGAATTTGGATCTAACCGAAAGTTGGTGGACATATACAATTTAAAGGAGTCATGTGTTTGGTCCATTTGGATTGACCAAATGTGAGCTCCACAAGCATCAGCTTATGAGATTTTAGCCTAAGCTTGAGCTTAGGAGAGCCTTGCTCTATATATATATATAAATATATATATATATATATACACATACACACTGGTGTTAGTTGGACTGTAAATGGGTTGAGTTTGCTAGTCCCAGATAGGGTCGGCAGTGATCCAAATATGTTTTAATGTTAGGAGTTAAGATGGTTTTGGCCTAAGAGAACTGCCAGTAAATGTTGCAGATCTTCTGAATGATCCGAATTAGGGTTTTTGTCTCCTTTAAATATCAAATCCTAATTGCCAGTGGTTGTAGAATTTTTTGTCGAATACTTCATATCTCTGTCTGGTAGTTGGATTCTTAACCACCAAATAAAGTTGGAGCTAGCTCATTCCAAACTTATCAATTGACGACACGGATTTAGACATTCAAATCATAATGTAAGAGCTTATTTTTAAAGTTACCAAACGTCCCTCAACTCTTTGGCTTTTGTGCTTAGTTCAACATAGGACTTAATGGCATGATGGCCACACAATTCCTACTGTAGTTTGAATTGGTCCAGCCAGATTAGGACCCAGACCCGATTATACTTAATTTGATATGCCCAATTATGGTTCCAATGTTAAGATTCATATGCAAATATCATCGTTGGGTTCATTGGGATTGGGAGTCCAACTCTAAGTTAGATTTGTTGACCACATCCTAGAATAACATATAAATACTATAAAATCTTATTTGTACATTAATTGTTGTAAGTTTATAGCATCTGGTTTCAATGGGGCCCATCATCATCATAGCGTTTTGTCCCCACTTCTTTTAGGTCTTTGGACACCGACCAGATCTTTGTCGGATTGGTTGAGACTTGAGAGTCTTCTTAAGCTATTTACAACCTTAGATTTTGGGATGTGGTCCATCATTGGTGGGCCTTGTATGATTAACAGATCCACCTTCTTTTCTTTGTGTGATTGTGATTTGTCCTTCTTAAGATATGGAGAGAGAGAGAGAGAGAGAGATGTCGGTTTTAAATCCCTATCACTGCAAGCACTTTCTGTTTTAAATCTCTATCACTGCAATAAATAAGGTAGTCGATGGTGATGGTGCGGTGAGAGTGGGACCCACAAGCACACGCCACCGAAGCGAAATTATTTGGCGATTCCCGACATCCACAGTCATGAAGCCGGTACGATTTCATCTGGGCCTTCCATCATTTCAATATTTTTTTATGGGTTAGCCTAATGGCCTGGAGTGATACCAACAACCTAAGACCCAAGACTATCAACCAAAAGATAACTAGCGATCGAGCCTCAATTATGTACGTGATACTGAAGTGCCAACGCCACTCAACCATGAGTGTGGTGCCCATCATTTCAACAATTAAAGGACAAAAAAGTCTGCACATTTTCCATAATTATGCCATCACCCTTGGGCACTCCACAATTCAGCTCCTCATTCGGCCAAATAAAGTTTTTGTATTGAAGTTTTTCCCTCTTTGGATTTTTTTTAAACTCCCTCTCTAAGAATTCTAAATCCATCAAAACGATCTTAAAAAAATGAAGTTTGCACTTTATTGTTTTTAAATTATTATTTAAAGTTCATCAACGTCATTATTATCATCAAAGCCTTGTTTCCATTATATTGCTTTGTCTACCTAAGTTTTGTTTCGCTGTATTTCAACCGGTAGTTGCAAAAAATTGCCTTTGACCAGTACAATAAACTAAAGCAGATCATAAGACCATGATCCAAACGCATAGACACTCCTCATCTATGGGCAAAAGAGAGCCATCTGCACTTCATTTACCAAGTCACTAAACAGGCCTTTAGTTTGCAAGAATATTGAAAAACTCTTGTTGGGGTTTTATGAATTCCACATATGTTGTCCTCCACTTGATTTAAAAAATGCTCAGGTATAATGTAGCATTTTAAAATTGAAAATTATGAGAATTCTATATGTCACAAGTGATATATTTCACAAGTTCGATTTTACAAATCTTCACCATTCAAATAGAGAATTTATAATTTTTGAGAGACGGCAGTTGTTATCGATATCTCTAATCAAACAAGCCATTATCAAACTAAGTGAGAATTTTATTTCGTCTTTTGCCATATATGCTATATATAGGTCACTGTATTCCTTCATTAATCACCTAATCAATCACTCGAATCTAACCCTCACTGCTTTCTGTTGACTAAAACCACCATAATTTCGGATCAGACCAGGTGGCAATGGTATGAATAACAATCATCTCAGGGGCCATCTTAACTCCCAATCTTCATTGATCAAAGGCCAATATCAGTGCATGAAATCCCCATCATCAACCTACACAATCCCCATATGGCCAACAGCCCCTCTGTGAATGGATGCAATCACCCAATCTTAGATGATTTAACAAGCCACCTTAAACATAATTTTAGGTAAAGAATCCAAATATGCCCCAAGACTGTTCCTGCGTGTTTCAAGCATCTACTGTTTACAGTTTACACCCACTCTCTCCTTGCCATTTCACACGTTAACAAAGATTGTAAAATAATAAAATAAAATAAAATAAAAAACTCCTAGGTCCCTACTGTCAGCTAAAACAGTGGAGCTCCTTTGATCCATATGAGCAGCTCAACAGAAGATCTCAAGATGGGTTGACCAGGTCTTCTATATATCATCTTGTTCCCTTGTTCTCTCTCAACTCTCTTATCTATCAAGGGCATGTGACATTGACAGAAAAAATGCAGGCTTCAGTTGCAGGGCATAGGAAGACAATCATAATGATAATAGCATGGAGCAGGGCTAGTATTTCAACTCTCAGACCTCATACCCCACAAAATTGTGCATGTCTTTTTTGGGCAATCATCCAATGCACCAGAGCTTCACACTTATACCCAGTTGCATTTGGACCCATGACATTTCCCATTGCCAAGGTGGTCAGGACCTTTGATTTCTCCAATATCTGGTCATGTTTGATGTGTCCTCTTGTCATTGAGAAATTATACTCTCCTCATGGAGACGGAAAAATAAAAAAAAAGGAAAGAAAGGAAAACAATATCTCTCCATATATATCATACAAAATCTACTAACGCAAGAAACATTTAAAAGGGGAAGAACATCTTATTTAAAATAATGCTTTTTTTCCTTTTTTTGAGGCCCACATAAAAGCTTGGTAATCATGAGATTAGATGATGGGTATGGGAAAATGTGGCTTGTGGGTGGACCAAAAAGGGCTTCAATTAGAACTTTTTAATAATTGATTTAAGTTTCTAAAAGTCGTACGTAGGCACCTTTTGATTTATAAATATATGCATTTATATTTAGCTAAGCTAATGAGCATCAAATTAAGGTTTGTGTCAATACATCAGGGTAAGTGTTTCTAAGGGCTGGAATTCATCATATTTGGACCTTGTTAGAAGTCTCTTATTTAAAATATAAAAAAAATAAAAATGTTAGGACCTACCTGCATTTCGCAAAAGTCTGCTTTTCCACAAGCACAAGAAGGGACTACTGAAACCCTCCCATCCTATTAATTTTTTTAGCTAGTCATTCCTACCAAAACCTCAAGGCTTTAGTAGATGCAGCGGAAATACTTTTCAATATTTTCCCTCGGATAGAGCTCACTTCTCAATACTTCCACTTAAGTGGAACTCGGCTAGCGCACTTTTGGCGACACGCATTTTTTATTTTTTTTCGCGCCAAGTCGTTTCACCTGAGATTCAAGCTCACAACTAGTTGGCTCTAATACCATATTAATTTTTTTTAGCTAGTCATTCCTACCAAAACCTCAAAACTTTAGTAGAGAAGCGGAAATAATTTTCAATACATCCAACAAAATAGTTTTTGGTGAAAAGATTACCTCAAAATATTTCTATTTTAACTCATAAAAGTGCTTCACCGACCAACAATGTGTATGCACAGGAATCAAAACATTTCCCCAATCATACCAAAATCCTTAGCATTATACAAGTTTGTCCTTGAAGATTCTCCCTACTCACACAGTGCAGAATTACCTAAACACCCATTATGTCTTTTGTACTAATGTTCCAAGAGAGGCAGTGAGGACTACTTAGTCATTTAAAAGATTCTTCTGTTTAAACTTATAAAATATACGTATATTTGGACTCCAGTCAAATTGTCCAGAAACCCACCAATGCATTGGTAAATTGACCAAGTTGACAACCACCCAACGTTTAAAAAACTTACAATACTTCACAAAATCAGAAACACACTATTATATAAGAAGTAAGCACTTCCCAATAGAAACCAGTTACAACCTTCCCCCTTCCATTTCTCTTCTTTCTTTCTTCTAGAGAGAAGGCAGAGAGATTGAGATCATGACACAAATGGGTCAGTTGTGGCTGCAAAGGGAAGCCTCCACCACCATGACTGGTATGGGCAGTGGTAGAGTAGGAAGAAGAGATGGACCCAGAACAACATCTGCTTCTGGGGTGGCCACCACAGACCATGGGCAGTCCTGCTATTGCCTAAGGAGGCTAATGAGAAAGCTGAAGAGGCATAGCAAGATGCTGTGTTCAGGCACCAGACCCACCACATTCCACTGCCACTATGACCCTTTAAGCTATGCCAAGAACTTTGATCGGAGCAGCAATGATGGCGCATTTGGCGATGATTCCGATCGCTTCTACACGTTCTCTTCGAGATTCGCTGCCGCCCCATCAACTGCCACCCCAGTAGCAGTGCTAGCCACATCTCACTAGTTCTTCTCTTTTTTGAGATTTTAATTTTTTTTCTAGTTGATGAAGAGTAAATATTGATAAATTTAGTACAAGAGTAGCTAGTATGTGTTTACCACGGAACCCCTATGTATCTCTGTATCGTTCTCGTATTTTTTTTTTTTTTGGGCTGCTTTAGTTGGATGGAATGAATATCTACGGTGGGCATGTGATATTTTTAATTTCTTGGGAATGTTTGGAACTTTGGATGCAGTTTTTTTTTTTTTTTTTTAACCTTAAAACATCATAATCTTGGAAATGACTTCATAACTACCTGGTTTTCTTGGGTTTACCAGCACATTAAGATGGCTTTCGCCATGTATAAGATTTTACATGATGTAGACCAGTAGCTATTTCAGATTTAGATGGTGAAGCTATCACGAAATGCCTCTTCTATACCCTTCTCATGATTAGATGGAGTCTATGGGATTATCTTTCCTCTTTGTAGATTTTTGGGACTTCCTTGGATTCACCATCTGAATGTAGAGATCAAGATACATAATTCTAATAATGGGATTGATCTTATTCCAAGCACAGCTCAAGGTAAAAAAAAGGCCTTACAATTGGCCGGAGTCCTTAAAATTTTTTTTTTTTGGGGTAAAAGGTTGTCCTAATTCAACATTAAGGCACACATTTCTAACATTGAAAATCAGCCGGATGCTTTTTACACAAGGGTGCATGCTCTCCACTTCTCATTTGGGTTCTTGTGTCTTTTCTATCATTTTACCTTTTGTTTAGTTTGGAGCTGTCTTTTTCTATCATCCTACTTTTTGTTTAGTTTGGAGCTTTGCTTTTTGGTCAGTATACAGACTGTACAAACCATTTTTCCCAATCAACCCCACACAGACAGCTCCACATTGTCCCTATAAAAAAATGCCCACTTCCAATATTGGAGCCCACCTTGATGCACCACAATGGAAGAGGAGAAGGAAAGGTTTGGGTCTTGGTTGATGGTGCAGGAAATATCAGGCCCATAAATTGATTTTAGCACCTGGCTTTATGTTCTCTAGGTTTAATTCTTGGGAAGAACTTCAGTGAAGCGATGCTGCAATTTGTTGCAGTGCACCACCCTTATTGAACTCATGAGTGGGGGGCTACATTTCAAAAATCCAAATACCCTAACACCCATTGTAATAGAAATATACAAAATTTGCTTTAGCTAGCAAGATGACTATTGTTGAATCGGTTACATCTAGAACACATGATTAACTCTATTGACATTCGATTTCAAAAACAAGTTGAATGAAGCCCACCATGTGTAAAATTCTGTAACCAATGGTCGGCCCAAAGAAATTAGCTTTAGTATTTTTTTATTTTTATTTATAAAGGAGGGTGTTTTAGGTGGAGTCGGGTAAATCTCCTGTGGCCCCAGTGTGGTAGTACATTTTCGAACCCCCAACCTCAGGAGTCATTCGTGGTCCTAGGCCAACTGATCGAGCTACCTCTCGGAGTTAATTAGCTTTAGTATTTACATAAATTACCCATTGGTGTGTAAAAGTTTGGATTTTTGAACAGCAGGCCCCACCTTTGAATTTAATAAAAGTGTTGTAGTTCGATATATTGTAACATACTTTCTTGTGGTTAAGTAACTGTCAAATACCCAAAAGGGTTGGCCGAGTAGTCAGGACCACGGTTCTTCTCTCTTCTCGAGCTAGAGGTCTCAATATCAACTCCAGATCAAAGGTTAAGTCCACTAGTGCTATCACCTTGGGGCCATAGGGGTGTTTATCCGGCTTCTCTTTGGGCTCGAAAGGATTAGTCCAACCCAAAGGATTAGGAACCCTCAAAAAAAAAAAAAAAAAAAAAAAGTTTAAGGTCAAATGGAGGTGAATGGCATTTCAAGAGAGCAGCTGAATGTGAAGGGATAAGGCCTAAGGGAATGGAGTGATCATATACACATCATCTATAGCAAAAGTAAAAAGATTGCCTTCCACAAAGAGGGCATTGTGGAGAACACCTTTCCTAACTTTGGTTTTATCTCTGGTTTTGATTTGGGGATTATAAGTTTTCATAGTTGTCTTTAATGCTTTGGTTTTCTCTTCTTGGGTCTGTAGCGTGGGATAAGATGCCTCATGCTGCCAAGATTTCACATGTCAGATAATCCTAATGGTCCAATTAGCAGATAGGATGCGAGCCCTTTTTAGCATCTTCTTCCAGTAGAACGAGAATAATTTTGTAGCAGTGGATCAGCTTTAGCTTTTCTGAGTGATCTGAACGAGGAGAGATAATGGTGGGGAGATTGAGATATTTCATGACATTGGGATTGGAACTTTTGTTGCATTGGATGTAGACAGAAAAGAAAAGGTGACTTGTATTTTCCTGGTGCTGGGAAGGAATCAAGGAATGTTCTTTTCTCATTGGCTTCTTTTAAACTGGGTGTTTGAATGATACATTTTTGGGAAAACGGCAAAAAGGGTTGATAGTAATCAAATAGGAACTTTTAGGCATTATTCTTTTACAATTGTCCATCTGGGGTGTGGCCCACCTTGGTATCAAAGGTCCACTAAAAGGATGTGAACCCTTTACTTCCCAACAAGGGAAGGTACAGAGAACTTCATGTGGATACATGAAAATTTTACAACTTCCAAGTTAAATACATTTACAAGATGTTTTTGTTGCCATGATTCTATACTGCACAGATTGTCAATTTGCTACTTGGATTTGTACAGTAAAATCTAGTCTTGACTTGGTACATGTTGGGGTCACAATTTGGCTATCCAGGCCATTCGTGTGGTGGACTCATGGTGGACCCAAGTGTAGCCGCGCGGGTGCCTCACCCGCGAGATAATAAAAACTGTTTCAATAATACCTTAAAAGTTTTTATATTATCATTTTAACTTCTTCTCTTTACTATTTTCCATACCACCTAAATAAAAATCTTGGATCCGCCAGTGGGCGGACCCTCTGCAAATCAAATTACTTTGTAAACATATCTAAGGCTCTAAAATAATAGCCTTCGTTGTTCCGTTGAGAAGGTTGGTTTTTAGTTAGTTAAAACTCATATCACAGACTCAACTCAAAAACCAGATGATTCAAGTAACTCAACCGAGTCTGACTGAGTCTTGGTCAAACTCGGTTAAATTCACCCAACTTGCAAGACATGAATAGGTGCTGAGTTGACTCAGCCAAGTAGAGTTGAGTTTGGTTAGTTTTAAAGGTATGGTTGTTTGAGTCGTTTGTAATACAACATTTCCAAAACATGGGGGGGGTAATACTGCAATTCGTTCGTGATGGGTCCAATTAGCATGTCAAAACTGTATCCAAATAAATGAAGTTTTAATCTTGATGAGAGCCCTGCCTTGTGTCTTGTTCATGTTGTTTAGAATGATCAAAACCACCATCTATCCAGTAGGCCACCATTTGGATGTGCCATCACTCAGAAAATAGGCTGACTGAACGATCCTAACCATCCTATTGTCACAAATTCGGGTCATTAAAGCAGTGTATTTGATTGATTTGGCAATGGCAACGGTGCTAAACATATGGGGAACTTCGGTGCACTTGTAACTGTATATCACACCATTTTGTAAAGTCTAAGCTCCACCTGGCCTATTTTTCTGTTTAGCCTAATCTACTAGTACAGGGCTGACCCAAATGGTCAAGATGGAGTAATAGAAATCTAGGCCCAGCACATTTACTATTTAGGCCTAAAGTTTAGGTTCACTTCTTAACCATGGACCTAAACTACGGCAAAGCCCAGATCATCGGTTCATATTCGTAGTTGGTCAAGCCAATGAATTCTGACAGGGCAGCCCAAACATTGAGGCTCCACTGATCTTGTTCATGACCCCTCAAACACACTTTGGTCCATTTATAGTATTTTAGAAGTCCACCAGGTCCCAGCCGACTCAGCACAGGAGCAGATCATGGGCTTTGAACTTGCCCTGCAATAAGTATTTAAACATTGAACTGGAGGTTGAACCACTGGACTGGAAGTTCAGGTTAAATTCCTTTCACCAAGTGGGTTCCTTTTCTTTTGACTTGTGTGGATGGTTTAGACCAATTACTACCTTCAAGGATTTGGATGGACCTGGAAATCAAGCAACTTCTCTATTCAGTCATTTTAGGGATTCAAAGGAAGAGTCAAGTGATTTAATTACAAGAGTGCCCCAGATTAAATGACTTGCTGGAATCAGGAGTGCAACTCAAGTATGGGTAATTCAGGTTTACAGCCAACCCAGCCCGACCCCAAATTCTAGAAGAGTCAAAATGAACCCTACCTGGACCTCACCCTTGTCTCAGTTAGCCCAGCTCGAGCCCAACCCAAGTTACTACATTTTTTTTCAAAAGCTGAGTTGGATCTGATTGCAGATCAGTGTAAATTGGGTCCGGTTTGTCGAGCTGGGTTGGGTTATATGATCTCAAACCCTATCCAACCTTAGCCCACCCAACACAACTTATAAAAGTTTTTATTGCCTTAGTGGATTTAGAAGATTAAGTTAGGTCAGACCCAGGTTCCATTGAAGGGTCTGCTCGATGAGTGGAGATCGTAGAGAAAAAAGGGGTGGAAAAAACTGTATACAGCTCAAATCAGCTGTTTTGAAGAAGATTTTCTCTGCATCCAAATGAGTCCTCTTGGGATAGATCAAATATTCAATTCGCTTACAGCACTACACTTTGAAGACATGTATACATCTCAAGACATTACAAGACATGGTTTTGGGCTATTTTTGGCTTTTCCTTCTTGGTTTTTCTAAAAGTCACAATTCACAAATTGCAAAGCCTATTTTTGGCTTTTCCTTCTTGGTTTTTCTAAAAGTCACAATTCGCAAATTGCAAAGCCTGTCATCTTTCACAAAAATAGTTTGTGAATTAGCTATCTACCTACAAAATATCAACGCTGTCATAAATTGTATCCCTTTAATTTATCAAAGACAATAAAGCAAATATTTAAAATATAAACTCCCCCTTCTACTCACTGCAAACATCATCTGCGGACTAGCAACAGTCAGTAAATTAGGTTTTTGGTGGATGGTTAATTTCCAAGCCCGTCTTTATATTCGGGCCTACAAACATGCCACATGTCTATATTTTTAATGGAAAATATTAAAGGAGCATTTGATAGGAGCATTTGATTAAGCTTTTAATTTGATGAGTTAGTGCTTATTTTAGGCATTTAGTAAACCTTTTTTTTTTTAATGAAAATCATTCCAAAGATGAATAAAGGTGAGATAAGTCAATGAAATCAATGAGAGGTGTGAATTGATCATAGTTGAACTATGTTTGTCAAAAATGGAGATTAGCTCTTCTTCTTCCAACAGAGAGGATTCGAATATATTTAAACTCTCGTCTTATATGGGGGGCACTTGCATCCCTAACTAGATAAGCTATAGCCGGAGTTAATTAGCACCACTTTTATGGTGCAACCCAAGCCTATGTGTAACATCCGGACTCTAGTTGGGTAGCCCATTTGCACGGATTCCTAATGGTTGAGTAGGGCCCAATAACAAAACTTTAACACATGGGTTAGATCCGGGTTTTACTCAAATTGGTTGACAGGTCTGATCACGACCTCCCAGTCATTGACTCTTAAGCATTAAATAGTCATTGCAATCTCTTATAAGTCAAGCAAGTGTTGGGGTTGGAGTAAATCCCAATACTTCCTGTCATTCTCTTCATGATCAGATTTTTATATGGTGGACCACACATGTGATGATCATCTTCCCACTAAAGTGATGGCTTTAAAATTTGATCAATGGCCCACTGAACGGCAACTTTTAAAATTGGACGGGTAAGATTGTCCAATTCCATCTGAGTTCTTTTATTTTTGGTCCATTCATGACAGTGATCATCATCTTAGGCTGGGCCCCACTGGAGGATGCCGTATTGGATTGCATAAGTCCTCCAGTTGAGAATCATCTTATTCCTCATGGAAGAGAACGTGACAATTTCAATGTGAATGGATACACTCGATCTTCAGGTATTATTTACACTAGTTGTAGGGAGAACTAAAAATGCCCTTATTGAACAATAAAATTACCAAAAGCATCAGCACCAATGGGGATAGTTTAAGACACACCATCAAGATTAAAAGAAAATTAAGAACCCGAAGGGATAGCGCAATTTGCTAAGACCGTGGTTCAAGACCCATAGGTTGCGTCCTGGAATGCCACTTGCCCAAGCAATAGCCTAACTTATTTTATGCATGGATGAGGTAGGGACTTCACATATCCATGGAAATAGTCGGTTCTCGAAGAGGCCCAGACACCCTCGTCGGCAAAAAAAAAAAAAAAAAGAGGTGTGTGGAGTGCACTCTATGAAGATTCAAATTATTCAAAAGATGTTTCTTTGAGTTTGATTATATAGGTCCATGATTGATGGCAATAAACACTATTTGATGCGGACATACTTTCCGAATGATGTGATTAGATTTTATGTTAATCTGGATTACTCATTGAAATTAAGAGTCCACACCATCAATTTAGACTCTCACTAAAAGAAATGGCGGATTTCTTCATTTGGGTTGACCAAACCAAGGCTTTTAATTTGATTAGAAACATGCAAAACCATAATTAAATTGGGCTTGTTCCATCCAAGGATGAGTAAAACTCCAAATGGACAAGAAAGAAAAACTACAATTGGAAAGTGCCTCACCATTAGAGCTATAGGAAATGATTGATTCTCGGTTGTTTCAGTTGAAGGGAGGTGCCTTACCAACTAAGGGTGTGTTTGGCATCGTGCCATTTGGATGTTCTCATGTTCCCACGAGATGAGGCTACGAAAAACATATTTGGTTAGTGTAAATTATTGTTCCCAATTTTGGTCTCACGGGAAGGAATTACAAGATCTTAACCCACCAGCATAAGAAAGTTAGAACAAAAAATCTTTATTTTTTTTAAGAAACAACTTTCTACCACAGTTGGTTCCTACGTATCTCTTACATTTTAAATAAGTCATTTAAAAAATTTTCAAATCCTCTCACTTATCCTAATGGTAGGCCTCATGTTCACAATCCCAAAGAAGGTGGCCCCATTTTGTACTTGTTGAAGGTGGGTCATATGGTCACAATTACAAAAGGTGAACCTAAATTATAATTCTTATAATGGTGGGACCACATTATAAGGCCCTATGTTCTAATTTCTAAAGGTGGGCACCACTTGTAATTTCTAAACGTGGGTCATGTATTTACAATCAATCAAAAGATGGCCCCACATTATAAATTCTATAAAGGTGGGCCTACATTGTAAATCCTATGAACGTGTCCCCATATTCTCATTTCTAAAGGTGGGCACCACATTGTAATTTCTAAAGATGGGTCATGTGTTCACAATCACAAAAAATGTGTCACCACTTTGTCATTCTCAAATGTGGGTCACATGATCATGATCACAAAAGGTGGATCCACATTGTAAATCTTATGAATGTGGGCCCATATTCTAATTTCTAAAGGTATGTACGATGTTGTAATCTCTAAAAGTGGGTCCCATATTTACATTTACAAAAAGGTAGCCCCACATTATAATTCTTATAAAGTGGGCCCATATGGTAAATCGTATAAATATGGGCCCCATGTTCTAATTTTTAAAGGTGGTACCAACTTATAATTTTATAGGTGGGTCCCATATAAGACAATAATAGCGTGCTGCAAATAATAAAAGGTGGGCCCCACATTATAAATCCTATGATTCTTTTGCTTCCGTTCTTTAGAGCAAAATTTTTGTAATGTTACCGAACAAGTTCTGGACAACATATTCTCAATAAAATAATTTAATATAATGTTGTCAAACAAGATCTAAAGAGTATAGTCTTGGCACAACCCAATCTCAGCACAACCTGATCTGAGTACAAAACTAGGAACAACACAAGAACGATGCCAAACAGGCCCTAAACTACCAATGGACATTCTAGATCATCAAAGTTGAGCTAGGTTTTATGTAGGAAAATGATTTAGGGCATGTTTGTGTACACACCCTTTTCGCAGAAAGGGGAAATTGCCACGTTAGCAAATTCCATAAAAATGAAAACTTTGGAAAATGATTTCCGTAGAATTTAGAAATTCATGTTTGGTGCAAAAAAAAAATTGCTTGTTGAATTGGTGCTAATGTTGTTTGGTGCGGCTATGGATTCCTTATAGAAAATCAAAATTTCTTATTTGATGAAATGATTTTTTGAAGAAAAATTAAAATAACATGTATATTATTTATTTAACATTAAACAATAATTTATTTAAAGAAATAAAAAATGAAAGAGTTGTAGGGTTTTGGGTTGAAAAGGACAAGAGTGAGGAAAAGAGGGAGAAGTTTTCCGAAGAAATCCATTTCCCATACCCCCCATAGGTAATCCATTTCCACAATCATCAAGGAAAATGTTGACAAGGCAGGAAAGCGTTTCCGTAAAATTAATCTGCACCAAACGCCTAAAAAATAAGTTTTATGAGGAAAAATATTACACAAACATGCCTTTATACTAAAGCAACATAATGAAAAAATGCTTCAATGATGCCCTGTGAATAGCAATTTCTTTGAAGAAGATGTCAAACTTGTTAGAGGGAAATCAGGTATGAATTTGGTTCAATCCCTTTCACCAAACCATGCCATCCATCTTAGGAGGGAAAATTTAGAATCAGGGCTTAACTTTTCGCCAGATTTCAAATCAAGACAAAACTAAATCTACATTTCAAGCCAGGCCTTAAGTTTTCCACTTTCTTTCAGACAAGGACAGACTGTCGGAATGGGTAGATTTCGATGACTTTTTTCCCCTTTTTTTCTCAAAAGCCCAAAAATGCCCTAAAGGGCTTTATGTGTGCAACAACGATTTTATACCATTGGGTTTTGGCGTTTTCCTTCCCTCCTCCATTCTCCATCCTCTTCTTTGTCCTCCTACCTTTCCCCTCAAGATCTCATCTCCTACGACGACCTCCAATTGCAGTGTTCAAAGTAACTTCATTCTTCACCTTTCCATCTCTTTCTTTTTTTCCCTATTCCCTTCTCTCTCCCCTCTTTCTCCCTACACCCAAAATCGGGAAGAGAAAAGTGTTGACGCCAACTGCTAGAGACTCATATCAAATCACTCTCTCTACTGCCAGAATGCATATAGCGGGTAATAAGCGCTGGACTGATACTTTTAATTTTTGTTTCTCTTTCAATTCAAATGGTTCTCTTCTCCTGATATAAGGAAAATTACAAAACAGGGCTTAAGTTTTTTGCAGATTTCAAAAAAGGACAAAATTAGAATGTAATTTCAAAATAGGCCTTAAGTTTTCCAAAAGCATTTCAATTGAGGACATTCGGCGATTTGGAGGCTATTCCAGCCGTTTCTTCCCTAGTTTTTTCCAAAACCCCCAAAATGCCCTTACCTCCATCCTTTCCCATCCCCACCTCTTAGACCAGGGGAGCTCAAGGCGGAGGCGGTGTCGATCGTTGCTTGGCCTTGAAACGAGTGAGCTTGGACCCAAGTTTGTCATGGTGAAGTGCTATCACCTTCTCGTCCTGATTTTTGGGCACCAGCTGCACCTTGTTCTCACTCTCACCCGTTGCCCTCTCCTTCCCCAACTCCAAGAGAGAAATTAGTTTATTGGTGAAAAGGCCTGGTAACTTCTTCTCTGTCTGGGACTCGATGGTTATGATCTTAACTCCTGGGAACGTCTCTAGTGTCGGCATCATGTCCAAGTGCAGGGGGTTGTTCTTCATCTTCCTCATCTGGTCCACGATAGGATTAATCATTTTGACAAAGGTATGAGCTTTTCAGGGATAAGATCCTTTAGCTCGAGTACTAGGATCCCTTCTATCCATGAGTGGAGGGTATAGATGTGATCAATCCCCCTGCCATAGTCGCACGAGCACATGCCTGCTTTAGCGCAACTGTAAAAACCTTGCCGACTTCTCCATAGCCATCGGGTACGTGACTTTGTCAAAAAAACCAACCAATCTCTCCTTCATCCAATGAAACCTCTTCAGAACAATTGTCAAGCCATCCTTTATCAGCGGAAGCAATATGTGGAGCTTCTCCTTGTGGATAAAGATGGTGGCCTGATCCATGATCAGGTTCTTGAAGGTCTCACCCTTCAAGGCCAAGCAACGATCGACGCTGTCGGTTAGCTGGGACAGGCCAACCATGAGCACCGGCGTCTTGATGGGAAAGGGTGGAGCTAAGGGCATTTTGGGGTTTTTGGAAAAAATTAGGGGAGAAACGGCTGGAATAGCCCCCAAATCGTCGGATGTCCTCAACTGAAATGCTTTTGGAAAACTTAAGGCATATTTTGAAATCACATTCTAATTTTGTCTTTTTTTGAAATCTGCAAAAAACTTAAATCCTGTTTTGTAATTTCCCCCCTGATATAAACAGGCAATTTTATTCCAACATAAGAAAATGGCATCCAAGATTAGCAAACTTGGTACTTTTGAGCAATTGTAAATTTGATTCTTTTCAAGGAAAAAGATATAAGATTTATTCTAATTTGATCAATTTCTTTGTAGTTGTTACTTGTGTATAAGACTTTTTGTGTCAAAGTTTTATCCTACAGATGAACCCAATTTGTTGCTTGTTGAATTATAGCCCGATGAAAATCCAATAAGGTCATCCAACCCATAACTGCCCTCGAGCGATTTGAACCTCTTTATGGTTGTACTCCATGGAGACATCCCTTATGGGCCTTCATCCTCATCGCTCTCCCATTGATATATAGGAATAGTCTTCTTGCAGGAAATTTGTCTAACAATTTCTCTCTTTTTAGTTTTGGGTAGAGGGAGAAAGAGGGGAATAGGAAGAAAGGGAAGAGAGGGAAAGATGGAGAGATCTTGAGAGGAAAGGTGGAAGGAGGAAGAAGATGGAGAATGGAGAAGGAGAGAAGGAAAACGCCAGAACCCAACTGTATAAAATCGTTGTTGCACACATAAAGCCCTTTAGGGCATTTTTGGGTTTTGGAGAAAAAAGGGGAAAAAAATGTCACCGGAATCTACCCATTCTGACAGTTTGTCCTCATCTAAAAGAAATGTGGAAAATTTAATGCCTCATTTGAAATGTAGTTTTCTTTTTGTACTGATTTGAGATCTGGCGAAAAGTTAAGCCCTCATTTGAAATTCTCCCATCTTAGGAAACCAGTTCTTTGGACAAAAAGCATAAGTTGAGGGAAAAAAAAATCAATACTTCACATTTGATGAGTTAATGCACAACCAATTAGACAGTCAAGATTGCCCGATTGATTTTTTTATATTATTATCATTTAACCCATATGGTGTCAAGTAACTGAAATCCATAGTCCTGATATATTTGACCTGACAGGGATATGGTCCAAAGCCCTTAAACATATATGGCC
The DNA here is from genome assembly GCA_029852735.1 of Persea americana. Lineage (NCBI taxonomy): Eukaryota > Viridiplantae > Streptophyta > Magnoliopsida > Laurales > Lauraceae > Persea > Persea americana. The sequence goes on from CM056815.1 coordinate 74,414,165, forward strand.
GCCAACCTTTAAAAATTTGGAACTATCTTACCCAAGGATGGGTAGCTATAGATTATACATTTCAATCCATACCGGCATTAGAAAACATGCAAAAAATAACAAGCAGTAGACCGACCAAACTCCCAATAGAGATTTTAAATGTATGATTGAAAATAAAATTTTCATATATAGCCCAAAGTTTCATAGTCAAATGAATAGTTATACTTATCTTGGAGAGATCCTCCTCTTTATTCTCCTTTTGACTCAGTTCCACCAGCCACTTCCTGGTGCCATCTCTTTCCATAGGTCCCATTACTTGCATTGTTTTATTAGTTTGTGAATGGATTTCATTTTTGTATTATGTATGCTTCTACATCCTTATCACATTTCTCACACTCTCTCATATCCAATGCTGGAGGTTCTTAAACATCTGATGTTGGCATCATCCTATCTTCAAAGCAGACCTTCACATATTAATCTAACATGGCATGTCTTAACCACACTAATTATGGAGTTGATAAACTCACTAGTCTTTAATGCCCTATGGGCCCAAAATCCATCTCATATATTTTGGTGACTCCCAAGAATTACTTATAAGAAAACCATATATAATATATAGATACACTGGAGTTTATTATAATCTCAAATCAAATTTATACATAGGTGATCTACTCTTAACTAGATCTGAACATACAAATCTAATTAATGCTGTGGTTGAAAATCAACCGTAGCTGAATGTTGCTTATTATTGAGTTAAACTATACCTTTCATCAATGTAGCTGAAATTCACACACTCTTAACTTATCACTTGTATTGCATCACTCTAGAGAAAAAGAAATACACGAGAGAGAGAGAGAGAGAGAGATTTAATACCGTTGGGGATTCAATTGGGAATGATTTAGATTTTGACCGTTCAATTAGACTGCCTAGTTTTATATATATATATATATATACGCAAATCGGGAGAGGAGCTGTAGAGAGTGCCACGCGTGCCACGTCATCAATACAAGAGTTCTTCTCTCACAAAAGACATACAAAAAAATAAAAACCTTATCTTTTATACTGCGTGATAAAAGAATCTCTTAACATGATGTGGCTTCTCAATGACTTATTTTATTTTTGTTTATAAATTTTCGAGAGAAGAACTCTTGTTGTTGACGTGGCAACCTCTACACCCCCTCCTATATTTGCTTGAATGTATATAATGAGTATATGTGTTAGGAGCGGTACAAAACACTCCCATGCATTTGCTATTGTAAAAACGCCCCTAAACTTTAAGGTCACAAATGGTATATGATTATCCAGATGTTCCAACTTGTAAAAATTGTACTTGGAGCATGTTTTAGGCTCTAAATCATAAATGGATCCAGGTCTATATAGGTTTCGACCCATGAACCTAGGACTTGCATAAGAGCCTTTAATAAGGTAAACCGAAGCTCCAAATCAACTTTGGTTGGGCATTTTTATATCTAGTTTAAGAGATAGTATACTTGATACATTTTTATAAGCTCAGTGGTATCTTTATTTTAAGAGATAAATAAGTAAATAACTAAAAAAAGCCAAAACCAGTTTGGGAATTAGATCCCAATCCTCTAGTTAGACCCGGTTCCGGATTCGGATCGGGGTCCTCTTATTGGAACCAGGTTGGAGCCAACAAAATATGTAGGTTTTGAAGTCGAAATTGATTCCGAGTCAGAAACTGTAATTTAAAAACGGGTCCTTGCATCCCTACCGTCTGCTCCAACCAATAAGGTAACAATGCATTTAACAGTACTAATTTCAAGGACTATAAGTTAACTCGAGAAGACAAACTTTTCATTTTCTCTCTCTCTCTCTCTCTCTCTCTCTCTCTCTCTCCTATTTTTTATGCTTTGAAATCTTCACTTTTGTATAACTCTCCTATTTAAAATTCTCGCAACAACTCACATATTCGTTTCCTTTTATTTAGGATATATTGAAGAGGTTGAATTTCATTTGGGCAATTTGCTGGACATCCCTGGCGGGGCATACTTATAAAAAGTCCAAACGAATCAAAAAATAAATGCCCCATCATTTTCTTGGTTGTCAATGAATTTCAGTCAAATATGAGTCGAACTCACCGTTAGATTGAACACTATAAAAACTTGTAATTTTCTCAATTTGACTTGGGAACCAATCATATTGGGAACCAATCATATAGGAGCTGCGATTGGCTTAGATCTTCTTTCGGTTTCTATTACTTCTCCTATTTATTCTCCTATTGTTTTAAAATGTAGAATATATATATATATATATATTTATATATAATTCACCAAACTCCTTTAGCCTACCAATGCTGATGGGATAAAGTTTTAATGATGATAATGCCCTCTTGTGACAGTATATTGAAATCCAAGGGTTGTTGGCTGAAGCCTTTGATCTTCATAAAAAAAATTTTATATATTAAGTTCCTATGTATTTTAATGTAAACAAATAACCTCTTAATGTATTTCATGACACTCGTGATCAACGTGAGTTGAGCTGGCATATCTTAACACCAAAACAGGTTTTTAATTATTGCTTACCGTATGAACCTACTTAATAAACATGAATGCCCCCCATGCATCTTAGATCTCATTTCTTACTCCCCTATAATTAAAAAATGGGTTCTTGAGCAAATCGCCCTTCTCTTTAGCGATGCGGCATTTGATGGTCATACAGGCCAATCAGCTTTCGGTTTTGTCTTGTTTTTTAATGGATCGCCTGTGGCTGCAAGGGCTTCCAAAGGACCAAGAGTCATTTCCGCTAAAGAGGCTGAAACGATGGCACTACTCTTTGCGCTGAATGCTATCATGGATTGCAAATTCTCGAGAGTTTGAGTTCATATGGATGTTCTAGAAGTTGTAAAAAGTATTAAGGACAACAAGAATTGGTCTATCCAGCCTCTTGTAGGAGATATTTTAAAGTGTTTGAAGCATTTTGAGTCTTTTGAGACGGTTTTCATTCCACCGTCTTGCTAAATGTGGACAATCTGGGATAAACTTTATATGACTTCATTGTGAATAGGCATCTGTTTGTTTTCTTGTTGGTGTCCGAGTTTTTTTTTGTGTTGTAGATTGTTTGTTGGTTTTCTTTTTTAATGAAATCTTCCTTGCTTATACCAAAAAAAAAAAAAACCTGAGCCCACCTTGTTAGATTAATCACATTTCTTAGCAAACACAAGCCACTTAATTGATCTCAAGAAAACCCCAAATGTGAAATATCCTGACATTCTCTCTCCGAATGCTAGCATAAATACTGACTTCTATTGTCACCGAATGCAAAAACTCGTAGCATGCTAACATAGAAGCATGTCCAAAAGGCCCAGTATGTACACGGAGGGGTGTTACCACCTATGCATATTATTAGAAGGAAATGAATGTGTGGACAACAATATAAACCAACAATAATGCAGCAGTGAATGATTCAAAATCACTACCTTCATATGGGCAATGTCAATGGAAGAGAAGCTAATCCACCAACTCATTTTTCACATGGTGAAATCAATGACCCCACCTATATGACACCTATCTTCACTCTAACCTTTTTTTTCTTTTCTTTTCTTTTCTTTTTATAGCAGAAGGTGTCCTCGCCCTTTGGGCAAAAACAATCCCTATGGGCAAAGGGGAAGCCGGGTAACTCCCCTGCGGCCCCAGTGTGGTGGCATAATTTTGAACCCTCAACCTCTGGGTACAAATTGTGATCCTTTATTCAACCTACTTACAATAATACAAAAGTGAACCAATAGTTCATATTATTGGGGCCGCTGTTAATCATAAAATTATTAGTGCCCACCTCTTAATCCAAATCGATTTATTAAAGTTACTATCCACCAAATATTCATTTTTTTATAATTTTTTTTAAAAAAATTGAAATTACTCTTTAAGTTTTTGCTTTATTTCAAAAAATGTCAAAAGTTTCAAAATATTTCAAATTAGTGCCTAAGTTTTCTATTAAGAACAACCGGCTATTTAAAGTTATTTTTCCGGCGACCTTTTTTTCACATTTTTTAAAAATGCCCAAATTGCCCTTCATTTAAAGCCATGGCATGCTTTTGACAGTCATTATATGCTGCGAAATCACTGTGGGGACGTTTGTTATTGTCAATCACTATGAGGACACCGGTGAAAAAGCAAAGGAGAAAATGGGATAAAAGAAGGTGGGTTATAATTTTTATAACATGTGATCGATTTGAGATGGAGACTTTGACTTCTAGGAGACTAAAATAGTAGATAGAGGTTGTTGCCATATGTTATAGTGTGGTTCTACAATCTGTGCTTATTAGAAGTTTTGCATAAAATCAATACCCAATGATAGGGATCTGTAGGAGATTGTGAATGACTTTGACACTATTATATCGTCTGAGGATGCAGAGAAAAAGTGGAGGGTCAAATAGGAAAAAACCATTTACATTCTTCAATCCATGAATAAGAAAAATCATCTTCTTACTAAAATACTCTAAAAAAAACCCAAATAGGCATACTAGGACCCGCCAATTCAACTTGAACTCATCTTGCTAAATGACAAGTGAAGGGTTTTTTTCAACTTTCAAGTGGGACTTGAGATGGCACCTGCAATTAGAGTAATAAAATGCATTGGATTTTGACTGAACCTAATTATATCGGGTTAAGATGGAGGGTCAAAACTAAAAATGAAATCAACACCAAACCTAACATCAAAGCGTAGCTCAATTGGCCTAAGATCATGGTTTGCACTTAGACGTTGAGGGTTTGAAACTGCTCTACCACATTAGGAACACGTGGAATTTACCCGGCTCCCCTTGGCCCAAAAGGATTAGTCTGGCCTAAATGGCCATGTCACACCCTCCAATATAGATATATATATATATATATATATATAAATAGGGAGATGCTCTTATAAGATATATCTTTCACCTTAAATGAAAGATTGGGTGGGGGCCCTCTCATCCATATCCAATGCCAATAACTTAAATGTGAGGGCCCCCACCCCTATCTCTCATATAAGGTGTGTGTATATATTATATGGGCAATGCTCTCTTAAGCTCAAGTTTAGGATAAGGTAAGCTCAAATGTGTGGTAGGGCCCACCTAAGGACCTAAATGAGGATGTGGATGGGGAGATTTTAAGGACTCCTTACGACCATCCTCTCTACAAAAAAATCAGTTTCAACTGTGATTTCTATCATCTCCATTTAAACCTCAAAAGTTTAATGGCCAATAATCCATTCAGATCAGTACACGGTCGATCCAACGGTCCAATAAATTCAGATTTGACTGAAAGTTGGCGGACATGTGCAATTCAGGAGGGGTCATGTGTTTGGTCCATTTGGATGGACCAAGGGTGGGCCCTACAAGCATGAACTTACATAATTTTATCATAAACTTGAGCTTATGAGAGCCATACACTATATATATATAATCAACACGAAACCAACCCAATTATTAATCAGATTAGAAATGTCAATCAAAATCCAATCTCAAAATTAAAAAAAAATAAAAATTCAACCTAAACTCATTCATTATAAGGTTAACTTGCATTAGATTAACACACAAGACAAGGAATTGTCACCTTTATTTCGACCACCAAACCACCAATGCCCACTATCGTTTGAAACTATATGACTTTAAAAGACAACAAATCAAAAATATCCAACCTTTTCACCACAAAGTGACATTTAAACCATACCCCCATAAAAAAAATTCACACTTTAATGGACCTACAAACTCTAGAAATTAATCTCTTTTTGTGAGACACCATAGATGCTTCTAGTCTAGGTAATTATGTCATTAGCCCAGATATCTATAAAGTCCATAAAAAAACAAAAACAAAAACCATTTTGGCCCCACCTACACCATAATGGCAGGCTGGCAGGCTGGCAGGTGCAACCGTCTGTTCGCCGCAGCAGCAAAATTCAAGCAGCTGAGCCTACGATGGCTGTTGAGTGGCATTTCCGTCCAACAAACTTTCAGTGGCAGCTACGTTATTTCCTCAAAAACCCAGCCCTATTTAAATCCAAAGCCTCTCATCGATTGCCCCCGCGCTTCTCAAATGTCCCTTCTGACTTAAAAACCCCCAAACACAATCGTAAAAATTCCAAAACTAAGAAGAAGAGAAGAGAAGAGAAGAGAGAGCGTTCCGTTTGGAAGATTTGAGAGATTTTACAAGCTCGTCATAGATTTCTTCCAAGCAAGGAAAGTGATTGAAGAAAGAAAGATTGGAGCTTGTTTTCGCTTTCAGGTAAAAATTGTAGATTTTTTTTTTTATCTTCTTGTTCCTATGTTTCCGATCGTGATCTTATCTTTCTTTAATGATCTTATTGATTTGATGAGCTTCTATTGGAGGAGATCTGTTTTTCAACAGCATTTCTCCTCTTGATTCTACAAGTTTACTAGGGTTTAGGGTTTCGGTTTTTTATTTATTTATTTATTTATTAAGTTTGAGGAATCGATGGTTTGAATTCTCAATTGGAGCTCTCGCGAGGATCTCGGGGATGATCGGATCGTGGCACGCTATTGATGCGGCAGAGAGAATGACTTTACACATAAAAAGGCATCATCTTTTTGGCCCTCAAGTTCAGTTGTTTTTAAAAGAAATCATCTTTTTGGGTTTCAATCGATTGGCAAGGGTTGAAAGAGTGCCAATTTTGGGCTTGTGATGATTCATGGAGGGAAGAGGGAATAGGTGGGTAGATGGTTTTTCACCAACTCAAGATAGGAATAGAGATAAAAGATCTGTCTAATAAAAGTAGGTTTTTTTTTTTCCGGCCATTTTGGTTATTTCAGTCTTTGCTGGACTTTTATATTTCTATATCTATCACTGATGCCAGCTTCATCTTTTGCAAAAAGAAGATTATTATCCTACATTTCTTTTCTTTTTGAATAGTGATGAACCTGAATTTCTTTTAACAGGAAGATATGTTTTTCCCCTTCTCTCTTATTATACCAGGATTCTTGTTTTCTGTGCTCTCTGGGGTCAGCTCAGCCTATCAATCAGGGTTGAAACAGGAAATAGGCAAGAGAATATTTCCTGTTTCAATACCCTGTCTGAGAATCTCAAGTTTTCTACCTGACCTGAAGGACTGGAAAATGGCATCTAGGCATGATGTTTGTTATGAATTGTACTCTGGAAAGAGGTGGTTAGATCTGAACCTGTAATCTTCCTAATGATATTCTCACTTTGGGGGTTCGCCCTCATTAAAATCGAGATACATGGAGAAAAAATCAGAGGAACGGCTGATAGAGCAGCCAAAATACTATGAACACTTACGATACGATCCTATGGAAACTAGAAATGAAGGGATCGTTCCAGCAAGTCAGAGGATTCTGCAGGAGCCAACCAGTTCTGTTTTCACTGTTGCAAGACCTCCTGAGTATGCATCTAGTGGAGTTAAACCTGTTTTGAATTACTCTATTCAGACAGGCGAGGAATTCGCCTTAGAATTTATGCGCGATCGGGCAAATCCCAGAAAACAGTTTATCCCAAATGCAGCTGGGGATCAGAACACTGCCACAGGTTATATGGATCTAAAGGGAATTCTAGGCATTAGCCATACAGGGTCTGAAAGTGGTTCAGATGTTTCAATGCTTGTCACAGGAGAAAAAAAATCTGTTAAGGACCTCGATAAGAAGGGTTCTTATATGGATCTAAAAGGAATTCTAGGCATTAGCCATACAGGGTCTGAAAGTGGTTCAGATGTTTCAATGCTTGTCACAGGAGAAAAAAAATCTGTTAAGGACCTCGATAAGAAGGGTTCTTATGAATCTGACAGCAAAAGTTATTATGAATCTGCACGGTCAGTCCAACGTGTGGCATCAGGTGGTGGCAGTAGTCGAGGAGTCAGTCACGGATATACCTCTTCAGGGACTTCTGATGGCTCATTAATGAAGATGAAGGTCCTCTGCAGCTTTGGAGGTAAAATCCTACCCCGGCCAAGTGATGGAAAGCTCAGGTATGTTGGAGGCGATACACGGATTATAAGAATAAACAAAGATATTTCCTGGCAGGAACTCATGCAGAAAACATCAACGATCTACAACCAAGCTCATACAATTAAATATCAGCTACCTGGGGAGGATCTTGATGCCTTGGTATCAGTGTCTTCTGACGAAGATCTCCAGAATATGATGGAGGAGTGTAATTTGCTAGAAGGGGGAGAGGAATCACAGAAACTCAGGATGTTTCTGTTTTCCTCAAGTGAACTGGATGATGCACATTTTGGTTTAGGCAGCATTGACGGGGATTCTGAAACTCAGTATGTGGTTGCTGTCAATGGCATGGACTTGGGACCAAGGAAGGGCTCAAATGGGCATGGTATAGAGAGCACTTCAGGAAATGGTTTGGATCAATTACTCAGTTTCAACATTGGAAGAGACAGGCAGACAGTTGGAACCAGCAGTGCACCTTTGCCTGGCATTCCAGTGCCTCCATCCAACACTCTATCTAATCAAATTCAAGGAAGTTCATTCAAGGGTTATGAAACCCACGTGAAAGCATATCAGGACCGAATGATGGATCATATGGAGAATGAGCACCACCCCTTTTCGGCTGCGCAGCCCTTTGACAGTTTTAATGACGGGCGTCACAAAACTTTTGTTCCCTCATCCATGCCACTTCAATATAACTACAGTTCCCAATATGCACCATCCGTAGAAAGTCCCCTTCCAATGCCCCTTCATGAGCTAGTGTCTCGTCGGCAGGAAGGTTTGACAGAAGGGAAACACAGTGATGGTAGTTTCAGAGTAAAGGATGCAGAGGTGCCAGTGAAGGAGTTGAAATTGACGACTGATAGTTCGACGCTGCCAAAGAATGAAAATGAGCATCTAACTCATTTAGAGCAGTATGACAGTTCTGTTCCAAACCATCGTCCTGCTGAAGTATCTTTCATTCCACCAGCACCTGAGTCGAGAACATCTCCATTGCCTCCACAACATGATGAAAAACGCCTAGAGCCTGTACAGGTGTCCATGCCAACCAGTGCTGTGAATGCTAGCCAAACTCATGTGTCTAATGACAACGATGATTATTTTACATCTGCTGGGTCGTTTGCTTCTGGAACTGCCAATTCTGAGGTTGACCCAACTGATTTTAACTACTATGAGCCCCCTTTGCGTCCTCAGCGGGTCTTTCATTCTGAGAGGATTCCTCGAGAGCAGGCAGAGTTGCAAAATCGGTTATCCAAGTCTGATGACAACATTAGTTCTCAGTTTCCTATACCTCATTCACGTTCTGGTCTGGCGCAACAGGAGCCTATTACTGAATCGGTTGATCCATTGCATGAGGACAACCCAAATTCCCATGCAGAACAATCCATCTTGTCGGCAAAAGAACCACAGATAAATCCTCTTACTGTTGAAGGTGGACTAATGCAATTTGAAAAATATAAAGAATTGGCTGATGCAATTAATCAGATGAATCAACATGGTCCAGATGAACACTTGAATAGTGCTCAAATTAGTACGGTCAATGACCATCTTCAAGAGCCATCTCCTGAGGAAGCCGATGTTTTTGGATCTGACAACCCATCTGCAGGGCCAGACACTGCCATCAAGCAGCAGGAAAATCCTGTTTCCCCTCCACAAGAGCTACACTGGGGAGACGTGACTACAAGTGCCACTGGCAGTAATAGCATTGTGACTATGGGGCAGGCACCACCTGTTGCTGCATGGGCAGTGAGCTCTGCTGGAGGTGTTTCCCGAGATGAGTCTTTTGTTCATGATGCCACACCTGAGCGAGGGGATATTCTTATTGATATCAATGATCGGTTCCCTCCTGATTTACTCTCTGATCTATTTTCTAAGGCAAGATTTCCTGATGATTCCACTGGAATAAGTCCCCTGCGACATGATGATACTGGCTTGAGCTTGAACATGCAGAATCCTGAACCTAAACGCTGGTCATTCTTCCGAAATCTGGCACCTGATGAATTTATTCGAAAAGATGCCTCTCTTATGGACCAGGACCATATTGGTTTTCCCCATCCACTCTCAAAGGTTGAAGAAGGAACCACTAAACACTACGGTTTTTCTCCTTTGGAGCTTGAGAGAGTTGGCTTAGGCCATGTGGAATCCCAAATTGACTTTGATGAGGAAATTCGGCAAGAGTCATCAGGTATTGTTGGGGCTAACACCAATGCTCCTCACCCTGATTATATTCCCTCCCAGGTCGTCACTGATCTACATTTACTGGACAAGGACAATGAGGCAGTGCAGGCAGATGATATTTCATTTTCAAAATTGGTAGGGAACGTGCGAACAGACTCAGAGTATGAGGTGTATCTCTCTACTTAAATTGTTTAACTTTCTTTCCTTCAACTAGCTTGTAAGTAGGGTTATTTAATCAATTATGCTTGTAGGAAGGAAAGATTGAAGCGGGGCATATTGGTGGACCTATAGCTGATCCTTTACTCAGTGATTTTGATATTATTGACCTGCAGGTATGTTTTGTGCAGTATTATCTGATCTATATGTTGTATGCTCAATTTTTTTTCAAAAAAATAATTGAGCATTTAATTAATTTATTTTTCCCATGAACAATCAACTACACCATTGTTTGTGTTTTTCGTCACCTTGAATACTGAATTGGTAATGATATAGTAAGGATGAAAATGGGCCAGGTTCAGGTTGGTCCATAGTGGACCCAATTCCTGTTCTTATTGCACTTGTTTGACTCAAACCAGGACATGAGACCTGACAGGTCTCAACCAGAACCTGGACATGATTGTCATTCAGGCCCAAAACTATGGCATACGCAATTTGTTATAGGTTGAGTCCTTTCCATGGTTGGGGTAAACAAGCCTATTATTATCTCCAATTCATTGTTTTACTCTAAAACAATGGGCCAAAAGCGATGCATCTTGCTATTTAGAATCTATGATGCCCAAATACAAATATGGATACAGACAATGATATGGGGATCGGGGATATGACTCCTCACTTTTGAAAATTTAGGACACGGATACGGATACAGATACGGGTGTCCTAATTTTTTCTTTAGATCACTTTTGAATCGATGAAAGTATCATTGTTTTCGTCCCTTTCTAGCATTTTTTATGGTGACAGGTAAAAATATTAAAAGGACTTTATAAGTAGGATATGTTAAACTTGTTCCCTAAAAATATCGGTGCAATATCAAGTACCAATACAAGTGTTGTACTGGTCCGATATGGATACGTTGGGCTTGTACAAGTATTTGGCTATCATAGTTCAGAATTCACCAACACCTAGGTCTGATTGTCAGTCAGGTCAAAATCTGGGTTAAGTCAATTGATTTTGGGAGAATGCGTATCAATTGACATCTTTATAAATGGTTTCCTTTTCAAGGGGAAGATTCATCTAATTGTAATTATAGCACCCATGCTGCTGTTAAGAGTTTCGTACAAAATACTTGTATGTCAATATTAAGGTTGCATATGGCTGGGCTGCTTCAGACGGAAATGTACATTATTTTTAGGAAATGAGAAAAAGGTGAGGGTGTCTTGATGCATAGTTTGATGTGCAGTACATTTCTTTTTCCTATATTGTCATTCCCTTCTCTCCCTTTATTTCATTGATTTTATTGTTCTCCTCCAAAGCAATGAAGTAGAGGAGGAAAATAATGTGAAGAAAATGCACTTTTTCAGATGTATTGTTTATGTGAAAATGGACATTATTTCTAGGTAATAAAAATGGTACATTTCCATGGAAATTCAAGACCCAAATGGAGCCCAAGAACAAATTCATTGTTTTGTTCTACAATAAAAGATCTTCCAAGTGAACTATTGAAAATAGTCTTTTCATGATTTCTCATTAGTTTTCCTTTCATGTGACCCACTATTGTTGGTTATATCTGGTTTCTTGTTACGATTTGTCTCACTTTTGCTCATCTAAAGCTTCTGGTGTGGCACTTGTTTTGTGGTTCTTTATTATGCATTGGTGCTTCTTCATTGATTAATCCTTTTGATGTGAACTATTCACAATCACTAGTGATGAAATATAACATATGATAGATTAACATGAGTGTACACAAAATGTGCCCATATCAACTGCTTTGAAAGAGTGCATCACCTTTACATAATCACCTTTTTGATGAATCACTGAAATAAATTTTATCTATATCCCTACTTTTTAGACGAATGGTTCTCTCTCTCTCTCTCTCTCTCTCTCTCTCTCTCAAATGAATGGTTCTCTCCTTTTTTTAAATGTTTTATTTCTACCTTTAAGGAATGGTTTTCTAGAGATCACTGAAAAAAGAACGTATGGTTCTCTATTGGGGTTATCTGGAGTCCGAGTCGGCTTGGACTCGGTCTTTGTCAAGTCAACCCTCCTCCCACCCTCCCCCCAAAGTCTTCATTCTACCCATTTCATGGAAAAAGGACATTCAACACATATATTCTCCCTATTTTCTTTTTGGAAGAAGCTTCAGGAGACACATTTTCTCCCTTCGTTTTATTTCTTTCTGCATCCCTCTTTTTTCCTAATACTAATACATCCTTTTTGTCTAAAAGAAAGCAAAAAGAATGAATGGATGAATGCAAAATAGCGTTGTAACTAAGAGTTCTCGATATGCTACCATTAGGAGTATTACAACAACACAGAAAGCCCATGGTTATAGTGGAAGTATAATATTGCCTAACAGCTAGAATACTCAATGGTCCATGATATCGGTTCCTGCTTATACCATGCAAGGGTAGTCTCTGGATTTAGGTCAGTTAAACTGACTTTTGTTCCATGCCTTGCTACTTCTGTTATGATTCTTTACTTTGACAGATCTTTTGAATTGTAGATTTTTATTTTTATTTTCTTTTTTTGATAAATAAGCATTAGACCTCCTCCTTCCACTATCTTGTGAATATATTTAGAATGTCTTTTACAGATCATAAAGAATGAGGACCTTGAGGAGCTGAAAGAATTGGGATCTGGCACATTTGGAACTGTCTATCATGGAAAATGGAGGGGCACAGATGTTGCTATTAAGCGGATAAAGAAGAGTTGCTTTACAGGTCGATCATCTGAGCAAGAGAGATTGGTGAGAACTTGAAGTACATATAACTTGTATCCTTTCTTTCCTACTTTGTGGTGATAAGCTATGTTTAAGGAAATTGAAAATACCATGTCTCCAGCTGAATATAGTCAAAGCCAACTTTGTCATGCAAGCACAATTGCTTGCTATTTCAGCTGGCAATCTTTGAAATTGACAATTGCTTTTAAAGGTTGATGCATCTGACACCAAGACACACATGCCAGACACATTTGAACACTACCAGAAAAGAAAGTCTGTCTTCTACTCTTCAATATAGTTTTCTTTTCCTCCTATTGTGTTCGAACACATATATATCATAAATATGTATATATGAATTAAATTTGGCATGATTATGCATCTGAATATATTATTATATATTTAAACAGAGCATTCTGGCATGTCAGGTTTTCTCATATCTCATGCTCCTTATATAGACACTGTCCTTGCCCGAGTTACATGCATAGATGGCAGTAATATTTTCTTGATCATTGTCTAAATTAAAATGTTCCAATCCAATGATATAACCAATAAAGCTTTTCTTCCCAGACAATTGAGTTTTGGCGAGAAGCTGAGATTCTCTCGAGGCTGCATCATCCAAACGTGGTGGCATTTTATGGTGTTGTACAAGATGGACCAGGGGCAACACTAGCCACTGTAACAGAGTTCATGGTGAATGGTTCACTTAGGCATGTTTTGCTACGCAAGGACAAGTAAATCTTCTTCTCTGTTTCCATCTCAAACTTGTGACACCACTCTTGGAGAGCTAAAGTTTTCTTGCAATGCATTTATCAGATACCTTGATCGCCGCAAGCGGCTTATAATTGCGATGGATGCTGCTTTTGGCATGGAATATTTGCACTCTAAGAATATTGTACATTTTGACTTGAAGTGTGATAACCTGCTTGTGAACCTGAAAGATCCCATGCGCCCCATTTGTAAGGTAATGTTTAGCAGGATTTTCGTTTATTGTAAAACTGTGCTACATACAATATGTTACTATGATAATGGAATTTCTCAGTTCCTTTTTAATTCTTGCATTATTTCATCTTCCCCCAATTTGTATTTATTTGTTAGGAATTTGTATATTACCAATATGAATTCTGCTAATGCAATTCTGAGCCTATCTAGGTACGAGTGTCCAAATCCAAGCAAGTCCACTTGTCAGGTGGTCACATGTTTGTGTGCTGGATGTGTACTGTTGACAAACTGTTTCAACCTCCATTCTTTATTTATATTATTTTTGTTTCTTTTAAATTTTACAATGTGGCCTACCTGATGATTTTATTACCGGATTTTGGAGCTGGAGCACTTGCATGAGCAATCCAACCTGATGAACAACTTGGATCCATGCACACCTGCCCGCAGCATGTGTGGCTGCTGATAGCCGGGATTCTTATGTTGTTGGTGTATGCTATGTATCAACTAAAGAGAAAATATTGCTTTATGCAGGTTGGTGACTTTGGCTTGTCAAAAATTAAGCGAAATACCCTGGTTACTGGTGGTGTAAGGGGAACTTTGCCATGGATGGCTCCGGAGCTATTAAATGGCAGCAGCAATAAGGTTTCTGAAAAGGTAAGCCACCATCCTTGTAATTTATTTTATTTTTTAAGGTGGCATTAATTTATTGAAACATGAAAATAAAGCTAAAATTGACATAAATCTTATAACAAAATTATTTGTACCCCAACTTTGGCTGAGCAGTCCAAAACTGGGTAAACATTTTAACTATATGATTGCCCTAAACCACCTGAGGTCTCACTTCTTCTATCCTATCCTTGAAACAGCAGATTAGATGAGATCAATGCAACCAAGGTGCCTCCAGGCCTAAGTTGGCATTATCAATAGATCTAGGGTTTCTCCTAGGCTCCAAGCACATCAGCCATAAAAGAAGAGATGGAAACTTTATTAAATTGTGGAATGAATCTCTAAAAGAGAGACGATGCAATGCAAGTATTTATAGGTTCAGCCTAGGGATGCGCACAAGTTTCAACTCTGTGACTGAATTTAACATTATTCATGATTGGGCTACACCTTGTCAAAAATTGGTCATAACTTACTGAATCATGTCAAAATCACACAATCTTGGGCTTATTAGGTCGTCCAGGTTTATTAGGATTTTGGTAGGGTCTGAAAGGGAATAAAGGGGAAGGGTTAGAGCTTTGAATTGGGGCAGGTTTTAGGGGTCTCAAATGGAGTAAAATCTGGGACAGGTTTAGGCTTTTTGCTGGAATACAAGGTATTGTGCGGGAAGAGATAGAGAGAGAGAGAGAGAGAGAGAGAGAGAGAGAGAGAGAGAGAGAGAGAGAGAGCATGGCTGAGTTGGACTTGGCCAACTATTTTTTAATTTTTATATGCAATGAATCGGGACTCAGCCCAACTCGGCCGAGCCCTTGAGACTCGGACAAGTCAACTCGGGCTTGGCCCTGACTAAGTTGGGTCCCGAGTCCCATTTTTTTTAGAGAGAGAGAGAGAGAGAGAGGTGCAGGATCTTCACAAAATAAGATTAAAACTGTAGAACCTAACAGTAGCTGGACAAATTGGATGAAAACAAAAGGGATTTTTGTGAATTAATAATGCAAATAATTATTCAAAAACAAGACGACAGTTTTAAGTGCAAATTAAACCATGCAAAAGGAAAAAGATGCAGAGCTGGAAAGGATCTAGAGAATAGATAAAGAATATTGAAAAGAAAATAGGTGTGTTGATACCATGAGGGGATTACACCTTTGGATTTGCCTTTGGTACCAAATTGATGCACCAGATTAGACGAGAGGATTGGTTCAGTCGAGTCATGCTCAAGACTAGCTTATTACCATTGCTGGATCTAGGATTTCTCCTAGGATCTAAGCACATCGGCCATAAGGGGAGAGATAATTTTTATTATTATGTAGAATGAATATCTCACAGGTCCTTTGTTTTTACACGTGACAGGAAAGTGAGATTTAAATATATAAATGCTACATATGCAAATTTTACACGTGGAACACATTACCACGTTTGTCAAAATCAACATTTTCATGAGTAAGTCATAAATGAGTATATCCAACTGTTTTAGATTTATTTGGATTTGGATTTCTTGGATATTCATAGTTTCTCAAAATCCATGAAGCGCTAAGATATGAAACTAGAGGTTATAATACTTAATTAATAAAAGAATATTGAACAGTTTGGATCATAAATTGGGGGCCCACTGAAGTGCAGAAAATTAGATCTATGGCTTGAGACTTTTTCACAAATTACTCAATCTATAAAGATTTATGATATTCAGCTTCAATATTTTGGGGTTTATTAATTCAATAAACAAGATGAATGGTTTAGATTTCAAGTATGGGGCCCACAGGAATGAGAAAAAATAAAGGTAGCTGATGGGCCTTACAAGTTACAAGAATGGAATTACCATGTAGGAAGTATACTGGTGCCTTTTCCTTCAAGAGGGGTGTGAATCACTATCACACCCTTTTTGGTGTGTAAATGGCCTCATTTACACACCTCATTTACGCATCACATGCGTAAATAGTCACAAACAAACATAATGATGTGTAATCCTTATGCATGTGAATCCTTTAGCTATGTAAACGACTGCAAAAAAGGACCACCCCTAAAAGAGGCACGATGTAAGTAGTTGTACTCTTTAATTTAGGGATTTGCACAAGTTGCCCTCCAACTCTTATCACTAAATTATACTCTCAACTTAAAGATGTGCAAAAGTCGCCCTCCAACTCTTATCACTAAATTTTACAAAATTCCTCACCGAGCATACTTGTAAGGAGATGGGTCATAAAATAATAAAATCATGTCAGAATTGAAAAATCATTGTCTTGTTGGAAAGTAACTAAATAACCCTTTAAACATGCAGAAGAATCTAATGTTGATCGGAGTTCGTTTGACACTAGCTGCTTATCTTTGAAAAAGACAGGATTGGACTCCAACTTTCTACTTTGTAGTTAATTCCAACCGAGACTCCTATTTTAGATTCTTAACAGCATAAAAATTCCTACCAAATCATCTTTGTGACACAACAATACTTTTGAAAAACAACACTCTAAAACTATATCTATGGACCTGGGCCTAGAGCATGAACCTTGCGCTTTCTTGATGGGCTCAGCCTACATCATTCCTCAGACCTCCTAGAGAAATGACAGGCAGAATAGGAGCCCTACTGAATGGCATGAAAGAAGTCAGGTTCAATAATTGGCTCAATGGCATCCATTCGAAGCTGTTTTCCACATCCCAGCAGACATTGTCATTTTCCCAGTTTATTAGACTTACCACAAGCAAATGGCCCCTCATGGTTTCTAATAATCACAAGGTACATGCCTCCATACTGTACTGTCATTATTTATCTTCTGGAGGGTAACTCCATGAAGCCCTCTAGTTTCTGGACTGATCTATGTTCTCTAAATCATCTTCCACCTTTCTTCATTTAAATTTTAAACAGCACTCACTGAATCAGCATTGGTTAAGGTAAGAGACAATTTTCCCGCTCCAACAGAAGGGGACCAAAGAATCGCAACAATGGTTAGTCTGCATAAAATGCTATTGTAACAGGTTGTGTGATAAAAATGCTCGGGTTTTCACTATAAAGGCACCCTATGACTTTCCCCAAGCTGCTAATGCAAAGTGACAGTAAATAAAAAGGTGATTTACACCGTTTGCATTTTGGAACCACATGATACAAATATTTGTGATAATACATTTTGTAATCAAGATGGTCGAGGCTGGCTACCCAAGAAAAAAGCAGACATGCGCAGATGTGCTTTTACACCACAGATGAGGTGCTCCCCCAACACACACACACAAAGAAAAGGTAAACTTTCCGACAACACAAACCATCCAGACTACATTTTTTTTAGAGAGAGAGAGAGAGAGGGTTTGTCCCCTATATATTAAAAAGGGGGATAGGCACTTGACAATTACAACTATTGCACCTCTATGGCTCTCTTTTTCTCCCCCACAATCTACGTCTTCATATCCTTTCTTGGAAAATTGCGGAATGATGCCTTTTTGGGGTAAGCATAGCCTTAAATCTTTTAGGGTATATACAAAAAAGGCCAAGGGCCCTCCACTTAGCCACTACCAACAATGTAGCATTCCATGTGTCACTTCCAGACTCCAGACAATTGGCAGAAGAAGAATTTATTCACTAAGTTACCTTTCAGAATTCAGTTTTAAACACTTGATATGTAGTAAGTGTAGAACTCCTATGAGAATTGAAGCCCAAGAGATACTAAAAAGAGACTCGTTCCGATACTTCGGCTCGATAATTAGTAAGGATGGAAAGATGAGATAGATGTCGAACATATGGGGTAAGAGCGGGACTCGCTTCTAGAGTGCTTTGTGACCTAAAAACATACCAACAAAATAGAAGGAAACATTTTGTAGGACAATGATTAGGCCAACTATGCCCTATGGAGCAGAATGTTGGCCAATAAAGAAGCAATACATGCATAAAATGAGTGACGTAGAGATGAAGATGTAGAGATCAATCTGTGGTAAAACTAGGAAAGATAGAATTAGAAAGGAATTCTTTCAGGAGCATTTAGAGGTAGCACCAATAGATTATAAATCAGGAGCATTTGAGATGCTTTGGACTTGTCCAACACAGGCCAACAACAATGCCATCGAGAAAAAAAGTTTTTTAATACGGGCTACGGGTTGATGGTCCAAAAGGAAAAGTGGTAAAGCCAAAGAGGACATGGACGGAAGTAGAAATGATAGATCTAAAGAAGTGCAACCAATCCAAGGATTTGGCTTAGGATAGATTAGAATAGATAAAGAGAATTCATGTAGCCATCCCAACATAGTTAGGACACGGTTTAGATGATGATGATATGCATAAGTATGAACAGGAAAAGTCTCCATGCTATTTTTGTTCTTTTTATACACTTTGCTCCAATTTATCTTGATGAGGCATCAGACAGTAATGCTATACATTTATCTATGATTGAGCAGATAGGACTTGGGAAATATGAATTTATGGCTTATCACTAATATGGAAATTATTTAACATTTTCCGTTTCTGTTGTTTAATATGCCTTGGTGATTGGAAATATTGTGCAACTGTTAAAAGTTCTGACATATAATTGGCAGGTTGATGTGTTTTCATTTGGTATTGTCATGTGGGAAATTCTCACTGGCGAGGAACCTTATGCCAACATGCATTACGGTGCTATTATAGGTATGTCACCAACTCCTTTTCTTTTTGAATCTTTATAATTGTTGACCTTTGATCAACCTCAAACCCAAATTGAATGCTCAAGAGTATATCATGGATGAGATGTTTTGGGTACTTTTCTTCCCATAGAGCTCACCATTTTGACTTCTGAGTTGTGACTGCCACATTTGCTGTTTATTAGACCTAGCAAATTCTCAATTTTTTGTTTTTGGTAAAAGCAAATTCTCAGCTGAAAATGCGTTTTATATCCATGTTTACAAAATGATGATTTGTGATTTGGAAACTGTTTGTCCTCTGATTACTGAAGTCCTCTTTCCAAACATATCAGGAGGCATTGTGAGTAACACACTAAGGCCACCCGTACCAAGTTCCTGTGACCCAGAATGGAGAAGGCTGATGGAGCAGTGCTGGGCACCGGATCCTGCAGCCAGGCCATCTTTCACAGAAATAGCGAGTCGTCTACGGTTTATGTCCACGGCCATCCAAACAAAACCACAGGGCTCAGGCACAAAATCAGGCACTCAAACAGTGGTCCCTTGATCTCCTCTTTTACAAAGCTGCTGTCTGTTGCAGCGGACTCGTCAACATGTGTTTATATTATAAGACGACTGCAACTTATAGGGAGGTTTGCTCCCACAGGAAGTAATATATGTTTATTGGTGAGTGAGTATTGGTTGTACAAGTGATTTCAGGAAAGAACTGCTTGTTTCTGTCACAGGCTCAATTTATTGTTGTGTGTAATAACTTAATAGAGATTTGAATTGTATCTGTGAAAGGTGTACATTTTGAAGGGTTTGCTCCCATCGGAAAGAACTGTTTCGCATTACAAGCAGATGCCTTTAGTAGAAATCTGTAAAGTTCTGTGTTATTCTGTTTGTTCAACAAAATGTCTACTAGTATGTAGGAGATGTCAGCCAACAGGGCCGGTACTTCAACCAGGTGCTCCATCTGGGAGATGTCCCTACCATGCCTCCTTTCTGTGGGAGGAGGCTGTTGGACTTGCTTGCTTAAGTATGAGGGCTTTTGAGCTCTGACACCAGTGCTAGTACTTTCTCAAGGTAAAAAATAGAGCTGATTCTAAACTGCACGGAGTTCATTAGAGAAACGCATCAAAGCCCTTCAAAAATAGTTGTCATAGTTAAATGGTTAAACGTCTTAGTAGTAGTAGCAGTGAGAGTTAAATGAAGAGAAACGCTTCAAATACCTTCCCGGGTGTACCGGGCTCAAAAAAAAAAAAAAAAAAGGGTCCCAGCCATTGAAGGTGGGGTACCCAAAAAAAAAAAAAAAAGGGGCGTAGTAGTAGTGTACGGCAGATCTGCACAAAATGCATTAACAAGGACGCTGGAAAAAACGACGTGTCTTTCATTCTCTCTGGAACTCCTGCCAACAAACACGTCCTAAAAGAATTAGAACACCCATGTGGCAGAGATTTCTTCTGAAACGTGTAACTCCTAGCACAAACAGAGAAAAGAAAAAGTGACTCCTATTCCAAATCACCTCTGCTGGGATTCTTCCAACGGATCCATTTAAATCCATTCCTTGACAAGAAGTATTTGATTTGAGAATCTTTATTAAGGCTTTCTTTTGTGAATCTTTCTATGACATTTAAAAGCGTTATTCCTTTATCCAAAGCCAAGCCAACCTGTCACTGCCAGCCTAACCAATGTAGCTCTTTCAATCAGACATCGCCATCTCAACCCTTTCCTCCAGTCAAGGACACTCACCTTGTAAGACCACCCTGAATGAGCCATCAACCATCTAAACCCAATGCAAGTAAAGGCCTTTGGACTGCAAGAGCCTGGATCCTCTTAAGCCTTGGACTAAGAGTGAGGCCCACTTAGGAAGGAACTAAACCAATGAAACTAAAGCCCCCCTTCTTGTCAAAGTTCATACTCCATAAGATTTGGCCCAACATAATATTGTTAAAGAAAACACTGAACAAAATCATGAAAAATTCTAGTGTTCTACAGGTTACAAATCTTAAGGTTTGCCCAATCTGAAGAAGAGGGGGGCTCTTATTTTGATGGGCATAGATCTTTCATAAGTGGGCAAGTCTGAAGAACCACTCTGCCAATAACTCCACATTCTTGGACGCTCACGAATGGTTAAGATACATAGATTTCCAACCAACCCATTGCAGGGCTTCATCAGATGCCTTTTCCCCATGGACTTCTGTACAGCAACCAGCTATGCATATTGGCACAGTATTATTTTCTAATAGCATATCATAAACAACATTAAGAGAATATCCAGCAATAAAATTTGGAGAGCAAAATTTTAGCCTAAATATACAGGCCTTGCAGAGTATCCACATTTTACAAGTTCTTCGTGAGCAAATTATAGAACAAGACAAGTCCAGAGACCACTTCTAAATTTATATGGTCCCAGTAGAAGACTTGGAGTTGCAGAACTGTACACCATTCGGAGAATGATTGATCATAGACAGTTGATTCCTGAAGCAATTTCAAGGTGGGACTGCCTTGATAAAATAAATAATCCACCTTGTTGAGCTTCCAACCTTCCTATTGAAGATGGCAGTCCAGCTCCATGCATTAACACTCAATGCTTGCTCTTCATCACTGGATCTCGTTATCACAGTCCTATAATTTTTTATTTTTACGCTTCCTCTTCAGCAAGCCTTTCTCTGCTAATGTCTTCATCTTCTGGGATTTCCTTTCTTTTGCCTTCTCTTCATAGCCATCATCAATCATCTTCATTGTAGCAATCCGTTTGGCCTTGAAAACCTGCAGTGGGGAAAACAAAAATTTAAATAGCTCCCATGAACAAAATCAAAGGGGAAAAAATGAAAATAGGATTAAATTGGTCACCACGTAGCACAAGCATTTGAATAGACAGCTGATATAGTGAATAGGGCAAATCAGTGTGTTCAAATGGCACGAATGATGAATTGCCAACAGAAGGCGTGAATGATCTATAATTTATGTGACCTGTATTAATTTTGTTAATCCAAGAAAATATGTTGGCTATTTAATCAGGGTTTAGAAAACTGAAATGTCATTCCACATATTAGAACAACCACACAATGATAATCAACTTAAAATCCAAGCAACCCAAGACCAGGTTCCCTTGAGTACAAACTCCCGAGTTCAATAAATTTCTATTTTCTAACCCATGCATTATGCCAGGTAGCAGCAGTTACATAACACCAGTCTAATTGTCTAGTGCTTACAGTTTAACCATACATGAATATGCACTATGTAGAAACAATTAAAATATTATTTCACACAAGAAACAGTAATCTACTCTTTTCATCAACCAGAATGGACCTGTCTATCCAACCAGTTACCCCAGATCCAATGCACTTCACAGTTCAAAAAAGACCCCTTTCCCAGGGGCAACAAAATTTATTAAATGATTGAAAAACTAGCTCATAGATCTTATGGATCTATTACAAAGCTGAGCTTTCACTCGCAATTCTCAAACATTGTTTTGATACTCGTGTTTTTCGCCAAGGCGTCCTCTCATTCAGCTCTCTTGGTATATGTCCATACACAACATTGATGATGATAACATTGCTCTTCTATCATTCTCCACAAAGGATACCACCCATGGTGCTTTGGCTTTTCCTTCCACCCAAGGTAATGTAATGCATTGATAGAATCACCATCATTTATCCAAGGACCTCAATAAATCTCATAAACCATTTTGATTCCATCTCCAATTGCCAACTCTCTTTTTTTTATGAATGCCTCCAATTGCCAACTTTCTGCAGCATATTTGAGTCCCAATCCCCAAGAAGACCCAAATTAAATCACCTTTGTCATTCTTTGAAGCTCCTGTTCCCGATGCCCCTGGGTTTCCTCACACACTACCATTGCTGTCTAATTTCCATCATCCAACTGCAGGGGGAAAGCAATCACTCTACTGGGTTTGGGGAGCAATCCTCCTTTTATAACCATCTCCAAAACTCTATCCAATCATCGCTATAGAAACTGCCTTTACATTCTCTAGGCTTAACCCCTAATGCATTTATCCACAATTTTATCCTTGCCAATGCACAACCTAAAGAGGAGCATTTTCTGTAACCCAAAAAAAAAAAAAAAAACCCTCCATATCTCTCCTTCCAAATGTCAACCCAAGCAATTGCCAAAAAGTAGGCTCCAACGTATTTAGCCCCTATGAGAATGGGGCTGAGGACCAAATTTCCATGAGGGATCTAATTGAGTAAGGGTGCGTCAAATGATGATAGATGAGATGAGGAACACCAAATAAAATGGACAGAAATGCAAGCATAAAAAGGTGATTGATTGATTCCTCCATGGAACCACACAAAGCAGATATTTAGGTGGGAAATATACTTCAAAATTATCAAGGGTGAGAATATTATATGAAATGGCTATCCAACTGCTTTGACTCGTATGGGCAGGTAGTGGTTGCATGGAGGGGCAGGAATCTCTGAACGTGTCTAATAAAAGGTAAAGAGAATGGTCGCATTAAAGAATAGGTTTTTCACCTGTGCCTGTTGGACCACCTCAATTAACTTCACAAGAAATTAATCAATCTCATAATCTACCAGTTCTCTTCCATAAGTAATGTCCCATGTCAATTTTCCTCCATTCAATTCAGTGCAATCTTTTATAGGCCCTTATTGCCCAATTCCCAACTTCTATTTTTTTTTTCCTGAATGGTAACCCCTATTATTTTCCTCTATCTCCATGTCGAAACAGAACATTTATACTTATCGAGTACCATCTAACAACTAGATCCACTAAACAAACTGCTCAAACCATGCAAACTGGATGGTATCATCTGAAGAAGAGTATTAATCGAGAAGAGGAAATTTTAGGTCTGAAATTCAAATGAAAAATAACTACTACCTTAATCCTTCTTTAGATCCAATCCAACTTTCATAGTATGAAAACTCTAATCTTCATGAACTCTCGGAGTGAACTTTTAAGTCTAGTGTGCAAGCAGTGTGAATAAATTAAATTGCTCATCTAGTTTCCATAGCCTGTTTGAAAATATAAGGGCAGAAAAGATGAGGAGAAAAAGAGCACCTTTTTGTGATAGGTAAAAGAAAGCACCTTTTGAGGCAGGACACCAAGGTCATATATGCGTGAGGGTTCATTTTCTGTGGATTCTTTGTAATTACTTTGTTTCATGAGGTTGGGTACCCAAGTGAATGGGCATGTTTGTGCAGCCACTTTCCATGGAAAAGGCATGGAAAATTTGGCCACCTTTCTGCAGCAAAAACTTTCCACACTTTGTGCGGCCACTTCTCCACAATGAAAAGCGCAAAAAGGAGCAAAAAAATTTCCGTGATTCCGCAAAAAGTATTGTGTTTTTTTTGGGGGGGGGTTTGGGGCGGGGGGGCCAGAAAAAGAATTTTCCCACAAAAGAGGAATAAGCCCGTAAAACCGGTTTTCCATGCACCTACAAAAATATGCCCTAAAGGAAACACTACACACACACACACACACACACACACATATATATATATATATATATATGGGGCTAGCTCTCCTAAGCTCAAGCTTAGGATAAGGTAAGCTCAAGTATGTGGTGGGGCCCACCTAGGGACCTACATGGGGATGGGGATGGGGGGATTTTAAGGACTCCGTAGGATCCTTCTCTCTGCAAAAAATCAGCTCCAACCGTGATTTCTATCATCTCCATATGGGCCTAAAAGTTTAATGGTCTACGGTCCATTTGAATCGATACATAGTCGATCCAACGGTTTAGATAATTTGGATCTAACCGAAAGTTGGCGGACATGTGCAATTTAGGGTAGTCATGTGTTTGGTCCATTTGGATGAACCAAAGATGGGCCCCACAAGCATGGAGCTTACAAAATTTTATCCTAAGCTTGAACTTAGGAGAGCCTTCCTCTATATATATATATATATATATAGGGAGATGCTCCTATGAGAGCATCTCTTACCTTACTATGAGAGATAAGGTGGGGGGCCCTCACATCCATATCCAATGGCAACAACTTAAATGTGAGGGCCCCTACCTTATCTCTCATAGTAAGGTGAGAGATGCTCTCATAGGAGCATCTCCCATATATATATCCTTCATTTTAAAATTAATGATTTTGTACGTAACAGTTAAACTGGTTCAACTTATTGGTCAAACTGATACAATCTTAAAACAACTCAATATGTTACCATCTTAAAAGGCCAATGAATTTCAAGTACACAGTACAGATGTTCAATCACTGATCATTTTGTGGGGAAGAAAAGGTTCCATCACTGAAGAAACCACCTGTAAGCTTATGGAAATAGTGATGGACACATTTAGCTTTCTTCAAAGGATTTGAGGGAAAAAAGAACCAAGGCACCAAATCATACGACAATACCATATAGTGACCCAATAAAACCCATACCTTCGTGATATCAGCAAGCACCTCATTTTCTTTACATTCAAATTCATCTAACTGCTTTCCAATCTCGGCCTCAATTGCACGAACAAGATGTACATCATTCTGCAAAAGCCAAAGTTATGCAAAATAAGATAATTAAAAAGTTTCAGAACCCATTAAACTGCAAACCCACTTGTGTGTTATCATATAGACTAAACCCAATAGTTCCATTTTATTATTGGTGAAATTCACAGAGGTTTTCAGAAAATGGCTCAAGTTTTTGTTCAGAGTAGAGGTGAATGGAAAACAGCAAGGGTTCAGATTTTGGTGCTAGAAGGGGGTAATGGAATGAGTTCGGAGGATTTTGTTAGTGATAAGGAAACATTGGACAAAATCAAGATGGTTGTACTGACAAGAAATGTGAAAATGCCATTCCGCTGCTTGATAGTTGTGACCATCCATCTTGATGGAGACTCCTTGTAATTTCATCTTGGTATATTTCATGGTTTTCTTTCAACAAGATTTAGCTAATTTTATCCAAAAAGAAATAAATTAAAATACAATAAAGAAAGAGAGTTGGAGGATAAATGGTAAGGCTGGGATAAGCTATAGAAGTTACATGTAAAGGTAAAGATAGTCATTTTTTTTTTTTTTTTGTTAAGGGACTCTTGAATAAGGATTGTAAAAGGGCACATTCGAACAAATTAAAGGAAAAGGTATGAATAAGTTAAAGAACCTCCAAAGCATGATTAATTATGAATTTATTATGGATGTTGAGGAGATCAAGGGAAAGGGAACTAAAGTTTTTATCTGACGTGAGTTTTTAATTTTGTGTCTCGGGTAGCGTATTTCGCCTGTTTGTTTGTAGGTATGCACTCTGCTTTGTGTAGTAATCATCTGTTTTGTGAAATAAAAACACCATTTCAATAAAAAAAAAAAAAAAAAAAAAAAAGAAAAGAAAAGAAAAGGAACTTTCTAGGAATAAACCTCTGTAACAAAGCTAACAGCCAGGCCACCTCTGCCAGCTCTTGCAGTACGCCCAACACGATGAACATAATCACGTGGATACCTATAAGGAGTTGGAAATTGAATGTTATGAAACAGCTGGTTAGGCATCATAGGTTAAGGATCACAGAACTTCACAAGAAATTAAGATAATAGATCAGAAAAGACAACCTTGGAATATCGTAATTGATAACAAGGTCAACTGTTGGAATATCTAAACCACGGCTAGCAACGTCTGTTGCCAACAAGATTGGAACTCGACCAGATTTAAATCGATTTAATGCAGCAAGCCTTAGAGACTGGGACTTGTGTGAATGAAGTGCTGCAACTGACTGATCAAGCTCATCCAACAACAAATTCAATAAATGACAGCTCCTGTTTTCTCCATCAAAAAAAGGCAAAGTGAACTCAAATTAACCAAAAAGAAAAAAGAAAAAAAGAGTTGATATTTGGAAATTACATATTGTCTTTGTAACAGCTTCTTATTATAAAAGGAAAATTTCCTAGAAAACATACCATCTTGTCTTTTATTGGTAATATAAGCAACCCAATAACGGACTCTGAAACTGGTTTTCCAAGACATAAAAGATGTCCCTAGATTGCATATGCATAAGATATGTGAATCTTGGTTGTCGACTCAGACTCAACACCTACTGAGTTGAATCTCAGTCTCCTCTGGCCAAGTCCTATAGGGAAAAGGTCAAAATTATTATTATTATTTCAGATTTTCTTGATGTGAGAAGATGTTGAGGCTTTTAAGGTCCATTTGCATTGTTTTATTTATTTGAAAACTTCCATTTGCATTGATTTTAGAAGATCAAAACCACATTTTGTGGAAGATCGAAGCATTCAAAGATCAGAGGCAAGGTAAATCAGACTGAATGAAAATGAAATGCAACCACCTATTATAACTTAAATTCACTCTAAATAATTGAAATACATATGGATTAGACTTACAGGCCTCAATTCCCTATTCATTTAAGTTTTGTTTTCATTTTTTCTATAATCTTTTAGGTTTTTGGGGCCCTAGGGTGCGGCTCAGTCCAACTGGGCCGAGTTGACTAGATGTGATGGAGAGCGAGAACACCCCCCACCCCCACCCAAAATCTATTTTCTTCTTCCTTCTTCCCTCTTTTTCTCCTCGACTTTTAAAAGCTTAATGCGTACTAATACACCAAACCATAATTCTCTGTCACGAAATATAGTATGATATAGCCCTCAGCATAAGGTTATTGAAACAATTAACACAAGCTGATAAAGGAAGAGTTCAATGAAGTTCACAATGGTGGGAAAAAAAAAGGTCAAATGAAGCTAAACATAATAGACTACAGGCAGAGAGAACGGTGACAGCTCATCAGAAAATTCTGGTCCTGTTATTCTTGGAGGAGCCTTTACAACCTAATTGATCTTCTCCAGGCCAGAAAGGTTAATGATGCAGCCATGCAGGTGAGAGCAAGGCAAGGTATTCAAAGGACAAACTGGAGTTCTTTTTCCCCCAACCTCTTCTTTTGAGACTCTGATCATGGAAAATGCTTTGGGATGCATGTGAATAAAACGGAAACTTTCTTCACATCTCAAACCCTGGATGTTATCTTTTATCAGGAATGAGATAGAAATTAACATTACTCCAGTAATG
Organism: Persea americana; assembly: GCA_029852735.1. Classification (NCBI taxonomy): domain Eukaryota; kingdom Viridiplantae; phylum Streptophyta; class Magnoliopsida; order Laurales; family Lauraceae; genus Persea; species Persea americana. The sequence goes on from CM056815.1 coordinate 74,442,259, forward strand.
GAAAATTACAACTATACCTGCATCTGGAAGCAAACACAATTGCAGAACGAATACCCAGATCCTCCATCTGTGACAGAATGTGCAGGAGATAAACGTCCTTCACATTTTTATGAATGAAAACATACTGCTGTTTGAGAGTGTCGACTGTCTTGAACCCCTCATATGCCTCATAAAAATAAGCCCTGTTTGCAGAAAGCTGATGCAATGCTTGTAGGTTGTTTGTCATGGTTGCAGAAAACAAAAGAGTCTGCCGATCTTTGGGCAAGTACTGGAAGATCACTCTCAACTCTGCCTCAAAACCAACATCCAAAACCCTATCGGCCTCGTCCAAAACTAAAAACTGGAGAAATTTTAAAAAGATTGCGATAAAATTAACTATGGAACTCCAAGATTGTAATAGAATTAGCTACTCCATCTTCATATAAACTAAACTGTGAAGAAAAAGCAGATTTGCAGCATTTGAAATAACAATCGACAACATTCAAGGGGAAAGCGCAAGACATACTTGTCACCCTTTTTCCAAGAGTTGGTGACCAACAGAAGGCACACTTGCACAACATCTTAACTGTTCACTAGAAGTGCCAAAAATATGGATGAACATAGACCAATACCCAAAGTATTCGTTAGTACTTTTGAGGATAGTAACCTCGTTAATAAAGTTGAATCCCAATTAACTTTGCTGAAAGAGTTGGCAGTTCAATATCAATATTTTCTAGTTCATGAATAAGATTGAACAGATTCAATTTATATGGAAAATGGCCAAGGAAAATCAAGTTTTTCAATAGGACTAGTCCAACGGCCACACCATTGACAGCTCAAAACCCAATTAGAGGCTTACAAATAGACACTATTAATAAATAGTATGCATCAATCAACTAATGCTCGCAGGTTAGATTTATTGGGATCATGTGATCAGACTGACTTTTGCCTAACTACTTCCCACCGAAAAAGCAACACACTTATAGACATCTAGAAGGTCATGTTTGGAAGCCAAATCCTGGAGGACTAGGGTTTCGCCATCCACAAATTCATGGAAAACACATGTTTAATAATTGTAAATCCTTGAGGATTTGGACATTATGAAAATCCTCTTTTTTGAGGATTTTTAGGTCTAACCTGGCAACCTCCCCCGGTAGGATTTGTAAATCATCACTTCTATGGACTTATGCACCTAAACCAATTTTTCCCAGCTATATGTATCAATATGCACCAATATCAACGTGAAATCCTCAGCTATACAAATCCTCATACAAAAATCCCTATTCAAAGCGCAGTCTGGAATCCTCATCTGCAGATTCCTCACGGATTCCTCACCTGTTACCAAACGTGCTCTTAGTGAAATGCCAATTGGCACTTTAAGACAAGTGATGGTAAAAACACATTCTTTTTAACTTTTAATTATATAGATGACGAATTGACCACTAAACTCATACGTGCAAAAGTGTCTGCACAAAATTACAAATTCTTTTAATATTGGTACTGAGTTACTGACCATAAAACTCATAAAATGTGAAGGTTCAACATAAAATTACTAGTTCTTTATTAGGTCCCATTTCCATTTGCTATGCAAACAGTGGTTTTAGAACAAAAGATTTCGGTGCATCCTACAAGCAAAGGAACAAGACAAAATTAAGCATCATCCTCAGAGCTTTGTCCCACCTAGGTTGGGGTCAACTACATGAAATGTGTTTCACCATTCCAGTCTATCCTATCCAAATTCTCATATAGAGAAACTCTTCCTCACCAGCACCATTGTTACCCCTCATGGGACATGTATATGCCATCACAACCGACTCTCTCAATTTATCACATACTCTTAATTTATTACCTATTGGTCCTACGACTCCTACCCTTAAATGCTCCCCACTCTATCTTTCCCAGTTTTATCACACATCACACATCCGTCTCAATTTTCTCGCAATCTCATCTCCCCTACACTCATCTCTTTTTTGTGTTCTTCCTAATTGGCCAAAATAGGTCATAGCTGTGGTATAATCATGGTAAACAAGATAACATTAATTAAAAGAAAACAAAGTATTTATCTAACTAAAATTGGTGAATGAGTCTGTCTCATGCGTGCGTGTGCGTGTGCCCGAGTGCAGTAACAAGTGTCAAAAGTAAGGGCCAAAGTATCAACTTTTGCCTGATTCCATCAATTTACACCCAATTGGAACCTCAATCAATTCAGAGACGAGAGAAAATCCACATTCAATTCACCTTGGCCCTGGAGAAAACGGAAGACAGATCTGGATTGTCCTCCAATAGCACCTTCATCCTCCCGGGCGTGGCGATCACCACGTGGGGCCGCTGCGCCAGCACCTGCGCCTGGTTGATCATGTCCATCCCGCCGACCACGACCGTGCACCGCAGGTGGAGGCTCGAGCCGAGCGCCCGGAACTGCTCCGCCAGCTGGTACGCCAGCTCCCTCGTCGGCGTCACCACCAGCGCGAACACACCGTACGGGTTCTCAGATAGCCGGTGGAGGATCGGCAGCGCGAAGGCGGCGGTCTTACCGCTGCCGGTCTGGGCCAGCCCCAGGACGTCTGCGCCGGCGAGGATGCGGGGGATGCAGTGGAGCTGGACGGGGGTCGGCTTCTTCATGCCGAGTGCGGCGCAGGTCTGGACCGCCCACTCGGCGAGTCCGAGGTCGGAGAAAGTGAGAGAGCCTGAGTCGGACTCGGTTGACTCGGTGGGGTGGGGTGGCTTGGAGACGAGAGAGGGGTTTTGGCTTTGGGGAGGAGGAGGGTTTTGGGGTTTTTTAGAGGAGAATGAATTGGAGAAGAGAGGGAAGTCTTCTTCTATTAGGGTTTCGGGGTCTTCCATCATTGAGATTGAGTGTGAGGTTTTGAGGTTCTTAGGGTTTTTAGGGTTTTGAAGTTGAAGGTGAAGGAGGAAGTGAGAGAATTTATTGTAAGGGCTTTTATGATCTTCTGCAATGGGAATGGGAGAACCGCTCCCTCCAACTCCATTGCGGGCCCATGTAGATAATCTAAACCGTTAAAAATAAATTCCAACTCATCCACTATCTACTACTACTACTGCACTTCTTATATATCAGTTTAAAAGTGGGTCCCATGTATGATTGAAAACATTGTCATACTCCCCAAACTTTAATAAATAGTTCCATGATGGAGCTCAAGGAATTTGACACACAGGATTTCAATTTACCGTACACAGAAGAAACTGCATAGAAATATAAGATTCCTCCGTCTCTGTCTCTGTCCCTGTCCCTGTCCCAAGGAATAGAAATCTACAAAGAGAGAAACCAATTCAGTTCATAATTGGAACATATGTATGAAGGATCTAGATTCCCAACCTGAGAAAAAGAACTACTACGTTTCTCCATCTCTTTCATTCCAGTAGTCACAGATATAATCCCAGTAGGAATAGTGGTGTTCACAGGTAGGCCCTCCAGGCTGGCCCGCTTTTAGAAGCACGGGCCCATTTACTCAATTGGGCTGGGCTTTCTAGTTACTTGTTTGGGTAAATAAGTCACTATATACTCCTCTGTGTTAATTATTTTGCTAAATCTATCACTGAATGAGACCTCAACCTCAAAGACAACTTCTGATTTTTATTTCCCCACAGGTTTGACTTCTATTGAATGACAAACTACTACTTTTACTATATAACAATTTTATCTAACTTTTACTTATATGATGATGATGATGAAAGTACAAAATGTTTGCTTTCTTCAATGAATGATAATATATTTTATAAAGGGTCCAACACCATTTCAAACCATCTAATTGAGTCAGCTCTATTTCAAACAGAGTTTCCAAGCATGGCCTTAATATTTTTGAAATGTTTATCTTCATACAAGTAATACATGATCGGGCAAAAGTGATACATAACCACCACTGCTTTACAACCATAAATAACACAGGAAGTATTCTCCTAATACAACATAGAAGGTTCAACTTCATTTAAAAAAAATGAAAAAAGAAGAAGAAGACGACTAATGATTAGAACAACAATCCTTGTTTTGAGCCGAACAAAGCATTACCCAGCCTGCTCTCTTCTAATGTTGAAAAAGATCATGCTATTCATGTCTCCTGTTGTTTCATAGTCCTTTCAGGGTTATTTATTATCACCTCATTTTGGACACCCGAAGCTCCGGAGAGGGTAATTATCTTCTCATTTTGGACCCCCAAAGTCCTAGGGAAATGTTTGCCAATTGATAAACATTTATATAAAATCAAGGAATTGAATCAAGCGTTTTCGTCTTTTCCTCCCCACTTTCTGCAAACTTCGTAGGAGCCTTATGTTGTAGAACGGTCAGCTGATCGTTGAAAAGTTGGCTTCTTATGTTATGCAGCTGCAGCCACTCTTTCTCCATCTGCATCTCCATGTTCTCAAAACGAACAATCTTTTCCTGAATTTCCCTCATCTGCATTTTTATATACAAGAGTACGGTCAGAAAATCCATTCTAGAATAACCCCATTTTTTGTATTTACTGCTGGAAATTTTCATACCTGAACATCAATGATTTCGAAGATTGAATTCTCCAGCTCCTGCTCTTCTTTCTCAATACGAGCATGCACCTCTGACATTGCTGCTTCCAGAACTTCGGCAGTAGTCTGACCATTTGCATTTAAAGCTTCTACAAGGGAAAAAAAATGTTATTTTCATTGTCACCATGAAAAGAAAACCAGTTCAAGCTGACTTGACTGCTATGACAGGAAAATGGTAAGCTTTGTAGGGGTTACAGTTATCATGCAAATGAGCAAATTTTGGAGCATTTAGGGGTAGCAACAATAGATGATAAATTAAGAGAGACTCTCTGAGACGGTTTGGAAAAGTCCAAAGCAGGCCCGCAATGGTATCATTGAGGAAAAGTTTTTCTATGGAGGCTAGTGGCCCACCACGGAAAAGGGTTAGGCCAAAGAGGACATAGATGGAAGTGGTAAGGATACATCTGAAGAATTGCAACCTAACTGAAAATTTGGCTCAGGATAGACCGGAATGGAGACACAAAATTCATGTAGCCAACCCAAACATAGTTAGGACAAGGCTTTGATGATAATGACAACGACGCAACATAATGGCTTTAAACATCTGGTGTAAACTGGACCAGTGCTTTCGTGATCCATTCATGACAGGGTCTGGAAAGAACACTTTAAAGGATTTTATGATTTTATAAATCCAACCAAACTTTCAGAAAATTGCTCTGGATTTAATTATCAGGAAATGATAACAGTGACTTTGAGTTGTTATTGCTTTCATGGAAAATCAGGACAAAATAATCCAGGGCACCATTATATTTTGATTGATGCTGATGAACTTATCTTTTGTGCCAAACCATTCAAAGGTTCAGTAATATGTGAATCTGATGTAGGCCCGTGCAGATGTAGGTCCAACCAGTCTGGAGCGAGATTTAGGCCCAGAACAAGGCCTGACCAAGTTAGGCTCGGTCAAGATTTTGACACAGGCTCCATACAGCCAGGGCCAGGGCCAAATTTAGGCCCAAAAAAGGGCCTTCCACAGCTGGATGTCCAAAGCCGAAGATAAGTCTGTCTTTCTTTTAAATTATTCTTATTTATTTATTTCTCTGTTAAGTTGTGATGATGACTTTCCTTTGGAAAGTAGACTGGCTAGGATTTTCTCCTAATAAGTATGGTTAGATTTGTAAAGTTGATGCAAAGTCTATTAGCCATTGCAATAAGGCTCATAACCCATGTGTGGGACCCAAGAAAGTTTAAGATGTTTTATTATTTTTATTTTCCCTTCATGAGTTGTAATTAAGAATAGCTTTCTAATTTCTATAGTTTCCTAGTTTGATGATTACTTAGTATTCTAAATTTGGTTAGGAGCCTTAGATTAGAAGGTTTGCTTTCTTATTTATATGAGCATTGTAGTAGGAAAAAGATGGTTCACAAATTCATAATATTTTATTTGGTGAGATTTACTGTTTGAGGGTTCCCTTGTGTGATAGTCTCTACGGAGACCTTGTTCTCATGCTTTGGCACTTTTCGAACCAATCCCCTCTTCGGGTTTGTGTCAAAAGCTTTTAAATAAGAATGTATTGTGGCTATAAAGCCAAAGAGGTTGGATATTTTTGGGGTTATTTTTGGGGTGCAAAATTTTCTCCTATGGAAACATCCGCATCCGTTCGAATGTTGTAGAGGTGGGCACCCATAAGAAAAACCAGGACATCCCTGATTTTCAAGGCACCCACCATGACAATGCGGGTGTCTGCACTGCACAAGATTTCCCTTTTTGGATACTATGGAATAAGATTTTGTTTTCCTTCCAGATTTTCGGCAGAAAAAAAAAAACTGAGTGAGGCTTCCTTCGGAACCCTGTTCATGCTGAAGCATCAAATATATCAATTACAAAGAGAGTTTTCAATAATGGATTCAAATAGAAGAAGAACTCTTGCTTGTTTTGCAAGGGAATCTGATATATTATTCAACTCTCTAGGTACATGGATGATAGCAAACCCCAGATCACCATACCAATATCCACTAATCTCCATGGTGGAGGAGCCGATCCTTGCACCCATTCTAAGGCATTTCTAGAATCTGCCTCCAACGACAGTGGGCCTGAACATGAAAGCAAAAATAGCTTGATTGCTTCCATTAAATCCAAAATTTCCCCATCGCAAGCAGCTCTCATTTATCATTTTCTATTGCTCCTCCCACCCATAATGGGCCATGTTTCCAACCAATACTCCTGCCCTATTTAATCTCCGTGGGCTTGGGAAAGGTTAACTTACACACCATTTACCATTATGGGCTTGCCTTTTTTTCTTAAAAATCACATCCCATTTTCTTTCCAAATCCAATGAATTTATTCCCCTTACTTCTTATCACTTAATCACCATTAGAAAATCTATTATTTAATTCTATCCGCAAATAACCTTAAGAGGAGAATCTTCCTTAAAAAGTCCTTGCATTTCTTCCTTCAATGCACAAAGGCCATCGAAGAGGGAGGGCCCCTTTGGATATCTGGCCACCAGTAACAGCTTGATAAGGTTGATCCTAATCATCCATCAAGAGCTTGAAAATTGGCATTTTACTAAACATTAACATTAGTACGTCAGGGTCTACCAAAAAGGACATTAGCATTTTGTTATCATATACCGACTTATATCACAACACATTGAAGTAAAATTGAGCTTGAGTTTAAAGTCAACCTTGGTTTCAAGCTTGGGCTCGAGTTTTAACTCAATGTATGTTTCAAGGCAGTTAATTCTTGAAAATGAGACAAGCTTGAGCTAACTTAAGTGCAGCAAATATTTCATTTGAGCCAAACTTGGGCTCAACTCAGGCTCGACTGAATACCTCTGAGCGGGCTTGAGCTACAAGCTGTAAAGCTCAAAACTCTTGAGGCAGCATACAAACTGAGCTTGAGCAAACTCAAAATTGGCTTATTGATAGCCCTAAGGGTAAAATTCCTCCTTTTCTTTGGGTTGTGGTCCAAGGTCAAGATTTTATAAGAAAAGTACATCCAACAAAATGCATTAACTCTAGAAAAGACATCGGGAGTTATAAATCCTTTCAAAAGGAAAATGCATAGAAGGATCATAAGTGACAAAATTGAATACACTTCTACTCATAAGGACTCCGAGGAAAGCCTGCATCAAAATAATAAATCCTCTCCTTCCAAGTATACAGTACACCTTTCGAAATCTATATGAGGTCCTCCAACATTTGAGATGCATACTTTCTATAAATCTTCAGAAAAAATCTTCCACTACATATGACCTCCCCTCTCCACTCAATCCTCTATAAGATCCATTGCTTGTATGTAAAGATATGCATGTATTTGTATGTCTTTATATCGGTACACTATACAACGCATATATACGAATCATATAGTCAAACCCAACAAGATCCAACCTGACGGAGCCCAAGTATCACTCTGGTAGAGAATTAATTTTGAACGTTCGTATTTCATTCAGGCAAAGATCAGGTTCATGTCTACCCACATGCAGTTTGCCTCAGGCTCGCAGTTAGATTAATGCCAGACCAGATCCATGCAAGTAGCCATCCTACCTCTCCTACATTTACACTTAAATGTCACACCCCAAAGTCCAACCAAATCAATCAAAGTAAATTCTTAAGCACCTAGAACTATGCAAAATTTACCCCTACAGGAGCCCGCACAAAGGGCGGTGCGGGATTTTCAATGCCCACTGTCCATAAAAGCAGACCTGACAGAATTAAAGGCACCCATCAAAAATCCCGTGCGCATAGGAGAAAATTCCCCACCTTGAGCAATATTCAATTTGGATTGGACACATGAAAAACATATGACCATTACCTGTATATATCCCTCCAATTGTGTGCTTGCCAATCAAAGAGTGATTGAGGAGAATGGGTGCACAAAATTTAGGCCCGATAGTGATTATTTCAACCAACAATGTTGAAGTTTCAACCTTTTTTTTTTCAGGAGTTTCAACTAGATCCTATCTGTCATATCATTAAATCATTTATAAATCTCCAAAATAGATATGGATCATCAATAAAAAATGAGATTGGCCTTCTAGCTTCTACTTATTATATCTTGAGCTTAATTGGCATAACCAATACATCTGCAATTGACTGTGTTAATCTCCACATGAATACAAACCATATCAGTGTTTAAAATATCACATGCACAACCAGATATAAGCATACGAAAATATGAATGAGATAGGGAGAGAGAGATAGGGAGAGCAAATGCTTGGGTGCACTGAGAATGCACATACCTCGCTGATCTATTTCAATGGAAAGAGGTCTGATCTCTTCATTGTTCTCAGCTTGAACATTGAAGCTCACCTCAGATAGAGCTGCAACAGCAGCTTGGGCTGCGCTTTTTGCAACATCAGAACCTACTATAGCTGATAAGAAAGCTGCCTGAGAAGAAACCCATTCCAAGTCAGGTAGGTCTGCAACATTTTTTCACCTCTTGCTTAATCACTAGGACTACAACTAAGAGGTTAGTTTGATTTGAGTTTGCATATGAACAGATGCATACACTTGCCCACATGTGTGCGCATACACAAATAGAGATAATATGCAATTAGGCCACTTACGGTGATCATGTCTTGCCAATTCATATCTTTCATTATCTTTTTCAGCATATGTTTCTAATATCAGTTCTGTAATTTGTATCTTGTGACATTCTTGCTACTAAATCTTCTCTTTTGGGGTACAAAATGCAGCTGCTAACATGGATGAGAGAGAGAGAGAGAGAGAGAGAGAGAGAGAAATCTGCAAGTGGTTCCAATACAACAAATAAACAGAGGTTCCATTACAACAAATAAATAAAGGAATGTCATGTGAGATGGTTTGGAAGCCCCATAATGAAGAACAAGAAGTTGATAAGGGGACAGTTGTTTTTTTTTTTTTTTTTTGGGTAATTACGATTGTTAAGAGTAGCTTTTGTATAAGATTTGAATTTAACATGGATAAGGAAATCTTTTCTTTTAAGCATTAGATTTTAGTTACAGCGGATTTAAGAAACTTTTAATCTTAAAGAGGAAGGTACTTAAGAAGATAATTTGGGAAGGCGCGCGCACACACACATCAAATGGTGGGGAATAGTCACCGCAACACTGACAATTTCACTTTCGGTGTTGTTTTCAGGATTCAGGTTTAGTTCGTCAGTGTCAATCACTCTAGTCAAAGTAATATTTGGAATAGGATATCTACAATTCATTGGAGGAGTTAGAACCCTGTTCTTCCTTGATGTAGATCATTACTGCATGAATGGATTCCCTGGTGTGCCGAGATTCTATAACAAGTATTGAGAACTTCTTTTGGGTAACAAATGCACCCTATCAAGCAAATGGATATCGAAGTTCACAAATCATCATTGAATGGTTAAGGGTTTCAAATGTAAATCTCGAAATCTATACCTGAGCCATAATAGGGTTGCTTGCATCAGCAAGGGGTGTGAGACATCGTCTCTTAGCTGGAGATGATATAGCAGAAATCTCCACCCTTTCAGCATTTAGCTGATCCTTCTTATGATAATACTTATCAACTTCATCAATATCTGAAGTTCCCATGAACTGCTCTCTGAAAGGGAGCTTGATGAACCGAGCAACACACTCTTTCTCACTTCTGCCACCAACATGCTCTGCCACCTTTTTCCAGTCATTACCAAACTGCAGAATGGCCTCAAGAAGGTGAAGAGTCTCTTTCTCAGTCCAATTTGTCTTTGTTTCTTCACTGATATCAACACGTTTAAAGTCACCAGAATTAAGGCCAAGCTGATAATTTCCGCGAACAAAGCATCTTGCACAGAGAATCAGGTCAGCCTATCCAACAAAAGGGAATTGGAACATTATAAACTTGCTAGCAACAGCAGCACCAAAAACAACAACAACAATGATAATATGTTGAGAAACAATCCAATGTATCAATGTTTTCAGTTGCAGTGATTCTGGAGGGTAACATCTTCTGTTGGCCCACACCATTCAAATGAACCCATTGCAGATGAATTGGACACAGTCACTCCAAGCTATATTTGCTCATTTGAATTGAGAACATGAAACACCAAAATTCACTGTAATTTTTTTGTCAAATCAAATTTTTGGTCTACAACATAAACAATAGTAGCAGTCAACCTACACCCATTGTAGGGAAAAATGGTTTCAGCAATTTATGGTTGAGCACATGAAAAAATGAGACATCTCCCATAATCATATAAATCAATTAAATGAACTTCATACGGTAAAAAAGAATTCTGTGTTTTGATCATTTATACAGTATACATTCATACCAAGAAGCAAATGAATTCAACAGTGAAATAACCATCAATACTAGACTACTCAAAACTCATCCATTTTAAATCAGAAATTCTACAAGGAATCTACTTTTTTTTTAAATCTCTCTATCAATTTTAGAGTGAGTGAAATGCAGGACCTTATCACACGCGAAGCAGGCGAGGCTGCAAACTGACTTGCACCCACCGCACACCTTCTTCGCACTCTCTTTCTTCTCCAGAGGAGAATCCAATGGAGGAGGCAACAAGCCACTGACCCCAGTCTTGCTCTCCTTCTCCTTTTCCTTCTCCTTAACTTTCTCCTCCGCTTTCAAATTGGGCTTAACCACTACCCCTGAGTAATTGATCAAGCCCCATGACTCAAGGAAATCGAAGACCCTCCTAATCGATCCGACGTCTCCAACAAGCGTCCTTCGGACCTCTGTGTATGTGATTTTCCGCAATGGGTCCTCTCTGAATTTCCTAATTATGGCATCCCTATAGTACTTATAAACCCTAGGGTCCTTCGAAGGCGATCTCGGGTTGATGAAGAACTCGGAGAGGAATCGGCGCTCGGTCTCATGAATGTTGTCAAACGAAAACCAACCTACAGATCAAGGAGATGAATTAGGGTTTCTGAAACAGACGATGAAACCCAAATTAGGGTTTCGTTTGAGAAGAAGAAATGGTGTAAAGATCGTGAAATAGGAAACTAGGGTTTTGGTTTTTGTTCTTTTGATTTACTTGAATAGCTTGGAATGCTGATAGTGGTGGTGGTGGTGGTGGTGGTGATGGGGGGAGGGGAGGGTGCCGGCGGCAGGAGAGTGGACGGGGCGACGAGTTCCTTTGACTCGGTGGCCGGAGATTCTGAGCTCGGGGCTGGTTCCGATGGTTGGGGTGGCTTTTCCGGCGAAGTTGCAGCGGCAACTGCTTCTTCTGTGGGTGGCGCCACTGACATTGTTTCGATACCAATTGGAGGGAAGCAAGAGGGAAGAAGACTAAAAAAACCAAACTAACATGGAATTACGATTATACCCTCACTTTGTATGTAGTTTTGTACAAAATAGAATACTCAGGCTTTAATGAGCATGGTTGTCAATGATTGGGCCCAATTGGGCCCTCCTGCTAGGTATTTGGCTCAGCCTGGCCCTAAAAAGGCCATAAAGTGAGAGTGTTTTTTTTTTTTTTTCTCCTTTCCTTAATTAAATAGCCGCGAATTTAAAGGGTTGGACTTGGACAATACTAGGCCTAAGCCGATATATATGACGTTATTTGATTTTATATGTGATCTTATGTGAGTTCTTAATAGGATGGGATTATTTTTCTTTAATCAAAGGTGTCTTTGTGACTTGCTGGTTTTTTTTTTTTTTTTTTAATTTTTGAAATCCATAATCTCATTCAAACGAATGTATCCATTTGATAATGAGTTTTCATGTGTCCTAATTTCATGCAAACAGTTAGGTATGTTTGATAATGAATATTGTATGTTTCAATTTCTTTCAAGCTAATATGATCATTTGAACTAGTTACGTTTTTTGTATTTCAATTATTATGTTGAATTTATGTTTTTATGTTGCATCGCTATTTTTATCTAATAAGTATCTTTTACTCTATCAATTATCAACTTGCTTAGAAAAATTTAATTGGGCAATATTATTATTATTATTTTTGCTGGGATTGTTTGTTTTAAGCTTGAAGAAAAGAGAAAGGTTAAAGTGTCTTGTAAGGCAGTGCATGCCCTCCAAAAGCTTTGGTCCACACTAAATCTGGCCCATTTGTGTCCTAGGTAGGATAGGGATTAAGGATCACCCATCCCTCATTAAGGGCATGGATTAGAGAGTAGAGAGAGTTAGAAAATAAATAAAAAAATATTCTTGTGTACTTGCAAAGAGAGGGGAAAAAAATGAAGTAATGGGAAATGTCAATCATTTTGACGAAGAGAGGGGGCCATGCGATATGGGGAATTTAAAGTTAACCCCCATGTTATTTGAAAATCACAATTTGATCCAGCTATGTTTCTGATTTTATAGCTATGCCCCATCGAATGAAGATCTTGTTTTGCCAACTTGTATGACAAGTGGTTTTTTTATTTGTGAAGTTTGATATAGGTATTTTTTTTTAATGAAATAAGAAATCTTCTGTTTTGCCTTTCTTGTCAAGAAATTCTCTCAGAGCTAACATGATGTGATTGAATAAATGAGTCTAATGGACATATTCATATTTTTAGAAAATTGAAAAAAATCTTTCAGTTTTTTTTAATTTTTTATTTATTTATGGGTTAAGGGAGTGATATTCTAACGGTTAAACTTAAAAACATGTGATTGATCTCATTGGCATGTGTGAGAAACTATAGTGATAGCACTACCGCTACTCAATTAGGAGTGTGTTGGCTTTAGTGGGCATTTGTTAGAATATTCTTTTAAGAAAACTTCATATGCAGTAACATAAGTTGATTTATCATTGGCAACTCAAATATTCTATTTGACTTTTGAAAATTAAAAACTAAGTTAAATAAGTTGTCACTTTAGCTTATAGTCTTATACAATTTTCCAAAATCCCAACTTTCAAAACAATTTAAGACTCGAACATTTGTAAATCTAGTTGAAGAGTAATATTTTCAAATATATCTTTAACAAGAATTTTCGGATACTATGCAAACACACACGTTCAATTTCAATCAAAGTTGGTTAAATGGAGTGCACTGATTCTATCTAAATTAGCTAGATTTTTTTTTTCAACTTAGCATTAGTTGGAGCTGGGTTTGATCCAAGGGAGTTTTGATTATTTTAAAAATATGCATTTGGTTCAATAAGTGATAAAAGTCTATTAACTCACGATTAAGTTGGTTGTGAGTGAAAATATAGGAATGTCTCTATGAATAGAACTCTTGGTCTCATTATATGAAAAATGGATCAATCCTTGGGCATGCAGGTCTAAAGAACACCCTTAGGCCATTAGGCGAAGCAAAAAAAGGAAAGAAAAACTAATAGATCGATTTCATTAGATTAAAATACATAATTTGTGGAAAAATAAAAAGACCGCCAATACAATTATAGTTGAGTGGTGTTCGCACCTTAATTTTTTAAACCACCCCCCCCCCCCCCGCCCCCCCGGGCGCCGAAGGGGATGGATCCCTGGGTGAGCAAGTCAAAATAGCATCCCCACCCCTTAGACCAATAGCTCAACATGGGAAAGAAACAAGAGGAAAAAATAAAAGACAAGGGGTTATTTGAAAATTCTAAAAAAGTGACAAAACAGAATGGGATATGTGAGCCCTCGGCTAGAGCAGCAGCAGAAAAACTCTCCGCGGAGGAGAAGATGGCGTCTCTAATGGGATCGCAATGGCTGAAAATTAGGGTTTTTCCAGACGTCTCTTTTCGTCCTCATCCATTCTACAAGTTCAATCTCTCTACTCGCAGGAGGGGTTTCTCTATCTCTGCATCTGCAATTCCTGCTACCAGCGACGAGCTTCCTCGCAACAAGGTGCAAGGAGAAGTTCGAGTTCGTTTCGCTCCTTCTCCGACCGGAAATCTCCACGTTGGTGGCGCCAGAACTGCTCTCTTCAATTACTTATTCGCCAGGTTCTCTCCTTATCCTCCTCTTCCTCTCTCTCGTTTATACAGTTGGGTGATGATGGTGGGTTTTGTTTTTGTTATAGGTTCTGTGATTTATGTTGGAAAAGGTTGTAACTTTTTTTTTTTTTGGGGAGGGCCTGTTTTAGCAATTTAGCCGTGAAACTGGAAGATTTAGCGATGGCAGGGGTTTAGGTTTTGGTTTTGGGGGTAGGGGGTGGGGTGGGGGAGATTCGTTTTGTGCATTTGGATGTATAAACGCCGAAAGTTGGTGTCTTTGCAAGATGGGGAATGGGGTTGATGGAAAATAGATATATGGAAGAAATATGTGCTTCTTTGGGAGAATCATGGGGTTTTTGAGGGATTTGGTCGTGCAAGTTCCCTTCTTGTGAAGTTTCCTTGGGGCACATTTGCCTGCTTGGCATTGAATTCATTGGAATTTATTGTATTGGGACTTTTATTGAATGCAGCATCGAAGAGCTGAGACGTGAAGGGTCTAAGTTATAAGGTGGAGATGTAGATGGGACCATCACTTTTATCATAGGATTTCTAATTTACTAGGGTGATTTGCAGGTGATCATTTCTTATTGAAAGGGGAGATTATTTGATGGCCCCTTGTGGATCTTTATCTTGAGTCCTCCTTCACCTTTTAGTCCCTTTGTCAAAAAGACGCTGCTTAGAAATTACAAGAATTTGATGCTGATAAATGGGAAAAAAAAAAGCTAGGAATATTCTTTTCCCCCCCAGTTATTAATGTCATTGGGAGCGCTTCAATTTACAATTAAAGTGCGCTTCTTCAAAAATCTAACCCGACAAATACCATGTTTTAGCAGCAACATGTGTTTTCTCATAAGAATGTTATAGATTTGATTCATCACGAGGACTTGATATCTGATAGCGACAAGACTTGTGACATTTTAGTTCTCTAAATCCTTCTTGATTAGTGGCCATTTATGGTTCCGGCATGCTCCAATGATCTTCTGAGGAGGAATGGAGCTCAATTCAGTTGGGCGTTGGTTTTGCTTCTAATTTAGTTTCTTGAGTTGTACTTGCATTGATGATAAAAGCAAAAAAATTCTGTGTTTTTAGGAAAAAGTGCTGGCATTTATGCAACACAATACGGTAGTGTATATCAGTTTATTGCTTACTCTGATCAGCTTCCATGGTAATCTGGTTATTTGGAATTCGGAATGCCTTAATCCTCCATTAGAAGAATGGATCGCATGCCAGTTTCCTTCCTAATCCTCCGTTAGAAGAATGTATCATATGCTGGTTTCTTGCAATTGCATTACCATTAAACTTTCTAATGCTCTTGTTTGGATCACTAAATCTCGTGCAGCTATACTGAGATATCTCAATTTTTCTTCAGATCTAAGGGTGGCAAATTTGTTCTTCGGATTGAAGATACTGACTTGGAGAGGTCTACAAGGAAGTCAGAGGAGGCAGTGCTACAAGATCTGTCTTGGCTAGGTCTTGATTGGGATGAGGGTGGTTATTCTAACTATTACTAACCACTTCCAAATGCATTACTATGAAATTCATATGTGGTGTTCTTTTTTGAACAATGTCGATATAGTTTGTTTTGTTATTCCGTGTTTGAGAAGGCTTTTTTTTTTTTTTGGTAATAGAGAAGCTTGGTTATAAACATATCATTTTTCTGATGATTTATTATCCTGAAGGGAAGAGATGCTCATGTAACTCTTGACTTACTGTTCAAGGCATTTTTATACTACAGAGGATTCGAGCATGAATATTATTTATGCTCAAACCTTTTTCTCCTGAAAGGCGTGTTGTATTTGGCTCGGTTAACTTGCTGAGTCATGTCACGTGACTTGGGAAAATTCATGCTCATTTTCTTTTCATTTATTTCGTTTGAGTTTTCTCATGTGAAAACCTATTTTCAAGGCTCCACCTTAGTATTCAACCCTTATCTTGACAATGCTTTCGTTTAATGATACAAAAAGATAAGACCTTTCCTTAAACATAATAAAACAGAAAGTACCCTGCACTTTACGCCCTTCTCTAGTCTTTATGACTTCTCATATTTTCCCCCATCCTTAATCCTCTTCTCCTCAGTTCTACATCCTACAGTTCCACTATACTTATCTTCAACCTTAAATCTTTTTATCTTTTTTCAAGTTCAATAATCAAACCATTTCAAATTTACAAAGGAATTTTTTTATATTTTTTTACAATGTTAGTTTCCCTTCTGATTTATGGAATTATAATTTGTAAAGGTTGCATTTTTTTTTTCTTATTGATGATTAGATAAAAAAAAGAAAATATTCATGCATATTAACATGGTAAGCCTATTTTTTTCAAGTTCAATAATCAAACCATTTCAAATTTACAAAGGAATTTTTTAATATTTTTTAACAATGTTAGTTTCCCTTCTGATTTATGGAATTATAATTTGTAAAGGTTGCATTTTTTTTCTTATTGATGATTGGATTAAAAAAAGAAAGTATTCATGTATATTAACATGGTATGCCTAGCAATATATCGTGAAGATACTGCAAGCTTTTGCATTTTAGTTATTCAAGAAGCCAAATTACAGAAGAAGCACCACACCAGATGCTTTTAATGATTTCTCAAACTTATGAGTTATGATCTTAGTTTTTTAAACTTGTTCTAATTTGAAATATTTTACCTTTTCAATTATTTACCATTTTTTTATGTAGACTTAAACAAA
Organism: Persea americana; assembly: GCA_029852735.1. NCBI lineage: Eukaryota > Viridiplantae > Streptophyta > Magnoliopsida > Laurales > Lauraceae > Persea > Persea americana. Next base: position 74,459,222 of record CM056815.1, read on the forward strand.
AAAAAACTGACTTTTTTTAATTATAAATTTTCAAGAAGTTAATCATTTAATTAGCACTAGCATAATTTGAATGATTCCTTGTAATGTTAATATTTACTTTTTAAAAAAGATTATTTACCTTTTCTAAATATTGACTTAAAAATTGACTTGATTGATGATTCTCCACGTTGTCTTCGCCGGGTGCTGTGTGCTACAAACATCGCATTTTGGGTCTTCTGATGTCCTTGTATAGTAGCTGCAGAAGAGAGCTTATGAATTTCCTTTATGCATTGGAAAACATGAAAGAAGTCAAGAACTTTCATACATACAGACCATTAAAAAAAAATAAAATAAAAAAAAATAAAAAATTCATACATACAGCTGGAAACTGACAAAGGTACTTGCTCAACTTGCAGGGCCTGGTGTTGGTGGAGAATTTGGTCCTTATCGGCAATCAGAGAGGAATGCCTTGTACAAGCAATATGTTGAGAAGCTTTTGAAATCTGGCAATGTTTATCGATGTTTTTGTTCTAATGAGGTACTTAAATACCACAAAGCCCAATGTTGGTTTCATGCAAGCCAATTGATTTATCTATTTATTAATCAACATTTTATTTGTTTAGATAAAATTGCTTCATAGCACACTATTGTTGTTGTTGATGCTGGTGCCACTGTTATTAATGAAACTTATAATTAATTTTTGAACAATAAACAGACAACAACAATGACAGCAGTGAGGACAACAACAACAACAACATAATATACTGATCGTAATATAATAATTATTATATTATGATTATTTTCTTCTCAGTGGTTGCTTCATATCATCATAGAAGGACAACTTGTGATTTTCCAGGAACTAGAACAGATGAAGGAGATTGCAAAGCTAAAGCAGCTGCCGCCAGTATATACAGGAAAGTGGGCCGCTGCCACGGAAGAAGAAGTGCAGGAAGAGCTTGCGAAGGGGACACCTTACACCTACCGATTTCGTGTTCCAAAGGAAGGGACTCTGAAGATTAATGATCTAATTCGTGGTGAAGTAAGTTTACGAGCTTGTTTACATCATTCAAATAAGCCTCTTGTAAAAAGGAAAATCTTTCTCCTGTTTTCAAGTTGATCATATTTGGTCACAAAACTTTTAAAGATCACTTGATAATTGGAACGGTCACTTTTTGTTATTGTCATGTTCAGTCATGCATATCATCCCACTTAATAATAATCTGATAGTGTCATGAAGGTCAGCTGGAGCTTAGACACACTTGGAGATTTTGTAGTTTTGAGAAGCAATGGCCAACCTGTATACAACTTTTGTGTTACGGTTGATGATGCCACCATGTGTATCTCCCATGTTATAAGGTAATGTTGCACTTACTAATACCAGGTGAACCGCCACTTCTGTTGGCATACACAGTGTTTGCTGGTAGTTATGATATATTAAGATTCATGATCGACATAAAAATATTAACCTTTTTGATACTTATGGCGTTATGTGTGATAATTTTCTGTCCACTTGCTTTTCAGGGCAGAAGAGCATTTACCCAACACCCTGAGACAAGCACTAATTTACAAAGTAATCCCAGATGATAATTTTTTTTATTTTTAATACCTGAACATTATTACTCTCTCCCACCAAATTGCTACCCATTTGCTGTATAACTGGTCCTGCACTGTTTTCACTATTTTGCAGGCTTTAGCTTTTCCAATGCCTTACTTTGCACATGTTTCTCTAATTCTTGCTCCAGATAGGAGTAAGTTGTCAAAACGTCATGGTGCAACTTCAGTGGGTCAGGTATTTCATTGAAGCCTCGTCTCAACTATTTGGGTTCAAGTACATGAATTCTGTTTTGCCATTCTAGTCTATTATGGCCAAATCCTCGGATAGATTGTACTTCTTCAAATCTATCTTTGTTACTTCCATCCATGTCCTCTTTGGCAAATCCCTTTTCCTTGAGCGGCCATCAAGTTGCATGAAGAAACTTTTCATCACTAGTGCCTTGGTTAGCTTGCATTGGACATGTCCAAACTAACTCAAACGAATGCCTTCATATTTTATTCTATCTTTCCGAGTTTTACCATACATCCATCTCAACATTCTCATCTTTGCTACACTTATTTTTTCGGTGTGTTTAATAATTGTTGTTCTTGTAGTCGATAGCAGGTAATGGTTTGGTTCTAGCATCTTCTCAACATTTGCTTACAATTTTGATGACGCTCACTTTTAATTATATATTTTTTTCCCGACAGTTCAGGGAAATGGGATATTTGCCTCAGGCCATGGTAAACTACCTGGCTCTGCTGGGTTGGGGCGATGGTACAGAAAATGAGTTTTTTTCGATTGAACAGCTTGGTCAGTATTTCTTGTTTTTCTGTTGAAATTGTTGTGCATATTTATGATGATAAGTGTGCCATAAAAGCATTGAATTTATTTAAATTCTATTGATTCAAGGTAAATGCTATGATTGACAGTCGAAAAGTTTACCATTGAGCGTGTAAACAAGAGTGGAGCCATCTTTGATTCGACAAAATTAAGGTGAGCCATCTTTTTAGCTTCTGCTGCTTTTGCAATGTGAAAGCTCCATGAAGAACTGAAAATGCCCAAAGAATTATAGAAAGGGTGATATACCAAAGGAAAATATGGACTCCCCATAACATTATGCTATCGAATCTCCTTTAGCTATAACATTTCGTACCAACCCACCCACCCACCCACCCTCTCTCTCTCTCTCTCTCTCTCTCTCTCTCTCTCTCTCTCTCTCCACACACACACACACACAAATTCAGAGGTTATACTTGCATATGGAAGATTCATGTACATTTGCTGCATTGTTTGTCAAGTTGTGGAAGGTTCATTTTCTTATCCATTGTCCTTTTGGGACAAAGGTGTAGAGAGCTTTCTTGGATCTTTTTGGAGTTCGGAGGGTCATCCTTTCAATTGTCTATGAGTGTTTAAAGCATGAAAGTTTGGCTATTGTAGTACTTGATGAAGTACTTTGTGAGGGATTTTGTTGGTGGCTGTTATATGGACTTGATGGGCTGAAAGGAGCAGTGGGACTTTCCAAAATGTGATGACTTAAGTGGAGGGTGTAATATAGGGTGCTAGGAGTATGATATTATGGATTTTGGTGTGGCAAGAGTTTGTTGGTGCAAATGCCATCGATCATGTAGTGGTTGGACAGACTGTTTTAATACTAGTTATGCCGTTAACCATCCACCTATTGGGTAGCCCTTGAAGAGGCTCAATTTTGATGAAAGTTTAGTGCAGGGATACATGAGAGCTGGTGTTCGTGGGGTGGTGCAAGACCTTAGTGGTAAAACTATCTAAAGTTATTTGGGTCCAATTCAACAAGGCTGAGATAATTCACTGTTATTTGGATGCTGAGAATTGATTAATATGAAGGCAATAGGAGCTTCAGTGGAAGGTGATTTTTTCCCGTGCTGTACACTGGCTTGATAAAGAAGTGTTTCCCATCTAAAAAAAATGTGTTTCTTATAATGCGAGGCAAATGGCTTAGTTGATTAGTTAACCGAGGAACTAATGGACAGTCTTTTGCAACATCAAGGTTTGGGACCAGCTGTAACATGTACTTGTATTTTTTTGTGGGAATATATTTTAATCTTCAAAAAGAAACAGTGTTTAGCAACTGTTAAAAAAGGGGAAAAAGACAGAAAGAGTTCATTCATTTATAAAAATAATTGAGGGGACATTGATCCAAGATTACCGGATGATGGCTACTTCAATAACCACCAGACTGGTAGTCCTTGTACTTTCTTTTAGTGTACAGTGGGTGGACCCATGCCCCTCAGATTTGTTGGATTACTGAACTTCCATCTTTTAGAAAAACCTAAATGGGAGTGGATAGCTGATCCATTGTTGTAATCTTGGTATATATTTCCTATAGCATCATGGTTCTTGTATTATCTCCTATTAATTGAATTTATTGTTTGTATTATGACACAAAAAAACCAAAAAAGAGAAATTGGATAAATAAGAAATACTAAAACCTAATGAGTAGCAAAGCACATTTCCACTCTTATCAAGCATGGGAAGCCTGATATTCATTATATGTTTGTGCTCAGTTGGGTGTTAAACCTCGTCAAGACTAGGACAGTCTTCTCCATTCATGTCCTGACTAATGATACATGTTGGGGTCATCAAAATTCACCTCTTGAGACTTGTGGATGGTGTTACATTATAAGATCTCTCATTGTGGACGAAACCTGTTTGGTGTTGGAATCATCAACTTCACAGCCAACTCTTTTTGTTACTCGATACAATGGTCTTTTGCTTGTGGTATAATTATGTGATTAGTGCAATGGCATGACCTTTAGAGCATTTTCTGGTTCGGAGGCTTGATCCATGATCTCTGTACTCAAATGACATCATATGTGAAAAATGTGCTGGATGTAAAATGTTGATATTTCTATAAACATGGTGGTTTCTTCTGTTGTATTCAGATACAGAACTCACCTGTTCAATCTTATGTGATTGTCATGTCAGCCTTATAGTGAGGTGTGTTTAAATATGGTGATCCTATGTCCCTTCCCTTTACACTATAGATGAAGTATATAATGTGCCCAAAAGATAAGGAAAAAAAAGGCTAAGAGTCCTGTTAGTCTTCCATTGAGAACAGCAATATGGCAACTCATCTCTGCTGCAGTTGCATGAGATTTAACGCACATGAATCATAGACATCTAAATCATGATCCCCATGTCAGGTGGAGGGTATAATGGCTAGATGATCCTAATAATCTCTAATTGCTGTCTATCAAATTATAATATATTAAAGCCGAGGGCTTGGGATTCAAATTTGACAGGATTTCTTTCATTTTTGACCTTTTTCATTGAGAGGTTTGAACCCATCACCTCTAGCCTTTTAAATAAAATCAAACTAACTACTACACCACACAAAACTTAGGTTTTTTTTTTTTTTTTTTTATTAAATAAATCTCAAACATAGATAAATAGAATGAGGACCTTAGCCACATGGGTCATACCCATGCTTAGCACGGGTTATTGTGCTAGTGCATTGTTAAGAGGAAAAGGTAGTGGTCCTAAATAAAAGGGCCAATCAGATGTTTGGTAGTCCGGCCAGGTTTTTTTTTTTTTTTTTGAAATATCCTATGTAACTGGGCTCACAAATTATTTGATCTGGCTGGGTGTGTATATATGCTTTCAATACAGGAGATGAATTGCCAGAGGTTTTTGCTTCGTGGTAGACTAAAATAGAATGTAAAATGGTGCCTAGGAATAATAATTTCCATACCATAAAAAAAATAAAATCCCATATGACCCTTTTGTTTTTGGCTCATTGTACTGTTGCATGAACTTACGCACCTTGTGAGCATAACATTGTGCAGCTAGTTTTATTTGCCTTTTATGGTCTATTGCAAAAAGATGGATGGATGGCCAGCATTTATGAGCCATACATTTGATGGTCTGACAAAGATGGAATGCTGTTAGTTTTGATTGTTTTCTGACTTTGTTTTTTCCCCTCATACAAAAAGCTGGATGAATGGCCAGCATTTAAGAGCCCTTCCATTTGATGAGTTGACTAAGATATTAGGGGAGCGCTGGAAGAGCGCTGGTATCCTCACTGAATCTGACGGGGAGTTTATCAAAGTAAGCTCATAATTTCCATGTCTTGGTTAAGTTTATGATTTTCTGGAACATTTCTATGCATCCTTGTTTGTCTTTGTGCCAACATTGTTTCTTTCCATGTCTGCGGCTTGCTTTCTTTTTCTTGACTATAAAGATACAAGCAAAAGTTATTTTATAAAAATGTTTGGAATATTTATCCAAAAAATTCATTATTTTCTGATTTCTGAATAACACATTTTTAAATGTTCGGAGCTTGAACCAAAACATGAAAAATGCGATGAATCAAATTTTCCTTGTGTTGTATGCTCCTGGCGAGCATACAAAATATGAAGGTAGTTTTGACCTATCATGCTTTCTAAGTGGCTACAAGCTTGATGTTTTTATTCTCTGTTGGAACCTAACCAGAATGTTGCTGATATACATCCAATTTATATTAGAATAATTATTTGTCTGATACATTGTTAAAGTGTATCAAGAGATCACATGCTAATATTCCCAGATTATTTACGTATATAGGAAGCTGCAGAGTTGCTGAAGGATGGAATTGACTTGGTGACAGATGCAGATCAACGACTCTCAAACTTGCTCTCGTACCCTCTACATTCAACTTTAGCAAGGTATCTTCCTGTATGAGCTTTGGTGTTCCTTTTGTGGGGTAAACAGTATCAAACAAAATCTATCAGTATAAAAAATCAGAAAAGAGAATGCAGACACGAGGTCATACTAGTAAAAAGCCTTGATAGTATCGTGTCAGCTTCACATAATTAAAAGTAAAAAAAAAAAGGGGTTTACTTTTCATCATCATAGTATTATTCATCTTTAGCAATATGATATTTCCTATACAATGATCGGATTAGGAGATTTTTTTTTGTGCATTTGTACAACCATCCACCTAACCCGACGCAGGCTCCCATCCATTATGAAGTGAATTTTCTTTTCATTCAATGTACTAATGCAATCCTTTGCGTGAAATTTAAGCAGTGTTTGATGGGTTTTGTGTGTTAATTGAATGTTGGATATTGGTCCCATAGAACTTCTCATGTTGTTACATTGATCACTCCATGAGAAAGAAACATAACACCTTGTGTGTTTGCAGTGCTGAAGGTAAATCCCTTGTAGAAGACAAGCTTTCTGAGGTTGCAGCCAGCTTGCTGTCTGCCCATGAGAGTGGAGAACTGCATAGTGTGCTTGAAGAAGGCCTTGCTGGTTGGCAGAAGTGGGTGAAGGGCTTTGGCAAGTCATTGAAGCGCAAGGTTGATTTTTAGCATACAAGTCACTTAAAATATGCTTTCCTCTGAAATTCAATATTTTATTCTCATATCAAGGCAAACACCCACATTAATTTCCTTGTTTGTTTCAGGGAAAATCTTTGTTCATGCCTCTTAGAGTGCTGCTGACAGGGAAACTTCATGGTCCAGACATTGGGGCCACTGTTCTCTTGCTCCATAGAGCTGGTACTTGTGGAGTGGTGTCTCCTCAGGCAGGGTTTGTAACATTAGATGAGAGGTTCAACATGCTAAGGCAGGTAGATTGGGAAGCTCTAAGCAAGGATCCACATCAAGAGTCTGCCGCCACTGTATCTCATTAAGATTTCACAATTTTGATTGCCGTGATTGTGGATGGGCTTATATTTGGTAAAATACCTTTTTGCTCGCTATGCAGCAATGTTGTATCTTCTTTAACTCAACTAATTTCCATAAAGATTTTTTTTTTTTTTTTAGTGGGAAGTGATTTGTTTCAATTGCTTGATATCTACAATGTTCAGTTCATGGTTCATTAGTGATCCTTTTCTAGCTCTAGCATACAATTTCATATAATGCCTCAGTATGCAATGCGTATGGAGTAGGGGTCCATCCATCCATCCATATCTTGGTAATTTGGAGTTTTGATTTTGGAGGTTCACTAAACAGAATTAGTTCTTCAACATCATCATCATCATCTTTGCCTATATCTCAGATGTAATGCTTCCCAAAAATATTGAAGGGATTTGTTGACACTAAATTATTAAAAACCTCTTTTTTTTCACCATATGATCTATTCAGAAAGAAATTTTGGTTACTGGCCTCCCTACACCCACATTGATCGGACCGCTTTCTATTTTTTTTGCCAGAAAAGAATCAACAGTAGCTTTCTTTTAATACAAAAAGAACACATCTTTCTTTTTTCAAGGACTCAACCGCTTAATTTCTGAAACAAATCATGGACTACCCAAAAAAATAAAACAGATTTTCCAACAATCAATTCAGTAGAAAAACTCCTGCTTTAGCTGGTGCATCGTTTCATTATCCAACTCTCTAGCAATATGTGCAAACAAACCTCCACCTATTCTGCTTATGTACCAACACCACGTACTTACATCCAAACAGCTTTACCCAAAGAAAAAAAAAAATCCAAACAGGCCCCTAGTTTTCTGTAATTCATGTACATTTTAGCTGCACAATCCCCGCAATGGTTCATAGCCCATCTTGGTATTACGGCATTACCTTTCATGAATTAGGTCATACATGCAATGCAGTGGATATTTTTCACACTATATACATTGAAGATGGCAAAATAGTACCCATTGGGACCCTGACGAAGGCACAGATTTGTTTTTTCCCGCATCCCGTTGCTTATAGGGGAACATCTTCTGTCCACTGAGATCCAGTTTAATCCAATCCAGTTACTCTTGTTTCTATCCTAGTTCTGGTTACCAAATCATGACTAAAATAGAAGACAAACATTGATGAATTGATATTCCTGTTGTCACTGCTATATCACTCTGTTTGTGTGCGCGCGCGTGTGTGTGAGAGAGAGAGAGAGAGAGAGAGAGAGAGAGAGAGATGACCTATTGAATAAAGGAATTATACATAGAAAATCTGACCTACATTCAGGAGACTTTCATGGGGAACATTGAAAATGACACTGTTTTCCCTGCATATCTTCCTAAGAAATGCATAAATGTAATCAACTACAAACTTTTTAACGAAAATGGAATCCCTGCTCGCTCTAACTACAGTATTCCCAAGGATGTGTACCACCCCTGCATTTCTACAGCTGCTTAAGTACTCCAATTCATCCATATCTGTTTGGCTGCTCGCATGCTCTGAAGACCTCACCAACTCTGAAGACCTCACCAAGCTGCTCGTCCACAGTGGGGATTTTGCAGGCATGATTGAGTCAATTGAGGATTCTGTTGGCTCCATATTAGAAGAAGAAATTGTGTTGGCATTCTCAGGTGCAGTGACGTCTTCTAGTCTCTCTGTCTGCGTCCCATATAGGCTATATTCATCCGAATCAGAGCAGCCTTCCATCATTGATTCCAACCGAACAAACAGGAAAAGACTATCGAAGAGCATCTTCTCAAAATTTTCATCTTTCTTGTGAAGATCTTTGTAGCCGTACCTAGCAACACAGCGGAACATGTGGAAGTTTTTGGGCCCAATCCGCTTGACGAGAAATCTTTCGTCTACTGGAACTGTGTAGACAGGAAGGTACTTTACACAGACAAAGACAACGACAGAATGGATAGCTGGGAGGTTGGTGATGAAGTGAGAGAAAATATGAGGAACCCCGCTTGCCAGTTCAGTGTATACAAGGCCTATTCCAGGGACCCGGACCAGACCCAGACTAGGACCAAGCCCCATGATCCATGCCATGGAAACCTTACTGTGCATCTCGAATTCATATCTCTTCACTGTTCCATAATGCCATACGTACATGATGAGGAGAAAGGCAGCAGCAATGACAAGTGGCACCCAGCCACCTTGATTTATCTTAAAGAGTACAGCTGAAAGATACGTGAGCTCCACAGCCAGTGATAAGATGGTAAAGATTATGACAAGAATCCAGTGGCTCCGCCACACCAGTAACATGATTAGGATCATCAGGAATGTGGTCACCAGCATAACTATCACAACTGCTGTTCCTGTTCATCACATGACAATGGTATTGCTTGAATGCTTGCTGATTCTTACGAAGAAAAATGCTCAAATAGGATGACATTTAAAAATGGTTAAGCATTAAAGATACAATGATAATTTGCATCATTCTGTTTTTGCATCCATACCTTTGCTACTGATAGCATGAAAACAAAGCTAAGGGAGGAACAAATGCAAGAGCATAACTGCAGCCTCATGGAGCAACAGTTGGCACATTAATACAGAACCAAACAAAGAACTCATAATGGGAAATCTATTTGTCCTTTAAGTTATCAATAAGGCTTGTCAAAACCTGGCTAGAAACCGACTACAACTACAGAGAAATTAAGCCTAGCCCCAATTAAGAGGCTCTGTGGTTTTCATCCATTTGGACTTATGGAGGTGGGCTCTATCTGGAAGCCCACACAAAAACTCAGTGAGGAACTGACACTAGGGATCCAAATTCAGTACTCAGGCCAGTATCTAAGTAACAATTACTGGATCATCTTAACCCTTCAAACAGCAGCCTACTCACAGACAGGCAAGAAGAAAGTACAGGAACAGTCAAATGAAAGGCCAAAAAGGATAGCCAGGATCTTCCAATTCGAGAGATCTCTTGGTCCGATCTATCTAAGGTGCATCCCATGATCCGATGATCCCATTAGATTGATTATTGGGAATGTTGACATGCTGTTCAGGGTCGTACGGAAATTGGAAATCCCAATAGTTGGATACCATCTTTCTGGCTTTTATGCAGTAAATTGATATTCATGACCAACTTCGATAACCATCAAGGGTAGAAAATAAGTGAGGAATTTTGAGCCACCTTGTAGAATTTCTGTCATCCCAAACACTGCAGTATGGGTTACAATTCATACTTCCAAAATATTCCTGCCACTGCAGCTTGGGGTACACCCCAACGCATCTTAACAATTATTATTATTATTATTATTATTTCTGTATCGGCAAAATGTTTTTCAATCTAGGATGTGTTACAAAATAATGAGAACTGAGATGAGAGAGAGAACATGTAATAATCTAGAACAAGCTTACCATAAGCATTCCCGATCTGACTGGTGTTTCTGAATCCAGCAGTAACACCAATGCAAAGAATCATAAGAACCCAGTTGATCTCTGGTATGTATATCTGACCAAGGAACTCTTTTGATGTATGAACGACCTTGACCCGAGGAAAACATCCAAGAGCAAGAGCTTGCTTGATTATTGAGAAAGTTGCAGATATGGTGGCCTGACTAGCAACAACAGCAGCTGCTGTTGCCACTATAAACATTGGCCAGTATATACCATCTACAAGAAAAGGTGGAATCACTCGATATGATTAGCAAAGGTGTCAATCCCTCAATAAGATCAAATAACTGTCTTCTTTAGTGAAGAAAGCAATGCATGAAGAGGAACTGACCTGGAATGGAGTGATAGAAAGAATCAACCACATGCTGCTGGTTATTCATGAGGTACGCTGCTTGTCCTGTATAAGCCAACAGCAGGCATGGGAACACAACTACTGTGAAAGCTATCTGCATAAGTAGAAAATGCGATTTGAGAAAAACAAGACTTCTTGACACAGTAAAATTGTCAAATCAAAGACATTTAAGGGGAAGGCAGGCTTATGAAGCATCTGAAATTGAAGAGTAGTTGAATTTAACGGGAAGGCAGCCCATGTTCAGCGATCATAGCCATTGAAGAGCAGTTCACCACTGTGGATATGCCACAATGCATAGAAAGACATAGCTTGGATGACTGACCATTTAATACAGGGGTATCACCTGTGCACCTTGATGGTGCATACCCTGTGCCCTCTCTGTGGGGCCCACCTGGGCAGGGTTTTCCTTTCTTTTTTTGTTTTTGGTGGTGGGGGGTGGGAGTGTGTTGTGTGGCTGGATTGGATTGGTTGTCAGGCACGCCCCAGTAGCACCTGATCAGCCACCCCATTTAATAAGTTAATTTGTCATAAAATGTGAACAGCGGGCCGTTATTGTTTTCTGCCCTATGGATCACCCATCATGGAGACTACCTATCTCTAGCCCCAAGAGCGAGGACACCATTTTTGGGAGCTCTAAAGGTGTATGCTTCAATTACTCGACATACAGCTTACCTGAACAGCCAATACAGGAAAATGAGACAGGTCAGCAAAAAGTGCTTCTGTTCCTGCAACAATAATTTTTGCAGTCAAAATCCTCAGTCAATTTTTTTTAATCATAATGATACAGATGAAGCATCGAATATTGAAGAGGTTTTTTAGGGATATTGCCCCACAGGGCTGCCGTTAGACCTGAGATTCGCCCCTCAGAGGTCAAAGTTTAAGTATTTCCCTTGTTCGATATCCTAGGGCCGTGCGATATCACATACCTCATTCTGTGCGATATCCTAGGGCCGTGCATTTTGTGCGATAACCTAGGGCTGTGCGATATCACACTATTATTGTGCGAACAGTTCCGTGGGAATTATATAAACTCCAACTGTTGTGGGGCAAATGTTGGATGTAAGAACAGTCGTACTGTCAATATCCCTTTTTTTTTTTATGATACTCCGGCAGAATATGGCGACATGGAGAATCACACGCACAATCCCACTAGAAGAATGGCATACATGCACCTCATCGGCACAATAGCCATACTGGGTCAGACATAAGCTTGTGTAAACGCAGCCCATTTACTTATTGATTAAGCCAAATCTAAGCCACAGGCCCAACCTAATAGCAAAATACAAGCCCGTAGTGTGGTTGGTTGGGACTGTCCAGCTTTCTGGCCTTTGGGCAGATATTGGTCCAGGCCCAGTCCGTTCAGCATTTGGGCAAAGTATCAGGTATGGAGGCAGCCCACAAAAGCGAGCCCATATACAACTGACAGAAAACTTGGCTCATGTAAAACCAAATTACCAGTCCCTCTGCCAGAGAGTCGTGTAATTTCTCAACCTCAGCATTAGCTTACCTGTGACACTAAGCAAAATCCCTCCAAGGGAAGTCCACCTTTCTATCCCTCCCCGCTTGAAGTACCGGTATATATAAACTGGAGAGAAAGCTCTCAGAACTGAACTATCATGTTTCCATATATTGAGAGCTCCAACAGCACCAATTAAGAGAAACCAAATGAGGACTATAGGTGCAAAAAGCCATCCAACTCTGTCTGTCCCATAGTGTTGCATACTGAACAAACCAACCAATATGAATAGGGCAACAACTACCACTATGTCTGAAAAATTGACAACAAAATAGCAATTAGTCTCCAGGAGATGTAATAACATCCAAAAGAAAAGAAATTCCATGACTCTTAACTTCCCTATATAAGTTTAAATGATATTCACTTGGATGCATTCCAATCAATTAGCGTAGGAGGAACGAGTCTATGCATAGATTAAGGATCCCCTAAAAATCAGCCTAATCGGATCACTGTAGATAGGGGCTTTAAGGCCCTAAAGATGGATGGTGAAAATGTATGAAAAAAAAAGTGTCCTTCAATCAAACTGTGACGAACAATGGGATGAAAGTCAAACTTAGGTAAGTGCCAATTCACTGGGAAGAGGGCGTTGAAGTAGTGAGTGCCAGGTACAATCTACTAAAGGTGGCGTGTTAAGAGGCATGGAGAGGCAACATAAATCGTGCATGTCAGGATGTGTGCATAGGGGATTACCAAAATTGCGTCCTACAAGAAAGGGGGTTAGATAAGTCCACCAAATAGAATATGTTGATCCTACCTTGGTAAATTAAATGCATGCTCAGAAAATCTAAAATGAAATCTAAGATGGATTATACCCATGCTTGCAAGAAGGTTTTCAGTAGGAAATCTAGCATGCACTGTTGCCATGCAAAAACTAAGCAGGATAGAAATCTAAACAAGTAATGGACATTTTAACTTGGCGTTCTACAAATATGCGCAAGAGAGCATGCACAAAAAAAGAGAGAAACATCTATAATTTCAAGAACTGGACATACCATTGCTCATCCGCGGGTGGTCTACCTTGATCCCACCTGCAGCCGAAAGAACTGGCAAGAAAAAAAAAACACAGTGCTGCCTCAGCTTCTTCGAGTGAATAAATGAACACATACAGAACAATGCAAATGAATAATACAGAAACCATAAATAAACAGGTGACAGAAGGAGCTTCCAGGAATGGTTCTGATACATGTCAGTTATATAGAGGAGGTGAAAAATAACAATAAAATGCCACAGAACATTACATTAACAATGAAAGAGAAACTAGATGGAAAGGTGATTCTGACATCAGTTGATGTGTCAGCAGCAGAATGACAGGCCTCTTTAGTTTAATTTTGGTAATTTTTTTATTGATTTTAGATGTAACAATTAAGATTATAAAGATATAATGTAAATATTCTGAAAGATAGTCCTACTTACTTCCATGTTTTAACCATGAATTATGATACAGAGCATGAGTATGCTTAAAACATGTTCCTTTCATATGGTAGTCTGTAGGATGCTTTCCGAAAAAATTGATTAGTACAAGGACAAACTAACCAAAAGGGCAATGTTTTAAGGAAGTCAAACCTGATATAGCTGGAGTGAGAATCCCATCACCAATCACCATGCAAGTGCCAACAAGGACAAGAACAAGAAGGGCATTCCTCTTATATATATGTGTCTCCAACCATCTCTTGGTTTTTGCAGCCACAGATTTCTCATGGAATATGTGACGGCTGTATGTAGTTAGCTCTTCATCTGTTCGGTGTTGGTTGGGGATTGTATTTACTTTTGCATGACGACAAAGTAATGAATAAAGGGCAAGTGTTCCACCTGAACAACAGAAATGAGCTTTAGATATTGAAATAGTCCAGATGAGGCAGTGAACAAGAAATGGAAGAAGCAGTCTAAGATTTCTTATGTCTGTCACTGATTGAGGAAACATAATATCTAGACTGCATAAACAGAACAATAAAGCCCAACATTACTATACTGTAGTCAGAAGTTTTAGATTATTTGATACTTATTGACTAACAACCAAATAAGTGAAATGGTGTGAGAAAAAAATGCATGAGATATCTCATTCTGCACTTTCTATATTAAGAACACCAAATTGCCTAAATTGGATTTAAACATTGTTGGTGCTCGATAGGGCAGAAGATTTCTTAATAACCATATTCTATTATAGTGTTGAACTGGAAAGTGCATAATTTAATTTATAAAGAAATTGCAAGGCAAGTAAAAAATAGTAGAGATGCTCTAAAGACCAAACTACATAACTAAATCTACTCTCAACTCCAATCAGGATGAAACCTACAAGAGCACATAATACCATTACACCAGTGGATTAACCAATAAGTTGCTGTGGAATAATCACAAATTGTTGGCCTATACATACTTACATTGTGCTTTTCATCTTTCAAAGTGAATCACATGATGCCCTTTCAAAGGATATAATAATAGAAATGCTTCCTTTGATGGGTTGATGCGAAATTTATTGACCACCTTTCTTGATTGCGCTTTGCCCTCTTAATTGTTCTCTGTTTTTTAATTTCTCTCTCTTATTCTTAGGTCCTTATAGAGTCCTTGCCCCTAATGGATGGGTTCCCCTAATGGATGGGTTGTTTTTTAGTCTTTTAAGAGGAGTTGTCAAATATTATGAAATTGGTTTCCACTAACAATCTTAGGATCCATGCAGCTTTAATGTCTGAAAAAAAGTAAATGACAAGAAAAACACTGCCTATGGACATTCTTGTAAGATAGTGCTGGAAGGAAGAGGAAGAGTCATTGCCACATAGGATGATATACTACTCAAAACATGTTTGAGTTGGCCCGGCAAATGAGAGCAACTTAGATTTCCAATTAGTGTAACCATGTTGGACAGATATGATACTTGTATTGATACTCTACTGCACCAATATTTCTATACAAGTTTAGCATATTCTATTGTATCGAACCCATTATTTCATATCAGTTCTATTAGTTTCCTTTATGACATGAAGAACAGTTGAGAAGAATGTAAACGATCATGATTTCATTAAGTCATAGATAATTTAAATAAAGAATTAGTACTATGTATAAGAGTTTTACTACAAAATATGAAATTTTATGTTGGAAAGAATAGTTTTATCCATATCAGTCTCATGGATTTCCAAAAGTACCGCCATATCCCCAATCCCCATATCCGTTTCCATATCTGTACCATATCCAGGCATCATTGACAGAGGTATTCAAGCTGAAGAATTTCAAAGGTTATTTGTGGCTTCAGTGATTTGAATAGGCTAGAGGTTTAGTGATATGCGGGTTCATGGTAGTATCATCACATTTACAGGGTCTAATGTTAGTAAAGGGGGATTGGAGGAAGGCAGTTGCTTGAGCAGGTGGTAGTGGTAGTGACTCTTGTCACATTTTCAACAAAATCAACTCAAAAGCTTTAGTAAATATTACAAATGCCATTTTGTGACATGTGCCTAGAGAGTAAAAAGAAGCAGATAATTCAGTAAATTGGGTGTTAAGGGGAGGAATCATGGATGCAATGGATCAGACCAACATTTAGCTTGTATATGTTATTTCTGTATATTTGTAACAGATATTGCCAGGCAAATTCAAGCTTCTGCGTGTTTTCATTATAGTATTTGTAATATGGGATTACTGTTGCAACTATGTCAATCTAGATAAGAGGTAACACATATTCAGATCATTGTCTGATCTTCTGAATACAACCAGATCATTATCATTATCTGATCATCTTTTGAATACAGTCAGATCATCATTATCTGATCATTTGGACCATTTTATGTGACAGGGATCATTATCTCTGACTTGACTTGATATTCGGTTGTGGCTGGGTTGGTAGGCTAACATGCCCCCTCAAGCTGGATGGTCTTGGTATGACATGAAGCTTGCTCTTCAATAGTTGAAATTGTACAGTACTCAGTCTTTTGGTGAAGATATCAGCCAGTTGATCTATAGAACCCACAAAGTGAACTTGAATATCACCTCTAATTACTTAATCTCCAATAAAATAATAATCAACCTCAACATGTTTAGAATGAGTATGATAGGCCGGATTAGAGGCTAGTGCAATGGCACTGACAATATCACAGTAAATTAGAGGTGAAATTTTGAGAAAAATTCCAAGATCCCGTGTCACCATACAGATCCAAAATAATTCTGCAGCAGTGAGTGCAGGAGAGCGATATTCCGATTCAGTACTAGATAGCAACACAGTTGATTGTTTCTTGGCATTCCATGATATCAGATTGGGACCAAAAAAAAATAGCAAAATCCCTTCATTGACAACGGCCCACGAAAAAATGCTCTAAAAATTTGAACTCCTTTATTTCAAAAATCTCACATTACTAGAGTTCCCCATACTGGGCATCCCCATGAAAGCCTTTGAAGTGACTTAACTATCTTCTCTGATTCTGCCCATCCAGAAGTGAAATTCATCAACTTTAATTTCTAAGTCCTCACTGGTGACTCATTCCTTATAATTGAAGATGACACCTTCACATCTCCATCCATCAGCATTTGAGTAAGACACTTCATGAAACTCTTTCGCTCTTAGCCCTCTTTTCACCCAAAAAAACTTTGTCCATGAAAATTTCCAACCACATCGATGGACTTCTGATTTAGTAGGCACATCCAAATAACACTGCTGAGTTATGAATCAGATGTGTCATATACATTGCTCGAGAGAAGGCTTGGAAGAGAAAATTCTTGATAACACTACTATATTTTTCATTTTTTCTTTCAACAAGTAGTCTCTGATCAAACCTGGAATCACAAGATTGCATTGGCTTGCACCATTTGGCTAAGCTACACATTTGACATTTCTAACTAAAGCTTCCATTAAAAATTTAGTGAAACTATACCGAGCATTAATACGCAAGTCGGAATATGACATCAGCACCTTTCCCCAAACCACCAAACTGATCATTTTCAGAAAACCAGTATCTTCATAGTTACTAATGTGGAAGCTATAATGGTTCATAAGGAGATGCCAATCTTCCATGAGGTTTGAACACAAACTTCTACTAAACATATATTCATGTTATCTGGAACTTAAAAACAAAAAATAGTACAAGATACGAAAGAACCATAAGTGTCATGATGGAATCAGTGGAGTCAAGTACTTGTCTGATACAGGTATTTCACACAATTAGAAGGGTGTGTGCAGCATAGATGAAAATACTAACAACATAAGTGAGCTGGTAGGCTGACCTGCTCCTATGTGCAACATACTAAGGGCCTGTTTGTTTCATGTAATTGAATACTTAGTATTTCTATAAGTGGTTAAAAGTGAAGGACCAAAGGTGAATATCCAAAAATGACCATCAATTAACCTCCCCCTTAATGGACATTGACTTGAGGGAAGAGGGACCACCACTCTAGTAATTCAATACCTAGGAAAGTCAAGGTCACATCTACATCTCCACCTTATATCACTCAACCCTCACCTGATGGCCTTCAAGCTTCACCCTTACCAAGTTAATAATCCTTCAGTTTGAGCTTATTCACTATGAATTCCTATGTATTCAATTCCTAAGTAGTTTATGCAAACAAAGAGGCCCCAAGTGTAAATGACCTGACTGCAATTTATACAAAAAAATACAAGACAGTACACATTACTGAGGCATTATATTTCCAGCAGCCTGAGATGTAGAAATGAAAAGAATAAGCCAGAAGTTCATGCTGTTCAAAATTCAAGTCCGCACTTCAATCTAAGAAGAAGGAACCAGTACCATTCAAAATAAGATTCAAATTAACCACAACTCACCTTGACCATTGTCATTAGCCCTTAAGACCACAAAGACATATTTAAGGAGAGGGATAAGAGTTAGAGTATATATAATCAATGAAAGAGCACCAAGAACATCCTCCGGATCCTGTATTCCTCGAGGGAATGTGTTGTAGAAAACATATAAAGGAGATGTCCCCAAGTCTCCATAGACGACACCTAGACTCTGGAATGCAAGGCGTAAAACTAATAATGATGAGAACTTCTGCAAGGATGAGAAAATGAATCAGTACAGAAATGCATTTCAATAACTATTACCACAAAATATTTTTGACATAATCCACAATGGAAATCAATTCACACTCCTAACTTGGTTCTTGCATAGACTAGGGGAGGGAGGGAGAGAGAGAGAGAGAGAGAGTTCAAAAGTGTGAATAATTTAACGAGCACTGAATGTGATTTCTAGCATATAGTGTAAAATTTGCACACACATGTATACAAGCCTCAAAAGGGGGGAAATAAATGAGTTTTCACTTTGTGATGAAGTTCTTACGCATACGACTAAAAACTAACTATAGGAAAACATCTTGTTCCAGAATGGACCAATTTGTCTGAAGACGTGCCACAAAGTAAAGCAATAGGACATTGTAAAAGCCAACTAATCATGAAATTAAACAGAACCGAATTGATTGAGGATGGATACAATGGGAAACAGTAGAAGTTCTAACTGTACAGAGGAAAAACTACACAGGAATTGAGAACTCTGAAAGCAATAAAAATAGCATCAGAAATATCACAATCGAGATAGCATCTCACCTTTTCCCTGTACATGTTCTTAAGCCTTCCAGCCTCTTCTTCCATGGGTTGGTCAAGGTTCTGATCCAAAGCCCACATACTTCCTCTGTTATTCTCTTCATCAATCGTCATCGAGGTTGATGCCATTTTAACCCCTCACTGACTCCACCACAACTCAAACAATAACCAATTTCCTGGACATTAACCTCAGCTCACCGAAAACTGAACCCACAAAACTCATCACTTGGCGAAAAGCAGAATACTGAAGAAAACCAAACTTTAATTTCCTCCTACAAATCCTCAAAAATGTATAGCTTCTCCATGATAGGAACCCATAGAAGTCCCAAAAGGAAAACTAGTTCAGTATCTCACCTAAAGCCCACAAACACTCATTGCCTCTCCACTTCTAAGCACATTCAAAATATCTTGAAAATTAAAAAACCAGTGAAAATCTTGGCTTACAAGTCAAAAGAAACGTCCCAATGCCAAATGAGACAGGAGATGCAATGCTCCCAGATGACACTATAGCTGATATCTAATGCTAAAATAATGAAAAAACTGACTTACTAATGAAAAATCAACACAAAATACTGAGAAAGGAAAGCTGAACCTGAAGGAACAATGACTACTCTTTGCAAGAAAAAAAAAAAACATATAGAAAATCCCTTCAAACACTCAGAACAACCAACTGATGCTCCCAATTGATTCTACGACCTAACATATACAAAAATGACAGATGAAAGAAAACCCACCCAAGCAAAAGTAATACACCAACCCAAATGAGGAGAAAAGGACTAGGGGATAACTGTAAATCTAAAAAGAGAAATAGTAAATTCAAATAGCTGATAAATACTCTCTAAAACCTCCCAAATCAAAGAAGCTTAATTTAAAGATGTCCTAACCAACCCTACTATTGAAATCTAATCCGAATCAGGAAAAAGCAAAACCCACAGGAGGGAGGAGAAAAAAAGAAAAAAAGAAAAGAACAGACACCAAATCTGAAGTCCCAACTACTCCACCACCGGAATCTCACTACAAGGAAATATATACAGCAAATTCTCAGCTGTCACATCAAAACCACAGAACTAATCACTTCTCTATGCCCACAAAATTTAAGCTCCCAAAGAATTCTACAACAAAAACCTATACTCAAATTGGGAAGGAAACCGAAACCCAACTCAGAAAATGTAGAAAACTCTTCTCTCAAGTCAAATCCCAAAACACAATTAACTTAATGTTACCCATGAAAAAAGAGAGCAATCTACTGCTCAAATCAGAAAAAATAGAAAAGGCAACACCTTTTCAGATTTCACCTAAATCCCTGAAAGCCAACAACTTCTCCATGAGAGGATAAAAGAAATCAAAATCAAAATCTTGAATCTCCTAATTACGGAAAAGAAGCATTCCAGAAGGAGAAACAACTAAAAGGTGGAAACTTCACTCGAAGCTGCAAAGCCCATCAATTTCTCCACCAGCATCAAATGCTAAAACTAGTAAAAAAAAACGAAGACCCACCTCATAAAATCAAAAAATGAATCACTCCAGCAGATAAAAACAGCCAACGTCTCTGTATTTTCCTTCCCTCTCGCTGTTAACAGGGCCCAAGTGGCGTCAGCTGAAACAAAAGCTACTTGCAGTCATACAAGCACAAGAACATGCAAACCCAACAAAAACCCAATTCAGCTGAGGAGATTTCAGAGTCGTTTGATTGCTGCTTCGTAATCAATGAAAGCTCTCTGTAACTGTAATTTCAGGTCGATAGAATCCAAACCCAAGAGCTGGAATTAGCAAAAGCTGTAAGAAAGAGAGTCGGTTTCTTCGGATTTATGTTCCCGTTCTTTGCTTTTTTACGGATTCCTGAGCAGAAGATGCGATTTATCGAACGTGTCTCCAGACATTAAAAAGAGACAGGAAGTTTCTGCCTTCAGTGATTGGTGACGCGGAGAGAGAGAGAGAGAGAGAGACGTCTCTCCATTTTGATCTTTTACTGCTTTCAAGATAGTAACGGAGTCATCTGCATGTGTGCAAATGCAAAATCAAGACCATCCATCATCAGGTGGGCCTGTAAAGAAAAAGAACGGACGATGGATTTGCTTGCATTGTGCATTCATGATTCCATCTGCCATTAATATGATCCGAACCTGGGTGTGTTTCATTTATTTTATGTGGGGCCCACTTCAGCTTGGTCAAAATCAACGTGCTTTTATTTCTGGGGTACCCTGGTGTGGGCATTTAGTGGAGCGAATCCTTGGAGATTCATCAATTTTCCATAAAAGGTGATGTTTGGCAATTATATCCTTGGAAAGTTCTTTTTAATCTGTAGGAAGCTGTGAAAAAACTTATGGTGGGCAATTGTACATTTCCAAGAATTAGAACTACTGGAAATCTTCATTTTTGAGATTTGTTTGGACCTTCCCCCGTAAATTTTTGCATATTGCATATTAAAATTATTTTTTTTCTCCACCATATGTATCGAGCCTCTCTAATGTCAATGTGAAATCTCTAGAAGTAAATCATGTTCCAACAGTAGTGAAAAACCCCTAATTTTATAAATTCCTTGTGAGTTTCTCACCTATTATATCCCATGCCTTTTACTTTCAACTCCCTTTTTTGTCATGCCTTTTTACCTTGTTTGGGTAATTCCCTTGTATCCTGTGAATTGAGGTAAATACGCATTTTTAGAAGCACGAAAAAAGGGTTATATTAAAAAGGTTCAAATCCCAAAATTCACGTTTTTTAAGATAAAAGTAAAAAAAAAAAAAACACACACACAATTATCTCATTCCACTATATAATAAAAACCTCTCTACTTTAAAAAAAAAAAAAAGTTTTAAAAAGAACCTTCTCAAGCCATTATCTCTTCACTGGCTGTTTGGTGCAGTGAACAGGAATAGTAGAACGATCTCGTTTTAGCTCTTTTCCCGTGACGCGAGGATCCGTAAAACCGACGTCGAGGGCGAGGCTTGCGTTGCCAAGGAAGAGAAAACGCGGCGGATTAAACACATTCTAAATGTGAAAATTCCATATTTTGATTTTTGATTTTGATTTTTTAACTTTCATTCTCTTTTGATTTTGATTTGACCTGAACTTTACTCCACAAGTGAATTATCCAGACAATATTATCATCACACTCCACCGAGACCCCACAAAGGATAAATCAGTACTTAGCAGCAGTCATGCATGCAGCCATGTGCAACGAGGGCCATTCATCAGAGGTGTGGCCCCACCATGTGTACGTGTGGTGACGGTGCAATTTGGCTTGTAGGCAGCTGTACAAGCAATGTGGATCATCATGCATGCACATGTGATCTAACTCTGTTCTTATTTTTTTGCTGGTTTTCAAGTTTTTGGGCTGAACTAATACATCTGGGTCCAAAGGAAAGCCGGTTAAACACCATGTGGCCCCAAGGTAATAGCACTAGTGTACTCAACTTTTGATCCCTGAAGAAGAGAGAACCGGAGTTGATACTAAAACCTCTAGGTCTGGAAGAGAGAAGAACCGTAACGCATGTGACCCACGTGAAGAAAGAGAGCCCTCTTGACGTATGTGACTTGAAATCTACACACCGAGTATGCATGGACAGGAAGCTTCGCACGTGCCACGTGTAGAATTTAGCATAGGCTTCGCTTCATGGTCGAGTACGTTGGGGACCAGCTATGAGTGACTCAGGTTTGTGTGGGGCCCACCCTCCTGGCTATTGGTCCCCACTTCCCACATTTCCTTCACAGCTGATGGTGCTCTTTTCACCATCAAAAGAGCATATGCGTCAAATATTCTGCCCTATATTACAATTCCCAACCCAATATTCACCCATATATTAATTTAAGCCCATTAATACTATCCCCTACAATGGTTTTCCTTTGGGGGTGTTGAGAATTCCTAAATATGATATGACATATTGTCCCCTGCAATTTCTGATTTCCAGCTACATGAAATGTCTCTTATGATCTTTGGAAACCTACCTCCTTTGTATTTTGGTGGAATTCCTGGATGCTCAAGTCCAAAGGAGCATCCAAGAATTCTACTATGTCTGGGTGTCTGAGAATTCATAAACTCTCTTAGACATGAATTCTTTGAATTCCAGTAAAGAAACAAGTTCTTAGGCCTATTTCTTTTTTTGATAGG
Source organism: Persea americana (assembly GCA_029852735.1). Classification (NCBI taxonomy): domain Eukaryota; kingdom Viridiplantae; phylum Streptophyta; class Magnoliopsida; order Laurales; family Lauraceae; genus Persea; species Persea americana. Next base: position 74,482,296 of record CM056815.1, read on the forward strand.
AATTCAAAAAATTCTTATTTGGAAAAACATGCCATTTGAAAATATCAAGAGACGAGCGAATCACATCATATCTATAAAACTTTAATACACTAAATTCTTGTAAAAAAATCCCACTAAAAAGAGTAGGCCCTTAGGCCTATTTGGCAATTTACTAAATGAGTAAAAGTAATATAAATCCTTTATTTTTCAAACGAGGGGTCACGTCAAAAGTACAATCTTCAAAATTTCCTTCTTTTTTTATAAAAAAAAAGTATAAAAACAATCTCCCTTTCCACTAAAAAAAAAAAAAAAAAACCTCACTTTTTACAAAAAAAGTAAAAAAAAAATCTTACCAATCCACTAAAGATAAAATACCATCATAGCCCTCTTATATTTTATTTTCTCTTGATTTGATGCTTTACATTACTTTTACTTTAATAGTAAATCGCCAAACAGGTTAAAGGCTTGTTTGTGTAATCCCATGAAGGAGAAAACTTGAAATTTTCTTTCCATGGGAGTTTTAGGGGAGAGTTCGGACATGAATTTTCACTCTTATAAAAGAAGGCTTGTTCAAAATTAACAATTTCCTGCATATTTTCTTTGTACATCCAAAACCCAAGTGCCGAAAATCTCGTGCACATACATGACCTAAAAGCAAGGGTTACAGTGAGATTTTTGAGAAGAAATGGACGTATTTAGAATTTTCCGAAAGGTAGGGGTCTAAATGAAAAAAGTAGATATTTTTATTATATTTTTGCCAAAAAAAACTAAATATATTACAACGAAAAGTACAGTTTGAAATGTTGCCGAAATTCAGGTCAAGTGGGCCCACTTGTGGATCGTACAAAATTATAATTTTGTTCTTTGTGCCACAAGATACCAAAACCATTTTGATTAGAAATTACTATGTGGAACTAATCTGAGTCCTTAAATTATTGATTAGAAAATTATTGAGCTCTCCGTACTTTACACTCACGAAGGGTACGGATCTAATTCACTTTCATTTGTGTAATTAGACTGCCAACACTCACAAGCTTGTCAAGGAAAGATTAAAAATTACATTTGGACTCTTAAGTTAAGGTAAGGTTAAGGTCCAACGTTTGACTTCCATGGTGGATTTGGATTGAATTATGAATTGGATGAAGTTTGAGATTGTGACCACACTAAGGACACATTGCACAACTATCTCCTGCCCCATTAATAACATTATAAGTTGTTTTTATTAATTAACAAATGGGGATGGTCTTAAAGACATAGTTTATGACTGTCGAAACCTCATGGCAGGCAACATGTGGGGAGTAAATGTGGAATATGTAGATTTGAGGAGTAATCCGTTATCACTATTTCAGGAGTAGAGATTTCTTGCTGAGATTTGTACCCTGGCGAATTCGTCATTAATATGAGTGTATGTTTATGAGAAAAATCAGTATGTGTGAATCTTAAAAAATAAAGATTTTCAGATTCTACCAAAATATGAAAATCCTAAAAAAAAAAACCGTTATTAGCCCAAATCATCAGAGATTTACAAATTTCATATGTGGGCTTTCCACAATTTTGTAACAAATTGATGTGGAATATCTGAGAATCTGATTGCGGAATGTGATACACCAGCAGATATATTAGTTATTGTCTGATATATTGAATTACTACAGCCCATATTTTCAAAAGAAGCAATATGCAGAATAACAAAAAATGGGAAAACTCATAAATATTTATTTTTAATTTTTTTTTACACTTTTTCACAAAAATAATAATTCACCAACTATAATACAAAGGTGGCGAAAATAGAGTTCCAACATAAAGGGATTAAAATTCTAATTTAACACTACACCAACCGGAAACGTGCTTATAATCTTGATTAGCAGATTTATAAAAAACAAATGAATCATCTACCATTGGTAATCATCTTCATATTTGGAGCTCCAAATATATATAAAAACATTAGAATCTCAAATCGGGCTATTGGCAATCTAAATGTGGCGGTCTCTTGTTTACATAAACCCTAATATCCTAGGGCCGTCTGATTTCATTGATCCAGAGGCTCTTCTCACTCATAATTTTTCATTATTTTAAGCTTTTGCAATATCTCAAATCGTCTCCCTACCCACACTTGGAACATGGAGCCACTTTGTAGCGGAATGCAATGATCTCAAATCTATATCACGAAATGATTATATCGGTCTCTTGGATTACAGCTTTGCCAGTTTTGGTTGCCTACCAGGACACAGTAGTGGGCCCAACCATAAACCTTGTCAGTAGTCATGTCACATTTCTGTTGGGGCCCATGTCATTTGCCAATGGCAGCAATCGATCAATAATTACTTATAATCTGTCGAGGTGGTCCTGCGTTTGGCTTACTGTACTTCCACCATTACCATATGTAATTTTGGTTTGAATCCAGGACCGAGCCCTCTGTTGGCATTTGGGCCTTTAGATTGAATTCAGGTACATTCATAGGTGCTATAACCTGGGCTGGAGTGAAAGCCAGTCCAAGCTGGGTCCTAAACACTAGTTTGGGCTGCCTAGCTATTTTAGTTCTTACCTGGAACTAATGGTCCTTGGCCCAAAAATAGGGATGTAAATGGGTCTCCAATTCTCCGATTATCCGAAGGTTCCGACCTGTGAAAAATCGTGTCTGGGTCCTTATTTAGGCCCTGATAAGTAAATGGGTTCGGGTCTGGTTCCACCTTGGTTCAGACCCTTGGACCCGAGACCTAACATATTACCTCAATTTTTGAAAATCTAACCTAAAATTCATATTTTTTTTAATGTTATTTTCTACCTAGATCCGGACCCGGATCCAAACCCGTCCCATATAAGGTTCCGGTTCTGGTTCCGATTTCGGTTGCGGAGTAAAAAAACATGTTCTGAAATGGTTCCGGGTCCGGGTCTGGTTCCAACTTCTCCTTAACGGTTTCGGTTCCGGGTCTACTATGGACCCGGATCGGAACCGACCCGTTTACAACCCTACCCATAAAACACACAAGTGATACCCACTTTTAGTTAGAACATTGTGATAGTGTGGTTTTCTCTAAAAGTTAGAAGAACATTGAACATTGTTCCCTTAAAGCCACACTCTAAGATTTTAACTGATCATCCAGCACTACAGGATTTTTTTCCATATTGATTTTGCATATTTCAGAATTTCTAGCTTGAGCAGCACAGGTTTTATGGTATTGTGGTGTTACGGTACTTTGTGAAGCTTGTAGTTTAAATAACTTCTCATACTTTTTTATTCATAAAAGCTTGTTGTTTTCACACATTGTTAGTGTCGTCATATTTGACTCTTGGATTTGAAGTATGCTTTATGGTCCTCAATTATTTCTTTCATTCTAAACTTCCACAAATGTTCCACTGTATCAAGTTAATTACAGATTGCCAGATGGTATAATGTGAGATTTTTAGATTTCACTTTTAGAGGGAGACCAGATCAAGTTTCCAATGTATCATAGTCCAGACTTGTGAATTGCAGTTAATGTGTAACAATTATCTCTCAATTTGCATTTATGCCTTTTTTAGCAGTTCCTTTTTTCTGAATTTCTTTCATTATTATCTAGATTTCGTACTGATATTTAATATTTTATCACCATAAGTTGCAGGAAACTCATTCCTAGGGTTTGACTTCCTCTTATCTTGATTCTTGCTATAGTAAGTTACCTCTACCCAGGTCCCTTCTTCTTTTCTCACCATGGGTTAGACGTTAGATGTTACAACTCCTAATTTACAGACATTTAGAAGTACAAATTTCTTTCTCCCACACCTGTCCATTCATGTGTGTGTGTCTCTGTGTGTGTATATTCTTCTATATATATATGAAGGCTATATTGACTCAACATGGGCTACATGACCAAAAAAAAAAAAAGGAGCCGAAAAAAGGGTGTCTGACTAAACCAAAAAAATAAAAGTTGATTATATCTGTTTTTTGCATGACGTAATTGGAAAATCCAGTTGTGATTGGATTTATCTTGATTTTAGAGACTATCATCATGCAAAAAATAATGATAATCGACTTTGATTTATGGGACCAACACTATTTCAGCTTAGGATAAAGTAAACTTTAGCTTAGGAGAACTGACTCATTAATATATATATATATATATAAAGGTGCTTCTTGTTTATATTCTCATTATATTAATGTTATTTATCATATTCGTGTGATAGCCTTGCAAGAGACATTTAAATTTTTACGCAATTGTTTGATATGTTCATCTTTTGTATGTTATGCTTAATTTTCATGATAATGTTGATTTAATTATTATGTCATGTTCTTTTTTGTCCCTCTTCTTTCAAAGGTTAGTTTAGCTAATGTTTTCTTCCTTTTAGTTGTTGCATATTATGCATTCTTTGCCCCATTTCTTGGATGTCGGATGTGCTATGTATGCACATCTGTTCTTTACATCCATTCTGAATCTATGATATATATACATACTTCAAAATAGGCAACAAATCATGTCATATTGTTTTGGATACTCTGATAAAAAAATTATTTCATTGGATACTTCACTTCTAAGTTGTAGAGACTAGAATCCATGTCCGCATGTCCGGGCATCATAGGTGTCAGTGTCAGACATGGTTACAGTTTACCCGACATTGCAACTTGATTTGAAAAGTAACAGCATTGATAGAAATACTTTTTTTAATTTTTTTGATTTAATGTATATTGGAAAACCATCATTTGAAAAACATATGATTAGTGTAATAAACTAATGACAATTATTTTTTACCTTTGCTGCTTTAGTTACTCATTGCACTTGTTTCTATGCTGAGCATAAGAAATGCTTCCTTTTTGTTGTGATCACAAAAACCTAAAAGTCTCATCCTTCTTACATGACACTTAATTTCTGGTTTGTTTCTTAAATGATGACATCATTTTTTTCAATTCTTTTGATGTTTTGGCATTCACATAATTTATTCTATTGTGCAAGTATTACAATTTATTTTCCTTTTATGTCCGTTGCACAGCTATTAACTCTGTTGATCCTGCGATTTTTGCAAGATTTGACGTTAAATTAAGGGTTTCAACAATAATCCTATGCTTCAAGGTTTGGAGTTGCATGGTGATCTCGAGTGGGATTCACTATTCTCTATCATGAGCATTTAGCTTCATCATCAACGTTTAGAACCGGTAAAAAGAGTTAGTTGGAGAAGTTGAAAGAGTAGATATTCCATAGGATCTTGAAAGTAAAAAATCTTGATTTGTGTCCATCATTGAAGGACTCCTGCAATGATCCAATGAGAGGGGAGTACATTTCTTTATCTAATAGTATATGCTCTAAAGAGGAAAAAAAAACTCAATAAAACAGAAACTTTTAATTTATTACTAATCATAGCAATTACTAAAAATCAATAAAATATCTAAGCATGCCTCTAGAAACTTTGCAAAAATGGGAAGTTGCTGTAGGAGAAGCTTTTTTAAGTGATTTTCCTCTTTATTGTGCCTATGTAAGGATACATTTTAAGTACGTTTTAAGGTAGTGAAATCAGCTTAAGTGGGAGACTCCATTTGTTCTTGAGTACTAAAGAAAAAAGGATGATTTAAATTAATCTAGATTGCAATTTATTAAATAAAAAAACTCTAAACACATATACCTTTTTCCTATGCCACCCATTCTTGATGATAATTTTATTCTGGAATCTAGAAAAATAAGAGTATTTAGGGAGATATTCAAAATCATAAGGTAAAAACTCAAAATCACATTAGTGTAAATTGGATAGAAAAATAAACATAAAAATGAATAAAAATATAACCAAATTACTTTTCATGTCTAAAACAATCAAGTACCATTGATTTCCAAAAGTATATTCCATCGATGGATTTGATTTAGGCCACATCCATGTTCAAATTTTAGTCTACTTGTTTGGAAATGGAGAGCCCCAAATCAATCTTATTTAAAGGCACTTGAACTTTGATCCAAGGCTATAACCCGTAGTTGAATCGATTTAAAAATATAAGAAAATCATAGAAGCCTCTTTTTCCATTTCATGTATTTAATATGATAAGACTGTTCTGTTTATATATGAAAATTAACAAACATAACTAAAACCTTTGAAATCGAGATTTATTGTTTTCATGTGGATTGACATGAGCTCAGGCACCCCTGCCCAATTGAGCCAAGTTTATCGCAAGCAATATAAAGTATATTAGAGAAACAGTTGATTAAGGTGGGATACCAATAATTGAAATAAGTAAAAGGTTTTGATTGAAATAGAAGAGAATGTCCTATTTATAAGCGAAGTGAGTCATAGATAATTGATCATAAACATCATCTATCTTTTTCTATAAAGAAAAATTGTGATTCCAAACGGCACTATCTAAATTGTCCCACAAAAAGGATGATAATGAAGGTAAAAGAAGAAAAAAGTGAAAGGGTAGTTTGAAGATAGGGTGTCATAGATGATTGACAAGTATTATCTATTCAATTGTGATTCCAAATGTCACTCATCTAAATTGCCACACAAAATTAATTGATGATAAATTATATATATTAAAGCAGCACCCTTTTCGTGAAAGAGCGACGTGTGGTGTATCTCAAACTTTTTGCAATGCTATATTCCGAAATTACTATTTTAATCTAATTTACAACTTTTCCTCCATTTTGAGAGGAGGAGAACTTGCAAGCAGCCTTTCCGCTCCCACTGGTGACACATATATAGCATTGCAACTTTTCCTCAGCTCTTACAGGAGGAAAACTTGCATTTTCAACTACAATCCGATTTTCCTTCTTTTTTCCTTTTTTTTTATATGTGGGGTGGGGTTTGGGGATGGGCATGAATGATTAACGATTAAATGAAATAACACCAAATCATAACAAGTAATGAATCGCTTGTTTGGTAAGTTTATTTTAACGGTGAAGTGAAATGAAAGGTTAATACAAAAGACAATAAAAATAAAGGTTTGGTGGAATCAAAAGGTGAAAGAGTAGCTTTTTTAATTTATCTCTTAAAAAGAGAAGGGTTTTTCTTTTTTTGTAAGGGTGCTCATGTATCTGGCTCGGCTGCTTTGGGTCGGACATGGGGTTTATGTTATAATAGATGGGCCATGCTCATATTTTATTTATTTGGACTTGGCGGCCAAGAGTCGGAATCCTCGTCCGTCTCAAATATACAAATAATTATAAGGGAGGGAGTAGTAATGGGGGGACTCAAACCCATGCCCTCTCACAGAAGGTGATATGACCAGACCAATTGCGCTGGCCTAGGATTAGTTTTTTTTTTTTTTTCAATAAGTCCATCATGGATCGGTCTCAATCTTGATCATTTTCATGCGACTAGGCTCAACCAGCGATACGTGGCCCTCCCTCTTGGTGTTTTGCAGTGACACGTGACACACATGTCTCATATTATAAAACATGGTGATTTGAATATAGGGAGATGGGCTTAAATGGGTTGAATAGTCTAGAATAGTATGTGTGTGCTCAACCTTGCCTTTATACATTTATTGATCAAGTTAAGAAATAAAAATGTCAATAAAAACACACCTTAATGTTATAAGGGCAGTCACATTTAATTAATAGATCACATTCAAATTGAGTTGGTGGGTTAAGGAATGAGCAAAATCTGAGTTGCATTGACAGATGAAATAAGATGTATGCACTTCACTCCAATCCAATCCATTAATTAGGTGGGTTATATATGCAAACTCAAACATACTAGAAAATAAGAAGGGTCAACTCTAATTTTGAATTACAAAGTGGGATTCAACTTAGGTTATTGGGTCAGAAATTGTACCCCTACCGATATAGTCTCAAACCTTTTTCTGATTGAAGGATTATATTTATTTTAAAAAAGATCTCATGACAAAGTTCCTATTAATTATCAGGATTCAAAAGGATATATAAATTTTTTTTTTTAATTTCATTGGAAGGTGATTCACTCTTAACTTAAGACGTAATTGCATTGGTTTTTATTTTCTAAATTTTATTTTATTTTATAAGCTTACAGTGATCTTGTGGTAGCTATTTGTTGCGTCTAGATGAAACCAACATTTGTAACCTAATGGGTCTTAGCCATCAGTTTTTTTTTTTTTTTTTTTTTTTTTTTTCAATACACATATTACCTTTGGATTAACCATGCATAAACAATATCCCTAATTATATAATGCCAACCAAGAAATCAAAAGGTTGTTTATTTATTTAGGAATCTCAACAGTTGCAATCATTTCTTTCTCAACCATTATTACAAATGGTATATTATGCAACTAATATTCTTGACGAATTCAATTTCAATTCCGAACCTCCCAATTTCAAATTTGACGTTGATGCCGACTGTAGATAGCTGCTCTAGATCTAACTAATTGCCATGCACATGCTTGTTGAAGAGAGAGACTTTCGTTTGAACTACGAGCCCACGAGATTGAATATTTTGCAGCTTTAGGAGTATGGGAGAAGGACGTTGATGCCGACTGTAGATAATGCTTGATCTCCTAGGGAAGATGCCCCAAATTGTGTTGTTGGGTGGGAACGTGAATTGCAGAAACCTCAAAGCCATATGAATTCCATCAAGCCAGCAGTCAAACCACCTTCATATTGTGGACTTATGCTAACTACGTTATATATTTGATGTGTGGGATAGGATAGTGTCAAACACACCAATCTTTCCGGGCTTGGTCTAACTATAACCATAGATTTTTTTTTGGTACCTCAGCTTTATTGGTTGGGACCCTTTTTTTTTTTTTAATTATATAGAGTCTAGTACACTCGGGAAGGAAGCTCACCGAAGTGAGAAGAAAACCCGGTACACCCAGGAAGGAAGCTCAACGAGGTGGGAAGAAAGCCTGCATATACACATGCATGAATATATGAGGAGGAGGTAGGGGTTGAACCTCTGACCTTCCCAATAAGAACCCAACTTTTTACCAGTGGGGTAATTAAGGAGCGGTTCTTAATTATAACCATGGGTTTAAAACTCAGTTTTTGACTGGGACTTGTCACCTTTGAATCGCTGAGTCAATGGCTGACTGAGATTGAGTCTCAGCAAAACATATAGCTAGAAGGCATCCTATAAATGTAAAATATAAGAGAAATGTGTTCTTTTGGTGTTATTAATGAATTAAGCTTTTATAAGCATCTTCTCTGGATTTTGAGGTTAAGTTTCCATGTGTGTATTTTATAATATAAGATAGACAATTAAAGGACAATTTTTAAATCATAACCATCAATTCAGTAGAATTTGGCATTTTGTCTAATATAGTAGATGGTTCTAAGCTAAGCCTGTAATTCTATTTCTAAGTTGATCATATGTAACTTTAAAAATGTAATTCAAAGTTCAAGATATTTAAATTGAAACCCCCCACAATGCGATTCCTGCTAGAAAACCCTAGATCAAACAAAGAACTAAAGTCCAGTTTAGGTTTTGGCCCACAGTATTCAACCCATAAGTTCTCTAACACCACCTCCGCACTCAAGTGAAAATTGAGGATTGGTGCTGTGGCATAAGGCATGGGTTGCTCCCCATGTATTATTTTCGAAACCTGCCCTAGATTCGTTCGATATGTGTTGGTGTGGGTATAGCGGGCGCCAATTGGGAGATTAGTCGTTAGATCAAAGACCTCGAGAATATCAATGTCATTAAAAAAAAAAGGGATAAAAATGAGGATGAAAGCCTTATAAGTAGTAAACACTTTCATGTTTGACTTGCAAGTTGTCCAAATCAGAATTGTTTTGACTCAGTCTAATCGTGGCCAAGACTTAATTGACTTGATCTTTTACTAGTTATACTTGGCAAAGTCACATGGGACTTGATTGAGTCCTATTTAGTTTTTCATATCAAGCAGTGAGCTCGTCTCGCTCAGGTCAACCGTGACTCGGTTGAGGTCTAAAACCATGACTACACCCTGACATGCAATGCATAATATTTAATCAACATCAACCGATGGCAAAAATAAAACTTTTTACTACTAAGGACAAGCAATAACACCGTTATAAAGCTTTGATGAGGATGACTACAGAGCAATTTGAATGCTTTCTTGGCAAATTATGAGTATATTTCACAGCCTGAAACAATTCTGTAAGTGTTTCGAGTTGCCAAATTTACACAAGCCAACCCAGTTTGGCCTGGATTTCAGACTGAAGGATTGGGATCTAACTAAATGGACCTGCCCTGGCTCAATATATGATTAAAAGGGCCTAGTCAGGAGGTAAAATGGGGTTGGTCATGGAGGCCAAAATGTAAAATGGGTTGTCCATGGGGCCAATAGAGGAAGAAGGTGTGTGGTATATGTAGCAGATCTAATGGACAGGAGGTGGATTAATTTCATCGACTACTGATGCATACTGTTGGGTTTATTCATTTAACAGCTCAAAATGTTGTCCCTCTCTTTTTGACACTGCAGAAGCTTTGATAGGAGATGAGTCGGCTTCTACAAGTTAACATGAAGATGGACTGCCCAATGAATAGGATCACACACCCATTGTGGAGATCCGAGATTGTCTGCCAGACATCAACCCCCCTTGTTCACACTGCATAATTCGAGGGCTAGAATGGACACCTTGATCGCTAAATTTAATGAAATATTGGCTTGATCTATTTCATTGGTTGATACTTCAACAACCTGGCTCATTTTCAATTAAGTTCCATGCCACCATTGTCCCACACAACCACATTTATACTCCATTGATTCATAGGATTAACATTATAATATTTTGGGATTTATTTTGATAGAGAAGAGGGTGGAGAACTATTTACCATAGAAGGGTTGTTAACTGATAGCTACTTCGATAATATTTATCAAAATCTGCTCTCTTCACCGCTTCCTATCAATGCTATTTTCCTGTATAAATCATAGGAAAATGACAAACATTCATTAAAGTCTCATTGTATTTGGTAGGACTCATGGAAAGAACATGTCAACCCAAACAAAACACGATGAAACTGCAAGCACTCCTCTTGGCTAGAGGAATTGATGGACCTGAAGATCAGCCTCATGATGATGGATGCTGAAATCAAAGCTATTGACTTCCTCATTTTCTTCAAGTTATATACTAATTATGACAACATTACTTCTTTTTTCTTTTATGTACCACTCATTTATATATATATATATATATATATATATAAAGTACCACTCATTTAGTGTTGACAGAAGGAAGGAGGCAAAAGTTTCGAAGGCCCATTCAACTTGGACAAAAGGAAGGAGGCAGAAGTTATGAAAGTTGGCCAATTCAACTTGGACAAGTGGACAAGCGCCCCCCTCCTTTATTAGCATTGTCATGGAATCTTGAAAGGCAATTGTGTTGCCAGATGGAGTGGGTGGTTTGTGTGAGCATTTCAGTTTGTTGTGACCATGTGCTAAGCACTTGATTAGTTAGAGAAAATAGCAGAACTAAGAGAGCTCAATAAAGGAAATCAAAGACTTCCTTGAAGAACATGGGTAACGGTTCTGTACCTACTACCCAGACAAGATGTTAATATCATATTATCATATGATTAATATGGTAACCTAATCCATTACATATTAAGATCATTTTGGCGTGAGAATGCAGGCTTCCATGGTCCTTTTGTTAGTTTAATGATCATACCATAAGACCATTATCATGTTAGCGTTATGGGCCCTAACTTAGGGCTGACATTAGAGGCTACCAATCACCAATGGCAGTGCCTGGGATGGTTAATGCCCAGGTTTTGAACTGGTCTGACTGGCCTGTTGAAAACACTGATTTTAGAGGCCACAATGAACATGATTCTGATTCTATTATCACTTTCTTATATTTTCATTAGCTGTGAGGATTTGCTCACACAAGAGTACATTCAGAATTTGATTATATGGATTTTTACTGTCCGGGTTGATTGTTTTAGCTGACTTCCTAACTGCTCTCTTTTCAGATCTTGACACTAGCACATGCCAATATATGAAACATTGCAAATGCATTATTAATAATGGAACATTTGTGATGTTTTTTTTCTAACATTTGAGATTTCCTATTTGATTTATGAGTTTTTAAAAATTCAATAATATTGATTGACACTTTTGGCTTACAAAATTATTTAAATTCCAGCTTTCAAAATATTTGAACATTGTAAATCCAAATGAAAAATAAATCTTAAATATCCCTCCAAAAGAAATTCTTAGGTGTCCTTCTAATAAATAGCCCCACATAAGCTCAAGGACAAAGGAAACATAGAGAAGGAGAAATGGGTCATTTCAAGGACATGCTACTTCATTCATGCACACCATTAATTGTCATATCTTTAATATTATTAACTTATTATATAAATCACATTGGAGTTCTTCGTTTGTACTTTCATTCCTTAATAAATATTCCATGATCTTATATAAATTACATTGTAGTTCTTAAATTGTACTTCCATTCATCTATATAAATCTTCCATATAATATTTTTCTTATTTCATATTATTCTGCTTTCATGTGCGTCTCCATATCAATATGGTATAATTTCCTGGTGGAACTAGTGGCCTTACAATTGAGGATCCCCACAACACTGTATGGATCACCAAACTGTCCTTCAAATCTAAATATTAAAATATAAATTAGATTATCATACAAGAAAAATGGGTACTAGCCAGCCACCAACACTTAGGATGATCAAGAAGTGCTCTTTACCCCACTGGTTAGGAGTTGTGTTCTTATTGAGGAGGTCTGGGGTTCAACCCCCACCTCCCCCTCTATATATTTCTGCATGTGTATATACGGGCTTTTTTTCCACTTCGGTGGGCTTTCTTTCCTGAATGTGCCGGGCTTTCTTTCCACTTCGGTGGGCTTTCTTCACGGGTGTGCTGGGCTTTCTTTCCATTTCGGTGGGCTTCCTTCCCGGGTGTACTGGGCTCTCTTTAAAAAAAAAAAAAAAAAAAAAAAAAAAAAAAAAAAAGGTCCCAGCCATTGAAGCTCGGGTACCAAAAAAAAAAAAAAAAACTCAGGATGGTCTCATGCTCTCATTGGTGAGAATTATGGGCCCTTATGTGAAGGAATGGCTAGGATTCTATGAAAATAGGCGGGTCCCGCATCTCCTACTCTAATAGATCCAACTGTGGGTTCAAATCAATGGGAAGATCTTTGGGAGTCTGTACAATGTTTGACAGCCCTGGAGAGTAAAATTAGGTTAATGAGATGTTTTTTTTTTAATGCATTTATCATTTGGATCAACATTCACGTGTTCATATGCTTTAGAACTGATTAGAATGTCGGTGCTTAATTAATCAGAGATAATAATGGTTTAATAGTTGCTATAAAAAAGAAAAAAAATCAGTACTTAAATCTAAATCTAAAATTAAGACAAATGGTTCTCTTTTAATATCTATGTGAAAGCTTTAAAGCAGACAATTTTTAATGCTAATAATTAATATAATTTGTGAATGGCAATAATCCCACGTGGGTCAATATGAATCATATGCAAGAAATCCCTAATGTTGGAAAGAGCATAGAATCATTATCCAAAATTAACATTCATTGGGCTAATGGCAAAAACTAAATGAATATATTAAAGGAGGCAAGGCAAACCCTTATTTTGTACAACAAGTTCCACTTGTGATCAATTCAGTAGCCTTCTCATACAAACCTCATTGAATTGCCATTGATCCTTTAATTTAGTTGTTTGTCCATGCCTATGAATGTTATACCCCAGGACCTAAATATACAAACTCATAGCCACATATTATATTAAGTATGTATAATAAAAATATAAATGGGAGCCGCTTTGTTGAGCGCTAGTGCTTGTAAGGCCCACCTTAGGCTCTACCTTGGCATGAGACCTTTTCAATCCCCCCAATAAGTGCACGATCGATCCAATGGTCTAGTTCATTTTAATGGGTACCAAACCCTAGCCGAGACACATAAATATTAGAGGATGTCCAATTTTTATGATCCACTCAGATGGATCAAAATGTGGGCCCCACCATATGTTCCAAAGCTCTGAGCACGGGCGCTTCGCCGAGGATGGCCCAATACAAATATATGGCCAACTTATTAATGAAGAAGGGTAATACATGGCTCCATCATAGGGAAGACAGGGGCTCAAACCTTAGTTACAAACTAATTATCATGGCCACATGTAAAGATAAGGTCCAAAATTTCATATTATTGTCCCTTGCTTGTGAAAATCACATGGATTAAGCAGTGAGCAAAGGCTTGCAAAGGTTGACTCAAACAGGCCCTTAGATGAGTGTGGCACCACTTTATCCTTGTTCTTGAAGCAACATAAATAATAGAGAGTATCACATAAAAGCATCTATTAAGACCCAACTGCTACCTTTCTTTTTTGTTTTGTTTGTCCAAATATAGCAGTCTCCGAGCCACAGTCCACCCATAGTGGGCCATCTTCTTGGACAGTTTGAATGTGTCCTATGTGATTATTACCGAATGTCCAGAAATTTAATACAAGGGAGACACTTTATTCAGCATCATCATTTGCTGGTAAATTGCAGGCTCAAGTTCAAGTACCTTGTCCTTGCCGACTGGATCGAGTTTTTTTTAATCAGCCGTACGCACAATGGACTTCTTTTCAGGTTTTAGTCCCTGGAATCATCCATGCAGCCAACATATAACCCTCAAAATCAAATTCGCCCAGTGTAGGCCGGATTTTCAAACTGGACAAAAAGCTATGATTAGGATTGTCAAAGGGCCCGGCGTGGGCCAAGACTGAAGAGAGTAAAATTAGCTTTTAATTTTTTCTAAAGAAGTCATTAAGTATCGAGTGTAAATCTAACGTTAACCCTCCTCCTTCATTTGCGTAGAAAAAAGAAAGTTTTGTCTCTTAAATATTCCTCCACAACATTTCATTGAGATCTTTGATCATTGCTTTCATGCGGTGTGGCCCATCTAAGAAGTGGGTTACTGGGGTTGAATCTAAACATAGGACTAAATATTAGACCCAATGACTAAAGATAAGTGACTCTCAAATGAATTCATATATATATATAATAATAATAATGCTATGTAGATAAGTCATTGAATGAATAAATCACATAAAAATCATACACTACTTATATACATAAAAATCCTATAAGAATCATATAAAATAGTAGAAGAATCACATACAAAATCCATATAAGAATCATTCTAAAATAAACCTAAATATCTACTCCACTAATCTGCATGTGTATAAATAACAAAAGTAAGAACCTCAAGGTCGGACTAGTATTGTTTCAGCTTGGTCTTTAAATTGGAGGGCTTGCAGAACATTTGTCTAAGTTCAGCCCTCAAACCTCTTAAGAAAAATAAAAGCCTTTATTTTATGGGTTCTCTCAAAGTCCCGTACCATCAAAATAGAGCTCAATCGATAACACTAACTAGGATTATTGTCAAATTGGTAGCATAAATATGTTATTATCAACCACCCATCCAGATTAAAGTAATTTCTTTTCCATCATTAATGTACATAAGAACCATGAGTTTGAGCAATTTAAATTGTAAAAGTAGGCTCATTGATCTGATAAATGAGGATCTTAATAAAAAGCAGCCACAATGACCCTGTATTAAACTCACCCTGTGTTACTGTGTAAGAGCTGGTCGTTTCAACTTAACTCGTGGTGTATCCGAAAAAGCTTTTAGTACAGGGGGTTGGACCCCCACTCCACCTCCATTAAATTCGTTTTGCTGTACCAAATCGTCAACGCTTTTTTGTTCTTCAATAAAAATCCCAACTTTCCTTTGATTTCACATTCCTGGACCCTGGTCTTCCTTGTTCTCTTCTCCGAACCTTCTTTTGTGCTGACTTTTTCTATGAAGTAAATTTTATTTCTTCTTTTCTTCTTTGGATTGCTCTTGCAAGGGCTTGAGCCTTCTATCACAGTGGATTTTTGTCTGCAATCATGGTTAGACGCCATGGGTGGCAGCTACCTGCTCACCCATTTCAGGTATTTGATGTTCCTCATTTGCAGGTGATGTGGGGAGAGGTCTCGGTCAGTGTTTTTCTTCTGCTATGGGCATCTTGAAAATGAAATGAATTTAGTTTAATCCTTAAATTCCTTTATGGGTTTTCTTATTTTTGTAAATGGTACTTAGTTTTATTGATATTTTGTTACTTTTATTATGTGTTTTGAGGGTTTGGTTAATTTCTCAATTCCTGATGTGGGTGTCTGTTAAATGCTGAATATATTAAATGCTGAATATATGGCTTTCATTCATGATTTTTTATTTTTATCTTTTCTTAGTTTCATAAATGGTTTTAGATTCAACAGAAGGGGGTTCAACTTTTTTTATTTGATAGTGTGATGTTTTTGGTCTTTTTGGACAGGGAGAAGGTGGAGAAAGGTATGTGTAGTTTAAATTTTGTACTGTGGAGTGTTTCTCCACATCCAAACCACCCCTTTGTATTTCCTAACTCTCCCAACAACCACCACTACCAGCAGGCTGCTACAAAAATGCTGTATTGTATTAGAGTTTTGGTTAATTTCTGTTATGGTATTTATAAAAATGCTTTAGTTAATTTTCTTTATTAGGTTTTTCTTTCTTCCTTTTCCTACTGTGCAATATTGGATTTTTTAGCCATTGAATATTACTAAGGATTTCTTTAAAAGTTTCTTAACCATTGAATACTACTAATATCTTCTTTAAAATCTTCATTGGTACTTATTGTAGACTTGTGGTTTGATTTTTTTTTTTTTCTATTTCTATTTTGTTAATATCTTGTATTGCAAAAGGGTTTGGTTGCCCTTTCAATTTTGATATGGATATAGGTATAATGTTTGTTTCAGGTCTTTGGATACTCTGGTATGCTCAATAAATTACTTTTCCCATTTTATTTTATAAACTTAATTTTGTCTGAGAATGTGAAAGTTATTTGTTCAGAAGATTGATGTCTTTTACCCTGACCTGGGTGGTGCCTGATGTGGCCGATATCAATTTTGATATTGGCTTGCTTTTTATAGTTGAGGGTGCATAAGTGGGTGTAGAATGGGTTTTCTTTTTTTTACTTTCTTGCTTAAGGTTAAAGGTTTTCCTATTTGGTTTCTGATTTCAGCCGTTAGAGAAATGTATGAATTATATTCCACTTATATGAGATATATAAAATTTACAAATATACATTTTTGGTATGGATAAAGGAGGGTTGCTTTGGGTAGGTTGACAACACAACCCAAACATGAGCCAACCCCAACATAGTTGGGATGAGGCTTTGATGATGATGACGACATTTTTAGTATGGTCCCGACGCGCATCGATCCTTGGACCTGGGGTAGTTATCTTCTAAATGGACAATGCCTAAACCAATACACTTTGATGCATAATTGGGATATTTCACTTGTATGATTTGATGAGTATCTCCATTCTCCATGCAAGGGATTTCAGTGTCGTGGTTTTGTTCTTTCATTAGCCTTAGTAAAAAAAACTCTTTTCTTTCAGTTCATTCTTGCTTTGTTTTCACTTAAAATACAATGCAAATGAGTTATAACTGCTTATTAGTTTCATTTATGTCTCATGTTTTGACAAAAAAATCTTTAGTTCATGTATGTTTTTCCCTGATTGACTGCTGTTCTTGGAAATTGAGAAATGAAGTTTTGCATAATGCTATTAGGAGTTCAAACAAAGCAGATTTCAGCCGTAGTTGTGATGTTACTTAGTCTGAGCTTCATCTAGTGGCTCAAGGGAATTGCTAACTGCCCTACTACCATGCCTTTTCTTCCCAAAATGTCAAGTTCACCACACACTCTCTCTTTTAATTTCTCTTTTATTTTTTTCTCTATGTGGAGTACTCTAACATGTCAAGAGTTTAGCGCTCTCTCTCTATCTCTCTATTTTTTCTCTACGCGGAGTACTCTAACTCATGCACTCTCAGCACAAGAGGGGGTCCCTTTGGTATATCTCTCATCCATCATGATGGGAAACACAACGCCGAGAAACTTGTGACCTTTAGGGCCTATTTATCTCATTTAATTGAGTTTGTAGGAATTCTAAGTCTATATTTCTATAAGTGGTTAAAAATGAAGAATCAAATCCAAAAATAATCATCAAATAACCTCCCCTTAATGAAAATCGAATCAAGGGAAGATGGGACATGTATACCCCCATGACCTTAGTAATTTAAATCCTAGGAAAAGTCAAGGTCCCATCTACATTGCCACCTTATATCCATCACCTCTCACCCCATTTCCTTCACACCCCTTGCCTCTTTAATAATACTTCAGTGGAGTTCATTTGACCATAAATTCCTATGTATTCTATGCTAACAAACAGTTCCTTAGAGTCAACTTTTAAGTTGCAACTCTGTGAGGGAGTACTTAAAATTAGAACAACCTAGTTATATTGGGAGCATCTTCTTTTCCTTTTTTTTGTATTCTACCACCTGATGTCTCTTCAAGCCCTTTTCAATGTCATCCGGCATGTAGAGCGCATGTAATTGTCTTCACAGTATCTCATGTTGAAATTATTATGTATTGGCCCATCCCTACGAAATACACTATATTGGTTAGAGCAATTGCACCATGAAGGGCCATCATACCCAGTGAAAACTATCTTCAGGCATGTTTTCTTATTAGTCCCCTCGCTTTCGCTGTGGTAGTGTGGTTATCTCTAAAAGTTAGAACATTGGACATTGTTCCCCCAAAGCCACTTGCTGTGTTCGTGTATCCATATTTGACTCGTGGATTTGAAGTATGGTTTATGGTTCTCAATTATTTCTTTCATTACAAATTTCCACAAATGTTCATGTGTATCAAGTTAATTACAGATTGCCACCTGTTATAATGTGAGATTTCTAGATTTCACTTTTAGTGGTGGGAGATAACATCAAGTTTCCAATGTATCATAGTATAGACTTGTCAATTACAGTGAATGTGTAAGAATAATATCTCAATTTGCATTTATGCTGTTTTTAGCAGTTCCTTTCTTTTTTCTTTTTTTTTTTTCTTTTTTTTGAGTTTTTTTAATTATTATCTGGATTTTGTACTGATATTTAATCTTAGATCACCCTAAGTTGCAGGAAACTTCTTCCTTGCTATATCAAGATACTTCTACCCAGGGTCCCTTTCTCTTCTCACTATGTGTTCCACCACTTTACAACTCCTAGTTTACTAACATTTAGAACTACCAATTTCCCACTCCCACACCTGTTCCATTCACGTGTGTACTGCTAATATATGTTGCATTTTTAGTACCATGTTTGGATATATCTATATATATATGGGAAATATTCGAGTGAGAACTAGTTCTCAATTATTATGTGAGAACTTTTTTACGGGGCCCAACTAGCAACCCATCCAAACCTAGTAGCCAATAGGGAACCCCGCAATAGTCACCAATCCCAAGGATTGGCACACATCTGAATGGACTGAACTGTTGGATTGAGGGTTGAATATTTTTTTTTAATATGAAGCCATTAAACTTGTGGGCCATGGATGAAGGGGTTAGGGGCATGGGTTTGGGGTCAAACTTGATACTTGGGGTGGTCTCACATAGATCTTTCCATACCTTGTGGTCCCATCCCCAAATGGGCTCCACAATTGTTTATGTTTTCATTATCTTAATGTTATTTACCATATTCATGTAATAGCCTTGCAGGAGACATTTGAATTTTTATGCGGTTGTTTGATATGTTCATCTTCTGTATGTAATGCTTAATTTCATGATGATGTTCATTTAATTCTTATGTCACGTTCTCTTTTGTGCATTTTCTTTTATAGGTTGGTGCCATTACTGTTTTCTTCCTTTTAGTTGTTGCATATTATGCATTCTTTGCACCATTTCTTGGAGGCCGGATTTTGGAGTATGCATCAATGGCAGTTTACACTCCTGTGGTAAGTATGCACATCCATTCTTTACATCCATTCTGAATCTATGATACATGGATACTTCAAAACAAGCAGCATATCATGTCATATCGTATTGGATGCTTCACTTCTAAGTTGTAGAAACTAGAATCCTTGTCGCCATATCTAAGCATCATATTTCTGAATACAATTATGCTCATGGATGAAAATAGCGGTGGGCCCGCCGCTAAACCGCTACAAAGCTGGCGCTGGTGCTACGTAGTGTAGCGGGGCTACATAGCAGCGTAGCTGCGTGATTTGAAAAAATCGCCCAAAAAATCTGATAAAATTCCAGAAAATCCGGAAAATTGTAAAATGAAGAAAATGTGTTTCCCCTGCAAAAGTAAGTAAGAAAAGGGGGCGTAGCGGTGCCCTCAATATATGAGGTCCTATATTGTTGTATAAATAGAAAATAATAGTAATTAGTAGTTTTTCACAAGTATTTATGTTTCTTAGTCCTTCTAACTTCAAAAAGTAATGAAAAGCTCATTATTAAAAAAAAAAAAGAAAAAAAGAAAAAAAAAAGACTAGAACATGAAATAAAGGCATAAGACTTAAGAGTTAGGTCCTAGGGAGTAGGGATTCAATAGCAAACAATATCCAATGAAGTTTAGTGAGCATTGAATGATCAACACTTCAAGCCTAAAGGTTCAAATTCGATCAAGTGATCAACAACAATTTAGAAATGACGTAAAGAGTAGAGAGTTGGTGAAGGAATACCTTATACCTTAGTCACCACCAAAAGGAATGTCTACCAAATAAATCCGAAAATAAAAAATAGCGAAAAATCAATAAACATTCAAAATGTGATGGATTGATCTATGGGAAACGTAGATCTATTTTTTACAAGCAATTTCCAAGTTGTTTCATTGGTTGTCCATGAGTATTCACATTTTTTTTTCAAAAAATAAATAAATCCTAAAATAAAAAATAAAAAAAATAAAAAAAATAAAAACCCTCCCGCTACGTATCGGGCGCCACGCTACGTAGCGGAATGTAGCGGCCGCTACGGTGCGCTACCTGCTTTTTTCAAAAAAGCGTGGCCGCCACCGGCCAATATGTAGCGTAGCAGTCACTATTTTCATCCATGATTATGCTATCCACCTTGGCCTGGATGCATCTGTTGGTGTCAATGCCAACATGGTTACAGTTTATTGGAAATTGTAACTTGATTTGAAAAGTAACAGGATTGGTAGAAATATTTTAAAAAAATGATTTAATATATATTGGAAAACTATCATTTGAAAAACAGATGTTTAGTGTAATAAATTAATGACAATTATTTTTTCCTTTTGACTAATAATTATTGCTGCGTAAGTTACTCGCTGGACTTGACTTGTTTCTATGCTGACACCACAAGAAATGATTTTTTTTTGTTTGTAACCACAAAAACCAAAAAGTTCCATGTCCTTCTTACATGGCATTGAATTCTCGATTTCTTGTATAATGACATCATTTTTCAGTTTTTTATTTTATTTTATTTTATTTTATATGTTTGGCATTCCCATAATTTGTTCTTTTTACAGGTACTTGCAGTTTTTTATCTTTATGTCCGTTGCACAGCTATTAACCCTGCTGATCCTGGGATTTTGGCAAGATTTGATGTTAAATTAATGATGGATTCCGATAATAATATTGGGTTTCAAGGTTTGGAACTGCATGGCAATCTAGGTGAAGGTGCTGATACGAGTGAGATTCACAATTCTCCATCATCAGCGTCTAAAAGCTCTATAACTGGTAACACTAGTAAAAAAGCGTCACTTGGAGAAGCCGGAGGAGTAAATATTCCAAAAGGCACTGAAGGTAAAAGATCACGATTTTTCTTCAGTATTGGAGGACTCTTTTGTGCATTGTTTACAAAAGAAGATTGCCACAAACGTGAAGAGATCACTGAGCTGCAAGCTGCCAATGCTGAAGATGCGCTATTTTGTACATTGTGCAATGCTGAGGTACTACTTGTAGCTATTTATTTTTCCATATATCTTGAATCAGGTGCAATGCTAGTTAATTGCATTATCTTTACCTTTCATATTTAGGCTGAGTTTAGGGATACCCAAATTGCAAGTGATTTGAATAGTTCTGCAAAACTGATCATTACCCCTTTTCCTACATGTTATGTTATGGAGTTTGACTGCGTTCTTCTCAGGCACAGTTTTTTTAAAGTGCATCCCTCCTTTGAATGTGGCCAATTCAGGTGTGCCTGATTGTAATTCTATTTGCTTGTAATATGAACATTAGAAGGGTTTAGATTCTTTTGATTTCATCTAAATGATCCAAGTAAGAACATTAGGGTGGTAGCTCTTCTATCTTGAAGCACCATTCAAAGAAGAAAAATCCTGTCCTAATGTTGATAGTTATGAGAAGAAAAGTAAACACTGGCTGATTATTTCAGTTTTCAATTTATATAGAAGTTATGGATCGATAGAGCAGAGGCGATATCTCTATTAAATGCATAGAGAGAAAGGGTTGCATGAGACTTTGATGCTTCAAGGAAGCAATTTCACTTTTTGTTGCTGTTTTATGCCCCCTCTTCTATCTTGAGATGAATCTGTTTGTGTAGGCCAACATGAAATAGCTCATTGACATTGTCCACTAGGTTCTAGATTTACTTGTTTATATTTACTACGTTGTTATTATTTTCAGAGGATTGGGGAGATTATAGCTATTATCATTTAAAAATCTTTTCTTAGTTTAACTCTCTCTTTTTTCCAAATTTTCTTGCCGGACATCTGGTTGACCTGGTTGTGGTCATATCTGAGCAGCACATTGTAGTATATTTGCTGTGCTGTTATAGCTCAACATGCATTTGATGACACAATGATTTTTAAAAATAGACTGACGCAGCGTGGGTATGGGAAGAATAGCCCTCTCCAAGCCAAGAGGCTTAGGATAGATCGTCTAGGTCTCACACCCAAGACAGTAACAACTCTACAAAGAGAGAGAGAAGAAACTTAATTTTTATATTCAATTTGCAATGATTGAATGAGAGGGGAATGCATTGTAGGCTAGTCAATGCTCTAAATAGGAAACAAAACTCAATAAAATAGAAACTTCTAATTTACTGCTAATCATAGCAATTACTAAAAAACAGGGAAATATCTAAGAAATCCTCTAGAAACTTTGCAAAACAGGAATGTATCACTGGAGACACGTTTTAGGAGATTTTCCTACTTTTTGCGCTTTGACCTTCAGGCATAAACTTTTGGGTTGGGCCCATTAGGCTGGTCTGCATCATAGTCACTGCCTGGTTAAAGACAACACAAATTATCAAATCAGTGAATTTATTAGAAACTGAGCATTTACTTTGAAACAATTTCATTGACTCATTTGGTTTGATGGAGTTCTCTGTTTAGGCAGGGCCTATTCTCTTGAAAGGATCCTCTTGGGCTGTTTTTCTGGCGGATATTTCTAAGAAAAAACAGAGTACTGTGCTTGGAGAACATTGCCAAGGAGTCTGTCCGTATCATCTCAAGAACATTATAACAGAAGAGACTTTTGTGCTTGTTTGGTCCTTTTGACACTTGCAATTGTTGGTTAACATATATCTACTGAGTGTGAATAACGTTGCAGGGCCACTGACTTGTGTGTGCTTATCAATTATATTTAAAAACATATCGTTCTCCAGTTTCCATAATACTTTTTTCCATTGGCTTGTAGGTACGCAAGTTTAGCAAACACTGTAAGTGCTGTGACAAATGCGTGGATGGGTTTGATCATCATTGCCGGGTATTAATTTTCAATTCATCAGGAATAAGTTTGTTGTTAGAATTTAGAAAGCTTAGAGTATTTTTGTTTTAGGATTAATCAAATTGGTATTTTGTTCAGAAAGTGACAAATTCATATTCTTATGTCTTTTTGTGCAGTGGCTTAATAACTGTGTGGGAAGGAAAAATTACATGTCTTTTATTTCTCTTATGGCTGCAAGTCTTATTTGGGTACGTAGCAAATTCATATAATTGCTCTGTTAAAAATAGAAAAATAATTTATTGTCATTTTTTTTTTTGGAAAGGCAAAAA
This sequence comes from Persea americana, assembly GCA_029852735.1. Taxonomy (NCBI): domain Eukaryota; kingdom Viridiplantae; phylum Streptophyta; class Magnoliopsida; order Laurales; family Lauraceae; genus Persea; species Persea americana. Next base: position 74,505,986 of record CM056815.1, read on the forward strand.
TGGGTAGAGGGTGTTGGTTGTTTACTTTTTGGTGATGCTACCCTGCTGCTTCAAAATAGGAAACACGTTGCAATTAAATTACAGCTTCAAAAAAAAAAAAAAAAGAAAAAAAAAGAAAAGAAAAGAAAAGGGAGAGAGAGAGATTCCTATCGAGTTGTTTATGGTACTTCTGTTTATGATGAGAACCTTTGTCCCTAACTTATCCATGGCCTGCTCCTTGTGTGTTATGAAGTATTTGGGAATTAGAGAATTTTTGTAATTTGAACTTTTGAGCCTTGGCCTTACTTCTAACGATGACCTTTCTATCTTTTAATTCTTGTCAGCTTGCAATTGAGTGTGGAGTTGGTATTGCTGTTCTTGTCCTTTGCTTTGTTGATAGGAAGGCCACAGAAGATCGTATTGTTGAGAGGCTCGGCAATGGTTTCTCACGTGCCCCGTTTGTGACTGTAGTGGTGCGTCTACGGTCAAACTATTTGTGTTTTACTGGTGATGTGATCCCTAAGTTTTTTTAATCATTTGTTTCCAATGATTTTATGGTATTATTAATGAAAAATTAACAGTTATTATTAGTTTTTTGTATTGTAACAATACCCGATCAGCTGGTATTATCTGCAAACATGTTCCTTACATTTCAAATTGTAGCCGATTTCAACTGTTATTTTTCGGATAAATTTTTTTTATTTGCCTTTTAAGCTTATGTTGTTGGAAACAGTAGTGCCACCACTTTCTTGTTTCTATGCTATTGCTACTTTGTGATTCCGTTTCTTGCCCATGTTTGCCAAAGTAGCTTACAGTTTACTGCATTATATAATTAAATGTTTCCAATGAAATTGGATAAGAATGGTCAATCCTGATCTCTGATTAATATTTCTTGGGGTTTACTGGCTACTCATGTTAACCGGTTAAGTTAGGATGAGTTACATGTTGAATGTGTTATACATAATTTTGTCTCTACCTGGCATTGCTCGGACAACCTCGTGAATATCTTGGGTTTTGGGCATGAATTGGTTTCTAATGAATTTGAATAAGAATGGTCAAAGCGTGATCTTTGATTAAGTGGTCAGTCATGTTAGCCAGTGAAATAATGACAAGTTACATCCTGAACTTGTTTTTCATAATTTTGTATTAACATGGCATTCCATGGACAACCTTAGGAATGGCTTGGCCTTGCACTGTATGCCTCTTTGGGCTCAAGCAGGCCTGTGGATCATAGAAACCAGCTGGTTTCATGGCTGCTCATCTGTTAGTTAAATGATAAAAGCATACTCCAACTGGACGCCATAAAATTAACCCAGTGGCTTTGAAGTGATTGAAATATCAATATTCAACAAGGCCTATTCATCTCAGATGTGAGACGTGCATAGATATGAACCAACAAGATATCCTATGTTGCCTTCGTATCTTCTTGTTTCATATTTACTTCTGGACTTGAGCTTGATGTATATGTTGTAATCTATGATGCACATATACGGCATGGGTACGGCAAGGACACGCCATAGACACGGCAGGGACACGGATTTAACACACAAAAAGTGAAGTATCGGATACGATACGACACGATACGCTGCCCATTTTGAAGTATCCGTGCATCATAGGTTGTAATTGATATTCCTTACGACTGAATTTTCAACTTCTTGGCCCATTTGACCCTTCAAAAAAGTTATACATGTTCTGTATGTTCTGCACAAAATAAATAAATAAATAAATACACATGGCTTAAATACAAACTTTAGCACCTTATAATTTATGTCCATTCGTTTCTGTGCAGGTCATATGTTCTGCAGTTTCATTACTTGCTTGCGTGCCTCTGGGGGAGCTCTTCTTTTTCCATATGATATTGATCAGAAAGGTCTGTTCTAGAAAAGTTTGCCTATGGCTGCCATTTTAGTCCTCTAAATGGTCTGAAATATTGTCACAGACGTTGTTGTCAACATTTTGTTGTTTCATGAAATTCTCAATACTATGTCAAAATTCTGGAGATCTTTCTTGTGATATAATATGGAAAATCCAACCAAAGTGAAAAATTGATAAAAAGATATATAGCTTAAATATATAGAGGTTTAGGTTGCGTCTTGCGAAAATATTGCAAGACACTAAGATTTTGTGATGTTTTGAAAACTTTTCTAATAGTGAAACTTTTCTAATAGTGAATGTCTTATCCCACTATTTCCTCACAGAAGTATCATAAGATTTTCAAAATATCAGTGATATTACTCATACTGAAGAATGACATTGCAACTTTTCTTTTTGGTTTGACAGGGCATTACAACTTATGAATATGTTGTGGCAATGAGGGCCATGAGTGAGGCACCTGCAGGATCTATTGATGATGACAACCAAAATGTGATTTATTCTCCATCTGGTTCTGCTACAACAGGTTTTAGTGGTGGAAGTTCTCTGGGTCTACAATATAAAGGTGCATGGTGTACGCCTCCCAGGGTATTTGTTGATCATCAGGTACACCTCTGGAACATACACTTTCTACTTTCAATCAGCTGAGCTTCTTTTTACATGTCATTGCTCATTTTCTTAAATAAGAAGATACTATATTTGATTGAACCATGATGCTGGCCCTGCAAATGTACAGGTGGACTCACCTTTTGGTGAACTAGACAGTTCATGTTGTTGGGCTTCTTTCTTCTCCATGGAGAAGAGATACCAAAGCAGAACTATTGCTTTTGGCATATCATGGGAGATGACCCTAACTGTGCTATAGTACCCTAAACACACACCCACACACCTACCCCACTCCTTCCCCCACCCCCCCCCCCCCCCCTCAAAAAATTAAACGTGGAGCATCTGCTGCACTTTGCAAGCTCTGATTTCAAGAGAAATTACTCAGCAGTGGAGTTGTTTGGACATGGTCTATTCCATTTTGGGCCCCACCATACCACTTCTGCTAAAGTAAAAAAAAAAAAAGTTTTATTTTCTTGGTTGAGCATCATGTAATATCTTTTACTTGAAATGATTACATCAGGATGAAGTTGTTCCACACTTGGATCCCCGGATGGTACCTTCTACTGTTGATCCAGATGCAGCTGGATTCACAGATAAAGGCAAGCTGCCTAGAAGGCACGTTCCTATCAGTGCTTGGAAGCTAGCTAAACTAGATTCAAATGAGGTAATGATAGCAGCAGCTAAAGCCAGGGCATCCTCATCTGTTTTACGGCCAGTTGATACCCGTCGTTTGCCTGATGCTGATATCAGCTCCAGTGGAAATATGAGTGGTAGAAGTAGCATCAGCACAGATTTTGGGGCAAATAAAGAATTGAAGATCGATCTGAAGTTATCTCCTTTGGGGCACTCATATCCTACAAGCCATGCTAGCAAGGATGACTATGAAACAGGTACACAGAGTATGAGCAGTTTCAGTAGTCCTAGTCGTGTACATGATTCTGTGGCCTTGAGTCCTCTTCCATTAGAGAACCGATCTCGTCCTTCAAATGCGATGAATGTGGCCACTCACTTGCAACGGAGTCTTCCTGATCGGCCTTTTACTACAAGAACAACTCTCCATAATACAAACCTCAGCAATCCAATTTTCCAATCTGCCACTGCAGGATTTGATGACAGAATCATGCAAAAGAATACTGCTGATGCACTGCTGTTATCGGGCCAGCCTGGGAAAAGGACTTCCGTAATCTGGGATCAAGAGGCTGGTCGATATGTATCAATTCCTGTATCTTCTAGGACTGAAAGTGCATTAGAAAATCCTGCCAGAAATCTTTTTCAACTTCCAGTAGTGAAACCGTCTGCGGAACCAAGCACTTCTGTGACAAAAACTACTCTTAAAGACTCCTGTACTCCGAAGGCTCCTGTGCAACAATCAGAAAAGCTTTTATACACAGGACAATCTATATTCTTTGGTGGCCCACTTTTGAGTGTCCCAGTTCAAGATAGCACAAGAAATAGGACCACTGAGGTTAGATTGAGACTGGACCAAGAGAGAATATCAAATGTGCTGCCCCGGGAATCAAGAGTTGGGAGAGGTGCCAAGTCAAGCCAGTTCCCTGTGTTTACACCAGGGTCATCCCAGAAAAACCCATCATCCAACATGAAATAGCTTCTTTCCTCAGGTCACCGACTTGAAGCAACAATATGCTGGCTTCACTCTGATTGGCTCCAGATTCGGACAAGGACATCATAGTAGTGATTCTGGCTGTACAAAGTCATGCTTGTGGCAGTAGCAATGTAGCATGACTATCTGTTTTTGTAGATGGAGAGGAATGGAGGGTTCAACAAAGCTAGTCCCTCCAGGTCGGATCAGGACAGCCATTGAAAGGGTTACTTTTGGAGCTTGAATGCTTCACAAGGATGGATTCTCTTCCCTTACAAGTTAAAGTTATTTTTTGCCATGCACTTGATCGACTGTTCTTATACTGAAGAATGGAGCAGTGAAGAGTTTTGTTGGTGAACAGATTTTTGCCAAGATCACTGCATTTTCTCTTTAAATGTGCTCTATTCTGCTTTGTAAGCAGGTTTGAACATCATGTGCATGATTGCTTTTTCCATGAAAAAGAAAGAATTGAACAAAATCTAAGAGCGACATTTGACATCACCACAGGTTGCATTCTTGTTGAGGTATTTCTTGTTATGATAATCTTTTACTTGAATGTTATTTCTGTTGTGCCTGCTTCAAAACTTCAGCAATCAGGCATAGTGGTTGTAAATGTTGTGGTTCCGTCTTAACTTTATTTGAGGCACTGAGAAGTTAGTGCCGTACCCCCATAACTTGCAGAACAGAGGGCACAATCACTTTTTGATATTTCTACTTGTACTTATGGTGCGTTTGTGCAAACAAAGAATTCTGCCTCCTGCAGATTTTCTGTTTCTACAGGAGAGAGGAGTCATTTATTCCTACACCTCGCATAGGAAATCGAAATCCTTTCTATTGAGAATAATCAGTTCATTTCCCCCCCTTTCTGCAAGAAACAAGTGTCACACCAAATGACTGAAGAGGAGGCTGCGTAGAAAATCAAAATAATTTTCTTCTCTATCAAGGAATCCTCTTGTCATATGAACTCATCTTGAGAGCTGCATATGTTTTTACGTCATGTGCCAGGGAAGTCTTATGGCTAAAATGAGTTTAGTTCTATACAGAACAGGAGATGAGCTAGTGATTTTGTACATTAATTGTAATTTTGCCTCAGTTTTTATTTTATGTAATTATGCCCCACAATTAGTTATTCTCAGGGTGTTTCTACAAAGAGCTGTATCATGGTATGATGGGCCATTCTGGGAAAATCCAAGATGGAATGGACTTTTCGTTTTGTTTTTTTTTGTTTTTTTTTGGGCCAAAACCACAGCGAAAATGTACACCCATCAGACTCTTTTAAGTGGCAATGGTTGGATGGCTATGATTTTGCAGTCTGATTAACTTTCCAAGCACGGTTTATCCTAGACAAAGCATCCTATCATCATTTATTTCTTTTACCGCTATTATCATGCATTTTTTACCTGATGCCTTTGAACAAAAGTAGTACTCAGCCTTTATGGTCACAAGATACGTGGAGAACCAATTAAGGAAAAACCAATAGTAGTAGGACCATTACCGGTTCTGTCGTCTAGAAGGACCATGCCTGAAGTTGCTGATTTAACACATTTTCATCTTTTTTTTCTTTTCTTTTCTACAAATTGATACTTCAATCAGATTGAAAACAGAGGAATTAGCCCGGTAGCAGAAAGAACAACAAACTGAAAAACAGAAATTACCAGACAAAAATATAAGAGAAACAAAAGAACACTAACCCAACCAAGACAAAGCTTGGGCAATTCTTACCAAGGACAAGGAGCAAAATCAACAACTGTCAAGGACACTTGGCTGCGGCGATGCTGATGTGGTGCTATTTTTAGGCTAGAACGTCTCGTGTGGGCTTGGAAATGTTCCAGGTTGACTTTAAATCTTGATCTCCTGAGGCTTGGTCGACGCTGAGTAGTCTGTTAAAAGATTGTCTAAATCCAAGGAGGTCTGCACTGCCAAGACTGCATTGTTCTTAGATAACCTTCCACTTGATTTCACCATTGATTTATTGATTGTCACTGCTGATTTGACACCTAGACATTTTGCTCATTCTGAGACCGTCTCCTAGAATTTGGAAGTTGTTCACTTAAAACTTAAAACATCGATTTAAACATGCGTGAAGATTAGAGGTTGCTCATTTCCGTGGCGGTCTGCCTATGTTTTGTTCTGCAGTTTTCCGTTCAGCAAAAGAAGCTTGTTTGTGGCTTTCTGTATTCCTTGCTTGTCCTCTATAGTTTCAAAGAACCAACAAACATGCCCAGCAACTTCATTTTGATATAGAAGCAGGACCAAAAAGGAATTTTTTTCTTGTGTTGAAGAAGAAGATAATATCAACAAAGGTAAGATTACAAAGAGACCCAAACCAGACTAAAGCTAAACAGAGACATACAAGGTCACTAAACGACACTCAAAATACAGGATTCCATTTCCATCCACTATATATTTACATCAACACAAAATTTAGAAGAAACTTCTTGGAGCTGCCCATCTGCTAAAACTTGTTTCTTCCTTGAAAACCTCCTCCTGGAAGTTATAAAGCTATTCCTGAATACCTGCGTCACTAACATATATTCATCATTTAGAAAAGAAGGTAAATTATATCTAAATATAGTCAGTTGGGGTGATTTCAACTTGGCCAAGAGGTCAACACACACTATTAGCATTTCTTCTATAGAACATAGCTCTCCAATTACTAAATTCTTTTGGGAGTTGCAAAATCTGCTCCCATATCCACATAACTTCCATGATAGGTTCTTACTGTTCTGCAATCCTTCTACAATTAACCACTCATCACCTTCTACAGTTAAATGGCGCGGATCACTTCTGCTTCCATCGAATGGTCTGCCTGAATCTTTGTTGAATAGGCGAAAAGCATAATCCCTTCACGTCCCTTACCAACTGAGCTATAACTTGGGGACTTTATGATGATGTCTTGATTATGGATTGAGATTGAATTTTCAATTTCTCATTGTTGGTTGGACGTTAACATGGCAACCAGTAATTTTACAAGGGCAATATAACTGATTGAACTACGACCTTTCTACCAGCAGGTGAATGAGTTGCCCCTTTCCAATTCACCATCATTCTGAGTTCTAAAGGATACTTTTTTTTTTTTTTTTTGCCTTTTTTAATCTCATATGCTTCACTGAAATGTAATATTGGGCTGAAAATTAAATAATTGGCTAAGCGCATACGTAGAGCGAGTGGGTGCGTAAGTTCAAGTCCCTTGGGGGCTGATGTTTGATGAACTTTTGCCCAGGGGAACCCGGCCCATAATGCTTGTGCTCCTATGGTGAAAAACAAGAAGAAATCACAAAACTTATATGGCCTTAAATCAAAGTTTCTGATTAGGGATGACAATGGGTTGGGTTTAAACAGGGACCCCCTCTGACCCAATCCTATTAGGTGGGGGTTTACTAGTGTGTGAGTAGGGTTGGGGTTAGGTATGATTTTTCATACACTAACCCAAGCAAGGATCAGGGCGGGTTTGAGTTTTGGACGTGCCTAACCTGCCCCGCCCTATATGTCTTTACTTTATTTATTACTAAGAAAGGTTTTATATGAAATGTTATTAGTGCATGTGCTAGTAAAATATGAGGTTTTTTTTTATTTTAAATGTCATGGGTTCAACCCTATTACCATCCCTACTTGTGATCGTCCGGGTAACCTTCTAGGAAGTCCTTGTGTTGCACTCATTTTTGCTTTTGATAAGCTAAAAACACTTAAAAATCTTTAAAATACATTTTTGGCCAAAAATAAAATAGAACTAGAGATGTAAAACGAGGCGTGCCTGTCTGGAGCACGGCCCACAGGCACGAGCTGGGTTGCGCCATACTGGGCCCATGCCCTCCACGGGCCAGGGCTGGCCAACGAGCCTTTTTCTTTTCTTTCTTTTTTGTTTTTAAATGTCGAAACTTATATTTAATGCTACATGTGGATTAGAAAGAGCATCTTCCAAGTGCTTCCAGTTAATAATTCCATTGGGTTGGAGGAGAATGTTAATACCCATTTAAGCAAGGGTAATGACATTGATCACCATCTCGGGAAAGATAATTTACATCCATATGAATCAATGTTAATACCTATAAGTTAAAATCATCTTACGAAAGATAAATCCAATAAGGGAGAATTTCAAAAAAGTCTTTAAGTTTTGGCCTTATTTCAAAAAAAGACACAAGTTTCAAAACTTTTCAAATTAGTCCCTAAATTTTTCAGGAAGTTTTCAATTAAGGACATCCATCTATTTAAAGTTATTTTTCGGCAACTTGTTTCCTACTTTTTTTTAAATACCAAAATTACCCTTCATTGTGATAAAATTCTCATTCACTTCCTCTATATTCTCTTCATTTCCCTCGCTGGTGTCCTTATGGCGATCAAGGGCACCTAGTATTCCCACAGCGATTAGCTACATATCGTGGCTGCTGAAACCATGTCATTGCTTTAAATGAAAGGTAATTTGGGTATTTTTAAAATATTGATGGAAAAAGTCACCAGAAAATACATTTAAATGGCTGGATGTCCTTAATTGAGAATTTACTAAAAAGCTTAGGGACTAATTTGAAAAGTTTCAAAACTTATGTCCTTTTTGTTGAAATAAGGTTAAAATTAAAAGCCATATTTGAAAATTTCCCTTCCAATAATACCATCCCAACAATAAGGCCCATAACCAATTCCTTGAAAACCATCACAATCCCATTCAAGGGGATTTTTGGAAGCAGTTATACAGAAGGTCTTCATTGGCCAATGAGTCAATGACCCAATAGGCAATAGGCAATAGGCAAACATCAATCAATTGAGGGGTCTCACTGGGAGGGTCTTACAAGTTACAACTGTATTGTAATATGTGATTAGATTAGATTTATTTCTTTCAGTCTGGACTCTGGAGTGGAGAAGATGATTTCTCTCCATTTGTCTGCATCAAAAGCCATGGCTGCAGCCAATTCCTTCTCTCTTCTCCGGTCACATGAACATCCTCTCTCTCTCTCTCTCGCTCGCTTCCTCTGCTCATCTTATCCTTCTGTTTTACAAACTGTTACAATATTTATACATCTTTGTTGTATTCTATTCAATTTAGCAGGCATTCAGCTACTGCTGTTTCTGCTTTTCGAGCTCTTGTCACTGCTAAAACCTCTCTCGACTTCCCTCTCAGAAACCCCACCAAACCCATTCCACTTCACAAGCGAAGGTAATCAACTACCTTTCCCCCTTCTCTGCTTTATCGACTAATTAGGGTTTAGGGTTCTTTTATCATTGAATGTTAGGACATTTGTTCCCATTTTGTTTGGTTATAGTACCTTTGATTGAATGGTTGGGTTTGTTCAATCATTGTAGTTCTCTGTTGCATCATCCCCAAATTATAACGTGGGGTGATAAGGCTTTGATTTTGTTGTTGATTGAGACATGTATGGCTTTGACATTTGTGCAAATGAGCAGCATTGCTTTAAAAATCTGACCTTTTTTTTTGGTAATAGCTTGACTCTTCCACAACAGTATCGGTGATGATTAGCTGATTTTTGGTGGTATTGGTTAGAATTAAAATACCATGTTTAACCGTCATTGCATTTGGTGATTTGACTCGAACCTATAAATTCTAATGTATTATTATCTATGCCTAAAACAATGTTGGGGAAGCTCATTTCTGGTGAAAAAGAAAAATTAATTTTCTTGAATTTTGTTTTTTGCACTTTTTTCATGCTTTCACGTGAATCCTAAAATAGAAATGTTGCAAAATGAAGCAATTTATGCATCCATTTCCCAAAATCTCCTTCATGTATCCATATCCTAGGCTCGCGAGTCGCAACTAGGGTGTTTCCTAACAGGGCATTGTCTTTTCAATTGAATACAACTGGTTTTGCTGATTGTAAAGAAATAATCGCATCAATATTTACTTAGATCCCAAAAGAAGAAATGGCCTAATAATGTTTCATCAATTGTAAAACAATGTTTAAACTAGCACTACAAGAATCTGGCATGTGGTACAATTTTATGCTCGATACATGTATGACATGGATACGTGGCTCATTCCAAAGAATCTGAGCAACATAGACCTGCTTGTTTAATCTGAAGCTAATGGTCTTTACACTGTTTTTGGTCAAATGATTGAGAGTGTTTTTCCTCCGAAAAGTCAGAATCATTACTACTTTTGGTTGAATTGAGAGAGACTCTCCTATTCTGTGGTTGTTGTTTCCTACTTTGGTTCGTCTTCCCATTGTCTACTGCTACTTCCAATCTGATTTGTGCAAAACCTATTTCTTTGATTTAAGTTTTAAAATCTGAAACTTTTTTCATTTTCCACTAAATTATGCTGTTTGATGGTGATTTCCTGACACTTTGAAGTGTACTACTCAGATCCATACGCCGTATTAGCTCCATATCTGGTGAAGAGGCTTCTGCCAAAGCAGCTGCAGCTAGTGCCGACAGTGGAGGTCCAACCATGTACTTTACCAACCTGCTAAATGATAGTGGTTTGATCACATGGCCTAGGGGCAAACGTAAGACATGCCTGACACATACACTGTGCACCAGATGAGTCCACCATGTAGATGATCTGGCCTTAAAAATCTGGCCAGTGTACTCATCAGTTGGCTGCACACGTACACTGACTGTGGACTGTTAGAGAGTTTCTTTGGATCAATAATATATGCCAACTTAAACACTATGGAATGAATATTTTCCTTCTCCTTTCAGATTTGACAAAATCATTGCAAAGGAAATTCCATCCTCCATTGTGTATGAGGATGAAAGGGTTTTGGCATTTCGAGATATCAACCCCCAAGCTCCTGTTCATGTTTTAGTTATCCCGAAGCTCAGAGATGGACTGACACAACTTGGAAAGGTATTCATTCTGTTCACTTTTTCTCCCCCATTAATTTCTTTTTCAGTTTGTAAGCTATAGGAAAACGTGGCATGCCAAAATAATGAGATTTTTTTTCACAACATTTTAGTGTGGCATTATTCTAGTAGTGTCATATTAGTGCACATTGCCTATCTAAATGTTAAGAACAATGGAAAAGACAAAAGCTCTAAGTTGCAGTGTCGAGCCTTTTATGTTTCCTTTTACCTATTGGGGGCCTAAACCTTTCCGTTTTGAGAATTGTTGGCTTGAGAACAAAGGCTTTTTGGTTTTGGCTCGTTCATGGTGGAATCAAGTGGAAGTTACTGGCTACTCTGGTTATAAGTTATGTAGAAAGCTTCAAATTCTTAAAGATTGCATCAAAAAGTGGAATAGAGACGTCTTGGGTAGGATTGATGAATCAAGAGAAACTTTTTCTAGACTGGTGGATGATATTGATAGAGAAGGGGAAAGACCGGATTTGAGACCAGAAGAGATCGAAGTTAAGAGTTCTGCTACCAAAAGGATTTGGGACTTATAATCGATGGGAGGAAATTTCTTGGAGGCAGAAATCAAGAGTGACTTGGCTCAAGGAGGGTGATAAAAATACTAGTTTCATCCATCGTTTGGCTTCTTTGAGTAGAGTAAATTTTCTAGGGCAGATAAGGCAAGGTGGTAGAGTCTTGGAGAGTCCTTCTGAAGTCAAGGAAGCGGTTGCTTGTTTTTTTGAAGATCTTTATAGTGGTGAGAATGTCGTGAGGCCTAAGCTTGATGGGGTTTCTTTTCCTTCAATTCCTCAAGATGTTCAAAGATGGTTGGAAAAAGAGTTTGAGGAGGAGGAAGTCGCTAGAGCCTTAGAAGATTGTGATGGGGATAAAGCTCTAGGCCCTGACGGGTTTAGTTTGTCTTTCTTAAAAGCAGGATGGGAGTTCCTTAAAGAAGATTTCAGTGCTATGCTTTCTCAGTTTCATAGGAGGGGGAGAATTAATAGAGAGATGAATGCAACCTTCTTAACCCTTATCCCTAAAGTGTCTAATCCTGTGGAACTTTGTGAATATAGACCTATTAGCCTTGTGGGGTGTTGGTATAAATTGTTAGCTAAGATCTTGGCCAACCGTCTGAAGAGTGTTTTGCCTCTCATTATCAGTCCTTTCCAAGGGGCCTTTGTGGTGAAAAGACAGATTCTTGATGGCGTGTTGATTGCGAATGAGCTAATTGATTCAAGAAAAAGGTCTAAAGTTGATGGGATCCTTTTAAAGATTGATTTGGAGAAGGCTTATGATCATGTTGATTGGAATTTTGTCGATTACATGCTTCTCAGATTCGGATTTGGGGAAATTTTGCGACGATGGATGCATGAGTGTATTTCGACTACATCCTTCTCTGTGTTGGTCAATGGCGCTCCCTCGAAGTTGTTCAAAGGTTCCAGAGGCATTCAGCAAGGGTATCCGCTCTCCCCTTTTTTATTTACGATTGTTGTGGATGATCTAAGTTCACTTTTGGTGAAAGCTAGAGAGATGGGAGTGATAAGTGGGTTTGAGGCTAGTAGAAATGGGGAGGTTATCACTCACTTGCAATTTGCAGATGATACGATTCTTTTCAGCTCAACTAAAGGGGAGGAAATCATAGCTCTTAAAAGAATCTTGCGCTGTTTTCAGCTGGTTTCAGGTTTGAAGATTAACATTTTCAAAAGTCATTTGGTGGGAGTTGGGTGCTCTAAAGAGACCACTCAGTCTTTGGCGGCCATGTTGCATTGCAAATGGGGGAGACTACCCTTGTTATACTTGGGCCTTCCGATAGGGGTGAAGTTGAGATCTAAGTCTCTGTGGGATCCAGTCATACACAAATTTGAGAAGTTGTCTTCTTGGAAGCGACAATATTTATCATTCGGCGGAAGGATCACTTTGATAAAAGCTTGCTTGTCAAACATCCCGGTGTATTATGTCACTTTTCGAGATGCCGAAGGCGGTGGTGGAAAGACTAGACTGTATTCATAGGAACTTTCTTTGGGAGGGTAAGAGTAATAAGAAGAAACTGCACTTAATGAAGTGGAGTGAGGTGATTAAACCAAAGTCGTGTGGGGGTTTAGGCCTTGCTAATTTGTAGTATAAAAATGCGGCTTTATTAGTGAAGTGGTGGTGGAGGTTTGGAGATGAGAGGGAGGCTCTTTGGAGGAAGGTCATTACTGACAAGTATGGGGTGGACAATTCGGGGTGGTGGCCTAATCCAGGTCATAGGTCTCGTAGATCGAGTTTGTGGGGTGCAATTGTTTCAGTTGGGGATTCGTCTTCTGTAAGTGGGGAAGTGTTATCCAAAGGGGTGGGTTTTGTTGTGGGGGATGGGAGGGTTCTTAGGTTTTGGTTGGATGATTGGGTTGGGTGTGTCCCTTGTGTGAATTGTTTCCTAGGGTCTTTAGATTAGTGTCCAATAGGGAGTCTCTTGTCAGTGATTGTTATGAGGAAAGGGATGGTTGTACTTTGTGGGGTGTGACCTTTAGAAGAAGTCTTCGTTTGTCAAAGGATGTCCGGTATGGAGAGTTGTTAAGCCTTCTCTCTAATGTTTTTTTGTGCAGGAATTCTACGGATTTTAAGATTTGGAAGCCATCCATATCCGGAGAATTCTCGGTGAAAGCCTTCTACTCGGCTTTGGAGGGGAACTGTCTCCACAGAGCTCCATCCTCCCTTGTTTGGACGGGTTTGGTTCCTCCCCGAGTGGAGGCTTTTTGTTGGCTAGCAGTGGCAGCTAAGATCTCAACAGCAGATAACTTGAGGAGAAGAGGATTGACAGCATCCTCCATCACTGACACTTGTGTTATGTGTCATAAGGAGCTGGAGTCAGTGAACCATTTTCTTCTTCATTGTGAGTTTACATCCAGTGTTTGGGGTCATTTTATTGGTAGGTGTGGTGTTGATTGGTGTTGTCCTGGGATGATTGCTGATGCGGCAGAGTCTTGGTTGGGAGGTTGTTTTGTTGGATGCGGTCGTTCTCTTTGGAGGATAACTCCATTTGCTATTTTGTGGTCCATTTGGAAGGAAAGAAATGATAGAATTTTTAGGGGGTTGTCCTCAACTTCTGCGGAGTTGATTTCGAAGATCACTTTAACGATCGCGAAGTGGGCTTTGGGTAGAAAGGAATTCTCTAATTTTTGTCTTCATGACATACTTATTAATTGGGAATCATGTATGAGGTGTGGCCCAGTCAAAGTAAGAAAATCTATTCTTTGGTCTCCTCCTCCTATTGGTTTGTTTAAGTTCGATGTTGATGGGACCGCAAGAGGGAAGCCTGGACCTGCTGGCATTGGAGGGGTGCTTTGAAATTGCAACGAGGACGTTTTATTTATGTTCTCCAAATACGTGGGGGTTTGTGACTCTAATGAAGCTGAGGTTTTATCTATTCTGGAATCTCTTCGGTGTTTTTCGAGGTACTACCATGGCAATCTTATTGTGGAGAGTGATTCTTCTAATGCAGTGAGTTGGGTTTTGAACCGAAAGTCTTATCCATGGAAGTTTCAGTTCCTCTTCAATGAAATCCAAGTATTATCCACCACCATTAATGTTAGCTTTCAGCATAAGAGTAGGTCATCAAATATGATGGCGGATGCTTTGGCCAAGCAAGGTGTTGAGAGAGTTTCCCCTTGGGAGGGTTTTATTATGTAGTTGTGGTATGAGGGGGTACATTACTCTTGTACCTCTGTGTTTCTTTCCCCCTTTTTTTTCTTTTCTTCTTATTCTCTATATTTGTATTCTTTTCACTCTTAATGCAAGTTACTGTTACCGATAAAAAAAAAAAAAAAAATGTTTCCTTTTACCTGCATGCAGTGTCCATCAGAAATGGATCTTTGTATTGTCAGGACCTTTGAAATTGCATACTTGACAGCTGACTTCTGTTTATGGATGGAGATTGAGGTGTTCCAATTAAGCCAATGTGCTACTTGTGGTAGTTGGAAATATACAAAGTTCAAGCACACTGCAGAATAACTCGAGTTTCTCAAATACTCCAACCAATGTTTTTTGGTACCAGCATTTGCTTGGTCACCATCATTAGCGCACAACTTTTAAGCATTGTATTATGATAAGGGAAATAGGGAATTCATTAACAAGAATACTCCCCACAAACTACAAATATGTTCAGCAATATTGGCATTTTTTTAGTTGTAACTAACATAACAGCAGACAAGAAACCACTGTTACATTCTTTTTCTTCTTATTGATATTCCACACTTCTGTTATTATGGCAAAATTGTGGTTTGTAACATACCATTCTTGGGTTTTGGTCTTCTCAACCTGCATGGGTTCAGCATTTACTTCTCTACCAATGGATTTATTTCCGCAGGATTTAGGATTGGTTCAATGCATTTTAAATCAGAATTTGAAACCAGTTGCTTACACTTACTTCAAATTAAACAGAAAAATGGCATTCTACCAGGGGGCAAAAAAAAATGTTGCGTCCTTGTCATTGGCAAGAACTTGCACTGGGTTGATACCATGCAGTTCTGAATTTAGATTGAGTGGAAATGCATCTGCTAGCTGTGACATGGCTCACAATTTCAGTATCACCTAAAAATGGGTGTGTGAACCGCCATCATTTATGAGCTGCATTACCATAAATTCATCAATAATGCAATGCTGATTTGCATTTCTTCCTCTGTAGGCTGAACCAAGACATAAGGATATCCTGGGTGATCTCCTATATGCTGCTAAAATTGTGGCAGAGAAGGAAGGTATCCTGGATGGGTTTCGTCTTGTTGTCAACAATGGTCCAGAAGCGTGTAAGCTTATCCAATTCTTTTACCCGATGTAGATTTCTTTGGAGCGGTTTTCTTGTAGTTTATAATAGAAACGTTGTTGCAGGCCAATCTGTTTATCATCTTCATTTACATGTACTTGGCGGGAGACAGATGAAATGGCCAGCTGGTTGATATCAGCTTGAGTATTTAGCAGCTTGTTCTCTTTTCCTTTCTCTCCCTCTTTCCTTTTGCTTTTCCTTTTTTTTTTCCTTGCACATGTATCTTTTTCTCCCCAATAATGATAGCATATTGTATGGAAAGGAACTATGTGTTTCGATAAACAATTCCACCCCATTTCATGATGTTATCATGATTCCATCTAATCAAGTGATTAACATCTTTCTTTTAAAAATTTCTATCATGGCACAACTATGATAGTATATTTACTTGAGTTCTAATCATCATTATCAGGTCAGTTGGTGCACAACTGCACATGCATCCTGAATCGGCCGTACCCAAAAGATAATTCCCAATTGGATGTTAGTAGTTGTATGATTAATAGTATGCTTTTTTAATACATGGATCCAATTAGGCTCAGTTTTGATGTGATTCTGGTTATGTAGACCATGAGGCCGTGACTTAGTGGGTTTGGATCAATCGAACAATATAACAGTTAAGACGGTAAGGCTTCTTTACAAAACCCATCCTCAGCTTATAGCTCATCGAGAGCGATTTCTGCTGACACATCTCGAACCCATGACCTGACATTGAGAGTGATTTAATTAAACCCTTCTTATTGCAGAAAAATAAGATCAGTCTTCTCTCATCAGCACTAAGCAGCTGCTGAACTTTTACATGATAGATCATTTCTTCTTTTGGCATATACTTCAAGCAGTATTGCTCATAGGAAGTGCTTACAGGAGTTACTCTGCCATAGAAATCCCAACATGGTGCCTTTTCCCCACCGCAACTATAGGGCCTGTTTGGTATCATTCTGTTTCACTCTGAGAATGAATAAAAGAAAAAAAAAATGTTGGGCAGGCATTCTCTTCCTTTCTGCACAACTATAAAATTTGTCCCTCTCTAGATTTTCTCACACAAAATGGCTATCAAACATGTTTTTCTTCATTTGTTGTTAGAATGAAACATTCCAAGAATATGACACCAAACGGATATAAGATTCTAAAGCCAAGAAATAAGCACTTTTTGTGGCCTACCAGAACCTTACAGGTGAGATTTGCTTTAGTGATCTAGATCGCCCAATTGCTGGTACCAATTTAACCCAATCCAGTTTGATTAATTCTATTTGACCATTGGAGTCGTTTGCTAGCAATGGTGGATGAAAATGATTGGCGAACCTATTGATTGGTAAAATCCAACAAGTGGTATCAGCAGGCAGGCCGAGATCAAAGACTTCTTTCTTTCACCATTTTATTCTATTACTCTCTTGATCTTATAATGAATTGATAGATCACATTCATCAATCATTGTATCGGCCGATTGATCTAATTGTATAATCGTAACCATCCAATCTTTAGCCATGTCAATGCCGTACTTTCCTTTTCAACCAATTGAAAATTTTCTGTTCTGTTCAACAGTGAATGACCCATCCACTGTGGGGCCAGCTTATGAACTGTTGGAATCAGTGGACCATGAGGCCGCTCGTACAAACAGTGAAACAAAGAACCTGAGCAAAACTATCCCATTCCGTGGGCCTACCATTTGTAGATAAGTTCCATCTTTTTGTCATGTTTAGAGCCGAATATGTGGCTATTATTTAATGGGAAATAATCTACAGAGGGGTGTACCACAAGGACTGTGGGACACCTTGTGCGGCCCACCTGGATGGTTTCCAATCATGTAGAATAGAGAGGATGGAAAGCCATATTTAAGGATGATGGATCTTCCAAAAATTAGACCCATCTGATATCCATAATCCTTGATTTAGAAGTGCATGGAAATTAGAGGTCTTTCTTAATGCATTCTCTGTTTTGATAAATTCAATGGTGGATATAGTTTCAATCAGTTCAAATTGGTACTTGTGGCATCTGGGGTTTGTGGACGCGTGAAGGAGTCTGGATTGAATATAGGTTAGGCCCACATAGGATATACACACATTTCTGTGTAGAAAAATTCCCATTGTTTCCTCTAGCTTTTATTAATGAGCAGAAGATATATGACAAGTACATTTGCTCCTTTCTACAAATAAACTCTAACCATTCATTTGAGAGACAGAGAGAGAGAGAGAGAGAGAGATGGATGGAATGCAGCTGGCTCTCCCAGTACTGGGTATCTTGGCAGCTGCGGCTGTTACATTCTATGCAGTGAGTTTCACAGAGATAAGAGAGGTTTGTATATTTCAACTTGTATCATGATTTTTTTTCTCCATCATCATCTTCATATTGAGGAAATCATTGTTGTTGTTTTTTTTTCTTGGTAAAAAAGTCATTATTGGTTTGTGGATAGAAATCATTCAAAGACTTGGATGATGAGGATGATTCAGAGAATGGGGGTTTCAAATCCACTTTGAGTTCCAGAGAGCGACGAGCCAGAAGAAATGCCAACAAACAGTCTAGAAAATAGTTACCTTTTTCTTTCCTAATTAAAGTATCTGTGTCTGTATTATTCACTATCAATGCCTCAATCTCCTTTTTTTTTTTTTTTTTTCTTTAGCGACTCTTTACAAGCACTGGGTATCATTTTATTTGAGTTGTTGCTTTCTTTTCTATGGAGAATTGATAAACATCTCTCTCAGAACTCTACTTAGATTTGATGATGCTCATGGACCCGACCCTAACTGATTAAGCGCTTCTGCAAAATCATTATTGGTTTAACAAAAAGGAACCAGCTAAGCTGTTATCTTGGCCCGGATCAGCCGGCCATACTCTGTAAAATGGAGGGTGGATGGAATAGTTAATGCACTAACATTTTTGGGACCAAATGGAGTACGGGTGGGTGCAGGGTTGAAGGGCTGCACTTGGCTAACCAGCTGAGCAACAACCTCGAACAACAGAAAAGAGCACATTTAGCTTGAACAGTTTAGATATTTTATATATGGGCTCCTCACAAATTGGTGGTGCAGAAAAGCATGAATCCCAGATCCTGCCTTTGTGTTACAAACTGCTTTGGATCATAGTTACTTTTGAAAAAACTTCAGTTTTCTCACTCCTTAACAGGTTTCATCCTGACAAAGTAAAAGGCTATTAATCAATTATTTGCCTGGCCTGGGCTCACTTGGTTGCATATCAATCAGGAGGGAAAGGGGCCGCACAAGTTTCCTTTTCTAATGAGGGTATCCCATGGTATTTTTACCTTAATCCTGAGCACATGCAGGAACCCACCACAACACATGCACCAGGTAAATCTATGGCGTAGCTCTAGCTAATCATCAATTGGTTAATTTCAAACTGAAAATAGATATTTACACACCCCTATGAAGACGAACGCAGGATGAGTGTTCCCTCCACCCTTTTACAGTTTTCTTGACGTGTCCTTTACTGCCCATTGGATGGGAAAAAAGGTATATATTTAACTGCCCATTGGATGGAAAAAAATGTATATATTTAAGACCTATGTTTCTCTATAGGAGGTTGATGGCCCTGAAAAAACTGAGGCAGGTGGAAGAAGACATGAATAACACTAGCAATAATATATATGAAAAAGTGCCACCTATTCAAGGATTTGGTCCAAGAGAGAATGGAATGATTTAACATAATTCACATAGCTCACCTCAACATAGTTGGGATAAAGCTTTGATGATGATGATTATATAATTTAAGGCTGTCAAATAAAAGGCAAGTCTTATCCATGATGAGAACTTTTCATTCCCTCAAAACCAATTGGATAGACAAGCATCTTGGTGAGCCCTATGAACTAGACACAATGAAAACAGTATGCTGAGCACTCGCCCGCCGTAGCATAGCTCCATAGGCAGATCTTTCCAAACTGGTAGCGACCGCACCTAAATAAAATTTAGTGAGGTCCATTTGAGTTTATGACCAATTCACCTACCTCTCTCACCCATCTGAATGATACACGATTAAATCTATTGCAAAATATTATATCTATTTCACAGTCTGTTGAAAATTTTCATTTCCTCAGTAGTCGCAAAAATGGTCAGACCTTATTGGCGTATCTATCATCAAATGGCAAACCAAAGGTCTTGTTGATGGTTCCTTCCTGGCATATGATTATACGATTTGTATATACACACTGCTAACCATCTAGGACTACACTTCCACAACATTCACCGTACCTCTCAGTAGAGGAAATCCTCTCAATAACTTATCTAAAATTTCTAACCAGTAACTAATCTGATTTTATCTCTAACAAACCTAATCAGTTGAATCTAATAACCCTAATCAGTTGCCTCTATAATGACCTATTTCATTATGTCCTTGAAAACTACCATATAAATCTCAGTCCGGCTATAGTTGTATAGAACATGGCGAATATACGATTCTGAAGAGTCAATAAGCATGAAGAGTGGAATGCAAAAACTACATTTTGGGGCTTCCAATTTTTCATCATAAAAGAGGTCCAGATCATTTCAAGCCATGAAACTCTTAACATAGACAGAGACAACTCCTTGATCAGACCATTTAAATTTTCAGAATGGTCAACATACTCATTACCGGTTTCATTGCCAGTAGGCACTGAGGCGGCAACCGCACTTAGTCTAAGAACAGTTGACTTGATGACATGAAAGTTCCCTATATACTCGGTTGATTATAAGCCTCCGAGCGTATTAATCTATTTCTATTTCAAATTCAGACAGAATCTCAAAAAAATAATTTGGAGAAATAAAGGTTAAAAAACCAGGATACAATTTTCCACACCACTATAACATGGAAACAGAAACAATAATCACGAATAGGTACAGACAAATGGGTCATATTTAGCCTTCGGACTTGGGTCCAACACCGCCATAAGATTTTGAGCAAATTCTAGTTCACCACAACCAATGAATCAATCACACAATTCAGATAAGGTATATAGACTCTTCTGATGATCCTAATTCGTGGATTTCATAAACAAAACCCATATATAGCAACGTTGTTAGCAAAATTATTCCAAGAGTTTAATCCCACATGCTTGGGAGGATCTCCTCACTGACCATTCACAACCTGTACAGCACCAACTCTAATGATCCTATAGCAAGAAAGTTCATGTACTAACTACAGCATGGGTAGAAACACCCCAAAGCTGAAAAGCGGAACAAAACTTGCCTCAGAGAGCAGCAGGTTTAGCATCATCGAGAGCAAGGACTCCGGGAAGTGACTTTCCTTCCAGCAGCTCCAAGCTAGCACCACCACCTGTGGAGATGTGGCTCATTGTGTCTGCAAGCCCCAATTTCTCTACAGCTGCAACGGAATCACCACCTCCTATGATAGTTGTCACTCCAGTTCCTGTGAGCTCTGCCAGCTTCTTCGCAATCGCCTACAATTGAAGAAAATCTAATCGCTGTCTACTTAAACACAACTTGTAATAGAAGAATCTTCATAGTTATGATAGAACCATACCTCCGTTCCCTTAGCAAATTTCTCAAACTCAAACACACCCGTAGGTCCGTTCCAAATAACAGTTTTGGTGGAGTCCAATGTTATACAGAACATCTTGATTGAATCCGGTCCAATGTCGAGTCCCATCCAACCATCTGGAATGCCAATTGCTGGTACGACCTGCACGACACATCCAAAAAATCAGGGGTCCCATAAAGCAAAATGCATTCATCCAGCATGACCTAAATTAGTAAGCCATAACTAGTAGAAATCAAGCTCCAAAGGTTATCTTTATTTGCCTTTTATTTTCTCTAATTTTCTCCTGATTCCACTACTTTACTTTGAAGTTCTATTAATATTTAACAGAAGAAAGTAACCTTGCTGTTTGCGTCAGGAGCAAATTTGTCGGCTATGACCACATCAGTGGGCAACAAAAGAGACACTCCTTTCACTTTAGCTTTCTCAATAAGTGATGTTGCAAGATCAAGCTTGTCTTCCTCAACAAGAGATGACCCAACTGAGTGACCTTGGGCCTTGTAGAATGTAAAGATCATTGCTCCACCCAACATAAGTATATCAACCTTCTCCAACAATGACTCTATAACCCCAATCTTGGAAGACACCTTTGAGCCACCAACAATAGCAGCAAATGGCCTCTTTGGGTTTGCCACAGCCCCAACAAGATAGTCAAGTTCCTGAAATAAGCCGGCACATTTATGTGAAACAAAACTATCAAGCAGTGAGCGATGTGAAACATAGATATTCATAGCTTGCATTAGGAAAACAATATTCATTTGATAAGTTCACAAACAGTCTGAATAACATCATTACACAAATCTAAAAGTCAAGATTGGAAAATGGAAACTATATCAAGCAAGAAAAAGTTCGATATTGGGTCAAGAATACTGATAACTGCCACACCTTTTGCATAAGGAAGCCGGCAACAGCAGGCTTCAAGAATTTAGCAACTCCTTCTGTAGAAGCATGTGCTCGGTGAGCAGTCCCAAATGCATCATTCACATACAGATCTGCAAGAGAAGCCAGCTTCTTTGCAAACTCTGGATCATTCTTCTCCTCTTCCTTGTAAAACCTCACATTTTCAAGCAGCAGAACACCCCCTTCAGGCAATGCAGCCACCATTTTCTCAACTCTCTCACCAATGCAGTCATCTGCCATCTCAACCTATTTGGTATAAATACAACAAATATATTTAATGAATCAATCACCCAAGTCATAATATCCGAGATTTCAAAATTGATCTCTAATTAAATATAGAAAAAGAATACATAAATAAAGAAGACCTTAACACCAAGAAGTTCTGATAGGCGAGGCACAAGAGGCTTCAAGCTGTACTTTGGCATGACACCCTTAGGTCGTCCCTGGAGTCCCATAACATAAAAGTTGCTTATATCCATAAAAGAAAAGAAAAATAGATCGAATCTTCTCACCAGAGAATCACAATTAAGCAAAAATAAATGAATTAGAATGTTTAAAAGATCATACTAAAAGAAAAGAGAATAACCCAACAAATATAAATACATGAAAAAGAGGAGATCAGGTTTTACTTTTATCGTATGACCAAAGACAATCATCAATAATCAATACTACCAAAACCCATTTCAGATAGAGTATCGATCACTGATAACTGAAAACCCATTTAAGACAAACGATCATCAATAACTCAAACTACCAAAAACTCATTTCCTATAAATCAGGAGTTCACAACCAACCAAATTTAGCCCACAAAATCTATGAACAGAGAAAAAAAATACAGAGAAGATCATGATCTAACGCTTAAACCAAATAGGCGAAACCAATGACAATCGCAATCACAATAACCAGTGAAAACAGTTAAGCAAAACCATCAAAATCCAACGAAAGCAACCCAAAATTCTCTCAAAGAGAATCCCTATGACCACAAGCAATCAGCAATGACCAAACCTACCAAAACAGAAAAACCAGAAGCCACCAAAACTAATACAAATGCTCTACAACAGTAACCAATCACAAACAAGACCACCGTTCCATACAAAAATACAGAAAAGATCTAAATCTAGTGCTAAACCAAATAACTACAACAAATCACCATTAACACAAGAAGGGAAAAACATAACAGAAAATTTTTCGAATCCCAACTACTGCTACCCAAAAATCTCCAATATAGAAGAGATAAGATCTTACTCGAATAAGGTTACCAACACAACCAATTATCAATACACAAAAGTAAAAGAAACCCATGTCAGAAAAAGCACTAAAATTGCAAGACATCAATCTTTGTATCCCAAAGAAGGATGTAAGGAGGCTTACCAGATGGCTGACTAGAATAACCTTGGCCCCATATCCCATGAGGTACTTGATGGTGGCAATTGCAGCTCTAATCCTGGTATCATCAGTGATGTTGAGATTATCGTCCAAGGGAACATTGAAATCGACTCGAACGAGCACCCTTTTCCCCTTCAAATCCTCCTCTTTCAAATCTGCAATGCTTCTCTTCTTCACCATTTCCCTTTCTTCAAAGCAACACAACCAGCGCTCGATTTCTGCACTTCCCCAACAAAATCAACCAAACAAAAACAAAAAGAATGAATGAAATTCAAGAAATCAGCAACAAAGAGAAGAACCCAGAAATAAAAATCGAATCTTGTTCGATATTCATTGGTGAAATCGAAGTTCTTACCACTCTGCAAGGTTCTGTGAGAGTGTAGAAGAAACAGGTGGATGTGGGAGGAAATGAAAGACATTCAAAGTTCTTAAGTAACATTGGACGCAACTGTGCTAAAATGCGCAGGGGCACCTGATGCGCATATTCCCTCCATTTTTTGGAGGTGAAGTTGTTGGGCCTAGAGGGAGTTGGATAACCGGGCTAAGGGTGCAAATTCTGACCCGACCTGTTAACCCAACTAAGCGAAACTCGATTATGTAGGGATCGGATCGACCCGATTAGAATATGGATCAGGGTTTGGGTTCCTCCGCACTTGATATTGGATCTCTCAATATAAAATAAGGATGATTTTCTCCTACGCTCCTGCACTCTCCGGTTTGTTCGAATGAATGTTTTGTCATCAGTTGTCATGGCAGGACCGATGAAATTCAGGGGGAGTCGTGCCTTTGGTGACAGTATGAATGCCTGCTCCCACAAGAGAACATGCGTTGGAGGAAATTTTCCTTTTCCCTGTCGAATGCAATAGGTCGGGGATGCTGAGCCCAACTTGAAATTCAGATTACCCAAACTATAGTTGTCAATGGGCCAGATATGGGCAGAAGACCTACATCAGCTTCAGTCCGGGGGGCCAATGGGAATCAGATGTCTAAATCTGACCCTAGATCCCAACTCTGAATCTGGCTGAAGAAATATAGGAGCTCTGAGCCCACTTGTAAAAGGCCTAAGTCCAGTTGAGGCCCAGGGCTGAAGACAACCTGTTTTACTCAAAACGCTCTATTTGTTCATTGAAATAAACACTTAAAATTTGTAAATTCACATGTCATTCATACGTCGGTAGAGGCATCTTTCCTGGGGAAGAAAAAAAATTGATTCCATAGCCAACTTTGAATGATGGGAAGTAGGATTCTGCACTAGGAAGAGCAACATCTGGCTGATTACCTGTGCAAGCTTTCCTACTCCTTTCTTCCAAGTCTTCACAAATGTCTGAATTTCTATAGCTGTAATGGGTGGTGGCACTACTTGCTCTTATCAGTGGAGGGAGTAGTAGGCATGGCACCTCCCATATAATTTTAGTCTGTTTTTTGTTGTTGTTTTGAGATGTCTGTAATATCTTTTTAGCTTTAATTTAATATACAACCCTCTTTTTTTCAACACTGGTATGGGCATATTTCCATGGGCACAGCTTCCATCTCCAGTGAGTGTGGACCGGATGGTTGGGTTGTGTAATTGGTTCATTCTCTTACCTATCTTCTCTGAAGTGAATTCTCATTGAAATCCATCACTTGACCCACATCAAAAATCAAATTGCGCAAGAGAACTTTTATTGCTCGTGTATTGGTGGCGCCCTGCCAAATTTCTCTCAAATCAAAGTCGGGCTGAACGTTAGATGAGTACGCAAAAAAAAATGTATTAATTGTCTTCCCTTTTTTAGTGTTGACGCATCATCCATGTGAATGCCTCTATATTAAGTTTGAAAAACTCTTCGGAGTTGACTCTTGAGTCTCTCGAGTCTTCTCATTTTGACGAAAGACTAAATCAATTACAGGGGAGACTTGGCCGGGTCACCTCAATCTAATAATTCGATTGCATTTCTCATATATGCATGAGTCTTGTAAATTTTAGGTTTTGCATTTGTAAACTTTATAAAGTGATTTTTTTTTTCATATACAAAACACTTTGCTCATGAGGTATGATTTCTAAAATTTCTGAACTGCCCCTATTTTTCAAGAGTCTACTAAACTTGAGTTTTCCATAAATAAATAAATAAATAACCTTTCATTTATACATGTACATTTGTTTACAGTACGACACCATTTGCATACACTTTCAGAGCGCAATTCATTTACTTTACATAGATGTGCATATAGCAACAAAGAGGAAGAGATGATACCACCTAGTTTTGGTACCGGTTTAGTGCACTTCAGAATTCAAAACTTACAAAAAGTGAATAGTAGATCCGATTCACAATTTAGTAGCTCACATTATTATTGGAGGCCCATAGAGGTGCGTGAAAAAAAAAAGGATTAAACAATTTAAGCATTTTTTTTTCATATTTTTCAGATCCATGATCTTAGACACCAAGTTTATTAGTTGAATCTTTGAGGATCTAAGATATGAGACTCTGAATCTTGAGATTTGTCATTTCCATGAGAGTATCAACTGGTTTGAGTGCGGAAAGTTTTAAAAATTATGCTAGGCTACTTTATCATTTTACACAGTACTAAAAATCTAAGGATCTAGGATAGTAACTTTAAGTCTTAAGCTTCATTATTTTATGAAGATGTTTTGACAGTTCAGATCACAAAATTGGATGACCCATTGCTCACAATAGGCGTATGCCTATTTCACTCAAAAAATAAAAAGACATAAATTAAACCCCAACAGTTAGATGAGAATACCAACTTGGCACTCTCTCTAGTTATGTAATTTGAACAAATCATTCACACAAGTAAATCATTTATACTCGGGATAGAGGTGTGAAATATATCACACAAAAATAGACCCATCTACACATCATTTTTTTGGAACAAAATTCTTTTACATATCTGAAGTATGGCACAAATAACAATTTCATATGTAAATGTTGCAAAGAAACATAAAAGAAAGAAAGAAGCATGCAAACAACAGATCTTCATCTTGCAATGGCATTGCGATAAGACTGACAAATCCAAAAGCCTCATTTTATCTGATTGGGAGCTATGCTCCAGAGAAACCCACAAACCGGTAATTGAATACAACTCAACCAAGCTAGTTGCCTTGTTTTCAATTTCAATTATGATAGGGGCATGTTGCCATCTTGCACAGCCCACTCAAAAATAGGAACATGCTCAGCACAAGTCCATTCTAAAAATAGAAATCTTCTGAACACTGAAATTATGCCAAACAGACCTTAGATGCCAACTCTTCCAAAAAAAGACAAAAAAAACCTTCAACCGAGCATCTGACCCTGCATCAAATCCACATATATGAGCGCTCAGAGATCAGTCAAGAGGAACGTAACTATCATTTTTACCTTTCATTGGCACTATCGCCTTCACTAGCATCTTTCATAACTAGCCCTTTTTTTTTCTAAAATCTCGAACTCAACACATCCTCCCACACATGTATATGTCCCTAACCACATGAGCGACATAAGGGGACATCTCCCATCACTTGCCTATGGCTGCAGAGCCCCCTCATTTCTGCTGTTTCCACATGCACAAGCAACTGGGGCCACTTCATTTTTTTTCGTCTCCTCGTACTTTTTCCTTTCACTTTCCTCATTGATAGACAATACTACATTTGCTTCACTGCACTCCTTGAAACTGTTATCATTTTGGCTATCAAACTGACTAAGTGGACAGGTTTGAACTCCAATAACCACTTCAGATATTCCATTTGTGTCTCCTTCACCCTGAAGGAATGTTTCACCTTTACCAATCAGTGATGGTGGACTCACATCACCAATGTCAGTGGAAAAACCATTTGTGTTTCCTTGACTGAAGTTTTCTCCAACAGGTATGTGAATGACAGATTCTAGAAGTAATCCTTCATTTGCTTTCACATTTGTAGCTGGTTTTGGGCAAACACTCAGCTCTTGAGAAAACACATTTTCCCCAGGTTCCTTTCCATCTTCCCTATTGGGTGCCTCACTGAGTTCGACTTCTCCTTTACCCTTATTTAAATCCAACAGATGGCTTCCACAAGGTTCTGGAGAGGACCCTTCTGCATTGAGGTATTTAGCAGGACCTTCAACACAAGACGGCTCCTCCTTGAAGGATGGTCTGATCAGTTTCCTTCTCTTGCTCTTCCCAGAAGAGGCAGCCTCAACACAGGTCTCAGTTTTCATTTCACTTGCAGTGTTCCGAGCTTGACTCCTGCGCTTAAAATTCAAGAATGGGATTCCATGGTCATCAGCCGTTTCATTGTTGTCCCCCAGTTCCTCGTCATTATTTACATCATCAACAGCACTCATTTCCATGTCAGTCATGCTCTCAGTGTTGCCTCCAGCATTCCACATATTCCCAGGTTTTCTCATCACATGCTTCCACTCTTTTTCCGTCTGAACTTGATTCATGAATCTACTTACAGATGAATCTGCACGGGGTTCATAGTTATCTTGTGCACTTTCCACTACATGATGAGACAAACGTGAAAAGACACTGGCTTTCTTGTCATATGTATCAGATTTGAAATTAGAAAACATGACAGTTGAGAGGGACTCTTCATCATGCATAGTGAGCCTTCCATTGCCATCTTCATATGAATATTCTGGAGTACTTGAAAAAGGAAATGAGCCTCGATTCCTCCTTAATTTTCCAGCTTCTGCCAAAGGAACAGCAGCAGTAGGCCAAGTTTGTGTTTTTTCATGGTCACCTCCAAGCGAAGAAGATGCAGGGTAACAATAGTTGCACAAGTGCGAAGGATCATTACCTGGATTGCATGGAAATAAAGGGTCTCTAATTCTCTTTACTCCTATACTTCTAGTTCTTGGAATGGGAATGTAGGGTTCAAACCGATCATTGAATTCATAGCCTTTAAGATAGGTAGATTGCATGGTGGTAGCATGTATGAACTTCTTTTGAAAATATCTAGAGTTTGAAGTAGAGTATAAACTAGGGGGCACATGGTCCTCAGGAACAGTTGAATGTTCATATTCTTCAGGGTTATGAGCAACATTCAAGCTCAGGAAGTCAGAGGAGTCCAAGGCATCTGAATCTGTATGACTTTCAAACAAGTGCTTTCTAGAGGAAGGGTAGACACTGTCTGCAAGGCACTTTGGGTAAACAGTAATATCTTGTATTGACCTACGGATATCAGTGCCACCTAAAGAAGGATATGAAGGCTTGGGTTGAAAACCAAGAGCCCTTCTGTAGCAGGGATGATCATGGTGGGAGCTACCACTTAAGTTGACAGTACCAACACTACGAGATGTTGGAGGCATTGGATCTGACAGTCGTAGCTCGGATGAGTGAGGAATAGCCAACGATAACGACGGTTCACCATTGCCCATAGCATATCCATAAGTATCTAGAATAGAGGTCTTGTAGGACCCAGAGGGATTTAGATTAGGCCTATGCAGGTCATGATAACTGACCGAACTAGCTGGTCCTGTATCTTTGTCCATGTCAATATCATTCTCTATAGTGTCGTTTTTAAAAGTTACTCTAATGTTATTATTCACAACAAATTCCTTGGGTTGTTTCATGGCTTTTTTTCTTCTCCCCCAACTTGAAGAATGGTGGATGTTAGTCCGTTGTGCCTGAAACAGCTCTATAAGCTTGTCAACCTACATCATCCATGAAGCAAAAATACCATTCTCAGTTGTTAACATGCATGCGACTCCATATACAAATCCATAATGACGTACAAGAATTTGTATCAAACAAACCTGCTCTCTTGACAGATAAAAGGAGAACTTGTTAGCCGTGTAGTAGTTATCCTTGATAGCATCTGAGAACTCATTTTCAGGAAGTGGACGGGGAAGGCTGATTAACTTGACCCGTATCTGAATTTGGAAAAAAAAAAGGCAGAAAAAGAAAGAGAAATGGATGACTGCTGCAAAAAAATCCCTTGAAAGGTATAAGAACCAAGCTTCATTTGCACAAAAGATAAAAATAAAATAAAAATGATACTAAAAAAAAAAAAAAAAAACAAACAGGATGAAAAAACTATAAGGACTTGAATGATCCTTGACCCAAGGCAATGCACAAATCCCTCGAGCCTTGTGTGCAACAACAGTCTATATAGGGCCCCAAGGTAAAGAAGAAACAAGATCTTTGATCTGAATCTGATTGCTTTGTTGACATAACCCCAAACCATCATTGATAGGACAATACTAGCCCATCAGATGATGGAAGGTTTAGAGAGAAAAGGATAGGGTCTTAGAATCAATAGAAAAATGTCAATAATGCATGGATAGAATACAATCCGAATTCAGTATGGACCCGGTCCTATCAGCTAAAACCAAAGATCAACAGTCAATATCACTGAAGCATGCTCCACAAGAAAGAAAAGCACCAGGAAACTGTACAAAAGCCCCATGTCAAGATTCATATCATTCCTCCTGAACTATCCCAGAACCATTGAAACATACCTGTGCAGCAAATGACTTCCCTGATGAAGTAAATGCACAAGGGTCAATATCTAAGGCACCATCACAAGTTGCCTCATACACCCCATAAAGTTTTCTCTCCTCATATTCAAACAAAAATAAGGTCATGCCAGACTTTATTTTCTTGACAAACGAAATTTGCGAACGTGGAAGACCAAAAAGTTTTTTCTTGACACATTCTCTCCTTGTTGCACGGTTAGACATGAAAATTGCACCATAGAAAGTCGAACTGGCTGCTGCAAAGCTGTTGTCCTCTCCGAACTCCATGGATGTCCTTGCAAACAAACCATAAAATTTAATAACGGGAATGGAGCAGCGTCGAGGGCAGTATACTGGTTTCAGTCATGCCTCAACAGATTATGTAGGGATGTAACGACCAAGAAAAACAAGGAAAAAGTGAAACTAGATTTTACGGCCAGAAGAATGCATGTACAAAAATCATAATAGTCCAAAATATAGGAAGAGCCCAACAAAAAAAAACCAATAAATAAAATAAACTATGGTATAAAGCAAATCAAGTGGATGCACAGTAAAATGTGGAGCTGACAAGGAGCTCGAGAAGAATAAGCTGATAACAGTCATAGCTCCTCAAACTTGCCAAGGAGGAAGATGCACAAAACGTAATGCAACAGCTTTCAATCCGCACAAAAGAGTACACAATAGGCCAAAAGACAACCACATTTGCATGAAATACTCCAACAGCTTCCAAAACATATAAAAAAAAATGCAATGTAGGATCATTAAACACTTGTCATTCGCATGAACATTGCATATTATAATGTCAACACTAGTAAAATTTTAGTCTATTAAACACTGGCGGTCTTTTTCCACACACACTAATAATTATTTCCAGAATCCAGACATTTGCACTGATAGAGAAAAAGATAGAGAAACAACACTAAAATATGAAAAAAGGGAGTAATTCTACAAACACATACACAAGTGTTCTTATTGTAAAGGTACAGGTCCGCTTGGCCTAACGGGTCAGCCCATGACCCATGATTTGGGCCAGCCCACAAATCAAGATATTGTATGAGTTGTCAAATAGATATCAATTACCTTATTATGGTTTGTAATCATGTAATTAGATCCTTCAGTTTAGGCAATTAGATCTGTAATTAGATCCTCTAATTTAGGTAACACTGTATTATATAAGGATATACATCGTCAATACAAATCAAGCAATTTCTCTTGCAACTGTCTCTGTATTCTGTGTGGGTTCGTGATCTCTAGTATACTCTAACATGGTATTAGAGCCCTAATCATATGTCCATTCAAGCATAAGAGGAGTCCTGCAACAATCCCGTTTCGTCTGTAAGCTGTGAAAAGCACTGTATTTGCTGTGATCAAAGGTGGCCCACCTGTTGATCAACCTTTGCCCAGAAGAAAATCCTCCTATCCTGGTCGCATGTCACTGCTGGGATTTCTACACATTTTTTCCACAATTTTTTATCATCTGAGGTAGGCCATTATCTCTGTTTTGTACTTCTCTCAGTTAAGCAAATAGTTTTCATCACAGCCGTTCAATATTCTGGTCTCTCTAGCTTACATCAAAATTCCACTTGGAAAAGTTTCGGATTTTTGAGGAAGAGCTCTCTGTGTGATCTGATCTTCCCCCTGATCATCAAGTGGGGACCACAGAACAAATCTGTGCCCAGATTCAAGGACACCTGGCACAATTCTGGGATTTTTTCAATCAGCTTGATCCCTGTGGCAAAAATCTGTCATCTGATCCTTCAGTAGGGCCCACAGTTCTCTTCTGTGCCAAGATTCAAGGACTTTGTCATCTGATCATTCCGTAGGGACCACCTTTATTGGAATTTTTTCAGATCTGGTTAGTAATTGTGACTAGATTTCTCATCTATTTAGTCTGTCAATACATTGTTTATTTCAATGTCTTCTGATCGCTCTGTATCGGGCATTACTGTCATACTTGATGGAACAAACTATTCCTATTGGTCTCATCTAATGCAAAACTTTCTCAAAGGACAAAAACTTTGGAAGTATATTGCTACACAGGTCCCTACACCAGACAGTAAGGATGCTAAGTTTGAGGAATGGGAAGCTTCCGTCGGGAAGATCAATTCTTGGATTGCCAATTCGGTCACACCATCTATTGGGAACCAATTGGCTAAATTCCATTATCCTAAGGATGCTTGGGATTATTTAGCCAGATTGTATACTCAATCTAATGCTGCTCGCCGGTATCAATTAGAATGGGAAATCAAAAATGCAGACCAAGGAAATGACTCCATTCATGATTTCTTTATCAAAATTACTGCTCTATGGGATTAACTGGCTTTAATGGAACCCACTTTTGCAACAACTGATGACGCTCATACCTTTGAGGTATATAGGCAGCAGACTCGCCTGGTTCAGTTTCTTATGGCTTTACGCCCTGACTTTGAACATGTTCGTGGCTTATTATTACATCGGTCCCCACTACCTTTTGTTGATATGGCACTCTCAGAACTATTGGCAGAAGAACAAACTCAGTTTTCTCTTACAAAGAAGAAACATGTGGAACCTACACATGTCCTGTCAGCAAATGTTAGTACCCCTCAGCATGATCGCTCTTATCCACCTGGTACCAATGACTTTTGCAATTATTGTAAGAAGAAAGGACACTGGAAACGGGACTGCCCCACCAGACCTCAAAGGCCAAACAACAAGAACAAACAATCTGGTCATCAACCCAACCGCGGTCCCATGCAATCTTATCCTCAGCGATCCTATGCTGCCAATGTCACTGAAGATGATAATTCTGTGCCTCCGCAAATGGATCTTACCTCACAGATCCAGGCTATGGTTGATGAGCGTATGCAACAGTTGTTTCTGGCTTCCTCCACTGGTTCTGCTTCTCCGATGGTCACCACCCCCTCAGCCTCTGGTTCTGCCATGACCATTTCTGGTCCTTCAGGTACACATGATGCTACATGGATTTTTGATTCTGGCGCTTCCTATCATATGACCAATGATGTTTCCAAACTTCATCATTGTCATACTCCTGCTAGCTCTCTCACCATCCATACAGCAGATGCCACTCCTCTACCAGTCTCACTTATTGGCTCCGTTTCCCATAAGTTGCTCTCTCTCCCTAATGTTTTGTGTGTTCCCCACCTTTCCATCAATTTAATCTCTGTTAGTCAACTGGCATCTTCTGGATTTCTTGTCTCATTTTCTTCCACTGGTTGCTCTGTGCAGGATCCGCGCACCGGGAGACAGATTGGGACCGGCCTTAGGTCAGGAGGACTTTACTATCTTCAATCGCTGCACCTTCCATCTTCAAGCTTCTCCCCTGTCGCCCATGTTTCCTCTACATCTCCTTTTGCTCTTTGGCACTCTCGTTTAGGACATTTATCTTTAAATAAAATGAAACTTTTATCTACTAGTGGTGTTCTTGGAAACATTTCTGTATCAGACATTTCTTCTTGTTTTGGTTGCCACTTTGGTAAACAACATGCATTTCCATATAATAAAAGCACTTCTTTTACTACTGCTCCTTTTGCTTTGGTACATTCTGGTGTTTGGGGACCCGCCTCTCAGCCAACGAAAGGCGGTTCCATTTATTATGTGTTGTTTATTGATGATTTCACAAGACATACATGGTTGTATTTGATGAAAAATCGTTCTGAGTTATATGCCATCTACACTGCTTTCTCTAACATGGTTTCCACTCAATTTGACACACGCATTAAAATATTCAGGTCTGACTCTAGGGGAGAATACATGTCTCACAAATTTCGTTCTTACCTGACTGGTCAAGGAACTCTAGCTCAATTATCCTGTCCTGCCACACCACAACAGAATGGAGTGGCAGAACGGAAACACAGACATATCCTCGAGACTGCTAGATCCTTGATTCATTCCTCCCATGTCCCTCTGCAATTCTGGGGGGAAGTAGTCCTCACTGCCACTTATCTAATTAACAGAACACCATCCACTGTCTTATCTGGCATTTCTCCATATGAAAAATTGTTCTCATGTAAACCTGATTTGTCCCATCTCAAAGTATTTGGCTGCACCTGCTTTGTTCTGTTGCATGATAATGAGAGAACCAAACTTGCACCCAAATCCACTGTCTGTGTTTTTTTAGGGTATGGCATTGACCAAAAAGGATATCGGTGCTATGATCCTAAAGCCAATAAGTTACGAGTATCTCGTAATGTCACCTTCCTAGAACATATACCTTTCTATACATTACCCATTGCATCCTCTTCTCCTAAGCAACCTCCGATCTATCCCCTTGACCCCTTTCCAGATCTATTTCCCTCCGACACTTCTTCTCCTCCACCCCTGCAGGTATATCATCGTCGGCACAAACCTCCGTCTACTCCCTCGGAATCTGCAGCTCCTCCTCCTACTTCTGACCATGGGCCTCTCTCCTCTGCTCCAAATGTGCAGGATCCTCCTCAACCTCGAAGGTATCCCTTGCGCACCAGAATTCCTCCCTCCCGATTTGGTTTTGTTTGTACTGATAATTTTTCTCCCTCATATAAGTCCTTCCTTGCAGCAATTCATACTTTAGCAGAACCACAATCCTATAAGGAGGCCATTACTCACCCGCACTGGAGATCTGCCATAGCAGAAGAACTTACGGCTCTGCAGAACACTCAAACATGGGATCTTGTTCCTCTCCCCTCTGAGAAACGGGCTATTGGCTGCAAATGGATATTCAAGATCAAGACAAAATCTGATGGAACTGTTGATCGTTATAATGCCCGCTTGGTTGCCAAAGGCTACACACAAGAGTATGGGGTAGATTATGAGGAGACCTTTGCTCCAGTTGCTAAGATGACAATTGTCCGGACCTTTATCTCCGTTGCCGCTGTTAGACATTGGCCACTCTACCAGCTTGATGTCGAGAATGCATTTTTGAATGGCTTTCTTCAGGAAGAAATCTATATGCATCCTCCCCCAGGTGTCACGAGACCTCCTCATTATGTCTGTCATCTCAAACGTGCTTTGTATGGACTCAAACAAGCCCCTCGTGCTTGGTTTGAACGGTTTAGCACCAGCATTATCAGCATTGGTTTTTCTCAGAGTGCTCATGACTCCGCTCTCTTCACTTGCTATTCACGATCTGGATGTGTTTTCTTGTTACTCTATGTCGATGATATGATTATCACTGGCAGTGATTCTCCTGGTATTCTATCCTTGAAGAGTTTTCTTCATCGACAGTTTGAGATGAAAGATTTGGGCCATCTTCGATATTTTCTAGGCATTGAGGTTGCCTACTCTCCTAACGGATATCTTTTATCGCAAACCAAATACTGCAATGAAGTTCTCCAACGCGCTGGACTCACAGATCATAAACCTGTCTCTACTCCAATTGAACATAATCTAAAGCTTCGGACTACTGATGGAGACCTACTTTCTAATCCAACTCGTTATCGTGAGGTGGTCGGCAGCTTGGTATATCTTACTATTACCAGACCAGATATTGCCTATGCAGTACATGTGGTAAGTCAATTTGTTGCCCAACCCACTCATCTTCACTGGGGTGCTGTCCTACGCATATTGAGATACTTACAAGGGAGTTCAAACCGCGCCCTCCTTCTTTCCTCCAGTCAGAATCTTACTCTCCATGGTTTTTACTCTGATTCCGACTGGGCAGGAGATGTCAATGATCGGAGATCTACAACCGGCTTTTCCATCTTTCTTGGTTCTTCTCTCATCTCTTGGAAGAGCAAGAAACAGGAAGTTGTCTCCCGATCATCCACTGAAGCTGAATATCGTGCTGTGTCTCACACTACTACTGAACTTATTTGGCTTCGCTGGTTACTTCAGGATTTAGGAGTTCTAGTTCCTAAATCTACCTCTCTCTTTACAGATAGTGAAAGTGCACGGAAACTAGCCACAAATGATGTCTTTCATGAACGTTCCAAGCATCTTGAAGTTGACTGTCATTTTATTCGTCAACATGTTCGGAGTGGTACTATTAAGCTCATTCAGATTTCATCAGCAGCTCAAATTGCAGATTTTTTCACCAAAAGCCACTCCACTTCTCGGTTTTCGGAGCTAGTTTCCAAGCTTTCAATGGTCACATTCTCCCATCCAAAGCTTGAGAGGGGGTGTAAAGATACAGGTCCGCTTGGCCTAACAGATCAGCCCACGACCCATGATTTGGGCCAGCCCACAAATCAAGATATTGTATGAGTTGTCAAATAGATATCAATTACCTTATTATGGTTTGTAATCATGTAATTAGATCCTTCAGTTTAGGCAATTAGATCTGTAATTAGATCCTCTAATTTAGGTAACACTGTATTATATAAGGATATACATCGTCAATACAAATCAAGCAATTTCTCTTGCAACTGTCTCTGTATTCTGTGTGGGTTCGTGATCTCTGGTATACTCTAACACTTATAACATCTATGCATCAGCTTTGATAGATCAACTTTTACACTAAACTCCATTAAGAAAAATAGAGAATTTTGTTTCGATCCCCATTTCAGTCTGTCGGGACTAGAATGCTTTAGTCATCTCGGCATTCAATTTCCAATTCCATTTCAGGAATTTTCTTAAATTTTGAAAAATATACAAAAGAAAATTATCAAGCAGGAAGGATGATAAGCAATATAAATACTACAAAGGACGATAAGCCATATAAACACTACATATCTGCATCACTCTATTGAATACACAATACAATATGCTATTCTACATACCATTAACATAAGTTATAACCTTAAATCACGCATGCCAGTGCATGAGAGCGTGAAATTTTGACATGCTTACATGCAATTGCAAACAACAAAACCAAATGAAATCTGGTTCAAAACTCAAAGTTCAAATTCATAAACATTGGCAATTTCCTCCTTTCCCAATGAATAAAAAACCATATAGGAATTACCAACCAAAAAATAAAAAATCTATTCTACTCACCTCAAATGTGGAAATAAGAAACTGCACAGTGGTTATCCTCCATCAATCACTCTAGCAGAGTGAAAACTCAAAGGAAAACAACGAGTTGACTGCACAGCGGCACAGGAATGAGGCTGTGAATGAAGAGCTGCTCAAGGCTTAAAAACTCTAAACTTGGTTAAGAGGTTCTCAAAAGTTGACAAAAACCATATAAACCATGTTAATCCATTTTAGACCAAAATGGTTTCTTTCAGTAACGTTACAGAAAATAATTACATATAAATTTTTTGTTTAGAAATCCATTCCATTTCAGTAGCTCTGAATTGTTTCAACCAAAAAGTACATGTGATTATGCGAATGCCATGACTTGTGAATGTCCAAAAGTACTTGTTTCTTTTGTTACATCTTTCACCACTGCCTCATTCAAAGTCTATATCAATCTCCCCCTTAACCATGTTCCTTGACCTTGTAATCATTGTCACAAATCACTGTTCCCCTCCCACCATGATTTATACATGAAGTGATTAGTGTTAAGTAGTTGTTTGTACAGTTTCCTATCACCAATTGGTTTTGGGATTACTGGCTAGCAACTCTGTCATGGTATCAGAGACAAAGGTATCGAGTTTGAAACCATGCAAGGCAAAAATGCCCCATGCCGAATTGTGTGTTTGTGCGGGCGCAAGTGCGCAGGGCAAGAAGGCCCCATGCCGCATCGTAGTCTTGTGCCGGTGTGCTTCGGTTTCGGGCAGTCTCCCACCCGAGGGGGGTATCAAGTAGTTGTTTGGTAGTTTCCTATCACCAATTGATTTTGTGATTACTGGCTAGCAACTCTCTCAATTTTGAAATCACACCATAAATCAGGATTTCTAGTATTGTCTGAAGCTTATGTCTTGAGGTTCAACTTGGGAAAGAAGTCCCCAAAACGCTGCAGGGCTCAAGTCCGAGGCTCATAGAAGTATTTATGTCTTACAACACAAGGTCCGCGTCAGAGAGAAGTATGAGGAGGTGTATATTGCATTTGGGGCACATAAAATTGTGATGCATAATTGAGCATATGTCCAAATGAAGACGGTGCTTCAGTCACGGTCATCTATCTAGGAGCATAAGACCCCTTTTTTTTTCCTTTTGATAACTAAAATGGATAGGCCCGCAAAGTGGCATGAGACTCGTTTTCACATCCTATTTTTCAAGAAAAAGGGAAACACCGACCCTAGCTTAAAGAAACTAAAAGCTTTTCAGAAAATGAAACAGGTAAGATTGTTGAACCTGCAATCAACTTAAGTCAATCCTAGTTGACATGTTAAAAAGGTTAAAATAGCCATAGTGATTATTTTCTATTTATTTTAATATACTTTATATTTTATGTCCTCATCCATTAAAAAAGGTGTGCTAGCGAGAGGTTTACGCCCCATATGCAAGGCGCAACTTTAGACAATTGGAACACCTTGGTTTATGCCTCTGCATTTTGAAGCGTTGCCATGAATATTTGATTACTCAAACGCCCGACTAAATATTTTCTTTCTAGTTTTGCAAATTTCAAAATATGTTTATTCATTACAAATTTACAATTAAATAAAGACATATACATATAATAGGAATTTATGCAAATTGCAAACCTCACCCAACAAATAGAAAGCTAGGGAAAATCATTCTACACTTGCATAAAGAAAAAGTTTGCTCTTGGATAAACAAGATTTAATAACTAAATCTTTCTCAAAATTATCTTGCAGCCTCAGTTAAAAAAAATTGAAAGACATGCACAATCTTAAAAAAGGAAGTTACAATTTCAATCCTACTCTACCTATCTTAAAGAAAGAAACAATGTGTGATATTCTGCAAAGTTCTAACAGTGTTTCATAAAATAACTCTAAAGGCACCAAATTCACCCCAACTAGAAAATCACTCTATCATCATACAACATTATTCAAATACCTCAAGTGCAAAATTTAGTCCTAAGCACACAGAAGAACACTAACTTTAGTCCTAATAATCTACAGTTGAGATGAGATGTCTTATTAGAGCACCACTTTACTCTTGATGGACCAAGGCAAAACGATCAAATATGCCTTAACATAAATAAGCATAAAGAGCCAAAAGCCAAGTGCGTTGAAGCTCCTTAATCCTTCTATCAGACTTCTTACATTGACTCCCTACTGTCACTTGTTAAAAAAGCCTCCCAACCAGGGCAATCTTGACCCACTGATTGATCCAATAGTGGCACTCAACAAAGTTATTTCCATCTCATCACCTTGTTCAATCATGTAAAACCCAAATTACCATCTCTATCTCGGCAAAGAGACAAAGCACAGGAACACCACAAATCAGATTTTTTCTTTCTTCTCTGTTCTGTTATTGCCTTTTTTTTTTCCAAATCGCAAATTGGGCTCAATCAACTAAATCCAAATTAGTATCTCTCTCTTAACAAAGAAACAAACCCAAAAACACTTATTTTGGGGGTTTGGAATGGTAATTTTGTTTTTATTTTTTTTCCCTAAAATAAAGCATTACTTAACTTTCATTCTTATAAATCAATAACTGAAGAATTCATGTGGCGAGGATTTGGCCCGGGATAAATTGGAATGGAGAATAAGAATTCATGTAGCCGACCCCAAACATAATTGGGAGAAAGATTTGATGAGGATGATGATGAAATCAATAAATGAAGAACCAAGTGAATTTAGTTGATTTTAGCCTGAGTCAAGTTTTTCCAGGGTGAGACGTCTTGTCCCATGTCTGTGACCAGCACCAAAACACATGTAGATGTTCAAGTTACATAGACAACACCCAGGCTAAAATCTCCCTACCTACATTAATCTACTTATAATCTAGACCTCAACAAATCCCTTTCTTTCTTATCTCCTTCCCCACCCCCCACCCCAACTAAAAAACCAGATTCCCACGCACTTTTCATTCTGCAAACATAAAAACATCATCAGTACATTCTTCTCTCAACTCCCATGCAATCCAAACCAAGAATACGATAAAAGAAAAGAAAATCCTATTCCACAAACATATTCAGTAAAAGGGTTACAGTCTAAAAGCAACATTAAAGAACCCAATGCCAGAAACAAGAAATCAACAACAACAACAACATCATATATACTTCAGTTTGATGAACTACTCTCCCATGGATTTATACTCCAGATCCCATTCAATCATAAGGTAACCCACGCCACCCAACACGTGAATCATATACCATCCAAAACAAAAGGCGGTGATCAGAGCAAGAAAAATCCAAACGATCGAATATCTCCTGACCAGATGAAGAGCATCATCATCTGATTAAACCAAAACCCAGAAAAGCGATTGCAGAAAAAACAACAATAGATAGGGATTGAATCGACCAAAACAGGCATCATATATAAAGAATAAGAAAACAATGATCGAAAGAAATCAGAAGGAATTCGTAGAAAACAAGACAGAAAGAAACAAACATGAAAAGATCAAGAGGAGATTATGATCAGATTGAGAGAACGTTACCCAAGAAACAGAGAGCGAGAGAGAGAGAGAGAGAGATGGTGTTTCGAACGCAGGACGAGAGAGAAAGAGCGCAAAATGCAATCCGGCGTCAGATTAGAGAGAGAGAGAGAGGGGTCAGTAGGATTGTGGGGGAAAAACAGACTGGAGCGTGAGAGAGAGAGAGAGAAAAGGCGGTGGATTGTGGGGAAAAACAGACTGGAGCGTGGGTGGTAGGTCCAGGTTTCCGTTTTATAGTGGAGGCAAAAGGATAGCTGTCAAAAAAAAAAAGGCTGTTTATGTTAAATTAGTATTGGTCTTGGAGAGAAATTAGATTTGTTTTGTTTCTTGTTTTTGTTTTTTTAACCCTGGTGGACAGCGAAGAATTTATTTATTTATTTATTTATTTTTATGATGTGGGGGATCCAAGATTTTTTTTTTTTTTTTTTGGTGTGGGGGGATCCAATTAGGTAGTTAGATTTTGTGGGCAAATGTAGGATTATTATTTAAGTTTTGATGGGTGAATTAGAGATTTTGAGGTGAGGTTTAGAGGTGGATACGGGATTTTTATTTAGTTTTGGAGGCGGACCCAAGTCTGATGGGTGCCCACCCCCATAATCCTATATAAGGGGTATTGTATGGAGAAGTGCCCTTAGACTTGGTATTCGCCAACGAGATGTCAACGTTTAAGTATTTTCTATAGTTGTTTGTGTGATACCCTAAGGCCGTGCGATATCGCACGCATCTTATTGTGTGATATCATATGGCTAGAAATGTAAATGTGTTCCTGATTATCTAATTACCCGAAATATTTGACATGCTAAAAATCGGGTCCGGATCCTTATTTAGGCCCTGATAAGTAAATGGGTTCAGGTCCAGTTCCACCTTGATTCAGACTCGAGACTCAACATATTATTTCAACTTTTGAAAATTTCCCCTAAAAATCATGTATTTTTAATATCAATCTCTATCTAGATCCAGATCCAGACCCGTCCCATATATGATTCTAGTTTTGTTTCCACCATCTCCTTAACAATTACGGGTCCACCATGGACCCAAACACAAACCAACCCATTTACAACCCTACCTATGGCCGGTGTGATATCGCACTATTATTATATGAAAAGCTCTGCGGGAAGTATTTAAACCTGAATTTTTTAGGGCAAATGTCATGCTTAAAGGCATTGTAGTGTAAATGTCCCAAAAAAGCACTCAGGGGAGTTACATGGTCAGTAAGGTGAGTTATTTTTCCATTTAGATAACTTTAAAATAAATATTTAAGAATAGCTTTTAAGGTTATGTTTATAAAGTTGTTGATTAATTCACTTGTATTCATACTCATTGATTCAAATTAATAATTTTCTAAGATCAAAATAAATTAAAAACTAAGAATTATTCTTCAATTTTTTTTACAGATTTAGTCTTCCTTGTACTTGACTCGGCCCTTTTCCAAGATAACGTAAATCAAACGACCGAGGAGTCAAGTCGACCAGTTTTCTAACAAAGGCAGAATTTCCATGCACCACTCTCCCCTCTCTCCTCTCTCCTCTCTCCTCTAAGTGGGCATTGTTGTCACTAATTAGGCTAGATGTCACTCCCTCCTGACTTGTGCACGTGCAGCTGCACCACACAATGTTAAGACCTTGACTTTCTAGTGTAACTCGTGGACCATGATGTTCATATAGTGTGAGACACGTTATTAAATTGATGAAAGGACTCGAATTAATCAAGAGAGATCTTAAAAGGGTTACAGAATGGAGTAAAAGGCTATAGAATAGAGTAAATTGACAAGTGTAGAGTATACTCTAAAACAAGGGTATGCTAGTTTAGAATTTGATAAGGTAGGTCCTACAAGGATCTAATTAACTGTGTAGATCATTCAAGGAGCAATCTTTTCTTTTTTAATGAAATGGTAAAAGGGAGAGACTGTACATATTCTCACTCCGTTTTCCACTTTAACAAAATTTGTATGATCCAGACCTGCCAAGCTTGATCTTAGGGATACTTTAATGAAATAATTAACAATTTTTTCGTCAATATAAGACAGTTGGATTTTGGATGGTAAGTGACCTTGAAAAAAAATAAATAGATAACAACAGAAAATACACTAGAAATCATGATTGCTAATTTTGCCCTGTTTCTTGGTACGGTTCCAAAATCCTATCACTTGCAGAAATTTCCTGCCATGAAGATGAATAGAGCTCTTTGGACGTCTGTATTATCTAATGTTGTATTTTTCTTATAATATGAGGATATCTCCCGCCTCGCCCAGCCTAGCGCAACAGCCTTTGTCCCTGAGCCCAAGGGATACTAAATTCTGGACAACCGAGAATTAATTATTATGGGGAAAATTTATAGAAGTTTACCAGAGTGGTGTTGGCACTTTGGTATAACATGTATTCAGGATCGAGCCCTTAGCCAATCTAGCAAAAAAAAAAAGAAAGGAAGTTTAGGGTTTTTTTTTTCTTTTGGTAAAAGGAAAGTTTAGGAGTTGATAAAGTAGCATAAGGTATGGGTTTGCTCTCCATATCATGTACTTAAAACTCATCTCAGAATTATTCGATGTGCATTTGTGTGGATTTGACGGATGTCACCCGGGAGATGCTGGGGTCAAATACAGGTTGAGGTATAATTTTGTTGTTATCTTTATTGTTGATTTTTGGTGTATTTTATTAGCCGGAGAATTTGAGAACTGAGGTTAAGGAATCGAAGCAGAAGTTCTTGGAAGAATCAATGCCTTAAAATGCTGAGGCTCATTGATGGAAAGCTGAGTCGGTGACATTTTCTTCTTTTGTATTTTTTTCGATATAAAAGGTGGTCTGGTGGTGGTGTAACATGGTATCTTCAAACTTTGCTTCAATCAAATCTTTTTACACCATTGGATCGACCATTTCTTAAAAAAAAAAAAAAAAGTATGATTAACATAATCTAAAAATCTAATGCTTATTTATTATCACGTGTTTCATCAAATCGTTAATTTAGTGGTGGACGAAAATTTAGATTGGTGTAAAATTTGAAGATAACCCGTGCAGCTGAAAGTATTTATTTTGGAATGGTTCTATTTATAATAACTAGGCTTCACTGTAGAGTTGCACTCATTGTTAAAGCCTGAGAGGCTCCAGACACACCAGCTCTGTGCTCACCATGCGTCTGGGTGGTACTGGAGAAGGAAGTGGAGCCTACCACATGATCAATCCAAACCCATCATCTAACCCCACCCCAAAATATAAGCATTGGATTTAT
The DNA here is from genome assembly GCA_029852735.1 of Persea americana. Taxonomy (NCBI): domain Eukaryota; kingdom Viridiplantae; phylum Streptophyta; class Magnoliopsida; order Laurales; family Lauraceae; genus Persea; species Persea americana. The sequence goes on from CM056815.1 coordinate 74,549,391, forward strand.
ACCAATTCGAACAGATTGGATTGTTGGAAAAAAAAAATCACACAAAATCCTCCATTTTAACACCAATAAACTTGAGGACGATGGATGGAGGTTTTTTTGTTTTTGTTTTTAGTAAGGAGATGAAAGGGTTAGGATGATGGATTGTCTTGAAACTTTTATAGAGTTGATCCCATTTAGATATTTCCATCCCTTAGCTCATCCTTGATTGGTGGGGCCCAGTGGGCTCCACAGATTGTCTCGCACGGGTTGGGGTAACGCAATGGGCCATTCTCGAAAAATTTCTCAATAGGATTTAGTCCCACCGTAGGATTGATCGTTTGATAAAAAACTTGATTAACAAATAATGGATAAGATTGTGTCAATCATTTCTTCAATCAATAAGTCAATGTCACGGTGGTATATGCACCAAGTGGCTCCTCAAGTTGGACAGAAATGACTACCGTACAATCCATTCATAGGAGAAATTTTCATTAGTAAGAAAACCCTATCAAAAAGGTCATACTAAATCCAATGGTTTCAATCATTGATGAGGGGTGTTCACAATATATTTAAGATTCTTTTAAGGGAGAATTTATACAAATGTCAAATTTCTTAGATCATTGATGAGGGGTGTTCACAATATATTTAAGATTCTTTTAAGGGAGAATTTATACAAATGTCAAATTTCTTAGGACTTTAAGGGCAAGTTTGTGTAAATGTAATTTCCGTAGAACTTGGAAATTGCCACATCAGCAAAATCCATGGGTTTCAAATACTTTGGAAAAGTGTTTCCGTGGAACTCAAAAAATTATGTTTGGTGCAAAAAGTTTTTCCTTGATGAATTGGTGTTGATGTTGTTTGGTGCGGCTATAGATTCCTTACGGAAAACCAGAATTTATTGTTTGGTGCGGTAATTTTCTAAGGAAAAAAAATAAAACTACAATGGTATTATCATTTGTAATTTACTTTCTATTTACTCATTTGTTTACACTTTTATGTATAAAATCATGGATTATAAGAAATTTAGGACAAAATAAATGGGCATGTGGGTCCGTGAAAGTATGTGAATTAATGGGCATGTTCACACTTCTATGGGCATGTTCACACTTCTGTTTGTGCATGTTGCTGAACACCTCTTGCAGACATAACTTCAAGCCTTCATTGCAGGTAATGGCCATATTCAAAACAAATTCAGGAGTCCAGAACCATTGAGAAACTGTGTTATATGTGGTGAGGGTTTCTTTGTTAATGTTCTAGTTGATCGAATGGTATTCCAGATTCTTTTATCTAAAAAGACATGTTAGAAATTGGTGGTCTATAGTTTTGGCAAAGTTGCGGCAAATGACACAAATATCAGAATTTAAGATGTTACAATTTGCAAGAAAAATGTCGTCATCAATCAAAGGGAGAAATGGAAAGAGAGAGAGAAAGAGAATGGGGAAGTGAGATGAGATTGAGACAAAGAAGGAAAGGATGAGAGAGTGGTTACCTAGATGGAGGCAACCCTTTCAGCTCGAAGGCTAGGAAGGAGAAGACGTCGGAGTCGCTGGGTGAAAGGCTGCTAGGGTTTTCACCAGAAGATGGAGTGGCTGGGGAAAAAGGTTCGGAAATGATGCTTATAAAGGGGGGTTTACTTTTCTGCAGAAACGAAATTCCCATACCCCCCCATCAGAATTACATTTCCTTTCTTGGTAAAGAAAAAGCTGACCTGGCAAGAAACCCATTGCCACAGATCTATCTGCACCAAACACACAGAAAACCTCATTTCTGCAGAAAACCAATGTGTTTTCTGCAGAAATGGGCCTTCCAAACATGCCCTAAAGTAATTCTTAGAATGATATATCCCTCGTTTTATCCGCTTTTCATTTCATAAATTAATATTGGACAACTGACAGCATCCACTGCCTTTCTTACAAGGCTATTGATAGGGCTAATGGCCCGGTCAATCATTGTGCCACATATCCACTTACTAAAAAATTTGCAGAGGTTAGAGGGAAAATTCTATTTAATAATAAATTAATCAGTGAACCATAGACAAAATCAAGAGCCAGCAATTCTTCCTACCCAAATCAATAAACAGCGGTAACTTTTCCTACTAAAATCAATAACAGCACCAGAATATGCATGCAACCCTGTTTTTAGCTAGAAGGAACACTATTTTCTACAGCCACCACCTTATAAACGACTGTTAATTTGCATCTCAGTTGACAGCATTTCATGCAGATTTAAAGACTCCAACACCTGCACAGGAAATGGGAATGAGAAAGGATTCCACATACCATATAAGCATTTCCATCTAAATGTATTTGGAGTGGCATCTGTTTCAATTGTCATCTGTTTCAATTGTCATAATAACAGGGGGAAGAGGACACATCCATACCATTAGAGAAATCCTTCTGGCTTCAGTGACACACTCCAGCAAAAGTAGAACTTCATCTTCCATGCAAGCAAGGACAGGAAGTTTCTTTCCTATGACCAGAAATATAACAAAACCATTGTAAAAAACAAAGGCCAGACAGAAGATATTATTGACCCATATGACATGAGGTATAGAGTTTAAGTTTGAGCTACGCACCGATTAGCTTCTCTATTTGAACAAAAGACTCCACATCATATTGGTTGACCAATGAAATTGCCACCCCAGACTGTCTGCTACATGCAGTTCTGGCCACCCGATTAATATAATCCTACACTCCATTTTTCAGAAATCAATGCTCTAATGGTTTCAGTTGGAACATGAAGTGGGATCAAGAATGGCCCATATAGTAAGCATCTAAAACATTAAAAGTAAGTGAAAACAGACTCAGGCTGGGTAAACAGGGGAAATATCAAGATTCAAGAGTAAGCACTTACAAGTAAAGGTAGGTTAGAATTCAAATTTTAACAATATTAATATGAGAAATTCACAAAAATGAGCCTCCAGCATTTTGGATATCTTCAATGTTCATATCTCAAGTAATCCACTTTATGTTGTTCTTTTCTTTAGAAACCACTACATTGCAAAAACCCTTTGGCAGGTGACGCATAACATTGACTGGTTAAAATGAAAAATCCATTATAAAGTAGCCAATAAATTGGTGAAGTTAATTCTATATTATTCAGCATAACACTGATGGAAGACACTCCACCCCTCTTATCTTTCATTAAAGGAATCTCTAGATCCTCCTCATTCATTTATTTGTAATGAGGTGTACATGGGCAAAGTTGCAACCAAGTTTATTCACCTCTACCAAGATGTAAACTAGGAGAAGAAAAAAGAAAAGGAAAAGGCCATTACAAAAGAAAATCAAACCTTAGAATTGGAGGGTATGTCATAATTGACCACCATATCCACAGAAGGAATGCCGAGTCCTCTGCTGGCCTCATCAGTGCATATGAGAATGTTACATTCTCCAGCCTTGAACTTGTTTAGAGCTTCCAGCCTCTTCACCTGTCATACAAATCAGTATAAGATGAAGACTGAAAACAATTCATACCTTTTTTAACATTTTTTTTATCGGTTTTTTAACATGATAATTAACTAATGATATCTCAAACATGAAGTGTGTGTGTGTGTGCACCCACCTTTTGGTAATCCAAGCCATTCATCTAGAGAGCCAAGAGCTCCATCATGGGAAAGGTTATGCCCCACAAATGTTCCTTATTTTATGATCCAAGCTATCTAATTGATGGCTGGCATAGAATGACTACAGCCAATTAACAATAAGGGAAAATTGTGAGACAAGAAACATCCAATCAGAAAGGTTTTCGCGTGACAGATCTTACAACAAGGGAGGTCCACCAGGATGCATATCAACAGTTTCAATCACCAAAAGGTTTAAGCAGTTCAAATAGTTTACTTGGGAATTGTATTTCCCCCAATAACTGGGAGAAGATCCAAATAATAATAATAAGAAAAAGAATTAACAACAACAACAATAACAACAACAACAACAACAACAATAAATAGGTTGTCAGTGTGTATATGTAGAGGTACGACTTGGGCCACATCAAGCTTGAGTCCAGATTGCTCAGTTGGAATGAAAGTCTAATTCAAGGCAGTTATACTTGCCTGCGCATGATTCAGACCTCAGATACCCAAACTGGGGCCCTTGTGCCCAAATTATACAATGTATTATAATATGTGCACATTATATACTTATCATATTACCAGCACTAGGGCTAGATCAAAGAATCACAATTTAGAATTTGGGCACAGGATGAGCCAGCAATTTGGTCCTCATCTGGGCTCAGACTTACCCACATGCCATTCAGGGGAGCTTGGGCTTGGTCAACCTGGAATGCATGCCTTCAGGGGCGGACCTTAGTGTCAAGAGGCGGGTGCGACCGCACCCGTGAGATTCGAGAAACTCCTTAAATATGACCTTAAAAAATTATATTTTATCATTTTACGTCTTAACTTGACCATTGCAAGCACCACCCAAATGAAATTGCATGTCTTTACATTTGATAGAGAGAAAAAATGTTGAGAAGTGATTAAAGGGAAAGAGAATACCTGGTTCATTTGACTGCTGATGGGAATGGCCTTTAACCCAAGATTTTGTAGAACTAAAGCCAGAAGCTGTGCTGCTTCACATGTATGTGTGAAAACCATTGACATACTTCCAGACATCTCACTCAATAGTATATGAACAAGATAACAGTTCTGGACAAAATATAAAAATTAACTAGAGAGAAAATCAAGCTGATAGGTATATAATAATCCCAACAATTATTTGTCCAGAATCTGAAAAATTCTCCAAAAGAAAGTAGCAGCAGAATGGAACAGAGAGAACCTTATACTTTGCGGGCACCAAGAGCCATTGATGCTTCAGTGTATCAATAGTGGAGTGTTTTGAGGATTCCTCAGCCTGATATAAATATACCAACTTATGTCAATCACATTACCATGCAAAAAACAACGGGTACAACTTAGAAGATATGGGTGGCTATGGGTTCAGTGGGGTTGATCATTCGAGGTAACATGTAGAGGCCCAACCTAAACTGACCGGATTAATAAGTTAAAAATGTCAACCCAAACCCATTCTGGACGTTTAACATTTTAAGTTCGGGTTGGGTTAGCGAGTCAAATAACACATATGGACCCAACCCAAACCTGAACCACTCATTGAACAGGTTGGAAATGTCAACATGAATCGAGCCAAAAGTAAAAGGGGTCAACCAATACCCTGAGTTGTAAAACCATGCTACCATAGTAAGTGGCCGAATTACTTTTGCCTTTGAGGGAGTACTCTTTTTAAGGTGTCAAGGGGAATAAACTGACCATCATGGAACAGAGACTTCTTAACATTATGTATAGGAAAAGGCATATGCAAACCTACCCCTTCCATCATTGTGGCTGAAAACAGGTATGTCTTACTTCCCTGGGAATAATTCATCAACCTATCTGCTGTATCTGAGACCTGTCAAACATACAGCAAACAATAATAATTAATAGTTTATCACTTGCTAATACCACATGAGCATATAAATGACCAAACACTTCAATGTGCAAAGATTAAAAGCCTTCGTATTAGATGGATGATCCAAAGGCGGCCAGGATTTCCAACCCACAACTGAAACAATGGAAAGAATATTAGAAACCTCATTTCTAAAAGAAGAAAAAAAAAACCAAAAACATTTTTATATAAATTGCATTATTGCAAGGTGCAAACATGAACACTGTCTCTTTTCAGAGAGAGCTACAAAAGAGACCTAAAATGTGAATCTATCATCATCACACACAGGTCTAGAAGATGGGGAATAGAAAAAGGACATGATAAGCAACAATGGATATGAGTTTTTATCAAATAAGGATATAAGAACAATTTTCAAAAGGTCCCTTTTTTCTTCTCCTTTCTATATAGGTTTTTTCAGTAAGTACTTTGCAACACCTAACTTGCAAATAAAAGATTAAAAGGCACAAGCTCATATTAATTGAACACTTCATGATAAAGCACCAAAGGTTTGTAAACCTGTCTAAAGTCAACATCTGCAAAAATATAAAACTGGACGCAATGTTCATAACTACTACTAATGCACTCCACATCTTATTTTGAATCCGAATCCGGTTACATGTTCTCATTAGTTAAATCTGAATTCAAATACAACACATAGATACCACAAAATGGCTATACATATAACCAAAGAAAAAGAGCAATTCTGAAAGGATACAAAAATAACCAATCTGAACCGGAAAATAAGAAGGGTGAAACAGCTAGAACAAAATATTAGTCAAAACCACATATTTCAAGGTTCATAAACAGAAGATCAAGTAGGAAAACAAAAACACCATATCTAACCAATCAAAATGCAATTCTCAAAACCCAAGAATGCAAAAGGCTATATACATATAAACACAAGGTGGCCAATACAAATCACAAGTAACAAAGTTGAGTAAGAGTTTAGACAAGAATACATTTAAATTTATGAAAAATGAATGCATAATTTTTTTTTTAAAAGTATAACTGATATGGATTCTCTAATGAAAGACACCCACTATAAAAATGAGGAAGATGATGGTGATGAAGGGGATAGATTTACACAGGAGTCTCGAGCCTGCAGAGAAATGGAAGTGGGACTGAGCAGATGGTAGAAGAGGGTTTAGGGTTTAGAATTAATGACTTCTCTTGGCTAGAGTCCGGATCCTGTAGGATTCATGAGTCACGACTCACGAGATGCATCAGGGATTCAATTTCAACTTGCCATGTTTAAACTACTCAAAATAAATAAATATATTTCTTCTGCAGGAAACTAGCTTAAAAATAATAATCATAATAATAATTAAATTTTAAAAATATAATTAGTTTTGTGACTTGAAGGGAGAGTCCAAGTTCAAACATTAAAAATTGTAAAATAATAAATAATAGAAAGGTATTTGTGAAAAATAATTAATATAAATTTAAGGTGAAAGTTGTCAAAATTTAAAAAAGATATGTATATAATAAGTATGGACAATTAGAAGGCAAACAGAATTGCAACCTCCAATAAAGTTATATTTTCAACTAAATTTTAATTAAAAGATATATTGTTACTTATGTATGTTTAAAACTAAAAGATTAAGGCGACGTTTGTATACGTTTGTAGGAAGAGTGTTTTCACGGTCCATGGTGGATGACCCAGGATTTCTTTTCAGACAGATGAGCCCAAATAGGTGGTTGGGTTTTGGGGGCAAACCTAGGAACTTTATGTGAATTTTAAAGGTGAACCTAAGATTTTTATGGGGATTTTGGAAATGGACTCAGGCTTTTCACATTGGTTTGAAAGCTGAACCACGTCTGATGGGGGAGACCACCCCAGAAGGAATGAAACATATGAGTAGGTCCACCATGTTCATGGATATCTACTTTTCCGTGGACCCCTATAGAAAGTAGTTTTTAGTAGCATCATGGATTAGTTAGTTAACTTGCATCATTTTTTTTATCTGAAAGTATAACCTTTTTTAATGAAAACATTATTGCATAAATGTGCTTTGAAGAAAGATAAAAGTTTACTTGATTTCTAAAATTTACCAAAAATAAAAAAAGAGTTAATCATTTTGTACTTTTTAATTTGTAGCATCAAATTACATTGGTAATTTTTAAAGAAGAAAAAAAAAACCCAAAATTGCTCAAAATAATTGATTGGCGTATATTGGATCTATGTGATATTCCTTAGTTATCGTTAGGCTCACCATTAGATTGATTTCTTGTAAAATACATAATTAAAATACATGAAGGAAGTAAAAATAATAATTATTAGAATATAATTTTTAAAAAAATATAAAAACGAAAGTGGAACACATAAACTAAGAGAGTTATTAGATTACAAATCAGCTACTGCTGTTAAAAAACAAAGTAGACAGTGCATTTTTATCAAAATTTAAAGAGTTTTTCTTTTTGAAGTTGTAGACAAATCTGAAACAACATTCACAATTATATATCCTGCCCAGCCTCCTTTATTATCAATTTATGTGTTGCTGGATAAAACTTTAAACAGAAAAGTTCTCGGGCACAATTTGTAGCTAGCAATGTACTCACTTTCACAAGAGAACCATTTTATAGTATCTAATAAGAAAACGATTAAAACTGTATATTACATGGTAGAAAGTCAAAATGAGCAGTTAAAATCAAATCAAGGAGGTCAAAACCAATAGCCTTAATATCTCATTATGTGACAAATTTAAACTCCCTAGATTTGCCCTAATGTAAGATTGATAATGTATAAAATATGTGGATTTTTTTTATATATATACTTATCGATAGTGAATAAAACATGTAAATATTTTGATAGTTTAATCACTGCTTTCTATATGCCCAGTGTTATAGTTGGAGAAATTGTTGTTGAAGTTAAATTTGACCCCGTAAAAGGATGGTATTCATTTGAAGAAGTATTTTTTCTTATTTTTATTGTGGCATATTGTGAATTTTCAAACTATGCATTGCTCAGATGTCTATCAGCGAGGGAAAGGTCTCTTGAAGGACAAGGGGAATCCAAAAAAATCAGCCCCAATAGATCATTCTACCTTTTGATTCAACAACCTTCAAATTTAATGGCCTCTTCACCGTAGATTGTTTCTAGATTCGATCCAAATGTGGGAAAAGATTCATCTAGTGTGAAATTGGGCCTGATGTCAAATCATTGATAAGAAGAGCATCAAAGGGACCATATTGATTAAATTGTTCCAGGTTCAAATAGGATCTCAACTCTCTTGCTTTCATGAAAAAAAGAAGAAGAAGGGATATTGCCCGTAGAGCTACCTGCCTTTAAACTTGAAATTCATTTCTAATCAGTCAAAATTTAAGTAATTTCCACAGAGTTGTTCGTGTGATATACTAGGACCATGTGATTTCACATGCATCGTAATGTGCAATATCCTCGGGCCGTGCTATACTACACATATCACGTTGTGCAATATTCCAAGGCCGTACAATATCAAACCGTTATTGTGCAAACAGCTATGCGAAAAATATTTAAACTTCGACCGCGGCAGGGCAAATGTTAGGTCGAACTACCTTGAGTTTATGCTGAACCATGTGAAGCCCATATTTCTAACATACTTACAAATAATGAGTGTTGATCCAAATTCCGAGCATGTGAAAGCCAAGAAAAGAAAAGGAGCTATTGATAAAATGGTTCGCAATCGTTTCTTGATTTGGCTTTGATTTGTGAGGAATTTGGGCATATCCTTATTAAGGAAGCAGGAGGTGAATACTTTGGCGTAAAGAGTGGCTCTGATCAAGCAAATGTAGCTCTCATGTGGGTGAATATAA